>CM032422.1:15674571-17056765 GCA_019049465.1 Dryas iulia moderata | reverse complement strand
CGTCACTATTACTCACGTTACGTTCCCGCCAAACTTCGGTTCTTTTTTTTTCTATTTGTAAATATATATGACCAGCAACTCAAACAGCCAGAGTTGCATTTTCTACAAATGTTAATTATTTTTTAAATATTTTATTTTTTAACATTATTAGATAACATTGTTTTTTTTGCTATTATTAAAATTTAACTACTCATAAAAATATTTTATATTCTTACCTTTATTTATATATAGTATGTTAATAAATGTAATATTGTTACATTTGCCAAATAGGATCTAGTGTCAAGACACTCACATTCTTAAATTTCCGCCCGTAATCGAAACGTTGCATAAGTGGCAGATCTACACGCCACACACACATGCACATATATGCAAGTTGTCTGTTATATGTACACTTTGAAATACATTGCCTGAATATTACAGGTAGAAAGGTTATTAAAATATATATGTATAAAATTATATTAAATCAACTATATTATCTTAACCAAAATTCTATTTTCATTTTCGTAATGAATTTAATGTGTCATAGGAACAGGCAACAGGACAGTAAAGTGTTCACTACGATATTGCTTGCTGTTTTCAAAGCCATTTTGCACTCCTGTTAATTAGTTGTGGAACGAAGGAATTATCGCCATCATAGTGCCAAAGTGATATAAGGTTTAATTGCCGTTGATACGATAAGTTCTGAGTTTAATTCGCACTTGGTGGAATTATTATAATTTAGTTATGTTAATTTCTTAGGTTTTGTGAACAATACAAAACACGGCGTTGAGTTCTGTCACTCAACGCGCAATGTCTCGACGTTAAGTTTTTTCAGATTTTTATAATATTTTATATATGTTTGTCTTAAGGGAAAGTGTGTGTTGTGTGGTCCTTCTTTCATATCCTATCGAAGCGAATTTTACGATAGATTTTTTTAGGTGAAGATACTTAACAGGTTACAAGACTGGTGTAAGTTAATTTCTATGACAGTAAACATCTTTTTTCCATGGGAGATCCATTAGGATGCATATATACGAATTATTTTATATTAAAAGTAAGTAAAAATAATTAGGGAGGAATCAAGAAGGCTCACGAAGGTCTATCATATTCATCTTGACCATGCGAGCGAAGCTGCGAGCGAAGCTGTGACAGGTAGTAACTACATTATATATCTAAAATCTTAAAGCTAAAATTATATCTATAAATAAACTAAATGATCGTCTCAAGCTGTGCCAGAGGACTCTACTACGCTACGCTACGCTAAGCTACGTTTTTTAAGCAAATATTAGTAAATTACATATAAATCCATGACATCTTTGAATAATTAAAACAGATGAATGCTCTAATTTAAAAAGACTAACTAGCGCTTGAAACTAAGCTTCGACGCTTAAGAGACAGAAAATATTTTTTAAAACGAAAGAGCTTAAAAGACAACGAAGCTGCATTTTCTACACTTTTGCAACGAAAATGCACGGGAATATTACTTGGCAAGCATTTTAGATTTTAACCATTTATTAAAATTGGCTTATTTCATATGCGAGTGTTTTAGATGGTAAGGTTAAAATGAAATTGATTTCATATGTGGCTATTTGGCTAATATATTTAAAAAAAAATAATTGTCTAATGAAAATTATTATATGTACTATTATTGGAACTATCGTTTTAACGTTCAGCTGGGGTACTTATTACATCTATATTTAAATAGCATTAAGACTGTATAATTATCATCTCAAAGTTTATAAAGGTTTGTTTAACTAACTAGGTTATTAACTATTTTTATTCCTAAAACAAATTGTAGCCATAGATACTAAATGGTTCATTTAAACAACTTTTTAATATATTTAAGTTCAAGACTCACGTAATATCACTGAAAACTGGAGTATTAAAAAATCTGCATACAAAATTGCAGGTTAATCCTTTAAGCGATTGCAGCAAAGCGCGGTAACGAAGGATACTTTTGCTGAGGTTTCTTTAAAAAAAAATAATATCGTATAAACGTAGACTCGTTAGCTTGCTTTCGTTATTACATATTTCAAGTTTGAATTTTAACAAGGTAGAAAATATAGGAGTTATTGCAACTTTTAAAATGATATTAAATTGGAGCCGTCGTACCGCAAGTGAGAGGTGGCTGACGAGTGTGGCTTGTGTATTCTGTGTATATGTTTATAAATGTTAGTCCTGCGTGATAAACATTTATATTTTTTAAATTTTCATTGATAGGAAATGCAATGGTAAGATACTTCATCCTAGACTCCTAATATTTGTGTATAGTTATATGGGGTATTTAAAATTATTTCACCAAAGCATAGCTATATAAGACTATATTTCGTTGCTAACTCAAAAGTTGCGTATGACATAGGCTTGGGTGTGATGCATGAATATCGAAGTTTATTTTGGATGTTCATATTTGAGCCATTATAATTTTTTTGCTATAAAAATTATATGGAATTATATTCGAACTTGAAAATGAGCGTGATTGCTTTCGGGTCGATTCCCACTCGGTGGTATGTTCATAATTTAATTATTTTTATTTATCGTCTATGGTGAGAAGACAAAACGCGGCATTCAGATCCATCACTCAACTTGATCTCGAATTAGAGTGACAACGGAATGACTTGACACTAAGTTCTCTCAATCTCAAAAGGACTTTATAATGTGCCTTTTTTATAAGGTTGCCTGGCAGAGATCGCTTATAGCGATAAGGCCGCCTAATGTACATTTCATTTATTCACCAATGTAATTTCGTTATTTCATCTGGCACATAAATGCATTTTACGTTTGTTTCTTTGGTATATTTGGTATTCGTGATATTTCAGACATTTGTTTATTAAATTTGTCTGTGGCACACAAAAACATTAAAATATTACTGCAATAAAGCATTATTCTACAATTTAGGTATTTCATATTGCATACGATGTTTGTGGCTTTTAATCTCACTCGAGGAATTGTTTCAATGACGTAGGCAGATTCTGAGTAAAGCGCTATATTTCGTCGCAAATACACAACTTAAAAAGTATCTGTATATACTAAATAATTTATATTTCAATGCACAAGCAGCACAACATAACTACAAACATACATCTATCTATCTATATTTCAATACACAATTGTAGTAAACTAAAAATCATGTTATTTTAATCAGAACAGAACGCGCATGCAAATCTGGTATAATTAACGACAAACAATGCTTCGAGTACTTAGTCAGTAAGCACTTGCTACACATAGGCTTCCATAATAGTCGTAATATTTTTATTAATATCAATAAATATATAATAAGTTTTGTAAATAGAGGCTAACGTGATGCAGTGCGACAGTACTTGAATGTCAAAACAGTTAGTTATAGGTTTAATACCCACTCGAAAGAATAATAATAAAATAATATTTTAAAATAAACAATAGCTTATAATTAATGAAAACATTCATTGCTCCTCTCTTAATACTTAAAACAAAACGCGGCGTTGAGCTCGGGTCATATACAAGCAATGTCTCGATTTCGTGCGGAAAGTGGAAAAGGAAGTAAATTGACGTTATTGGTTAAATTATCTGCCCTTGACTGCCCCGCCATGCAGGAAAGTGTGAAGCTGTTCTTTTATTTATTTATAACTAAAACTAATGGATTTAACTGAAATTTGGATCCGAAAGTAATATTTTTACAAAATACTTGTCAAATAATTATTTCTGAAATTATAAAATAATAAAAAATGTAAAAGAATCTTGAATATTTTAATACCTTTTCGTTCAAAATAAGTTAAACGTTTCCAAGGTCTGAACTTTCTATAAAAAGGAAGCTGTCAAGTTTCAAGCAAAGAAGTTTTTACGTCGAATGCAGTTTGCGCCACGAACTTTAATTTCTTGCTAATAAAATGGAGACATAATATTGTTGAAAACGCAGAGTTAAAATAGGATTTTTATAGCAAGAATAAGATGTTTTCTAGTAGAAAATAAATTTATTTTCTAGCTTTATGTTTTATTCGACATATACTATTATCAAGAAAACCTAGTTCTTTAAACACTCCATTCGCTGCTTTCTCCGGCTTTGAGAAAATTAATTTGTTATATACGACTCATGCCACCGAGTATCGGACAGTCGAGAGACAGTAGATGTATCGCCCCTATACTTGTAGTACATATTTAGGTTATTTTAAGTTTCACACATTCGTATGAAGTCGTGGCAAAGATTACTATAAAATATCTAAGTAACCAACACATCATATATTTATATTTTGTTAATATTATTTACACTCTCAACATACAAATAATTTATAAATTTTATAACATTCAGAAAAATGTAAACTATACTAGAGTTCATACGATACTGTTCAAAGATGGCGGCGCGGCACGCCAAATGCTTTCATTCATTTGTATTGCAAATTTTACGTGTTCATAAAATTTATAATTTAAGTATATATATTTATATTTATATTGCCTTTAATATTATTATATTATTTATTTCTTATTCATTTTATATTCATTTAAATTTTTATTTTATTTTATTTTTATTATTTCAATGTAATAAGAATCCACCAAGAAATTCTTCATAATTTACAAATATGCATCTCACCAATCTTGAATATCACAAAATTATTATATTTTGGTCTCTTTATGTTTTAAATATTTCATTTTTAATTAAATATTAACTTTATTGTATTAAATTTATATTATATATTATTTATTTATTTAATGACACTATTTTTCAGAACGTCACTATTACTCACGTTACGCTCCCGCCAAACTGCTTTTCCTTTTTTTTTCTATTTTTAAATATAAATGACCAGCAACTCAAACCAACCAAAAGCCAAAGTTGCATTTTGTTGCAACATTGTGTAGTAAGTGGCAACACTAAACGCCGCGCTAGCACAACTTTATTTCTTTCAAAACTTTCACTTTGAAATATTAGAAGTAGAAAGGTCAATATAAAGACGTAAACAAAATACAAAAGCTTTCTAAATTTAGACAAACACTATTGTCAAATATCATTTATCATCAAATCAACTATATTATTTTAACGAAATTCTGTTTTCATTTTCGTAATGGATTTAATATATCAACAGGTAAAAAGACAGTAAAGTGTTTATTCGATATTAGCTTGCTGTTTTCAAAGCCATTTTGCACTCCTATTAATTAGTCGTGGAACGAAGGAATTATCAAGATCATAGTGGCAAAGTGAGATAGCGTCAAGCTGTAGTTGAGACGATTGTATCTGGATTTGATTCCCACTTGGTGGAATAATTATAATTTAGTTATATTTATTTCTTCACTCTTGTGAACAAGACAAAACACGGCGTTGAGATCTGCCACTCAACGCGCAATGTCTCGACGTCGGACGGAAAGTGAGAAAAAGAGTATGTTGATTTTACGTTTTGTCAGATTTTTATTGTATTATGTATGTCTTGAGGGAAAGTGTGTTCCTTCGTAGGTCCTTCTTTCACATCCTATCTAAGTGAATTTTATGATACAATATACTAGAGTGGTGCAAAGTTACTTTTTATGACAGTATTTTCGTGGGAGATCCATTAGGATGCATATATACAAATTATTTTATATTAAAAGTAACTACATGTTTATCTTTCCCCGATAATTAAAAAAAATTAAGGAGGAATCAGGAATGTTCCTGGCCATGCGAGGGAAGTACAATATATATCTAAAATTTTTAAGCTAAAATTATATCTACAAATAATTTTAATGATCGTCTCAAACTGTGTTAGAGGTCTTTCTATTTATAACGAGTTAAATCCTAAAGGTTTGAGTCTACACAACGTAACGATTATTACTTCTATAAGTCCATTCATTAAAATTTTAGCGAGGCATACGAGAGTACTGTAAATTGGATTTAACAAAAGAAAAAGCTTAAAATACAATAAACAAGACGTAGGAGAAAATGAATGTAGCAACACTTGAAACAGACATAGATTTGTATTTTAGCAGTTTTAGTTAGAATATAATCCAAACTTTCATACCAATATTATAAACGCGACTGTCTGTCTGCATGTCTGTTACGCTTTCGCTTTCTTTATTTTTGTGTTTATAAATCAATCTCAAAACTCTGAACTTTTGGAAGATAGTTGATGACACAAGAGCAAATTTGTGTCCTATCTTGAGTAAGCTTTTATTTTTTCTAGAATCATCCCCTAAGGGTTGAAGCTGCGAGCGGATCGCTAGTTAGAATATATTTATAACGTAGGTATATTGAATGTTCTCCCATAATATTTATGTTTTCACATATCCTTCAAATTGTGGGTTACACACAATAGCAAATAAGAATTTTCGCTGTGGCCGTGAAATATTTCTAATAGAAGCATTGCTATGACTAGAAATAATATAACAGTAATGATATATTAAATAGATTTTGAATTCCAAATTCATTTGTTATCATTCTAGGTAAATGTGGTGTGATAGCGTCTGACTATACACTCATTCGAAAAGGACAAAGCGAGGCGTTTCAAATTTGAGCAAAGTGGAAAGTTGAAAAATTTGAACGATCCTGATACTACGGTCTAAATTTATTAAATCTTAATATTTTTTTAAAAGTATGAACTCAACAAACTCAAAAATTTGAATTTTTATCATTTAAAACTCTGAATATTTATTCATTACTTCAACAAATTTTTCTATTAAAAATCTATCACGGCTTCTCCATATGCTCGGACATATTTATTTAAAGCCTTTTCGTACGGGCATGTGTAACAATAGGGTCGGGGAATGTCAATAGTTTCTAGCCTATGGTTTCACACAAAAGGAATATTCGATACAGGCAGCAATAACGGACCCTTTTATCCTCAGGCATGGAAATAGTGTGTGGTTTTGACGAAGCCAGTGCTTTGTAGCGCCCGGAGCGGAACAAACATTTTGGTGTTTTTCGTTCTTTAGTCTAAGTTTATTCACTGACACTGTTTTTGAACGATTTTACAACATAGTAGATTGAAATATGTAACGTTATTTTTAAACTGAGTTTACGTTTGAATGTCTTTCGCTAAGAATAATGAATATAATTTTATTTATAAGTATACAACTATACGGATATGAGTGTTACTATTAGCAAGTAGGTTTTGTAATACTTAATTAAAAAAATATTATGTTATATCTGTATTGTGGTTATTTGATACCAACAATTCGATTTTTTTTCCACCTTAAAAGTAACATAATATTTGCCACTACCTATTCGTGAAGCTGTCTTGGTGTAGTGAAACAATTGGTAACTGTATACGCGAGTAATTGCGAGTTCGATTAAAACTCGTTTAAATGATTTTATCTACATTCCATTTTGTTACACTCTGGTTAACAAATCAAAAGCATGGCATTAAAGGTCCGCCACTCAATATGCAATGTCTCGAATTCGGACGGAAAGTGGAGACCGGAGTGTCTTGATACTACGTTCTCTCTGACTACGGTAGATATGCGGAAAAAAGCTGCTTCTCATCTCAAACCTATTGCATCAATAGCCGTTATAATTTATAATAGTTGTTGTTGTTTATATCTGAAAGACCAACCCCAATATTATTTGCTTTATGCTTCATTGTAACGAAAAGTATTGTATTATATAGATGCATGGGCATCGTTTGCAAGCTTGTTAATATTCCCAAATGACTGCAAACTGCCGCTGCTGCTGGAGTTCTGACCGCACTTTATTAGATTTTCGTAACGCGCTGTTAAAATGTAGCAATAGTGATATCTGCGTCTGGTTTGCTGTAACTCATATATTTTTAAAATATTCTATGATACTATAAACAAAAATGAGCCCTTCGTAACGCAGTTAGACAGCGTATGTCCGGACATAGCATAGTAGCAATTTGTGTTTATTTTTTTTCCGGGAAAAAGCGTGAAGCTGCAAAATAAATAACAATAATGCGTGCACCTTGTTAACAAATTGTTGACAATGAAATGACAGCGTTAAAGTATGTTACCCAGGAATGTGAAAAGTTAAGATGCCTATTAATGTCTCCTTTTTCTGTTTTCACTAATATAGGTACATTAAAACAGAAATGTGTTTTATATATCAATATAATGATAATCTAGGGAGGTGGCCAAAGAGAACTTAGTGTCAAGACACTCTATTGTCCATTTTCCGCCCCAAAATGAAATGACACACATCTACAAAATAAAAAAATATATATTACTAAATAAAATTGTTCTATGTAAAATCTGTAGCCTATTTAAAAGAAAATAAATTAAATAACTTCTTACTAAAATGCAATGTCATCTAAATATGGCTTCATTATAACCGTTTAATTAAAATCCGTCCCGTAAAGTCATGAGTGTTTTAAAATGTTATTCATATTATTCATATTTTTTGAAGTAAATAATAAAAATATTTAATTTTAAAAAGTAAGAAGTAATTCATTAGAAGCTCAAGAATAACATTTTTCTTTATCCACACCTTTCAATTTTAACAGCTTTATTTAATTAAAAGAAAAAAAAAATAAGCTTGTATAGGAAATTAACGGTTAAATACCATTTACTATTTTTGAAGTGAAAACTTCTTTAGGCGTGTTGAGCGTTTTGGTAGAGGGTAAAATCTTCGGTTCGCGTCACCGACATGCTAATGATAATAATACATATGTCGTGGCCATATCGTAGATTTGACGACTTCATGATATCGTTGACAATATCATGAAATAGTTGCAGTTCATGAAATGACCAACTGAAGTTGACGATATCGTTGATTCGTCAACGTTTAACGATTTCGTCATCGACGTTTGGTCATATCGTAAAATAAGATGTCCTTATAATATATTTAATATAAATTTAGAATATGTGCGTAAAACGATCTCATTATATATGATGACTTTGTTTTTAGACAAAAACACTTTCAATATCTATAGAATCAATTTATTAAAAAAAGTTTAACCTAACCTAACCTATTACCTAACCTAACCTATATATTTTACGTAATTAGATTTATTTTGTGTGAAGATACATAAAATCAAACAAGATAGGTTAGGTTAGGTTAAACTTTTTCTATTTAACAGATTCTTTAGTATATAAAAGTACTTTTTACTATATAATTTCTTAAATTTATTATTATTATAATGCATATCGACTTGAATAAAATTAAAATGATTTTATATAAATAACAATATTTTAATAAGAACAATCTTATTACTTAAAATAAAAGAATAATTAATTCCGCTTTTAATAATAAAAACATATTTAAAACTAAAATATTGACTTTGTTACAAACAGCTGATATACAAAAAGCGTTTCTAGCGCCTCTATCGGTCGTTTAAGTAATTATTTGACGATTTGGTCAAACAATATTGACGAATTCATGAAAAAGCCACGCGTTTAGTTGACCATATCGTTAAACGTTAGGCTGTCATTGATTTCGTCAAACGACATCATGATCGGGCCAAACGATAATTGGTCATTTCATGAACTGCGACCATTTCATGATATTGTCAACGATATCATGAAGTCGTCAAATCTACGATATGGCCACGACATATCTATAGCTATGGAGAGCCAGACTAGCGCACGCGCAGTAGCCTGTGTACACGTATACACTAATACATCGACTATTTCTGACTTTATTATGTGCGCGTATTTATAAAATTCGTGTAAATATAAATTATTAATAATTAAGATAATTGTATATTAATAATTTTTTCAACCACTTTGTATTTATATTTTGTTCATGATTTGTTTAACCCATCATATGTAACTAATAAATAAAACATAAAAAAAATCATATAATTTTTGCATATAGTTTTAATTACACTCAACTTAATAGTTCCGTTTTCACTTCTATCGGCAGTCCCACGACTGCTACTCTTTTTTTAATATTAAATATGTACTTTTTAATTTTAATACTTTTCCTTATACAAAGTAGGCAAAGATAACTCAAAGTAGGCAAAGATAACTATATCAAGGCCCGTCGTTCTGCATTGAGGATTACTTTGTATCGGAATCAAACAGACAACCAATTGCGTTTAAAGTCAGACTCCATCCCACAAATATTAATAAAATAATGAAATATTAAACAAATAACAGTTTTAAGTATAGTATTATTTAATAAAAAAACATTATTTAATAAAAAAAACATAACAACGTTACCAAAACACAAAAAAAACATAAAATTATGTATCAAAATCCTGAAATCCCAAGGGGTGTCGTGACTTGTGTAGAAGCTGCGCGGGCCGCTGGCTCCGCGGTATGATCGACACGCGGCGGCCGGTGGCGGGCGCGCTCTCGTCCACGTGACTGCCCGGCAGTACTGAGAAACGCCTGTAACGAAATGTATTGTGTTATACTATAATATATTTTTATAAGGCTATTTCGTTTGTTTAAACTTTGACTATATGTTTAATCTTTTATTAACATACAATATACGATTCGTTTCTGTAATTACATATGTCAAGTGTTCGTTCGTCATTATTATGGAAAATCATCCTCTGAGACGCAAACAAAACACGGCGTTGAGTTTTTCCATTCAACATTGTTTCAATTCGTGGCGGAAAGTGGAGACAGGAGTGTCTAGACACTAGGTTATTTCTGATTATCCTGCTATGCGTGATAAAGTGTGAAACTGAAAAATAGTGCTATGGTCCTTAAGGAAATGTGAAATTTATGTTTCCTACGCTCAAAAGTTTATTACAGTAACAAAAAAGTTGTGAAATTTGATTTCAAATTAATCACTTCATTCAGTAAAAATGATTTATAGTAATTAACACATTTTAGTTATAATACTCTCCGTACTTATGTTATTGAAAATAGAAAAAAGAGACATTAATAGACATCTTAACTTTTCACATTCCATTCTTGTGGAACATACTTTAACGCTGTCATTTCATAATAATTCGTTAACAAGGTGCACGCATCATTTTTACTATATATTATTTATGGTGGATTATGGAGGCTGTCGCCGCGCAGTGTAACTGCATCTTACTGTTAACATAATTAATTGGTTGTGGGTTCGATGGCCGCTCGCAGTAATGAGTATTTTTAAATTTTCATTTTTCGGCTGTGGTACCTAATACAAAGCATGGTGCTAATTTCTGAAACTCAACACTCAATGTTTCGATTTCAAACAGGAACCGATTGTCATAAAACTAGGTTTTCTCTGACTATGCGGGAAAAATATGAAGCTGAACTTATCAATTATAAATTACTATATAATATACTACATGAAAGATTTTCTCGTATTCCATTTATTTTCTTACAAACTTTATTTTAAAACAAAATGATATATGAGGTACATGTGAATCATGTTAATACGTAATACTCATAAACAATACAAAGAAATAGTACTTATATAATATCATAATTGGGAAATCTTAACCTGAAATTAGTTATTTCAAAATATTTTGGTTTATATTAGATATTCCGTTTGGAATAAATTAATAAATTAAATTTTTCAATAAATCAAACCGCAAGCGGGATTCTTGAAATATTATTTCGCATAAAAAGCAGCCGGATGAAATCTTAATTAGTAAAGTTATAATAACGCTTGGACATGTTTCCTTGTTTCTTCAGATTCATGGATGATAAACTATTATAATTTGTAATTATTTTTATAACCTAAATACAATATCTTCTACGAGGCCATCGTGGCGCATTAAGCCAACGTGGAACTGTAAACACGATAGCTGTGGTCTTCAACCCCCAGTTCTGTCTCAGTGTTAAATTTTGTCTGTGTTAATCTATTAGGATGATACAATAAATAATTCATGATTTTTAGAAACTATGTTGTTTATAAATTTATATAGTAAAAACCATTTTTAATATATAAACATTAAAAATATTAAATACAAACCTAGATGCAGGAATGGCAGACATTCTTCGGAATAAATGTTCTGCAGCAATTCGCATGTCGTCATCCTGCATCAAGCTCACCATGGCCTTCTCTCGTTTCATAATTATGGAGTCTGTAGATCCACCCTCGCCTTCAAGTGCTATGTTCACACACTATAACATATCCAAATTAGGAATGTTAGATAGTATTATACTTTTTATTTCTGTGATTGAGCTTATTATTATTTGTAAGAATTCAATTCGCGTTAAATGGAAAAAAGTATAAGTACAATTTTAATAAGGAATAGTTTATTTTGTAGCGGTAAATAGCGGTACGCTAATATTAAATAATAAATATTACGTCGTAGTATGTCATTGTCTAACTGTAAACCCGATAGTTGTGGGCTCGTTTTCCACTCAGAAGTGTGATTATATATTATTTTCAATTCTCCACTTGGTACCTAACATAAGCGTAGCGTTGAGTTCCGCCTTAACACGCAATGTCTCGATTACGGGCGGAGAATAGAAAACAAAGTGTCCTGACACTGAGTTCTTCCTGAGTGCCTACTCCCGACTATACCTACGACACAAAGCACGGAAAACGATAAGTTATGGTGTTAATAATGGATCTAGAGCATTCTGCAGCAGTTAATACCGCAACGTTACTACTAAATAAAAAGGTCTAAATAGAACGAATGACTGACATTAACCGCGTAACGCCACAAACACTACTTAGAGAAAATTATAACTAATAAGCTATTACACGTAGCTAAAGGTTATATTCTCATTAATCTTGTAAGTCCAACATAACTTGAAATAAAAGGGAACATAAACGACACAAACGACTACTGCAATAAACTTGAAGCCTACATCTTATGATATTCTAGTTGTAATCTAGTGATATTCTAGTGATATTCTAGTTGTAGTTGTACGAAGCCAGATCTGAGATCTGGCTTCGTACAACTAAATGTACATTTGTAGTAGAATTTATGGCACATAGTGTGTGTACTTGATGCCGTTATTACTTCCGTTTGAACTGAAATAGCTTGAATAAAACTGACTTATAGATATTTATTCGAACAACAGAATATGAAAGTCATTTGACAAAGTTTCTGCACATGTGAATGCTTTATTGCATTACTCGTATTCTAGTAAAGATAACTCGCACTGTTGTTTGTATGTACTTTATTCTTTTATTAAGCAGCTATATGTGTGAGAGAGATATAACGTGTATTTATTTGTTTATATATAGTTTTGTGCGTTTAGTAACCTATTTGCGATATACAGTTAGAATTGAGTAGGGTCGAATAGGACTTAGACAGGTTTACTTTCTTAAGTGATTGCATTTATTTTGTTGTTTTATTTATTACTTTTTTCTTCTGTTAATGTATTATTACAATTTAAACGTTACATACTTTTTTAAACTAAAAATAGTTTAATTTAGCTGACAAGATCAATAAAAGAATTGTTTTTATACGAAATATAAGAGTACGTCAATTATTTCTTAGTATACTATAAACACACGAATTAGTACATTCTGACGTTTATTATTATATTATGTGTAAAACAATTATAAATTGTTTATTTTAAAATTGCGCCTAGATTTTTATACGTCGGTATATTTATACCGACCGATAGTGAAGCAGTAAAATCTGTAATATGTAAATACATATTACAGATTTTACTGCTTCACTACATACTTTGATATATACTTGAGAATTCCTATAATACAACATACTCTACACACACACATATATTTTGACATACCGTATCGAAGAAGGCAGCGACATCTGAATATCCAAACGATTTGGCAAATCCAGCTCCTTCTATCAACGTAGCTCGTGTCTCGGGTCGATTGTTCTGTAATATGTGACAGCGTGCCAAGAGGAACGTTGCGTTTAGTAACCATACGCGCTGACTCGCCGCTCGAGCTTCTGCGAGTATTCATTATATTGCTTAAATAATTACATTTTATTAACTAGTAGTAAATCAATTTTATTTTAGGACCGTCGTGGCGCAGTGGGACGGCAAGTGTAAACAAAACATGGTTGTGGGTTCGATTTGTAAAAATTCTCATTTGTTGTAATAATGAATGTTCTCGCAAATTACTTCAACAGTTACATTTTTATAGTTTAATAAAGTTAAATCGAACCCGATTGGCACTTCATAGCGAAGAATCTTGCCCTCTGTGCTTGTTTTGTATCAGCGTATAAACGTCCCAGTTCGTGTAAGATATAACAGCGTTCAGTGGGGCGACTGCTCAAAGTCAACGCTCTTTGCAATGTTCGTAAACGACTTCTAAAAACTTTTTGTTATTATTATTTATAATTTAGAAAACTAAGTTCCCTGTCTATGTAAGTAAAATTTATGGGTGATTATATTCAATTTTTTTTCATTTTTCATCTCTGGTGACTAAACAAAGCGTAGCGTTGAGTTGCGTTACTTAGACGCAATGTCCCGAATTCGGTGGTAAAAAAAAACGTTGTTGAACTCTGTGCAGAGTTTCGAAACAGATTGTTTTGACACAGAGTTGTCACTGCCACTGCTAGTTCATATTGAAAATGCTTAAGAAAATTTACTATTTACTTTTTTTGACACAAAAATTACCTTAACATGGAATATAAAGAAGAAATAAATTAGGATTTACTCAACTATAATGTAAAAATTATATCTTTCAAAGCATAATATTATATAAGAATGAAATTCCAAGGAGGGAGTTTATATCTTAAAAATTTATCGAACGTAGATGTTACGATAGTGTGGAAAAGATAAAAATGTATAATAATATTTTTGAATAGAATTTCTCACTTGGCGTCACGGGGCGGCGCCGGAGGTCGCGTACGCAACATTGAATCACGACTCGGTTCACGCGATATTGGTATTCCCAGCAGTATAAAGGCTCTTTTCTCGCGATCTGCTTCGCTCATATCTTCTTTAACACGTTTCTGTGAACAATATTAAATTAGTGTGCGAGATTTTACAGACTTTCAACACTGCGAAATTATTCGTTTAAATTCAAACGTCTTTGTCCTTTAGACTCCCAATTTAGTATGAAATTGTCATTAAAATCTTTTAATAAAAATGTCATTAAATGAACCTGGTCTAAAAATGCCTCAGCGACGATCTCATATAATTCTTGTAAAAATGTATCTTTGGTCGGCAACATGTTGGTCGGGATCCTCGTGATTTGTTCCATAGCAAACACCGCCGCTTCGAGGCATTTTGCAGTGTCACGTTTTTCGTATATTTCTTGAGCATTATTGACAAGGCGGCGAGCGTCTGTTGTATGTTGACGTTGAAGATTTCCTATTCTTTGTTTTCGTGCTTTTGATAGTCTCGCGCGAGCTGCCGTCTCTGGTTCCCGAGCGGCGTACATAGGCCTACGCTCTCGTAAGACAGCCTGTAATAGGTTTTTTTTTAAAATATTCAACGGTACGGGTACCGTACCGAATTTTTTTTTACTCTGCATTATAAGTGTTATAATGCGTGCGGTAATTCGTATACTAAAATATAAAAGTAACATATTTTTATACTTGAAGTTTTTTTTTTTAGCTTCACGCTGTATCCCGCGCACAGCAGGGTAGGCAGAGGGAACCTAGTGTTAAGACACTCCGTTTCCCACTTTCCGCCGATTTCGGAGGCTTGCGTGTTAAGTGGCGGAACTTAACGTCGCGCTTTACCTCGACACCAGAGCGAAGAAAATGGAAATATAATTTCCACTCCTCGAGTCCTGAAGTTAATATAAGAAAACATACTGGAAAAGAAAATGTTCTATGAAACAATGTCCCAATTCTGGGCAGAATATGGAGAACGGAGTGTTTTGACTACTAGACTACACTAGCTTCTCTCTGACCACCCTGCTACGCGGGTATTAAACTCTTATAAGCTGTAAAAAATGCACTAAAACACGTACGTTTCATATCTACTAAACTAAATAATAAGTACTTGTCGTTTTTCAACATCAGCTAATGCATTGATTGCTAAGTCTTGCAGTTTCTTTGATCCCTGTTTGTTTGCGGACCTAAGTCTTTCATCCTTGCAAATCGCTGTGAGGAAATATTTGTCATGCGCCATTTGCTCCAAATACTTAGAAGCCATTACTCGGGATATATGTTCGGTCCTATGCTTTTCCACGCAAGATATTTCCTGAATCTTAGATATGAAAATTGCAGTGAAAATGTTAGTTGTAAAATCAAATTATATTCGTATGAACGTTCCTTCTCTACGCTTTGCATTTCTATCTGATATTTCGTTAAGTTTTAGGTGAACGCTTTTAATGTTTTTGGTTGTTAGTGACTATACAATTGATAGTAGAAGTAATTAATTATACATTTTTTAAATACGAGTATATTTTGGGCTTCAAATTGCAGAATATATATTTATTATTTTCTAAGTTGGTCTAACTGGAATCAAAACAAATTACGGATTCAAATGGCGCATAAAAGTTTTAATGTTACGTGGTCATATAAACGAAAAAATATATAAAAGAGGTCATTGTGGCGCAGTTAGACAGTGTCTGTATATGCAATGGCTGTAGGTTCGATGCTCATTGGGGGAGTGATTATTGTATTAAGTAAAGACAAAGCGGGACGTGAAATTCCACCACTTAGCGCACAATTTCTCGATCTCAAAATATGGATAAAAGAGTGTGTAGACACTAGATTTTTCTGATTTATTTTTAATAACAATATATTTTTAGCTTTGCAAGATATTTAAATTCATCTATTTGGGAAATCTACCACATTAATTTGAAAATGTAATTTACTTGAAGAGTTGACTGATGTTTCATTCGGCTTTGCCGTGTGTAAGCCTTTGTTTCTACTTCCATTGTTTCCTCGACCAGTCGTATTTGTGGTATTAGTTTAACAGTAGAAGATAGCACCTTGCCTGCACTTTTACCCGTACATTCTCTTATCTAAATCGCACAATAAAGTTTTTGAATTTCTAGAAAAAAGATAACAACAGTTCTAAGCACACTTCTTTGAAGAGACTAGCTAGATTTGCGATATATTATTATAAGTTAAAACTGCAGAAATGACTTATTGCTATTGAATATACAATTTCAATTCCCTTCCAAAGTGGTTTCCTAATTAAGTTTAATTCAACTGTAAATAAAAATATTCAATAAATTAACAATTATAGCATACGATAAAATAAGTAAGACCTCATTTATTAATTTGCGCTAAGAATTTTGGTGATATATAGAAAAAATATTATTATAATGTATTTTAAATAGTATTTAAGGAACAAAAGAATAGAAGACATATATTAAAAAATAATCGAAGCTCTTGATATATCAAAAACATTTTTACAAAACGTATAATTCAGGTTTGAATAAAAATTTGAATCCTCTTAAACACCATCGATACCGTCAAAGCGCTCTGGTTGCTGTGTATGCAGTAGTAGTATGCATGCTTCATACGGCTGCGTCGCGATCCATACGCTTACTTATTATTACATTTTTTTTTGTTGATATTACCTTTATATAACATATTTTATATAACATATTGTTTAACAATAGATAATCTTATTGTTATTAAAAAATATATATATTTTTAAAATATTCTGCACACACGTGAGATATGAAAAACATTTTTTATAAAAAGCATAAAAATATAAATCTGTAGATATGTACGTCCTTGGAAAGATTTTAGCCGAAAATAGCTCAAATAACATAAAAATAAGAAACCTTTGAAACAGAATTTTCCAGCCTTACAGCGTAATCGTTCCCAAGATACTAATTGGGTCTCCACTAAATGTACGCTTATATAAGACTAGCGACCCGCTCGCCTCGCGCTGCTTTATGAAATTGTCGTCTTTACAACTACTGCGGTTTTTGCGAGAGATCGGTTGTGTAATCTTTGCAAATAATTCTCGTAACACAACAAACGTTTTAGAATATGTTTTGTACTAAAATTTTACTTGTAATTACTTCTACAATATATAAAGTTATAAAGTAATTCAGCTGGAATATAAGTAATATAAAAAACTTTATTTAATAATTTTATGATGACATTTCACAATTACACGCCCACGCCCACAATTATATCCCCTATGTACCTATATCATGGTATTTAAACTTTTTTAGTTTATTTAAGAGGATTTTTTACTTGATAATTCTAAAGTTCCTTTCATAAATAATGCTACTTTCGTTATAAGGATTCTTTCAAGTTTCGAAAAATTTCAAATTTCACCTGCTTAGCCCAGTAGTTATGATTATAATTTGTCTGTCGGTCAGTCGCTCGATAGCGTTTTTTTTTAATATAATAAGTATATATTAAACAATGAATGTTAAATTGTTAACATGTTTACTGTCTCCTCAGCACTCCTGGCGCAGTCAGCAAAGCTACGCGGCAATCGTCTCAGCCTCTGACCCCGGCACGCTAGCACTAAGGCCCTTTCAAAGGCACACTTCTCATATTCCGTTTGTGCTCTTATTTGTAGAGCTGTTAGGTTTTCTGGTTCTAGTTCTAAATAACAACTCGTCATAATTTATTCATATTTAAGCATTGAAAAGATCATTATCTAAATGACTGTTTGTGGGTCGATTCCCACTCAATGGAAGGTATTAACTACCATATTATGCGGTACAACGCGTAGAACAGTAAAACTATTAATTAAACAATAATCCTTAGTGATTAATAATTGTTCTTCTTCAGTCTTTGTTTAAGTTTTTACTTAAACATATACATACTTAGTATCAAATGTATATACAATTATTAAAAAAAATGTTGTGACATCGGCTCAAACCTCTTTGGTTTTTAGATGTTCTTGATCTATTTGTATATCCAACTCTAATATGAATTATAATTATAAATAAAACAGATTTAAAGGAATAGTTATTTAAATAAAAAATATATATTTTATAAATGATACCAGCAGCGTGCGCGGCATCTGCTAAAGCGCCGGCATAGTGTGTTGCCTTAGCTCGAGCCAAACTTCTTCCGAGAAGAGATCGTACGTCGGAGTTCTGCAACGCTCAAGTTCATTCAAACAAGTTGGCTTAAAATTCTGTTAAAACAATTTCACAAAGCAACGTATGCAGGTGTTTCAACTTTTAGAATATAAATACGAGGGTATTCATTTTATTAAAAGACACCGTTATGGCGCAGTGGGACCATTATCTAACTGTTAATGCAATGGTTGTGTGTTTACTTCTCACTGGGGAATGGGTATACATATACTATTTTTATGCCACCTTAAACAAAGCGCGATATTTAGAGAATTCCACTTTATAGCAATTTGTATGTATATCATAAATAGTTCTAAGACAGTACTATGGTCTGTATACATAACAAATGCCTCGCCGTAAATCATAACGTAACGAGCACGATGAATCAACATTGCTTATCTAACATAACTAGTATAATAAACAGGCAAAACAACATTTATATCGTTTACAAAATATTCATTTCTCACATTCCACCGCAGAGCTTCGTTGTAGGCCAAAATAGCTTTCTCGAATTGCTCCAAGCGTTGCAAATAATTTCTGCGAAGTGAAAATATTATCTTCAATCTGCTTGCTATCTTGACATGTTTGTGTGTTTGATTAATACATGTCGTGGATATAAATAGATATATATTAAACTTACTAGTACAAAGCCCTGTAGGTTAATGTTTTAACTTCACGCAACTCTCTTTATATCTAGTAAGTATATAACTTACTACAAATAGTAAAAGATTTGTCTATACACCTAAGATAGGTTGCCAAAAATATTTATGGTCAGAGTTGTAAAAAATAATAATAATAAAAATGCGACTCATAAAAAGATATTATAAATTAAATATAAACATTAAAAATTATTTTCGATATATTCCTTAACAAAAGTTTCATGCTTTTTTTCTTGCATAATCAAAGAGACTCCAGTGTTATGATACGTTCTTTAATTACCATCTGAAATCGAGACATTGAGTATTATTACTTTTTTTCACAAGTTTTTTTATATAACGTTCATTCACTACTCAATCAGATATTCCTTTTGTCCAGATCTCGTCTATTTGAATATAAGTTGAACGATTTTATTTATTTATGTGCAAAATCTTTCAACATGATTTAATTTTATTCACTACTTAAACTCACCCCCTTTGACGATAAACAGCTACTACGTTGCATATTGGCCTCTCCTCAAGACATAACTTCTTTCTCATATTTTCAGAGTAAAAATTGGTAAAAAATATTTTATAATATCGTTATATTTTAGTGAGATCTAGGTGGCTTATGATACAATGTACAGACCTGTCTCTTTTAAAAGTAAAATATAAATGTTATTTACGTATTTAATTTTCTTCTTGAAATTATGAATATACTAGCTTATTTACGCTCATACATATAAAAGTAACTAGCCTGTCGCGGCTTCACCTGCGTAAAGACACAACTTCACGCAGATTGACAGACTTACATATATTATCGACGTATATCGTGGACAAAGTTACCGAACTATTGTTCGGTAACTTACCGAACTATTGTTCGGTAACTTTAATTTGTGAATATGAGACAAGCAAGTATCTTGCTCATACAGATGTTCCCTAGGCGGTAATAAACTGATTCATCATTTAGTAAATGGGAATATCAATAATCAGCTCTCATTTGTGTTTCGCACGCATTGCTATAACGAGCTGAACTAAATATATGATAATGTGTTATTTGTTATAACATATTATTGACGATATCTAAATAGTGATTAAACTCGGTGGTTATCAATTGAAATTTAACATAATTGAATGGGGGATGTCTGTCTGTCCGGGGGGAACTTTATCAAAATAAAATCAGTTTTTATTGACAATCATTATTGTTAAAAATATTTACAAAACAATTTGTGGGTTCGATTCCCACTCGGGGAATTGATCATATATTTCTATCATTTACGTTTTGGTTCCTGCGACAAAGCGTGACATTTAGTTCCACTATTCAACATATAATATTTCGGTTTCGGGCAGAAATAATAGAACGGTGTGTCATGACTCATGCTACTAGGTTCTATCTGACTACTGCTATGTACAGAAAATATTAACAACGCTTTAATCTTATTTGTTTAAGTTTCACATGAAGACATAATTTTAGTTTAAGGAAACTAGCTATAGAAAAAACTAACGAACAATAAACGTTGCCGGGCTTAAGAATTTATTGAGAAATTACTTACGCTTCTCTTTGATAAGTCATGGCGTCTGTTTTTACATTTTTAATGTTATATAATATAAAGATTAAATACTTTGATATCCCTCCTCGACTTGTAAAGGCCATGTTACAATACAGCTAACATGTGATAGACACATGTTCCAGTATTTCATTTTTCCTTTACATATTATAAAAGAAGATACGTACTCGCATGTGATGACAAGCGCATGAATGATTTCACTGAACACGATATTGCAAATACATCAAATATTTCAAATTATTATACGAAATGAAAATAGCATGTGACAATGCAGACGTGAGAGGATTGCTTTTTCATTTTATATTTTTACCTTCACATAGCTTTAACGCCTTATATTGTAATCGACGAGAATCTTGTAAACATTCTAATAATAAGATACTTCGTTACTTCTGCACTTGAGACATAATTTGGGTTGGTTGTGGGTTCGTTCCCACTCGGGAAAATAATGACTACGACCACTACGACCAAATGCAGCATTCAGTGCTCCCACTCAACATGCAATATCTCGATTCAGGCAGAAAATGGACAATGGAGTGTCTAAACACTAGGTTCTCTCGGAGTACGCCGCTATGCGGGAAATGTAAAATATAGAAAAATGAACATATAATAAAACTAGTATTGTTTTGACAATTGATCTGTCTACATCTATATCTTCTATACTAATAAATAAAATTGAAGTGTCTGTTTGTAATATTAAAATAACAATTTTTTAATGATTGCATATGTATATATACACGATACATATACCGAAATAAGCTTTTTAAAATTTTTTGTCTGTCTGTCTGTCTGTTTGTTTTAGGTAATCTCTGGAACGGCTGGACCGATTTTGACAGAACTTACAATGATGATAGCTGATGTAACAGGGCGTAACTTAGGCTACTTTAATTTTAAAACTTGCTGTTTTCCGCGGCTTCGTCCGTGTTCAATAAAACTAAAACATCGTAATTCTAAAATAAAAGTAGCTAAGCTATGCCTCATTACATCAGCTATCTGGCAGTGAAAGTCCCGTCGAAATCGGTCCAGCCATTCCAGAGATAAACCGAAGAAATGGGCAAGGACAAAATTGGTATATGTACCGTGTACACATACAAATGCATTTAGTAATAAGCAGTAATATGAATATTCATCATTATATTTATTTGTATAGATATATCCATACTAATATTATAAGCGTGAAAGTGTGTTTGTTTGTTTGTTCATGTTTCACAGCAAAGAAGCAATGTAATGTCACAATTTTCTTAGTGGAACAAAGGCTAATTTATACTGTGAGTTACTTAAATATGAAGTTATCCAGAACATAAGCTATACACCCGATATTGACTATTACTTACTTTTTTAATATTTTAATATATTGATATGTAATATTGCATTTTTTTTTAAAGAGATATTTCTATACATAAACTTGGAAAAAAATCTTTTTAACTAACAGAATATAAACATATGAAGAAAACATATTCTGTTAAGTATAAAAAGACTATCATGGCATAGTGGGATAGCGTCTTACTGTAAATGTGATCGGTTGTGGGTTCGATCTCCAATTGAAGTTGAAATTACGTTTAAATTACTTTCTTTCCCTTGCTAATAAAACTGGACTGAACTGGACTGGACAAAACGACGCGTCATTGAGTCCCGCTACTTAAGACGCAAATCACCGATTTCAGGCTGAAGTGTACTAGAAGAGGAAAAGTGTGAAGAAGTAGATAAATAAGAAAGAGGAAGCAAATCCAGAAACTCTTCTGTAATTAATAGGTTTACTATTCGAGTACTGGCTTGGGCTGTAGCATTACAGAGAGAGGAGCTCAGAGCAGTGCTTGGAATTTGCGACACAAGTATATGCTACTGAAGCCCATTTAAAACGCGCATTAACGTTTGCCTACACTGCCTGAGCTGTATGTGCCTAATTAAAGTCGAAAAAATCGTGGTGTACAAAAACGTAAGGTTTTGCGAATTAAAGTATCCTATATTATGAAAAGAAAAAAATGTCCGTTTGATTGCTTATCTATTTGTTTTTTTTAATCTGTTTTTATTTAGGGATTTTTTAAGTAAATATACAAAAATGTCAGCCCCACCGTTCCTCAAAACAACATAACATTTCCTCTTACGTCTGAGAAGAGTATTTATACTTAAATTTATACAGCATTTTAGCCACTACAGAACTAGATTCAGACAATAAACAGTGAAAAATACCGACACCTAATAAATTCAAATTATAACGACGGATTAGTTTCAAACGAGCCTCGGCATTTCAAACACATTCCACCAAGAAATGGTGAATATCATAATCCACTCCACACAATTTACACTTTAGAGTAGATACCCTTTTCATAAGAAAACCAAACTTCTTTAGAGGAACATGTCCAGAACGCAACCTAAGGCCTATAGCAATTTCTCACTAATCCACGAAATATGAGGAAGCTCATTTTGAATAACTCTTTACTATGTTTTTTTCAATTTAGATCTTTCTTTCAAATACTCCTTCCAAATGTTTCTAACTTGCTTTCTGTAATTTACGAAAACTTCCGAAAATAATTACACCTCTCTCTCTTCTATCAAATCCCGCTTTGCCAAATTGTCAGCTTCCTCATTTCCCTCCTGCCCAAAGTGAGAAGTGGAACCGATTGAAGTTTTACAGTCATATCTCTGGCATATAAATTAATAATTTCATTTAATATCATATACGCCACTGATACTCCTCTTGCTGTCACATAAGATAACAATTGTATTCCAATTAAGAGTGGAAACATACACAATTTCCATAAATAATTTTAGAACTAGCTGTATAGATTGCAAACCACCCAACATAATTTTGATAATTTTTTTTCAATTATTTCATATTTTGTTACGTTAATGTCCAATGTATTTATTATTTTACGTATTTATACAATTCAAATCAGTACTTCAGATACTTAGGGGCTGGAGAGTGAGACCAAAATTATGATGCGTATGGGATACATACCCACACTAAAAGTAACAATGTTTTAGTCTCCCTTAAATTTCGTGTTTTACGAAGTCTATAGATAAATATATTTTTTATTCCCACTTATTACGGGGCGTAAATAATATGCTATGCAATGCAATTTAATTGCAAGTTTATACCAAAAAAATACTTAATAAATAGCATTCCCTCTTGCGAAACGAATGTTCGTAGGATAGATAATTTTTGGGTAACAGAAATTTGTAATTTTTTTACGAAAATCCTAATTGTTGGCATAATAAATTGTAATCAAAGCGTATAAGAATTTCGACGCAGCTGGTAGTAGAACGCATAGCTAAGCGGTCGGACCACTAGAATTACCATTTTAGCGCTCCGATCGCTCTAAAAAGTACGGGTTCAAATTCCGCTGAGTTCAAAGTTTTTATATGTTTTCTAAACATGCCTTGAACAAAGTATTTGTACATTGTATACACAATCACAGTTATAGACATAGAACAGAGCGCTTCATATAAATCGTTGAGTTTTTGAACACAGTTGAGCTGCCAGATCTACCCTGTATCCCAGTTAAAATTGTTTGAAATTTAATACTCCTCGATTATGTAACGGCACGAGACTGTATCACGCAACTTGAATATAACATAATTAATGCCTACATCTTAACAAGAGTAGAAAAAGGTAACTAATATCTAAACTACTACTATGGTACTGATCTATAATTTCAATTTAAATTATGTTATTATGTAATTTACTATTAAGCTAAGTGTAGTACTTGGAGCATTGACAAAGCGCAAGGACAAATAATTAAGAAAGCGGTGATGAACTTAGAGAGATTGTGCGTCTCTCAATTCCCTAAATCTTCTGTTTTTATTCCCAGTAGAAAGACATATAATATCTTACAATACCGTATTAAATCTATTCTGCGTCCAGAGCGGTATATATATAAAAATATAACACCAATATGGAAGACGAAACACTTATATACGCTCTCGGTATTAAAAGTGATTGTATGCGCTGAAAAGATTCACCAGCCATTAAGGTTTGAGGTTAGCTTAAAGCACAAGTGTATCGCATGTACGTACACTTTGCGATGTAACCTTAAGTTGTTTACCTGTACATTTAAATTGATGACATATTACTTATCCATCCTTACATCGTGTAGGCACTACTCATGTATCAGGTAGAATGAAATTATTGTTATTTCCTATAGACAAAGCGGGCGAAGCCGCGGGCAACAGCTAGTATATATATATATATATATATATATATATATATATATATATATATATATAGTATATATATATATATATATATATATATATATATATATATCTATATATATATCTATATATATATATATCTCTTCTATCTCTCATCTATATCTATCTATCTATCTCTCTATCTATCTCTATCTCTCTCATCTCTATCTCTCATCTCTCTATATCTCTATATCTATATATATACTCTCGTCTCTCTCTATAAATAGACATACATCTTCAAGCTAATACTTCATCAAAATATATTTTACTAAATGATAAAGAGGAACATCCGCAACATCTGTGCTGTACGTCTTGCAGTTAGGCTGAACAGTGAAGGTACGAGTATACTGAATAAATATTATTACGGTTCGTTTTCTCACGTAGCCGTTGAAACGCTTGGCTTCCATTGGGTATTATCTCGTTTAACAAAAGTAACTCGTGAGAAAACGAATTACATAGAAGTCAATAATGCATTTTGTGATACGGATGTTTGGCTCTAATGTGCTATTTTCTTCATAATATAATATGATATTTCACTGATTTTTAAACAGTGGAATAAAACCTACTAAGTAAAAAAATATTTTGAAAACACGTATTAAAATTTTTGTACAGTGGGATTCGAAACCGCGCCTCTTAGAATCTGTCCAAGCACTATGATCGCTGAGCCATGTGTTCTAAATCTGGCGGCGTAAAATGCATAAAAATGTGACAAATTTTATATTAGAAGATCACACTATTTCTAAATTTGAAAGTTAAGTTGGTCAGTAAAAGTTTTAGTAGCAATTGTCCCTTCGTTACTAAGCATTTTGTTATGTTTGTCGTTTTAAATAGGTTTTAAATTAAAAAAAAATACTTGAAAACTGTTAAATAACTTTTTAAAATAAAGAACGTATAAAACGGCATATCACGGAACTCCCTCTTATCTACCATATTATATTTAAGTTAAAATATTTTACATTTTTCACAAGTTGCTTAAATTTTTTATATAAAGCATATTAATACCTAAAAAGTCCCCAAATTTTAATGTGCTTAAAACGTCAGGTTTTCTAAAATTATATTTTCGTATACCAAAAATATATGTGATTAATCCGATTTAAATAGTTTGACATATTTCAAAATATGTAAAAGACGCGAACAGAAAAGATCTTATTAAATATTTTTTTGTTATCACACTTTTAGCGTTCGAAATGGCTGGATATACGATATCTTTACACATTAATTAGGTAGTTAATTTTGATTCAGTTAGCCTGGATGGTACCTGGATAGAACTGCTTAACTAATATTTTATTTCCCTCTTTATTTAAACTGACTATCAAAGTGGAGCAACAGGGACGTGGCTACGTAGCTTCATAGACACTAAACGTTAATATCGCTATACAGTTAAAGCAAAGTGGAGGAAAAGAAGAATGAAAACGATACGTTAAAATTTGATCTTTTTACCCTCCAATAAAATGAATATTTTTTTCAGTTTCCCGCTTTTTACCTTATAGCAGTCAGAGAAAACTTAATGTCAAAACGCTCCATTCTTGATATTGCTGGTTAAGTAACGGAACTCAACACCGTGCTTTGTCTTAAGAACCAGAATAACTAAAGCAGTATCAGTATAATCAATAAAAAACTTAATTACGTTATGCTAAGAGGTTTTATAATTATTTTAAAGTACAAAAAATATTTCGTTATATTGTCTTGTTTAAATTAATTATCCTGCTACATCCTTTCAGTTACTGCCATTGTTGTTTTTATTAAGATTAGAAATTTTGTAAAATATTATTGTTATATTAAATTAAGATAATTAGAGCATATTTTTTATACGAACGTTGAGTTCATGCTTACTAAGATTATAAACGAAAATTGTAGGCAAAAGCCCACTGTTAAAAGTTTATGGTAAAGTCGTTTTGACCATCCTGGTCACGGCACCAAATTGTAATAATTCTATACCTAAAAAAATTGAAAATATAGGTATACTTAATATATAAATAAAATATTACTGTGGCTAGTGATATGTCTCGCGGTTAGGACTTTTATAATTGTTTTCGTAAGTTTCTCAAGATCTTTAAGAGATTCAGAGGTAACAGTGTTAAGAAACGTTCAAGATATAATATATTAAAACCCATCAAGAGAGTTGACAGCAATTGCAGTATCATAATTTTTTCCGTTGTAATCAACCACAGCTCGTCTTAGGAAAAGCTGAGATCACGTCTTATTTATCCTCTCGTTACAGCTATCTAATTTGAGAGTCATGACAAGGGGAAAAATAGCTTAGTGGCCCCACCCCGCCACATGCCGTGAATTCCGACCGATCGGCGGACCCGACCGACCAAATATTGAACCCTCCGAGACGCAACGGAACAGTTCACGTATATGATACTTACAACGGGTTGTGAGGCCGATATACGCAATTACCTAATGAGATCAATATAATTCATCGGGTTGTGAAGCCGATATACGCAATTAGTTTGTGAGATCAATATAATTCATCGGGTTGTGAAGCCGATATACGTCACTGGTTTGTGAGACCAATGAATTCGTCGGGTTGTGAAGCCGATATACGCCAATGATTTGTGAGACCAATATAATGTAAGTCGCTGGTTTGCATATCAGTTCGAACGCACAACCACACGGTGGCTGTTTGATTTATTTAACCGCACAACACACGCGTAGCAATCGTTTGTCAAAACTTACATTTAAACTTAGTCAAATGTCTCCGATTTCAGTTATCAGCTTGCTTTAAGCTTACGGAAACCCGACAATCGTATGCCACGAGATATACCAATATCCGACTTTGTTCAAGTATAACTTTCGCAACGCAAGACAGCTTCAGTCAAGATAGAAATAACCAACGTCGCAATAGCTGTTCACTTAACCGATCATATCAGCCTCAGTGATGCTAAGCAACTTTGGGATGCGTCACCGACATCGTTTCTCAGCAAGCTATAAGCTCACCGAATCCACGACAATCGTGTGTCACAAGTTATATCAATGACTTACGCTGTACAAGTATCGCTTATGTAACACAAGACAGCATCAGACAAGATACAACAAACTAACATTCATATAGCGGATCACTTTACCAAACGCGTCAGCCTCAGTGATGCCAAGCAGTATCGGGACACCGACATCGGTTATCAAACAGCTATAAGCTTATTGAACCCACGACAATCGTGTGTCACTAATTATACCAATGCTGTCGCCGTACGAGCTCACTCAAGGAACGCGAGACAGCGTCATACACGATGCATTTAACCAACACTGCTATAGCGGTTTGCAGAACATTAGATCATGTCAACGACATCGCTAATCCGTAAACTACCAGCTCACCAAACCATGACAATCGTAAAATATTGTATGACGCAGCGTGCTATACATTTAATTATATTCTTTTAAATTTTAGTCTTTTAAATACCATCTTACTATAAAACCTTTATTCTTTGAACGCATCTTATATACTAATATCTTATTAGTAGTTCCTAACCTTTCAATATACCAATACTTTATATATTTCATAATATTAACGATAATGCAATCTAAAATGCCATACAACACTATTTAAAGATGGCGGTGCGTCACAACATACGCTTTTACTTATAAATATTGTAAATTTGATAAATATCATTATATAAATAACCTTCCTAACATCTCATGCTCTTAATATTGTTATTTACCGTATAATAAATATTCTTCTATTTAATTAGTTATCATTTCATATTCATTTTATGCAAATTTTCTATTAATAATACAATAAACTTACCAAGGAAATCTTCTTAAATTACAATTATACATCTTACCAATCAAAAATGTCATAAAACTATTGTATTTCGATCCCTTTGCATTTTATGTGTTAAATTTACTAATTAAATATTCACTTCCTTGTATTAAATTCATATTATTTGCAATTTAATTTCAATAATTTCCTAAGCGTCCTTTTATTGCGTCACCCTCCCGCCAACCCCTTTTCTTTTACTTCTTCCCTTCATAAACTATAACCTGCCAGTATGGCATTCAGCCTACATAATATTTATAAAAATATTAATTACTTTTTTATTAAATTATTCAAATATATAAAATAAAATAATTATTTTTTTATATTATTATTAAATTAAATTTTATTATTCAGTAAAAATATTTTATACATATTCCTATGTATGTTTATGTATAGTATGGATTGTTACAATATGATTTTTTATTTCTAATTCTTTTGCTTTCCTTTAATATTATATTTCACTTCAATGCTTTTATAGCTATTAGCATTTTCGGTTCTTTTAATTTTTGAGATTTTGTGCTTAAGATGAAAGCGAGCACACTTATCGATCGTACGTAGTAAAGGTGTATATAAAAAACGAATATTTCGACATCGAAATATTCCCAACGATCCTGCTACATAGCAAGATAACGATCCTGGGAACAATCGAGTTTGCGTGTTAAGTTATGGGAACTAAACATCATGCTTTGTCTTAGGTATAAGGGCGTAAATGAAAATGATTCTAAATTATTTTTATTTCTCCTTCCGATTTTCACATTCATCATGCCCTGAATGGAAATCGAACCCACATCCATCGCTTTTACATTTAGACGCTTTTCAACTGCGTCACAATAATCACACATATAATAAATTTCGTATTAATTACGTCGTGTTAACTATTTAATACGAACAAATGCACAGTAGAATGCCGTATCCCATGCAAGCTACTCTAGCTTTTATCTAAGTATGAATAATATTGAATTTAGTACGCTGAATATATAAGAAACTTTGATAAACTCAGTTTCCATTTCCAATTATCATGAGACGGTTATTACGGCGGTTACTCTACTACAATATTGAGTCAAACTACTGAGCATCCAAGCCAAGTCGATAGTAAAAGATATGTCCATACTTATATTATAAATGCGAAAATCTCTATTCTGTATACAAGTGTTACGCTTTTACGGTATACGAAGGAATTCAAAATGAAAATAGTTGTATATCCAAGATCAAACATATAGGTACTAATTAAAATAAAGACAACTACTAACGGCCGGTCTCAATAACTTATCTATATCTGTAACAGTTTGTTAATTTTGCTACTGTAGTTAGCTATACGCGCGGTTTTGCATTTCAATAAACAAACATAGAAATTTCAACTTTCAAAGTCGATGTATTTCTATCTTTGGGAGGACTTACCGCTTACAAAAGATAGGACAAAGCTATAGAAAACAAAATTAGACTGTTTCAATAACATTTTGACAGCTAATGAGCTAACTTTAGTTTTTTTAAGTTACTGTCTGTTATAAATTTGCTATCCATCAAATTCGGGCGATTATTCTACAGTTACTTTTGACAACTTTTAATAATATGGATTTTTTCAGTGATAAAAGTGATAATAAAATGTATGAGGCCGGTGTGTTCGATTCTGTTGCTAAAGAACGCAGAGGGTATAGCCGTATCGACTATAAATGTGTGACTTCGATTGAATAAAACAAGCGTTAATGAGTTATTAATAATAATTTTACCATCCTTGCGAGTAACATCGTTCCGGTGAGTAGAAGCTAGATTATATAGTTTTTATGAGCATTGCTAGTTTAGAATGTATACATTTCTATGTATTTATTAACATTCATAAAATAATGTAAAAGATATCTTTCAGGAATTTCGGTTTATTGCCATTGCATCAGCTATTACTCAGTCTACAATTCTATGCATGAGGGACAATGCTTGTATCTGTTGCAGGCTTCATTGTTTCAAAGGCTACACAGCAAGCAGAATTGTTTCTGATGTATCTCGTGCCATAGCAGGGTTAGATCCAAAATATGTTAAAATTATAGTTAACACCCAGCATTGCTTTCACACTATAGCAAGATTTCCAAAAGTTCTTGGTGCAATAGACTGTACACACATACAGTCACCTGGTAAGTAGGTGCTTAGTAGTAGGAACTCCTACACTTTTACTGTTATCATGTTGCAATGCAATTTTACCAGCAATAAAGAAATCATCAACTTAATTCTTTTTAGATTCAAATATACAATAAAAAAAATTAAATAGAAAAGCATTTAAGGAGTATGCTATGCAGATTTTGCCACTGAACAACTACTATATTTAATAACTCTGTCCTTAAAAGTGAGTTTGAATTTTTATTTTTTTCCCTCTCTATATATATATCCATAATAATATTGACTTTATTATATAAAATATAAAGAGATCACACAAATATTATTTTTTAGATGCTTTATTATATGGAAAAGGTGATTCCCAGTGCTTTCCTCAAAAAGTTGCCTTTCAATTCAAACTGTTATTATCGCCACCTCTGTATTACATAACATTTGTCGATCATACAATATTATTGAGGTAGAACCAGAGGTAGATATACCTCCGGAGCAACCTGATATTCCACATCTCGATGAAGTTGTTTACCAACATCATGGTGTTAGGAGTCATCTGATTAATAATTATATTATGGTATGTATGTATCCATATAATAAACATTTTAAGTCAAAATGATTATTAATTATTACCATTTATCTTATTTCCAGATAATACAACATCTTGTCTACATGTTAATGGATAATTAAGTAAAAAATCTATAAAAAATATATATTCTCAAATTTAGCAAGTCTTTATTTTTTTTAAATAAATTGGGTTATCTGAGTAATAAAAAAATGTAATATAAATCAAAATTATAATATAAAAAAAAATACAATAATCATATTATTTATACACAAATTACACACAAACCAATTAAATCATAATTCATTTCTAACTTTAATTTGTTAATATCAAGATTTAATTTTACAATTTATAATTGAAGCTTTGTCTCTTTTAATGCTAGCTTTTCATTTTGTAACAATCCTTTTTGTTTTGCAATTTCCACTTTTTCTGACTTTTTTTTAAATAACAAGCTAGCTCCTGGCCCTTGTCTCTCTGTGCTCTCTGCACTTTCTCAAAGAGCTTCCTTTGTTTGTCCACTGTAAATAATATAATTGTAATAATACATTGTATCACCTGAACAATTTAAGTGTTGAGATAAAATTCTGTATCTTTACAGCCTTTATTTCCATGTTTCTAATTAAATTTCTTTGGGGAAATTTTATTTTCCCCACAGTATTGCAGCTGTCACCCAACACCAGAATATTATAACTGAGATCTACTAGTAATGGGGTTTCAGGTCTTAGCTCAAAAACCTCCTCAATTAGTTCTGATACATGATTATAAGCAATATATCATATTCAAAAGTAATACCTACGTTTTGCCAATTTTTTATAAATATAATAACAATGCCGTTGCGAGTTATATTTAAAACTTGACTTCAAAAGATATGAAACAAAATAAAGCGCGGGTCGTTAACGTCACTAGCTGTCAAATGTCAAATTGCGTTTTGTTATTTTAGTTTTTAGATTACTTAATATAAGTTGCGTTATTTTAATATCACTAAAATAACAAGACTATTTTTATGCATAATTAATATTAGAACTTTAAAAAGGAGCATGTTATGTCTTAAAATGATATGGCAAAAATAAATTTAATTATTTATTCGTCAACATTAGGTCATAAGCCATTTTATTATAATACCAGTGGCCAGTCGTGGCCCAGTGGCACAAGCGTGTGACTGTAAACGAAAATACGCTTGAGAGGGAGACGTTAACCAAAGATAAGGAACCTATCTATCTTTAACTAGAGTTAGCCTTGCGAGAATTTTGTTATTGAGACGGCAGTAACAGATAGGTTGGAAGTTACCGATAAACTCGGATAGGTAACCGAGCTTAACTGTTGGTAGGTTATTGAGACCGGCAGTAAACGGAAATAGAATTTTCTCAAAAAGATAATTTACATCGCATCGCAAAGTCGATCATAGGCTAAAAATTTTTCAAAAACCAATCCTAAAGAGGCTGATATAGGTGATGAAAATGTACCTAAATGAAAAATATAAACCGCTTACCTTAAGCGGTTACGCGAATCGTTTAAAATATGAAGCGGCTATATTTGTTCACGCGCGTGAATCCGGGAGCGAATCGCTGGTGTATATGTATATGCTGGTGTAAATGTGTGATGAGATGTACGCTCGTATTACACAAACCAGTATTAAAACGCGGATAAGATCAAAGCTGAGCTACTCACATGATTATTTAAATTTATAATATATATTGAAAATAAATATGATGCAAGATTAAACTCTGTTTTTATTTTTATTTTCTGTTTTTATTATTAATATTAACACGTTCGTACCTTTTGCTTCAATATTATTTGTTCTTTGAAAACATTTTATTTCTAACTTTTACAGTACTTAAAACTAGGCTTATAAAATTAATAGATATATAAATGCTAAGAAAGTTCATTTATAATTATTGCCCTCGCCTAAAGTAAATGTAATTAAATCACATAAACAAAATTTACTATAAAACATTTTACAAATTTAAAACAACATATTCTTGTGTCCACGACATTCAATTGATTTGCTTTTAATAAAAATAATATCGAATAGGTATGTACTGTGGTCTATATCCCAATCCAACCCAAAAATACAGTTGAATTGATACTCTCCTCCTTATTAAGCGATGCAAAAAACAAATAAAATTACAGTACAACTAATACTAACGATAAAATCTATTACGATTCGTATAATTTAAGGGCACCTTACCTCCAAGCAATTGCTTGAGAATTACAAGTAGGTCAATACCTATGTGTCACAAGCATTATCCTCACGAAATGCTCTAATTAGACGGATACAAGTCGTTCAGTGCACTGTCTCCTTTCACATGAACACATATGGGATATAGCATCCAACCTCAATTCATCCGTACAATTGGAATAGATATACATACTGAATGTGTTTTGTATAGTTTAATGAAGTCGAACATTAATAAACAGATTTCAGAACTATGTTTAACTATGTAATGTTTCATTATTATCGAATAGCTTAATTTTGTATAGATAGGAAATTCATCATGTGGTCATTGTGGCGCAGTAGCACAGCATCTGACTCTATACGCAATGGTTATGGCTTCGTTTCCCATTCAGATGATTATATATTAGCTCCCTTTAGGTTCGTCAATTAGACTAAGCGCAGCGTTGAGTTCTGCCTCTTAACCTGCAATAAGTTTATCGTGATCATAATAAGATCATAATAAGTTTATCTTGCAGAATCGAGAATGAAATGGCAGTAGGTTTTTTTTGGCTTACCAGCTACGTGGGAAAAAGTGTGAAGCTGCAAAAAAATCATGAAAATGTTTCGTTAACATGTATTATTATGTAAAAATATCTGCTGTGTATTAGTTTCATTATTGTTATGACTAACCTAAAGAGTTCATCGTATTTTTCTTGATAACAATAAAACTTCTAACAAATGTTAAACACGCCAATAAAAGATATATCGTTTTTCGATACATGCCTAAGCATTTTGTTTCACGTTCCGATTCACACAGATTGATTCAGTTTGCATAAAAAAGGTAAACGGAAAAAACAAACGAATTGGGAGATCCACGAATTGTGTCGCAAGCAATCAGAATAATGGAAAAGTTATGAAAAAACATATTTGCTTCATGTTAAAATAATAGGCGGTAAAGTCAGTGCGCAAAGAACGTAATCTAAAGATATGAGCAATGCGAAAAGAAAACTGAACTTTACTTACTTTCCTACTCGTATTTGGATGTGTTTTTTATACTTGCAATAGCAGTTTTATACTTTTTGCAGCATACCTGGATAAGTATCCACTTTCTGCATAAATTCGAGACATTATATTTTGATTGGTGGTACTTAATGCCGCATTTTGTCTGACCAGAGCGGGGAAATGAAAATAGATTAAACATATTTAGTAGCTCAAGAGGGAATCCAGCCCACAATCGTCGTCGTCGCTGCGCACGTACATTTTTCTGGCCCATGTATTACATATCACACCTTTTAACTATCATACTTTTAATATTAATAAACGAAGACTGATAGTCAGAGAGAGAACCTAATGTCAACATACTCCGTTCTGAACTTTCCGCCCGAAATTTAGACATTGCACGTTGAGTACCGAAAAATTGTCTTAGGTACAAAGTAAGTAAGTTAGTGCAAAGATATAAGAATGGAAATCGAACCCACAATCAATCGTATTTAAAGTCAGATTTATTTTACCTCTCCCACTGTGGCACAATGGCCTTAAACTAGACTCGACTGTATTAATATTATATTTCACTTTGAATGAGCAAAAGAAAACCTCTAATACAGTGAAGCTTCTAATTAATACGACCAATTAATTACTTTGGATTAATTAATAAGTTAGCCATAACGGGCTTAGGAAGCCTTTGATTAATTTGACCGAAGAGCTTATTGTTCTATTGTTATCTTCTCTTAATAAGACAATAGATCTTCTCTACATATGACTTAGTTTGAAGCCAAGATATAATATATGCATACTCGTATGCGTTAATACATCTACTGGTAATTGATCGCATTGTAATTTTGTACAACGAATCCATTTATAGATTAAAATTTGTTTTTTTTTTATATTTAAATGCAAATAATATTTCAAGTAAAATATGTTAAATTGTATTTTAAAACTTTACCTTTTTTGGAAGCAAATAATTAATAAATACAGACATTCACTCTACACAAAGTCAACTAAATGAATGTTGAAATTAAATTTCAGTTTATATGTCTATAAACTTGACTTCTTGACCGTGACATCGTCTGCGTGGACTTAGTTCCAGAGATTAACCGAAATAAATAGACAGACAAACAAAACTTTTAAAAAGTGTTTTAAAAATGTTACAATGTGTGTCAAAAATTTTAGTATATGTACCTACCCTGTGAAACAGATAAACATTTAGTAAAAGGTGGTTATTTTAATATTACATACAGACACAATTTTTATTTTTTTCTAACGAAATTTAGCAAGCTAATTGATCTATGAAGATGAAATTTGACACAATCATGGTTTAAGACAAGTCACCTAAGGACGTATTTTGAAATTTGTATTCGTGAAATTCTATGGATCTCAAAGAAGATTACATATCAGAGTATAAAATTAGCAACTTGCATTGTTTAGTGAGATTTCATTTTTAAAATAACAATGATTGGCAAAATTGGGGCGAACAAATATACGGGCACTAGCTAGTTTTTATACGCGCCACGACTGCCCCAATATTTTTAACTGTCTATTTTTAAATAGTAATTATTAACTTAAACATTAAATTAAAAATTAAACATAATGAGAAAAAAAGATCTTTTGTTTTGGTGATCATTACACATTTTGAAATGAAACTATTTATAATTAGATTAATCGCATATATTTTTGGTATTCAAAAATACATTTTTAGAAAACCCGGCGGTTCGAATACTTTATAGTTGTCCGTGGTCACAGGTAGACTGGTATTGAGAGGAGTTAATAAAATAAGAAATAATTACATTAAATGTTATACGTAACATTTAATGTAGAAAACTTGTTTGGTTGCGTTTTCAAATTTAATTTTCATATTTAAAAAAAATAAAAAGATATGTAGAAGTAGGTGACGTGTAACCATGGGCCGCTGTAAAGTGCTTGAAGACGAGAAAGAATGCTAAGTTTTTTAAGCCTGCTACATTTTTTGTTGTAACAAAATACCATATATAAAAAAAAACATGCGCGCAATCCAAAAATACAACCTTTAGTACTACGTAGGTACTACTAAGGTTTCTGACACAGGAAAAAGAGATTGAATATTCAAAAAAATGTGGTTGTGATAACTAAAACGATGATAGTTTTAGTTAAAACTAAAACTATGATAGTTTTTATTTAAACGTGTTATTTTTTTACTAACAATTCCGATAAAAATTATACAATTTACTGTCGTATATTAAGTTTTCTCAATGCGAGCTAAATGTGATTTTTTTTCTTAAAGTAGTAAATATGTATTTTTTGACAACCAACATTATGATGAAATGTCCTTCTCATGATAAATTGTTATATGGACTTGCAAAATACGCTTTAAAACTAATCTACAGATTGTAACTGCAGGGGTCTATGAAATAGCTTGCACTTAACTGTGGAGATAAACAAAAATAATAAAAGCGAATGCAGTTAAAAACTGAAACGGACATCTGCTTAATGCTACATATACCACGCTTCAATGTAAAGTATGCAACGAAAAAAATTATACGATACATGGACTATGGTAATATTTTTACTGCTTCTATAAAACAACACTTTAAAACAAACTTAGCTTAATATGTCGTTTGATGAACATAAATAAATTTGTTATTAAATCTTGAATAGTTGATTTTATTATATTAAATACTTAACGATAAGTGATGACTGCTCACAGGTAACCTTTGGATAGAGGTGAGAATAAACGAAATGCAAAGTGTTGGATACAGTATCGTCGTCGTTTTAGTTAAAAAGTTTAAGTTAAACAATCATCACTAACACTATATAGCTTTTTGGAATCACTTAATATGAAAACTAGTTGAACCCACAACTTTGTATGTTACACATTTCTTGTGCTCTTTTTAATATCGTATAAGAACATATGTGTACATTTACCAAATTCAAAGCAAATTTTCCTGCGAATCTATAGTCTTGCGCTTCAATTTAGTAAATGTATAAGTAGCATTGAAAAAATATTGGTGCTAGTGAATTAAATGCGGTAATCTATTTTACATTTTTTAATTGCTACGTAAACTTTTCAAAGTGATCTGTAATATTTTAATACTTAGTAAGCGAAATGTTTATAAAACACGCCAAGTAAACATTTTCATCATGTTGACCGACTTTCCCTATATTTTTTTAGTAGTTTGACAGTCTGATTTTTTCGCACAGCAGGGTAGCTAGAGAAATTTAGTGAAAATTTAGTGTCAATTTAAGACACTCCGTTCTCCACTTTCCACCCTAAATCGAGACATTCTGCGTCAAGTGTCAGAAATCACCAACGCGCTACGACGCACTTTGTCTTAGGTAAAGGAGCGGAGATATTAATATACAATCATTTAATACAGTTTACGGGGCCATATTAATACATCTTGTAGATATATAGATTACTGTTTGGTTCTCCCCGGTAGTTTCACTTCGCTGCAAGTTTGATCGTAGCCAAAAGCTTTTAATATCTTGTCTCCCTAGTATACGATCACACAAATGGCGGCGTTAAGTTACTAACACTTAACAAGCAAATGTCTCAAATTTCGGGAGAACGGAGTGTTCACTAGATTTTATCTGACTACCCTGCTATGCGGGAGACATCGTAAAGCTGTAAAAATACATTATTTACTCATAACCCAATTGCCAGAAATCTTTGAAAAACTCAAACAAAGCTAGAATTTGAATCTGTTTAGCATCTTGTCGTGTGTAAATACATATATGTATGCTTAATTAGTTTATGCTAAATATAACAAGTATTTGATTGACCTGAGCTATTTTCTCAACAAGTTTGAATAGAAATTTCAACTATCTTTAGCACAGATATTGAGTTTACATCATTCGCTCGAGGCTCGTCGGTTCTGACGTCTGTTTTGGGAGCGGAATACTTAATATTAGGTATCAAACTTGAGTTATGATGTCTACATACTTGATAGGTGTTAATATGTACGTAATACAAATGAAATGCTTTATAGTTTTTAAAGTACTATACTACTAATACATTATATTATTATTTTTACTTATAATTTTTAGGTACCAAAAGTTTGTAAAGATAAGTTGTAGCAAGCGTATAAGAATTTCGACGTCGCTTGGACAGTTTCCGAAATACTCGGGTTCTAAGCCGAGGGAGTACCTTATTTATTTTATATAAGGATAAGGACTATATTTTATAACGTTTTACTAAATCAGATTAAGTGCCCAAATATGTCCACTTTCTTCTATAAATCTAGACTTTTATATGTTGTGTGGTACCAGAGCTTAGTGTAATGTTCCCTACAGTAGGTATCAAATTCACAACTATTGTGTTTACAGTCAGACGCTGTCATACTGGGCCACGGCGGCCTCATCTATATGTATAAATAAAAACATTGGAAAATTTAGTCATAAACATCATCATCATCAAAGGCACTACAGCCGCGGGTGGGCCTTGGCCTGGTCCAGAATACCCCTCCATTCTACCCTATTCCTGGCTTTCTCCTTCCAGTTCTTTACGCCCAGAGTTCTCAGGTCTTGCTCAACTCCATCCAACCATCTGAGTTTGGGTCTGCCTCGATTTCTCCGACCACCCGGTGAACCATTCAACAAGGTCTTAGGTGTTCTGGATTCACTCATTCTCTCCACATGTCCGGCCCATCGTAAGCGTCCAATCTTAATAGTGTTTATTATGTTGGGTTCATTGTACATGTAGAGTTCGTAGAGTTCGTGGTTGTACCGAGTTCGCCATTGTTCATTTTCCAACACTGCCCCGAATATGCGTCTTAAGATTTTTCGCTCAAAAACAAGTAGTGTGTTCGCGTCCTTTTTGCTCAGCACCCAACTCTCTGATCCATATGTTAAAATTGGTCTTAGTAAGGTCTTGTAGAGAAGTACTTTTATACTTCTTGAAAGTATTTTGGATCGAAAGTATCTTAGCAGTCCGAAGTAGCATTTGTTAGCCGCCATAATTCTTCTACTTATTTCCAAAGATACATTGTTGTCCTGCGTTACTAAAGAGCCGAGATATACAAATTCATTGACCCAGTCGAAAGTGCTGCTCCCAATTCTTATATCGGACGGTAATGCATGCAGTTGTTTTGACGCTTCCAGATATTTTGTTTTGGTTGCATTTATTTGAAATCCGGCTTCCTTAGATGACCTTGCCAGAGCTTGGTATGCACTCTCCACTGCAGGCAGAGTTCTTCCTATTAAATCCAGATCATCTGCATATCCTAACACTTGGATTGACTTAAAGAATATGTTGCCAGTAGTCTCGATTTTTGAGTCGCGTACACATTTATCTAATGCAACATTAAAGAGCAGACAAGAGAGCGCATCACCTTGTCTGAGTCCGTCAAAAGTGCTAAACGGTTCCGATATGTCCGCCTGAACTCTAACAATGTTATGAGTATTTTTCAGAGTCATTTCGGTGAGGGAGATTAATTTTGATGGAATACCGATTTCAAACATTGCCTGGTACAGGAAATTACGGTTCAAGCTGTCATATGCCGCCTTAAAATCAATGAACAAGTGGTGTGTGGTGACATTAAATTCTAGAGTTTTCTCGAGGATCTGCCTTAGTGAGAATATCTGGTCTACCGTTGAGCGGTTAGGTCGGAAACCGACCGGTAAAATTTAGTATCTAAATATAATCCTTATAATGAATACTCTGAGTATTTTGTATCACAAAAAGCAAAAGGCAGATGTATGTATATAGCCCGTCTAAGTCCAGCATAGTCTAATATTTATATTGAGTTATGAAAGAAAACTTGACAAATCAGATTTATATAGTAATTTGATTTCATTCTTCACAAATGGGCACTATATTTGAATATGTACAACATTTCAGGAACTTCTTTGAACGTCTAATATAATATTTCTCTGAATAGAGTATGAGCTCAAGGTAACCGTTGCGTAGATTTAAAGAATTTTACAAGTACAAAAAATGTAATGAAACGTAGATGTTCATGCAGTTTTAATTTATATAAAACTGTAAACTTTGTTTAATATATATTTCAATTCGATTATGCATACAATTTCCTCTCGATGAAATTATATTAAAATCATTTACATTTTCTTCGTTCTGGTAATTAATACAAAACGTGGCGTTGACTTCTGCCACTTATTACGCAATATCTCGATTTCGGACGGAAAGTGGAGAACGAATTAGAGAAAGCGAGTATTTTTACCCTGAGGCGATAGCGAATTAACAACTATTGAATGTTTTTAAACATTTTAAACTGTTATTCTACACTTAGTAAAATTGAAAAAGATATTTAGAAAAGGTATAAAAATTTGAACGCAGCGGGTTTCGAACCCACGCCTTCTGAAAACCGTCCAGGCGCTCTCACCACTGAGCATTGTGTTCTACTGTTCTCTTCTACTCTTCGTAATACTAGTGAGTTCGAATTCCGCTGCGTTCAAATTTTTATACGTTTTCTAAATGTCTTTAACTATTGAATGTTTTAGTCTTTCCTATAATCTTATGTTAGGTGTTAATATAATATGTAGTTTTATACCATACGTTAAATAAAAAGTCCAAGAATCTTATCTAAAATACTACACAGCTTGTAACGATACATGTTATGCACAAATAAACGTATTGTATAAAATATTTTTAAGTAAAATAATTTAATTTATTAATAGTATAACTTAATTAATAAATCTTATTAAAAAGGTTTAGAAAAAAAATATCATTTTTAAAAAAATGACTTATTGGCTGAATGAGATACTGGCGGGTGAATTTATGTATATTTTAAAAAGAAAAAGAAGGAACATGTTATTGGCCGGACCGTGGGTCAAAAAATGACTGACAGAAATTTAATAATATAAAATTACATGCAATACGTGGAAGTCGATATTATATTAGTGAGTTTATTAAAAATATACGGGAGTTGAAAATATTATTGTTCTAATTGTATTCGCGATTGGTATATTTGTTAAATGTAAAGAATTTGTTGGTAAGTTCTTATTGTATTATTAATACAAAAATTGCATAAAATAAACATAAAATTATAAATATTAAAATAAAGTGATAATATTAAAGAGATTATACATATTCTTAGAATATTCTTCGTATGAGACTTATAAAACTTTAAATTTACAATATGTTTAAGTTAAAGCGTCGGCTGCGACGGTCCGCCATCTTTTAATAATATTGTATTAATAAGGTATTAATATATAATTTGTTGAGGGGTTTTATAGGGATCTTTTTAACGTCTTATACGAATGTATAAAATTTAAAAGAATATTTAAAAATATATGAATTGGGCGTTGTATAATGTAATACGATCACGACTACCGGGACTCAGAGTGCCTAGAGCTTACCGATAACTGATGTCAGTGACGTAAGTCAATGTTTCTAGGCATCACTGAGGCTGAAGTGTTTGGTTAAAGTGAACCGCTATAGGCGACTTGGTTCGTTGTATCTTGTCTCATGTTTTCTTGCGCTGCGTAAGCAATACCTGTACGATGTCGAACATTCTTATACATGACATGCGACTATCATAGTTCAATGATATGAAAGCATACTGATTAATTGATGACAAATGATGGATGTGCGGAGTGCGACCGAGCTGATATGCGAACAAGCGACTTATATTGTGGTCTCCTAAAACAATAAATACATCCAATTAAAATAAATTCAAAATAAAACCGAAAGTAACAAGTAACTTTGAAATATCAAACATAACTTTAGATTCAATTGTGTGGTAGGTCGGGTCCGCCGATCGGTCGGAATTTACAGTATGTGGTAGGGCGGGCCATTGAGTTATTTTCCTTTTTCGTTATTACTATCAGCAACGGATAGGTATAACACCAGGATAAATAAGATCTTGGTTTATTTACGAACTCTGCAACAAAGAGTCCTTACTATGTGAGGTATATCATAAGGCAATGTGTTATTAAAATAAAATATATTTTTGAATATTTTTTAGGCAGTAGATAGATATCTTTTAAAAACTCTAATAGTTATGCGCGGCTACTAAAAAAGCATGGTAAGTATCGTCAATTGCACTATAAATCAAAGACATTCTAAAAACTACCTTTATTTTAAATAATGAAACTTTATGAATAAGACAATAGGCATGAGTAGGTTTTCAATTTTCTTAATATATTCTAATTTAATCACTGGTAAAGTATCGCATAATCTTGCAGGATTTAATTTGGTCGGTTTGGTTTGGTTGGTATGTTGTATGCAACTCGTAAGATCAGCGTATATAAATAACAAAAAGTAAGTGCATTAAATTTTCATTAAAACTTTATAATTACTAAAGCTTCATTTTTGACTTTAAGCTATTTTAAAACTATTTTGTATATACCTAAGTCATTTAAGATACTATATAACGTAGTGGATACCTTTTTCCTGATGATAATTTTTTAAATCTTTCTTGTAGATTCACATTTTTTTCCCGTATATCAGTGTAGGTAGTCAAAGAGAACATAATCTTAAGAAACGTGGTTCTACACGTTTTGAGTGGCGGAACCCAACGCCGCACTTTATCTTAGAAGAACAATGGCCATTATTCCTCATTCTGAAGATCGGATCCACAACCATTGTATTTACAAAAGTCAAAGTTCAGATGCTATTAAAATTAAATTGAGATTATTTATAAACTCAATACACTTAGCTTGTATTGGAAAACATTTTTCAATAACAGTAATAACTTAGGAAGTATTCTGTTACGAGATTTTGCCTTACAATGTCTTTTAAATATTGTGTTCCAAGTTAGGAATTTTATTTTTAAATTACATAGTCTTACATATTAGTCTGTATGTCCTTTATAAAATAAAATTGTAAATGCATTTGATCATGTGATAATCTTCACATCATGATGATCATGTGATAACCAAAATTTCGTGCATGAGCCCTTGAATTTTTGAATTGGTTCGCAAACCAAACGCTGTAATGTCAGATTTTTTTAGAAGTGAACAAAATCAATAAAATAACTCAAAGTGAATTAAATACTTGTACAATCCTTGCCTCCAGATTTATTTTATTGGCGACGCAGCAACATACTCAGGTTACAGCTAGTATAATATATACATTAAGTTGATCTTGCAGCTTATAATTTAGTATAATGAATATACTAGGCTACTAAATACGCTTTACATTATTTTTCATTATGCAACTGCCATTACCGGTCAACATTTCCGGAAACACAGTTATTTACATACAGAATGGCAACGTTAGGGTAGTTTTATTTTTAATAGTTCACTCACATTAAAATGTAAATTAGTTTTGCATGCCATAAGAAATATATATGATGTGTAATTTTTGTTTTTGTGCTATTTCCAGAAATAAGCCGAGATTTCCAGAAAAAGCTTAGGCTGATTAAATTTTTAATATTTTGTGGTAATTGTTTTCTGTAGTGTTTTAGTGTATATGCTTATTAGTTTCTTGAATTGAAATAGACAAAGAGTGCTAACTTAGTAGTTTGTTTTAGAGACTTTTAAAAATTAATAGTAGAAATGGCTCAAAAAATACTGATTTTTTTTACAGCTTTACGTTTTTTCCCACATAGAGGGGTAAGTCGAACGTCGTGCTTGGTCTTAAACGGCAGAACGAAAAGTGAAAAAAAAAGTCAATTTAATCTCTTACTAAGTGGGAATCAAACCCATGACCAATTACGTTTACATATAGAAACTGTTTCACAGCGCCACGATGGCCCCTGTATTTATTTTTTTACTCTCTTAAATTAAAAACGCTAAATTAGTCCAACGACATAAGTGAGGATGCGACATAAAACGCCAGATAAGGCAATGTCACTACCTCGCTTGTCAGTTGTAAGCTCGGCATGAGATAAATGACACGCTACTGAACTTTCGTAAAGATCAGAAAATGTACAAGTATTTTACTTGTTGTAATTTGCGACTTTACTCGCTTTAAATTACTAAAATATATTTTTGCAGCTTCACGCTTTTTAAAGCATAAGAGTTTATTCCACTATACCTATTAATATCCCGCTATATTAATAAATTTATATAATTATATTTAACTAAGTTTGATTAATTATCGTCATGTTGCGTGGTTCAGTTAGACAGCGACTCACTGTAATCGTGATAGTTTTGGTTAATTCGGATGAATTATGTTTAAATTGTTTTTTATTTTTCTTTACTAGAAAGTCAAATTGTGGAGTTGAGTTACGCCACTCCAGATACAATGTTCCAAATACGGTAGGAAAGCGGAGTCTATTTGCTTATCCTATTATGAGAGAAAACCTATAGAGCTCAAAAATAGAGATTTAACAAACTTATTCTTCCTTCGTCAAGTTATAATTAATTAATTTTTATACTTGAAAGCTATAAAAAAAGAACTAGAAACTATCTAGTGGTAAACTATTTTAATTTTATCCTTTTATTCAGTGAGAGGCAGTGTAGTATAGTAGAAACGTGTTTAATTGGATGTGACTTTATAAATTCATTCATATCAATACATATTTTTAAATCTTTCCCTAGATTTTTTCACTACGGTACTCTAAACCTCTGACAAATAATCTGCAAATGGATGAAAAATTGGAAACTGAATTATACGCAACCAGAATAGGCCGATCCATTAAACGGAAATACAGGAAAACTTTGTTTGTAGTATGTCATAGATTTACTTTATTATTTATTTTTAGCGTCACGCTCTATCCTGCACATAGCAGGGTAGGCAGAGGGAACCTTACCCAACTCTGGAGGCATTTTGTGATAAGTGGTAGAATTTAACTCCGCGCTTTGCCTCGATACCAGAGCGAAGGAAATGGAAATATTAAATATTCGGATTCCTCGAGTGGCAATCGAACCCACAACCAGTTACATTTACAGTCATAGACTTAATTTACTTTGTGCCCTGCGTCACGACTGGTCTCAACTCTCAATCTCTCATTCAATCAGTTTATAAATTTAAAAAATATTTACTCGCGTGGGCTTTAAACTCACAGCGGCACTTACCTCCGGCTTAATTTATGTTACATTTGATTACATAAACTCAACTTGCAGTGTAGAATCAGTACCTATTGACGAGTGGCAACTGGCGAAAAATGAAGTACGGTGTAATTTACCTCTAAGTTCTCTAAGTCACGATTTTTAATCCACAACAAACACAAAGATTATTATTTTTTTTTTTTTGGGTAGGAGTAAATTAAGTAACTCGCAATTTTGTGCTCTATATTTAATTTGTATTTTAAATATATAAATAACTAATTAATTAAGAGAAATATGTGTCAGTGATTATATTTAACCTAAGTTCTTATTGTATTATTAATACAAAAATTGCATAAAATAAACATAAAATTATAAATATTAAAATAAAGTGATAATATTAAAGAGATTATACATATTCTTAAAATTTTCTTCGTATGAGACTTATAAAATATTAAATTTACAATATGTTTAAGTTAAAGCGTCGGCTGCGACGGTCCGTCATCTTTTAATAATATTGTATTAATAAGGTATTAATATAGAATTTGTTGAGAGGTTTTATAGCGATTGTTTTAACGTCTTATACGAATGTATAAAATTTAAAAGAATATTAAAAAATATATGAATAGGGCATTGTAATGCGATCACGACTACCGGGGCTCAGAGTGCCTAGAGCTTACCGATAACTGATGTCAGTGACGTAAGTCAATGTTTCTAGGCATCACTGAGGCTGACGTGCTTGGATAAAGTGAACCGCTATAGCCGACTTGGTTTGTTGTATCCTGTCTCATGCTGTCTTGCGTTGCGTAAGCAATACCTGTACGATGTCGAACATTCTTATACATGGCATGCGACTATCATAGTTCAATGATATGAAAGCATACAGATTAATTGATGACAAATGATGGATGTGCGGAGTGCGACCGAGCTGATATGCGAACAAGCGATTTATATTGTGGTCTCCTAAATCAATTAATATATCCAATTAAAATAAATTGAAAATAAAACCGAGAGTAACAAGTAACTTTGAAATATCAAACATAAGTTTAGATCCAATTGTGTGGTAGGTCGGGTCCGCCGATCGGTCGGAATTTACAGTATGTGGCAGGGCGGGCCATTGAGCTATTTTCCTTTTTCGTTATTACTATCAGCAACGGATAGGTATAACACGAGGATAAATAAGATCTTGGTTTATTTACGAACTCTGCAACAAAAAGTCCTTACTATGTGAGGTATATCATAAGGCAATGTATTATTTAAATAAAATGTATTTTTGAATATTTTTTAGGCAGTAGATAGATATCTTTTAAAAACTCTAATAGTTATGCGCGGCTACTAAAAAGCATGGTAAGTATCGTCAATTGCACTATAAATTAAAGACATTCTAAAAACTACCTTTATTTTAAATACTGAAACTTTATGAATAAGACAATAGGCATGAGTAGGTTTTCAAATTTCTTAATATATTCTAATTTAATCACTGGTAAAGTATCGCATAATCTTGCAGGATTTAATTTGGTCGGTTTGGTTTGGTTGGTTTGTTGTATGCAACACTTTACACTCACAGCGGCACTTACACTCACAGCGGCACTTACCTCCGGCTTAATTTATGTTACATTTGATTACATAAACTCAACTTGCAGTGTAGAATCAGTACCTATTGACGTGTGGTAACTGGCGAAAAGTGAAGTACGGAGTAATTTACCTCTAAGTTCTCTAAGTCACGATTTTTAATCCACAACAAACACAAAGATTATTTTTTTTTTTTTTTTGGGTAGGAGTAAATTAAGTAACTCGCAATTTTGTGCTCTATATTTAATTTGTATTTTAAATATATAAATAACTAATTAATTAAGAGAAATATGTGTCAGTGATTATATTTAACCTACCAGCTATTGATTTTCATAAGTTTAACACTAAGTTTATCCTATTTTCCAAAATTAAAATAAAGGCACAGTACACAGTGATAATTATATATTATGGAGTCCATTAAAAACACACTGGATGAGCTCACTATGCATTTTCATACAAGAATGAACGATTTTCAAAAAGAACTTAAAGGCTCTATTCCTGCTACAAGTCCTTCTTCAAATATTAACTCGCAGTTTAGTTCATTTCGCATATTTGTTATGACTGTCTTGGAAAATCTTCAAAAACAAGTTGAATTGTTGTCAAGACAGTATGATGAACTGGAAATGCGGTCAAGGAGGAAGATCATCCTGTTGCACGGAGTCCCAGAGACTGATAAAGAAGATTCAGCGGCATTCACTTCAAAACTTCTAGCTGATTATTTAAAAATGCCTGAGTTGGGCCCGGGCTCATTTAGTCGCTGTCATCGGCTTGGACGCACTGGTTCAGATAAACCTCGGGCATTAGTTGTCAAATTCAGGGACTTATCCTTAAGAAATAAGGTCTGGTCAACTAAGACAAATCTAAAAGGTACAGGAGTGACAATCTCTGAGTTTTTAACGAAATGTCGGCATAAAACATTTCTAGCAGCACGACAACGTTTCGGTGTGACCAAATGCTGGACGCGAGATGGGGCCATTATGGTGGTAGGCGCAGATGGTTCAAAACACCGTGTAATAACAACGGCTGAATTGAATATGGTACCAAGCTCTGATCCGGCTCCTTCAGTGATCTCCGCCGTATCCAACGAGATGAAAGATTCCAGAATCGCCAAAATAACTAGCGCCAGACCCAAAAGGATCGTAAAGAAATAAGTGTAACTTTATCTATTATTCATAATTTAACATAGGCTTCTTTACAGTTAATGATTTGTGTTTTTGGATGCTTTGATCACAGTTATAGTTATATTTTTCTTTTTTTTTGTGTAATTTGTAAATTTTGATATGTTCTATTCTTTTTTAACTTTGTTTACTTTTTTATTAGATTTAGATGCCTTTGTTGTCAACTGACGAATGACAGATGTCAATTGACGTACACAATAACACTTAAATCACGTTCAGTAATTGTTCTCATTGATCTTATGGATATAATTTTGTAATTTTTTTTTTTTTTTTTTATTTTTTACTTGCTTAGTGTAGATTTTAATTTTTAATTTGTCTTTTTGTTTTTTTTTTTCTGTATCTATTTTTATGATCATACTTCTTTCAGTATAGCTGGCGGGTTAGGAAAATATAATTTCGTTACTAATATTTTTATTATTTTATATTTATAACGTAGATATAATTTTTTTTTTTTTATTATTATTATTATTTATTATTATTATTTTTAATATATATTTTATATTATATACGTATTTGTTTACTTTTTATTTATTACATTAATAGTTGTATATATTATATTAGTTTACTTATATTTTACTTTATAACTTATTGTTTATTATAGTGATGTCTGATTGTAGTGATTGTTTTTTATCAATGTCGTCATCAGTTGATTCATCGAGTGGTAGTAGTTTTCACAGTACATCTCCTCCTTCCCTTAATGTTGCTATTGATTCTTACTTCTCAGATTCTCTGAAAAATTTTAATATTCTTCATATTAACGCTCAAAGTATTCCGGCTCACTATCCCGATATGCTTGTGTCCTTTGAATCCCGAAATATCCACGCTATCCTAGTGTCAGAGACTTGGCTTAAACCTTGTCTGCCTAGCACTTGCTATTCCTTACCTGGATTTAATTTAATTCGAAATGACCGTATTGGTAAAGGTGGCGGTGGCGTTGCGATCTATTTACGTTCCTATATCCCTTTTACTTTAATTAGCTCGTCAACTCAACCACCTTTAGCAGACAACGCGGAACATTTATTTATCGAAATTATCCTCTCACATACTAAAATCTTATTAGGTGTTATATATAGTCCCTCTCCCTCACTTAATTATTTCCCAAATTTTGAAAACATCTTAGAGAACCTTACACCTAATTATGATCACTCAATTATAATGGGTGATTTTAATACTTGTCTATTAAAAGGTGATCACCGTAGTCATAAATTGTTAAGTATTACAAAATCATGTAATATGCATATCCTGCCCCTAACAGCTACTCATAGTTTCCCTGGCTGCAATCCTTCCCTCCTTGATCTTATAATGGTCTCTTCTCCCGATTTCGTGTTGAAGCATGGTCAGTGCCCTGCGGATATTTTTTCATATCATGACCTTTTATATCTCTCCTATAGAGTTCGTCCTCCAAAAGCAAAATCGAGAATTCTTCTGCAGCGTAACTTTGGGGGGATGGATATTAGTCAACTACTAAACGATGCACGTTTAGTTGACTGGTCTCCGGTTTATACAGCTACATCAATCGATCACAAAGTAGACATTTTTAATGATTTTTTAATAAAACTATACGACACTCACGCTCCTATAAGGCCAGTTAAACTTAAGCATCTACCTGCGCCATGGTTAAATGACGATATAAAAATATTAATTGATAAGAAAAATAAGGCAAAATATAAATTTAAAACTCACGACACCGATGCTAATCGAATTAAATATAACAAAGCACGAAATCGTTGTAATACTTCTTGTAGGGATGCTAACCGCCGACATATTCACAAATCTATTGAGCATGGTAATACTGCTAAAACATGGAAGTTCCTCGAGTCCCTCGGAGTTGGTAAATCATCTAGTAATCATTCTGTTAATATTAATATAGAACTTCTCAACAGCCATTTCACATCCTTTGACGCTATCAAGTGCGTCAATAAAGAAGAAATATTAAATGCCCTTTCATCTGTACCATCTCACAACTTTCCACATTTCTCTTTTAGGCCTTTCACAGAACGTGATGTTAATAAGAACATATTGTCTATCTCGTCGAATGCTGTCGGTACTGATTGCATTAGTCGCAAAATGATCTTACCTATCCTAGATATTGTTACTCCTGTCTTGACCCACATCCTTAACTATTCGATTTCAGTTAGCAAATTTCCGGAAGCCTGGAAAAATGCACAGATTATTCCTCTTCCAAAAAAACCTAATCCTTTGCATTTAACCGACTTCCGCCCTATTTCTATTTTACCATTCCTTTCAAAAGTCCTCGAAAAACTTGTACACCAACAACTGTTCACTTTTATTAACACCCACTCCGTACTAAGTCCTTACCAATCTGGCTTCCGTCCTGGTCATAGCACGACATCTGCGCTAATAAAAGTCACAGATGACATTCGACGAGCTATGGACAATAAACAACTTACGATACTCGTACTTCTTGACTTTAGTAACGCATTTAATAACGTCGATTACGATGTATTGTTGAGTTTGTTACGTTCCATTAACATTTCTCCATCTGTGGTTGGCTGGTTACGAAGTTACCTCAGTGGTCGCAAACAACGAATTAGTATCGAGGAGAATGTCTCTTCGTGGTGTTCTATTCGGGCTGGGGTACCTCAGGGAGGAGTTTTATCTCCATTGCTATTTACAATTTTCATAAATTCCATAACTAAGTGCCTTTCGTGTCCATATCATATGTATGCTGACGATATCCAGATTTACAACCACTCATCTCCGGAAAATTTGGTGAACTCCGTAAATACTATTAATAGTAACCTCCTTGCCATATCTGATTGGTGTAACTACTATGGCCTTAGGGTTAACCCTGTGAAATCGCAAGTCATAGTGATTGGGAGTGCAGCCATGATATCAAAGGTGGAGTGTGCACATTTACCACCTATTGTGTACAATAAAACTATAATACCATACTGTACATCTGTAAAGGACCTTGGTATATATTTAGACCAGACGCTATCATGGTCGGTGCAAATAAATAAAATAAGCCAAAAAATTTTCTACACGTTGGGCTCACTCCGACGTCTGCGCTCTTTCTTACCTATTCCAACTAAAGTTATGCTAGCAAACTCTCTTATCCTTCCAATTCTCGATTATGCCGACGCAAGCTATCCCAATTTAACCGAGGACTATCTTAACAAGCTTGAGCGACTTCAAAATCTTGCAATTCGGTTCATATTTAATTTGCGGAAATATGACCATGTATCTGAATTTCGTTCGAAGCTCAAGTGGCTCCCTATACGCCGTCGCCGGAATCTACATACCCTCTCTCTTCTGTACTGTGTGCTATTCAACCACCATAAATCCCCTCCTTACTTAAGGGAAATGTTTGAATTTCTCGGTGTTCATACCAAAAGACTGAGATCTTCTGGTAACTTAATACTTAAAATACCGATTCACTCCACTAAATTCTATGATCACTCTTTTGCCGTGCACGCAACTACATTGTGGAATGATTTGCCAATTAATATAAGACGAGCAAAATCTTTACATATTTAAAAAAAATTAGTTAAAAATTATTATTTAAATGCTGATTGATATATCTTGAGACGACACCAAGTCACGTTACAATCTCTAATTTATTATTTATTATGAGTAAATAAGGTTATGATATAGGTACATATATTAGTATATTATATTAATATGTATTTTATATGTAGGTATTTGTGTATTCTGTCTATGTATTAGGATATAGTATAATATGTATGTATTTTATTTACACCACCCACTCTATATAACTTCGCAAATCTCCTAACCTAAAGGTTGTCTGGAAGAGATCGCTGTTAAGCGATAAGGCCGCCTTTTGTGCCTCACATATCTGTTAATATTATTTTCTAGTAGTGTAAATATTTTTGTGGTGTACAATAAAGTATAAATAAATAAATAAATAAATAAAGATTACTTTAAAACGAATACGAGAGTATTCGTTACAAAAACATAATAAAAATACAGCAGCCAAGAAAAATATTAAATGAAATTTGAATATTTAACATCACATTTAGTAAAATTTACCAGCCAGTGCTACGGCACGGATAGTTTTATGTTTTTAATACAGAAGTGAGAACTTGTGAGTTTTCTCAAACGTATTACATTCGTAGCAAAGTGCGGTAGTAATGATCTCATTTACGGTGAAAAATTAAAGCGGCGTTTCTTTTTAAGCTATAAATTTGAAATACTATATCTACTATTTTTATTTTTTGGATTTGTCTGTTATTATTCGGTTTTTTGTTAAAAATATATATAAAATGAGAATGTTATGATTCGGTTCGAATTAACACTCAAAATTAGGGATTCTATTTACCTAAAACTTGTACAAAATAAAATGTCATGTTGACCTAATTAGGTTAAGTTACAGTTGTATTATTCGTTTTTTTCTATAACCTAGTTATGAGTTTACTCGCAACTTCGTTTACGTGCACTTTCATAATGTCTTTTCATATTTTCATAAAATAAGTGTAAAAATCTGTATTTACCTTTTCCCGTAGGAATTTCTTATATTTCACCTTCAATTTGCATTACATTCCCCAATTAATTTAATTGTACGATTAAAACAGTTAGTTGGAAAACATTGATAAATTTGAATCCAATATTTAATCGACAAATTGTGGAGTTAAATAACTTATTGTGGTGTCTGAATGTCTACCCTGCATAATGTAACCTTTTATATGAAAAAGCAACTTCACGCTTTTTAATGTCTATCAGGGTGGTCAGAAAGAACCTAGTGTCAAGGCACTCCGCTCACCGTGCAAAATCGAGACATTGCTTGTTAAGTGGCAGACAAATTACCTAGAGCAGAAAATTGAAAATCATTTTATTATGACCTGAGTGAGAATCAAACCAACCACCATAGTTTTCACAATGCGCTACAAAGGCCCCTTTGTAAATAAATATAAAAACCAAATTTCAAGAAGAAATAAATAAAATGTAATTTAAGGTTTACTTCATACATGTCTCTCAAATTTTACATTTGGGCTCCATTATTCACAAAATAAAGCACACAGCTGTCGAAATACACGTTCATTTACTAAAGCAAGTACTACGAAAATTTCACGATAGTGAAAAATTTCGCTCTGACTGCGACTAATATCGCTCTATCGTTACAAACAGCTGTAGTAGCTCGTAACTCAGGCGCACGTGCCCACCGATACACATTTTTATCTCGTTTGTTTAGATTATTATCAGAAAGCTCCATATTTCTTTTTTTTTTTTTTTTTTTTTTTTTTTTTTGAGCTTCACGCTGTATCCCTTGCGGGGTAGTCAGAGAGAACGGAGCGCCAAACGCTACGGTCCCTGCATACTTCTTTCGCCTCGTCCACAGTCATCAACCTCTTCATACACGCCCTCCGGGGGGTCCTCATGCTTTTTACGTGACCTTCCTCCAGTATCATCGATACTGTGTTTTCGAAGGTCAACCGAGGTCTCCCCCTGCCTCGCTTACCACTCACCTTTGCTTCATAAATCTTTCTTACCATTCTTCCATCACTCATCCTCTCGACGTGCCCAAACCACCTGAGCACGCCCTTCTTCATTCTTACTATGACGTTCTCGCTAATACCTGCCATTCTGTGTATCTCTTCATTGCGGATTCGGTCAGCTAAGCTGACTCCGCACATCTTTCGAAGAGATCTCATCTCCACAGCATTCATCTTTCTTTCATTCTTCTTCTGCAATACCCACGTTTCGCTGCCGTATAGCAGCGTCGGTACCAGCACTGCATTGTGCACAGCTAAACGTGCGGCCATGCTCACGTTCCGCCGTCGCATCAACGCAGCGAGGGCACCGTTAACGCTGTTACCGGCAGCAATACGCCTTTCAACATCCATATCATATCTTCCATCTCTGCTAAACATACTTCCCAAGTATACAACCTCATTCACTTGTTCTAGTTTCTTTCTATTAACCAAGATCTTACATTCCGTTCTTTCTTCATCTCTTTCAAACACCAGAATCTTAGTTTTACTCGCATTCAGGCTTAGACCATTATTTTCACACCCGTCTTTCAGGATGGTGACCAATGCCTGCAACTCGCATTCTGATGATGCAATAAGCACTGCATCATCTGCGTACAACAGGCAGTTTACCTTCAAGTCACCCACTTTCACCCCCATATCACTTTGTTTCACTCCTTGGAGACAACTATCCAAGTACAAATTGAACAGCCAAGCTGACATGGCACAACCCTGTTTGACACCCGATTGAATATCAAACCGAGGCGACATGCCAGCTCCTACTCGTACACAGGCTGAGTGATCTCGGTAAAGAGACTTTACAGCCTGCAACAAGGGTTCGTTCACATTGTACCGAGGCAGTATCTCCCATAACTTCTTTCGCACAACTCTGTCAAATGCCTTCTCCAAATCCACAAAAGCACAGAAAACTTTTTGGTTTACAGCCAAAAATTTTTCTGTGATCATGCGGAGGGAGAAGATCTGGTCCATACACCCTCTTCCAGGTCTAAAGCCTCCTTGGGCCTCCCACAACAGCCTCTCAGATCTCTCTTGCATTCTTCTCGCTAAAATTTTAGCATAAATTTTACTACCTAAGCTAATCAAACTGATAGCCCTATAGCTTGCACAGTCTATCTGTGAACCTTTGCCTTTATACAAAGGCACGATGACTGCGCCTCGCCAATCATCTGGGACCTCCCCTTTCTTCCAGCATAAATTGCACAGATGAAAGAACAGGTCCAAGACGCGCGGCCCACCATGTTTGATCATCTCAGTAGTAACTCCATCTACTCCCGCTGCCTTACCACATTTCAGACTTCTTATGGCACTCTCTACTTCTTTTATACTGATTTCGCCGTCTGCTACATCAAGATTCAGCATATCGCTGTTACTTGAGACAGAGGCGTCATCACATTCATACATCTCCTTATAGAATTCCGCCCATCGTTGCAAAACGGGTGTTGGTTCAGTTATTATTTCACCGTCCTTCGAAAGCACCCCTTTCATTCTGCAGGTTGACGAAGAACCCCGAGAATCACTAACTTCTCTCCAGAAAAGCTTCGTGTTTTCTCGGAAGTTGATCGTCAACGTGTCATCTCTTTCATTCTCCGACTTTTCACGCTTCGCCTTAATCAGTGCTTTCGTTTGGTGCTTTTGCAACTTATACTCTTTCTTCTTGATCTCTCTCATACTTTTATTCTTACCAGAGGCTTTATAATCCTGCCATGCTTTCTTCTTTCTTTCTACGGCATCTTTCACTTCGTCATCCCACCATTCATCGCGCTTTTTACTACTAAAGCCTCTTTTCGCAGTACCACACACCTCTATTGCTGCTTCAGTCATACTATTCCTAAGATTCTGCCAGCCTACTTCTACACTCTCATTTCCTATTTCGCAACTGTCTAGCTTCTTGGAAACCCTTTCTTTATATTCCTCTTTAATAGGTGGATCTTGAAGCTTCCAGCTTCTTATGCGGTTATTCGCCTCCAAGTTTGGACACCTCGTGCGGGCGCGCCAGCCTGTGAACAGACCCCTTATTCTAGTAACAACTAGATAATGGTCCGTTCCCAAGTCGGCACCCCTAAACACACGTGTGTCCATAACTTGGTTCCGAATACGCTGATCCACCAGGAATAAGTCAATCATACTTTTCTCTTCCATTCGCTCCCATGTGTACTGATGAATTTGTTTGTGGTCAAACATCGTGTTTGCCACAAACAAATTCTTCTCCTTATTTGTAAGGAGAAGAATTTGTTTGTGGCAAACACGATTTTTTAATTTGTAAATTCTTCTCCTTTGGTTCCAAAATAAGCTTACCAGCCTCATTCACTCTCCTATCACCGTACTTCCCTAATATAAGCTCGTAACCGATCCGCTCGGTTCCGACCCATCCATTCAAGTCACCGCACACTATTAATTTTTCATTCGCTCTTACGCTACCTAGAACTTCCCTGACACTCTCCCAGAACTCCTCTAGCTCGCCTGATAGAGCTGAGGATACTGGCGCGTAGGCCGCTAACAAGAATAATCTTGTTATCCCCAGCTTAAAGCGAACCCAAAGGAGCCTCGGGTTGATCGCCTTATATTCCACCATTGCACACACCAATCGAGAGGACAACAACACACCTACCCCCTGGCACCCGCGATCACTCTCTGGTACGCCGGCCCAGAGAGCTACGCGACTGCCCGGTAGATCGGTAGTGTTACTGCCCTTTCTCTTGGTCTCAGTCACACAGATCACATCCAGATCTCTATCATCCATCACATCTAGTAATTCATTCATCTTCTGTTCCATCCCTCCTCTTACATTCCACGTAGCTATTTGTAGCTCCGTCCTCCACTTCCCGCCGTCTCGGACATGGCGTGTCGGGTGGCGGTCCCCAACGCCGCACTCGTCTTCTCCCCCCTCCCCACTTCTCACACCAACGGGGACGCGCTGGTGCGCGTCGCCTCGGGGGGACGCCCTATCAAACAGTGCCCTGGTGTACGTGGCGGATGGAACTCTGCAGCCCTAACAAGTAGGGCTGGCGGGGATCGCTACGGGCAAGCATTCCATCATGGACCCCCTCTATTTCTTCTCGATTTTAGCTTATTTGTGTAAAATGTTTTTCTTTAATAAATTATGTGAAATTTATGACCGATATTACCTAATAACAGCCTCACATGAGATTCCGAGTGTGGAATTTTAAAAACTGGTCCAAAGAGTTGTGTTTTTAATGATTTGTAGTTTCATTTATGTATATTTTGCACTTAAAAAATATACTTTTGTAAGATTTTTTCGTTATCTTGGCTATATTGATCTTGCGGTGAAATTATTGTATTGTCACCATTACTTATAAGTTCCCAGCGGGCTGAGTTGACTTTGTAAGGTTTGTTTACACTGATAAAGTCAAGTTCAAGTTTATTAAAAGCATATAAAAAAAATCTTAATTTATTTGTTAAATAATGTTCACTGTTTTTTTATTAATTACCATTACGCACATAAAAATAATTTCATTGTATACTAAATATAATAATTATTTTCAGCAATTACAGCCTAGTGAGGTAATTTCAAAACGTTATTGCTCAAAAATATAAACTGCTTCCAAGCAAATATTCGTAGAGGACAAAATAATGTCATATGGACGTAAATCCTCAAATCGAATTCCTTTCCCCCGATCAAAAGCGGATTATGGATGTAGAATTCTGTAACAAACGTGTCTTTGCTGTTAAGACGATGACATATTTCTTGAATTTCTTACTCCATTTATATAATATGGTACCATAATTTTTCTTCTAAAAATAATAATAAAGCTACTTTTAAGTATTCAAATAGGTATAAGATATCGTGACTCAATATTGCTTAGATAAATAGTGAAGTACTTACAGTACAGTACGTACAGGCCATTGTGGCGCAATGAGGATGTGTCTCACTGTAAGGTTTTGGGTTCGATTGAAATTCTAGTAATGATTGTGTATTATTTGCTACTGTGCCGGAAAAAAACATGAAGCTGTTCAAATTTAAATTTATGTATGCGGGATTACGGGACTATAATAACTGTAAAAGTCCAGCTAAACTATAGCTAATTATTACTTACTTACTTAGCTAAAGTTTTTCTGCGCGATGAACATTTTCTGAGTGTAATTAAGTCCACACAAACGAAGTTGAAATTTTCTCTTCTTCGTACCTGCTCGTATAGTTTAGACAAACAAAATTTCAGAATAACTCACAATCAAAACCTACTCTACTAGTCTTAGCAGACATATTATATACATTTTTTGTTTTGAAATTTAATGATTAAGCTGTTTATAAAATTAACTGTCTTAACTTTATAATTTGTAACTTTATTATGTCTTTTAAAAGTAGCCTTGTAAAAAAGCCGCGTAATGATCGACCGTAGGAACAAAAATTGTTACGGTTTTTCTTACTATTACAACTTCAAAAGTTTTTTTAACAATTAAATTGAGAACTTGAATAAACATATTGAAAAAGAAACAAAGAAAACCTTTAAAATAACTAGATATTAATATATTTTTAAAGTAAATAAATCAAACTTTGTTCGAGTTTTATTGATATATAAATAATTTAAGAACGACTTTAAATTCCATATACAATTATTACAAAGAAAATATTCTGTTCCATGCAAATAACGAAGATTACAAATCTTATTTCAATACTTCCGGACAGATTTATTACCTAGGAGAAATTAAATTTGTAATAAGAGGATGGAGCTTTAGAGATTTTTTAAAGTTTTTACTTTACTGAAGCGTGTCTTGAGTAGTTCACAGTAATATTCAGGCTATATTTTATGATTTGCTCCGATATTCTCAGAAATTAATTTACTTATTGAGTGCTAGGATGAAGTTTATAATTTTCATACTTTATATCGTCTTCACAGAGCTAATAGAGCTAAAAAAGAAATAACAAGATGCTTAGTAATATTATTCCAAATAGAAAGAGATAACGATTTTTGAAATTTTGAATATTTTGTTACTTAGTTTTATTTTCGTACAATTTTGTGAATACGTACAATTGTGTGTGTTGTGTTATTTATTATCTTTAAAAAAGAGTAATATTTTCAAAACGCCGTACATTTACACCTTTTCGTTTCGTTCAATCGTCTCTAATCATTATTAATGATTACATGATTTTTCCTATATGTGATTCTTTCAGCCATTCCAACGATCAATATAAGTATCTCGGTTAATCAACAAACTATTTTGCCACGTCTTTCGTTGTCGTCAAAGTGCTTTTTCCTTCACGCCAGTCAGTCGCAGTTGGAATCACGTAGGTCCTACAAAATAAATTTTGTTTGAACAACGACTATTCTCTTTCTTTGTTCTATTATTAGCTTGGACATTGTTATTTATACTGTAAATTAAGCATAATGGGGTTTCATTTTAAATTACTAGTTGAATGAAGTTGCTACTTGAATTACTATGTATAAATATATTTTTTATTTTGTTCGGAAGGGAAATCTTGACACTCTGCTGCTTTTTGGAAAAAAGGAAACTGAAAAATATAATTATTTAAGTAAGATTGGCGGATGAAAATCAAATCCGTAACCTTGACAGACAATCACAATAACCTGTAATAACCGACCAGGGAGAAATTATATACATACACGTACACACACATACACGTACTATGAATTACTACTTAGAATTTTAACATTAATTACAAAAACTAGAATATAATATTCGTATAATATATGTATATTTCCACGATGCCACATAAATATTATCCAATATTAATTTGACCGGAAGTAAATCAAAAGTAATTTAGTTGCTTAACCAGGGCTGGGCTAAGTAGTTTTTTATTATGAAAATCTTGAACGTAACTTGGAAGCTTCCAATAAACGAGTTTTTATATGTTTAATAAGTTCTAGTTTTCTTATTCTTTTTTCTATATAGATATGTATAATACTAAAAAAAAGTCTAGAAATATAATAGTACAGAACGGCTATTTGCTTTGACCATACGACGACCTACTTTACCTAGCTAAGATTAAATTATTGTAATATGTGACAATAACAAGTCTGATTTGTGAGAATTATCGTAAAAGCTCACCAAGAGAGAGCACTTTTAATCGTTTAGACGGTTAATCGTTTTAAATTAATTTGCAATTTTAACGTTATTTAAGTATATCAACATGCCACGTATAAAGTACATCATTACTACTTGGGCATGTTTTGAGGCATACCTCCTCATAATAGATACACGTTGCTTCAGCTCGTTATGATGGGATAAAGTAGCCGACAAACCGGCCGCTGGAGAAAAGAAAAAGTCGTGACATCAGGGTGACATGAGTAACATCAAGGAGTGGACCTGTATCAAATCCATGGAATAACTATTCCATTTGACATTAGTTGAGCATACGAGTAGTTTGAACAAGCACGCAAAGAAGAAGAAATAAAACATGTAATAGAAAAAAAAAGGAAATCGGTTATATTAATCTTTATGATGGTATATATTCAACTGTGTAGACTACACAATTGATTGGTAGTATGATGACCTAAGATGGCTACTTTTATTTATATCTTTAACAGAATTTGAATATACTCAGTAGAAAAGTAGATTTAAAAATGAGCCTGTAGAAATAAAGCTCCTGTTACCACCAAACCAAATTCACAGTATTTACAATGCAATCACATCATGACATAGCACTTTAAATCAATATTGACTCTCCGAATGAAACCGCCAACCGCTCAGTCTATTCAACTCATGTTAATAGTATGATAAATTATGTATGCAAAAATTGGTTTCCGTTTTTTTTTGGATTTAGGGATGTGTAGTTTTAAAGCGATTATTGAAATCACACAAAATAATTATTATTTAATAACAACAAAACATTTCGTGTTTTTGGTTTTCAGTGTGTAGCGGGGTAAACAGAGAAAGTCTAGCATGAGGATACTTTCGACTTTCTGCAAAATTTTGAGATATTAATGTGTTAAGAAATAAATTTCAGCGAGCGATTTAACTATTTATATCCTCATTCTACTGCTGTAATGTAATCCACGTCCCGTCCCTATAAGTAGCAAAAATGCTAATTATACGTATCTGCACTGGATTTGGTTGTTGGTATTAGTTAAATCGACAAACGACAAAATGTAAAAACTTCAATTTCGATAACTAAATAACAATAATTTATTTTAGAATTTATTTAGAAACTAGTACTACTAATACAATTAAAAACGGAATATTACTTTAAAAATGGTACAGATATTTTATACAGTGACGTAGTTAACAATAAATATAAAATACATATTTAATCCCTTAAACGAATCAACATCCATGTCAAGTCCATATCAAAACACTATGTACGACTGACTCATATTTTCTTTACTTCTTTATAGTCGATATAACCTTTAATTATTATTACGACATAGTTGTTTGTGAAAAATACAATTTTAATTTTATTTCTCTAACGAAGCAAACAATAACTCAACGCAAATCCAAATGCAAACACAATTAATAACGTTAACCTTTTAAGAGCTTTCAGCAAAAGCAAGGGAATAATCTCGTTTGTATTTAACATAATAAAAATAGAAGTGGTTGTTAATGAAATTAAACTGTATACAATGAACTTCAGTTTATTATTAAAATGAAGATATTGGCATTGTTTCGCCATTGAATTTGTAATATTTTCTTTTTATTACTTTCGAAGTGTTCCAAAAAATGTTGCTACTTAACTAACATATGTGTGTCTTTTATGTATATTATGTGTAATGCTTAACGCTTTTTCGTGACACGAAGTACCCTTAGTCCTTTGACTACCCTTAAAGAGAACCTAGTGTAAAGATACTCCGTTCTCCAATTGCCACCTGAAATCGAGACATTGAGCGTTGAGTAGCAGTACTTCACACTAGATTTTGTCTTACCAAAGCGGAGAATGATAATAATTGAACTATAATTATTTCGCCACGTGGGAATAGGACCCATACTCAATCATAGAACTAATCACATTTGCAGTCAGGCGGTGTCCCCACTATAACGAAATATCAATCACATTACTTTCGCAATAACATTAACTTAAAATGGAACGCTGTGAAAAATTATTTTGTATATTTTCAATTTAGTTCTAAATTTTATTCTGTTGCTTGAACTAGAATTTCCATTCAATTTTGGATTCGTATCCCACTTAGAGGAAAGATGAAATTAGATTATTTTCGTTTTTCCGATATTGTAAAAAACGCAGCGTTTATGTAAGCAGGTTAACACCCGCACCCAACAAAATAAAAATAATTGATATACAATTATTTTTCCGCTTGTGGAACGAACCCATGTTCATAGCGACGACTGTCGGACGCTGTCCCATTACACCACAACGGACTTTATGTTATTAATAACTTTATTCTCAATTTTACTCGCGACGGAAACTAAGCATTGCAATTTGTTTAACTGTCTTTACGCTTTAAACACGCCATAATAATCACGCGAAATTTTGTTCAGCGTCTATTCAATAGACGTATATTCAATAGACGGCTTCGATGGGGGCGGGATTCAATTACCGCAAAGTTTATTTTTTTAATAATTATATTATCAAATTTTGTATTTCTCGTATATTTTTATTTTGTCAGCTGTAATCCTTATAACATCATCACCATACTAAAACTTTCATCGTCTATTCTTTCCCTTTTAGGATATGTTTTTACAAATCTTGAATGTCCTATTTATTTACACATCTTACAGGCAGACAGAGTTACTTTCACAATTATAATATTTATTAAACTTCCTTTATTTACAGCTAATAGGTATACTTATAAGTGACTAGCGGCCCGCTCGCGGCTTCGCCGCGTGATCTATTTCGTTATATTGCAACACTCGCGGGCGCATTTTTAAAAAATAAAGTATACTATTTTTAAGCTTAGATTATCAACTATATTTATGCCAAAATTCATTACAATTGGTCAAGCGGTTTAGATTTTTCATATAAACTTTCATCCCCTATTTCAACCCTTTAGAGGTTGATTTTTGAAAAAATAAGTAGCCTATGTTAGACCCAGTCACTTTTACTAATTTCATTCTAAATTTCATCCAAATCGGACCGGTAGATTAGCCGTGAAAGCGTGACAGACAAACACACAGATTTTCACATTTATAATATAAGTATGGATAGGTCTATACGTGTCAACTAATATACAAATAGTTAAGTATGCACTATTTATTTTTCTATTGCTATGTAAAAGTTTATTTTAAAACATTTCAGAATTTATCATGATCCTATATAAGAAAACATAAAAACAACTTGTTCAAATATTCAATATATACCTACACAAAAACTGTTTTTTTTCGTTCCAAAGCCATTTTTAGTTTATAAAAAATATAGAATGCGGAATTTTTATAACATAAAAAAATTATCCGATATTCTATCTACAAAACTTTTAAATCAAATTACTGCTGACTATAATTTCGACTGGCACTTGTTGTTCTACATATCGAATAAATACGTTAATAAAAATATATTAGTTCTGTATCGTAATGTCATTGTTTTATTTTTGTTATATTTTATACGTTAGCAATGAAATTTATTACGACGTTGGCTACGCTTTTTAACGCGTAGCAGGGAAGGCCGAAAAACCTAGTGTAAAGACACTGTCATCTCTTTCCATCCATATTATGGTACATATATTGGTTGTCAAGTGGCGAAGCTCAACGCCACATTTTATTTTCAATATTAGAGCAAGAAAGTAGAAAAAATAATTCTGAAATGGAATTAAACCCACAACAATTGTCAGCACTCGAAGATTATTTTGACTGATAAAAGATTGAAATTATTTAATATAACACTCGCATGTTTAACATTTAGTAAGTAGAAAAGAAAACTGACAAAGTAAAATCGTTCCAAATGTCAGCTAATATGTAGATAACATATGTATATTCGAGCCGTAGTATGAGTGTGGGAAGGAAAAATGGTGTAATTTACCACTCTATAATTCAGAGCCTCGTAAAACTACGAGAAATAAAACAAAATAAAGTGGTTTAACCTAATAAAAATCTCGTAAAGCTCGCCCTTTTCTTCCTCCCGCCGACAAATTATGTGGACATATTTTATTTATGCCTCCTTGACCTCCACCAATTCAATTTCGAAAATGCTCCCTATTATAAATATTTTTTGAATTCTGTTGAGATTTTCAGTAAGACGTAACAAAGAGAGAAAGGCTATTAACAGAAATTAAGGATCAATCCATCCTGCTTATATTTGACTACATCGTTTAATGCATAATGCAGGTAAGACAATTTATTATATTAGTACAAAATATAAAATAATGCAAGAATATAATTATTAAGTACCTTTATTATATATCTATACATAAAAAGTCCAAATATTAAGCTTTTAATGTCCATTTAATTTGAAATAGAATTATAAATATCATATTCATTTTATTTTTTGCTTTTTAACACTAATTAAGACTAAAGCAAAAAATAAGATAAACATTAGGTATATTGTAGAACAAAGAGAACTTAAAGTATCAAAACACTGTCCTCGCTTTCTATCTGAATTTCAAATAGTGTGCGCGGCGCGGCGTTAAGTTCCGCCACTTACGCAAAAAACACGCAATGCCTCCGAATTTGGCGGAAAGTGGGGAACGGAGTGTCTTAACACTAGGTTCCCTCTGCAGTGTACACTGCTGTGTGAGGGATACAGCGTGAAGCTAAAAAATATAACTTTTACATTTTTTTCCATATAAAAAGGCAGAGAGAATCTACTGTTAAAGCTTGTCTTGAAAATTCGTAACATCGTGTGTTAAGTGGCGGAACTCAACACCGCACTTTGTGTTACTAGAGTAAAGAAATGAAAATATTTAAAATATTCTAATGTACTTGTATTTTATGTTAGATTATATTAGCATTATAATGACTTAAATATAAGAGCTACTAGGTTATGTTGTATTTTTAAAACATTTTTAAGTCTGTATTTTACCTAAATATTCATAGTAGAATTTTAATAAAAAGACAATCTTGAACTTTTTAAGATCATTGAAACAATTAAAGCTTACTCAGTTATTTACACAGTTGTTAAATTTGAATATTTATCCACAAAAAAAATCATGCTAAAATATAAATATTTTATTATTAAAAACATTAATAAGATAAAATAGTACTGAATAGACAGATAGCTACAGAAAAAACGTTCTTACTAATTATTTCTATTCAATAGCTTATATTTAATTACTCCAACTCAAATTTGTAAAATACAAACTAAAATTTACATACAAAATTTAAACCTCATTAAAAGTTACCTAATATTCACTAATAAACAGCGTTTCTATTTGATGGTAGAACTAAAATTATTAGATATGTTTGTATTTCAATTCACAATACATCGGTGGAGGTAAATGAAACGGCATTTGCATATTTTATTACATAAATGTGGCGGAAAAGCTTGAAATTTTAACTAAATTTTTAATGTGAACATCTGAAAATTTGACTGCTATATACTTTGTAAAGTTATTAAAATTTAATCAGTTTTGTAACTGCTTTTTGCAGGGAATTTTATAAAATGAAAAACAAAAAAATGTAATAACAGACTTTTTTTAATATTTAGTCATAGTTTATTTTAAAAAGAATATAACGTTAAAAATATACATTTAAGTTTATACTTCAACGTGATAATGACAAGATAATAAATTTGTTTCTATGTGCACATCCAAATATGTCAACAATTTAATTTTTGTATTCGGTTTTTATTAATCCAAAACGGCCTCCGTAACAAAATGGAGGCCTATATTTTTCTGAACAGTTCACCCAAAATGAGTGACAAATGGTAAAAGGTTTAACTTATGTTTGATCCGCTCATAAAATATGAATATCAAATAAAATACCTTGCTGATAATAATTCGAAAAAACTAAAATTATGTATATTTTGAAATTGATTTAGTTTTTGTACAATTTGATATTAAAACAAATATTTCTTATATATCTTATATATTAGATCTATTCAACATAGGCTCAAATGCAAATACAGCATTTGCGTTAAATGTTGGTTAGAAGAAGATATACTTTTGCCCGACAGCCACATTAAAATGTAAATTAGCTGAATATACGTACCACACATTTTCTGTAATTAGTTGCATTTACATTGCGGCTAACAAACAATAAGGTTTAAGCGCACGCTTGTAATTTATTGTGAAATAACACATATTCAAATATACGTAATAAAAAACTTTTATATTTTGTAATAATTATTAAGTTATATATATATGTATATTCTAAAAATATTTTGAGGCCATTGTGACGCAACTATTGACTGTAAGTTGTGGGTTCGATCTGAGGGAGGGGACTCAGGGCAATAATTTTTAAATTATTTTCATTTCGCCGCTCTGGAATTAACACATTAAACATTAAATAAGACAACCGTTGAGTTACGCCTTGAGTTCGGGTGGGAAGTAGATAGCGGAGGGTTTTGGCACTAGGCTCCATTTGCTTCTTGCTATAAATCTATAATGTTATCTATATTTTGTATTAAATTGAGTTCATATAATAGAAACTGTGTAACAATATCAATTTCGCAAATAAGTTTTAATGTAAATCTGTACTCCCAAATTCTACCGCCAAACATCGTCTAGTTATATACGGCAGTTATTTAGATTATATAACATTATTGTTAATAATTTTATAAACTACACTTTGAGTTGTCTGGAACAGATCGTAGAAAAGACTATCGTAATATATACAAAATTATTTGGTTTTTTATTGAGTGAATGAGCGAGAACGCCAAAACCCAACAAGCCACAGAAGCCAAGCCAGCAACGCAACTGTATCTTTTATTTAAGCTTTATGATTTTCAAAAATATATACTTAAGTACAATAATGCATATAACAACAAATGAGACTTTCAGAAAGATATTATCTTCCTCTAAATTTAAACCACCTGCGACGCTTACACACCTACTTGTCCATTACAGATGTATAACACAAAGTCCTCGCTCTTGGCGTGGATATATATAATATAAATTCAAATTTTCAGATTACATTACTGAAGTTTAATTTATAGTAATTGTTTCATTAAATTCTGGTGATGCGATAACCTATTTTGTATTTTCAATCATTTGTAACTGTCTGTGTCGTGTAGCGTATACGTTAACAATTGATTCAGGCGGAAATCCAACATGCAAACCAGTAAGGCTTCACCAATAGTTCTATAGAAGAAAATTATGTCTTGCCCTCCTAATTAGTCGGACGTCCATTGTGATATTTACTTGTTAATGACTACTTCAGACTTAATTTGGTTTATTCCATATTTTGAGTAATTTTTTTATAGGATTAAGGTTATAATGGTTTTGTAAAATTACAATTTTAATAAATAAAACTTGTTTTAGTTCTTTTAAAGGTTATTTATTACTACAAAATGTTTTTATTTACATTATTTGTAATAAGTGTTTAATTTAAATTCGCACATATAATTATACAATAATTAGGAATTTATATTATTATTATTTAAATGGAAAATGAAGCTATCATAATACGTTTTGGCGGATTTTAGCATGAAATAATTTTGTTTTTGAGTGAACAAAATAACTTTTGTAACAATACTATGCATAAAATATTTTAATACGTACTCAGTATTGCTTCTAACTTCATAATACTGGTGAGATTATGCGTCATCTCGTTCATGAATAATTAACCTTTAATTTTCGGGTGGGGGACTTACTGGAATATAGAACTCAATATTTTTTATTAAGTAATTATTGACTTGTGTCTAAGAATATTATTCATTCGAAGTCCAAAAGCATCAAAATATATTTGTATTGTAAACATAGCAACATGACATATAAACATTATAGTTTTGCCATTCCAGGTCATCATAGCCAAGTAAGAAATGACCAGACTAGAAACAGGAAGGTAGTGGGTTCAATCAATACTCCCATGAATTGTTCTCATTTCTCTGGTAAATGAGAAAATACATAAAGTAAGTAAGTATACCATGTTATTCCTATAATTTTGACAGTCTATCATCTATTTAATAAAAAAAACAGACTATAATATTGACTATTTTGGATAAAAACAGCTTCATACTTTTTGCACAGTAGAAAAACTAGTGTCAAGCCACTCCGTCCTCCACTTTTCACCAGAAATCGAGACATCATGACAAGTGGCGGCCCTGAACGCCACACTAACTGACTGTCTACATGCCAATATACAATTATTCACCCGTATGGGAATGGAACCCACAACCATCACGAGTACAGTCGGACACTGTCGAACCTCACCACGAAGTCCTCAAAGGTAAAGAAATATAACGTAAAGTAGTAACGAGACAAGCACATGATTTATAGTAACTGCAATCGGTTTGTTATCAACAAATAAATCAAAATTTCAATTAACATTTCATTGTCCTTCGTAGAAATAGCGTTTAAATGGCAATTTAAAAACTCAGACTCGTGAATACCACGATATCTATCTACCTACCATCTAATAAAATTATAATTTTCTTATCTATTTTTACTTTTTTAATCGTTATGGAGTATATTAATAATTCTCACCATAACTATCACGCCATCATAATTTAATAATTACGAAATATTTGCATAAAAAAATGATTTTTTTTTTACAAAATAAAAACTTTAAAACAAAAACTATAACGAGCTTCCAATATACCTATTACGAAGTAACTTCTGCCTACACGTTCTAAGAATCATGCCGTGAACATTTAATTTTACGTTTCCTTTGTGTAATTCCTGGCAATGAACTGAAGAGGTCGCTCAGTTAATGACCATTTCCCCTGCCATTATGTGTTTAGTTTGTCCTTTATTATATTATATACACGATTTCAGCTTTTATTACTAATACAACTTATGCTATTAGTATGTATTACTAAATTACATACCTATTTTAAAGTCAAACATTAGTTTAAAATATGTGTCACGTATATCTTAGTAATGACTGTAATAATATTTATGCAAGTTTCTGTACTGAACTTAAATTTAATGAAATATATTTAGATGGATGTCGTCGTCACGTACGTCGTCTGACTGTAATGGTTCTGCGATCAATTCAAAGTGGGTGAAATTATTACGGTATTTTCGTGTCTACCTTCTTTTATGTAAAATAAAGCGAGGAAATACCTTGCAATGCCGGAAAGTGGAGAATGGAGTGTTTTGACAGTAAGTTATCTGTGGCTATACAGCGACTATGAATATGACTATGCGAGAAATGGCGTAAAGCTGACACAAATATATTTACCTAAATAATTAGCTAAATAATGTATATTATATTAAGGGCTATAACTATCATTTACTCAGGTTTAAAAGTACTAACGTAGTGAACTTTTAAAAAAGTGTCGCAAAGATTAAGATGAATTAAATTACGTTCACTAACTGAGCGTAATTTTATCTATAATATAGCTATGATGCTGTAAATAGTCTCAAGTAATAATTAACGGTTCCTTTAATTAATAAATTATGAAGTGCCTTTCTGTGGTCGTAATTTATACAAAGAAGAAAAAAGTAAATGTATACTGTATACACATACATTACTTTTTTCTTTTGTTTTTATTAATCTTGTAAGTTTTAATTACCAGAGTTTGTTTTTATCCTTACTAATTAATAAGAATCTTCTAACATTTACCGGCAGAAATACTAATTTTACCTATTTCATATTTTCAAACAATCAAACAAAACTTGAAATCGTTTTCACATAACTAATTTAAACTGATAAGCCAAATATATATGATATATTTCTCACGCCATTTCTCACAAGTCCCACGCGTGAATATCACGGCTCCTTTATAAATGGCCTACCTGGCGGCTGACGGAGACGAATGGCGCTACACACTTCTTTTAGCTTGTTGACCTGATACCGTAACTTCCAAACTATATGTTTTATTCAAAGGACTAACGCAGCTTGAATTCGTATATAAATAATGCATAATCCTCTCACCCGAGTTAGTAAATTGTTTGATTTCCACCTAATACTTAGGGGCTTGAGGAAGTTGTTTTAACAGTGATTAGAAGCAGTTACTATAAAAAGTTATTGGTGAAATTATTTCTAGTTTCATGTCTCTTCCCCATAAAAATTCTAGTCAGAAACGACCTAGTGTCTAAGACACTCCGCCCTGAAAATTCCACTCAAAGTCGAGATATTTGCGTGTTGAGTAGCGGAACTCAACGCCACACTTGACATATTGTTGGATGATTTTTTTTTATTTATTGTTTATGTATCACATATATATTTTTATGTGTATGTTGTATATACGTTATGCAAAGTCAAAAAAAATCCTCATAATTCGTAGTGACAGGTTGATTGTTTGCATAGTTTGAGTCATGAAAATATACAGCACATCGCCTTATTAACACAGGAAAGATGAGAAAATAGAGAAAATATTGCCACACAATGCATCACAAGGTACATGCTGACGAAGGAAACAAAACGGAGAGCAGAGACATCCCCTTGTCATACAATATTTTACGGAAAAATTGGGTAGAAAATGTTTAATTAATAAAATTAATATTACATGCATACGATTTTTTTTTAACTACAACGAGTCAGAGATTGAAGAAGCGTCAAGACACTCCGACCTCGCGTTTACAGTCAGACGCTGTCCCGCTGCGCTCATTCTTAACATAAATAATCACCGTTGTAATTAATATATTTTCTTACTAAACTTAAACTCCTGTTACGCTTTTTGCACATTAAACGTTACAACAACTAAGTTAAGAGCTTAATGCTAGCGTTGGCCTTAAGAGGAACGAACTCTGAAGAATTCTATTACACAATTTACTGTTCAACACTTTTAGCTGCTTAAAAAAGTAATGTCCTTGAGTTACTTATTGAAAATTTCGAACATAATGTTTAAAAAGGTGTTTTTTTATATATTGAAAGAGTAACCCAATGTAGATCATCTGTGCCTTAAAGACAAGAGTATAAAAGTAAGAAAAAATAATGAAAAACACCACATTTTTTATGATTTTAAGGAAATATTTGACCTAAATTAAGCAAGATTAATTTAAACAAATTGATATAAAAAATCATAATTTTATTGTAAAAACATTGTATTGCCATCGGAAACAACGCAAATTTTCAAGCCAAGTAGGTGGTAAGAAGTGGACCTAAATACAAGTCAAGCTTGGAAAAGCGATATAAAATATATTCATTTACCTTAATTAGACTTGAAGTCTATTACTAACATTTCCATAGAACAAAACATCTAACGTAAAGTACGTGTATTATTCAAGATCCAATTAGTATGTAGAAGACGTGTCGAGTAAAAAGCTTAAAAAATCTTTTTAAACATCACTTGAGCTACACGGAATATTGTTTTTGCTCTCAAAGAACGTAGCTTTATACGTTGAAAATTAAAAAAAACACCTTTGTATGAGCTAAAAACATTGTTAAGTAATTTTAACATAACCTTCAATGGAAAACTTAACTAGTTTTAATGCTTTTAAAAGCTGTAAAAGAAAATTACACAGGTACAGGTCACATGTTTGTTCAGTTTTAAATATACTGTTGTTATAAGTTTGTCCTTTTTTCCGCACAGCGGTATATTTGTAAGTAGCATCGTAGACCAAGAAAAGCTAGTAGTTTCTTTTCTACACTTTACGTCTGCTTGTAATTTCTACTGTCACAAAGGACAGCTAGTATTCCTATATTTAATTCCTTATATTACTTTTGCGAATTATGAATCGATGGTTATATTCACGTGACTTCACATAAGCCTTTATCGATTAGTTAAGAGGTATATCGGTGGAATTTTAAATTACTTAAGAGCACTGAGGTAGCTTCAAAGCGCTTAGTTCTCATATTTTCAATATTAAATGTCAAGCAATATATTGAAAGTTTTACTTCTTTTTGCTATTGAACGATTTAAATTCAAATCGTAACACAGGTTATTCATAGAAAACCTAGTTTAACTAATATACCTACTGTGCATAAGCTGACCACTTTTATTACATATAATTTTATATTTTTCTTTTCTTAGTTTTACGTCTAATCCTGCATAGCAGGGTAAGCAGAGATAATTCTATACATTGCGTTTTGACAGGAGGTAGTCGTATTTCCAAATGGAAATCGAACCCACAATCAGTTGTGCTTACAGTCACACGCTGTCACACTATGCCACGATAGTCTCTATAATATAATAAATCTCCAAAAATACACTAAAGAAAAACGTTTTAGAAAGACATTTTTTTTATTATAACTGAAAACTACTCCATACTGGAATAATTTTAAGCACTAGATTTATTTCCGTTAGTACTAATAATACTGACGAAATAATAAAATAAATGTGTAAAATTCATATGGCAGTGATGAAGGGTAAAATTTTTTTCAGGTAAATTAACGTCAAAACACTTATTAAAAATCTATGATACTTTGACGAATAAACTACAAAAGGTAAACCGGAATCGTGTTATATAGAGACTTGCCCCTGGTACGTGGCAAACTCTAAATACAAAACAAATAGCTCCCGCAGCAAGGTGTAGCGTTTACCTAAGTCAATTTGTCCTGGTCGGTAGCAAGGCAGGTCCTATCAATATCGACCATCAGTACAGCAACCATATTAGAAAATTTAATGATAAACGTCAAACATATATTTATTATCGAATCGATATACTGTTACATGATTTTATTTATTATTTATTTGAATAATTACTTAAGTTTATTTATTTAAAGCCGAGTGGCTCAGAGGGATAGTTTCTGACTATAAACGTAATGGTTGTGAGTTTGAGAAGTAATTATATTTTAATCTTTATTATTTCTCCACTCTGGAACCCAGGGTAAAGCACGGCGTTGAGTTCCGCCACTCCACAAGCAATAGGTATCTTGGTTTCTGGTGGAAAGTAGGGAACCTAGTGTCATGACACTCCGGTGCATGTGAAAAAAATGACTAAAGTTTACAATATTTTTAATTGAATATTTGAAAAGTTTTATGCCTTTTGTATACAACAAAAGTAGTTAGTATTAGCCTGGTCCAATTGTAATTGTAGGGAACTTTTTGCAATTATTGTATGTTTGGTATTTTCTTATACATATATGTAATTATAATATAAAATAATACATACACATTCATACATATATACATAGCACATATATCTATCAAATTTATGAATTTAAGTATTATAAATATTTCTATTTAGTTTAATCATAACAGTGAAAGGTGTAGTTCGGAATATTTTCGCTTTTTAGCTTTACGCTGTATCCCGCACACAGCAGGGTAGGCAGAGGGAACCTAGTGTTAAGACACTCCGTTCCTCACTTTCCGCCGAATTCGGAGGCACTGAATTCGGAGGCATAGCGTGTTAAGTGGCGGACCTTAACGCCGCGCTTTACCTCGACACCAGAGCGAAGAAAATGGAAATATTAAATATTTCCACTCTTCGAGTGGGAATCGAGCCCGCGACCACTCGTTTACAGTCACACGCTTGTGCACTGGGCCACAACTGGCCACTGGTTATTGTTAATATCAGTATTTGTTAATATCTAGCGTATTCCCCACTTTCCGCCGAATTCGGACGCTTGCGTGTTAAGTGGCGGAATTTAACGCCGCGCTTTACCTCGACACCAGAGCGAAGAAAATGGAAACATAATTTCCACTCCTCGAGTGGGAATCGAACCCACAACCAGTCGTTTACAGTCACACGCTTGTGCCACTGGGCCACGACTGGCCACAATATATATGTGCAATAATGAAAAAGTGGTGTTGAATCATAAATAACATCTAACCGTGAGTTGACTTAATTTTAATATCCATCAACTACGTAATGACTAGTCTTAAAAAAAACACTATTGTCAATAAATAAATTATTGAATATACAAGTCAAGTCTAAGGCTTGTTTGGATTCTAAAAACATTTTAGAATTCCGATCCTATTTATTGAAACAGCATCGGAATTCTAAAATGTTCTGTTTTTTAAATATAAGTAGATAGAGTTGACATTTTTAGTTTTATTTCTTTACTGTCATATTATTAAGGAGGGAGTGTTTTGACACTAGGTACAGTCTAATTACTCTGCTACGCGGAAAACCTCGTAAAGCTGCAAAACTAAAAGTATTTATCCTAGACGAGCTTAACATAAAATTATAATAAACGATGACTTTTAACGGGTTGCATTGCCACTCGAGGAGTCAAAATATTTAATATTTCCATATTCTTCGCTCTGGTGTCGAAGCTAAGCGCGGCGTTAAGTTACGCCACTTAAGACGCAGTGCCTCCAAAATTTGGTGGATAGTCCGGAACGGTGTGTCTTTACACAAGGTTCTCTCTGCCTACCCTGCTGTGTGCGAGATACGTGCGTGCGTGAAGCTAAAAAAGATGTCTCAGTATTAAATAACGAATATCTCATTTTAAATTAGTATATATTTTTATTTTAAATATCTATATTTCAATCAGGACCAGCGGCAGAATAACAAAAGCGAAGGGAGCCGGCAGAGTAGCAAAATGGAATGGTGAGTTAGACCTACATAAGATAATATAACGACACATACCTACGTTATGCATACATATATGTGTATATGTTAGTCCCTGAGCTTGTGCGGCGTGAACGTTTTCATTCGAAGAGCCAATATCAGAGTTGCATTGAAAATACAATGTTATAAATGTAAATTCATTTATAAAAATATTCGATTTCTACTAGGTAGGTCAATTATAAGATATACATAAAGAATCTGAGTTAATTTTTTGTTTTCTTATTTTATTTTTTTTACTCTTTAGTACGCCGCTCGAGGAACCGAACAGGACTCAATTTAGTAAGAAATCAAGATTTTGGAACATTGTCTACAAACATTGTGTTCAAATTCAAATACCTGTAATGTACATGATCTAATAGAAATTAAATATGTTTATCGTAGAACCGGTGTAGAGGCCGTTGTCGCGCAGTGAAACTGCTTCTTAGTAAAATAACACAATCATTGTAGATTTGATTTCTTCACAAGGAATGACTATATATTATTGTCATTTCTTTGCTCCAGTACCGGTATTTAGTACCACCGTTTAACAAGCAATGTCTTGATTGTCAGATCGAAAGTTCAAAATAGAGTGTCTTAACACTAAAGTTTCTCTGACTCCCGTGTTAAAGCGTGAAGCTGCTTGTAAAACATATATCATATAATACTACAATATTTATTAATGAAAATTACAGATTAAAATAACAAAATTTTATCTCGGAGCAGAATTCTGTCAGTATCATATGATCATAACTAATTATTAGAGTAAGTTATTATGTTTCTATTCTAGCTTCCAGCAATATTTTGTTTTAAAATCTCAGGTTATTTCTTTGTAATACAAAACATATTGACGCGTAAAACAAAGCAACATGTATATATGTACAGCACTTTATATTAAAGTATTTATGAAGCACATGGTAATATGTATAATATTATTTTATTAAATAGATATACTTATACGTTATTGTAAAAAATATTACCTTTCTAGATTTGTTTTCCGCATTAAGTATCTTTAACTGTGCTAAATATCGTTCCCACCAAAACGGGTCGAAAGTGCAGCTCCTTCAAGTATTAATATAATAATAATGATGATCATATGGCAATTTGAGGCCAGTTGTGGCGCTAGGGCACAAAGTGTGATTGTAAACAGGACTAGCTGTAGATTGGATTCTCACTCAAGATGGTATTATTTAATATAACTACTTTAGTCGTTAATGGTATTATTTAATATAACTACTTTAAGTCTCCGGATTTCGGCGGAAAATGGGGATTGGAGTGTTCTAACACTGACAGAAGCTAAAAAAAAATATATGGCAAATTTGGTAACAAACAAACAAGTTATAGTTACATACAACTAAAAAGTTATATGTATTTGCAAAATAGTTTTTTTGCTACCTCTCGCTTACTTTCCGCATAACTTGTGACTTGACATGTCCTTCTTCAATTTCTGCTCATAATCGAACTCAACACCAGTCTGTTGAGTGGCGAAACTCAACCCTGCACCTTAGACACAAAAGCTAAGAAAATATAACAAATTTCTAGAGTGGAATTCAAACTTACAATATTCGCGTTTGCAGGATGTTTTTTTCAAACAATTCACAACATACTACATGTACAATATGTTCATATGTAAGTAAGGTTTTCTTTACCTTAACGCAATATATGGCTACGATAAAAGAAAAGCAATCCTTCGCGTGATTTCATTTTGAGAACACCTTGTTTTTTACCAACAAAAGGCGCGGGAAAACTGTTTCTGATAGACGACTTGCCTTTAGTTGGGTATAAAATATTCTTGTTCCGGCCCATTAACCTTGACAAAGATTGATTTTATTCTGCAAACTGCGAAGGAAATATGTGATAGTGTTATATACACGAAAACTTAACGGAAAATTGTACCTACTATTTTTGTATTTTTAAGAAATAACGGAACATTCAAAAAATAACAGCTTCATGCTTTTTTTCGCATGGCAAAGTCAGAGAGAATCTAGTGTTAAGACACTCCGTTTCCCACTTTTCGTCAAAAATCGGGACATTGCATGGTAAGTCCGCAAAAATGCCACGCTTTGTCTTAGGTATCAGGGCGATGTAATGAAAATAATTTAAATATAATCATGCCGCCTAGTTTGAAACAAACCAACAACCATCGCATTTCCGTCAGGCGCTGTCACATTACGCCCAGACTGTCACAGACTTTATTAGCTTGATTTGTGTCTATCTACGAGTATATACCCGCACAAAAAATCTCAATATTTTCTTTGTATTAGATATTTTTTATATCAATTAATTATTATTCTATTTTCACTTAAATTCAAGATATTACGTGTTAAGTGGTGGAACTCAACGCCGCGCCTTATCATATCAGAGCAGATAAATGAAAATATTTAATTATTATCATTTTCCAAAATAAATGTTGGATCTTCAACTATATGCATGATTCTTATTTTATTCAAAATAATAACTTTTATCAAAAAATATAACGTGCCTTATTTTCTAAAAGAAAAGTAAAAAAAATATACCAGAAATTTTTCCTATTTTCCAGTTGTTCTCAATATTCTTGCGTGAACATGAAACAAATATGTTATGATTAATATCTGTGGATGCACATAATTTTCTTGGTTCGTTGAGCATATTGCGTATGTTTTATATTTACCAACATTATTGTTATGGACCATATAGGATTAAGATATTACGATATTATTATATCTAACCAACAAATACGTTTATTTTGCTTGTAGTATATTTTATAGTATAATATGCCATTGTGGCGTAGTGGGATATTGTTTCACTGTAAATATGATCGGTTGTGAATGTGGTTCCCACTTGCCGCAATTATTATTTTTAAATAATATATGTCTTCCCATTGTAGTACCTACGACAAAACGTGTCGTTAAATTTCGTCTCTCTGTTGAGCCATGTCTCGATTTTAGATGAAAAATGAAGAGAGAAGTGTCTTGAGACTACATTTTGTTCAATTACTTGTTATGGGGTAAAACTTGTTTTGTTACTTGTTTTTGCTCACTTATGTATGAAATGGCTTAACCGATTTAAATGCAATTTTGCTAGTGTTCATTTTATTTCAATTGGTTCACAGATAGATTTACAAATTTAAGCAAGGTTTATGATTTCAATCGCATTCTCACAGAACAGACAGGTGAAAACTAAAATAATAATAGTTTTTAAAATTTGTTATTCACGCACTTAGGAAAAGGAAAGAGACATGTAGAAAAAGTATAAAAAACTGAAAGCAGCAGGGTTTGAACCCGCGCCTCTCGAAAACCGTCCAAGGGCTCTGACTACTAAGCCAAGCTACCCACTACCAGCTGCGTCGATATTCTTATACGCTTATTACAACTTATTCATGTTGTTAGTATATCTGTAGAGAGTTTTATACAAAATTCTGCTACCCTAAGATTATTCTACGAACAATCATTTGGCAAGAGAGAAAGCTATTTATACTTTTAACATTTTAAAGTGTTAATCACACACTCCTAAGTGGGAAATTGAGAAAGATATTTAGAAAATGTTTAACCTTTTTAAATTGCGCTGGTTCGAATCCCGCTGCATTCACATTTTTATACGTTTTCTAAATGTCTTTTATAACTACACAGTTAATACAGGTGAAGCCGCGAGCAGATCGCTATATTTTGCAAAAGCTGTACGAGATTAGCCCGAACTCAGTGCCATTTTGTTCAACTACCAAACATGTTAATCTACGATAGACTTTCTGAATAGTATTTAAATATTTAAATTGTTTGAATGGTTTCTTTACCTTATTTATGTTTAGTATACCTAGTAAATATGGTCAGTTTTTTACTGTTTTACCTAGATATTGGATAGTCGTGGTGCAGTGTATATGAGAATGGAAGGTATAAATCCGATGTGGGAATATAAGCATTGTTAATAAGGTAGAAACTAGGCTTAGGCACTAGGCATCAGAGCGGAAAAATAAAAATATACTCATTGCACCGAGTGAGAATCCGTCCCACTGCCAATCGAGAATACAGCGAACTAGAGTTCTACTGCTCCAACATGGCTTTCTATATTGATATCTCTTTAATATGACAAAGAACGGCGTTATTTATCGTCACCAAACATTTGATATCTCTTAAATGAAATATTTTATTACGTTTTTATGAATCAATATTAGTATCTTAAGTGTCCTGCGTATGAGAGATATAGGCAAATGTAAAGAAAATAATATATGAAATATGTAACTGTTACATTTATCAATTCATACTATACTACACAGTAATTGTTACATTATAAATAATTAAACCAAGTTTGTATTACTATAAAACCTCCTTTTACATTTGTTTTACTGCTCGTGCACCTATAATCTAATGCCATGAAATATACTCGTATAGTATCGTAACGTAAGCTATATAACATTTTACGAGTTGTTCCAAATGGTTCATTTTTGGCTTATTAACAACTAGCGACCCGCTCGCGGCTTCACCTACAGAATTATAGCTGTTTCGTATTTTCGAAGTTCCACTTTCTCGCTTATGTTAAGCTGTTTCATACAAAATTTTGTCCTCTATTCCAGGTCTTTAGGGGTGGGTTTTGAACAAAAAATATATAGCGTGTGTTTGATCTTGCGTCATCCATGAATATTTGATTCGTCGAAATCAGTCTTGAGTTAAGATTTTTCATAAAAACTTTCATCCCTTACAAAGTTAATTTTCAAAAATCAACTGAATTTCAAAAATAATGTACTTTATGTTTGACCCAGGATCCGTGTCCATTTTCATACCGAATTCCATCCAAATCAATCTTGTGATATAACCGTGAAAGCATAACAGACAGACAGACAAACTTTCGCATTATATTAGTATGGACATGGGTTTTATGTCAAAAAGTAAAATAGAGAGCAGGTGCTAGGAGCAGATTTATGCATAGAACTTTACGAGTGCTAATAGTAGGTTAAATTAAGTTGGCTGTATGTATAAACGAATTCAAGGCCGGTCTTTAATTACTAGTACAAAATATAAGCAACCCAACCTCATTTCGCTACGCTCTTAGCGCTTTTGGTCAATTAATATTAAATTTTAATACAGTTTATTGATAAATTAAAAATATACTGATTTTATACAATTACGTTGTTTTTGTGTGAACGTAATTGAATTTAACTTGACTTTGGTAAAAAAAACTAGGCTTTTGTATAGACTACTAACTAGACTTACGTATATTTAGATTTATGTTGTTATAATTTAGCTAAAACAATGTAACGCCGTTTCGCTTTATTGGGAAGAATCTCTATATGTGATCTCTGTAGGATCGTTACTCACTCGGTGTTTGAAATGATTGAAGAAATTTGCTCTTCATAACAAAAAACTTACTATTTAACTTTCCTTTTGCTGCCGGAAATTAAAGCTATAATTGATTCGAATTAAATTAAATATTTCCTTTAGTCAATGAATTCACGTTTCACATAGAACGTGAATAAGCTTTTAGTTTCACAAAATAATGTCTGTCTTAATATCATAATTTCTTGTGAGCAACTTTTTAAAATTGGCTATCATTTATTAAGAGATAACTTTCTGTAGTAATTAATGTTATGGGTTGGAATTTCACACAAAATATTAGTCATAGATTTGTTTACCATTCCGCCACTCCATCTATGAATATTTATTTAATTTTCTCACATTTCTTAGTATGGTTTGTAAAATATAAAATCTCTTCAATTTCCGCAGATATTTTAATAGTTTCATTATTTTATATATTAATAAATTATTATCGTATCCGAGGTTCGGGTGGTGTTGCCCACTACAAATCGGAACGTTGATCATGGTATTCAACGACCCATAGACATTGCTTCTAAAAGGAACCAAATGCCGCTATTTGTCTTACCAAAACGAAGATATGAAAATGTCTTACATAATCATTCCCCCGAGATGGGATCAAACCTACAACCAACTACGTTTACAGTTAAATACTGCACGACAATGATCTAATAGTTTAATATTGGGTTTTTCGTACTAATAATAATCTCTATAAGCTTTTAAAACGCATATACCGTTAATATATCCCAATAATACCGTGAAAGCGTTTGTACTGATCTATGTTCAAATGAAACTTTATTTTATTGAGAGTGAAATAGCGCTGCATTAATAAGTGTAGTATTACGTATTTTATAAAGCCGATTACCGGCGTCCGGTTCTCATTAAACCAATAATAAAGGGTTACTCGTTTAAAAGGCTTTCGTAATTAATAGGATTACATAAAGGCACTAGTAAAAATTCTGAAAAATTTTATTAAATAAGACTATTTAATTACTTTCCACCGAAAATGTGGAAGCTGTAGCTTTAACACATATTGTTTTTTAAAAAATATAGTTATTTTTTTAAATTGTATTTTTATTATGTTTTGGATATTTAAGAACGGTTTTGTAATTAAGTATATTAAACGCTAACGTACTACTATATAAACTCATTATTGACAGTACGCGATGATGATGAATTCAATTACTAAGCAAAGGTACATTATTTGATTTTCAACTATGCACATACATATCAAGTATATTTACTTAACTGTAAAGAATTGTACATTGTATAGCTTCAGGCTTTTTCCCTCTTAGTAGGGTAGTCAGTGAAAATTTAGTTTAAGACATTTTTTGGGAAAATTATCAGTTTGTTAGAAAAAAAGAAATTATAAAGTAGTCAAGGTTTATTTCATTTAAATTTCCGTTGAAAATTGATAAGTAAAAAATATATAATTTTTACTTAAGTAAAGAGGAAACACTTGAGCTCAGATTCTTAAGATAAGCTCAGGTCAAGCGATTTTCCTCACTTCCGTCAAGTGTGATACACTTGAGTAAAGGTTACAGGTTTGAGATATTTATCAGCAATTTCATTGTAATTATATCATTGAAATATTTAAAAAAAGATAATATGCCAAAACTTTACCCCGGAAACAATATATTGATGAGAAGTAAGATTTTTAACTGAAATGAAAAAGTAATTTTGTTACAAGTAATGTAGTTACGAGATGAATCTCAAGAGTGTTTTAGTTTCGCGCGGCGTAGAGTTCTACCACTTAACACGCGACGTCTACACACAATTTGGGGAAAAAGAGGAGAACCAATGGTCCTGATACTAGGTCTGTGCAAAAAAAAGCGTAAAGCTGCTGTTACAATTAAAAATATCGTGGAAAAATGTAAACAATATGTGTAAACTCAGCATTGTAGTAAATTGTACCTTTGTATCAAATAAAAGCTACGGAAATGAGCTCTGCTTACAATAGTTTCTACTATATGTACATACACAACATATACTGTTCACTATCATATCTTCATTACTAAATGTAACATGTTTTCTACATAACTGAAAAAAAAAGAATTTTCTATTTTTTTTTTTTCTAATATGTAATATCTTTGATTGTAGTATTATGATTTTGGAATAGATCAAATTCAAATTCAAATTACTCATGTTAAATAGCATTATACTTTTTATTTCTGTGATTTAGGAGGTTATAAGGTTATATTTTTTTTTAGCTTCACGCTGTATCCCGCAGCAGGGTAGGCAGAGGGGGCCAGAGGGCGGTCAGAGTGGGGCTTTCTGACCGCCTACTCCCCTGGCCCGAGTAGGTGCGCGTGGTAGCTCCGCGCGCTACTCAGAGCAGGCCGTCGGGGGTGCCCACCACCCCTTGACTCCAACGGCGAGCCTTGCTGGCACCCGCCGCCCAGGTCCGCGGACGATTGGGGCAGTGCCCGAGACCTGGGCTAGTGGCGGGTAAGGAGCACCGTCAGGTTTTTAGTGGGTAAACGGAAGAACGATCCGGAGTCCCACATAACCGCGTCCGGGTCCCCACCCCGGGCGGGTATCCGTAACGGATTTTCCTGACGATAAAAAAAAAAAAAAAAAAAAAAAAGGGGTAGGCAGAGGGGACCTAATGTTAAGACACTCCGTTCCCCACTTTCCGCCGAATTCGGAGGTTTGCGTGCGTGGCGGAACTTAACGCCGCGCTTTACCTCGACACCGGAGCGAAGAAAATGAAAATATAATTTTCACTCCTCGAGTGGGAATCGAACCCAAAACCAGTCGTTTACAGTCACACGCTTGTGCCACTGGGCCACGACTGGCCACTATGGAATATTAAATATGTAATAATATGTTTGCAATATATATATATATATATATATATATATATATATATATATATATATATATATATATATATATATATATATATATATATAGATCCATATAAAAAAATATATATATGTCGCCGCAATTATTATTTCAGTCAACTTATTTATTGTTTAAATATGCAACTGTGTAAATTATGTATTGGCAATGTTTTATTATTGCAAGTGGTAACACTGATATCAATGTCATTATTGGTAATTAATATTTGAGTATTTTAGAATAGTTAGAAGTAATTTTAAACGTTGTTTTGAATTTAGATTTATTTAGAAATTAAATTAAGAATTAATAAAATATTGTGAATACTAAAAGACAAGATCAATTCATCTTATGAAAAATAAGTAGTGTGGTTGACACCCGCTTATAAAGGAACGAATGTCTCTTTATACAGGCGTCATTTGTGTCTGAAGAGACAATTGACGATCTATCACTTGTTTTATTTAAAACATCAAAAATCATTGTTATTATTGGTAATTACTATTTGAGTGCTTTAGAATAGTTAAAATAATTTATTAAGTAATTTTGAACGTTGTTTTGAATTTAGATTTATTTAGAAATTAAATTGTAAGTTAATAAAATATTATGAATACTAAAATGAACTATGTGAAAAATAGTTGTGTGATTGACACCCGCTCATGGCGGGACGAATGTCTTTATAAAGGGCGTCATTTGTATCGAAAGGGACAATTGACGGCCTATCGCTGAAAGGAAACATGTGAGTAAAATCTATTTAAGTTGTTCTGTAATATTTATTGTTTAATTAATTTGCTAATAATTTTACTGTAATATTTACTGTTCAATTTATTATTATTATTATTATTTACTGTTCAAATAATTTGCTAATAATTTTACTATAGCTTTGCTTATGCTTATCGTTATTGTAATTATTAATCATTTATTATTGAAGTGTGTTTACATGTTTTCGTTTATTCTTTTGCTTGTAAAAAATATTAATAAGTATGGCTTATTACTTTGTAAAAGACATTTACATTTGAAAAGAGCAACTGCTGAGTTTCTTGCCGGCTCTTCTCACCAGAACTGCCTTCCGAGCCGGTGGTAGCTTTATGTTCATTCAAACTATTTAAAAGTGCTTTCAGAAATCTATTTCAATAAACATATTTTAAATCTGAATTTATTTTATTTCTACCTTGTTAAAATTATTATTTTTATCATAACTATTTAGAGTAGAACCAATGACCAAATGGTGGTCACAGGTTTTACTCGATTATTTTTAATATTTGCTCTGTGTCATCTCCGACATCAGAAGTGGGATAAGTGCCTCCTTTTTCTGTCTTTTTGTTGTTTGTTTCAGTGTTTTCCTACTTGTACGAAATACTCGAAATTGACGACACGCAATGAATTCACAAAGCAGCGAGAACCAGACGTTCCGGCGTGTACAAACAACTGATGAACTTGAACCAGGTGATTGTGTCAACGACACGTCTTTTCAACAACAGAGTGGTAACGTACCTTCAACATTTTATTTTCATATTGATAGTAATGTTTTTCAAACGTCAATAATTTTCATTCGTGTTGAAGGTAGGATTGACAAACTAACAAACTAAATACAAATCCACCTTGCGTTCTTTTGATCTGGATGGTGACGTTTCAGTGGTAAATTTCCTCCGCTGAATCTACTTAAAATCATAGCGACCACGATATCTAGTCTCAAGGCAGGGCAAAAATGTAGGATGACAATTGGCTCGTGACAACATGGAATACATACATAGATACATAAGTACATAGTGTACTAAGTACATACATACATGAGTATATACTTACATGAGTACATACATGCATAAGTTCATAGTACATAAGTACAAAGTACATGAGTACATACATACATGAGTACATACATACATGAGTACATACATACATGAGTACATGCATACATGAGTACATGCATACATAAGTACATACATACGTTTATGGGATATTACCTACGTCAAAATATTATTACGATCTTTCTACCCGAAAAACGTTATTAAATGGACAAACGATTATTTATTTTGCAGGCGTTGTAATCTACAAAATACCAAACGTCTACCTCCCAAACATTTTAAATACGGTATTGACAATAAGAACATTCTTCACTGTAACTTTTGTAAGACACCAAGATACGTGTTTACGTAATTGCCTCGTAAAAGTAAAAAAAAAAAAAATAGCAATGATATTTCATTAATTTATTGAATTATTATTCCTTTTTCTTCATCGTTAACTAAATGAATATTTGAATTTATTTTCTTTCGCTACAACATCGGGACGTAGGGATAACATATGTTATAAATGATATAAAGACATAACGAGTTCTAACGTAAGAAATAAATGGGTTTAGTTTAAATACTACAAACATTGACATCAGATTCAAAAATGGTGGCGATTTTCTGTAAGACATTGGATTAACACAGCCGCATTAAATTCAGTTTCTGCCCCGTGAGACCGACCTATTAGCACAATCTATTACTTTGAAAGTATTATATTAACCAATCTTTCTCATCACAATTTTGAAATTCTTATGTTTAGAAAGAGAAATGACGCTTGCCAAAATAGGTGATATAAACATTTTTAATATTACAAATAGACTAAATTGAATCGGTTATTCTTTCGTGGTAGGTTTTTTTTTAAATAGGATCTAGGGTAACATTATAGGGTAATAAATAAATTTAAAAAAAAATGTAAAAACACGTTTTCGTGCTAAATGTTTTTACTTAATTAATTATTTTATTAATTATAATACGCCTTCAGAATAAAATATTTGCTTCAGTCGTATTTCAAAGGTATCATTGTCACTCCTAAATCTGTTAACTATCGATTTGATAAAAAAAAATACATCTTTCGTGGTAGGTTTTTTATATATGGTCTCGGGTAACACTAAAGAAGGTAATAAATAAATTTAAAAAATAAATAAATGTAAAATCACTTTTACGTGCTAATTTCTATTACTTAATTAATTATTTTATTAATGTTAATACGCCTTCGGAGTTAAATATTTGATTCAGTCTAATAACACTGAATTATCAAATTTGAAATATCAAAGGTATCATTGTCACTCTTTAAATCTGTTAACTATCGATTTGATAAAAAAAAAACATCTTTCGTGGCAGGTTTTTTGTATATAGGGTCTAGGGTAACACTAGAGAAGGTAATAAATAAATTTAAAAAATAAATAAATGTAAAATCACGTTTACGTGCTAATTTTTATTACTTAATTATTTTATTAATCTGTTAACTATTGATTAGATAAAAAAAAATCGTAGAGTTTTTCTGCCCATTTTTATTATTTCAGAGGCACTAATGTTCGTGCACCGGTGGTAAATTATTTGGTTTTGACTTTGCTAAAGTATCGCTAGTAAACTACTGAATAATCGCGGATTAGTAGCAAGTTATTTTTGCAGGACAGACCACTTTTTCGTAATGTCAACAAATATAGTCCCGACAATGTGTTAACAATTTAAATGTAAAGATTTATTTATATGACATAACGTCGTTTTAGGCAATTGCTTTAATTTTTCGTGTCGTATTGAATTTAGTGAACATTTGATTTTCTGTGAACCTTTTTAATAAATTACTTTAATTGTAATAGAAAATTCGACTGAGCCCTAGCAATGTAAAAGCCTTACTGAAGGCGCCGGTCACGGCTAATGCATATTGCTGTCGTGGGGTAGCGACTAATGCGTCATAGTCCCCCTTTATCAATTAACGAAACAACGTACTAAGTGGCAATAGACTCGCATTTAAGAGAAAAGATAAGTTGTTAGTCTTAACACTCATTTTTAAGAAGGGGAACCTTTTGAAAGATCAATATATGGCAGTTTATTATAGAGGGCATATGAGTGTAAAAAAATAAATAAATATCACTGATACAAACTCGAGACGTTGCCTGTTGTTTTTGTTTAAAAAAAAAAGCTTTAACGCACAAAACGACTCATTGCCTTAAATTCATAGACTGTGGACGTGTTTATAAAATTTTAATAAAATACAGGAAGGGCGAGCGGTTCTGTTTATGCTTTGGCTGAAAATATAGGCTAGTTTCACATCGAATAAAGATGTGATGATCAGTTGCGGCTCATAATAGATGCACTCTGCACATAATAGACATGTTAGGGTGAAAGTTTCCCGCCTACAAGGGAATGTCCTTGAGGTCAGTGAAATTGAACTCTTACACATCTAGAATAGGAAAAATCTCTCAAAAAGAAAGTAAGAGAAACTTGCAAGAATGAGCACTATTATTCGCAATTTTGTTGACAACTCTATCGTGTGCAAAACATAGGAGCAATCATCGGGAGCCAGAATCATGTGAAATTGCACCATATTATATGAAGTTGTAGTTGTCATTTGTACACGTGGACATCATCAATAAATTAGGTAATCCCGGTGACGAGTCCTCGGTACAGATTATAAATGCCTTTACTAAATTTATTTCACTCTGCTTTTCATATGATAAAAAAAAATATAGCCAACATAGCGCTCTGGCAGCATTATAACAAGTTTTTCATATTTTTGTAAGCAGTAGTAATGGACAAATTGAACAACTTATCGTGATTAAAATTTTGAGATTCCCAAATGGCATACCGTACCAAAAAGGCCTCTGCTGGCTATTAATTGCCCTATTCATACAATAATAGGCGTAGCACCGCTCACGCTGCTTAGGAAACCTGTCGCTAAAACTATCGTACACTAGAGTTACCGAGACATGTCCTTCTGACTAACTCGCTTGGGATAAGACGTGAAAATTCTTGTAAATAGTGATTCAATAGATTGTGATTCACTAGAGCGACTTCTTTAAAGTTTAATGTTCCTTATGAAGTTCACAGGTTCTCAAAATGATAAAAAAAAGTAGTTCATCATGAGTGACCTCGTCGCGGTCGCACATGATCAACTGGGACGAGCCTGTCAACCCGGACTGCCACTCCGGTGGCCGTGTCGCCTCCAGAGGGTCAACCAGGTGTCCGGTGTCGACGCAGTTGTACAACCACTCGTCGCGCCCGGCACAGTACATGTAGAGTATTAATAGTGAAACAAATAAGGTGAGGATATTTCATTATGCTTGTCTTGCTTTACTTTTCCATTGGCATTTGTTACGTCATAGAATAAAAAAAAAAACTTATGAAAAAATGAAATAAAAAGAAAAGTGCTATTGACGCGTGGAGTAGTTCAATAAGCCAAGTATTTAAAAGATGCTATTGGTGCATAAAGCAACCAATAAGCCACTTTTCCTATCCTAAAAGAATTATGATCCCCTGTGTACCACGGCGAACAGGACCGCCCAGAGCACAGCATCAACCTTGCTTCCTGCGCTCCCCAACCTATCCTTCTCTATAGATAATATGCTATTGACGTGTGGAGCCGTTCAATAAGCAAATTAATTAAAAGATGCTATTGTCGCGTGGGGCGACCAATAAGCCACTTTTACCTATCCTGAAAGAATTATGGTCCCCTGTGTACCACGGCGAACAGGACCGCCCAGAGCACAGCATCAACCTTACTTCCTCCTTTTTCCTCTGATCCTTACATTCATAGGGCCTCTGTTCTACACAGCAACAACCTCTCACCGACCTATCCTTCCCTATAGATACTGTGATACTGTTATCATGTAAAATGAACAGTATTATTACTGTTGTCATGTGGAATGAGCAGTAAATTAGTAATTACAATTATTTATTCTTACTGTTGTCATGTGGAGTGAGCAGTAAATTCATAAGTACAATTATTTATTCTTACTATCGTCATGTGAAGTGAGCAAGACATTCATAATTACAATTATTTATTCCTACTGTTTTCATATGTAATGAACAATAAGTTTATTATTACAATTGTTTATTATGCTAATTTTATGTGGAATGATTAGTACTTATCTTATTGTGTTCTTACGAATCTTTCCTTAAAAAATTAATAGATATTGTATTCTTACGAATTGTCAGTAACTTATCTTATTGTAATACGTAGATTATTACAAACCTAAGTTTGTGAATTGTCTTGCTAAAACATGTTTATTCTATTTTTATAAATGAGGAGCAACGCGTGCTCAGCGTCGCTCCTCAGAATGGCCGTGTCGCCGCAATTATTATTTCAGTCAACTTATTTATTGTTTAAATATGCAACTGTGTAAATTATGTATTGGCAATGTTTTATTATTGCAAGTGGTAACACTGATATCAATGTCATTATTGGTAATTAATATTTGAGTATTTTAGAATAGTTAGAAGTAATTTTAAACGTTGTTTTGAATTTAGATTTATTTAGAAATTAAATTAAGAATTAATAAAATATTGTGAATACTAAAAGACAAGATCAATTCATCTTATGAAAAATAAGTAGTGTGGTTGACACCCGTTTATAAAGGAACGAATGTCTCTTTATACAGGCGTCATTTGTGTCTGAAGAGACAATTGACGATCTATCACTTGTTTTATTTAAAACATCAAAAATCATTGTTATTATTGGTAATTACTATTTGAGTGCTTTAGAATAGTTAAAATAATTTATTAAGTAATTTTGAACGTTGTTTTGAATTTAGATTTATTTAGAAATTAAATTGTAAGTTAATAAAATATTATGAATACTAAAATGAACTATGTGAAAAATAGTTGTGTGATTGACACCCGCTCATGGCGGGGCGAATGTCTTTATAAAGGGCGTCATTTGTATCGAAAGACACAATTGACGGCCTATCGCTGAAAGGAAACATGTGAGTAAAATCTATTTAAGTTGTTCTGTAATATTTATTGTTTAATTAATTTGCTAATAATTTTACTGTAATATTTACTGTTCAATTTATTATTATTATTATTATTTACTGTTCAAATGATTTGCTAATAATTTTACTATAGCTTTGCTTATGGTTATCGTTATTGTAATTATTAATCATTTATTATTGAAGTGTGTTTTCATGTTTTCGTTTATTCTTTTGCTTGTAAAAAACAATATTAATAAGTATGGCTTATTACTTTGTAAAAGACATTTACATTTGAAAAGAGCAACTGCTGAGTTTCTTGCCGGCTCTTCTCACCAGAACTGCTTTCCGAGCCGGTGGTAGCTTTATGTTCATTCAAACTATTTAAAAGTGCTTTCAGAAATCTATTTCAATAAACATATTTTAAATCTGAATTTATTTTATTTCTACCTTGTTAAAATTATTATTTTTATCATAACTATTTAGAGTAGAACCAATGACCAAATGGTGGTCACAGGTTTTACTCGATTATTTTTAATATTTGCTCTGTGTCATCTCCGACATACATATATATATATATATATATATATATATATATATATATATATATATATATATATATATATATATATATATATATATATATATATATATACATATTGTAGATAATAGACAAATACTAACTATAATGTTCTTTTGTTGACATTTATCAATAATTAAAAAAGACAATAGTCAAAAAGACTGAAAGATATAAATGTCTAAGGTAATGCGAGGGTAGTAGGTTCAAATATGATACAAAAGTGTATTTATTTACATATAATATACCTTTAGCTGGATAGCTTAACGTTCGTCTCCACTGAATTTGAAATGTTCCTAAAAAGAATAAAAAAAAGAAGAAGCTTCTAACAACTAAGAACTTTTAACATTTTCTGCTTTATAACTTTACTTTTAGTAGTATGAGGGAAATATGTGATATTAAAAAAAATCTGTATAAAATAACTTTTTTTTTATTTCAAGGTCATGCTTTTTGTCATAAAACAAGTGTTAAAACACTTAGTCGCCCAAATTCAAGACTCCACGTTGCATGGCGGGTTAACGTCGTGTATTGTCGGACAGGGGAAAGTGATTAGCATTACGTGCTGTACACAAAATCACATTTGTTTAAAAACATCCAGCAAGCAATTACGAAATTGTATTTCACGTTTGTTCTATAAAGCGACAGTCTCGAATCTGTTTAATGTCTAGCTGTCGTTTGCTCGAGCTTCAATTTCCTAAGAAATGTTGCCTGAGACAGTTTTTTTTTTATTTTTAAATGCATTCCATTCAAGCTAAAGGCAAAACATTGAATGTAACAGTAATCTGCTTATCATTTACTAGCGACCCAGCCGCGGCTTCGCCTGCATAAACTACACTACTATATCTATTACGTTTCTACAGCTACCCGTGTTCACGTTTAAATAACACATCAAAAAAATATTTTTTCAATGGCACATTTGAACAGACTGAATAGAACATTTCATGTTTGAGGTGTATTGTAATTTTGCAATCATCAAAGGTATTAAATAATTTTTCATGATTTATTCAAAGCAAGATAGACCAGCCTAACCACAGCTAATGAACCTATAAAGCGACACTTTAAAGTTCTTCAGAAAGTATGATGTACTGAGCATAATATTAAAAGTAAAATGTCTATATCAAGAAACTTTTTTTCACAAATATTACCATTTTTAACGATATAAAAGTATTAATTTCAATTTAGCGTTACGGGAGAAGTTAAAATGACATTTGACATTATAAATGACATGACAATGCTGCCATTATAAAAAAATAAAAAGTTATATAGATATGAAATATATGCATATTTATTTTGTGCATCTTAGTTATATAATTATTATATTAGTAAATGAAATTAGAAGTATTTTAGCTTCATTTGTAAAATAATTAACACAATTTGACTATGTCAGTTTTTTTTATTTTTTGCCGAAACTGTATTGAATACCAGGATCAAAACTATCCCATATAATGTCCTAGCCTCTAAGCTAATTCTATGCAAAAAATCATTTATTTCTATTCAGTAAATATCAGTGTATGAAGAAAATACTTTTTATTTTTTCCAAAAAAACTACATCGAATACCGGGATAAAAACTATCCTATATGTACCTTTGGACTATAAGCTATCACCATACCAAAATTCATTCATTTCTATCCAGTAGTTTTTGCGTGATTGGCGAACAAATTAACAGACAGACAGACAGACAGACAGACAGACAGACAAAAATTCTACTGAGTGGATTTTTGGCCTCTGTTATCGATATATTAACGCACCCAATTAAATTTTTTCTGAAATTTTTCATGTACAGAATTGACTTTTCTACTCTTTTATTATATATAGAGATGAATTATATTTAAATATTCTCTTTATTTTGCAACTTCACATTTTTTCGTGCATAGCAGGTTAGTGAGAGTGTAGTTCCAAGTGCCAAGTCATGTCGTTCTCCACTTTCTGTATTCTTCATCTTTGTATTAAACTAAACTAAAAGCAGCTTCATACCTTTTACCGCATAGCGGGGTAGTCAGAGAGGACAGTATCAAGGCACTCCGTCTCCACTTTCCGCCCGAAATCGAGACATTGTGGGTTGAGTGGTAAAACTCAACGTCGCGCTCTATCTTTGGACTAAGAGCAAAAAAATGCAAAAATTATTTAACCTAAACTAAAGTATATTATACAAATATCCTAAAATACACATAATTAAAACTGTTTTGTCATAACTTAACGTGAAACAAAAGTCGCGTGAGTAGTGGAGTACCTAAAATATTATTTCTAAGTGGCCAGTTAAATTACGATAGGAAATATGTACCTACAAAGTTCCAAATAAACAAATTAAAGAAAAGAAAAACTACATACAAAGTCTACCTTCATTCTTACTCATTTAGTGGCTTAAGCTTCTTGCATCCACTAGTCGCAGCTGTGCGTTGGTTTGGCTATGATTTTTATATGTTAAATACATACGTTTAATTTCTATATAAAACAATTCATTTGCTAATTAATTTGGATCATATATGTCTTGATAAATATTTTTACATTGATTTTACTTATTTGAACTGCTTATAAATTTAACAAATAATATTGTTTTTACGTTTACTATTTAATAAGACATATTAACCTTATTAATATTTTCGTTTCAGGTACCTACGTCTATACTCAGTGAGTGGATTACGTTACATTCCTCTGTATTAAGATTTTTCTGGGTCGAGCCCAGCACTTACAGGGATGTCTTAAATGAATAATATACGTCATTCTAAGAACAACACGACTGAGACGGTCTTGTGAATAAGGAATTTTACTTATTCCTGCACATGAGTATAAATAATACATTTTTAGCGTAGACAAACTAAAAAATATGTATAAAACTTTGAACGCAGCGCGTTTTTGAATGATTCGAATTCGGTGTTCAGATGCGAAGCAAGTGCATAACACTGCGAAAATGTTAAAGAAATACTCTTTTATAAGCTTACATTTCACTCAGCTCATTTTGATCCACATCACAGAGTGGGACTAACTGTAAAAATTTCAACTTAGGATAACAATGCTAGTAGTTATAATTAGCATTTATTGGATAAACTAATTATTTAAAATGTGTACCAATTACATATTTTTGTCAGTCCATCCTATAATTCTATCAAAATATAAAGTTTAACTGAAACAATAGACGGTATATAAATTTCATACTAGAAATAAATAAACTTTGCTTTTAAAGTGCTTTGAAATTTGAACGCAGGATACGAACTCGCCTCTCTTGGAAACTATCATGAAGTACTACTTTTTTAATCGTATCAATCGCATTTATTTTTATTAATTGAAAATACATTCGCGTTTTCCATTTTCTACTGGGTCGCATAATAAGATCTTTCGAAATAAAATAACATTTTATCCGAAATAATTGCGTATATTAAGTAGTCCGTAATATACTTTAGTGTTTAAAATGGCGGGCTAAATAGTTAGCAAAATATATAAAAAATATAATATAAAAAAGTAGCTTGGTTAGTTGTATTCATAAAACGAATTTTGTTTGAGACGAACGAGAGGAGAAAACAAATCTAGATATTAAGTTGTTTCTAAGCTAAGTATTTTGTTTGTTTTTAATAAAACTAGAAAGTTGAAGTGTTCTCAAAATGCAAAGGTGCCGTTGAAATCAATACAGCGAAAAGCTTTTTTTTAAAATCAACAGCATATTAAAGATTCTTAACGTGATATCTTAAAGTAATCATTCGCTTATTAGTTCTTTTTGTGTGATCCAATTTTTACATAATATAAATACAAAAAAAATTGGGTCGGTGCATTATGCTAAGTGCATTTTACAAGACAATAAATAGAGTAACTTTTAAAGAACATTTTTTGAAAACTTTTATTTTTAAAATTAGCAGGATGCTAACCCGCACCTCTCAAAAATTGTTAAGGTGCTCTGATTCTCACAGTACATTTCTCCGAACATATTGGCAAGAGAGGATGTTTTTTTTTAATATTAAAATTTAACAGCATTAAAATATTTTTAAAAAACCTATAAGAATATGATCTCGGTATGAAAATTGAATCCCACTACATTTATTTTTTTATATATTTACTAAAACATTTTTCATACCCCGAGTATGTTTAAATAACACTTTAAAAATGTTAAAATGGAGTAACTTTTGTGAATGAATCAAAAATGTAACATTCAATTTTTAGTTTACTTAAGTAAATAAGTGATAAAAATGACAGCGCATCTCAAAGCGAGCGTTAGCAATAAGTCGCGCGGAAGCTACACACGTCCTCATTAGTGTGACACAGTTATCATCCAAGTTAGATAACAATTATATATTACGAACCTATATACTTACTTAATACATGCAAGCATACTAGTACATATATTTGTTTCTATACTATTTTTATTAACTAACAAGAATTCGCTACGTTAATTAGCGATTAATTAATTGTTGTATGATTTTTTTCTCATATTGTCTACAAGGTAAAAGAGCTGAATTGAGACCGTCGTGGCGCAGTGGCGTTGGGTGGCGTTTGTCTGTAAATGCGATGTTTATAGATTCGATCTCACTAGAGGGAATGATTGTATATTATGTTAATACCCATGAATATGTACTTAATATACTACACAGCACTAAGTTCCACCACTTAAAATGAAATATCTCGATTTTCGACTGGAGAACGGAATGTCTTGGCACTTCTTACGTAGAAAATGTATCTAAATGTGTTACTATTATTTTATCAGTTCAGTTCTGTTCCCTAATTTCTTTTTTTTGAAATCTATGTAATAGAAAAATTATAATTTATTACTATTATTAATTTTTGTTTTGCAATGTCTCTATCAACCAAAGTATTGAGTACTAGTCTTCCACTAAAACCGTATGAGAAATACATTAAAATTATAAAAATATCATCTATCACGTCTTTATAAATTAATAAAGATAACAAATAAACTTATTATTGTGAGACTCGCGTTTTATCTTCATTTTTGTTGAAGCAGCTCATCTTCTGATCGTGACCAGATTGCAAATATCATGAAAAATTGCTGCTTAATGTTCGTTTCATTTCGAATTTCTTAATATACATTGTAGTGTTCATAGATAAGAGAAGAAGAGAATAGATAAGATAGTGACAAGTCACTCCGTCCTCTAGTTTACGCCTGAGTCCTAGTTATTATGTGTTTAATATGTTGAGGTCGAACCTCAACCATCGTTTTAACAGCCAGTCACGGTCCTGCTGCTTTTGTTTAACTTAACTAATTTTTATAATCACATTGTCAAATATTTTCTTAAAGTTATTATCTTTATTTCAGTGCAAGAACGATATTATTACAATGTGTAAAATTAATTGAAACTTGACTCTTGCAATTTGTGTGACACATTTAATTACGTACAAATTATAATCAAAGACTATGAAATAACTTATTTATTTGTATAATTTGAATTTATTTGAATACGATGAACAACTACAATAACCTTAGCGATATTTACATTATTTACTTAGCGGGGCCGCTAGTTGATCGAGCGGGTCTGCCGCTTTTATCCCCTATCCTAGCCCCTTTAGGATTCTTGTAACTAGAAAATTATAAGACTGAAACTGAACAGAAGTTCAATTATAATAAAATATGTAACACTCATGAATAGTGTAGCTTTCTAATTGTGAACAAATTCGTGACTGGTTCAGTATTTCCCAAGATTATCCTTACAAGCAAAGTAACAATCTTTACCTCTTTATATATTAGTATAGATATAAAAATAAATGTGGCGGGGTCCGCATAATTTTCTAAAAAAATAGTTAACAAACGTTTCCTTTACGTGAGTAAATACACAATTGAATACTTTAATGTACAATAAAATCTTTCGTCTTACCATATCTTGTAAAATACTAATTCACTTTCAAGCTTCAATTTGCTATTCATAATATTAAGCAACACAATAGCAGTTCTAACAAGAATTCTTTGTCGTATGACGTCCGGTTTTAATAACTGAAGAAATTAAAAAGAAACAAAGGCTTGCTATGATTAAAACAGCAACTTTTTCAACGTTATTAACCCTTTCTTTTAATTAATTATTTATAATTAAAATGTATTTTTCTTTCAATATGAAAAAAACAAAACGTATATTTAATTTATTAAGAAAACTTATTAACTTTTTATAAAATGTCATGAGTTTTCAAAGTGACCTTTTTTTAAGTATACATTTTTTTTTAATTATGTTTATTTTTTAAATGGGGTACTCAGAGAGAACCTAGTGTCATGACACTCCGATTCCACTTTCCACACGAATTCGAGACGTTGCGTTGCGTACGAATTCACCAGAATGGAGAAATGAAAGATTATATAATAGTATGATCATTTCTCCGAATTGAACCCACATTTAATCATGATTACGCTTATATGCTGTGGCTACTGGGCCACGACGGCCTCGAGAACAATAAATTATATCATTTTCCACCCTTACATATCATTTTATCATGAACAAAAAGTATTAGGATTAATTTGAGTATGAAAAGCTATATCTATATATATAATAAAAGAGTAGAAAAGTCAATTCTGTACATGAAAAATTTCAGAAAAATTTTAATTGGGTGCGTTAATATATCGATAACAGAGGCCAAAAATCCATTCAGCAGAATTTTTGTCTGTCTGTCTGTCTGTCTGTCTGTCTGTTAATTTGTTCGTCAATCACGCAAAAACTACTGAATAGAAATAAATGAATTTTAGTATGGTGATAACTTATAGTCCAAAGGTACATATAGGATAGTTTTTATCCCGGTTTTCCATGTAGTTTTTTTGGAAAAAATAAAAAAGCGATATAAGTAAATCATTTGTATACTGATATCTACCGGGTAGAAATTAATGAATTTTTGTATGGAATTAGCTTAGAAGCTAGAGCAACATATGGGATAGTTTTCATCCTGGTATTCAACACAACTCCCACAGAAAAATAAAATTAAGAAAAAAATCATTCAAATTATTTCGACAGTTCACGAGTGAAGCTAAATTTATTTCAATATCACTAATTAAAATAATTATAAAATAAAATAAGCATAACATTTAATAAAGATACATTTGACCGGTCTATAAAACTTTATATAATCTATATATTTATATAATCTATATGACAACAGATGTCACTACGTTTTCTGCAACGGGTAGCGCCATTTGTTATTATAAGTTGACATTGTATTAGACATATCCGCACTCATTAAAATTATTATTATAAAAATGCAAAAATCTGTATCTCTTCTATTTGTTATGTTTTGATGGGTAATCTACTGGCCCGATTTAGATGGAATTCGTAAAGAAGATTGTTGAAGACGCAGGGTCATATAGGCTACTTTATCAAAAATCACACCCTAGGAGGTTGAAACAGTGGATGAAACTTATGTATGTTTAGTATATAGTGAGAATGTAGTATATAGTGGTAATTCACGTGGCGAAGCCGCGAGCGGGTCGCTAGTATATGATATAATTGATCATTTGAAAAAGTAGTGTAAAATCGTATAGATGAATTTCATTTCATGAGAACAAGGGAAGTCTGATTGGCTGTGGATTCAATTCCCACAGAAAACAGAAAAATAAGTTTATATTTAAAATATTATTTTTTTTAGACAACATAATATCCACAACAAACTATTTTGACTTGAAAAAGAAATTAATGTAGCTATTTCTTTTTTATATTAAACATAACTCATTGTTTTTATGATTGATGAATCCCGACTTTAGCTAAGTCATGGAGGAATCCGACGTCTACCAAAAGTCGCGTAGCTATTTGCAACGCTATTGTATTGCTCTAAAGGCTTATAAAAGTTTAGAAAAGTTATGAGAATGGATTTCCTTTCACTTCAAGCGATGATCAGAAAATATTTAAGCAATTTGCGCCTCAAAGACAAACTTGCGATACCTTGGGAATTTGAAAAATGACTGACGTAAATATTGCAAACAGGCAGGCGCTGGGAATGACAAGCGATGTAAAAACGTTTAGGTACAGTAATTTTATTATAAGTTATTCATTTTTACTTTATAAGCTATTATATATATACAACATACTAAGATACTTAAAGTAATATAAATAAAAAGAAAATAGAAAATCAAGACAATAAATATGAGGTCATAGTGGCGCAGTTGGATAGCGTCTGAATGTGAACATGGTTGTAGGTTTGATTACGGCCCAGGGATTAACATTAGGTTATGTATACAATTATTTTCACTTTCCTGCTGTCATAATAGCAACAAATCGGAGAACGGAGTATTTTTGCACTCATTTTTCTCTGATTATGTTTTAACAATAATAAATATATGTAGGTAATACTTAGTTTTTGAAAAGAATACATCTTAAAATTAAATGTCCACATAAAGAAAGGATTGCTAAAAGTATTCTTTTAAAGAAATATAAACATAATATGCAGTTATGGTTGTAATTATTCCAGGAAAAATTGAAATTGGTTCTTGGTATATTCAGCATTTAACTTTAATAAGGTTCTTTTGTGTGGGTTACAATAAAGCTTTAATTTTAAACGCTATTCTTAAGCCTTTTTATTTTTTGCAAAGGAGTTTTGTTAATTTTTCTTTGTACTCCAAAGTCTATTGTGTGCTATGACAGTGTGAAAATAGTAATTTAGAATTCCTAATTTATAACTCAACGCGGAAATAATCATTACATATTATGTTCGTGATAAATAGATAACTAATTTACTGGCTTATATCAACACGCATTTTGAAAAAAAATCAGAAAACGCACAGAACTTATACATATACACAACGGGATTCGAACCTGAGTTTCTAATCTAATCTAGATCTATTCTATGGAAAATAATGTTATTTATTAAAAATAATCACATTTTTTAATATCATTCGTTTTATGGAAACATTCTATAATTGAGGTAGCACGGCACTATAAATATGAATCACGAATAGGAATACTTTATATAGGTTTTACACATTTTCTGCATCATTAAAAGATTTTATGAAACTGGTAAAGTTTATTTTTAATACATACCACGTGTCTCCATGACTTAAGGAAAAATATTCGGAGAAAATGCTTAATATTTCACGAAGCACTTGTCAGTCTAATCTTACTGCCTAATTACTAACACATAAACAATACCAATATTTAAATGAATGTCATGTACATGTGTGTATATTGGCAAGTACATCGAAAAATAGAAGCAAAAACATGATAACATAAAATAGTTCCATGGAAATTGTTTTGAACAGTAGAATAAGAAATATTAGAAAATCATACGTAGATTTAAAGATATTCGTAGTTGAATTTGCTGAACGTCATTTTTCATTTACCGTTGTCGCCGGAAAATTGAATTGTACGTGTGGCAAACCACACGTATTATATATGTATTAAATATATTTTTTGCGGCTTTCCGCTTTTCTGCGCATAGCCAAACTTTATTAACAGCATCAGTTTTTGCTTAGTTAGTAAAACGTTATAAATTTTCATTTCTTCTTTTTATTTAATACCATAATAAGGTTATTGTATATGTGTATATTATTTGTGCTATAGCCAACGTATTTGTATATGCGGTATTGACTTTAAGAGATCCAAACCAATTAAAAATACTATTTAATATAGAACATGATTGCCACTGATGAATCAAATAAATTAATAAATAGCACGATGTCGAAGAACACGTAATTTCAAAACACTCCTTTCTTAGTTTTCCCTCCGAAATCAAGGCATTTCGTTTAGAGTGGTCGAACTTAATCCCGGACTTTGTCTTAGAGCCGAGAAGTGAACAAATTTTTCCATGAATGGGAATCAAATTGAAGTCATAACCAATCGCGTTTACAGTCAGACGCTGTACCACTGCGCCACGATGGCATGACTTTAACATGATAGCTATTAATAGCTTTAGATAAATATAAAATAAATCTCATGTATTTTAATGGTCCAGCAATATATAATGACGGATCTTTTGACTATTCAGCAGTTCATTACGGTTATTTATAGAATTCATTATGCGTTGAAATGTAAAATGAATTCCTTTTAAATAAAAAAATAAAGAATTTTATAATGACGGACGTATGAAGTACTTATTTAATTTCATAAGCAGGGAACTAAAGGAATATTTATAGGATAAAAACGTTAACAGCGCCTGCCTGTATACGCGATGTTTGTGGGTTCGATTTCCACTCAGAAAATGCGAAAATCTTTAAAACATTTCTATTTCTCTGTTTTGATGACAAGAGAAAGCACGGCGTTGTGATCCATCACACGCAGGTTCTCTCTGATTACTCTGCAATGCGAGAAAAAGCGTATAACTGAAAAAAATGTAATGATTGTTTATGTTTATTTTATGAGACCGCATAAAATAATAAAATGTTTTAGTACCACATTCCAAAAGCTTAATTTCCTCTTCATAAAAAAGTTAATGAAAAAATATTATTAAAAAATAATAATACTTCTAAGAACATAACGTACGACCGTCATCAAAAAACGGTCGACGTTTCTGTCAGGAAGATAAAGGTACTCGATAGAAGCGTTCAATCCTATCAGACTAAAAAATATCTCTTATTTTCTTGTTATTTATCGTATATTATTTTTTTCTATTTTTCTTGTAAGCCAAAGTTTCAAAAGTACTTTCAAAAGTTCTAGTTCTGATTTCACCTAAAACATTTCATCGTAATTTGATTTTATAATTTGAGCGCGTTTAGTTGTGCTAATATATCCGAATTTAAATAATATCTTTAATGCCAAACCTTTGAGTGTCAGACTATATAGTTAACTAGATTTTGCCTATCTAATGGTTAAAATTAATTTATGCATTTAAAAAATCTATAAAAAAAAACATTTTATTAGAACTGTAAATACTATAGACTGTAAACGCGATTAACCGTGGGTTCGATTATATTCTTAACTCCGCTGTGATATGAACCCCTCCGCCCCGCTGTTCCGCCCCTCAACATTGTCTGGAATCCAAATGGAAACTTAGAACAAAATGTCTTGTTAGCACTTGGTCGAGGGAAAATTTGATAATTGATGAAGATGTAATGATGTACCATATTATTTTAATATAAGAAAATTACATTCCTAATATACTAAAAATTATCAAATTAGAAAACCGTAAGCTGAACATTAAGATGTAATTTATTCATAGGCGAGGTGATGCGTAATCTTAGCGGCGGGAAGTTGGAAACAAAACCGGGAAAATATATTGAGTTTGATCTCATTAGAGCTTCTTCACGACTTTAATTTGAAGTTGTTTTGGGTTTTTTTTTAATTTAGAGGTGTAGAAAGAAAAAATAATTTATATTTTTTTTCAATTTGATACGTAACTGTTATTATTTTAAATCTCATGGGAAATAAGAGTGTAGCAAAGATATCTTTATAAATCCAATACACGCTCAGGAAATTGTCTTTGTTTTTTGCAATACGAATATATAATATGAGTAAAAATAGTTATAGGTTTGTTTATACAGTCAGTCCAGTCAGTTTGTACTGTCTGTATAAGATGAGATAATTAGAATAATAGAATGCAAAACAATTAATTTTAAATTTCTATTCTCTTTGTCTCCACCTTTTTGCAAGCTAACTTTACTTATTTTACTTCAACCGGCACGTAAATCATAAAATTAAAACAAATTAATTATAAATTTTGGCCAAGTTTGTGATTTAAATGAGAAATGAGAAAACAGAATGGCGAAAATAGGAAATAGTTATATTTATTTATAAATAGAATATAAATATTAATGCCCTTTTACTTTATATCATTAACCTCATACTTACTACAATATTTATTAAGTTAAATAACATCAGAATGTTAAAAAAAAAAAAAATCTGCTCTGATGAAAAGTAAACAATTTGTGTAATACTCGTAGTATTGATTGTAGCCTGCAGCGAGTCATTCGCAGAGGCATATTTATATTTAAGACAATATACAAATATGATAGTTACGATGCTAGTAGTTTTTTTATGTTACTGTAACATTTAAAGTAAATTGAAATGTATCTTACTATAATATAATATTTCATTTGTGGATTGAAAAATATACATATATGGCAAACTTACTCAATTTCTTGAATAAACCTTTTCATTTTAAGTAGATATATTTATCTTAAGTTATTATGGCATAGCGTAGGGCAAACTATAGTGTACAGTACAAAAATTAATGTCTGACTTTAAAGGATGGTTGTAACTTCGATCTCCAAACGAAGGAAATTTTATATTCAAAATATTTTCATTTTTCCGCTTCAATAAGACAAAAGTCGGCTCAACGTGCCACCATTCTCCACTCCAATGGGGTCATCATCAGGAAAAAGAGAGAAAACGTTGTGTTTCAAAGTAGATTTTCTCTGCCTAATTTGCCATTAACTTGATAAAGCATAAATCTAAAAAAAAATATTTAAAAATGAATACTAGACTATATACTTTCTACTTAACTGATTGTATACAAATTCCTTCCTCGCGTTATCCGTCCGCTACATATTATTTATTTCTTACACCGATATGAGGCGAATTTACCATGATAAATAACCTTAGATGCACATAAGTTTTCTCGGCTCGTTGGCTATAGCGTTCCAGAATAAAGGAAGTGTGTACATGACTTTATTAACGTATTCAAAATAAAAATTCAAGAAATATTTAATGAAAATTTTAACTGTTATCTTGTAATAATATCCTTTTACGATTTTACTTTACAGAAATCGTTTCAAAGCACCAGTATGATTTTTTTTGTATTAAATCAATTTTCGGTTAATTTTATACAAAACGAGTTATTTGCGTTAACTTTATAATCCTATGTTTAATATTTCCTTTTGTTTAATGCGTATTAATCTATTATGTCTAACAGTTTGATAGGGTTGAAAAGATTTTATTTAAGTCACTAAAACAGTTACAATTTGCTAACTGACGATAGATCAGTGTCATCCCTGTGAAATAGAGTTAGATGTCTAGTAAATCAAAAAACTACAGTTAAATAATAATTCTTAAATGTAAACTCACAACTGAATAAAGTAAAAGCTTCGTGGTGGCATTAACAACGATTTACAAGCGTGATCATTTTGATTATTCTTATTCTATAGGTACATATAATAAGCATGCAGTTACATTTTCATGTGGCATCGCTGCCAGTTCATGAAACAAATATTATATAAAAAAACGCTAATCTCAGAAATAGTTAAACTGATTTAAATGCAGTATTAATTATTATATTTTAGTAATCTTCTCTTAACATTTAGAGTTTCATTTATTTCAATTCAATTTGATTGTTAATTCGGTCTATAAATAAAAAAAGTTAAAACAGGAGGCGCGGATTCGAATCCCTCTCCGTTCAAATTTTTATACGTTTTCTAAATATCTTTTTCAAAGTTAAAACACATTCAATTTTGTTGACAAAACTGCTACAATATAACTGATTTGATTTGATTTGATTTAGCTTCACGCTGTATCCAGCAGGCACTAGGCAGAGGGAATCTAGTGTTAAGACACTCCGTTCCCCACTTTCCGCCTAATTCGGAGGCTTGCGTGTTAAATGGCGGAACTTAAAGCCGCGCTTTACCTCGACACCAGAGCGAAGAAAATGGAAATATAATTTCCACTCCTCGAGTGGGAATCGAACCCACAACCACTCGTTTACAGTCATACGCTTGTGCTACTGCGCCACGACTGGCCACTACAATATAACTGTATTATTAAATTTATAATTGTTTACTAAAACTTATGTTAATTATTAATTGTGTGTTGTGTACAAATACCTTACAGAGCATCTTGTTTTATCTCTTAAAGTAAGTTGTTAGCTAAGATTCTAAATAATGCGAATAAAAGTAAATGCAGCAAGGAGTGGAGTGCGTGATATCATGTAAACTTTTGGGTGAGACATAAACCTGAAAGTTTCTTGTTCCGCGACTTGAGGAACATTTTACGATACTTTAGAAATAATTCTTATCTCTTTGAATTCTAAGCGTGAATACTGATGTTATGGTTTTATGATAATATCTTAAGCTTGTATTTTAGTGTAAGTCATCTAGTAGGTATAGTTATTGATATGTCATCCTATTTCTTAATTAACGGCATTTTTGTATTAGCTTAATATAGACATTTTACTGTTTAAGGTCTGTTATACCAAAAAAAGGAAAGGTTGTGTTTTGTTTATTTATTATGAAATATACTTGTACGAATATATACTTTATTGAAAAATGTTACTTAGTACGACACTTTCTGGAAATTTTAATTTGGAAAAGACGAGATATTACGGTTTATACTACATGAAAACAAAGTTGCAGACTAAAACTCTGTATAGAATTATAACAACTAAGTTATCTCAAAGACATACAACTTTTTATCAATATTTAATACATGGCAATTACCAACCTTTTGCGCTGTTAAGGTAAATTTTTCATTTTCAGGTTAATTTTTAAAGTTTTTTCATTTTCCCATAAATGAGGTAATTTGTACCGCACTTTCAAAATCTGGCGACTTAAAAACATTTTCTGTATGAATATTTTTATTTCTACGTAATAGCAGACTTGATATTTTTCCTTATATGGACGATGTCGTCGTGTACTTCAAATATTTAATTAATTGCAAAGATGTTGGACTTATGTTACTCTGAAAAAAGTGATTATTTAAACGATATTTAGATTTCTCAGAAAAAAGATTATTTGAGGAAAAATATGTTTATGATAAAAATTATGAAATAAAAATTTCAGACTACTTTATATGGTTAAGTTCAGACTATTTTATACACACACACACACACACACACACATTTTGTGCCTCTGTGCCACGACTGACTTTATCACATATACAACATAAATAATAAAAGCTTTATGAATATATCGGCACTTAAAGCGGATTATTCAACTGTTTATCAAGAAGAAACAATAGAATGCTTGCAATCCTCCAAGTGCTACCTCCAATCCCACATTTACATGCTTTGCGCCTAGCTTATTTGATTACAAGCTTAACTCGGCTAAAACAGGTTATTTTTTATAAATAGCATTTTTATATTTCTTTATAATGACAATAAAGATATTGAGTTGAAATTATATAACTAACAACTGACATAATCATATCCTAGTGAATTAGGTTTATGGACTATTTACGTATATAATCTATGCAATAAAAATGTGACTCATCACTGTACTGTATAGTATCAATGTAATAGAATTCGAAAGAACAATTTATTTTTTAAATTTCTTTCCTGTTTATCTATTCATTTCTGCACATTAATCTCTTAAGGGGTTAAGCCGATTTAAATGCAATTTTGACTATTGTATATTGGTAACTATTTTTTAACATTTTTTTATGTTATTTGTTGTGGCTCATAAATAAAAGAGTTACAAGAATTTATTTTGTGTTTCGTAAAATGGCTATGAAATAACTGGTATATTCATTTGACTGAAAATTCAATTATAATACGTGAAACCGTGAGTTGGTCCCTAGATACTAATATAGTTAAGTAGAGGAAGGAACTCGGATAGTTCCTAGATAGGATAGTAGAGGCGAGCGTTAATGCGTAATTTAAATGGGTAAGCTTAAGCTTATACTGATGTCGCAAGTCCCAGGCTCTTGCTTGAGTTCGTGTCTCCGCAAAGCGATTTGTGATCCACACAATACTTAAGAATTTCTTTTTACTAGAATTTCGATAAATTGACATCAAGTTTAATTTTAGGTTTTTGTTTTATTGCCTTCATTGTCTTACATTAGTAAAAAGAATTAATTTATTAAAAATTATTTCGCCATTACATCTAATATCAGCAATTTATCTATATTTACACGATTTTAAACTTCGCCATCTTAATAAATGTACATTTTTTTTACTTTTCTACTGTAATATCATGTTATATTGTTTTTGTATTTCAGATCAGATAAACAATGCCTGTAAAATTAAATTTAAATAACAATTTCTAATTGTGGTGACTTTAAAGAATTCGATTTTCAACGTAATATTTAATCATTCAACCCGTAACGTTAATAAAACCCAATGGTGTGAGGGTTCCCGCAGAACTCTTAATTGCTTTAATTAACAAGCAAGTGACAGATGAAACGCGAAAATAAAGGTTCAGCCTGTTACGTACATACTACATGTATATGTCCAATAGACCTTGGATCTTCTTTAGTTTCCTCGTATTTCACAAATCAGGCGTTGTAGGCAGATATAGTGTTGTGATATACCACGTTGTTCCCCACTCTCCTTTTTATATAATACTTTTAGGGAATAATTAAATGGGGGAATCTAGTGCCAAGGCAAGAGAAATGACACTCTGAAGAATATAAATATTCTATTAACATCTAAACGAGATCGAACCCACAATCAGACCAACTGTACCTTTATCGTTCTTGGTTCGTGCTGACTACGCATAACAGAATAGTCAGCAAGCCTAGTGTCAACGCATTCTGTTCTCCAATTTCCTCCCGAAATAGAGATATAATGTGTACCAAAAAAATATTAATAATTCCCTAAGTAAAAATCAATATCAACGTATATTTACGTAATGATATTATTTTTCTTTATTTTTTTTCTTTCTTTTTCATATAGATCTATATTATTCAACTTGTAACTGTGTTAAAACACCTTTTATATTCAGCACTAGTTGCAATGTCGCAGATCATAAGAAAATGCATTTTCCAGACTTGTTAGCGTCGCAATTAACAACCTAGTCCTGCACAAGTTTTATGTGTGCATACTTAAAAAAACAAAATACAATTGGAATATTATTACATGATATTCACAGAATGCGCTAAAAATACATATTCATTACATACATTCATCATTTTTACAAAAAAAAAGTAGCTACGTTTGTATAATCAAAAATATATAAAATATAATTTCTAGAAGAAATTTACATAAACTCCTACGTGACTATTAAAGCTGTGCTTGATTTTAAATGCAAAACAGCATTTAACTACTGGAAAAAACTAATAGTGTAATAGTATGATCGCAATTTTCTTTTCAAGTGCATCAATAGTTAAACATTATTAAGTAAGACTAGAAATGTAGTAAAGTAAAAATAGAAATGTTGACCAGGAATTTAAATGTGATATGTCAATGAAAAAATATTTTTAGATAATATATAAAAAATGCTCGCAGTAGAATTCGAGCCAGCGCCTTTCCAAACCGTTCAAGCCTTCTAACCGCTACCGCTCCATACGGTATATATCTTGACTGTGTCATAATTCTTATTACAACTTATTTTGTTTGCATTTGCGGTCATTTTTTTAAGTTTTCTTAAAATTCCTAAATGCGCAAATAGCACTTTTAGAAAAACAATAAAACTGTCTCAATGGGTTAAAATTGTGGTTGCTAAGTAAGTCAGACAGTAAAGTAAGAAATCAAAAATAAAACATTTATATCAATTTTTTTACTTTTAGAATAGGAAGAAATAAAAGAACAAATAAAAATATTGAAATAATAAAAAAATATATATTTCTGATATAAATTTAAAAATAACTTTCACGTTATATGTATATCTTTAAAAGTTCATCATCGCAATTATTACACTAGTAACATAACAAGAGAATATAATTGTTTCGAATACATTTTACAGTAATTATTTTTAAATTAATTTTGCTCCGTTAAAGTATCTATTATGTAAACTTTGTGACATTTTAAAATTATTATTAATGTACAATGGTTCATAAAATTTATTTATAAAAAAAATTAATGAATACAAAAAGATATACAAAATAACAGCATAAAGTATGTCTTTTTACTATAAATTTATAGACAAACCCCAAATTTGGACGGAAATCTTATTGAGATCACATTCTGAATACGAAACTCTGTGTGACGAGTGGAGTGAACACGTCGGCGTCTTTCATATTAAAAGAGCAGGTAAAAGAAAATAATCGTAATTTTACTCTTCCCCTGAACGGGGGCTGAACCTATAAATATTGCGTTTAATATTTTTGTTTGACAAATTCTATGAGGAAATTATTAGATCTCTGTAGCGAGATTTTTAGAAACTTTTGCTGTCGAAAGACTATTTATTCTACGAATAATCTTTAGCAAGAGAGAGAATACTATTTATTAAAAACTTTTTTAATACTTCAAAAAAATTTTTAATACTTTAAGTCAATCAAAAATATGCTTCCGTCACATAAAATGTAGCGTCTAGAATCGGCCGGAATGTGGTCGCCGGAAAAACTTCTTATATGATTTTCACTTGCTTGTTAAATCGTTGGATATCATCTATGCAAATTATTTCCATTGGAGTGTCTGTAGAGGTGTGTATATCACTTACATACTGTTAGTAATATAAAAAGTGCTATTTACTAAATGCATATATGTAATTTATACCAAATAATATTTTGTATCTGTCTGCCTATCTGTCTATTCCATATTCGGGGCCTTGACTGCCACATAGCTCATGTAATAAGGTGTAACTTAGGCTACTTTTAGAATTCTTTTTTTTTGCAAAATTCCACGCGTCAATGTATACGATAACTACGAGTGTAGTTTGTTGACGACTAAAATTATCGCTTAAAATATTTTTAAGATAAAATAATATATTCTTGTTTCAGGTAAGTACCTCAATTTTTACGAGAAAAACGATACTAATAAAAAGGATAATCGTGTTTTAAAAAGGTAAGACAATAAGCGTCATTGTTGTCTATATTACCTATAGCATTTATTAAGGAATATATAATTTAAAGCATACAAGTAAGTATAACCTGCATTACCATATTTGTTTCACTGTGTATTATAAATGCAAACATTTATTATTATTTTTTTTAAATGAGATTTTATCGAGAGTGTTCTCAGCTATGATTACAAAAATAACCAGAATTCACTGTTTCCTTTTCGTTTTTAAAATTTAACTTAAACGTTCTGGTTCTGGTTAAACAACCAGATCCAATTGTATCAGAACTATTAAAAGATGACTTTATTTTTATTCCAGTCAGTAGTAAACGAGACGATTTCTAAACTGTAATGTTTTTCATTGCTGTTTCTTCCATTCTTTTACATTTCCTTTTATATAGAGATGAGGTGAAGGTGATAAAGGTGAATAAAGAACATTCATAATATCACGGGGCTTATTATAAAATGAAATCCAACATAATATTTGAATCATTGCAACCAATGTTTCCGCAACAAATCATTGTTAAAGTGAAATTAATTTACAGTAAAATTTAATAAAACAAAATTGCTATGAACATTAAAGAGAATACAGATTTTAAATTAAATACTGACAAAAAGTTCTTCTTACCACAAACGAAATTACACAAAGCAAATATGGTCGTTCACCAACCAATTACATTTAAATTAACAAATAGTTTGTGGTTAGACTTCAACAAATAGTATCTTCAGATGTTTTAATTATTGCATTTTACTGATTCAGTATATTTAACAATTTGCAGTAAATGAAAACATATTCAGGATCATTTGACCTTTCACGTGGAACTGAAACCGCATGCATTGATGTGTTTCAATATTGATTTTCCCATATTTCACGTAATAAAGTAATAAGAAAAAAAATCTGGAAAAAATATATTAAAAACAATTTTAACTAATACTATAGATTAACAACTAGAAAAGCAGCTTAACGCTTTTACCTGTATTGCAGAGTAGTGAGGGAGAACTTAGTTTCAAAACCAACCGTTCTGCACTTTCCGCCCGAAATCGAGACTGTGTTTTAAGTAGTCGAATTCAACGCCACACTTTGTCTTAGATACCAGAGCGGAGAAGTGCAAATAATATGTAATTATTCTCTAAATCGAAATCAAATCCATAACGTCGTCGTGATGTCCTTTAGAATTAATAAATAAGTTTAAATCAAAAGAGTTTATTATGTAGATATATTACCTGCTTGAAATTTGTATGCCAATAGCTATACGAGGTCGTTTCAGTGATGTTAAATTATTCATTTTCAATCCAATCACGTAGCCATTAAAGTGCTCATGCATGTTCAAAAATATTTTGTACCATATTCCGTAATATTCTACATCTACTACAGTTATTACTGAATAAAAGACCGTTCCGCCAACATCATACTTATATCATATATATTTTGACAACAATTTATTATGGAAACTTATATAAAGTTTTAATTGCTTCGTAACGATGGAAAGTTTTAGGTAAGTTGTGTAAATAAATGTTCCTTATTTCACACTTTAATCGCCAAAATTCGTTGCGTGTGTGATACAGAACCTGTTTATAATAATATGTTGTGCTAAGTAGATCAATGAAAACGTTGATGTTAAATAATATACTACTATACTATATTTTTTCCACACATACCTACATTTTTTACAACTTCATGCCTTTTCTAGCAGGGTGGTTAGGGAGGACCTAATGTCAAGACACTCCATTCTTCGCCTTCGCCCAAAAACGATACCTTACGTGTTAAGCGATGGAACACTTAACACGTAAGGTATCGTTTATGGTCTTAAATATATACAATCATTCCCCCGAGTGGGAATCGAACAACCATCGCATTTACGCTATCCTACTACGCTAAAATTAGCGTTATACACATATTATAAGTTGATGTTCTTACTGCATAACCTATAATATAAGTTTTACTTAAGAGCAATGAAGGTGAATATTGAAAGTACTTCTTTATTAAAATTTTAAGTGACTGAATTATATAAAATTCACTGACTTAATTATAATTCATGAAATATATAAAAATATTCGTTAGTCTTGGTGATTTTTTTTGTTTTTTTTTAAATGATGTTTTGATTTGTATCATTTACAGTTGCTTATAGTAGGTCAGACATATACATATAAAATAAAGTATATTATATGTAAATATTTAATTAATCGTTACAATATATGAAAAAATGTAACACAGATCAAAACTTAAAGCTAAATGTATTATCGTTGAAGATGGATACAGCATGCACTAGTAGGTATACATTTTTTTTGTGTTAATTCACATGTATCAGTTGCAATTTACAATCAATTAAAATTATAGATTTATACAGAGTAAGGAACAAAAAAAAGGCAAAAAATACAATGTCAAATGATACGTAACTAATTTAAAAAAAACGATTATAAACAGACACGAAACAGAAATATTATTCATTATAATATTATAATACATATTATTTATAATTATTGAAATAAATATTACATTTTATTAAGTATTATATTATATTTTATTTAAATTCAAATTCTAAAAATTAGCTCAACTATTTTAGCATTAAATTATTAATTTAATAGAATTTAAGAAATATATAGTATAATTATTCAGTCAAAATTTTAAATATACTTTGAAATGTAATTATCGAGTCAAAATTTTACAAATATTTTGAAATGTAATTTTTGAGTCAAATATTGAGAATATATTTTAAATTTGTATTGGGTCTAAAATGTCCTTATTGTCATTTAATAATTTTTATAGTCGTGAAACCGGTGAGTTCTTGATGGTTGTGTGATATATTTTTTGAATATATTATTATAGCTAATTTCTTTGTTATTGAAAATATATTTAATTTAATTATAAGATATTTGATTCAATTGTTGATCCAATCGATTGAGACTGAACTTCGACACTGATTTTTTTTTGGCCAATATTACAGTAATTTTTGACGTTAACATATGATGGAATAGAAGGAAAATGATCTTTTCTAAATTATTCACCAACACCTCACGATATTATAAACATATAAGTATTATTATATCCTCAAGGGCAATAAAACTATAAACCTTTTGGAAACTTTATTCTACCTACTATACTATATACAATAGTACATATCCTCACATCTTCTGCGTTTCAAAGGTCTAAAGTAAGGGACGGGCCGTTATTTAGCTTTTCCGTCTCCGTCGTTAAGCACTCTAAGGCTTGCGCCAAATCATTTATATCTCCTTCGCCACAATTAAATGTAAATAGCTATGTCATCTTAAGTCTAATGGTTATGTTTTATTTTACATAACATAATATAAAAGAGACTTGGTGAGAGAGAAGTGGTGCATTTGGACAGTATCTGACTGCAAATAAAATGGTTGTGTCTTCGAATCCCACGTGAGGCAATGATTATACATAATTTTTATTCCTCCGCTCTAGTACCTAAGACATAGCTCATCGTTAAGTACCTTATGTTTCGAATTCCGGGCGGCAAATAAGAGAACGGAGTGCCCAGAGACTAAGTTCTTTCCGACTCACTTTCCGAGAAAAACGTGAAGCTATTTTTAACATTATAATATGTTAAAATTTACTGTACCTATAATAAAAAGATTCCGTCCAAGAAAATGTATAAAAAGACACGGTCTGTTTTGTAGACTTAAATAACAAAAACACATTTAAGTCTGAATACGTGGTTGGTATGAAAACATATAGGGAATAAAGAAACGGAAATGAAACTCTTTCCTGGACTGGACATATTTTGTATTCAACTCTTACATTTAAATTACTTATTTTACAAGAATGTGAATAAATTAAAAAATCATATTATATATCAAAAATAATACAGTTAGCTAAATAAATTTGTTGAGCAAATATTTAAATCGTATAGGTATAAACAGAGTTGCATTGTACACTCATTGTATGTCTGTGGATTGGAACCTCACTTGGAGTAATGATTACATTATTTTTATTTTCTTGCTCGGGTAAAAGAAAATGACATTAAATTCTGGTAATAAGCAAGCAAAATTCAAATGCAAAATGGAGAACGGAGTGTCCAGTAAGCAGGTTTTCTCTGCCAACCCTGCACTATGGGTAAAACCGTGAAGCTGAAAAATATCTGATATATGTATATTTAAGCCATCCTCTCTACATCAGTATATAAATCTCCTTACCTTGAGAATGTCTGGACGAAATTGCACATTAGCAAGAAGACTGTATTTTATGACCCACAAAAAACATATACAAACTTATGTACTAATTTGTTTTAGTATTATTATTTTATTATGATGCACAACATCAAATATAACCAGTATGGATAAAATTTATAAATAAAAAACAAAATTAAAAATTTTGAAAAAACCCACGACGGTTTAATTGTAATTGAAAAAGGATAAAATAACTAGAAATCCCCCGCCTAAAAGAATATATGTAACGAGATGATGGGGACGACTTCGTCGGAGCTGCCATAACTTTAAGTTTGCTAACTTCTCCTAGGTTATCATACTGTTAAAACAGGTTTGGGAAAAAATTAAAATATTAACATGAATTTACAGTTTTGATAACTGATATTCCTTTTAAAAACTTTAAGAACGAAATCTATACTGTTAGATAGTATATTTAAAATAGAGGTTGCAACTGGCAGCCCCCGACGAAGTTGTCCCCATCATCTCGTTACATATATTCTTTTAGGCGGGGGATTTCTAGTTATTTTATCCTTTTTCAATTACAATTAAACCGTCGTGGGTTTTTTCAAAATTTTTAATTTTGTTTTTTATTTTAAACTTTTTAAAGTAAATAGATACACATTATATATTATTACATAATTTCGAAATACTTTATAATTAATCTTCATGCAAATCCAAAAGAAAAGAATTATAAGCCCAATGCTTTCTGGTTATCAAATACTTATTGCAGCGCCTGGTAGACCGTTACACCGGTAGGTTGTCACCGTAACATTTTCAGGAAATTTAAGTCTAACCAAATCAGTGAAAATCACAAAACCCACTAGTAGTTTTGATTTTGAACAAACTAATTTATACTGGAGCGCCCCGTGGTAGTTCGTGATATGGCATATAAAAACGCGCAACATTTAAACCTGAACCTATCACAGAAAACCGCATCTAAATAGGTTTCACACAAAAAATACAAGTAAATGCTCACTGCAGCGCCCCCTGGTGAGGTGTCACCACGACACATATACAAGAACACACGCTAATTAAGCCTGATCCTCTTTTTGATAACTCATCCAAATCGGACTTATAGTGTTAACTTTGCATAATTAAATGTTTAATGCAGCGCCCCTTGGTGAGTTCTTAACGTAAAAAAGAACCTAAAAACTTACACCAAGTAAAGGTAAATCTAATACTAAAAACTCTGCCCAATCGGGCTAGTAGTTGTGGTTTTGCATTAAATATTACAAACAAATGTTTACTGCAGCGCCCCCTGGTGAGTTAACACGATAAAATATATCCGAGACCATCCACTAATTAAACTTGACCTTATCATTGAAACTGCATCCAAAGCGAATTCGTAATTTTAGCTTTGCACAAATAATATTTTACTGCAGCGCCCCCTGGTGACTTGTCACCGTAATATAAATTTAAAAATATGCACTAAGCAAAGCGGAATCTAACACTGAAGACTCTTTCCAATCGTACTAGTCGTTTTTGTTACACACAAAAAATTGGAAGCAGCTACTTACTGCAGCGCCCCCTAGAGAGTTGACACATACTTGAAAATATGCACTAAGTAAACATACATGACACATATATGAAAATATGCACTAAGTAAACTTGAATCTATCATTGAAAACTGCATTTAAATCGGACTCGTAGTTTTAGTTTTGCACAAATAAATGTACTTACTGCAGCGCCCCCTGATGAGTGGTCACCGTAACACATATATAAAAAGATGCACCATTTAAACCTGAACCTATCGTTGAAAGTTTCATCTAAATCGGACTAGTAGTTTTTACTCTACATAAACAAATGTTTACTGCAGCGCCCCCTGGTGAATTTTCACCGTAACGAAAAAACAAAAATCTTAAAATATGCACGAACCAAAGCTTAATCTAGTTCTGAAAACTCTAGCCAATCGGATAAGTAATTTCGGTTTTAGACAAATAAATACAAGAAAAATTTTAGTTTTACACAAAAAAATACAAACAAATGCTTACTACAACGCCCCCTGATGAGTGGTCACCGTAACACATATATAAAAAGATGCACCATTTAAACCTGAACCTATCGTTGAAAGTTTCATCTAAATCGGACTAGTAGTTTTTACTCTACATAAACAAATGTTTACTGCAGCGCCCCCTGGTGAATTTTCACCGTAACGAAAAAACAAAAATCTTAAAATATGCACGAAGCAAAGCTTAATCTAGTTCTGAAAACTCTAGCCAATCGGATAAGTAATTTCGGTTTTAGACAAATAAATACAAGAAAAATTTTAGTTTTACACAAAAAAATACAAACAAATGCTTACTACAACGCCCCCTGATGAGTGGTCACCATAACACATATATGAAAAGATGCACCAATTAAGCCTGAACCCATTCTTGAAAATTTCATCTAAATTGGACTAGTAGTTTTTGCTCTGCATAAACAAATGTTTAGTGCAGCGCCCCCTGGTGAGTTTTCCCCGTAACAAAAAAAGAAAAATCTTAAAATATGCACCAAATAAAGATATTTTTTTTTGTGAAAACTCTTTTTAATCGGAGCAGTAGTTTCGGTTTTAGACAAATAAATACAAAAAAAGTACAAACAAATGCTTACTGCAGCGCCCCCTGGTGGTTTGACACAATAAAACATAGCTAAGAACATCCACCAATTAAACCTGAATCTACCACTGAAAACCTATCGAAATCAGACTACTATTTTTTGAGATAATTGAAAACATTCGTTTTCACATAAAATGCTTATTGCAGCGCCCCCTGGTGAGTTAAGTCAATAAGAAATATCTAAAAACATAGGCCGATTGAAGCTAAACCTATCATAGAAAACCGTATCAAAATCGGACTTATAGTTTTGGAAATAATTGACATAGTAATTTGCACAAACACACAAACAAACAAACAAACAAACAAACAAACAAACAACCTCTCACCCCAAACACATATACAGTCGCCGTTCCGTCGCGGGTAAAAAATAAGAATTCAAAAAAGTCTTAAAGATATAAGCGTTCAACTTAGCTTAATTTAAAAGGTATCTAATAGTAGGTATTCGTAGATGTAGGTTTCCTTTTGTTCAAAAGGATCCCTGTTATTTTTTTATATTCTTGGTAAATAAAGATAAACTACACGTTGGGTTTCGCCACTTAACCTAAAATATTTTTAAAAAGTACAGTGGTCAGAGGACTGAGGTATGGCTAGTTTTTTCTGCCTGCATAATACAAATGTTGTGTCTAAGTAAAAAAACAATGAAATATCAATGTCAAAATGGAAAAAATACTCAATGAGACGCACAAAGCAAGAAAAGATTGAAACGGAATCTTAATAAGTAAATATTCATGGGATATAAAAGCATTATATTAAAAGCAAAATTAAAAATTTTGAAAAAACCCACGACGGTTTAATTGTAATTGTAAAAGGATAAAATAACTATAAATCCCCCGCCTAAAAGAATATATGTAACGAGATGATAGGGACGACTTCGTCGGGGGCTGCCAGTTGCAACCTCTATTTTTTTTAAATATAGTAGCTAACAGTATAGATTTCGTTTTAAAGTCTTTAAAATACCAGTTATCAAAACTGTAAATCCATATTAATGTTTAATTTTTTTGCCAAACCTGTTTTAAAAGCAAGAAAACCTATGAGAAGGTTTTTGCAAACTTAAAGTAATGGCAGCCCCGACGAAGCCGTCCCTATCATCTCGTTACATATATTCTTTTAGGCGGGGGATTTATAGTTATTTTATCCTTTTACAATTACAATTAAACCGTCGTGGGTTTTTTCAAAATTTTTAATTTTGCTTTTTATTTTAAACTTTTTAAAGTGAACAGATACACATTATATATTATTACATAATATCGAAATACTTTATATTAATGTTCATGCAAACCCAAAAGAAATTATAAATCCAATGCTTTCTGGTTATCAAATGCTTATTGCAGCGCCTGGGAGATTGTCACCGTAACATTTTCACGAAACTTAAGTCTAACCAAATCAGTGAAAATCACAAAACCCACTAGTAGTTTTGAATTTGAACAAACTAATATATACTGGAGCGCCCCGTGGTAGTTCGTGATATGGCATATAAAAACACGCAGCAATTAAACCAGAAACTATCACAGAAAACCGCATCTAAATAGGTTTCACACAAAAAATACGAGCAAATGCTTATTGCAGCGCCCCCTGGTGAGGTGTCATCTAGACACATACGAGAACATGCGCTAATTATGCCTGATCCTATCTTTGATAACTGCATCCAAATCGGACTTGTAGTTTTAGCTTTGCATAATTAAATGTTTAATGCAGCGCCTCGTCATTTTATCTTTGCACAAACAATATTTTACTGCAGCGCCCCCTGGTGACTTGTCACCGTAATATAAATTTAAAAACATGCTCTAAGTAAAGCGGAATCTAATACTGAAAACTCTTGACAATCGTACTAGTCGTTTTGGTTTTACACAAAAAAATAGAAGCAGCTACGTACTGCAGCGCCCCCTAGAGAGTTGACAGATACATGAAAATATGCACTAAGTAAACATACATGACACATATATGAATATATGCACTAAGTAAACTTGAATCTATCATTGAAAACTGAATTCAAATCGGACTCGTAGTTTTAGTTTTACACAAACAAATGTACTTACTGCAGCGCCCCCTGGTGAGTGGTCACCGTAACGTATATATATGAAAAGAAGCACCAATTAAACCTGAATCTATCGTTGAAAGTTTCATCTAATTCGGACTAGTAGTTTTTGCTCTGCATAAACAAATGTTTACTGCAGCGCCCCCTGGTGAATTTTCACCGTAACGTAAAAACAAAAATTTTAAAATATGTACGAAGTAAAGCTTAATCTAGTTCTGAAAACTCTAGCCAATCGGATAAGTAATTTCGGTTTAAGACAAATAAATATAAGAAAAATTTTGGTTTTACACAAAAAAACTCAAACAAATGCTTATTACAGCGCCCCCTGATGAGTGGTCACCATAACACATATATGGAAAGACGCACCAATTAAGCCTGAACCCATCCTTGAAAGTTTCATCTAAATTGGACTAGTAGTTTTTGCTCTGCATAAACAAATGTTTACTGCAGCGCCCCCTGGTGAGTTTTCCCCGTAACAAAAAAAGAAAAATCTTAAAATATGCACCAAGCAAAGATAAATCTTTTTATGAAAACTCTTTTTAATCGGAGCAGTAGTTTCGGCTTTAGACAAATAAATACAAAAAAAGTACAAACAAATGCTTACTGCAGCGCCCCCTGGTGGTTTGACACGATAAAACATATCCAAGAACATCCACCAATTAAACCTGAATCTACCACTGAAAATCTATTGAAATCAGACTATTATTTTTTGAGATAATTGAAAACGAATGTTTTCACGTTAAATGCTTACTGCAGCGCCCCCTGGTGAGTTAAGGCAATAAGACATATCTAAGAACATACGCCAATTGAGCCTTAACATATCATAGAAAACCGTATCAAAATCGGACTTATAGTTTTGGAAATAATTGACATAGTAATTTGCACAAACACACAAACAAACAAACAAACAAACAAACAAACAAACAACCTCTCACCCCAAACACATATACAGTCGCCGTTCCGTCGCGGGTAAAAATACATTGATGTGGAACGAAGTTCCAACGATTTAAGGAAATGTAAGTGTCTAACCGTGTTTGCTGCAGAAATGAAAAACAAATTTATACAATGAAATTTGCAAACACTCCGTTTCTCTTACTTATTGCTATTGTTTTGCAGCAAATTGTTTTATATTATAATTAAAATTTAAGTAATGTATTTATATATAAAAGGGGATAACATGTTTCGCTTAATTATTGTCAAATATTTTCAACATTTAATAGTGTTATTCATTTATATAATCCAAAATGTAAATAAAGTAATACATTCAAACGCAATTCCCATATTCTATTTGTAGTAGTAAGTTTAATTTATATTGTATTATACTTTTATATTTAAACTTGCACATTAATAAATTTTCACATTAGAACATTTCACACTTCAAAAACAATTATAACCTACACTACAGTCACCGCCGAAGCTAACAAAGCGTTAGCAGTCAAAGTGTCGGGTCAACAGGGTTCGTCCCCATTTATCTAAGTCAGCCGCCAGGTAAGCTATTAATAACTATACCAACAGACAAATCGTGATTGCTGTTGTATTTCGCTATATAGCTTTAAAACAAATGTTAAAATACTTTATATAGGTAGCTCACGCTACGGGATATATGGATAATGGTTATTTGTCAGCTTCACATTGTTTGTATATGCAAAAAGAACAAGGTTTTTCTTGCTGAAGTGAAGAAATAAATGGAAGCCTTTTTATTACTTTCTTTCATTTTCAATACTTTTCCCGGGTGGCAGGGTAGTCAAAAAGAACGTACTTTCCACATGACGTTGAGAAGTAGCGTGTTAAATGGCGGAACCTAAGACCGTGCTTTTTCTTAGGTAGCTGAGAAATAAAAATAATATATAATCGTTCCTCCGTATGGAAATCGAACCCACATCGTGTTTACATTGTCTTGTATATTGTACTAGATTTTGCTCCAATTTTGTTAAAAAAATTAAGCATGTGTTTACTGCATTTCTAAATCAGCAACGTGCTATGATCTTAATAAAATCTAGCAAATAATAATATAAGGTATAAAATAAATTATATATTCTAAAAAATGTTTTGAAATTTTTTAAACGCCAGAACGAAGAAATATAAACATTTAAAATATAATCATTACATTCCGAATAAAATCGAGCCCACAAGCAATCGCGCATACAATCAGATACTGTCCCACTGCACCACGGTATTAAAAATATATATATGTTTATCTAATTAAAAAGAATAATCTGCAGTCCATCATTTGATGTATTCTCTCTTATACGTCTACTAGCGTCCCGCTCGCGGCTTCGCCGCGTGAAATACATGACTTTTTCGTTATATTGCAACCCTCGGGGGTGGATTTTTGGAGTATAAAGTAGCCTACGTTGAGCTTTGCATCAACTATTTTTATTCAGAGTTTTATCCAAATCCGCCTAGTATATTAGTTGCGAAAGCATGAAAGACAAACAGACATACTTTCTCATTTATAATATAAGTATGGATATTAGAGGCCGTCATAGCGCATGTGACAGTCTGACTGTTAAATGAGACTTGTGGGTTAGATTCCCACTCGAGGAAAGATTATAATTAAATTTTCATTTCTTCCCTCTGGGGCTTTGGACAAAGCGTGAATTTGTCAAAAAATCTCTATATTCTAAACTTTCACTTGCGGCATATTTACGTGAAAAGAAAGATATAATTAATATGAAGATATAATATTTAACTTACCTCCATGTTGGTATAGTATTGAAAGTCTCCAGCCATTCAAAGGAAAGTTTACTTTAAACAACTGTATCAACTATTCCTAAGGCGGTAGTTATTTACACGCCGAGCACTTTATTTAAAAATTACCTTTTAGCGAAATTGAAACTTATTTAAACATATAAATATTTTCTTACAATTCATTTATTTTCATTCTTTTTATTTGTTTATTTGTTATTTTTACCTCCGTTGTTTTGCCCCCTTAGCAATGACAGAGAAATGTTAGTGTCAGGACACTCTAATTTTTAGCTTTCACACTTGGAAACTATAGAAACATTTTTATAAAATACAAAGATTCGAAAGCCGATGGATTTGAAACCGCGCCTCTTAGAAGTCCATGCGTTCATGGACGTAACGCTTAGCGCTCAACCGCTTAGACGATTTTCCAGAGGCACAGGTTAAATCAACTCCAGCTGTATTCAAATTATTATATGTTTCCTAAAATATGGTTTATATATTTATTTGCTTCCCAACTATTGGATCACCTTTATAATATATAAATATAAAATTTTGCTTTCACAATCAACGTAGAATGATGTGTATAATATTTATTATAATGCAGTAAAACGGATGCTCTAGAGAATCCTCATGCATTATGTAAATATATCGTTTCAAACAATCAACTCGCTGGTTCAATGAGAGCGGTGGTTACATTTGCAAATTGTTATATCGATTTATTTGTAGCAGAACTCGATGTGGTGCTTAAAAACGTTATTGCACGAAATATATTACTCGTTGGTTCATTGAACTTTGAATTTACATATTACTCTTTGCTGGTGGTCAGAATGTATTATTTACACTAATAGTGTAAAGAGACAAGCGTTTGTCAATTTGTATATTTGAGACAGATAATCTCTGAAGCTACTGAACAAATAACTGAGATGAACTCTGGTAAAAAACTATACAATATCCTTGATTATTCATTTTCTGTGAGATAAATTAACAGTTATAAAGTAATCTAGTCAAAAACGCTATCTATAAATTCTTCGTATGTACTCTAGTATCCTAAAATCTATTTTTTTTTCATTTACATCTAGAGAGCTTCCGAAAATGCGAAAAAGGTATATAATCCTGTAGATTATGCGGGTGAAGCCGCGAACAGGTTAATGTACATATAATGGTATACAATAGGGTGTAATCTTATAGTTATGGGTGCAAGCCTTACCCGCAGAAATGCAAATCATTATTTTTAATATCCGAAGGGAAAACTTTTTACAATCATAAGACTTTATAAGAAGAACAAAATCAGTAAGTCTTTTTTGTAATATATAATTGAAAAACATTCAATTAATAAAAAGGAAATTGTATTCGTTTTGTAATAAATTTTTAATATGTTATCTTGTATATATTTGATATTTGAAAATACATTTTTCGGAAGGGGCCAGTCGTGGCCCAGTGGCACAAGCGTGTGACTGTAAACGACTGGTTGTGGGTTCGATTCCCACTGGAGGAGTGGAAATTATATTTCCATTTTCTTCTCTCTGGTGTCGAGGTAAAGCGGCGTTAAGTTCCGCCACTTAACACGCAAGCCTCCGAATTCGGCGGAAAGTGGGGAACGGAGTATCTTAACACTAGGCCTCCCCTATGCCTAACCTGCTATGTGCGGAATACAGAGTGAAGATAAAAAAAAAAAATTGGAAAATGTTTCCAATAGTATAAGAAAACTCGACTAGGACCCAATTCTAAAAATGTTAAAGTCTCAATCCCACCACGGCATAGGGCAATACCAATTTGTTTTGCAAGAAGCACCTGTAGCCACGGAATACTAACACGTAAATTGTTCGAACGTCGGGTTTCTAAAAATGTATGTAGTTTCAAATACCAAAATTATATGCGATTAATCCGAGTCAAAATAGTTTTATTTCAAAACGTGGTACAGGTAATCGCGAAAACAAATATTCTTAGTATATTACATTTGTTACCATTTTAATGATATATACTTTTGTATTATCTGATTACACCGGGAACGCTGACTATGTAAGCTGGGCTACTAGAAACTTATCAATTTTCATTTTAGTTGTACATTTTGCACCGTGTAAGATAGGTCTCTAAAAGGGCAAAACTCGTTCCCCTAGGTCGAATTTGAACCCACCACCATCACGTTTACGGTTAAACACCATTTTGTCACGTAATACAACGACAGCCGCATGTTATGTACAGAGCTTCATACAAAATAAGAATATTAAGTATTGAAAAGACAGACTTGAAAACTATATTCAGTTGTCAGTTAACTAAGTGGTTAACGCAGACCATACTTTGAATGCAACCATAACATTTGTTCCCACAATTGCAAAGCCAGGCGTTCTGAAAATCACTAGAGCTATAAATAGCAGAGAATTTACACTCGTTTCAATTTTAAAATGAAAAGTGAATTATCTTTTTTTAGCTTCACGCTGTATCCCGCACACAGCAGGGTAGGCAGAGGAAACCTAGTGTTAAGACACTCCGTTCCCCACTTTCCACCGAATTCGGAGGCTTGCGTGTTAAGTGGCGGAACTCAACGCCGCGCTTTACCTCGATATCAGAGCGAAGAAAATGGAAATATAATTTCCACTCCTCGAGTAGGAATCGAACCCACAACCAGTCGTTTACAGTCAAACGCTTGTGCCACTGGGCCACGACTGGCCACAATAAAAGATAAATAAAAATAAGTAAGGTTATTGTTATTTATCTATTATCATAAATACTATAAGGTCTTCGAGGCGCAGTGGTACATCATTTGACTGTAAACGCGATTGTTTGTGGGTTTAAATGGCACTCGGTGGAATGATCATAATTCAATTATTTTTATTTGTCCGCTGTGACTCTCAACATGCATTGTTTTAAATTTAGGTAGAAAGCGGAGAGCGGAAAGTAGGTTCTCTCTGACTACTACTATGTTAAGCAAAGAGGAAAAAAATTGTGAATCTGAAAAAAAAACAATGATAAATTCAATAGATACATATTATTTATATAATATAAAAATAATATGTGCAAATACAAAGTTATTATGCTTATCACACAAGGCATTTCAAACGTGTTTATGTCTCCAAAGAGCTTCATTTATCTCACTCTAAGCTTACTTTTGACGTGCGAAACAGTGCTTAGTTCCTCATTTTTTACTTTGTGCAGAAATTCCACTATAAATATCTATATATTAATATGTGAAGGAAATGTTGTCGGAAATTACTCTTTTTACGAAAATTATGCGGTTAAAAACTATGAGATTGTTTGTTTATGTAACAACGTAAAATATACATCTAGCCTAAAATGGCCGTCGAGGCGCAATATCTATTTATCACATTGCGCATGACTATAACTGCGATGGTTGTAGATTCAATTCCGACTCGGAGCAGTGATTATATAATAATCTCTGCTCTAATACCTAAGGCAACGCGTATTTTATGTATCAACGAACGCTTATAGTAGTATTATATATAAAACTGCATTATGTAAAAATGAAAATCTGATCTACGTGATCTCGCTAGTATGGAAAAAATTTAGGTCGTCCTGCTCAAATGGCTGAAAACTATTTTTGATGTACAGTTTCGTAGGGCACAGATGGTTTCAATTGAGATAATTTCATATAATCTTACTTTAGAAATGCTATATATTTAACGACGTGTGTTTCTTTACATCGTTAATCTGATGTAAACATTATCTGATATATTACGAAATGTACTATAGATTTCGAAATAGTACATTTTTGATATACAGTACAGCCCTGAATATCAAATTTCAATGATTTAAATTCACCTGTTAACCTCCAAGTCAAAATTGATACGGGCTGTTGAAGTTACGACGTTAGTACGTCCCCTCATTATATGTACTTACTTCTGCAGAAATTTTACTCTAAATTTAAATGGTGCGAATGGAATAAAATAACATGGAATGATTGATAGCGCAATATTCAAAACCTTTAATCAGTAGAGTTATATGTATAACAAATGATTTTAGTATTTACGCTTCTCCATGTTTCTTAAAATGGAAGATAGAGTGTTTATAAGGTTAAAGAATATAATAGAAATTTTCTATCAAGTTTTGTTTTTTTTTACCAAATGAACTGTAAAGTTTATAAAAAAGCAGAAATAAGCAGTTTCACTCTTAGTTACATATTCAGAGAGAAGCTAATGTCAACACACTCCTTTCTCCATTTTATTTTCCTCCATTCATATTCCGGCACTTAACACCGCGCCTCGCTTAGATACCAGAGCGGACAAAGGAAAATTATAAATCATTATTTCCTCGAATGGGAATCGAGTCGACGACAATCACGTTTACACTCAGACGCTGCCCCACTGCGCACGACGGCCATTACAATTTATAAAGTATAGAAAAACCTAATAAGCTTTATAGACAATATCAATGTTCTAATAATATAATCTGTAAACGCTTATTCGTTTTGTCGATTACGGTAAGAGGTTTCATACAATCTACCACAAAGGTTATGGTTTTCCAATGTAGCTCTTATTCTGTGGAATTAAAGTACAGTCATGACGTAGCTTATGTTGCCTAGAGTACTTTGACTCGTTATATGAGTTATAGGGGGCTTATACTGCGAATTTCATAATGTAGATTCAAATATGAAAGAGAAGGTCATTCTATTATACTTTAGAAAGGTGCAAGTTACGAATTCAATGTACAAGTATATTAATAGAAAACTGAAGCTTTACGCTTTTCTCAGCTGTCAGACGCTCACATAATAATAGAGTATGATATTTTATTTAATAATTGTATTTATAAAAAGAATACTGTTTATTTTAATTATTTATAAAGATAATTATGATTCATTTCCTACCATCGCTTAATAAAATGAAGTTTAGTTCGAATACATACTATAAAACGAAATACATATTTCTTTTACGGTTATGTAATGTTTGTACTTCTTTAATGATAGGTATGTTGTGTTGTTAGGTCAATCCGCATACTTAATAAAATACCTAAATGCTCAGGTTTTATTCACTATTACGCTTTTTCTGCGTAGCAGCAGCAGAAAGTCTAAACACTCCGTGTTTCAAGACATTCATCAAAGTCAATTGTTCTAAAAAAACAATTTAAAAAACGCCTAACAACTTGAACGCAGCAGTATTCGAACCCGCACTTCCTTTGAAAACAGTCGAAACCCTCTGAGCACTAGAGGAATTCAATCACAGTCTAAAATTTGAAATGTCATCGTTCTATAGCATGATTTAATTAAGAAATTTTCGTTCAGTCAGTCGATTTTATTTAGCCCCTTCTTTGAGACAGCGGTGTGGTGAAATCACAGCCAGTTGGATATTTCCAATTTATGTCAGATCAATTTATAAATTTAACATATCAATTCATCGCATGGTTATGAGTTCGATTCCCAATCAGAGAGTGTCAAGGAGTGTAAGTGTCAAGTTTTTTCAATTACAACCTTCAAACAATTCAAATAGTGTATGAAATTTTGTATGAAAAATCTAAACCGCTTGACCAATATTGATGAATTTTCTCCAAAAAGACTATACCATTTTTATTCAAAACCGTACCCTTAAGAGGCAGGAAATAGGGGATAAAAAATTCTAGGAAAAATATAAACCACTTAACTTCAACGAGAACGCGGGATGCCGAAATAAGAAGCACCGATAGTTATGTTCTTTATACGGGTAAACCCGTAAGCTGGTCACTAGTAATTTACAAAACAGAAATTCTACCAGAATCTCATAATATCAAGCATTGTTATCGTTAGAAAATATACGAATGTTGCGATTATTTTATCAACTCTATACGTTTTTTTGCTTACAAAGATTCGTTTAAAACCAAATTTATCGCTTTGTTTTTCATAACAAGGGGCCGTTTATAAAGAGAATTATGATTCATTTCCTACCATTGCTTAATAAAATGAAGTCTAGTTCGCATACAAACCAGATTATTCAACGCAGATATCCGTAGGTATAACACGAAATACGTTTTTCTTTCAACAGTTATGTAATGTTTATATTACTTTAATTATGGGTTAGATCGCTATAGTAAGTAGATCATTGTGACGTAATGAGCAAGCGTCTGTTTGTAAACGGGATTGGTTGTTAGGTCGATCCGCATATTTAGTAAAACACCTAAATGTTTTATTCACGCTTTTTCTGTACAGCACAAGCAGAAAGTCAAAACACTCCTTGTTTCAAAACACTCCGTTCTGTAATCAAATTATTTACATTTCTCCGTTCTGACAAAGCGCGTGAATTTTAACACCGAGGTTTAAGGTGGAGTGTTTCAATTTCTGACGGAAAATGAAAAACATAGTCTTGACACAAGGTTAGGGTAAACAGTGAGAACCTTGTGTCATGACGCGTGCTATGCAGTAAAACGGCTTTCTTATATCTAATAACTTTTTCAAAAGGACGGCCGGCTTATTTAGATAGGCTAGATTTTTTTTGTAAGTATACCCATGTGTTTTTTGACAAGAAGGTATTTATGCAGACATGGGTAAAACAATCACACTGACATCATGTGAAATATGTCGCGGTTTTATAATTCAATCAGCTGTGCCGCGATATTTCGCGTGGAAATTATAAAATTCTACAATAACGAAAATAGCCTAATTTACTTCATATTACATCACCTATGTATGCAAAGAATCGATGAATTAAAGCTGCGCTCAGTGACCGTGATGGTAATTAATGTTTAAGCCGATAATTTCAGTTAAAATCTTTGTATTTAATTAGTAGCATGACAAGAAACTTGAACTACCTTTATATTAAAATATAGCTACCGTTTTATTATTTATAGCTATTTGTTATTTTTAGAATATTTTCGAAGTTATTCTGTATGTACTAACTACTAACGTACGTACTTATTAACATTAATTGAATGAATAGGTTATCTGACTGCCTGACTGACCCTGCTACTCGGGACAAAGCGTGAAGCTACATTTTTATATGTACATAATATGTAATATATACGAATACATCCAAAATCCCTTTCAATTACACTGTAATTAATTAATATATCTCGGTGAAATCGGATTGTAGATTGCATCTTGAAGTGAATTTGTAAGAGCTTTTCTCAAGGCATTGCGTCTTAATGTTAATTGCCTTTTAACGTCGTGAAATTAAGCACTTAGTGTTATGTAATATTTTTATAAAATATTTTCATATATTTTACTACAAATACACTACAAAATTGCTGCAAAATGATATTTATAATCCGTTCTCCATTTTCATCTTATTATTACATGAAACCAGCTGACACATATTAGTACATATTAGGTGGGTAACAAAAGGCAACCAAAGGCAGACAAAGGTAATTGCGAATAATTCTGTCTTGAGTAGAAGAACGTAGCGCCACGGAATATTAAACCATAATAAATTGACGTTTCTTCAATTATCTAAATATGTTTTTCTATGTATATAAGAAAAAAATAATAATTAAAAATCTTTGATCAAATACGTGATTGGAGTACCTAATATACAAAAAAAAGCAATTTTGTATTAGTTGACAATATAAAATTGTTACACAGCTTTTTATTTGCGTACCAGGGAGTGGCCTCACGTCAGTACTTAGTGTCAAGATACAATGTTCTCCACTTTCCGCCCTAATTAAGAGTTCAGAGTTGAGTAATCCATGCCGCACTTTGACACATATTGTGACATACATATACTCGTATGTACATTCAGTAACTCTCGATTAGAAACAAAAACATGGGTTAACATAATTTAGTAGTTCTTTAAGGACATTGTTATAGTTTTTTTTAATTAAATTTTAAATAAAACACACATAGCGAAGTTAATTTCTTTTATGTAGAATATACACGGGAAACTAAAATATCAGCTCGCTGTTTTCACAATATCATATTCATTCATACTAATATTATAAATGCACAAGTCTGTCGGTCTGTCTGTCTGTCTATTACTGTTTCACGGCAAATGTTTCGACCCGATTTGGATAGAATCCAGTATGAAAATAATCGGTGAGAAATCGGTGAGAAACTTGAGAGGTGCCCGTCGGGAACGCGGCAGTTTTGGGCCCTCTCCAAGGCTGTGCTTGGCAACTTTAGCCAGCCTTCGTTTCCACCGTTACGCACAGAGAATGACATCCTGGTCCACACGGCGAAGGAGAAAGCCGATCTCCTGGGTGCTCTCTTCGCCTCGAACTCGACTTTGGATGACCAAGGAACTACACCGCCGACCATCCCGCGGTGCCAGAGCTCAATGCCTGACGTTAAGTTTAGCCAAAAGGCTGTTCGTCGAGCTCTGTTTTCCTTGGATATCCAAAAGGCGAGTGGACCGGATGGCATTTCTCCTATTGTGCTCCGAACATGTGCTCCAGAGTTGACGCCGGTGCTAACGCGTTTGTTTCGGCTCTCTTACTCAACCGGCGTAGTCCCAGATTCGTGGAAGAGCGCTCTTATTCACCCGATCCCGAAGAAAGGCGACGGCTCAGATCCGACTAACTACAGGCCTATCGCCATCACCTCCCTGCTTTCCAAAGTAATGGAGAGTATCATAAACAGCCAGCTTCTGGGTTACCTAGAAGATCACCAGTTGATCAACGACCGTCAATATGGCTTCCGCCATGGTCGCTCAACCGGTGATCTTCTAGTTTACCTAACGCACCGCTGGGCTGCTGCTATTGAAAGCAAGGGAGAGGGCCTGGCAGTTAGTTTGGACATGGCGAAAGCCTTCGATCGTGTGTGGCATAGGGCGCTCCTAGCGAAACTACCATCTTTTGGGCTTCCCGAGAATTTATGCAAGTGGGTCGCCAGTTTTCTCACTGGGCGTAGCATCAAGGTCGCTGTCGACGGTTTTTGCTCTGACTTTATGCCCGTGAACGCTGGCGTCCCGCAGGGCTGTGTGCTGTCCCCCACGCTATTTCTTCTGCATATCAATGACATGTTAGAAGACCCTAGCATTCATTGCTATGCGGACGACAGCACGGTGGACGCCGTATACACCGGCCGTGCAGGTCTTTCTCGGGAAAACGTCGACGAGAGCCGAACAAAACTTGTGTCTTCTGTTGAGGCATCCCTCGTGAATGTCTCCTTATGGGCTGAAAGGAACCTTGTTCAATTCAACCCCCAGAAGACACAAGTTTGCGCGTTGACCACTAAGAAAACCCCATTTGTCCTATCACCACTTTTCCAGAACACTCCCCTCCATGCCGCGCCCAGTATCAGCATATTGGGCCTGAAAGTTTCGAGTGAGTGCCAGTATCGCGATCATTTGGAAAGTAAGGCCAAGTTGGCCTCGAGGAAGCTGGGTGTCATCGGTAGAGCTAGACAGTACTTCACGCCCAAACACCGATTGTCCCTTTACAGGGCCCAGGTGCGGCCTCATATGGAGTACTGTTCTCATCTCTGGGCCGGTGCCCCCCAGTATCAGCTCGATCCATTTGATCGCATACAGCGCAGAGCCACTCGAATTATCAGGGACCCAAGAATCTGTGCTGGGCTTGACACTTTGGCGTTGCGTAGAGACGTGTCCTCGTTATGCGTTCTCTATCGCATGTATCACGGGGAGTGTTCTGGAGAACTGTTTGACCTGATACCTGCCGCTGAATTCTCCAACCGCACAGTGCGTGCCAGGTTGAAATATCATCCTCACCACCTGGATACCTGGCACTCCAGTACTGTGCGGTTTCGACGTCATTTCCTTCCACACGCCACTCAACTGTGGAATGGCTTACCAGCGGCGGTGTTTCCAGGTCGATACGACATGGGTACCTTCAAAAGGCGCGCTTACCTCCACCTCAAAGGCCGGCAACGTCCCTGTAGCTCCTCTGGTGTTGCACGGGGCCGTGGGCGACGGTGTTCACCTATCATCAAGTGACCCGAACGCTCGTTTGCCTTGTCCTTTTTTATAAAAAAAAAAAAAAAAAAAAAATAGTTGTAGAACGAGAGTCAAACGCTAGACTAGGTTTGACTTTTTATTTAAAAAAAAATTTTGTTTGTATTTGTTTGATAAATCAATCTCTAAAGGGTTGAAAGTTCTTATGAAAAGGTACGCAAGAGAAGCGCTTCTAATATATTACTTTTGTAATAAATATAACTATAATAGGTTAATTAGCAACGGTCTAAAAGGGTAAAAGTTTAAGTATTTACTCCGTCCACTATGAAAGAAAGGGCAATGCCATTTAAACTAATGAATCCTATATAGAGGCAGACGTATGGAAGTCTTTCAGTGACCTGTTTTCATACGTTAAAGCAAATATTTTCTTAAACATTCCGTATTCTGGGTCAAATTTTCTATGATACACGAGACTAATATTTTTGATTCGCAAATACGGATCGAACTGAAATGCTAGTTCAATGAAGTTCATAAATCTATTTCAATTCAAGTAAAGAAATGTAATAAGTATGCAATTAGCAACGTCGTAAGACGTCTGTAGGCGTCACTGGTTAGGGATTTCAATAATTTAGTATCAGATTATCACATTAATTACATATTTTTTTTATTTTCCATATTTTTTTATTCCTACTTGGTCACACAAAACGGAGCGTTGAGTTCTAATTACACGTAATGTACATTCAGGCAGAAAGTGGAGAAGGAAGAGTCTTGACACTTGTCATTTTAGTCTCTAAGTCAAGGAAAAAGAAAAAAAAAGCAAAGAAAAAAGTACTTGTTTTCGTTACAACAAATATTATAATTTTATATTATTTTAGGCTCAGTGCCAAATTTTAGCATACAAAAGGTTTCAATTAATTCCTAGCTTACAACGCGGGTCACTTTTCATTTGAGTCTACGATAATCCCTGGGATTAACTTATTTACGACAACACGCCCACTAATAGGAAAATATCACATATTTCTTTGAAACTCTAGAAATTTTATATTGATAGATAGAATAGGATAGGATTGGTTACAGTCCTATCCCGAAGCGTTCTATAGCCTTGATGTGATTCACGAATACAAAAAAAATGGTGTTTTCATAACACTTACATAAAGACTGGCACGATAAGGGTATTAGTCAATACACCCTTTATTTTATTTGAGTTGAGATTTAGAGTAGAATTTAGACATTATTTTTTCCGAACATCAAAAGTCATCTAGTAAACACTATTTTCTAACTAGGGAAAACGCGTATTGTCTAGAAACTAAGTTTAACTATTTTTACCTATTTCTGCGCGTTTTCTCGCGTAGCACGATTAGTTAGAGAGAATTTAGTGTCAAGACACTCCGTTCTCCAGTTTTTCATCGGCAATTGAGTCATTGTGAGTTGAATAAAGGAACTCATCGCCATGCTTTGTCTTAGGTACCAGAGTGGAGAAATGAAAGTAATATACAATATAAATTATTCCTCCGAGTGGAAATTGAGTCCACAGCTATTGCACCACAGTCAGACGCTGTCCCACTGCACCACGACGGCCTCATATGCCTTCGTAATGCTTATGTAATTATTTATCACTAATAAATAAAAACGACACCTTTTTATAAAATATATTAAAAAAAATATATATTTTGATATTATTTGTCAAGAGTATTTTTTTATCTCAGATGATGAAATTTGTCACATCTATTGTGTAAAATAACAAAGAAATTTCAACTGCTCGTTAATCACTAGAGGCATATCAAATTTGTCACTGTTTGATCTTCCCGTGAAGCGATATTATGATATAATTAATGAACCACCAACAAACAATTGGGGTCTAGCCAGGTGCTTATTAAATTACATATTTGTTATATTTTTACTTATATACATACATACATGCATATGTGCAACTTTTGCCATTCAACATGCAATGTCTTGTTTCCTTCCTAGGTTATCTGTGACTACTCTGCTGTTCGGAGCACGAGAAACTATTTCTATACTAATACAATAAAGAGATGAAGTTTGTTACTTTTTGTTTGAAGGGGTAATCTTGGAAAAAACTGAACCAATCATGAAAATTCTTTAGTTACATTTTCTTACGATTGAACAGAGCGTTCAGGGAATCTCATAGATTGCAAAATTTGGGGATAAAAGGAGATGCAGTTGACACGGCAATGCAGCAAGCGGGCCGCTAGTTTCTTATGTGAAAATTTAAACTTTTTCGTAAAAATAAACATTACATTATTTAAAAGGCTTAATTTAAATATTTTTATATATTATTAAAATAACATCTTAGCAAAGTTTAACACGACCGAAACATGTACTATGCGTTACTGTAATTATTATGGCTCACGGCCAACAAAATGAATGCATGAATTGAAATCACTACTCGTTCTAGTATTTATTTAAGATAATAAAGATAATAAATTAATGTAAAATAAACTTAAAAATGTTATTTTCAAAATTTCAAATTATTATTCACACGCTTAAGGAATTAACATCTTTAGAAAACATATAAAGAAATCTACAAAGCGGGATTTGCATTCACGCCTCTTTGGCACTGTCGAAGCGCTCTGGCCACTAAGCCTTATTTATTGTTATGTTTGGATATTTTCCAGGAGACGCGTGTTCCAATCTCGCTGCATTGAGATTTTTATGTTTTCTAAAAACGTGGAAGCTGTCGTAGCTCTATGGGAGCGTATGACTGTAAACGAGATGGTTGTGAATCCGATTTCCACTCATATTTATTAATTATTTTCATTTCACAACTCTGGTATCCAAGCGTGGCGTCGAGTTCAGCAACTTAACAAGAAATGTGTCGATTTCGGGCGGAAAGCGGAAAACAGAGTGTATTGACACTGGATTCTCTCTGACTATGCTACGCTATTCGGGAAGAAGCATGAAACTATGTATGACTATTTATAGCTACGACTATATATGTTAACTTTCAATATAAACTGTTCACTTTTCAAGCTTTCTCACAGTAATTAATTAGTAATGGTGGTAGTTAAGCGCAGGCGTTCATACGTCAACCAGACAGCAAGTTAATGTCGCTATATGTCACAACCGTGCTCCCAACGCCACTGCGCTAGTCATATTAGAATAACCGTCACTCATGTGCTGCAAGACGGACAGCGTTTAAGTAAATTGATTTTGAAAATTAATTGTTTTATCTGGAAGCTATAGTACATAATATATGGATTGAACGATTAATGTTCTCTTTTTATACTTTCGCATGTCCTTTTTCTAAGTAACCTACTTACTAATAGGACTAACCATATAGAAATTTGCATGTTTACTTCATTCACTGTTACTAAGTATTCAACACAACAAATTGTAAAAACCTAAGTAAACAAAAAAGTAACCACCTTGTATTAACAGCCTAAAATTTCTCTGTTACCCTTTCACTATTTCCCTTCATGAGGTAACTTAAACAAAGAGAAAATAGTTGATTTTTAGTTGTTTTTGTGTTAAGGTTCAACTTAAAATATGTTTTAATTATTAAGTAGTTCACTTAACCTTTTGAACTATAATTATAATGAAAACATTTTAAGAAAACATTAACATGAAAACAAAACATAACATTATGATCTGAACCCAGTGAGATTCGAACGCCTTTTAAAAGGATTATTATAATACAATGTTGGACATCCGTCCAAGTGCTCCAACCGCTGAATCTTGTTTTCTACATCCAGATGCGTGCGCATTACAACTCGTTACAATTTATTTTTATAACTAGCGTTCCTGTAGGTATCATATAAAATCAACTCAAAATTGTAATAATTTTAAAATTAATATTTTTTTAAAAAATTGAATGCGGCCCGGCGACATTTTTTTTTACTTATGGGTAAACTTCAGTGAACCGGTGTGTACGATTAAGCAGTTTTATTATAAGGTACTTTTTACTTATTTCATATAATTTATTAACTTGTAAATGTAAATTTGTACAACATTATTTTTCTTTACGCTTCTTATTATGCATGTCATTGAGCTCGATAGTAACGCTCACACAATGATTATTTTTTAAGCTAAATAAGAAATTTAAGTGTAAATTTATTTTGAGAAAATAATTTCTTTAACCAGTTAATTGTTTAGCTGCGTTGTTTTGTTAATACATATGTTTTTTTTTCATTAATTTTATTAAGTACTTACAGAAAGTAGATCACACGCGCAACAATCCGTAAACAGTTAATATTAATCCGAAACCATTCTTGATTTCAAGGAGGGCAGTACCGCGTTTAATCATATTTCAATTGCTATAATAATATAAGGAAAAAACACTGAAACTATAAAGATCTATAATAAAATGGCTTGATGGAAACATATTTTTTACTATATATTTATATAATAAAAGAGTAAAAAAAGAAAAGAGAACTTATGTAATATGCACTTTGTTTTCTCTACTACGACATGTTTAATTAAATGATATAGTCTGAATATTAATAACAAACACAGTAGCAATATCTACGTATTTAAATTAATGCAATAGAATTAACATATAAATAATGTATACAAAGTTATATAGGAGAACAGGGTATCTCTGCGGGCATAATTCAAATTTAAGCGAAACGGCGAGGATATCGTTCACAAACTTGTTAATATGCTCGAACTGTCGCCGTTACCGAAGTCCTGAGTTCATTACATTTTCGTAGCGCTTACTTACAATGTAAAATTAGGGGATTTGCTCTTTTATCAAATGGCTAAACGAACCTTGACAAGCAAATGTAAGTAATTAAAGTTTTATTGCAAACTGTTTACAAAACAGTTCATGCTTATTGTATTTTTTTATTTTGTATTTTAGGACCTAAGCTGCATGCTAGGGATTAGGGATTTTTCCAATTTCCACCCGAAACTGAGACTGCGTATTGAATAATAGAATTCGAACAATTTTCATAACATGTAGAGTTAGCCTATAATTGAGACATATTATGTAACAATGCATGTATGAATTTTATATACTCCAATGTATTCGTAGTATGTAACTTTAGCTTCCTAATAAATAAAATATAAATGTATTCGTGTATCTCGAAAAAGGTGTATAATGTAATAATATTAAAATAGTGAATTTAACCGGCTTAGAGCTGGCATAATATTAAAAAAAGATTATAAGAATAATACGTATTCATTTCATTTTTACATTATGTCAATTTGTGACATTTTTCACAATATTTATTATACATTACTATATTAAAATAAATATTTTTATTTGTTTTCAAAATATTATTGGAAATGGAAAAGAAACAAGTGACCTATTGCACAGACTTGGAAAAGTCTGTAATCACTAGTAACTTTGAGCGACGAGGCTGGGTTCAAGTAGGGCCTGAAGAAGAATGGAATTTTTACTGGGCTTTTACTCAAAACTGTCGCAGTTTATTTAGTATAGACAGCGGGTATAGAATGACCGACAACCAAATTATTAACCACTTCCCAAACCACTATGAGCTGTCTCGTAAGGACTTACTGGTTAAAAATATTAAACGATATCGTAAGGACCTAGAACGAGAAGGTAATCCTTTGGCTGAAAAATCTGAATTGACTTTACCTAATGGACAAACTGTAATGAGGTACACACATCTCGATTGGATCCCAGTTACTTATGTGTTGCCCGCCGATTACAATATGTTCGTAGAAGAATATCGAAAATCACCCCAAAGTACTTGGATCATGAAGCCCTGTGGAAAATCACAAGGGGCCGGTATCTTCTTAATAAACAAGCTTTCAAAACTTAAGAAGTGGTCCCGCGAAGTGAAAGCTCCATTACACCCGCAACTCGGAAGTAAGGAAAGTTATGTGATATCGCGATATATTGACAATCCCCTTTTGATTGGGGGTAAGAAATTCGATCTGAGACTATATGTTTTGGTGACTTCATTCCGACCCCTCAAAGCTTACTTATTTCGACACGGGTTCTGTAGATTTTGTACCGTGAAATATGATACTAGCGTGACAGAGTTGGATAATATGTACGTTCACTTGACAAATGTTAGCGTACAAAAGCACGGCGGTGATTATAATAGCTTACATGGTGGCAAAATGAGTATTCAAAATTTTCGGCTATATTTAGAAGGTACGCGCGGGCGTTCAGTGACTGATAAATTATTCGCTGACATGCAATGGCTGATAGTCCACTCTTTAAAAGCTGTTGCGCCCGTAATGGCCAACGACCGCCATTGTTTTGAATGTTACGGATATGACATTATCATAGATAATCAACTGAAGCCGTGGCTCGTTGAAGTGAACGCCTCCCCTTCTTTGCAATCCAATACGCATAATGATAGGATATTAAAATATAAATTGATCGACAATATAATTTCTGTTGTGGTGCCGCCGGACGGTATTCCCGACGCTAGATGGAATAAAACTCCAAGCGACGAAGCTTTAGGTGACTTCGACGTACTGATTGATGAGGAGCTAATGGAGAGGGAAGACGCAACTTCACGCTATAATAAAAATCGGTTTAGAACAGGAATTTATTAGTTTACTTTTATTCTAACAGTCTACTTTTATATATTTGTGTTGCAGAAAATGTAATATTAGTAAAAATATCACAAAGCAATCGTTAAGTTTGTTACTAATTCTTTATATAAATATTATTAAAACAGTAACTATACGTCAACAGCGTTTTTACTTTAGTATGCTTGTAATATAAAACATATCAGAAATTTTATGAGAAGGCAACTTTTATGAGCCATTGATTTTAAGTCGCGTTATGAGATGTTATCAGTATTTCGAAACGATTGGTCCTGTATTATGTACACGTTCGAGCGAATAGAACACCCCAATAATATATACAAGTATTTAAAAAATAATAGTCAGCCCTTAATCATAGATATACTTTTACATCGTGCGTGTAGTTTTTTAACACCTACTATTATTCGACTTTTAACATTTTAAGATGCTATACACAAACTTAAGAAGTTGAAAAACCATTTTAGAAAAACATATAAAAAATTTGAAGCAACAGAATTCGAGCCCACACCTTTTGGAAACCGTTTTACCAATCGTCAATTATTCGTTATTGACTAGTTATTTTGATATTGTGTATGTAGGAAATGATGTTAACTAACTTAGTAGTAAACTTAATGTTTTAACCAAATTGAGGGCCTTGAGAGAAAACTTCGTTATAAATACTTCTTATCTTACTTATTCTTTCAAACAGATTTCAAGCCTGCAAGCATTGTTTTCACTAAGTTAGAAGAAAGTCTGAAAGTCTCACGTCAATTATATAAATTGAAGACATTACGTGTTGAGTAACAGAATTTAGCATCGCGCTTTGTCGCACCAGAACAGAAAAATGAAAACAATTTAAGTTCCTCCGAGCGGGCGTTGAACCCGAACCCCGAAATGCGAGACATTGTGTGTTACGTGGCGGATCTTAACGCCGCGCCTTGTCTTAGGTAACGGAATGGAGAAATGAGCATAATATATTGTCATTCGCCAAGTGGGAATCGCATCCACAACAACTATTTTATTTATACTCAGTTTATTTATACTTTAATTCTAGTAAGTACACATTGTACATGTAATATGTACAGTGAAAGTTTTATCGAAACATGCCAAGACCATTAGCACAGAATATTAAGCAATATGCAGATTCGCTATTTGCAATGCAATCACATGAAACATCGCTACTTCCAATCTATATTAACTTTTCGAATGAATCGCTAGTGCTGTGCCAAGTTAGCCACTCAGCGCCTATTAAACCCACAAGTAACTCCAACAGGCTATGAAATCAAAAAAACTTATTTATCTTTATTTATTTGGTACGTATTTTTTTTTTATAAAACAAAATTAGTTTAAATATATTTGTTTTACGTAGTGAATTTGAACCTTGTAACCATTACATATATGTACATATATAGTCCAATAGCCACTGCGGTATGATGCCCTTTTTCTTTGTTTTTAATTAGAGGATGTACAGTCACAAGGTAATTCAAGCTATTAGAAAGACAAGGTGATAAGACAGGAAGACAGATGCATTAAGTATTTGAGACAAAAATTCCAAAAATAACCAGAGTAAATGATTGTCAAGATTTTGTATGTAACTGAAAAAAAATCGAATGTAAATAGCCCATTTATGAGTTAAAATAAAATAACATAAAATGTAAACATTTAATTTGTTTAATTATTCATAGATATACAATATGATAAATATTTAAAAATAACTTTCTATGAGAGACAAAAAAAAAATAAGTAGCAAAAATGGACAACATTCAAATAAGAACAGATAATATCACATCATTTCCGGAATTTTCACAAGGTTATCTTTTAAATCCTTTTCCTATAACTTTTGGAAGTTTATATGACATATAAAAGTATCCCTATACAAGTACTTGAAGAGAATATTACCTTACAAGGAAACTAAGATTGATAATTCAAAATCCAGTTCGAAGAAAGCCAATAATAATATATAGCGTAGCAAGAAAATGATGCTTTAACAATTTGTAAAGAGCTCGATAAGTCTAAAACTCCTATAAATATTACGCTAGCAGTTTATAATACCCTTGTTTGTTTTCATGTTGAAACCTTAAGAAAATAAATTCGGAAGAAGCTAAACTTCATAAAATATTTACTTTATATAACTAGTTATATTTTACAAGCTGTTTTTTTTTCTCGCATGGCAGAGTATGCAGAGAGAACTTAGTGTTCGCTACAGTTCGTTCTCCAATTGTCATCCTTAATCAAGACACGTTTAATGGCGCTAAGGTAAGTGGTGTTAACACTAAGTTAACACCATTTGTCTTACCAGAGCACAAAAATGAAAATTATTTAAATATTATCATCTCCCAAGTGTGAGCCAGTAACCAAACGACCGACCGACGACGACGACGACGACGAACCAACGCTGTCCACACCATTGTTCCACGTCAAATAACAGAAAACAGATTTAACACAAAATAAAATTAAACTTAAAAATGCTTTTCCCAAACGGTACGGGATTATAGAAACAAAAATTTCTTATAAGAAAATTTGAACGAAAAACACCTTGTTATAAGGATTAGTTGCATTAAATGTACTTTTAATTCATTCCTAATAAATAAATCACGACTGTCTGTGTTTTTTTAATTGTATCAATAAATTTTATAAAGCTACAAATAGTAGAAATTACAAAGAAATGGTGTAAATAAGATTTTAAGAGTGTTTGTTTTAAAAATCCGTAGAGCACAATCCGAATTTCATTAAGCTTCAAGTTCATTTACATTTTAGGTATTTTATATCCACTGTATATTTATATATTTATATCCACTGTATATTAATATTGCATATGGCGGGATATACAAATTACAATGCGAAGCACAGGATAGGATTTATCTTACGATATTAGGATACTACTATAATATAAACTGAGTATTAAATAATGAGTGAGTATTAAATAATAAAGAGAACTACTAACAATACCAATAATATTTTAACAATTTGGGCATGCTTAAACTTTTGATGTTTCCTTGATCTTTGAAAAACAATTTTGACCCGAAGACCTACTAAGACGGAATTTTCCTTTCTAATATACTAATTTGCCTATATGACGGAAAACCACTAAAAGGCAGAATACCTAAATATTTTAAATATCACCAAAAAATATATCACTAAGTAAATGAAATCCACATAATGCGGAGTACATAAGCAGCTTCATGCATATTGTTAGCATTTAAAGTATTGTACATATACTTAAGAAATTGGAATCGATTATTTATATATATATTTCTAAAAACGTCAGCATAGCAGAGTAGTCAGAAAGAACCTAGTGTAAAGTCACTCCGTTCTCCACTTCAAGTGCATACTAATCTAAAACCAATCATAGACATTATTAGGTTTCAATGAAAATAACTAAATTATTAAAGCAATGAAAATCAATTACCATCATCATAACTAATGCTTCACACGTTATTCCATTACATTCATTTAATTATCGTTTGTATCGCTGATATTCCGATTTCATATTGAAATTTAACGCACCGGTGATTTTATTCGCTTCAGCGTCGATTGTATGAATAAATTAGCTAAATTCTATTATTACACGTGTCTAATGAATTATATTTTTGTAATTAACTGACATTGGACTGGACTGAAATTGATAGGGATGTGTAAGTTTGATTATTATGTCTACGAAAGAGATTTTCTTTATTTTAACTTCTCGCTTTTGCTTTAGGTGGAGAGAATCTTGTGTAAAAACACTCCTTTCTTCAGTTTCCATCTGAACCCGAAACTTTTCAGCGGTTCAGTGAAGGAACTCAACGATGCGCTTAATCACCGTAGACGATCACCACACCGAGAAGAGTTTAGCTTAACTAAAATAATAGTATCCAAAGTGGGCATAATGTTAAAAGTGACTTTGCTGTTTACATAAATATAAAAACTGTATGAAGGTATTTCGTCACTCTGATAAAGGTGATTTATTTGTCACTCACATAAGGGTTAATCTTATCTATCACCAAAGGAGAAAAATGAACATGAATATATTGTCGGATGCTGTCCCACAGCCTCACGGTGCCCCATTCTAAAATTTTGCACTAAAAATTTTAATTTAAAGTCCATTTCAGACTAAACATTTCAATTTAGAGAAATTTTGAGAGAAACAAGTGTCAAGGCACTCTGTTCTCCACTTTTCTCCGAAATCGAGACAGTAGTAATATTTTACGCAAAACGCTTACATATTATGTGCATGCAACTGAAAAATAAAACAATAGCTGCAGATATCTATATTATGTCTCAGTCACAAAGAATATATCTACGTTACGCATATCTAAGCGTATCTGTAATGCCCTGTATCTTATCACGGTACCCTCGTCAAGATGACAATTACAACTCGAGCTTATGCTATATGTTACTTTTTAATGTGGTTTTATGTAGCTTTTACTTGATATTGAGATGTTGATATTGAGATAAATAACTTGATTATAATAAAAAAACAGCGTCAGCGAACTTTTTCCAGCACAACAGGGGTCAGAAAGTGACAAAACAATCTTCTCCGTCTGAGATTGAGGCATTGCGTGTTAAGCGGCAGAACCTAACGACGCTATGTCTACGGTACCAGAGCCGAGAAACGCAAATAATATATAATCTTTCCCCGTGTGGACTTTAAACCCACAGTCATAGCGTTTACACTCAGAAGGTGTCCAGTGGGACAGCGTCTGAGTGTAAACGCGCACCACGACGGCCTCTAATAAAATAATTCGGTTTCCTAATATCAAATGACACAATTATTAAATATAAAGTTAAAAAGGGCTTGAAATCCCCCAACCTTTATGTTTTTTTAATATACGCAATGTTCAACGAACATTTTCAATTGGTCAAACTTACAGTTCAAGACAGCATAGTATATAACGACAAACTCCATCTGTCTTCCTTTCTTTCAATGTTTAAGTACAGTTTCGCGAAAATACTTAAATAAAAAATTATAAGGATAAAGAAAACCAGTGGCCATTTACGCTTTGGCTTATCAGATATTGGACACACCACATGCGGTTCTCCTTTCCGTTTATTTCATCCTATTTTCTTTTATACACGAATCGAACCAATCTGCGTAGTTTGAACTTTCACAAACTTGGTTTGCGGAATTGATTGCAGCTTAGGAGGATAATAAAAAAACAATACACATACCGTAGCGAGAACAGACATTGCTTACAGATTTTATTTATTTCCTTTAAAGCTTATACATAAATATTTTGAAGGAACAGTCCGGCTACTTAATTGTTTATACTTCTGGAATCTTAACACGATTTTCTTACGAATAATTTTATTTCAACTCGTTACGTCCCGTTTTCTAGAAGAAAGTGGAAAACTAAGTCTTGATATATATTTAAGTCAACTCTGACTATCTGCTTTGCGGAAAAAAGCATAAAGTTACAAGGTATAGCTTATAACGACGTAAATAATTGTAAAAAATATTTGTATCATCAAATGGATACAGATATACATATAGCTAGTAAATGTTTTCAACCGGTTATTATAATGACATTAAAATAAAAGTGATGTGAAATAAAGAATGAACGACTTACTTTCTGCCAAGAAGGGAAAATTCGCAAAGATAACAAATATACCAATATACATAATATATTTAGTCGTATACAGTCGTATATTATTTTTCAAAAAAATCATCTAAAGTTACTAGTACCAACATTTACGCTGCTAAGCTGTAATTATATCGATTTATGTAAAAAGAGCTCGTTTTAAAATCAGAGTTAAAGTTTTACTACTACCATTACCGACCATTAAAATGTCGACATGAACGCAAAAGACAGCGATTGAAATAAAGATCAGTAAAGCTATTTATTTTAAATTTATTTACGTTTGCGACGTTATTTAAATACCTACCGTTACACCGATAAACTTGTTAACTTGAATAATACGTGTATATTTATTTTACTTATATTAAATCTTTAAGAAAGAACTTTAGCTTTTTTTGTGAATATTATACAGATGGACTATGAAATTTGGCATAGTTAATTAATAGTTGGCTTTAATATGGAAAAGAAGTGGAAATAGCCAGTATTTCTTATTTTATTTTTCTAATCTTAATGCGCAGCGTTGAGTTCTGCCACTCGACATACAATGACTCAATTTCGGGCACAAAGTGGAGAATGAAATGTCTTGACACTACGTTACCTTCTGACGGGGAAAAGGAGGAGATCAATCAGCAAAACTATAGAGATCTTATTACACTATTTCTTACCTAAGCGGCTTCAGAGCCTATAATTATCAAAATGTAGTCATCAGTTTATTAATAACATATATAACACTAAGAAAACACAGCTTAGTTGAATACATTCTGATAACCAGTATGCCAACAACAATCAATATTCGTAACTTTATTCATTATTCAATGTTAACTATGTATCTCAAGTTCTCTTGTAATCTGAAGCAACAGTAACTCGCAGAAACATTAAATAAAGTAGGATTATCAACAAGTTCGCTAGCATTCACAATAACCAAGACTTCATTGGATATATTCATATAATAAATGTAAGTGGGTAAGGTGATACTTAAAAGAACTTATTTCTTTTATAAACAACTAGCGACCGCTAGCGGCTTTGCCTGCGTAACTACACAACTTTACATACAAACTTTCATTCCCTTTTCCAATTTTTAGGGGTAGGTTTTTAAAAGATAGAGCCTATTTTTGACTCTGGTGTTCTGTTATTTTAATTTCATTTATCATTTCATCTGAATGTCACCCATATGGGCCCAATAGATTAGCTGCAATAGCGTAACAGACAGACAGAAGACCAAGAGAGTTTCACATTTATAAATAATATTAGTATGGATACTATTTGACCTCCGCAAATCGGTTTGTGTTTTCTTTATGACTTTATGATTTCAATTTACCATCTACTTACTGTTAAGCTTGAATCTAAAAGTATAATAAATTTATTGAAAAATACATTTGGATTGAATTGAATATTTGCACTGTCACTTCAGGACATTACGTAATATCTTTGTAAAATTTGTAACAATTTTACCAGATAGTAAAAACATAGCGTTTCTATTTTCGATAATACGATTTAAATGCTTGAAAGACTAACTACAATTCGGAAATATCACCACAATCATGAGCAAATCGCTACACGTCATCCTGTCACTGTCTAGCTAGTCAAATGTTGCGAATTAATTAAAGAATAGTTCTTTACGCAGACTAATTAGAGACCTATCAGTTGCTTACATCCTAGGCTCAACTACATTTCAATGTTTGGCTTAACCTGAAGTTCGTAGCGAAATTATGTAATATATTCGTGAAAGCAATGTATGAACTTTATTTTTATATACCAATTAAGTATTTTTCTCGGAGGCCGAGAGAATCTAATGCCAAGACCATTCGCTCTCTACTTTCCGCCCAAATTCTAGATTTTGCGCATTGTAACTGGTCTCCCCCCTCCATTGATCTGAAATGTTTGAAAATATATTAATCAAATCATGCCTTTTTTTTTTTATCGTCAGAAAATCCGTTACGGATACCCGCCCGGGGTGGGGACCCGGACGCGGTTATGTGGGACTCCGGATTTCCGGATTATGTGTTCCTCCGTTTACTCACTAAAAACCTGACGGTGCTCCTTACCCGCCACTAGCCCAGGTCTCGGGCACTACCCCAATCGTCCGCGGACCTGGGCGGAATCAAATCATGCCTTGGCTCATGATACGTCTTGTGGTTAGGACCTTTATTGTTATGTATGTAAGTAACTCAAGTTCTTTTTGAGATTCAGAGGTAACAGTGTTAGGAAATTCTACGTGTAATATATTAAATACATATAATAAGCCATCAGAAGGTAATCTTTTTTAATTATAATTGCCATCAGAAAGGTATTGACTCATTTTATATATAAATTAGCCATCAGAAGGTCTTCCTTCTTAATCATTAGTTTGCCATCAGAAGGTATAGACTCATATATATATTAATTAGCCATCAGAAGGGTTCTAGACATGCAAGTATCTAACACAAACTATCCGTTGCAATCACCCAGAGCTCGTCCGAGGAAAAGCCCTACGATCGTCTCATTTATCCCTCACTTACAACTATGCAAGATAGCTATATTAAGAGAAAAAATGGCCGTGTGGCCCCGCCCCGCCACTTGCCGTGAGTTCCGTTCGCAGACCTGACCGATCATATTGAACCCTCCGAGACACAACGAAACAGTTCACGTATATGATACTTACGATGCCTTAGCAAACGATCAATTATTAGTTAGCTGTCACGTCATGTTTGTTAAGTTTGTGTGTGATCTTTCTCAAAGGTACTTGTTACGCTTATTATATATATTTAATTTGTTGTACACTGGTTTGTGAGACCAGTGTAATTCGTCGGGTTGTGAAGCCGATATACGTCACTGGTTTGTGAGACCAATGAATTCGTCGGGTTGTTAAGCCGATATACATTAATGGTTTGTGAGACCAATGTCACTGGTTCGCGTATCAGTTCGAACGCACAACCACACGGTGGCCGATTAAGTTAAATAACCGCACACCACACGCGTTGCAGTCGTTTGTCAAAACCAACATTTAAACTCAGTGAATGTCTCCGACATCAGTTATCAAATTGCTATAAGCTCCCTGAACCTGCGACAGTCGCATGTCACACGTTATACCAATATCCGACTTTGTACAAGCATCGCTTACGCAACACAAGACAGCATCAGAAAGGATACAACAAACCAACGTCGCTATAGCGGATCACTTTACCAAACATGTTGGCCTCGGTGCTGCAAAGCTACATTGATTGTGTCACTGACATCGTTTATCAGTAAGCTATAAGCATGCCTGAACCCACGACAGTCGCATGTCACACGTTATATCAATATCCGACTTTGTACAAGCATCACTTACGCAACGCAAGACAGCATCAGAAAGGATACAACATACCAACGTCGCTATAGCGGATCACCTTACCAAACATGTCGGCCTCGGTGCTGCAAAGCTACATTGATTGTGTCACCGACATCGCTTATCAGTAAGCTATAAGCTCCCTGAACCCACGACAGTCGCATGTCACACGTTATACCACAATCCAACTTTTACGCAACGCAAGACAGCATCAGAAAAGATATAACAAACCAACGTCGCTATAGCGGATCACTTTACCAAACATGTCGGCCTCGGTGCTGCTAAGCTACATTGATTGTGTCACCGACATCGCTTATCAGTAAGCTATAAGCTACCTGAGCCCACGACAGTCGCATGTCACACGTTATACCACAATCCGACTTTGTACAAGCATCGCTTACGCAACGCAAGACAGCATCAGAAAGGATACAACAAACCAACGTCGCTATAGCGGATCACTTTACCAAACATGTTGGCTTCGGTGCTGCAAAGCTACATTGATTGTGTCACCGACATCGCTTATCAGTAAGCTATAAGCTCCCTGAACCCACGACAGTCGCATGTCACACGTTATACCACAATCCGACTTTGTACAAGCATCGCTTACGCAACGCAAGACAGCATCAGAAAGGATACAACAAACCAACGTCGCTATAGCGGATCACTTTACCAAACATGTCGGCCTCGGTGCTGCAAAGCTACATTGACTGTGGCACTGACATCGCTTATCAGTAAGCTATAAGCTCCCCGAACCCTGACAGTCGAGAGACAGTACATGCATCGCTCCTATACATGTAGTATATATTTATATTTTTAAGATTTACACATTCGTATGAGATCGTGCCAATTATTGCCATAAAATACTTAGCTATTCAACGCATTATATATATTAATATATTATTATTATTATTTGTACTACATGTATCGCCCCTATACATGTAGTACATATTTATGTTATTTTAAATTTCATGAAATCATATTAAAGTCAAAGTCAAAGTCAAATAATTTTATTCAAAATAAGAAGTTACAAGCTTCATTTTTTGAACGTCAAATAGTTTACCACCGGTTCACTAAATTTAATGCCTCAGACCTGAGAAGAACCGGCGCAAGAAACTCAGCGGGACTTCTTTTTTTTTTTTTTTAAAGTGATATACAGATTTATTGCAGACAATGATACTTTTGAAGTAGCCTGGAGCGAGCATTTCATTCCCAAGGCGTGTTATCGTTTATAAAATCTTGAATTTGGTAATAACCTTTAACACACAAACGTCTCTTCACAACTTTTTTAAAATGTGATATAGAAAAATCTTGGACGTTTTCTGGGATCCTATTGTAAAAGCGTATACACTGTCCCATGAATGAATTATTGACTCGATGCAATCGAGTCACAGGTGTAATCAGTTTATGCTTATTTCTAGTATTAATATTATGTGTGTCGCCAATTTTTATAAAATCCTTAATATTTTTCTTAACATACATAACATTAGCAAATAGGTATTGTGAAGCAACAGTCAATATATTAATTTCTTTAAATTTTGTTCTCAATGAATCTTTCGGGCCTAAATTATAGATTGCACGAATAGCTCGCTTTTGCAGAATAAAGATCGAGTTAATTGGGACTGCATTACCCCAAAGTAAGATATATGACATAATACTATGAAAGTAGCTAAAATAAACAAGGCGAGCCGTGTCTACGTCTGTTAATAATCTAATTTTCTTAACCGCGAATGCTGCTGAGCTAAGTTTATTCGCCAATCCATCAATATGAGGTCCCCACTGTAGTTTGGAGTCAATGGTGATACCGAGAAATACCGTAGAATCGACAGGATCCACCGTTTCACCATTCAAGAGCCACATTGGTTTGAACAATTTTTGTGTTAGGTGTTCTAAAAATCACACATTTCGTTTTTTTATTGTTTAATAATAAATTATTAGCACTAACTACCAATGTACTATTTTCGAGAGAGCATTGTTTACATCGTCAAATACGTTTTGTCGTCTTCTCATTTTAAAAATTAATGAAGTATCGTCTGCAAACAATACTATCTCATGGCTCTTTCCAACTAGATACGGTAAGTCGTTTATGTATATTAAAAAAAGGAAAGGACCAAGAATAGACCCCTGTGGGACCCCCATACTGACTAACGACCCAGGAGATTTCTTGCCATTTACATCGACCTTCTGAATCCTGTTAGTTAAATAAGAGGTCAGAAGATCGAGTGCACGTCCTCTTATGCCGTAATGGTGTAGCTTCCTGACCAATGTGGAGTGCTGAACGCAATCAAATGCCTTGGACAAGTCACAGAACATGCCCAGAGATAATAATTTTTTTAACATTTAATTTCATTAAGTTAGAATGATATTCTTGTAAAGATTTTTTATTCACATTTCCCCTTCCCCCAGTCAAAATAATTAAAATAGTATTAGGACAATGAGTATTACTAATAACTTTATCCATTATTTGGGAGTAAGTAGCTCCAGGCATACAATGATTGAATACTGAGTGTCCTTTACACATGTTATTTAAAATCACACCCATATTTTTCCCCAAGTTGTCACTATATATTTTGACTTTATATTGTATTGGTGTGGGTATGGGTTGTGACTTTACCCTAACAAAGCTGTCCTGAGTTATAACGGCTGGAGATGGAGAAGATATTTCTGACATCTGCCCTGGAGTGCTCGGTGCAAGCGCTTGACACTCACAGACATAGTTTTTAGTGAGTGATTCAAAACGCTCTGAATTATTTTTAGAAAGTTTAAGAAGCTCATCCATTGCAGATATGTGCTCTGAAATTTCACTCTGTGCACATTCATATTTATCAGAAATACATTTTAACTTTTCACTTAATACAGAAATCTCCAACTGTAGAGAACTCACCTCAGCTTCGTATGACAATGTAATATTTTTTATCTTTTTAGTACATTCAAATAACTTATTTTTAGTTTCAGTTCTCTCCGTAGCTACCTTGGTGTAATTTTTACAAATATTTTTAGTTTTCAGTAAGCGCTGTGTCTTTTTAATAAATTTATTTATTTTAATATATTTCTTCAGCTTATTCTTAGAAAGAACTGGCCTGGAAGTCACAGTGTCATCACCAGTCAAGTCTATTGTTGATAAGTCATTTTTGTAGGTGATGACAGGTGAAACCAGAGAAGGTGCATTCCCAACCAGTTCTTCAAAGAGGCTCTGGGTTTGAGAGGCTTTCTGTTTCAAGTTACTATTTTCTAATTCTAATATATATTGATGGGCCTCATGCAGTTGTGTTTTTAAATCAATGGTGAGCTGGAGAGCTCCCTCATATTCATCCCTGCACTGGTCAAACCCATTTACCACTTTCTGCAAATTATCATTTTCTTCTAATAGATTTGTGTAGTCTAAGTGTAGTTTTGACAGCTCATTTTTGAGATCTTTATTTTTGTTGATAATTTGCAGAATTTCTCTTTCATTGTCATCCCTTTCTCTCAGTAATTGCTCGCACTGCATCTTAGATGACTTTAGCTCCTGGAGCGTTAGCTGGAGCTTATCCTCCGCCTGGCGCGCCTTGGTACCGCGGGTCATCATATTGTATTTTTATTTATACAATAGTATACTTGTTAATATCGGATTAGAGCAGTACGAGCTGATTTTGTTAGATATAAACTGATAATAGATTTTGAGAGGAAAGGAAATGCAATAAAGGTTTAAAACAATTACCTATTATTTTGAAATTTAGTTCGTTACCTGCGCAGTGACAGTTGGCGAACAAACACAGCAAACAACACTTTATAAAGTTTTATAACGCTATTATATGCAGAATATGATAATTACTGCACAAATGTCTATCTCACTATAACTTTTACACAAATTACACCAAGTTTAACAATAAAAAATAATTAAATTCAATTAATTTTTATGGGAGAAGTTTTAAAGACGTTTACACCTCAGTGTTGCCACAAGAAAAAACAGTATTTGCCATAAAATATTTAATTATCCAAAGCCTTTCAATAGTATTAATAAATATTATTTACACTCGCAACTTTCAATTAATTTATAAATTTATAATATTTAGGAAAATGTAAACTATAGTGTTCATACAACACTATTTTAAGATGGCGCCGCCATACGCCAAATATTTTAATTAATTTGTACTGCAAATTATACGTTTTCTTTTTCATAGAACTAATATTTTAAATATTTATTGCCTTTAATACTATTATATTATTTAGTTATTATTATTTAAATATTCATTTCAATATTCGCTTTTGTTATTTTTATATTATTAATGTAATAAGAACTCACCAAGAAATTCTTCATAATTAACAAATATGCATCTTACCAAACTTGATTATTATAAAATTATTATATTTCGATCACTTTGCATTTAACATATTAAATTTATTTATTAAATATCCATTTCCTTGTATTCAATTTATAATATTTGCAATTTAATATCAATAATTTTCTAAGCGTCACTTTTACCGACGCCACGCTCCCGCCATGCTCCCTTTCTCTTCCTATTCCATTTTTAAAAATCATAAACTATAATATGCCAGCAACTCATACAGCCAACGTTGCTTTTTCTGAAAATATTAATAAAATATTTTTTTATTATTTGTTTAAACTATTCCATAAAATTGTATATATTTTTTTATTATTATTAAATTATATTATTTAATATTTTTTTTATATTCCTACGTTTATTTATACATAGTATGTATTGTTACAGCCTTAAGTGGCGATACTCAACGCTGCACGTTGTCTTCTCATAGAATTCAAAATTTAATAATTCAAGCCAGTCGTGGCCCAGTGGCACAAGGGTGTGACTGTAAACGACTGGTTGTGGGTTCGATTCCCACTCGAGGAGTGGAGATTATATTTCCATTTTAATCGCTCTGGTGTCGAGGTAAAGCGCGGCGTTAAGTTCCGCCACTTAACACGCAAGCCTCCGAATTCGGCGGAAAGTGGGGAACGGAGTGTCTTAAGACTAGGTTCCCTCTGCCTACCCTGCTGTGTGCGGGATATAGCGTGAAGCTATTTAATTTTTTAATAATTCAAATATAATAATTTAAAAATATTTTTCCTGAGTGGGGAATCAAACTCACAACCAACCAGTCAGCCAGAGGTTGTCCCGTTACACTAAAAGAGGGCTTGAACCATATTACGTCAAAATAGAATTTATTGATATTACAATGATCTTATCAATTTAACATTCTATAATTTTAATCAAGACAGAATTATTTAAAATCGTATTTTCATTAAAATAATCTTTGGAATTCAAGAACTCATTGAAATTAAACAGAAAATTTAGTTACGCTACAGTATAGAAAGCTCTGAAGGGCGCTCTAAAGGTCTTAAATTGGACCTTTTACGGTTTGTATAAATCCGTCAATGTGAAATCGTTTTGTGAATGCCTCAATCGAAAAGTAATTTCTCAAAGCAATAGTATTTATTGAAATTGTAAGACGAGGTGAGGCTTATGGAGACAAAAATATTTATATAAAGATTTCCGTTTAGTTTTCTTTTACAATTTACTTTCTATTCAAAGTAATAATTTCTAAATATTATATATTTGTAATATTTATGTATTTTATTTTTACGTGTAGTTCTTAGAAGCTTAGTTTAGAGCTTTTTTTATTTTTATTCAACTTCAGACTAAATTAGTCTGAATGTTATTTATAAATTTTTAGATTATAAATATATTTTTTTTTATGGAATAAAGGAGGCAAACGAGCTGAAGGCCCACCTGGTGTTAAGTGGTTACCTTCGCCCATAGACATCCACAACATTAAAATTATGGATGCGTTGCCAGCCTTGGGAATGTAGGACAGAAGGAGAGAGGAAGGATGGGAATGGTGGGAATAGGGAGAGCTGGCTTACATGCCATCGAACCGGAACACATCATAAGATATTTGGCGGTTTGTCTTTGACATGATAGTGGTCGCGAGCCAGTCGGAGAACGAATCTCCTACCACCAAGCTACTGGGTTACCCGCCTTTTACGGGACGCTACCCAGCGGCGGGGGGGGAATTGTATTCTTAACCCGTCCCCCCACGGGAAAAAAAATAAATAAATAGCGTCACGCTATATCCCGCACACAGCAGGGTAGGCAGAGGGAACCTAGTGTTAAGACACTCCGTTCCCCACTTTCCGCCGAATTCGGAGGCATTGCGTGTTAAGTGGCGGAACTTAACGCCGCGCTTTACCTCGACACCAGAGCGAAGAAAATGGAAATATTAAATATTTCCTCTCCTCGAGTGAGAATCGAACCCACGACCAGTCGTTTACAGTCACACGCTTGTGCCACTGGGCCACGACTGGCCACAACTTTTTTTAGATTATCATTCGACTATTTTAATCACATACGTATATAAGTAATTAAAATAATAATATCAACACATTATTGGTTTTAATTAAATGGCTTAAATGGTCCGTGTGGAGTTCTAAAAAATTATAACTCTAAAATTAAATGTTAGTAATTTCTTATTTCATGAGCCATCTGTCAGTAAAAATCCTGTCAAAATGGGACTAAGTCTTCAAGAAAAACTAGCCGGAACAAACCGACAAATATACACAGAAAAAATGTTCAAAATGTTATTTTTGTTTATTCACCTTGTATATATACATAATATGTATGCATTTAGTAGAAAGCGAGCACATATTCCATTTTTATTTATTTGCCGCAAAGGTAATTATTAATTATATTTTAAAATTGAGCTCCTAAAAGTCTTTACTTGAAAGACTATAGAAACAGACTTTGTGTATAAAGCAAGAAGTATAAGTTTCTATACACTATGCCCTATAGAAGTGTTTATGTAAAGCTGGTGTGCCCTTTCAAGACGTGAGAAATGGTCGCTATTTAAGCTTTCCCTTTCAGACCTTCCCTGTCAGTAGTTAGGCACACTCAAGCGCTTTACGCCGGATTATTTGAAACCTTTGTACACAGAAAGTATAAGGGAGCTTATGAAGGTAAGATGTTTAACTTAACGGGTTGCTACCTCATATTTCCTCTTTGTAAATGTAAATGATGTAATTAACTAATACTTATAAAAGAAATTTTCTTTTTGCATTAGTATGCCTTTATTTCTTATAAGCTGTCGAGTTGGCGATTTGTCCGCGTGGAATTTAGCAAAAAAGTTAATAATAAAATAAGCCTTGATCCTAAGTTAGTCCTTATTACATCAGCTATGTGCCGGAATAAACAGACATACACATATAGACAAAAATTGTAAAAATGTTATAGATAGCGTGTAAATATACATATGTATTTAGAAAGGGGATGTTAATATTACAATCAGACATCTAATTTAAATAATTTGTACTGACAATGCATAACTTAGGTACAGTTCTATTTTAAATGACATTTGTGTATTATTTTTTAGCTTCACGCTTTTTCACGCATCGCAGGTGAGACAGAACCCAGTGTTAATTAACACTCCGTCCTCCACTTTCCCTCCGAAATCGAAACATTCAGGTCCAGACCATCAGGTTGAGTGAGGAAACACAACGCTACTAGAGTGAAGAAATGTATAAAATAATTCCTCTGAGTGGAAATCGAACCTACAAAATCACAGCCACAACAGTTTCATTTCTCTACATTATTCTTGTATTTCCTACATTTCCCATTTAGCTAATTTACAAAAGTATTGTGCAACTTTATTTATCTTTATACTTAGTTATAATCAGCACAAAATACTTTTGCAGCGTGCGCCATGTTTTTACTAAATAGAGCTTTTGAGAAAACCTTTTGGGAAAAAAAAAAAAAAAAACTAGCTTAATTTATCGACTTCACTCGCCCTAAATTTGGCGATACTTAGTAAAACAAAATTACGTTTCATATACATAGTTTGCATCTAGTTAAATAAAACAAATGCCAAAAATATACTAGATTTTAGTATAGTTATTTAATTTCTCAGTGACATAATTAAAAAAAAAGTGATGACGAAAGCCAATTGTGAATAAAAATATGTGATTCATCCTTACATCTTTAAACGTTAGTAAGAAATACATAGTAAGAAATTATAAGTGTCTTAATAATAATTGAATCGTAAGACCGTCATTGCCCAGTGGGCAGTTTTATCTTAGACGCGATGATTTTGAGTTTGATTTCCAATCATTTTCACGTCTTCTCCCTGGTAGGTACCTAAGATAAGCGCGACGCTGAGTTCTGCCAGTCAATACGAAACCTTTCGATGTCTCCTGAAAAGTAGGGAAGGGAGTGTCATGACACTAGATTCCCTCTGACTACCCTGCTACGCGGGAGAAAGCGAATTAAACAACATAAAACTTAAATAGTACACATATGGTGCACGCACTACTACTTACACGCATTAGACCAGAGTTATAATCAATTATTTCTAAGTCAGTCAGTCAACAAGTCAGTTCAGTCAATTAAGGCACTATATAATTAGAAGTTAAAGGTCATTTGAATTTATTATTTATACTGGATAATAATATTTTCTTATACAATTTTATTTTTTTCTCGGATTGTTCAAAAAGTACGAACAATCCTTAGGAATAATAAGTTGGTGTAAAGAAATGTATAAGTTACAATTATAAGTAAATCACTTTCACGTTCTTCCCACATCACAGTAGCTAGACAGAACCTAGTGTGACAATACTCTGTTATCCAGTTAGCGCCCGAAATCAAGGCATTCCGTGTTAAGTGGCGAAACACAACGCCACATACCAGATGGAGAATTTAAAATGATATATAATCATTCCCCCAGTGGCAATCGAACCATCGTGTTTACTTTAATGTTATAGTTTTAATTATAGTCTCTTGCTAAATATGTACAAAATTATACTAGTTATGTAAATTATGTAAGTAAACCATAGGCCAAAATAAACCTTAATACGTAAAATCTTGCCGACAAAAATTAAACGAATAAAGTTAAACAAGTAGAAACCTAGTATTAAAACAAAACATAATAAAATCAGTAATTTCAGAATCAAAAGATATTTACAATTATAATACTTTCTAAATTTAGAAAAAAGAAATATTCTAAATTAAAAAAACCTTCATCAAATCCAGTAAACAATAAAGGTAGAAAGAAATCTCTAGTTCAACCAACGGCCAGTAGGTCTTTAACGAAAGAAAAAAAAAATTTTCTTATACATTTCCATTGGTTTCTCGCGTGGTTCCATTGTAATCCATTTTCTGCTTTCCTGTGCAAACATGGAGCACATTTATTATGATAAGTTTCTTCGGGTGCTCATAAATTTACTCACTCTGTTGAACATTCGCCTAAGATATATTTAGAGAATATCTCGATTAACATAAAATGACGCCACCAACTTGAACAAGGACCGAATTCAACTTGAGTACACACGCATTATAGTTTTGTTAACGTTCAATGTTTTACGATATCTACATTTGGCGATAATAATTAGACATGTGACGATTATTAAATGTGTGGTGACTCGTAAGCGTTATATTCATTTATTTTGTAAGTATTTCCTGTTGTTTTTTCGATTTCAAAATAACTAAAAGTACATAAAAATAACTTGATAAAATAAGATTATACGTCTAGAATTGTAATTCTAGAAAATATGTAAGGTTAAGTTAGAGAAACAGTAAGAAAAACTGTAAGCTGTTGTGGCGCAGTGAGACAACGTTTGTCTGCAAACACATTGATGATTACGGTTCGATTCTCAATTGGGAAGCGGATTTATTTATCTTTTTTTTGGTACATACTTGAGTTCCATAATTCAATATTTGCAATATCTTTAACAGAAAGTAGAGAACGGACTTCTCGCTGATCTGAGGGTTACCACCCCTGCTTTATATATGTACATGTTTACACAATTATAAATAAATTTGAGCTGATTTAAACTATGTATAGAATTATATACGGGAGCAATAACATATATTTGGCTGCTAAGTTTATCGCTAGAGTATTACGTAAATGGGTAGAAATAACTATCCGGCGGTCTTGTATTCCATAACGACGCGAGCCGCAGCAAGTCAAGCATACTTAAATATAATTGTACTTGGTTTTAGTAACATAAATATTATACCAACAGTACTTGAGGTGTATAGTTTACCGTGAATATTTCGAAATTAGTAATTGTAGGTGAAGATCGTTTTAGGTGCCACTGTAATCGTGATCCTTCCAGGAGAAATAGAGAATTCCCATTTGAAATAAATTAATTTCTCCACTTTCATAACAACCGCAAAGCGCGGCAATGAGTCATGCCACTAAACGCACAATGTCTTTATTTTTGGCGAAAAGTTGAGAACAGTTCTCTTATTACTCTGCTATGCATAAAAAACATTAAGCTGCTTTTGTCCGCAAGTTACACGCTCTGGTAAGATAAAACTCGGTATTGAATGTCTTCATTCTTGATATTGATTTTTAGGAAAAAGCACAGAGTGTCTTGACATTAAATTATTTCAGGTTACACGAAATCTTATACTTATTTTATTAACCCACCTAACTTGAAAAAAAAATCTCTCTATCACTGTGATATACAAGGAAATATTATCAATTTTGACCCAATAAATATAAAAGGGGGCTTACGGACACTAAGCTCGAATTTTTTAGATACGTTTCAAGTGCTCGTTAGCAGGTATCCTCAGCGGGCTACATGTATCAAATCAAAAATATAAGCCGAGGCCTACGAGTGCCATATTACTATTTTTATATTGAAATTGGTTTATTGCAATAGTGTCTTAATTACTTCAAGTACATATATACATAATATTATGACATATTTACTTGAAGTAATTAAGACATTGGGGACCAGCCAGACATTGGGGTGGCGTAGTGGCAAAAAATGTGACTGTAAAATGACTGGTTGTGGGTTCGATTCCCACACGAGGAGTGAAAATATTTAATGTTTCCATTTTCTTCGCTCTGGTGTCGAGGTAAAGCACGGCGTTAAGTACCGCCACTTAATACGCAATACCTCCGAATTCGGCGGAAAGTTTGGGGAAAGTTCCTGGCGTTCCCGGCGGAAAGGGAGTACCCCTTCTGCCGAATTCGGAAGCTTTGCCTCGATACCAGAGCGAAGAAAATGAAAATATTAAATATTTCCCCTCCTCGAGTGGGAATTGAACCCACAACTAGTCGTTTTCAATGTGCCACTGCGCCATATCTGGATAAACACAAGCCGTATTATTTCAAATTTATTATCAAATACGTAATTGAACAAGACTACATTAGTCGCTTCAGATATAGTTTCTCTTATTGTTAGTTACAGCAGTAGTTTGTAACCACGAAATCGTAGAACGACTATTTACCATAAGACTGTCACTGTGGTAAGCAGCTATACAATGAGTTACTACGACATTTAATGTATTTACAACTTAATTACTCGAAGCGTATATATTCAATTACGCTCCACTAAATAATAAATTTGAAGTCAAGTCAAATCAACGTCGCGTTTTGTCTTAGGTACGAGAAAATTAAATTTTAAAGTAGGTATCATTTACTCTTTCGAGTCGGAATCCAACTTACACCCATTGCGTTTACATTCAGACGCGGTCACACGTCACGGTAGCGTCCCCTAAAAGGCGGATAACCCAGATGATGTGTTCCAGTTCGATGGCACGTAAGCCAGCTCTCCCTATTCCCATCATTCCCATCCTTCTTCCTTCCTTTTTGTCCTACATCCCCGAGGCTGGCAACGCATCCATAACTCTAATGTTCTGGATGTCAATGGGCGAAGGTAACCACTTAACCAGGTGGGCCTTCTGCTCGTTTGCCTCCTTATTCCGTAAAAAAAATCTAAAGTCGGTACGCACAAATTCTAAAAGAATTTTAATTATTAATGTATGTTTACTTTTCAAGCGTATATAAAACTTTGTTGTACAACATTATTTACACAAAAAAAATATTACCTACAATCCAGAATTCAACTGTATTTGTATAATAATTAATAAAAAATGTATGAAAAAATAACAGCAGATAAGTTCAACGAATGATCTTTATAAATATTTGAACAACGTATTTATATTTCATCATAAATTTACAAATTTACAGTTAGTTTCTGAATGTCCTTCAAATGTAAAGTAGGTATGTTGGGATCAGGGATACATCAGAGCCCTTCGTTTACCAACAGGTAACAACGCTTCCGAACACAAATGACTTTCTCAAACATGTATTAAGTTTACACAATAATGTAATCTATGCTTATTATGAAATTGTTCATCACAGATCAATATCTTTTTTTTATTTGAATGTAAATAACTAAATCCGTTTGACTGTGAACACGATAGTTGTAGGTTTGGTTCCTTCTTGTCCCAAGAATGAATATATTATTATTTTCCTTTCTTCGCTCTGATACTCAGACAAAGCGTAAGGGTTTTTACGCCACTTAACATGCAATGTCTCGATTTCACGTTTTTTTTTTAAATTAATGTAGAATTTTCTGACCTAAAAAAGGAGGAATGGATATTATATTAACAATATATATCCTGTAAAAAATCAATTTTTCATAATAAAACTACAGTTACTTTTAAATAACTACATCCAGTAGTTTACAATCGTTACGGTCCCACTTGCAATGGCAACAATAAATGCCGTTAACATCAAAATAGCTGCAAACACAACCACAACATTTATTAAGGCCATATCGCCGCGCGGAGTCGAGCTGAGTGCTAAAAGTTGTAAATCGCATGAGCTTAGTCTTTACTTCTCTGAACAAAATGGCTTGTGATTTATTTCGTTAAGTGTAAAATTTCTTAAAATAATAATTGTGATTTTATTTTTAGAATTAAATAACTTTTTTTACGGTTTGGTTTGTAGTTTCATATTTTATTTGTTTTATATTAATTAGAATTGATATTAAATATTACATTATTCTTTTCAGCACTTTTTTCCTTGATTTCAACTTTATACTCTTCTACTTTTAAACATTTTTAAAGTGTTATTCTACACTTAGGAAAATTGAAAAAGACATTTAGAAAACGTATAAAAATTTGAAAGCAGCGGGATTCGAACCCGCGCCTCCTGAATACCGTATAAGAATTTCGACGCACCGTGTAGTAGAACGCATGGCTCAGTGGTAAGAGCGCATGAACGGTATTCAGGAGGCGCGGATTCGAATCCCGCCGCGTTCAAATTTTTATACGTTTCCTAAATGTTTTATACTCTTCTAAATTTTAGGAAAATTAAAACAATTACTATTCGTACCGTTACACTAAAGTCACTCCTTTCTTTTCTGCTTCACAGTTTTTCCCGCATAGCAGGATTAGGCAGAGAGTTATAGTGTCCTAACACTCTATATCCCATTTTCTATCTTAATCCGAGACTTTTCATGTTAAACAGCTGAACCCAACGCTAAACTTTATGACTATATAGTATAATTTATTTCCGAGTAGGATCGAACCGACAACCGTCGGGTTTACAGTTAGGTGCTGTCACATTGCTCCACGACGGTAAATTAATTATACCTATATGAGTAATTGTATATAAATATAAATAATTGTGTATATCAATACATATAATTAATTAATTGACAAAATAATTTTTAATCAAGTAAACATAAGTTTATATGTTTAAATGTTATTTTTTTATAGTACAGTACAAGTGTAGTAAATAATACTAATAATACTTTATGAATATTAATATCACATAATGTTGGTTATTTATTAAAATACTTTCTTATTAAAATCATTTATTATGTTAAAATAATTAGTTCTCTATTATTTTTCTAAACTGTGTAACACGTAAAGAAATCGACATATTCATATAAGCTATCATTTTATTTGTTTTGATTTCGATACCTCTTCCGTTTTTGTATATTTTTTATCTTTTTAATTATCATTAGTAAACAAACTAACTTTACGAACTATAGCTATAGAATAATAGACAAAAATCAAAATCGGCTTAAAACTAAGCATCCATAAATAAGGCCCTTCTTATCATAATCTGTGCATCTATGTACAGTATCTAGGAAACTTATTATGTCAATACTGCCTTGGAAACTGTTAAACACGTTTGACAGCTTATTCCGCGTTGAAGCTCGCTTAGGAACTAATCGAGTGTATGTTTAAAATTAGTCTAATATTTTATAACAATAAAACATCACAATGAACGCGGACGCGAAAAAAGTAGCCGCTAATTTATATGGCAGAGTGACAGCTCCAGTGGAACGTTTTCGCGTTAATTTCTGTACGGACATGGAAAAGTCTGTCCTGATGAGCAATTTCGAAAGGCGTGGCTGGCATCAAGTTGGGCCCGACGATGAATGGAATTTTTATTGGGCGTCCACTCAAACATGTCGAAACTTATTTAGCGTGGAAAGCGGTTACCGAATGAACGATAATCAAATGATTAATCACTTTCCTAATCATTATGAGTTATCTAGAAAAGATCTTCTGGTAAAAAATATAAAACGCTATCGCAAGGAATTGGAAAGAGAGGGAAGCTCCTTGGCCGAAAAGGCCGAAGTCGTTTTACACGGGGGGCAAGTTGTTACACGCTACGTTCATCTCGATTTTATCCCAGTGACATTTGTTCTCCCAGCGGACTACAACATGTTCGTCGAGGAATATCGTAAATCACCACAGAGTACATGGATTATGAAACCTTGCGGAAAATCCCAAGGTACGGGGATCTTTCTTATAAATAAACTATCGAAGCTGAAAAAATGGTCGAGAGAAGCTAAGGCGCCCTTTCATCCGCAACTCAGTAAAGAAAGCTATGTTATTTCTCGATATATAGACAACCCATTGCTCATAGGTGGTAAAAAATTCGATTTAAGACTATATGTATTGGTGACTTCTTTCAGACCGTTAAAGGCCTATTTGTTTCAACTTGGATTTTGTAGATTTTGTACTGTCAAATATGACACTAGTGTAACCGAGCTGGATAATATGTATGTACATTTAACAAATGTTAGTGTACAAAAACACGGCGGTGATTATAATAGTATACATGGAGGAAAAATGAGCGTACAGAATTTGCGATTATTCTTAGAAGGCACAAGAGGTCGTGCTGTAACTGAGAAATTGTTTGCTTCTATCCAGTGGTTGATTGTTCATTCTCTTAAAGCTGTCTCCTCTGTTATGGCCAATGATAGACATTGCTTCGAATGTTACGGATACGATATAATTATAGATAATCAATTAAAGCCCTGGTTGGTAGAAGTGAATGCATCGCCATCGCTAACATCAACAACGGTAAATGATAGAATAATGAAGTATAAATTAATAGATAACATTATATCAGTGGTTATCCCGCCGGAAGGAATGCCGGACGTGCGTTGGAATAAAGTACCTAGTCACGAAGCACTTGGCAATTTTGATTTACTCATAGACGAAGAATTAATGGAAAAAGAAGATTCTGCTAGTGTTACTGGAAGGTCAAACAAGAATAATAAAAAGTAGATAATTTAAAGAGTAGATTATCTCAATTTTCATTTTTTAAATTAAAGAAAATATAATAAATCCTGAGCTTTTATTAAAATTTAATTTAATAAATTTTAATGTAATAAAACTTTCTATTATTGAGACTAAATAATTACTATTAAAAGGAAATGAAAATATCATGTAACATTTTTACTAAAAAATATGAAAAATATAAATAAAATTATTATAAAAATAGAATCTCATACAAGTACGACATATCGAAAGGGAAATTTAAAACCTTTGTATAATTCATATTTTTGTAGGGATTATAAATTTATTAAGTTTCTAATTCTAATAATAAAATTTGCTTAAGTTTTAACGTGTTTCCCCGTATAGTATAGTCAGAATGACTCAGCCAGTCTAGTCAGTCTAGTCAGTCAGTAGTATAGTCTCAATACAAGTCTCCATCTTCCGCCGGAATTCGAGATATTGTGTATTGAGATAAGAAACTTAACGCCGCGCTTATTCAACGGAGACGAGAAATGAAAAAAAATATATGTTCACTCCCATGAGGAGGATCGACCCCGCAACCAATTGCGGTGACAGAAACACTATTTGACTGCATCACTATGGCGTCAAAAGTAAATGATTTTTAAAGTCTACACTATAAGAGACTAGAATAACAAAGTAATTTTTAGACATAAAATTCTATATAAATAGATTATATACGAGAACGGTCCCTACCATCTTTAAGAAAAATATTGTAATAGAGAACAACAAATATTAGATGACCCGTGCTTTTATAGAAAAGCACCATGTATTTTTTCCGTCCTATTGCTGATAAGAACAACTTTTACGATTTTCTCATAACTAAATGTATAAATTGTAAAGTTAGACAATACGCCGGTTTGTTTGATTGTGCTAACCAATTTTATTGTTTGATTAAGAGAATGTTGAAAAGTTCAGCGAGTTCGGTTCAAATTTGATCGGAGATTAACGATAAAACCGAGGAGCAATTTTAATGAAATAGCAAACTTATCGGATCACTACCATGTTGTGAGAACGCTTTGCGAGGATTTTAAAGAACAGTTTTAAGAACCTAATTTAGAGTTAAAAACTTAAATTGAATATTCTTCTTGTAGGTATTAAATAATGTACAATTTAGCGAGCAAACTTATATAGTGGCAGATACTCGTACATAGATTACGATTAGAACCCGCGTTTCTTGGAAACTGTCCAAATGCTCAGACCGCTTATTATTGAAAATAAATATTATAAAAACAACAGGTTATATAAGAAGAGACAAACAATGGGAGGAAAGAATAAAGTTTACACAAGTGTTTAGTTTAAACGTAAATTACTTATTAAATAAATATAATATGCATTATATTTTAAAAATCTCCATCGCCAGTTTCAATAAATAATACGCTAAAATAATTGAAATGTGGCAAACCGTTCTCGTTCTTGTTTGCAGTAAGATTGTTTTCATTCAGTGCGCATTTGAAGTCTAACCTCTACATTTATAAAAGCCTTCTAACCACACAAACGTTGAGTATGCCGTATTTTGCTTTCTACTCAGTATAATGAAATGCATTAAAGTACGTGTTTAAACTAGGATAATATTAGAAAGAGTGTTTGAGGTAAATGTATGCTTAATCTTTAGAACTTAGATGAAAGTGTCTGTACTGAGAATCTAGTATTTGTGTGTTTCTTTTTCACATATTTTGTATAATATCGTCAAATTTTATATTATACGAGTTGTAGTTAAGGTATAAGGTGTAGTTCACAAGTCCGTTTGCGTAAACTATGGCACGTAAAATCCCGTAGAAATTCCCCGTAGAAATTCCCGTAGAAATCTTTTAGTCATATAGTAACACAAGACTAGATTCTCCACTCCTAGACTGCTATGCAGGAATAGGCGTGAAGCTATTATAAATTGTAACAACTGTGTAAATGTTATTTATAAAAAGACGTTTTAATATAAGCGTAGTAAATATTATTTAAAATTAAAAAAGGACAGTATTCAATTTGAGGGAAGTAATGAAATTTGAGGTTTTAATTATAAAAATCCAAATTAAGTATCTTGTTCCCTTTAATTAAACCTCTTGCGCAAAGCTTAGGTAAAGAGCGTTTTTTCTCAACAATGTGGACGGAATGAAGTACCTCATTTTTGAAAATAAGGCGAACAGAATATACTATATAACTCCTTTAAATATTTCTTTCATACATTTGCACTACACATTTTTAATCCTTTTCTAGGTACCAGAGCAGAGAAATCAAAATAATTTAAATATAATCATTTCCTCGAGCGGGAATCGAATCTACGACCGATTGTATTAACAGTGAAACATTGTCCTATTGCGCCACGACAGCCTCATATTATATTTATAAACACTAATAATATGTAGCTTCAGTGCATAGAGTAAATGCCCTTCAGTTTAAGTTAATCAGCACTTATTGAATTGTGAAATCTCAGAGAAAAGGGCAGAACTCAACGCCACGCTTTATAAAACAAAGTCGTCGCATAGTGTGACAACATCGGGTCGCATAGTGTGTAACCGTTCTCGCATTACCAATATTGTGAAGTTTACTGTTTTACCGATTTTAATAAAAACATGTGAAATAATACTAATAACTAAAAAGGTATAAAATAAATTTAGTAGATTGGTATGTTATTAAGTACCTACTACAAAATAACTGCACTAGTGAAATGGTTCTATAATCTATACACACATAAAACTCATAAAAAAATATATAATATAATTTAAAAGTAGAATTAAGTATCGGGACCCGTTCGTTTTCGCCCAATCAACGGAGCCCCGTAAGTTCACTTCTATTTTTTTTGTCTTTACGCAGTCGGAGTTTTTGTTTTTTATTATTATTCTTATAAGTAAACATTAGTGAACCCCATATAAATCTTTGAATAATTAAAACATATGAATGCTGCAATTTAAAAAGACTAAGCTCGACGCTTCTAAAAACAGAAAATATTTTTTGGACGAAGGAGCTTAAAAGACAACGAAGCTGCATTTTCTACACTTTTGCAACGAAAATGCAGAGAAATTTTACTCGGCAAGCATTTTAGGTTCAAACCTATTAAATTAAGATTGGCTTATTTCATATGCGAGTGTTTTTGATACTAAAGTTAAAGATTAAATTGATTTCATATGTCGCTATTTGACTAATATATTTAAAAAAGAATATTGTATACCTCATAATATGACCTCAAAATTATGTTTCATGATATAAGTTATATCTAATTATAAATAGTAGAGGCCATGGCGGCGCGGTGGAACTCTCTGACTGTAAAATCGATTTATGGTGAGTACAATTAGTACTCAGAAGAGTACATAAATCATTTTTGTTTCTCTGCTCTAGTATCTAAGATATATTGCGGCGTTGAGTTCAGCTAATGTCCCATTTTTAGGTGGAAAGTCGTGAACAGAGTGTTTTGACACTAGATTCTGCTTACTACCCCCCGTAATTCACTTCAATTCAAATTAAGTTTCAGCTCCGCATAGCAAAGTAGTCAGAGAAAACTCTCAGTTCTTAATTTTTCGCCCCAAACCTAGACATTAGGCGTTGACTGGTGAAATTTAAAACGGTTTTGTCTTACCTCAAATGCTCAAATGCAGCCAACTCACAGTTTTAAATAGTTTTCATAATTATAAATTATTCTTATTATAAAAGAAATAAATACGTTAAACTGAGTATTACAACGTAAGTACTAAATAGTTCATTTAAAATATATATATATATATATATATATATATATATATATATATATATATATATATATATATATATATATATATATATATATATATATATATATATATATATATATATATTATGAGTTCACGACTCACGTCTCAAATCTGGAGTATTAAAAAATCTGCATACAAAATTGCAGGTTAATCCTTTAAGCGATTGCAGCAAAGCGCGGTAACGAAGGATATTTTTGCTGAGGTTTCTTTAAAAATATATAATATCGTATAAACGTAGACTCGTTAGCTTGCTTTCGTTATTACATATTTCAAGTTTGAATTTTAACAAGGTAGAAAATATAGAAGTTATTGCACCATTTAAAATTATATTAAATTGGAACCGTCGTACCGTAACTGAGAGGTGGCTGACGAGTGTGGCTTGTATATTCTGTCTATATATACTTTCGTTATAAATTTAAGTTCTGCGTGATGAACATTTATATTGTTACTATTTTCATTGATAGAAAATGTAATAGTAAGATACTTTATCCTAGTCTCTTATTATTATGTATAATATTATGTATATCAGTAAACACTTGCTACACAAAGGCTTTCATAATAGTCGTAATATTTTTATTAATAAGAATAAATATATATTAAGTTTTGTAAATAGAGGCTAACGTGATGCAGTGAGACAGTACTTAATGTCAACGCAATTAATTTTAGGTTTAATACCCACTCGAAAGAATAATAATAAAACAATATTTTAAAATGAATAATAGCTTATAATTAATGAAAACACTAATTCAGGAGGAATTAAACTCTTAACACTTAAAACAAAATGCGGCGTTGAGCTCCGTCATAAACAAGCAATGTCTCGATTTCGTGCGAAAAGTGGAAAAGGAAGTAAATTGACGTTATTGGTTATCTATACTGCCCTTGACTGCCGCGCCGTACAGGAAAAAGTGTGAAGCTGATCTTTTATTTATTTATAACTAAAACTAATGGATTTAACTGAAATTTAGATTCGAAAGTAATATTTATGCAATAGTATTAAGTATATATATAGTAGTCGAATAATTATTTCTGAAATTATAAAATACAAAAAATGTAAAAGAATATTGAATATTTTAATACCTTTTCGTTCAAAATAAGTTAAACGTTTCCAAGGTCTGAACTTTCAATAAAAAGGAAGCTGTCAAGTTTCAAGCAAAGAAGTTTTTACGTCGAATGCAGTTTGCGCCACGAACTTTAATTTCTTGCTAATAAAATGGAGACATAATTTTGTTGAAACACAGAGTTAAAATATGATTTTGTATAGCGAGTATAAGTTTTTTTCTAGTAGAAAATGAGTATAATTTTCTAGCTTCGTGTTTTAGTCGGCATATACTATTATCAAGAACACCTAGTTCCTTAAACGCTTTATTCTCTGCTTTCTCCGGCTTTGAGAAAATTAATTTTGTTGTGTACAAATCAGGTCACCGAGTATGAATTCGGAATTGTACCCATAACCAAGTGTTTATAGTCAGACGTTTTGCCACTGCACCTCGATGACCACATGTTAGTAATAATTATAACAACAAAAATATAGTAAAATCAATTCAAAACTTTTAAGATCATTCAAATTTTACTCTCAACAGTTTTATATACCTACCATCCACTTTATGTACACATATAGATGTGTGTACAAAAAGCAATTTCATACTTTTTCTGGCGTAGTAGAGTAGTGTCAACTACATCGGTTATCAGTAAGCTATAAGCTCCCTGAACCCACGACAGTCGGCTGTCAGAAGTCATATCTCAATTCTACCTTAGCCAGACACGTCAGCCTCAGTATTGTAGCTACATAAGCTATGTTACCGACATCAGTAATCAGTAAGCGATATTCTCCCCGATCCCTGTAAGTCGAGAGACAGTAGATGTATCGCCCCTGTACTTGTAGTATATATTTGTGTTATTTTAAGTTTCTCACATTCGTATGAAGTTGTGCCAAAGATTACTATAAAATATCTAATTCTAACACATCACATATTTATATTTTGTTAATATTATTTACACTCGCAACATACAAATAATTTATAAATTTTATAATATTTAGAAAATGTAAACTATAGAGTTCATACGACACTATTCAAAGATGGCGGCGCGGCACACCAAATCCTTTCATTAATAATTTGTATTGCAAATTTTACGTTTGCACAGAACTAATATTTTAAGTATATATTGCTTTTAATATTGTTATATTTATAAGTCACTTTATATTAATTTAAATTTTCACTTTATTTTATTTTTATATTATTAATGTATTAAAACCTTACCGAGAAATTCTTCATAATATATAAACACGCATCTTACCAATCTTGATTGTCACAAAATTTTTATATTCCAGTCACTTTGTATTTTAAATATTTAATTTTGTAATTAAATATCCACTTCATTGTATTACATTTATATTATTTATAATTTAATATCAACAATTTTCGGTGCGTCACTATTACTCACGTTACGCTCCCGCCAAACTCCGGTTCTTTTTTTCTATTTTTAAATATAATTGACCAGCAACTTATACAGGCAGAATTGCATTTTCAAAAAAAAAAAATATTTTTTTAATATTTTATTAGTTTAAAACTATTAGATAACATAGTTTTTTTACTATTATTAAATTAAATTATTTAATAAAAATATTTTGTATTTCTACGTCTATATATAGTATGTATCGTTACATTAGCCAAAGAGGATTTAGTGTCAAGGCACTCACATTCGACTTCACTTTCGATCTGAAATCAAGACATTGTGTAATAAGTGGCGGAACTGAACGCCGCGCTTACACAAGAAAGCACATATATGCAAGTTAACTGTTATATGTATACTTTGAAATGTTTATTGCTATAATAAATACATTATCTGAATATTTAAGATTATTAAACAACGGTCATACAGAGACATAAATAAAATACAAAAGTTTTCTAAATTTAGATAGACACTATTGTCAAATATCAAGTCACTTATCATTAAATCAACTATATTATCTTAGCGAAATTCTGTTTTCATTTTCGTAATGGATTCACTGTGTCATAGGAACCGGCAAAAGGACAGTAAAGTGTTCATTACGATATGAACTTGCTGTTTTCAAAGCCATTTTGCACTCCTATTAATTAGTCGTGGAACGAAGGAATTATCAGGGCCATTGTGGCAAAGTGAGATAGCGTCTCACTGTAGTTGAGACGATTGGTTCTGGGTTTGATTCCCACTTGGTGGAATTATTATAATTTATTTATGTTTATTCTCTGTCTATCCCGCAAGTGATACAGCGTGAAGCTAAAAAAACAGTTATTTTTATTTATTCGCTTTTGTGAACAAGACAAAACACGGTGTTGAGATCTGCTACTCAACGTGTAATATCTCGACGTCGGGCGGAAAGTGAGAAAAAGAGTATCCTGATGTTACGTTTTTTCGGATTTTTATGATGTTTTATATATGTATGTCTTAGAGAGAGTGTGTTCCTCCGTAGGTCCTTCTATCACATCCTATCGAAGCGAATTTTATGATACATTTTTTGAGTGAAGATACTTAAAGGGTTATAAGAGTGATGCAAGTTACTTTCTATAACAGTAATCATCACATTTCCGTAGGAGATTCATTAGGATCCATATATACGAATTATTTTATATTAAAAGTAAGTAAATGTTTATCTTTCTTCGACAAATAAAAATAATTAGGGAGGAATCAAGAAGGTTCACGTAGGTCTATCATATTCATCTTGACCATGCGATCGAAGCTGCGAGTGACAGGTAGAACCTACATTATATATCTAAAATCTTAAAGCTAAAATTATATCTATAAATAATTTAAATGATCGTCTCAAGCTGTGCCAGAGGACTCTACTTGAAACGAGTTAAATCCTAAAGCTTTGAGTCTAAACAACGTAACGATTGTTACTTCTATAAGTCCATTCATTAAAATTCGTCATAAATCTATGGCTATAAACTTTTGAGTACCTATACTTTACGTACTCAGTTGCTTTTATTACCAAAGTTTAGCGAGGCATACGAGAGTGCCATAAATTGGACTTGACAATAGAAAAAGCTTAAAATACAATAAACAAGAAGTGGGAGAAAATGAATGTAGGTATTTTTGAAACAGATATAGGATTGTATTTTTAGCAGTTTTAGCCAAAGCGTAATCCAATTACCTACATGATAATATAATAAGTATGCCCGTCTGTCTGCCTTGTTACGGCAAAACGACTGGCTCGATTTGGCTAAACCTCGGAATGAAAATAGTTGAAGAACCAGGATCATAAGCCTCTTTTTGGTTCATAAATTAACCTAAAAACATTGAAGTCAGGTATGAAAAATCTAAACCGCTTTACTACTTACTTGAAAATTTAGACACACTTTCTTGGGAAGATAGTTGATGTCACTAAGTTAAACATAGGTTTAGGTAACCTTTTTTTTAAATGAAAGCTTCAACTAGGGGATGCAAATTGGTATAAATTATATATACGGTTTTACTTACGCGAGTACGGGGGCTATCAGAAATACTAAGCAGCTATTATTTTAGATCATGCAGGAGAAGCTGCGAGTTGGTCGCTAGTTAGAATATATTTATAACGTACATATATTAAAAGCTGTCCTATAATATTTATCTTTACATATATCCTTCAAATTGTGGGTTATATAAAGAGAAACTACGTATAAGTCATTTTGTCTATAGAATGGCAAATAAGAACTTTGGAAGTAGAATATATAGATAACGTGAAATATATATATATATATATATATATATATATATATATATATATATATATATATATATATATATATATATATATATATATATATATATATATATATATATATATATATATATATATATATATTTATAAGTAATTAAATATGTCGGAGACAGTCATGAAGATGATGGTGAAACGAAGCTGAACACGTTCCAGAGCGATGGCCACACCGCGGCGAGTATGTCAACACTCAAAGAAGTTCGAATCGCGATGAAGGCTGGCCGAATTAAAGAAGATAAAGTTTTCTCACGCTTGAAAAACGAAGTGTCAATAGATTGACTTTTCGCATAAAAACAAAGGCAACATATTCTTTTGGTTCTTTTCCTGTGAGATTCTATAGTTGACGATTGCAGACGATACTAGCAAATAAAAAGGAAGATAATTGTGCCCGCTATTGTTTTACTCGATAACCCAACGTTCACGCCCATGAGATATTCATCATTATTTAAATAAAATAAAGCTTCTCCGACATCAGAAGTGGGATTCAATCGAGTAAATAAAATGTGTGATGTGAAAATTTTGAAATACTGCAATAAAGAAGATGTTGTAAGTACAGAACGAGCAAATGCGGGCGGAAAATTGAATTCCTTAATACGACTACGTGGCCATTTCAATATAATCCAGATACACGTAAGCATGATACGCTTGATTTTCAATTGTTTAAGGGCAGACTACGGATTACCAGATAATCCTCTAGAAGGAAGTCTCTCTACTACAAGGAAATCTTAATCGTGACGTCGTCGCAAATCACTAGACTCAAAAAAAACCTATTTTTTACGTAGTTATAGACTCCATAGAAGGTTCAGGTGCTAATAAGCCTGAGCGCATGCAATCCTGCCAAAAAAGAAAACAACAGACTTTGTGCAAGTTGCTTAATAACATCCGTTATGAACCCCCAGCGATATTGAGCAAATCGAGCGGCGCGGCTAAAACGAAGCGCTGGCGTCGTGGTTGCTAAAAAAATTGAAAGATGAAGAACTAAATAGATTGATTACAGCTGCTTGTTTTTATTACTACTGGAATTGGTTTTCACCATGGCCTACAACGAGAGTTGCAGGCAGACGGTATAAGATGTAAAACACCGCAAGACATTAATAATACTCAGGATGGAGCGATGTGTCCCAGAACGCCAACGTCGCCGCATAGATGCTTCTTATGTGGAAATATTGAACAGAAGCATACTGATTGCCGCGATAGGCATAAGGGGTTGTAGGGACTTTACATACGATTCATTTCTCACGCACATAATATTTCAGGAGTCTACAACTAGAGATTATCATCATCAGCATCAAATGTGAAGAGCGTAGCCACGTCTCCACAAGATGTGCAGTCCGCTCCTGCTGCAATAGCGAGCGTATCCCGAACGCAGTATCCTGAACGCCATGCTCCGAGCACCGCAACCTGCGCGTGGTCGAGCTTCCTACTGGATTACTAAATCCTATCCGGTGGGTCAATAACATTTTATTCTTAGATTAGACCTTACTTAAACGCTCGTTAGTTATATAAGGTTTTGCAAAAAAAGGTGTTAAATGTTTTCCTAATGTTATTTTATTGATAGGTGTAGGTAACAGAAACGTAAACCAATGAATACATTTTAAGAACTTTAAATTATCGCATAGGCAATAGAAATCTTACTTTTAAAATTTTGCTCTCGGTCGTAAGATATCGTATTAGTTTCAACGTTCATATTAGGGCAAACGAATTAATTATTGCAATGATATTTATCATGAAAATACAATATTTATGCCTGTGATATGATAGCTAATTTTTATATTTGTAATTAATGTTTGTGTTAATATGGACGCTTGACGTTTGAATGTCAAAAATTATTTGTTAGACAATAATGCTTTATTTAATAACTTTTAAAGTAATTATTCACCCATTTACGATAAGAAAAAAAGTTTATAAAAATTATAAGAAATAAGTTTGAAGAAACGAAAGAATTTCAATGTGAATTTGTAGAACGCACATAGGTTTAGTGGTTAGTTCGCTAGGGCGATTTCCAAGGTACACGGGTTCGAATCCCGTTTTCGATTGTTCAAACTTACCTACGTTTTCTAAAATAAGAGGTTGCTAATATTCGCAACATTTCAAATACGACATTGTGTCTATCTGCATATGCGATGAATGTAGGTTCTATTCCCACACGGGGGAATGATTATATTTGAAATTGTTTTCATTTCTCCACCCTGGTGACAAGAATGACCGAGCGGCGTCGAGAATTACCGTTCTCTACACAATTTAGGTGAGGTTTATGCCAAAAGAGAAGTGTCCAAACACTCCCGTTTTGACACTCTTTGCCTACCATGCTTGCGGGAAAACCGTGAAACTAATCTAGGTAGGATAATTTTAATAACATTTAATTTCTAGGTTTCCTACAATTTGCCTAAATATCTGTAACTAGAAAGTCGTTTAATAGATAGTGCTAAAGGTGTCTTTAACTTTGCGTTCCGCTGCCGTACCGTAGAAGCGGAAAATAATGCATGAAATTAGTAAAAGTAAAATTAATTTAAAAAAATATAAGATTGAGTTATTATTCAGGTTCAGTTTAGATGATTCGGAACGCAGGCATATAGATTAGTATTCTTTCGAATAGATCTTCATTGCAAATGATTTCTTAATAGATATTGCCTCTTAACGGAACCTATTATTTTATGTTAGATTGCGCAATGGTTTTTATTTGATACCTGACATAGAATAATATCATAGAGTATAACGTTACGGCAACTAGGGCACTTAGGCGTTTAACGCTTTTCGGCCTGCGTAATGTTCTAAGACTTTTAACGCTTTTCAAAATGGTATGTCTCAGTAAATTTGCATACACTTAATTCATTTATTTGTTATTAATTTGGCATTAATTTATTTGTCTGAAAGTAAGACCGCGAAAATTTCAATTCGAAGTATTACGCTGGCGTCGCTAAACGTTATGAGTCGCGTTTTATGCGTACTTGTAAGTACACGCTAGATGTAGGGTAGAGGAATGCACGAGCGCCAAGTATTACTAAAAGTAGAGGTCAATGGGTTGCCTAAACGATAGTGTGGAATCTTAATTCGATTGGTCGGACCGTACCTACCAGTAGCCATTTCGTAGCCGTAGTCTGTTGGAAATCGGTGACTGCTTTCTATATGGTAGTACGTGGACACGCGGTGTGCGGGTGGCGCTGGGGAGGGACGGGTCCTGTGGAGACCGCAGAGGCCAAGTGTGGCTCTGGCGGTGGAAAGGTCAGCAGAGACCGATGAGGAGTCCAGGTGTGGCTCTGGTGGTGGAAAGGTCAGCAGAGACCGATGTGGAGTCCAGGTGTGGCTCAGGTGATTGTTGGGTCCGATAGAGACCAAAGAGAAGGCCAAAAGTGGCTCAGATGCTTGTTGGGTCTGGTTAGAGACCAAAGGTGAGTCCGGGTGTGGCTCGGCATTCATGTGGAATGCAAGATTTGTTGTTGGGGCTAAGCCCATAGGCCACGAATAAGATACCCACTTTAGAGATAGTATTGTACTTAGCAATGATCATAATTTGGAATTAGTATTAGTCAGTTCAAAAGATACTTGGTTGCTCTAGCAAGCTCTGCATTTTCATCTGAAACTGTTTTGCTATATTGACTTACATTAAGAGGCGCTTAAATAAAGACATTGTGAATTAAATTTGTTACTATTGTAAACTTAATACGATTGCCATTATAAGAAAATAGATCTTGTAGATGTGGATGACAATATGAGCAAAGAAAAGAATCTTTCGACGAATCAAAGAACTCGAACTTAATCATTTTGTTTGTTGATAATAATTATTTTTTAAGGCAGACCATAACATAGATTATATGACGAAGTTGATAACAAAGCACTATTTGAAATATTTCTCTAGTTACTGTTAATAATTTAGTTGTTGTTAATAACTTTTACTTTTTAGCGGTGTTCATAGAAATAACTTTGTATTCAAAATTTCAAACAGTCTCCTTATGAGTACACTAATCTCCACCTAACGTTGTTGAGAACTTAGTCAAATTATAGACGTTAATAGTCTGACTTTGTTTTAATTATTGTCGTGATATCTTATCCTATTGAATTTTACTCTTGGACAATGCTGTAGATTAAATCAACAATTCAAGAAGTATGTTTTATTTACAACATACAAACTGAAAATTCTCTTAATAACAATAAAGTTATTAAAGTTAGCTGAGGGTTACATTAAAGTATACTAATATTTTGTGCACAAAAATATTCACAGCACAAATACAAGAGTTTAGTTACTAGTTTTCGAGTAACTAGAGAATTATGACTTGTCAGTTGAATAATTTAAAGTCTAGATTAGAAGATTATTAGGTATGCTGTTGAAGCTCTCTCAGGATGCTAATTAAAGTGGTGAATTTATTGTAAAATTACATTCTGCCAGTAGTTCTTGAGCATGAGTGAAGAGTATATGAGAACATATGCTCTTCTCCACAACGGTCCCTGAGGTGTTAACAGCATCCTGCTTATATTGAAATAAGTTTGATTTGAAAGTCATGCTTACTTGATATTTCAATGGCGGTTAATATTATCATACCAATTTTCTATATGTCAGGAATGACCGAACAATGTATACTGTAGTTTTTGTTTTTAGCAGAAAGAAACACCCGAGGACGTGTGTCAGCGCAGGATGGCCGTGTCGGAGACAGTCATGAAGATGATGGTGAAACGAAGCTGAACACGTTCCAGAGCGATGGCCACACCGCGGCGAGTATGTCAACACTCAAAGAAGTTCGAATCGCGATGAAGGCTGGCCGAATTAAAGAAGATAAAGTTTTCTCACGCTTGAAAAACGAAGTGTCAATAGATTGACTTTTCGCATAAAAACAAAGGCAACATATTCTTTTGGTTCTTTTCCTGTGAGATTCTATAGTTGACCATTGCAGACGATACTAGCAAATAAAAAGGAAGATAATTGTGCCCGCTATTGTTTTACTCGATAACCCAACGTTCACGCCCATGAGATATTCATTATTATTTAAATAAAATAAAGCTTCTCCGACATATATATATATATATATATATATATATAGCTTCACGCTATATCCCGCACACAGCAGGGTAGGCAGAGGGAACCTAGTGTTAAGACACTCCGTTCCCCACTTTCCGCCGAATTCGGAGGCTTGCGTGTTAAGTGGCGGAACTTAACGCCGCGCTTTACCTCGACACCAGAGCGAAGAAAATGGAAATATAATTTCCACTCCTCGAGTGGGAATCGAACCCACAACCAGTCGTTTACAGTCACACTCTTGTGCCACTGGGCCACGACTGGCCACGTAAAATATTTTTAATAAAAAATAGGTTTTTGATTCCAAATTCATTTTCCATCATTCTACTCCATTGTGGCATGACAGTATCTGACTGTAGACATGATGATTGTAAGTTTGATTCTCGCTCGAACAAAACAAAGCACGGCGTTGAGGTCCGCTAGCAAACACATAATGTCTCGAATTCGAGCAAAAAGTGTAGAAAATCCGCTTCAATTCTTGACATTATGTCTGACTTGACAGCCTTGACATCCCTTGCCTATTGCCTAAAAAGAGTTGGACTAAAAAAAGTCAATTTTTTTAAACTCATATCCTAATTATGTTGATAATACTTTCAATTTAAAAAAAAAATTGTATCCACCTTTTTACCTACGAACTTGAAATTCAATTTTTTTTATTATTTTAAACAGAAAATTTAGTCATTATTCCAATAAGCTTTTCTATTAAAATCTATAACGGCTTCTCTATATGCACGGACATATTTATTTAAAGCCTTTTTGTACGGGCATGTGTAACAATAGGGTCGGGGAATGTCAATAGTTTCTAGCCTATGGTTTCACACAAAAGGAATATTCGATACAGGCAGCAATAACGGACCCTTTTATCCTCAGGCATGGAAATAGAGTGTGGTTTTGACGAAGCCAGTGCTTTGTAGCGCCCGGAGCGGAACAAACATTTTGGTGTTTTTCGTTCTTTAGTCTAAGTTTATTCACTGACACTGTTTTTGAACGATTTTCACATAGTAGATTGAAATATGTAACGTTATTCTTAAATTGAGTTTACGTTTGAATGTATTTCGCTAAGAATAATGAATATAATTTTATTTATAAGTATACAACTATACGGATATAAGTGTTACAATTAGCAAGTAGGTTTTGTAATACTTAATTAAAAAAATATTATGTTATGTCTGTACTGTGGTTATTTGATAGCAACAATTCGATTTTTTTTCCACCTTAAAGGTAACATAATATTTGTTAAAAGAGTTACCACTACCTATTCGTGAAGCTGTCTTGGTGTATAGCAATTGGTAACTGTATACGCGAGTAATTGCGAGTTCGATTTAAACTCGCTTAAATGATTTTATCATCATTCCATTTTGTTACACTCTGGTTAACAAATCAAAAGCATGGCATTAAAGGTCCGCCACTCAATATGCAATGTCTCGAATTCGGACGGAAAGTGGAGACCGGGGTGTCTTGATACTACGTTCTCTCTGACTACGGTAGATATGCGGATAAAAGCTGCTTCTCATCTCAAAACTATTGCATCAATCGCCGTTATAACTTATAATAGCTATTGTTGTTGATTGTATCCGAAAGACCAACCCCAATATTATTTGCTTTATGCTTCGTTGTAACGAAAAGTATTATATAGAAGCATGGGCATCGTTTGCAAGCTTGTTAATATTCCCAAATGACTTTAAACTGCCACTGCTGTTGGAGTTCTGACCGCACTTTATTACATTTTCGTAACGCGCTGTTAAAATGTAGCAATAGTGATATCTGCGTCTGGTTTGCTGTAACTCATATATTTTTAAAATATTTCATGATAATATAAATAAAAATGAGGTCTTCGTGACGCAGTTAGACAGCGTATGTCCGGACATAGCATAGTAGCAATTTGTGTTTATTTTTTTCCGGGAAAAAGCGTGAAGCTGCAAAATAAAAAAACAATTATACGTGCACCTTGTTAACAAATTGTTGACAATGAAATGACAGCGTTAAAGTATGTTACCCAGGAATGTGAAAATTTAAGTTGCCTATTAATGTCTCCTTATTCTGTTTTCACTAATATAGGTACATTAAAACAAAAATGTGTTTTATCTATATCTATATATATAATAAAAGAGTAGAAAAGTCAATTCTGTACATGAAAAATTTCAGAAAAATTTTAATTGGGTGCGTTAATATATCGATAACAGAGGCCAAAAATCCACTCAGTAGAATTTTTGTCTGTCTGTCTGTCTGTTAATTTGTTCGCCAATCACGCAAAAAGTACTGGATGGAAATGAATGAAATTTAGCATGGTGGTAGCTTATAGTCCAAAGGTACATATAGGATAGTTTTTATCCCGGTTTTCCATGTAATTTTTTTGTAAAAAATAAAAAACCGATATAAGTAAATCATTTGTATAATGATATCTACCGGGTAGAAATTGATGAATTTTTGTATGGTGTTAGCTTAAAGGGTAGAGCAACATATGGGATAGTTTTCATCCTGATATTCAACAAATTTCTCGCAGAAAAATAAAATTAAAAAAAAAACATTCAAATTATGTCGATAGTTCACAAGTGAAGCTAAATTTGTTTCAATATCACTAAATTAAATAATTATAAAATAAAATAAGCATAACATTAATTAAAGATACACTTGACCGGTCTATAAAACTTTATATAATCTATATGACAGCAGATGTCACTACGTCTTCTAGAACGGGTAGCGCTATTAGTTAACATTGTACTAGATATATCCGTACTCATTAATATTATTATTATAAAAATGCAAAAATCTGTATCTCTTCTATCTGTTATGTTTTCACGGGTAATCTACTGGCCCGATTAAGATGGAATTCGTAAAGAAGATTGTTGAAGACGCAGGGTCAAATATAGGCTACTTTTTAAAAAATCAAACCCTATAGCCTAACCCTAAGGTTGAAACAGTGGATGAAACTGATGTATGTTTAGTATATAGTGAGAATGAAAGATCTGAACTCCTTGACTAAAATTAATGAATTTTCTCAGGAAAATAGTTAATGAGGCAAGGTCAAACATAGACTACCACCTTTCATAAAAAAAAAGAGTCCCAAAGAGGCAATAGAGGATGAAAGTGGTAGTTCACGTGGCGAAGCCGCGAGCGGGTCGCTAGTATTTCAATATAATGATAATCTAGGGAGGTGGTCAAAGAGAACTTAGTGTCAAGACACAATTGTTCTATGTAAAATCTGTAGCCTATTTAAAAGAAAATAAATTAAATAACTTCTTACTAAAATGCATTGTCATCTAAATATGGCTTCATTATAACAGTTTATTTAAAATCCGTTCCGTAAAGTCATGAGTGTTTTAAAATGTTATTCATATTATTCATATTTTTTCAATTCATTAGAAGCTCAAGAATAACATTTTTCTTTATCCACACCTTTCAATTTTAACAGCTTTATTTAATTAAAAGAAAAAAAATAAGCTTGTATAGTAAATTAACGGTTAAATATCATTTTCTTTTTTTTATATTAAATATGTGCTTTTTTATTTTAATACTTTTCCTTACATACAAATTAGGCAAAGATAACCCTATATCAAGGCCCGTCATTCTGCATTCAGGATTACTTTGTATCGGAATCAAACAGACAACCAATTGCGTTTAAAGTCAGACTCCACTCCACAAATATTAATAAAATAATGAAATATTAAACAAATAACAGTTTTAAGTATAGTATTATTTAATAAAAAAACATTATTTAATAAAAAGAACATAACAACGTTACCAAAAACACAGAAAAAAAACATAAAGTTATGTATCAAAATCCTGAAATCCCAAGGGGTGTCGTGACTTGTGTAGAAGCTGCGCGGGCCGCTGGCTCCGCGGTATGATCGACACGCGGCGGCCGGTGGCGGGCGCGCTCTCGTCCACGTGACTGCCCGGCAATACTGAGAAACGCCTGTAGCGAAATGTATTGTGTTATATTATATTTTTTTATGACAATTTCATTTGTTTGAACTTTGACTATATGTTTAATCTTTTGTTAACATACAATATACGATTCGTTTCTGTAATTACATATGTCAAGTGTTCGTTCGTCATTATTATGGAAAATCATCCTCTGAGACGCAAACAAAACACGGCGTTGAGTTTTTCCACTCAACATTGTTTCAATTCGTGGCGGAAAGTGGAGACAGGAGTGTCTAGACACTAGGTTATTTCTGATTATCCTGCTATGCGTGATAAAGTGTGAAACTGAAAAATAGTGCTATGGTCCTTAAGGAAATGTGAAATTTATGTTTCCTACGCTCAAAAGTTTATTACAGTAACAAAAAAGTTGTGAAATTTGATTACAAATTAATCACTTCATTCAGTAAAAATGATTTATAGTAATTAACACATTTTAGTTATAATACTCTCTGTACTTATGTTATTGAAAATAGAAAAAAGAGACATTAATAGACATCTTAACTTTTCACATTCCATTCTTGGGGAACATACTTTAATGCTGTCATTTCAATGTAATAAATCGTTAACAAGGTGCACGCATCATTTTTACTATATATTATTTATGGTGGATTATGGAGGCTGTCGCCGCGCAGTATACCTGCATCTGACTGTTAACATAATTAATTGGTTGTGGGTTCGATGGCCGCTCGGAGTAATGAGTATATTTAAATGTTCATTTTTCGGCTGTGGTACCTAATACAAAGCATGGTGCTAATTTCTGCCACTCAACACTCCATGTTTAGATTTCAAACAATAACCGATTGTCATAGAACTGGGTTTTCTCTAACTATGCGGGAAAAATATGAAGCTGAACTAATCAATTATAAATTACTATATAATATACTACATGAAAGATTTTCTCGTATTCCATTTATTTTCTTACAAACTTTATTTTAAAACAAAACGATATATGAGGTACATATGGATCATGTTAATACGTAATACTTATAAACAATATAAACAAATAGTACTTATATAATATCATAATTAGGAAATCGTAAGACCTGAAATTAGTTATTTCAAAATATTTTGGTTTATATTAGATATTCCGTTTGTAATTAATTAAATTTTTCAATAATTCAAACCGCAAGCAGGATTCTTGAAATATTATTTCGCATAAAAAGCAGCCGGATGAAATCTTAATTAGTAAAGTTATAATAACGCTTGGACATATTTCCTTGTTTCTTCAGATTCATTGATAAACTATTATAATAATTTGTAATTATTTTTATAACGTAAATGTAACGTAAAATACAATATCTTCTACGAGGCCATCGTGGCGCATTAAGCCAACGTGGAACTGTAAACACGATAGCTGTGGGCTTCAACCCTAGTTCTGTCTCAGCGTTAAATTATGTCTCTGTGTTAATCTATTAGGATGATACAATAAATAATTCATGATTTTTAGAAACTATGTTGTTTATAAATTTATATAGTAAAAAACCATTGTTTTGATATATCAGTCATTATATATAAACATATATAAACATTAAAAATATTAAATACAAACCTAGATGCAGGAATGGCAGACATTCTACGGAATAAATGTTCTGCAGCAATTCGCATGTCGTCATCTTGCATCAGGCTCACCATGGCCTTCTCTCGTTTCATAATTATAGAGTCTGTAGACCCACCCTCGCCTTCAAGTGCTATGTTCACACACTATAACATATTCAAATTAGGAATGTTAGATAGTATTATACTTTTTATTTCTGTGATTGAGCTTATTATTATTTGTAAGAATTCAATTCGCGTTAAATGTAAAAAAGTATAAGTACAATTTTAATAAGAAACATTTTATTTTATAGCGGTAAATATCGGCAAAATTCTATTAAATGATAAATATTACGGCGTGGTATATCAGTGTCTAACTGTAAACGCAGTAGTTGTAGGCTCATTTTCCACTCAGAAGTGTGATTATATATTATTTTCAATTCTCCACTTGGTACCTACCATAAAGCGTCGCGTTGAGTTCCGCCACCTAACAATAAATGTCTCGATTTCCGGGCGAAGAATAGAGAACAGAGTGTTTTGACACTGAGTTCTTCCTGAGCACCCTACTATACCTACGAAATAAAGCACGGAAAACGATAAGTTATGGTGTTAATAATGGATCTAGAGTATTCTGCAGCAGTTAATACCGCAACGTTACTACTAAATAAAAAGGTCTAAATAGAATGAATGACTGACATTAACAGCGTAACGCCACAAACGCTACTTAGAGAAAATTATAACTAATAAGCTATTACACGTAGCTAAAGGTTATATTGTCATAAATCTTGTAAGTCCAACATAACTTGAAATAAAAGAGAACATAAACGACACAAACGACTGCAGCAATAAACTTGAAGCCTACATCTTATGATATTCTAGTTGTAATCTCAGATCTGGCTTCGTACGACTAAATGTACATTTGTAGTAGAATTTATGGCACATAGTGTGTGTACTTGATGCCGTTATTACTTCCGTTTGAACTGAAATAGCTTGGATAAAACTGACTTATAGACATTTATTCGAACAATAGAATATGAATGTCATTTGACAAAGCTTCTGCACTTATGAATGCTTTATTGCATTACTCGTATTCTAGTAAAGATAACTCGCGCTGTTGTTTGTATGTACTTTATTCTTTTATTAAGCAGCTATTTGTGTGAGAGAGATACAACGTGTATTTATTTCTTTATATATAATTTTGTACGTTTAGTAACATATTTGCGATATACAGTTAGACTTGAGTAGGGTCGAATAGGACTTAGACAGGTTTACTTTCTTAAGTGATTGCATTTATTTTGTTGTTGTATTTATTACTTTTTTCTTCTGTTAATGTATTATGACAATTTAAACCTTTAACGGTACATACTTTTTTAAACTAAAAATAGTTTAATTTAGCTGACAAGATCAATAAAAGAATTGTTTTTATACGAAATATAAGAGTACTTCAATTATTTCTTAGTATACTATAAACACACGAATTAGTACATTCTGACGTTTATTATTATATTATGTGTAAAACAATTATAAATTCTTTATTTTAAAATTGCGCCTAGATTTTTATACGTCGGTATAAATACATATTACAGATTTTACTGCTTCACTACATACTTTGATATATACTTGAGAATTCCTATAATACAACATACTCTACACACACACCCATTTTGACATACCGTATCGAAGAAGGCAGCGACATCTGAATATCCAAACGATTTGGCAAATCCAGCTCCTTCTATCAACGTAGCTCGTGTCTCGGGTCGATTGTTCTGTAATATGTGACAGCGTGCCAAGAGGAACGTTGCGTTTAGTAACCACACGCGCTGGCTCGCCGCTCGAGCTTCTGCGAGTATTCATTATATTGCTTAAACAATTACATTTTATTAACTAGTAGTAAATCAATTTTATTTTAGGGCCGTCGTGGCGCAGTGGGACGGCGATTGTAAACAAAACATGGTTGTGGGTTCGATTTGTAAAAATTCTCATTTGTTGTAATAATGAATGTTCTCGCAAATTACTTCAATAGTTACATTTTTATAATTTAATAAAGTTAAATCGAACCCGATTGACACTTCATAGCGAAGAATCTTGCCCTCTGTGCTTGTTTTGTATCAGCGTATAAACGTCCCAGTTCGTGTAAGATATAACAGCGTTCAGTGGGGCGACTGCTCAAAGTCAACGCTCTTTGCAATGTTCGTAAACGACTTCTAAAAACTTTTTGTTATTATTATTTATAATTTAGAAAACTAAGTTCCCTGTCTATGAAAGTAATAATTATGGGTGATTATATATATTTTTTTCATTTTTCAGCTCTGGTGACTACCCAAAGATCAGCGTTGAGTTGCGTTACTTAGACGCAATGTCCCGAATTCGGTGGTAAAAAAGACGTTGTTGAACTCTGTGCAGAGTTTCGAAACAGATTGTTTTGACACAGAGATGTCATTGCCACTGCTAGTTCATATTGAAAATGCTTAAGAAAATTTACTATTTACTTTTTTTGACACAAAAATTACCTTAACATGGAATATAAAGAAGAAATAAATTAGGATTTCCTCAACTATAATGTAAAAATTATATCTTTCAAAGCATAATATTATATAAGAATGAAATTCCAAGGAGGGAATTTATATCTTAAAAATTTATCGAACGTCGATGTTACGATAGTGTGGAAAAGATAAAAATGTAAAATATTTTTTTTGAATAGAATTTCTCACTTGGCGTCACGGGGCGGCGCCGGAGGTCGCGTACGCAAAATTGAATCACGACTCGGTTCACGCGATATTGGTATTCCCAGCAGTATAAAGGCTCTTTTCTCACGATCTGCTTCGCTCATATCTTCTTTAACACGTTTCTGTGAACAAAATTAAATTAGTGTGCGAGGTTTTATAGACTTTCAAGACTGCGAAATTATTCGTTTAAGTTCGAATGTCTTTGTCCTTTAGACTCCCAATTTAGTATAAAGATGTCATTAAAATCTTTTAATAAAAATGTCTTTAAATGAACCTGGTCTAAAAATGCCTCAGCGACGATCTCATATAATTCTTGTAAAAATGTATCTTTGGTCGGCAACATGTTGGTCGGGATCCTCGTGATTTGTTCCATAGCAAACACCGCCGCTTCGAGGCATTTTGCAGTGTCACGTTTTTCGTATATTTCTTGAGCATTATTAACAAGGCGGCGAGCGTCTGTTGTATGTTGACGTTGAAGATTTCCTATTCTTTGTTTTCGTGCTTTTGATAGTCTCGCGCGAGCTGCCGTCTCTGGTTCCCGAGCTGCGTACATAGGCCTACGCTCTCGTAAGACAGCCTGTAATAGAATATATATGTATATTTTTTTAAATATTCAATAGTACCTGTAATCGGAAAGATTTTTACTCTGTATTATAAGTGTTATGCGTGCGGTAATTCGTATACTAAAATATAAAAGTAACATATTTTTATACTTGAAGTTTTTTTTTTAGCTTCACGCTGTATCCCGCGCACAGCAGGGTAGGCAGATGGAACCTAGTGTTAAGACACTCCGTTCCCCACATTCCGCCGAATTCGGAGGCTTGCGTGTTAAGTGGCGGAACTTAACGCCGCGCTTTACCCTCGACACCAGAGCGAAGAAAATGGAAATATAATTTCCACTCCTCGAATCCTGAAGTTAATATAAGAAAAGATACTGGAAAAGAAAATGTTCTATGAAACAATGTCCCAATTCTGGGCAGAATATGGAGAAAAGAGTATTTTGACACTAGCTTCTCTCTGACCACCCTGCTACGCGGATATTAAACTCTTACAAGCTGTAAAAAATGCACTAAAACACGTACGTTTCATATCTACTAAACTATATAATAAGTACTTGTCGTTTTTCAACATCAGCTAATGCATTGATTGCTAAGTCTTGCAGTTTTTTTGATCCCTGTTTGTTTGCGGACCTAAGTCTTTCATCCTTGCAAATCGCTGTGAGGAAATATTTGTCATGCGCCATTTGCTCCAAATACTTAGAAGCCATTACTCGGGATATATGTTCAGTCCTATGCTTTTCCACGCGAGATATTTCCTGAATCTTAGATATGAAAATTGCTGTGAAAAATTTAGTTGTAAAATAAAATTATATTCGTATGAACGTTCCTTCTCTACGCTTTGCATTTCTATGTGATATTTAGTTAAGTTTTAGGTGAACGCTTTTAATGTTTTTGGTTGTTAGTGACTATACAATTGATAGTAGAAGTAATTAAATTATATATTTTTTAAATACGAGTATATTTTGGGCTTCAAATTGCAGAATATATATTTATTATTTTCTAAGTTGGTCTAACTGGAATCAAAACAAATTACGGATTCAAATGGCGCATAAAAGTTTAATATGTTACGTGGTCATATAAACGAAAAATATATAAAAGAGGTCATTGTGGCGCAGTTAGACAGTGTCTGACTGTATATGCTATGGTTGTAGGTTCGATGCTCACTCGGGGGAGTGATTATTATATTGTTTTCATTTCTCTGCTCTCGCGCAAAGACAAAGCGCGACGTGAAATTCCACCATTTAACGCACAATCTCTCGATCTCAAAATATGGATAAAAGAGTGTGTAGCCACTAGATTTTTCTGATTTATTTTTTAATAACAATATATTTTTAGCTTTGCAAGAGATTTAAATTCATCTATTTGGGAAATCTACCACATTAATTTGAAAATGTAATTTACTTGAAGAGTTGACTGATGTTTCATTCGGCTTTGCCGTGTGTAAGCCTTTGTTTCTACTTCCATTGTTTCCTCGACCAGTCGTATTTGTGGTATTAGTTTAACAGTAGAAGATAGCACCTTCCCTGCACTTTTACCCGTACATTCTCTTATCTAAATCGCACAATAAAGTTTATGAATTTCTAGAAAAAAGATAACAAAACTGGTGTTATCTAAGCACATTTCTTTAAAGAGACTAGCTAGATATGCTATTATTATAAGTTAAAACTGCAGATATGACTTTTTGTTGTGGAAATATACAATTTCATTTCCCTTTGTGGTGGTTTCCTAATTAAATTTAATTCAACTGTAAATAAAAATATTAAATAAATGAACAAGTATAGCTTACGATAAAATAAGTAAGACCTCATTTATTAATTTGCGCTAGGAATTTTGGTGATATATAGAAAAAATGTTATTATAATGTATTTTAAATAGTATTTAAGGAACAAAAGAATAGAAGACATATATTAAAAAATAATCGAAACTCTTGATATATCAAAAACATTTTTACAAAACGTATAATTCGGGTTTGAATAAAAATTTGAATCCTCTTAAAAACCATCGATACCGTCAAAGCGCTCTGGTTGCTGTGTATGCAGCAGTAGTATGCATGCTTCATCCGGCTGCGTCGCAATCCATACGCTTACTTATTATTATATTTTTTTTGTTGATATCACATTTATATAACATATTGTTTAACAATAGATAATCTTATTGTTATTAAAAAATATATATATTTTTAAAATGTTCTTCACACACGTGAGATATGAAGAACATTTTTTATAAAAAGCATAAAAATATAAATTCTGTAGATATGTACGTCCTTGGAAAGATTTTAGCCGAAAATAGCTCAAATAACAGAAACCTTTGAAACAGAATTTTCCAGCCTTACAGCGTAATCGTTCCCAAGATACTAATTGGGTCTCCACTAAATGTACGTTTATATAAGACTAGCGAACCGCTCGCCTCGCGCTGCTTTATGAAATTGTCGTCTTTACAACTACTACGGTTTTTGCGAGAGATCGGTTGTGTAATCTTTGCAAATAATTCTCGTAACACAACAAACGTTTTAAAATAATATGTTTTGTACTAAAATTTTACTTGTAATTACTTCTACAATATATAAAGTTATAAAGTAATTCAGCTAGAATATAAGTAATATAAAAAACTTTATTTAATAATTTTATGATGACATTTCACAATTACACGCCCACGCCCACAATTATATCCCCTATGTACCTATATCATGGTATTTAAACTTTTTTAGTTTATTTAAGAGGATTTTTTACTTGATAATTCTAAAGTTCCTTTCATAAATAATGCTACTTTCGTTATAAGGATTCTTTCAAGTTTCGAAAAATTTCAAATTTCACCTGCTTAGCCCAGTAGTTATGATTATAATTTGTCTGTCGGTCAGTCGCTCGATAGCGTATTTTTTTTTAATATAATAAGTATATATTAAATAATTAATGTTAAATTGTTAACACGTTTACCGTCTCCTCAGCACTCCTGGCGCAGTCAGCAAAGCTACGCGGCAATCGTCTCAACCTCTGACCCCGGCACGCTAGCACTAAGGCTCTTTCAAAAGCACACTTCTCATATTCTGTTTGTGCTCTTATTTGTAGAGCTGTTAGGTTTTCTGGTTCTAGTTCTAAATAAAAACTCGTCATAATTTATTCATATTTAAGCATTGAAAAGATCATTATCTAAATGACTGTTTGTGGGTCGATTCCACTCAATGGAAGGTATTGACTACCATATTATGCGGTACAACGCGTAGAACAGTAAAACTATTAAATAAACAGTAACCCTTAGTGATTAATAATTATTCTTCTTCAGTCTTTGTTTAAGTTTTTACTTAAACATATACATACTTAGTATTAAATGTATATACAATTATTAAAAAAATGTTGTGACATCGGCTCAAACCTCTTTGGTTTTTAGATGTTCTTGATCTATTTGTATATCCAACTCTAATATGAAGTATAAATTATAAATAAAAAAGATTTAAAGTAATAGTTATTTAAATAACAAAATTATATTTTATAAATGATACCAGCAGCGTGCGCGGCATCTGCTAAAGCGCCGGCGTAGTGTGTTGCCTTCGCTCGAGCCAAACTTCTTCCGAGAAGAGATCGTACGTCGGAGTTCTGCAACGCTCAAGTTCATTCAAACAAGTTGGCTTAAAATTCTGTTAAAACAATTTCACAAAGCAACGTATGCAGGTGTTTCAACTTTTAGAATATGAATACTAGGGTATTCATTTTATTAAAAGACACCGTTATGGCGCAGTGGGACCATTATCTAACTGTTAATGCAATGGTTGTGGGTTTACTTCTCACTGGGGAGTGGTACACATATACTATTTTTATGCCACCATAAACAAAGCGCGATATTTAGAAATTCCAGTTTATAGCAATTTGTATGTATATCATAAATAGTTCTAAGACAGTACTATGGTCTGTATACATAACAAATGCCTCGCCGTAAATCATAACGTAACGAGCACGATGAATCAAAATTGCTTATCTAACATAACTAGTATAATAAACAGGCAACATTTATATCGTTTACAAAATATTCATTTATATCGTTTACAAAATATTCATTTCTCACATTCCACCGCAGAGCTTCGTTGTAGGCCAAAATAGCTTTCTCGAATTGCTCCAAGCGTTGCAAATAATTTCTGCGAAGTGAAAATATTATCTTCAATCTGCCTGCTGTCTTGACATGTTTGTCTGTTTGATTAATACATGTCTTGGATATAAATAGATATATATTAAACTTAGTAGTAAAAAGCCCTGTAGGTTAATGTTTTACCTTCACGCAACTCTCTTTATATCTAGTATATACTTACTACAAATAGTAAGAGATTTGTCTATTGCCACCTTGCAAGACATTGTAACCTATACTTTTGAATAAATGTGAAGTTAACCTAAGATAGGTTGTCAAAAACATTTATGGTCAGAGTTGTAAAAAATAATAATAATAATAAAAATGCGACTCATAAAAAGATATTATAAATTAAATATAAACATTAAAAATTATTTTCGATATATTCCTTAACAAAAGTTTCATGCTTTTTTCTTGCAAAGTCAAAGAGATTCCCAGTGTTATGAAACGTTCTTTACTCACCATCTGAAATCGAGACATTGAGTATTATTACTTTTTTTCACAAGTTTTTTTATATAACGTTCATTCACTACTCAATCAGATATTCCTTTTGTCCAGATCTCGTCTATTTGAATATAAGTTGACCGATTTTATTTATTTATGTGCAAAATCTTTCAACATGATTTAATTTTATTCAATACTTGAACTCACCCCCTTTGACGATAAACAGCTACTACGTTGCATATTGGCCTCTCCTCAAGACATAACTTCTTTCTCATATTTTCAGAGTAAAAATTGATAAAAAATATTTTATAATGTCGTTATATTTTAGTGAGATCTAGGTGGCTTACGATACAATGTACAGACCTACCTGTCTCTTTTAAAAGTAAAATATAAATGTTATTTATGTATTTAATTTTCTTCTTGAAATTATGAATATACTAGCTTATTTACGCTCAAACAAATAAAAGTAACTAGCCCGTCGCGGCTTCACCTGCGTAAAGACACAACCGGATTATTGTTCGGTAACTTTAATTTGTCAATATGAGACAAGCAAGTATCTTGCTCATACAGATGTTCCCTAGGCGGTAATAAACTGATTCATCATTTAGTAAATCGGAATATCAATAATCAGCTCTCATTTGTGTTTCGCACGCATTGCTATAACGAGCTGAATAAATATATGATAATGTGTTATTCGTTATAACATATTATAAATAGTGATTAAACTCGGTGGTTATCAATGGAAATTTAACATGATGGGGATGTCTGTCTGTCCGGGGGGAACTTTATCAAAATAAAATCAGTTTTTTATTGACTATCGTTATTGTTAAAAATATTTCCGAAAGAATTTATGGGTTCGATTCCCACTCGGGGAATTGATAATATATTTCTTTCATTTACGTTTTGGTACCTGCGACAAAGCGTGACATTTAGTTCCACTATTCAACGTATAATATTTCGGTTTCGGGCAGAAATTAGATAACGGAGTGTCATGACTCATGCTACTAGGCTCTCTCTGACTACTGCTATGTACAGAAAATATTAACAACGCTTTAATGTTATTTGTTGAAATTTCACATGAAGACATAGTTTTAGTTTAAGGAAACTAACTATAGAAAGAAAAAAACTAACGAACGATAAACGTTGCCGGGCTTAAGAATTTATTGAGAAATTGCTTACGCTTTTCTTTGATAAGTCATGGCGTCTGTTTTTAGATTTTAATGTTATATGATATAAAGATAAAATACTTTGATATCCCTCCACGACTTGTAAAGGCCGTGTTACAATACAGCTAACATGTGATAGACACATGTTCTAGTATTTCATTTTCCTTTACATATTATAAAAGAAGATACGTACTCGCATGTGATGACAAGCGCATGAATGATTTCACTGAACACGATATTGCAAATACATCAAATATTTCAAATTATTATACGAAATGAAAATAGCATGTGACAATGCAGACGTGAGGGGATTGCTTTTTCATTTTATATTTTTACCTTCACATAGCTTTAACGCCTTATATTGTAATCGACGAGAATCTTGTAAACATTCTAATAATAAGATACTTCGTTACTTCTGCACTTGAGACATAATTTGGGTTGGTTGTGGGTTCGTTCCCACTCGGGAAAATAATGATATTAAAATTATTTTCATTTCTCCACTCGGGTACCTACGACCAAATGCAGCATTCAGTGCTGCCACTCAACATGCAATATCTCGATTCAGGCAGAAAATGGACAATGGAGTGTCTAAACACTAGGTTCTGTCGGAGTACGCCGCTATGCGGGAAATGTAAAATATAGAAAAATGAACATACCTATAATAAAACTAGTATTGTTTTGACAATTGATCTGTCTACATAAAATCTATAAATATAATTATAGCACACATTCTGACATATCAATGAGCACTTTAAGGAATTTTCATGTAGTCAATGATGATTATGGGCTCCCCATTGTACATGCTTATTGAACTAATTACTCGTTAATTAATGTCAATCTATCACGCTCTTCTATATTTATGAGTTAATTTTTGATATTTTTAAATAAATAAATAAAAAACTATCAGCTCTTGTAAAGGTAGGTAGATATATTTTTAATTAAATTAAATTATAACCACAGAGAAATCAAAACGCAACATTTTGATTTCGGGCAGAAAGCGGACAGCTGAGTTTCGTAACATTTATTTTCTCTGTGTAATTTTTACTTGCGGGAGAACGTAAAAATATAAATAAAAAGCATTCAATGAAATCCATAATCATTATTGAATTATGTTTACATAAGTAATTTGATAGTTATTCACGATCACGTTAAAACGTATTCTCTTTCTTTTCATACAAAAGCACATCCATATAGTACACTAGACACCAAGGAAAACTATTAAAAATGTTTCGATAAATCTATTTTAATAATTTATGAAACGTAATGTTATTAATAATTCTTATTGAAATTATTTATTCATTTATTGGTTTTCTTATTTATGCACCAAATAATTTTTAATGTACTTTTTAAAAGTTAAGATAATTATGATATTTACTTCAAGTAAATATTTTGAGTACACCGCCCACCATCTTCTTATATTATAAATAAATTAAAGACCCTAAAAAATAATATTTGTACGTGTTTTATATTATATAACTTTTTACGACTTTGATCTCCCTACGACGTTTATGTATCACACGCATTTTCGGAAACACAAACTTTTATTTATCACTGAAACATAATAAAGCGCCGCGTTGAATTCTGCCACTTTCCACGCAATGTCTCATTTTCGGACGGAGAGTGGAGCACGGAGTGTCTTAACACAAAGTTTTCTTTGAGAAGCCCTACTATATATATCTATTTCTTATTATGCTGTCGCTATGGCTTCTCTTAATATGCTGTCGCCGTACGTGCACGCTTGAGGGATCAAGGAACGCGAGACAGCGTCATACACGATGCATTTAACCAACATTGCTATAGCGGTTTGCAGAACATTAGATCATGTCAACGACATCGCTAATCCGTAAACTACCAGCACACCAAACCATGACAATCGTAAAATATTGTATGACGCAGCGCTCTATACATTTAATTAATTTATTCTTTAAATTTTAGTCTTTTAAATATCATCTTACTATAAAACCTTTATTCTTTGAACGCTTCTTATATACTAATATCTTATTAGTAGTTCCTAACCTTTCAATATACCAATACTTTATATATTTCATAATATTATCGATAATGTAAACTAAAATGCCATACAACACTATTTGAAGATGGCGGTGCGTCCCAACATACGCTTTTACTTATAAATATTGTAAATTTGATAAATATCATTATATAAATAACCTTCCTAACATCTCATGCTCTTAATATTGTTATTTACCGTATAATAAATATTCTTCTATTTAATTAGTTATCATTTCATATTAATTTTATGCAAATTTTCTATTAATAATACAATAAACTTACCAAGGAAATCTTCTTAATTTACAATTATACATCTTACCAATCAAAAATGTCATAAAAGTATTGTATTTCGATCCCTTTGCATTTTATGTGTTAAATTTACTAATTAAATATTCACTTCCTTGTATTAAATTCATATTATTTGCAATTTAATTTCAATAATTTCCTAAGCGTCCTTTTATTGCGTCATCCTCCCGCCAACCCCTTTTCTTTTACTTCTTCCCTTCATTAACTATAACCTGCCTGTATGGCATTCAGCCTACATAATATTTATAAAAATATTAATTACTTTTTTTTTTAAATTATTCAAATATATAAAATAAAATAATTATTTTTTATATTATTAAAATTTTAATTTAAATTAAATTATATTATTCAGTAAAAATATTTTATACATATTCCTACGTATGTCTATGTATAGTATGGATTGTTACAATATGATTTTTTATTTCTAATTCTTCTTCTGTTTTCCTTTAATATTATATTTCACTTCAATGCTTTTATAGCTCGTGCCATTTTCGGTTCTTTTAATATGTAATTTATTTTTGTGCTTATTTAAGATGAAGGCGAGCACACTTATCGATAGTACGTAGTAAAGGTGTATATAAAAAACGAATATTTTGACATCTAAATATTCGCAACGATCCTGCTATATAGCAAGATAACTATCCTGGGAACAATCGAGTTTGCGTGTTAAGTTATGGGAACTAAACATCATGCTTTGTCTTAGGTATCAGGGCGTAAATGAAAATGATTCTAGATTATTTTTATTTCTTCTTCCGATTCTCACATTCATCATGCCCTGAATGGAAATCGAACCCACATCCATCGCTTTTACATTTAGACGCTTTTCAACTGCGTCACAATAATCACACTTAATTTCGTATTAATTACTTCGTGTTAACTATTTAATACGAACAAATGCACAGTAGAATGCCGTATCTTATGCAAGCTACTCTAGCTTTTATCTAAGTATGACTAATATTGAATTTAGTACGCTGAACTTATAAGAAACTTTGATAAACTCAGTTTCTATTTCCAATTATCATGAGACGGTTATTACGGTGGTTACTCAAACTCAAATATTGAGTCAAACTACTGAGCATCCAAGCCAAGCCGATAGTAAAAGATATGTCCATACTTATATTATAAATGCGAAAATCTGTATGTAACAGACAACAGTTACGCTTTTACGGTATACGAAGGAATTCAAAATGAAAATAGTTGAATATCCAAGATCAAACATATAGGAACTAATTAAAATAAAGAGAACCACTAACGGCCAGTCTCAATAACTTATCTATATCTGTTACAGTTTGTTAATTTTGCTGCTGTAGTTAGCTATACGCGCGGTTTTGCATTTCAATAAACAAAGATAGATCAAAATTTCAACTTTCAAAATCGATCTATCTTTGGGAGGACTTACCGCTTACTAAAGATAGGACAAAGCTATAGAAAACAAAATTAGTCTGTTTCAATAACACTTTGTCAGCTAATGAGCTAACTTTAGTTTTTTTAAGTTACTGTCTGTTATAAATTTGCTATCCATACAATTCGGGCGATTATTCTACAGTTACCTTCGACAACTTTTAATTTTTTTTTAGGTATGTCGATTCACTTGAAAAAAAAATCGATCTCTGATTCGATTCGAATCGAGCATACTAGAATCGATTCTCGATTAAATCGAGCATTAAAAGATCGATTTTCGATTAATCGCGAATTTTTCAAACATGCTTTATGTAGACACAGAGCATTACTGATGATAATTTACCGTTAATATAAGTAATGTAGAAATTGTAGGAGACTGTCTGTAGTTTAACCTAAATAAGTCAGTCATAATAAATAAATTAATCAAATTGTAAGTTTATAAAATTTTATTAAAGTTAAATAAAAATTATTATAATTATTTTATCTGTTCAAATTATCAATGCGTTCCGACGACAGCAAAATATTAAAAGACTAAAATATCGTAGCTAATTTAGGAATTATATTGCTAGTTCTTGAATTGAATTGAATCGGTCCGATTCGAGGGGTTCATGTATCGATTCATCGAATCGAAGTAGCATTCCAAATCGATCTAAAAATCGATTATTTAAGATTAATCGATTTCAGATCAACATGCCTATTTCTTTTAATAATATGGATTTTTTCAGTGATAAAAGTAATAATAAAATGTATGAGGCCGGTGTGTTCGATTCTGTTGCAAATAAAAAATCTAAAGAACGCAAAGGGCCGTATCGACTATAAATGTGTGATTTCGATTGAATAAAACAAGCGTTAATGACTTATTAATAAAAATTTGACCATCCTTGCGAGTAGCATCGATCCGGTGAGCAGAAGCTAGACTATATAATTTTTATGAGCATTGCTAGTTTAGAATGTATACATTTCTATGTATTTATTAACATTCATAAAATAATGTAAAAGATATCTTTCAGGAATTTCGGTTCATTGCCATTGCATCAGCTACAGTTCTATGCATGAGGGACAATGCTTGTATCTGTTGCAGGCTTCATTGTTTCAAAGGCTACAGCAAGCAGAATTGTTTCTGAATTTTCTGATGTATCTCGTGCCATAGCGGGGTTAGATCCAAAATATGTTAAAATTATAGTTAACACCCAGCATTGCTTTTACACAATAGCAAAATTTCCAAAAGTTCTTGGTGCAATAGACTGTACACACATACAGTCACCTGGTAAGTAGATGCTTAGTAGTAGGAACTCCTACACTTTTACTGTTATCATGTTGCAATGCAATTTTACCATAGCAATTAAGTTGATGATTTCTTTTTAGATTCAAATATACAATAAAAAAATTGAAATAGAAAAGCAATATTTTCAATAAACATTTAAGGAGTATGTTATGCAGATTTTGCCACTGAACAACTACTATATTTAATAACTCTGTCCTTATAAGTGAGTTTGAATTTTTATTTTTTTCCCTCTCTCTCTCTATATATATAATAAGATTGACTTTATTATATAAAATATAAAGAGATCACACAAATATTATTTTTAGATGCTTTATTATATGGAAAAGGTGATTCCCAGTGCTTTCCTCAAAAAGTTGCCTTTTAATTCAAACTGTTATTATCGCCACCTCTGTATTACATAACATTTGTCGATCACATAATATTAATGACGTAGAACCAGAGGTAGATATACGTCTGGAGCAACCTGATATTCCACATCTTGATGAAGTTGTTTACCAACATCATGGTGTTAGGAGTCATCTGATTAATAATTATATTATGGTATGTATGTATCCATATAATATACATTTTAAGTCAAAATAATTATTAATTATTACCTTTTATCTCATTTCCTGATAATACAACATCTTGTCTACATTTTAGTGGATAAATATAGTAAATAATCTGTAAAAATTATATATTCTCAAATAAAAATGTTTATTTCCTTTCTTATGGCTTTATTTTTTTAAATAAATTGGGTTATCTGAGTAATAAAAAAATATAATATAAAAAAAACTGACAATAATCATATTATTTATACACAAATTACACACAAACCAATTTAATCATAATTAATTTCTAACTTTAATTTGTTAATATCAAGATTTAATTTTACAATTTATAATTGAAGCTTCTTTTTTAATGCTAGCTTTTCATTTCATAACAATCCTTTTTGTTTTGCAATTTCCAATTTTTTCTGATTTTTTTTTTAAATAACAAGCTAGCTCCTGGCTCTTGTCTCTCTGTGCTCTCTGCACTTTCTCAAAGAGCTTCCTTTGTTTGTTCACTGTAAATAATATAATTGTAATAATACATTGTATCACCTGAACAATTTAAGTGTTGAGATAAAATTCTGTATCTTTACAGCCTTTATTTCCATGTTTCTAATTAAATTTCTTTGGGGAAATTTTATTTTCCCCACAGTATTGCAGCTGTCACCCAACCCCACAATATTACAACTGAGATCTCCTAGTAATGGGTTTTCAGGTCTTAGCTCAAAAACCTCCTCAATTAGTTCTGATACATGATTATAAGCAATATATCATATTCAAAAGTAAAAAAATTATAATATATATTGAAAATAAATATGATGCAAGATTAAACTCTTCAAAATTGAATTTATCTACTAATAACTATGTTTATTTAAAGTAAAAGCCAAAGACATTTGCGTATATTTTCTTTGCTACTTTCTTACGTGTTTTTATTATTAATATTAACACAGTTGCACCTTTTGCTTCAATATTATTTGTTCTTTGAAAACATTTTATTTCTAACTTTTACAGTACTTAAAACTAGGCTTATAAAATTAATAGATATATAAATGCTAAGAAAGTTCAGTTATGATTACTGCCCTCGCCTAAAGTAAATGTAATAAATCACATAAACAAAAATTACTATAAAACATTTTACAAATTTAAAATAACATATTCTTGTGTCCACGACATTCAATTAATTTGCTTTTAATTAAAATAATATCGTATAGGTTATGTACATCTACATCCCAATCCAACCCAAAAATACAGTTGAATTGATACTCTCCTTATTAAGCGATGCTTAAAAAACAAATAAAATTACAGTACAACTAATACTAACGATAAAATCTATTACGATTCGTATAATTTAAGGGCACTTTACCTCCATATTGCTTGAGAATTACAAGTAGGTCAATACCTATGTTGACACATAGCAAGCATTATCCTCACGAAATGCTCTAATTAGACGGATATAACTCGTTCAGTGCACCGTCTCCTTTCACATGAACACATGTGGGATATAGCATCCAACCTCAATTCATCCGTACAATTGGAATAGATGTATATACTGAATGTGTTTTGTATAGTTTAATGAAGTCGAACATTAATAAACAGATTTCAGAACTATGTTTAACTATGTAATGTTTCATTATTATCGAATAGCTTAATTTTGTATAGATAGGAAATTCATCATGTGGTCATTGTGGCGCAGTAGCACAGCATCTGACTCTATACGCAATGGTTATGGCTTCGTTTCCCATTCAGATGATTATATATTAGTTCCCTTTAATTGATTTGTCAATTAGACTAAGCGCAGCGTTGAGTTCTGCCTCTTAACCCGCAATAAGTTTATCTTGTTCATAATAAGATCATAATAAGTTTATCTTGCAGAATGCAGAATGAAATGGGAGTAGGTTTTCTTTGGCTTACCAGCTACATGGGGAAAGCGTGAAGCTGCAAAAAAATCAAGAAAATGTTTCGTTGACTTGTATTATTATGGAAAAATATCTGCTGTGTAATTTCATTATTGTTATGACTAACCTAAGGAGTTCATCGTATTTTTCTTGATAACAATAAAACATCTAACAAATGTTAAACACGCCAATAAAAGATATATCGTTTTTCGATACATGCCTAAGCATTTTGTTTCACGTTCCGATTCACACAGATTGATTCAGTTTGCATAAAAAAAGTAAACGGAAAAAACAAACGAATTGGGAGACCCGCGAATTGTGTCGCAAGCAATCAGAATAATGAATCTCCTACCACCAGACTACTGGGTTACCCGCCTTTTACGGGACGCTACCCAGCGGCGGGGAGGAATTGTATTCTTAACCCGTCCCCCCACGGGGAGAAAGGTGTTAATATAATATGTAGTTTTATACCATACGTAAAATAAAAAGTCGAAGAAACTTATCTAAAATACTACACAGCTTGTAACGATACATGTTATACACAAAGAAACGTATTGTATAAAATATTTTTAAGTAAAATAATTTAATTTAATAATAGTATAACTTACTTAATAAATCTTATTAAAAAGGTTTAGAAAAAAAATTTCGTTTTTATAAAATGACATGTTGGCTGAATGAGATACTGGCGGGTTAATTTATATTTTGAAAAGAAAAACAAGGAATATTTTAATGGCCGCACCGTGGGTCAAAAAATGACAGACAGAAAATTAATAATATAAAATTACATGCAATACGTGGAAGTATTATATTAGTGAGTTTATTAAAAATATACGGGAGTTGAAAATATTATTGTTCTAATTGTATTCGGGGTTTGTATATTTGTTAAATATGAAGAATTTGTTGATAAGTTCTTATTGTATTATTAATACAAAAATTGCATATAATAAACATAAAATTATAAATATTAAAATTAAGTGATAACATTAAAGAGATTATACATATGCTTAGAATTTTCTTCGTATGAGACTTACAAAATATTACAATACCTATGTATAAGTTAAAGCGTCGGCTGCGACGGTCCGCCATCTTTTAATAATATTGTATTAATAAGGTATTAATATATAATTTGTTGAGAGGTTTCTATAGCGATTGTTTTAACATCTTATACGAATGTATAAAATTTAAAAGAATATTAAAAAATATATGAATAGGGCATTGTAATACGATCACGACTACCGGGGATCAGAGTGCCTAGAGCTTACCGATAACTGATGTCAGTGACGTAAGTCAATGTTTCTAGGCATCACTGAGGCTGACGTGTTTGGATAAAGTGAACCGCTATAACCGACTTGGTTTGTTGTATCTTGTCTCATGTTTTCTTGCGCTGCGTAAGCAATGCCTGTACGATGTCGAACATTCTTATACATGACATGCGACTATCATAGTTCAATGATATGAAAGCATACTGATTAATTGATGACAAATGATGGATATGCGGAGTGCGACCGAGCTGATATGCGAACCAGCGACTTATATTGTGGCCTCCTAAATCAATAAATACATCCAATTAAAATAAATTCAAAATAAAACCGAAAGTAACAAGTAACTTTGAAATATCAAACATAAGTTTAGATCCAATTGTGTGGTAGGTCGGGTCCGCCGATCGGTCGGAATTTACAGTATGTGGTAGGGCGGGCCATTGAGTTATTTTCCTTTTTCGTTATTACTATCAGCAACGGATAGGTATAACACGAGGATAAATAAGATCTTGGTTTATTTACGAACTTTGCAACAAAGAGTCCTTACTATTTGAGGTATATCATAAGGCAATGTGTTATTAAAATAAAATATATTTTTGAATATTTTTAAGGCAGTAGATAGATATCTTTTAAAAACTCTAATAGTTATGCGCGGCTACTAAAAAAGCATGGTAAGTATCGTCAATTGCACTATAAATTAAAGACATTCTAAAAACCACCTTTATTTTAAATACTGAAACTTTATGAATAAGACAATATGCATGAGTAGGTTTTCAATTTTCTTAATATATTCTAATTTAATCACTGGTAAAGTATCGCATAATCTTGCAGGATTTAATTTGGTCGGTTTGGTTTGGTTGGTTTGTTGTATGCAACTCGTAAGATCAGCGTATCTAAATAACAAAACGTAAGTGCATTAAATTTTCATTAAAACTTTATAATTGCTAAAGCTTCATTTTTTACTTTAATCTATTTTAAAACTATTTGGTATATACTTAAGTCATTTAAAATACAACGCAGTGGATAGCTTTTTCCTGATGATAATTTTTTAAATCTTTCTTGTAGATTCTAATTTTTTTCCCGTATATCAGTGTAGGTAGTCAAAGAGAACATAATCTTAAGAAACGCAGTTCTACAAGTTTTGAGTGGCGGAACCCAACGCCGCGCTTTGTCTTAGAAGAACAATGTCCATTATTCCTCATTCTGAAGATCGAATCAACAACCATTGCATTTACAAAAGTCAAAGTTCAGATGCTAGTAGAATTGAATTGAGATTATTTATAAACTCACTACACTTAGCTTGCTTAGCTTGTATTGGAAAACATTTTTCAATAACAGTAATAACTTAGGAAGTATTCTGTTACGAGATTTTGCCTTACAATGTCTTTTAAATATTGTGTTCCAGGAATTTTATTTTTAAATTACATAGTTTTACATATTAGTGTATGTCCTTTATAAAATAAAATTGTAAATGCATTTGATCATGTGATAATCTTCACATCATGATGATCATGTGATAACCAAAATTTCGTGCATGAGCCCACGAATACGGTTTTTGAATTGGTTCGCAAACCAAACGCTGTAATGTCTGATTTTTTTCGAAGTAAACAAAATCAATAAAATAACTCAAAGTGAATTAAATACTTGTGCAATCCTTGCCTCTAGATTTATTTTAATTGGCGACGCAGCAACATACTCAGGTTACAGCTAGTATAATATATACATTAAGTTGATCTTGCAGCTTATAATTTAGTATAATGAATCTACTAGGCTACTAAATACGCTACATTATTTTTCATTATGCAACTGCCATTACCGGTCAACATTTCCGGAAACACAGCTATTTACATACAGAATGGCAACGTTAGGGTAGTTTTATTTTTAATAGTTCACTCACATTAAAATGTAAATTAGTTTTGCATGCCATAAGAAATATATATGATGTGTAATTTTTGTTTTTGTGCTATTTCCAGAAATAAGCCGAGGTTAAAAGCTTAGACTGATTAAATTTTTCATATTTTGTGGTAATTGTTTTCTGTAGTATTTTAGTGTATATGCTTATTAGTTTCTTGAATTGAAATAGACAAAGAGTGCTAATTTAGTAGTTTGTTTTAGAGACTTTTAAAAATTAATAGTAGAAATGGCTCAAAAAATAATGATTTTTTTACAGCTTTTCGTTTTTTTCCTACATAGAAGGGTATTATCAAGACACTCCGTTCTACACCTCCGCCTTTACTTTGTGCCGTGCGTCACGACTGGTCTCAACTCTCAATCTCTCATTCAATCAGTTTATAAATTTAAAAAATATTTACTCGCGAGGGCTTTAAACTCACAACACATTTGATTACATAAACTATAGACACTCAACATGCAGTGTAGAATCAGTACCTATTGACGAGTGGTAACTGGCGAAAAGTGTAGTACGGAGTAATTTACCTCTATGTTCTCTAAGTTACGATTTTAAATCCACAACAAACACAAAAAATACTTTAAAATGAATACTCTCCTATTCGTTACAAAAACAATAAAAATACAGCAGCCAAGAAAAATATTAATGAAAATTTGAATATTTAACATAAAATGTAGTAAAATTTACCTGCCAGTGCTACGGCACAGATAGTTTTATATTTTTAATACAGAAGTGAGAACTTGTGAGTTTTCTCAAACGTATTACATTCGTAGCAAAGTGCGGTAGTAATGATCTCATTTACGGTGAAAAATTAAAATGCCGTTCCTTTTAGCCTTAAGCTATAAATTTAAAATACTATATCTACTATTTTTATTTTACGAATTTGTCTGTTTTTGTTCGGTTTTTGTTAAAAATGTAATTAAAATGAGAATATTATGATTCGGTTCGAATTAACACTCAAAATTAGGGATTCTATTTACCTAAAATTTGTACAAAATAAGATGTTATGTTGACCTAATTAGGTTAAGTAACAGTTTTATTATTCGTTTTTGTATATAACCTAGTTACGAGTTTACTCGCAACTTTGTTTACGTGCACTTACATAATATGTCTTTTCATATTTACATAAAATAAGTGTAAAAATCTGTATTTTCCTTTACCCGTAGGAATTTCTTATATTTCACCTTCAATTTGCATTACATTCCCCAATTAATTTAATTGTACGATTAAAACAGTTAGTTGGAAAACATTGATAAATTTGTATCCAATATTTGATCGACAAATTGTGGCGTTAAATAACTTATTGTGCTGTCTGAATGTCTACCCTGCATAATGTAACCTTTTATATGAAAAAGCAACTTCACGCTTTTTAATGTCTATCAGGGTGGTCAGAAAGAACCTAGTGTCAAGGCACACCGCTCACCGTGCAAAATCGAGACCTTGCTTGTTAAGTGGCAGACAAATTACCTAGAGCAGAGAATTGATAATAATTTTATTATAACCTGAGTGAGAATCAAACCAACCACCATCGTTTTCACACTGCGCCACAAAGGCGTCTTTGTAAATAAATATAAAAACCGAATTTCAAGAAGAAATAAATTAAATGTAATTTAAGGTTTGCTTCATACATGTCTCTTAAATTTTACATTTTGGCTCCATTATTCACGAAATAAAGCACACAGCTGTCGAAATACACGTTCATTTACTAAAGCGAGTACGACGAAAATTTCACGATAGTGAAAAATTTCGCTCTGACTGCGACCAATATCGCTCTATCATTACAAACAGCTGTAGTAGCTCGTAACTCAGGCGCACGTGCCCACCGATACACATTTTTATCTCGTTTGTTTAGATTATTATCAGGAAGTTCCATATTTCTTCTAGATTTTAGCTTATTTGTGTATGTATATTTTTCTTTCATGAATTATGTGAAACTTATGACCGATATTACGTAAAAACTCTCTCACGTGAGTTCGGAGTTTAGAGTTTTAGAAAGTTATCCAAAGAGTTGTGTTTTAATGATTTGTTGTTTAATTTAATAATAATATTTTTTAGTAAAAATATACCTTTGTGGGTTTTTGTTAACTTGGCTGTTCTGTAAGGCTCATGCGGCGAAATTATTGTATTGTCACCATAACTTGTAAGTTTCCAGCGGGCTGAGTTGACTTTGTAAGATTTGTTTACACTAATAAAGACAAATTTATTAAAAGCGTGTTAATAAAATCTTGTTGTTAGTTAAATAATTTTACTGTTATTCTATTAATTATGATTACACACATGAAAATTATTTAATTGTATATTAAATATTGCAATTTTAATACGTTATTGCTCAAAAATATCAACTGTTTCCAAGCAAATCTTCGTGGAGGAAAAAATAATGTCTTATGGATGTAAATCGTCAAATCGAATTCCTTTCCCCCGATCAAAAGCGGATTATAGATGTAGAATTCTGTAACAAACGTGTCTTTGCTGTTAAGACGATGACATATTTCTTGAATTTCTTACTCCATTTATATAATATGATACCATAATTTTTGTTCTAAAAATAATAATAAAGATACTTTTAAATATTCAAATAGGTGTAAGATAACGTGATTTAGTCATTGCTTAGAGAAATAGTGAAGTACTTACAGTACAGTACGTACAGGCATAGGCACATTGTGGCGCAATGAGAATGTGTCTCACTGTAAGGTTGTGGGTTCGATTCAACTTCGAGGGAACGATTATGTATTATTTGCTGCTATGCGGAAAAAACATGAAGCTGTTCAAATTTACATTTATGTAGGCGGGATTTAGACTATAATAACTGTAACAGTTCAGCTGAACTATAGTTCACTATTACTTACTTAGCTAAAGTTTTTCTGCGTGATGAACTTTTTCTGAGTGTAAGTTTTCTAGTTAAGTCCACACAAACGAAGTTGAAATCTTCTTGCACTGATAGTCGCTTGCTGTGTACTTAAGTTTAGGCAAGTCTTAGCAGACATACTCATAATTTATATATATATTTTTTGTTTTGAAATTCAGTGATTAAACTGTTTATAAAATTAACTGTCCCAATGTCTTAACTTTTTAATTTGTTTTTTAAATGATCGACTTTCGATCGAACTTTGTTCGAGTTTTACTGATATATAAAGAATTTATGAACGACTTTAAATTCCATACACAATTATTAAAAAGAGAATATTCTGTTCCATGCAAATAACGAAGATTACAAAATTTATTTCAATACTTCTGAACAGATTTTATTACCTAGGAGAAATCAAATTTGTAATAAATAGAGGGAGCTTTAGAGACTTTAAAAAAAAAAGTACTTTATGGAAGCGTGTCTTAAGTAGTTCACAGTAATATTCAGGCTTTGCCCCTTTCATATTTTGCTCCGATATTCTCAGAAATTAATTTAACTATTGAATGCTAGGATGAAGTTTATAATTTTCATACTTTATATCGTCTTTACAGAATCATAGAGCTAAAAAGAACTAACAAAATGCTTACTAATTTTTTCCCATATAGAAAGAGATAAAGCTTTTTAAGATTTTGAATATTTTGTACTTTGTTTTATTTACGTACAATTTTGTGTTTTTTTAGCTTCACGCTGTATCCTGCACACTGCAGGGTAGGCAGAGGGAACCTAGTGTTAAGACACTCCGTTTCCCATTTTCCAACGAATTCGGAGGCATCGCGTGCTAAGTGGTGGAACTTAACGCCGCGGTTTGTCTCGACACCGAAGCGAAGAACATGAAAATATTAAATATTACCACCCCTCGAGAGGGAATCGAACTCACAACCAGTCGTTTAAAGTCACACGCTTGTGCCTCTGCGCCACGACTGGCCCCTTTTTGTGATTCTTATCTATTATTTTTAATAAAGAGTAAAAAAAAGTTTTTAAAACGCATCCTTTTCTTTTCTTTCATTTAATCGCCTCATGATTAATGATTACGTGATTTTTTCCTATATGCAAAGATATAATTTATATCATATCGTTCTACGTATCTCGTGTATCTTACAACATTACCTTATATTATCGTATATCTTTCTTCTTTGCTTAAATAAGTCAGTGGAATTTCTATATTTAAAATTTGACCATTCAGACTATAAGTGGTATTAAAATCGCAAATATTTACGAACGTTTAACATTTATAACTATAGTATAATATAAATAAAACAATTATGTTATCACAAGATAAATAGAGAGATATCTGACTCGTCCTCACATTTTCGCATATTCATACATATTATATATTGTATAATACGTTTATAATAGGTTTCAACGCACCTTGTAAATTATAATGTTTCCTTTCGTGGATTTGAACTCACAACCAACCCTATAAAGAAGTCTCAACTACATACCGGAATTGTCAAAAAAAAAAAGAAACTCGTTAGGATAATGCGGTTCTTTCAGAACTTTATAGTTTCAGCACTTCATAGTCTATCGAACACAGCAGTAAATAAAACCCACAAATCAAGCTCTCATTACACAGCATAACAGGTACATTGCTTTTCTTTCAGCCATTCCAACGATCAATATAAGTATCTCGGTTATTTAACAAACTATTTTGCCACGTCTTTCGTTGTCGTCAAAGTGCTTTTTCCTTCACGCCAGTCAGTCGCAGTTGGAATCACGTAGGTCCTACAAAATAGATTTTGTTTGAACAACGACTATTCTCTTTCTTTGTTCTATTATTAGCTTGGACATTGTTATTTATACTGTAAATGAAGCATAATGGGGTTTCATTTTAAATTATTAGGAGAATGAAGTTGCTACTGGAATTACTATGTAAATATATATTTTATTTAGTTCGGAAGGGAAATGGTGAACGTAAAGTCTCGATACTAGTCTCTCTCTCTGTTGCTTTATAGAGGAAAGCAAGATACTGAAAAATATAATTATTTAAGTAAGATTGGCGGATGGAGATCAAATCTGTCATCTTGACATACAGTAACAATAACCTTTAAATACAGAACAGTGAGAAATTATATAGATAGATATACGTATCTGTTATGTATTTAATATAATATATATTTCCACTATGTCACATAAACATTGGATCTTAATCTGTTTAAAAATAAGTTTTTACTCGGTGTCATGGCACTCCGTTCTTCACTTTGCGTCTGAAATCCAACCTGGCTTGTTGAATGGCGGGACTCGACGCCACGTTTTGTCCAGATACCAGATCGGTGAAATCAAAACAATATATAATATACAAATTAAAGTCATAATAGTGTTATTTAATCTAAGTATTTTAAAATCATAAGATCATCTGCTCACATAGTGAATATTGTGGCTTCCACGCAAAATAGACTTGAAAAATCATCTGAAGCCTACACTGTACATTTACCTATATTCAAAAGAACCCTACTTTTTAAATTTAATTACTTATTTAGTACCTAAAATAAATTTAAACTACAAAAATCAATCTACTTTAAATATTCCATTTAAATTATTACACTAAACAGTTAAAATAATACTTCTACTCGAAGCTTCAGGAAGTTCATTTCTTCTATTGTTGAATGTTCTAAAGGAGTAAGTTGGTATCGCTGTGAGAGTATGTAGGCACTGAGTATAACTGAAATAGTTCAACTTGAATTCAAGTTAAAACTTAAATTTTGATAAGAGAATATAATTTTATTTCTGAATAGAAGGTATAATATAACCTAAATGTTCAATTTATTGTATTAATTAAAAAAATATTTTGAACATTTTTTTTCAGCTTCACGCCACCTACGTAAGACAGAGAGATACCCTTTTTTTACGTGAGGAAAGAGAGAGACCCTATGAGAGTATTAAGACACTCTATTCTGCATTTTTCTCCCGAATTCGAGGCAATGTAGTCTCAATAGCGGAACTCGACGGTACTTATTGTATTAATTGACACTATTTTATTTTATAAGTTTATTATAATAGAATATATTAATCACATGTTTCTTTCAAGCATACTTGAAATATATTTAAAATCAACATACGTACATAAAAATGTAAAATCTATTAAAGTTTAAATTTGACTTTAACACACATCGTATTAAAGCTTTTGCCATTACAGAAAAGACTTATTTCAGTTTAAAATTCAAAACTTGGAAATTCTACTTCAAGCAACTCAATAAAATTTAAAACTAAATTGAAAATATACGAAACAATTTTTCATAGCGTTCCATCGTGTAGCTGGCGTAGATGAGGTCGAGGCGTAATTTGCGTTAGGGACGCGTCGGAGACATGCAATTTCCTTATAAACGGCTACATCGCAGCACATAGCCGCAAACACCATTTGCGGACACGATTCTATTCCACGCGATAGACGTTCACTAACGGTGGTTGAATAAGGTAAAACATCATTTTTTTATTATAAATAAAAAAAACTAAAACCTTATAAAAAATCTAGTAGCACAGCGTCTGTTATAAGAGTACAGTGGGTGTGGATACGATTCCCACTTAGAGGAAAGATGAAATTAGATTATTTTCGTTTTTCCGATATTATGAAAAGATAAAACGCAGCGTTCATGTCAGCAGCTTAACACCTGCACCCAACAAAATAAAAATAATTGATATGCAATTATTTTTCCGCTTGTGGAACGAACCCATGTTCATAGCGACGACAGTCGGACGCTGTCCCATTACACCACAACGGACTTTATTTTATTAATAACTTTATTCTCAATTTTACTCGTGAAGGAAACTAAGCATTGCAATTTGTTTAACTGTCTTTACGCCTTAAACACGCCATGATCACGTGAACTTTTGTTCAGCGTTTCAACGTATATTCAATGGACGGCTTCGATGAGGGCGGGGTTCAATTCCCGCAAAGTTTTTTTTTTATAATTATATTATGGTGCGTGTTGCTTGGTTTCTTACTTGCGGAAGTTTCAGTTTAAAATTTTGTAATGACTCCGTAATTCTTTGTATTTCTCGTATATTTTTATTTTGTCAGCTGTAATCTTTATAACGACATCACCATACTAAAACTTTCATCGTCTATTCTTTCCCTTTTAGGATATGTTTTTACAAATTTTGAATGTCGTATTTATTTACACATCTTACAGGCAGACAGAGTTACTTTCGCAATTATAATATTTATTAAACTTCCTTTACAGCTAAATGTTTATACTTATAAGTGATATATCCTATACGTGTCAGGCTAATATACAAATAGTTAAGTGTACTATTTATTTTCCTATTGTTATGTAAAAGTTTATTTTAAAACATTCCAGAATTTATCATACATGATCCTATATAACAAAACATAAAAACAACTTGTTCAGATATTTAATGTGTACACAAAAACTGTTTTTTTTTCGTTCCAAAGCCATTTTTAGTTAATAAAAAATTATAGAATGTGAAATTTTTATAACATAGAAAATATTCTCCGATATTCTACCTACAAAACTTTTAAACCAGATTACTGCTAAGTATAATTTCGCCTGACACTTGTTGTTCTACATATCGATTTCTTTTTTCTTGTTTTTTTTTTAGGTTCACGCTATATATGCCTGGGCCGCGGCACTAGTCGCTAAGGATCCGAAGGCGAAAGCCTTAAAAGGGAAGTACAACCGATCCTCTAGGTACTTTAAGCGGCAAATTGCTAGAGCAAAGTCCCAGCATATCACCAAAATCGGTGTGAAACTTGAGAGGTGCCCGTCGGGAACGCGGCAGTTTTGGGCCCTCTCCAAGGCTGTGCTTGGCAACTTTAGCCAGCCTTCGTTTCCACCGTTACGCACAGAGAATGACATCCTGGTCCACACGGCGAAGGAGAAAGCCGATCTCCTGGGTGCTCTCTTCGCCTCGAACTCTACTTTGGATGACCAAGGAACTACACCGCCGACCATCCCGCGGTGCCAGAGCTCAATGCCTGACGTTAAGTTTAGCCAAAAGGCTGTTCGTCGAGCTCTGTTTTCCTTGGATATCCAAAAGGCGAGTGGACCGGATGGCATTTCTCCTATTGTCCTACGAACATGTGCTCCAGAGTTGACGCCGGTGCTAACGCGTTTGTTTCGGCTCTCTTACTCAACCGGCGTAGTCCCAGATTCGTGGAGGAGCGCTCTTATTCACCCGATCCCGAAGAAAGGCGACGGCTCAGATCCGACTAACTACAGGCCTATCGCCATCACCTCCCTGCTTTCCAAAGTAATGGAGAGCATCATAAACAGCCAGCTTCTGGGTTATCTAGAAGATCACCAGTTGATCAACGACCGTCAATATGGCTTCCGCCATGGTCGCTCAACCGGTGATCTTCTAGTTTACCTAACGCACCGCTGGGCTGCTGCTATTGAAAGCAAGGGAGAGGGCCTGGCAGTTAGTTTGGACATGGCGAAAGCCTTCGATCGTGTGTGGCATAGGGCGCTCCTAGCGAAACTACCATCTTTTGGGCTTCCCGAGAACTTATGCAAGTGGGTCGCCAGTTTTCTCACTGGGCGTAGCATCAAAGTCGCTGTCGACGGTTTTTGCTCTGACTTTATGCCCGTGAACGCTGGCGTCCCGCAGGGCTGTGTGCTGTCCCCCACGCTATTTCTTCTGCATATCAATGACATGTTAGAAGACCCTAGCATTCATTGCTATGCGGACGACAGCACGGTGGACGCCGTATACACCGGCCGTGCAGGTCTTTCTCGGGAAAACGTCGACGAGAGCCGAACGAAACTTGTGTCTTCTGTTGAGGCATCCCTCGTGAATGTCTCCTTATGGGCTGAAAGGAACCTGGTTCAATTCAACCCCCAGAAGACACAAGTTTGCGCGTTGACCACTAAGAAAACCCCATTTGTCCTATCACCACTTTTCCAGAACACTCCCCTCCATGCCGCGCCCAGTATCAGCATATTGGGCCTGAAAGTTTCGAGTGAGTGCCAGTATCGCGATCATTTGGAAAGTAAGGCCAAGTTGGCCTCGAGGAAGCTGGGTGTCATCGGTAGAGCTAGACAGTACTTCACGCCCAAACACCGATTGTCCCTTTATAGGGCCCAGGTGCGGCCTCATATGGAGTACTGTTCTCATCTCTGGGCCGGTGCCCCCCAGTATCAGCTCGATCCATTTGATCGCATACAGCGCAGAGCCACTCGAATTATCAGGGACCCAAGAATCTGTGCTGGGCTTGACACTTTGGCGTTGCGTAGAGACGTGTCCTCGTTATGCGTTCTCTATCGCATGTATCACGGGGAGTGTTCTGGAGAACTGTTTGACCTGATACCTGCCGCTGAATTCTCCAACCGCACAGTACGTGCCAGGTTGAAATATCATCCTCACCACCTGGATACCTGGCACTCCAGTACTGTGCGGTTCCGTCGTCATTTCCTTCCACACGCAACACAACTGTGGAATGGCTTACCAGCGGCAGTGTTTCCAGGTCGATACGACATGGGTACCTTCAAAAGGCGCGCTTACCTCCACCTCAAAGGCCGGCAACGTCCCTGTAGCTCCTCTGGTGTTGCACGGGGCCGTGGGCGACGGTGTTCACCTATCATCAAGTGACCCGAACCCTCGTTTGCCTTGTCTTTTTTTATAAAAAAAAAAAAAAAAAAAAATATCCCGCACACAGTAGGGTAGGCAGAGGGAAACTAGTGTTAAGACACTCCGTTCCCCACTTTCCGCCGAATTCGGACGCATTGCGTGTTAAGTGGCGGAACTTAACGCCGCGCCTTTACCTCTCATATGAGAGTTTAAAAAAGGTGATTTTAAAGTGATAAATTGCTTTTCGCTTTTTACCGCGTAGCAAGGAAGGAAGAAACACCTAGTGTAAAGACACTGGCCATCACTTTCCATACAAATTATGGTACAAATATTAGTTGTCAAATAGCGGAGCTCAACGCAACACTTTGTCTTATATATTAGAGCAAGGATATAGGAAAAATGATTCCCTAATAGAAACCCACAACCATTGTTAACACTGGAAGATTAGTTAGACTGATAAAAGATTGAAGTTATTTAATATAACACTCGCTTGTTTATTTAACATTCATTAAGGTTTATTAAAATATAAGTAGAAAAGAAAACTGACATAGTAAAAACGTTCCAAATGTCAGCTAATTTGAAGATAACATGTATTCAAGACAAAGTATGAGCGTGGGAAGGAAAAATGGTAATTTACTCTATAATTCAGTATCTCGTAAAACTGCGAGAAGGTAAAACAAAATAAAATTGTATAATCTAATAAAAATCTCGTGAAGCGGACAAGCGTCCTTTACTTCCTCCCGCCGACAAATTATATAGAGATATTTTATTTATGCCTCCTTGACCTCCACCAATTCAATTTCGAAAATGCTCCCTATTATAAATATTTTGAATTCTGTTGAGGTTTTTAGTAAGACGTAACAAAGAGATGAGAGAAGGGCGATAAACAGAAGTTAAGGAACAATCAATCCTACTTATTGTTGACATTGTTCATTGTGTAATACATAATGTAGGTAAGACGCTTTGCTATATTAATACATAATATAAACTAATGCAGGTATTTCATTATTAAGTACCTTAAGTAAGATCAATAACAATTGATCATATGTCAAAAATATAATTATGAAAAAAAATCTAAATATTTAGCATTTGGCGTCGACTAAATATAAAATGGAATTATGAATATCATGTTCATTTTATTTTTAGCTTCACACTTTGCATTCTCTTACTTCTATAATATACGCTTAAAACACTTGCTTTCCACCTGAATTAAAAATAGCGGTTGTTTGGTGGCGTAATTGAACAAAGTATACATACTTAAATAAAGTATTATTATTCTCCCAACCACAGATTACAAGGTGATTACACCCTTTTAACCCGATTACACCGGATTAACCTAAACTATAATATTTGAATGTAAGAAAAAATAAATACCAAAACCTTGATTTCTTAATTTTATCTACAAAATAGCTATACTATGACAAATTTCTCATGAACAAGGTTGTTGAAAAACTTATTTAAAAAGGTAAGCATTATCTTGAGTGACTTAAAGAATACAATAACAACATAATTCACATAGATTTTAATACTTGTAGTATTTAATTTAATAAAATATAATTTTTTTTTGTGAAAATATTGGATTTCTATATTGGTATTGAATAGGTAAATAAGTCTTAAAAAATGTTTTTCTATTAAATAATATATTAAATAATATATTCGAGAGATACTATTTATTTACTGCAATTCGAATTTGTAAAATACAAACTAAAATTTACATACAAAATTTGAACCTCATTAAAAGTTAGCTAATATTCACTAATTGGCGGCGTTTCTATTTTATGGTAGAACTAAAATTATTAGATATGTTTGTATTTCAGTTCACGATACATCGATGTAGGTAAATGAAACGGCATTTGCATATTTTATTACACGTTTTGCGAACTGTAGTTAACAATTTGTACTCATATATAGCGTGCGGGAAATGCCTCTTAAATATAAATGTGGCGGAAAAGCTTGAAATTTTAACTAAATTTTTAATGTGAACATCTGAAAATTTGACTGCTATACAGTTTGGAAAGTGATTAAAATTTAATCACTTTTATAACTGTTTTATGCGGGGAATTTTAAAAAATTAAGTATAAAAAACAACATAGCAAACTTTTTAATATTTAGTCATAGTATATTTTATAGAGAATATAAGTTTAAAAATATATTAATAAATTTAGGCACAACCATGACAGGATAATAAATTGTTTTTATTAACACATCCAATTATGTTAGCTATTAGATTTTTATATATTGTAACTGGTATCCCCCCCTTCATTGAACTCATCCCTTCATCTGACCTGAAATGTTTGAAAATATATTAATCAAATCATGCCTTGGCTCATGATACGTCCTGTGGTTAGGACCTTTATTATTGTTTTCGTAAGTAACTCAAGATCTTTAAGAGATTCAGAGGTAACAGTGTTAAGAAACGTTCAAGGTATAATATATTAAATCCCTTCAGGAGAGTTGACAGCAATTGCAGTATCATAAACTTTTCCGTTGTAATCGACCACAGCTTGTCTTAGGGAAAGCTGAGGTCACGTCTTATTTATCCTCTCGTTACAGCTATCTAATTTGAGAGTCATAACAAGGGGAAAAATAGCTTAGTGGCCCCACCCCGCCACATGCCGTGAATTCCGACCGATCGGCGGACCCGACCGACCAAATATTGAACCCTCCGAGACGCAACGGAACAGTTCACGTATATGATACTTACAATGCCTCAGCAAAAGATCAATTATTAGCTAGCTGTCCGTCCGTAGTCGTCCCTTATCGTTTTATACGAATATTTAATATTATTAGTTACCTTTTACTCTTTATATTTAAATTAGATATTATATTTCTAAGGTACTTGTGACGCTTCTTATATATTATGTTAGATTTGTGATTTATGATTTGCTATTGATTGGTTTGTGAGATCAATATAATTCATCGGGTTGTGAGGCCGATATACGTAATTACTTTATGAGATCAATATGAGTCATCGGGTTGTGAGGCCGATATACGTCATTGATTTATGCGATCAATATACCTAATTCATCGGGTTGTGAGTCCGATATACGTCATTGATTTATGCGATCAATATACCTAATTCATCGGGTTGTGAGTCCGATATACGTCATTGATTTATGCGATCAATATACCTAATTCATCGGGTTGTGAGGCCGATATACATCATTGATTTATGCGATCAATATACCTAATTCATCGGGTTGTGAGGCCGATATACGTTACTGGTTTGTGAGATCAATGAATTCGTCGGGTTGTGAAGCCGATATACGCCACTGGTTTGTGAGACCAATGAATTCGTCGGGTTGTGAAGCCGATATACGTTACTGGTTTGTGAGACCAATATAATGTAAGTCGCTGGTTTGCATATCAGTTCGAACGCACAACCACACGGTGGCTGTTTGATTTATTTAACCGCACAGCACACGCGTAGCAGTCGTTTGTCAAAGCCAACATTTAAACTTAGTCAAACGTCTCCGACATCAGTTATCAGTTTGCTTTAAGCTTACGGAACCCCGACAATCGTATGCCACGAGTTATACCAATATCCGACTTTGTACAAGTGCTTATGTAACACAAGACAGCATCAGACAAGATACATTAAACCAACACTGCTATAGCCGTTCACTTTACCAAACGCGTCAGCCTCGGTGCTGCTAAAGAACATTAGATCATGTCAACGACATCGGTTATCCGTAAACTACCAGCTCACCAAACCCTGAAAATCGTAAAACATTGTATGACGCAGCGTGCTATACATTTAATTATATTCTTTTAAATTTTACCCTTTTAAATACCTTGTTATAAAACCTTTATTCTTTAAATGCATCTTATATATTAATATCTTACTAGTAGTTCCTAACCTTTCAATATACCAATACTTTATATATTTCATAATAATAACGATAATGTAAACTAAAATGCCCACACAACACTATTTAAAGATGGCGGTGCGTCACGGCATACGCTTTTACTTATAAATATTGTAAATTTGAAAAATCTCATACAAATAACATTATTATCATGTAATATTATTATTTAATACTATTATTTACCTTTTAATATTTATTATACTATATAAGTTATCATTTCATATTCGTTTTACGCTAATTTCCTACTAATATTACAAGAAAACTTACCAAAGAAGTCTTCATAATTTACAAATATGCATCTTACCAATCTTGAATATCATAAAACTATTATATTTCTATTCCTTTGCATTTTAAATAATAATTTTACTAATTACATATATACTTCCTTGTGTTTAATTTATATTATTTGCAATTTAATTTCAATAATTTCCTAAGCGTCCTTTTATTGCGTCATCCTCCCGCCAAGCTCCTTTTGTTTTTCTTTTTTTTCTTTCATTTACTATAAACTATAACCTGCCAGTATGGAATTCAGCCTACATAACATTTATAAAAATATTAATTACTTTTTTATTAATTATTTAAATATATTAAATAAAATAATATTTTTTATATTATTATTAAATTAAATTAAATTATATTATTCAGTAAAAATATTTTATAAATATTCCTACGTATATTTATGTAGAGTATGGATTGTTACAATATGTGTTAAAATCTGTTGAAATTGACATTGTTTATATATTATAAACTTTGTCAAGTCCAAAATTGCTAAGCTAATTATATAAAATATACTTGCTTATCTTACACTAAATTTAGAGATGTACAAAGGGAAAGTTATAGAATAAGAAACAGTCAATCACCGAGTAAGACTTAAATCTATCACAGAATTGTTTGAGAAATCAAATTCATTACAATTCTATCAATATAATAACATTAAAATTACAAGCTTTTATTTAAATTAACCTGTGTTGATGTTTGTTAGTACGTAATCAAATATTGCAAACAAAAGTAGTATCCATTTGCGCTGAAATACATCTTTAGTTGTTATGACAATCGATTCATTAATTCAAAATGGCCGCCGTAACAAAATGGCGGTATTCACATTTCTGAACAATTCCTCAAACGGGGAAAACATTTTCTTTTTTTTTCATTTACTTATATAGCATGGATATCAAATGATAGACCTTGCTGTGGATAATTATAAAAATCTTTTAAGTTACAAATGAATACAAATATTTGTACGTGTAGTTAGATCTTTTAAACATGGGCTCAAATTTAAATACAGCATTTGCGTTATATGTTGGTTAGAAGAGGACATACTTTCGCCCGACAGCAACATTAAAATGTAAATTAGCTGAATATACGTACCACACCATTTTCTGTAATTAGTTGCATTTACATTGCGGCTAACAAACAATAAGGATTAAGCGCACGCTTGTAATTTATCGCGGACTAACACATATTCAAATATACGCAAAACGAAACCATTTTATATTATGTTATATATGATAAAAATATATTGAGGCCGTCGTGGAGCAAAGACTGACTATTTTAACAACATCAATTTGGCAAATAAGTGTTAATGTGGATCTGGATGACCAAATTCACCTCTCTTCTAGTTACATACGGATAACAAGTCACGGCAGTTTAGATATACCATTAGTTTTAATTCTGCACATTAAGCTTTGATTTTCTGATACGGATTATAGAAATTTTATGTTCATTTATCTATCATATCTATAATATAATTCTTCAGTTATTTATTGAGTGATAGAAAGTCAACGCAAAACAGAAAATATCAGACGAAGAAGGAAAACTTGATATATACTTCCTTATTTTTTTTGTGGCCAGTCGTGGCCCAGTGGCACAAGAGTGTGACTGTAAACGACTGGTTGTGGGTTCGATTCCTACTCGAGGAGTGGAAATTATATTTCCATTTTCTTCGCTCTGGTGTCGAGGTAAAGCGCGGCGTTAAGTTCCGCCACTTAACACGCAAGCCTCCGAATTCAGCGGAAAGTGGGGAACGGAGTGTCTTAACACTAGGTTGCCTCTGCCTACCCTGCTGTGTGCGGGATATAGCGTGAAGCTATTAAATTTTAAATTAAATTAAAAATATTTTTTTTAAATTATTATTTTTTTTGTATAAATGCATTAAAATAATATTTCTCAATATTTCTGCGGGACAAATAGAAAAAGGAAGTTATAAACGTAAATTACAAGAATTGCCGTATAAGTATTATAATGCTACTCTACAACACAAGCTTTATGATTTTCAAAAATGTTCTTAAGTACAATAATGCATATAACAACAACGAACAAATGTGACTTTAAGGAAGACATTATCTTTCCTTCAAATTGAAACACCTGCACCGCTCTAAGACTTGTCCATTATAACCCAAAGTGCTCGTCTTAATTCGTCGCTCTTGGTATGTGTAAATAATATAAATTGAAATTCTGAGCTTAAATTTTTGTTGCTTAATTTGGAGTAATTATTTTATTAAATTCTAGTGATGCATCTAATCTATTTTTGTATAAACTTCACCATTCGTAAGTTTCTGTGGTGTATGGTGCAAACATAAATAAACATTAATTCATACAGAAATCAAGTAAGGCTTTACCTAAAGTTCTGTACGTAGAAAATTAGTACTTGTTATCTTGCCTTTGTAATTAATCCGTAAAATATGTTCTTGTTGTTAATACTTCATACTAAATTTGGTTTATTCCAAATTCTCAATATATTTTTTAAAATGAAACTATTTTTAACCGGATTAATCGCGTATATATTTAGTATTCGAAACCACGTATTCGTTTTGTAAGCCTATGCTTACAATACATATTATAACGTTTCTATGTAACATTTCATAAATACAAACAGTTTTGCCATTCCAGGGCATCATATACAATTAATAAAGAAGCTGACTGAAAACAATGGTGGTGGGTTCAAATTTTCATTTCCCTGGTAAATGAGTAAATACATAAAGCAACTGAAAAATCCATTAATCTTGCTAATAATGTGATATTTTGTGGATGATTCCAGCGAAGCATATTTTTCATGGCATCATTATGCTGTTTGGTACATACAAGTCTCTTGTGACATAATTTATCATAGCTCCTTTAAAGTGCTGTAATACGGAAAGATAGCTTTAATGTGTTAGCGTGTTGTGTTTGATAAATTTTTGTTGTACAATATAAGGTGCATAAATGTACCTTTCTAAAGTATTAACATGAGACACGTCTGGAAATTAAGACTAGAAAAGTATAATTTTCTACTTGGTTACAGACTATAATAATAACTATTGTCTCTAAAAACAGCTTCATACCTTTTGCATAGCAGAGTTATTACTCTACACTATAGTACTAGTGATAAGACACTAGTTTCTCCACTTTACGCCAGAATTTGAGACATCACGACAAATGGCAGCCCTAAACGCTATACTAACTGACTTTCTAAATACCAGAGCGAAAAAATAGAGAATAAAATATTATTATTCAACCGTATGGGAATGGAACCCATAACCTTCACGATTACAGTCGGACACTGTCCAACATTACCACGAAGTCTTCAAATAAAAAAGAAATATAACGTGAAGTAGTAACGATACAAGCATATGATTTATAGTATCTGCAATCGGTTTGTTATTAACAAATAAATCAAAATTTCAATTAACATTTCACATTTGTCCTTCGTAGAAATAGCGTTTAAAAGGCAATTTAAAAACTATCAGTCCCAGGAATACCACGATATCTACCTACCATCTACTCCACGAAGTTGTAATTTTCTTATATATTTTTACTGCTGTAATAAATTAAAATAATGTACTGACATATCATTTTTTAAAAATAGCACTTCATTGCGACCCTTAAAATAAATAAAATAACTGGCTTTAATCGTATCGTTATTGAGTATAATAATAATTCTCACCACATACAACTATCACACCATCATTATTTATGAATTGTGAAATATTTTTATAAAAAAATGATTTTGTTTATAACATAAAAACTTTTTAAAACAATAAGTATACGAGCATCCAATATATCTATTACAAAGCAACTTCTGCTTACACGTTCTGAGAATCATGTCGTGAACATTCGATTTTACGTTTCCTTTGTGTAATTCCTGGCAATGAACTGAAGAGGTCGCTCAGTTATTGACCATTACCCCTGCCATTATGTGTTTAGTTTGTCCTTTATTCTATTATATACACGATTTCAGCTTTTATTACTAATACAACTTATGCCATTAACTTGTATTACTAAATTACATACCTATTTCAAAGTTGAACATTAATTTAAAATATGTGTCACATATATCTAAGTAATGACTGTAATAATATTTATGCAAGTTTCTGTACTGAACTTAAATTTAATGAAATATATTTAGTTCAAGGTCGTCGTGGTGCAGTGGGACATCGTCTGACTGTATGCACGTGTGGTTCTGGGTTCGATTTAAAGTGGATGAAATGATTACGCTATTTTTATTTCTGTATTCTTTTATCTAAAATAAAGCGAGGAAATGCCTTGCGAAGCCGGAAAGTGGAGAATGGAGTGTTTTGACAATAAGTTCTCTGTGACTATCCAGCGACTATGAATATGACTATGCGAGAAACGGCGTAAAGCTGACACAAATATATTTAGCAGGTTGTATTATGATTCCTTAATAATGTATATTATATTAAAGGCTATAACTATTATTTACTTAGTTTTAAAAGTACTAACGTAGAGAACTTTTAAAAAAAAATCGCAAAGAGTGAGAATTAAAATATGTTCACTAACCGAGCGTAATTTTGTCTATCATATAGCTATGACGCTGTAAGTAGTCTCAAGTAATAATTAACGGTTCCTTTAATTTATAAGTTATGGAGATTATCTTAAAATTCAAGTGGCTTGCTGTCGTCGAAATTTATACGTATAGATACATACATTTTCTTTTTTCTTTTTTTTTACTAATCTTGTAAGTTTAATTATCATTAATCTTGTAAGGTTAGTTACCAGTGTTTATATCCCTACGAATTAGTAAGAATCCACAAACATTCTCTGGCAGAAATATTAATTTTACTTATTTCATATTTTCAAATAATAAAACAAAACTTAAAATCGTTTCCACATAACTAATTTAAACTGATAAGCTAAATATATTTGATATATTTCTCACACCATTTCTCACATGTCCCACGCGTGAATATCACGGCTCCTTTATAAATGGCCTACCTGGCGGCTGACGGAGACGAATGGCGCTACACACTTCTTTTAGCTTGTTGACCTGATACCGTAACTTCCAAACTATATGTTTTATTCAAAGGACTAACGCAGCTTGAATTCGTATATAAATAATGCATAATCCTCTCACCCGAGTTAGTAAATTGTTTGATTTTCACCAGTAGTTACTATAAAAAGTTATTGTTGAAATTATTTCTAGTTTCACGTCTTATCCGCATTAAAAATGCTAGTCAGAAACGAACTAGTGTCAAGACACTCCGTCGTTAAATTTCCACTCAAAGTCGAGATATTTGCGTGTTGAGTAGCGGAACTCAACCCCACACTTGACATATTGTAGGATGATTTATTTTTATTGCTCTCTTTATATTTGTGTATCACGTATACATCTTCTATGTGTGTATATACGTTATGCAAAGGTATACGCCACTCTGCTTCCTCATAGTTCGTAATGACAAGTTGATTGTTTGAATCGTTTGAGTCATGAAAATATGCAGCGTATCGCTTTATTAACATATGAAAGAAAAATTTTGTCACACAATGCATCACAAAGTACATGCTGATGAACGAAACAAAACGGAGAGCAGAGACATTCCCTTGTCATACAATATTTTATGGAAAAATGGGGTAGAAAATGTTTAATTAATAAAATTACTATTACATACAAATATTTTTATGACAACAACGAATCAGAAATCGAAGAAGCGTTAAGACACTCCGTCATCTACTTTCCGCCTAAAATTGAGGCGAACTGTTGCCTGATGAGCGGCGGAGCTCAACGCCACCCTTTGTCTTTGATACCAGAGCGAAAAAAATAAAAAAAATAATATCATATTTTCTCAAGTGGTAATCGACCCCACAATCATCACGTTTACAGTCAGACGTTTTCCGGCTACGCCACGAGGGCCCGACATTCTTAACATAAATAATCCATGTTGTAATTAACATATTTTCTTACTTAACTTAAACTTTAGTTACGCTTTTTGTACATTAAACGGCCGTTACAGCAACTAAATTAAGAGCTTTATGCTAGCGTTGGCCTTAAGAGGATCGAGCTCTGAAGAATTCTATTATACAATCTACTGTTTAACAATTTTAGCTGCTTAAAAAAATAATATTCTTGAGGTTCTTATTAAAAATTTCGAACATAATGTTTAAAATGTATTTTTTTAATATTGAAAGATAACCCAATGTGCAACATCAGTGTCTTAAAGACACCAAGAAAGTAAATACTAATAAAAATTGCCACAATTTTTAATGATTTTAAGGTAATATTTGACCTTAAGTAAACAAAGTTAATTTAAACAAATTAGTAGTAACAAATCATATTTTTGTTGTAAAAATATTGTTATCGAAAACAACGCAAATTTTCAAGCCAATTAGGCAGTAAGGAGTGGATCAAAATACAGGTCAAGCTTGTAAAGGCATTTTAAAATGTATTCATTTACCTTGATTAGACTTAAAGTCAATTACTAAAGTTTGCTTAAACCAAAATATTCAACACACGTACGAACGTAAGTACGTGTATTATTCAAGATCCAATTAGTATGTAGAAGACGTGTCGAGTAAAAAGCTTAAAAAATCTTTTTAAACATCACAGAATATTGCTATACGGAATATTGTTTTTGCTCTCAAAGAACGTAGCTTTATACGTAGCAGCTTAAAAAAACACCTTTGTATGTGTAAAACATTGTTAAGTAATTTTAACATAACCTGCAATAGAAAAATTAACTACTTTAATGCTTTTCAAAATTGTAGCATATAATTCCACAGGTACATGTTACATTTTTGTTTAGTTTTAAATATACTGTAAATATTTGTTAAAAGCAACTTTGAGCTTCTTTTCGCACAGCGGTATATTAGTAAGTAGCATAGTAGATGAATAAAAGCTAGTGGTTTCTTTTCTATACTTTACGTCTGCTTGTAATTTCTACTGGGTGGAGCAAACCTAAATTCAGCACTTTGTCTAACGCCCACTTATTTACCATTGTGTATTTACATAAAAAATACGAATACGCGTTTATATATAGGTCTACAACTTTGCTCCCGCCGTTTTCCAAAAGATGGCGCTAGTAGCCAGTAATAGTTCAAATAAATAAATCACAGTTGTTTTCCATCAGTTTTGACATCTATAAATATAACCTTACTACTACCTACTTAATATTAGTTAATTTTTGTTTGCGTCATATAGTTACACTTAATAAATTAAATATGTCAACTTATAAACCGAATTTACGTCATTTGCGGGAGATTTTACTTTTTCATTTCAACATGAAAAAATCGGCGGCTGAGGCTCATCGGGTTATTTTGAGTACTTATGGTGATGATACTATTAGTGAAAGAACGTGTCGCGAGTGGTTTCAGCGCTTTAAAAGCGGTGATTTTGTTGTTGAAGATCGGCATAGCGGTGGCAGAGACAACTGTTTAAGAAGATGAACTGGAGACTTTACTTAATGAAAACTCGTGCCAAACTCAAGAACAGCTAGCAAACTTATTGGAAGTTACTCAGCAAGCAGTATCAAAAGCAAAACGGCCGCAATACGCTGATAGACACAAAAAAGTAATTTTGCAACACGACAATGCTCGACCTCACGTGGCGAAAGTAGTCAAGACGTACCTCGACTCGACGTAAACACTGAAATGGGAAATTCTACCTCACTCGCCATACTCTCCAGATGTTGCTCCATCTGATTACCATTTATTTAGGTCGATGGCACACGGCCTGGCGGGCCAGTGCTTCGATTCTTTTGAAAAAGTGAAAGAATGGATCGATTCTTGCTTTTCCGACGCGGGATTCGTTTGTTGCCTGAAAGATGGGCCAAAGTAGTGGAAAGTGACGGACAATACTTTGAAACATAAGTAAGATACCATGTTTTTTTATATAATTTTTAAAATTGGAAAAAAAACGGCGGGAGCAAAGTTGTGGACCTATGTATGTATAGTCAAGATTCAATTTTTTGTATTCAAAATAATCTATATATACACAAAAGCACATCGATCGTTTATCAATATCGAAAACCATTTATAGATATAGTTACAGTTATGATGTTCCATCTCCTAGTCATATTAAGAAGCCCTAAGAGATGTTGCTTGCAACATTTCTTAGAGCTCACAGTCCCTCTTTCCTGTCCTAGGGGTCACAGTCCTCCGTTTTTGCTACAAAATCGAAAATTGGTAAAGAAATTTTCATTACTACTCAGCGGAGTCACTTTATGCCTGTCCTTTGGACAGCTAGTGTTTCTATATTTAATTCCTTATATTACTTTTTGCGAATTGTGAATCGATGGTTATATTCATGTGACTTCAAATAAACCTTTATCGATTAGGTAAAAGGTATATCGGTGGAATTTTAAATTACTTAAGAGCACTGAGGTAGCTTCAAAGCGCTTAGTTTCATATTTTTAATATTAAATGTTAAGCAATATGTTGAAAGTTTTACTTCTTTTTTCTATTGAACGATTTAAATACTATGCATAAGCTGACCACTTTTATTTCATATAATATTATATTTTTCTTTTCTTAGTTTTACGTCTAATCCATAGCATAGCATAGCAGGGTAAGCAGAAATAATTCTATACATTGCGTTTTGACAGGAGGTTGCTATATTTCCGAATGGAAATCGAACCCACAATTAGTTGTGCTTACAGTCACACGCTGTCGCACTATGCCACGATAGTCTCTATAATAAATCTCCAAACATGTACCAAAGGAAAACGTTTTAGAAAGATTTTTTTGTTATAACTGAAAACTACTGCATACTGGAATTATTTTAAGCACTAGATTTATCTCCGTTAGTACTAATAATACTAACGAGATAATAAAATAAATGTGTAAATTCATATGGCAGTGATGAAGTCTAAAATTTTTTTACAGGTAAATTGACGTTAAAATACTTATTAAAAACCTATGATCCTTTGCCGAATAAATTATAAAAGGTAAACCGGAATCGTGTTATATAGAGACTTGCCCCTGGTACATGGTAAACTCTAAATACAAAACAAATAGCTCCCGCAGCAAGGTGTAGCGTTTACCTAACTCAATTTGTCCTGGTCGGTAGCAAGGCAGGCCCTATCAATATCGACCATCAGTACAGCAGCCATATTAGAAAATTTATTGATAAACATCAAACATAAATTTATTATCGAATCGATATACTATTACATTATTTTATTTATTATTTATTTAAATAATTACTTAAGTTTATTTATTTAAAGCCGGGTGGCGCAGAGGGATAGTTTCTGACTATAAACGTAATGGTTGTGAACTTGGGAAGTAATTATATTTTAATCTTCATTATTTCTCCACTCTGGATCTCAAGGTAAAGCGCGGCGTTGAGTTCCGCCACTCCACAAACAATAAGTGGCTTTGTTTCTGGTGGAAAGTAGATAACCTAGTGGCATGACACTCCGGTGCATGTAGGGAACTTTTTGCAATTATTGTATGTTTAGTATTTTCTTATACATATATGTAATTATAATATAAAATAATACATACACATTCATACATATATACATAGCAAATATATCTATCAAATTTATGAATTTAAGTATTATAAATATTTCTATTTAGTTTAATCATAACAGTGAAAGGTGTAGTTTGGAATATTTTCGCTTTTTAGCTTTACGCTGTATTCCGCACACAGCAGGGTAGGCAGAGGGAACCTAGTGTTAAGACACTCCGTTCCTCACTTTCCGCCGAATTCGGAGGCACCGAATTCGGAGGCATAGCGTGTTAAGTGGCGGAACTTAACGCCGCACTTTACCTCGACACCAGAGCGAAGAAAATGGAAACATAATTTCCACTCCTCGAGTGGGAATCGAACACACAACCAGTCGTTTACAGTCACACGCTTCTGTCACTGGGCCACGACTGGCCACAATATATATGTGCAATAATAAGTGGTGTTGAATCATAAATAACATCTAACCGTGAGTTGACTTAATTTTAACATCCATCAACTACGTAATGACTAGTCTTAAAAAAAACACTATTGTCAATAATCAATAATAATAAATTAATGAATATACAAGTCAAGTCTAAGGCTTGTTTGGATTCTAAAAACATTTTAGAATTCCGATGCTATTTATTGAAACAGCATCGGAATTCTAAAATGTTCCGTTTTTAAATTTAAGTAGATAGAGTTGACATTTTTAGTTTTATTTCTTTACTGTCATATTGTTAAGGAGGGAGTGTGTGTACACTAGGTACAGTCTAATTAACCTGTTACGCGGGAAAACTCGCAAAGTTGCAAAACTAAACGTATTTATCCTAGACGAGCTTAACATAAAATAAACTCGAGGAGTCAAAATATTTAATATTTCCATATTCTTCGCGGCGTTAAGTTACGCCACTTAAGACGCAGTGCCTCCAAAGTTCGGTGGATAGTCCGGAACGGTGTGTCTTTACACAAGGTTCTCTCTGCCTAACCTGCTGCTAATTTTTTGCTTTCTTATTTTATTTTTTTAGTACGCCACTCGAGGAACCGAATAGGACTCAATTTAGTAAGAAATCAAGATTTTGGAACATTGTATACAAATCACATTTAAAAAGTTAATCAGTCGCTCAGTAACAAGTTTTATACGTACATAAGTATTATTTGCAACTAGTCGTAAACAAGACTCGATATGCTGAGATTTACTCGTAGATGTAAGTGTGCATGTGTATTGCATAAAATATATCTGAAAGGAGACCTCGAGCTATGTTCAAAAGGCGCGTGTTCAAATTCAAATACCTGTAATGTACATGATCTAATAGAAATTAAATATGTTTATCGTAGAACCGTTGTAGAGGCCGTTGTCGCGCAGTGAAACAGCGTCTGTACAAGTTTTAAACGTAGATAAATATTATTTGCAAGTAGTCGTATAGAAGTCTCGATATACTGAGATGTAGACGTTAGTGTGCATGTATAATGTATTTTATATAAAATATACTAGTAAGTTACGTTAGCTACAGCCAGAAGGTCGAAAAAAACCAAAAACTATTTAAAACTAATTTAATTAATTAAAAATAATTACATTTAACTTATTATCTAAACTAAAGTAAGACCTACTCGATGTAAGTTCTAATAATTAATGGTCCAGAAAATACAATGAAAATATAATTCACAAATTGCAATTTTGCATTTCTCACGCCGATGATGTCAACACTCAACACCTGCTCACATGGGAGGAATTTCTATATCAGCAGTTCCCTGGGAGAACGTTTACGTAATTCCTCCACCCTCAGATCAGCAACTATTTTAGAACATTGAGATAAAATGTGGCTGGCATCTTGCTGCGCTCTCCTGATGTCCCTGCTTCATCCAACTGTTCCCTTATATTATCATTTGAATTTGTATCTTCATTATGTTTTCGATTTATTCTAAACTTATAACGATAGGTTGCGATGCCTATAATAAGTGCACCTGCACTTAACATGAATACATATAAGGGTATCGTAGTATGATAAAATGTATCTGAATGTAGCTTATCTAGTCGTATTGGTTTTTCTTGAATTATCTTCTCTTGAATGCTATGAAGTTCTTGTAAATCTATTGATTTTACATTAAAATGAGTAGGAAAATTATCTTGATAAGATGCACTGAACGGTATTTGCATCAATTTAAGTGGCTGACCCCTTACGTCATCACTGTCATTTATGATGGTGAATTCTGTAGTTTTTATATAAAATTTCACAGGAATAGTGATTAAATAGCTGCCCTGGAGTGATGTGAATTCCTTTCTGTCGCAGACTAACTGTACTTTGCTGAGATGCGGAAAGGATAGCACATAATGTTGATCATCAAGCTTTTCCATTGCTTCCTTTGTTAAAGTTACTGATGTGTATTGACAAAAATCATTTAAAACTTGATTGACAATAAGTTGCTGCACGCAGTCAGGATCTGCACGAATACGTTGATTAACTTCCTTTTCACAAAGATACCAGTTTGTGATCTTCGGACATTCAGTCTCCATGTACAAGTACGAGTTCTCGTTAATTGCTATGAAAGGATATGGAGGTATAAGGATATTTTGGACTTTGTTAGGTACGATGGAAAGTTTATAGAGATCGTAGATATCTACGGAAACTATTGGAAATTTAAAAATTATTACTATTTGCTTATCTGTATAATAACATCCTGGTTTTATAATATCGTAATATTCTCTTAATTCTAAGTCTATAATTTGATCTTTATCATATATACTTCTTAATTTATCTATCATTAATTTTAAAACACTTATCTCTACCATAGAGATGGTGTGTAGTAGGAATACGAACAAAAGCTAACATATTTTCTATCCTAATTAACTCGGCCATTAAATCTTCTATATTTTCTCCTATTATTACCAAAGGTTGAGCAAATTTTGAATATTTAATTAAACTATTTTCCTTGTAGATATTTGAGTTTAAAATGAGTTCTAAAGTGTTATTAATTTTAATTTGATTTTCAACTAATTGAGTAAGTATACTATTGTTTCGACATTCATTCTTTACTTAAGCTAACATGATTATTCAACTCGGATACAATTTTGTCCTAATTATTTTTTAAAAAATTTTTCCTTCTTTTTTTTTTTTTAGCGAATAGCGTTTGACAGTGGCTATAAAATTCTTGGGGAGATTTACTTCCCTGTACGGCTAAAGAGAGGTCATTGTATAAGGCTGTTTCGTCGCGTTGGTCAGAAAAATTGTTAATTAAAGATGTTCTTATACCCAGCCAACTATCTGGTATACCATTAGAATTTATTGTAGAAGCGGCAGTTCCCGTAATTTTATTTAGTATCCCGTTTAATAAACATAAATTAGACAATTCACTAGCCGGCGTACTATTTAAATATTGCGTTACAATTTGGTCACAAATATTAATAAATCTAGTTAATACATTAGGATTTCCGTCAAATTCCGGAACTATTCTAAGAACTTTATAAACGTTATCAAGATCTTGAGCCATATTAAATTTTTCGTTAATTAAAAATTCAAAATTATTTCCTAAACTAAAACTTAAATCTCTATTACTATCTAAACTACGATTTCGGGCCTGCTGCGATGCAGATTCCCGTCTATAAACTCTAGGATGAAAAATTTTGGAAAGGAATTACAACTAGGATAGAGCAACACGAGAATAGTTCAAATGTATTATCATAAATGACATTTCTGGTTTCTCCTCGTGAATCGAAGTTTGGATTCTCCTCCCGGTTCTGCAGCTGGTCCGTAGGTTCAGGATACTAGCGATGACCTAACAGTCCCTATTCTAGTATCCTACCGACTGCGCCAGTTACGTTAGCTACAGCCAGAAGGTCGAAAAAAAACCAAAAACTATTTAAAACTAATTTAATTAATTAAAAATAATTACATTTAACTTATTATCTAAACTAAAGTAAGACCTACTCGATGTAAGTTCTAATAATTAATGATCCAGAAAATACAATGAAAATATAATTCACAAATTGCAATTTTGCATTTCTCCCGCCGATGATGTCTACACTCAACACCTGCTCACATGGGAGGAATTTCTATATCAGCAGTTCCCTGGGAGAACGTTTACGTAATTCGTATCTCAAAGGAGCCGAGAATTTATTCAGAAGGCGCGCGTTCAAATTCAAATACCTGTAATGCACTTGATCTACTAGAAATAAAATATGTTTACTGCTGCAGGTATAGTATACAAAGTTTTATTTTGTTTTTTTTTTGCTTGTAAAACCATAGAATTTAACTTTACAACGGTAAAGTCCGTTGTTGCAAAGTGAAACTGCTTGTTAGTAAAATAACACAATCATTGTAGATTTGATTTCCTCACAAGGAATGACTATATATTATTGTCATTTCTTTGCTCTAGTACCTAGAAATAGTGCGGCATTTAGTACCACCGTTTAACAAGCAATGTCTTGATTGTCAGATCGAAAGTTCAAAATAGAGTGTCTTGACGCTAAAGTTTCTCTGACTCCCCTAATAAGCTTAAAACGTGAAGCTGCTTGTAAAACATATATCATATAATACTACAATATTTATTAATGAAAATTACAGATTAAAATAACAAAATTTTATCTCGGAGCAGAATTCTGTCAGTATCATATGATCATAACTAATTATTAAAGTAAGTTATTATGTTTCTATTATAGCATCCAGCAATATTTTGTTGTAAAATCTCAGGTTATTTATTTGTAATACAAAACATATTGACGCGTAAAACAAAGCAATATGTATATATGTACAGCACTTTATATTAAAGTGTTTGTGAAGCACATGATAAAATGTGTAATATTTATTTTATTAGATTGATATACTTATACGTTATTGTAAAAAATATTACCTTTCTAGATTTGTTTTCCGCATTAAGTATCTTTAACTGTGCTAAATATCGTTCCCACCAAAACGGGTCGAAAGTGCAGCTCCTTCAAGTATTAATATAATAATAATGATGATCATATGGAAATTTGAGGCCAGTTGTGGCGCTAGGGCACAAAGTGTGATTGTAAACAGGACTAGCTGTAGATTGGATTCTCAGTCAAGATGGTATTATTTAATATAACTACTTTAAGTCTCCGGATTTCGGCGGAAAACGGGGATTGGAGTGTTCTAACACTGACAGAAGCTAAAAAAAAATATATGGCAAATTTGGTAACAAACAAACAAGTTATAGTTACATACAACTAAAAAGTTATATGTATTTGCAAAAAAGTTTTTTTGCTACCTCTCGCTTACTTTCCGCATAACTTGTGACATGACATGTCCTTCTTCAATTTCTGCTCATAATCGAACTCAACACCAGTTTGTTGAGTGGCGAAACTCAAAACTCAACTCGCTAAGAAAATATAACAAATTTCTGGAGTGGAATTTGAACTTACAGTATTCGCGTTTGCAGGATGTTTTTTTCAAACAATTCACAACATACTACATCTACAATATGTTCATATGTAAGTAAGGTTTTCTTTACCTTAACGCAATATATGGCTACGATAAAAGAAAAGCAATCCTTCGCGTGATTTCATTTTGAGAACACCTTGTTTTTTACCAACAAAAGGCGCGGGAAAACTGTTTCTGATAGACGACTTGCCTTTAGTTGGGTATAAAATATTCTTGTTCCGGGCCATTAACCTTGACAAAGATTGATTTTATTCTGCAAACTGCGAAGGAAATATAGTGTTATATACACGAAAACTTAACGGAAAATTGTACCTACTATTTTTGTATTTTTAAGAAATAACGGAACATTCAAAAAATAACAGCTTCATGTTTTTTTTCGCATGGCAAAGTCAGAGAGAATCTAGTGTTAAGACACTCCGTTTCCCACTTTTCGTCAAAAATCGGGACGTTGCATGGTAAGTCCGCAAAAATGCCACGCTTTGTCTTAGGTATCAGGGCGATGTAATGAAAATAATTTAAATATAATCATGCCGCCTAGTTTGAAACAAACCAACAACCATCGCATTTCCGTCAGGCGCTGTCACATTACGCCACAAGACTACTACTTTGTTAGCTTGATTTGTGTCTATCTACGAGTACCCGCACAAAAACATCTCAATATTTTCTTTGTATTAGATATTTTTTATATCAATTAATTATTATTCTCTTTTCACTTAAATTCAAGATATTACGTGTTAAGTGGTGGAACTCAACGCCGCGCCTTATCATATCAGAGTAGATAAATGAAAATATTTAATTATTATCATTTTCCAAAATAAATGTTGGATCTTCAACTATATGCATGATTCTTATTTTATTCAAAATAATTACTTTTATCAAAAAATATAACGTGCCTTATTTTCTAAAAGAAAAGTAAAAAAAATATACCAGAAATTTTTCCTATTTTCCAGTTGTTCTCGATATTCTTGCGTGAACATGAAACAAATATGTTATGATTAATATCTGCGGATGCACATAATTTTCTTGGTTCGTTGAGCATATTGCGTATGTTTTATATTTACCAACATTATTGTTATGGGCCATATAGGATTAAGATATTACGATATTATTATATCCCACCAACAAATACGTTTATTTTGCTTGTAGTATATTTTATAGTATAATATGCCATTGTGGCGTAGTGGGATATTGTTTCACTGTAAATATGATCGGTTGTGAATGTGGTTCCCACCTGTCGCAATTATTATTTTGAAATAATATATGTCTTCCCATTGTAGTACCTACGACAAAACGTGGCGTTAAATTTCGTCTCTCTGTTGAGCTCGAGACATGGCTCAACGCGAATTTTAGATGAAAAATGAAGAGAGAAGTGTCTTGAGACTACATTTTGTTCAATTACTTGTTATGGGGTAAAACTTGTTTTGTTACTTGTTATTGCTCACTTATGTATGAAATGGCTTAATCGATTTAAATGCAATTTTGCTAGTGTTCATTTTATTTCAATTGGTTCACAGATAGAATGTTACAATAACCTGATTTACAAATTTAAGCAAGGTTTATGATTTCAATCGCATTCTCACTGAACAGACAGCTGAAAACTAAAATAATAATAGTTTTTAAAATTTGTTATTCACGCACTTAGGAAAAGGAAAGAGACATGTAGAAAAAGTATAAAAAACTGAAAGCAGCAGGGTTTAAACCCGCGCCTCTGGAAAACCCCTTGGACGGTTTCTCGGCTCTGACTACTAAGCCAAGCTACCTATTACCAGCTGCGTCGAAATTCTTATACGCTTATTACAACTTATTCATGTTGTTAGCATATCTGTAGAGAGTTTTATACAAAATTCTGCTACCCTAAGATTATTCTACGAACAATCATTTGGCAAGAGAGAAAGCTATTTATACTTTTAACATTTTAAAGTGTTAATCACACACTCCTGAGTGGGAAATTGAGAAAGATATTTAGAAAATGTTTAACCTTTTTAAATTGCGCTGGTTCGAATCCCGCTGCATTCACATTTTTATACGTTTTCTAAATGTCTTTTATAACTACACAGTTAATACAGGTGAAGCCGCGAGCAGATCGCTATATTTTGCAAAAGCTGTACGAGATTAGCCCGAACTCAGCGCCATTTTGTTCAACTACCAAACATGTTAATCTACGATAGACTTTCTGAATAGTATTTAAATATTTAAATTGTTTGAATGGTTTCTTTACCTTATTTATGTTTAGTATACCTAGTAAATATGGGCAGTTTTTTACTGTTTTACCTAGATATTGGATAGTCGTGGTGCAGTGTATATGAAAATGGAAGGTATAAATCCGATGTGGGAATATAAGCATTGTTAATATGGTAGAAACTAGGCTTAGGCACTAGGCACCAGAGCGGAAAAATAAAAATTATACTCATTGCACCGAGTGAGAATCCGACCCACTGCCAATCGAGAATACAGTGAACTAGAGTTCTACTGCTCCAACATGGCTTTCTATATTGATATCTCTTTAATATGACAAAGAACGGCGTTATTTTTCGTCACCAAACATTTGATATCTCTTAAATGAAATATTTTATTACGTTTTTATAAATCAATATTAGTATCTTAAGTGTCCTGCGTATGAGAGATATAGGCAAATGTAAAGAAAATAATATATGAAATATGTAACTGTTACATTTATCAATTCATACTATACTACACAGTAATTGTTACATTATAAATAATTAAACCAATTTTGTATTACTATAAAACCTCCTTTTACATTTGTTTTACTGCTCGTGCACCTATAATCTAATGCCATGAAATATACTCGTATAGTATCGTAACGTAAGCTATATAACATTTTACGAGTTGTTCCAAATGGTTCATTTTTGGCTTATTAACAACTAGCGACCCGCTCGCGGCTTCACCTACAGAATTATAGCTGTTTCGTATTTTCGAAGTTCCACTTTCTCGCTTATGTTAAGCTGTTTCGTACAAAATTTTGTCCTCTATTCCAGGTCTTTAGGGGTGGTATGGATATGGGTTTTATGTCAAAAAGTAAAATAGAGAGCAGGTGCGAGGAGGAGAGTTATGCATAGAACTTTACGAGTGCTAATAGTAGGTTAAATTAAGTTGGCTGGATGTATAAACGAAGTCAAGGCCGGTCTTTAATTACTAGTACAAAATATAAGCAACCCAACCTCATTTCGCTACGCTCTTAGCGCTTTTTGTCAATTAATATTAAATTTTAATACATTTTATTGTTAAATTAAAAATATACTGATTTTATACAATTACGTTGTTTTTGTGAACGTAATTGAATTTAACTTGACTTTGGTAAAGAAAACTAGACTTTTGTATAGACTACTAACTAGACTTAAGTATATTTAGATTTATTTTGTTATAATTTAGCTAAAACAATGTAACGCCGTTTCGCTTTATTGGGAAGAATCTCTATATGTGATCTCTGTAGGATCGTTACTCACTCGGTGTTTGAAATTATTGAAGAAATCTGCTCTTCATAACAAAAAACTTACTAGTTAACTTTCCTTTTGCTGCCGGAAATTAAAGCTACAATTGATTCGAATTAAATTAAATATTTCCTTTAGTCAATGAATTCACGTTTCACATAGAACGTGAATAAGCTTTTAGTTTCACAAAATAATGTCTGTCTTAATATCATAGTTCTTTTTGAGCAATTTTTTTAAAATTTGCTATCATTTATTAAAAGATAACTTTCTGTAGTAATTAATGTTATGGGTTGGAATTTCACTAAAAAATATTAGTCATAGATTTGTTTACCATTCCGCCACTCCATCTATGAATATTTATTTAATTTTCTCACATTTCTTAGTATGGTTTGTAAAATATAAAATCTCTTCAATTTCCGCATATATTTTAATAGTTTCATTATTTTATATATTAATAAATTATTATCGTATCCGAGGTTCGGGTGGTGTTGCCCACTACAAATCGGAACGTTGATCATGGCACTCAACGACCCATAGACATTGCTTCTAAAAGGAACCAAATGCCGCTATTTGTCTTACCAAAACGGAGATATGAAAATGTCTTACAATATAATCATTCCCCCGAGATGGGATCAAACCTACAACCAACTACGTTTACAGTTAAATACTGCACGACAATGATCTAATAGTTTAATATTGGGTTTTTCGTACTAATAATAATCTCTATAAGCTTTTAAACGCATATACCGTTAATATATCCCAATAATATCGTGAAAGCGTTTGTACTGATCTATGTTCAAATGAAACTTTATTTTATTGAGAGTGAAATAGCGCTGCATTAATAAGTGTAGTATTACGTATTTTATAAAGCCGATTACCGGCGTCCGGTTCTCATTAAACCAATAATAAAGGGTTACTCGTTTAAAAGGTTTTCGTAATTAATAGGATTACATAAAGGCACTAGTAAAAATTCTGTTTGAAAAATTTTATTAAATAAGACTATTTAATTACTTTCCACCCAAAATGTGGAAGCTGTAGCTTTAACACATATTATTTTTTTAAAATATAGTTAATTTTTTTAAATTGTATTTTTATTATGTTTTGGATATTTAAGAACGCTTTAGTAATTAATTATTTTAAACGCTGACGTACTACTATATAAACTTATTATTGACAGTACGCGATGATGATGAATTCAATTACTAAGCAAAGGTAGACTATTTGATTATTTGATTTTCAACTATGCATATACATATCAAGTATATTTACTTCACTGTAAAGAGTTGTACATTGTATAGCTACAGGCTTTTTCCCTCTTAGCAGGGTAGTCAGTGAAAATTTACTTTTAGACATTTTTTAGAAAAATTATCAGTTTGTTTGAAAAAAAAATTATAAAGTAGTCAAGGTTTATTTAATTTAAATTTCCATTGAAAATTGATAAGTAAAAAATATATAAATTTTACTTAAGTAAAGAGGAAACACTAGAGCACAGACTCTTAAGATAAGCTCAGGTCAAGCGATTTTCCTCACTTCCGTCAAGTGTGATACACTTGAGTAAAGGTTACAGGTTTGAGATATTTATCAGCAATTTCATTGTAATTATATCATTGAAATATTTAAAAAAAGATAACATGTCAAAACTTTACCCCGGGAACAATATATTGTTGAGAAGTAAGATTTTTAACTGAAATGAAAAAGTAATTTTGTTACAAGTAATGTAGTTACGAGATGAATCTCAAGAGTGTTTTAGTTTCGCGCGGCGTAGAGTTCTACTACTTAACACGCAATGTCTACACGCAATTTTGGGGAAAAAGAGGAGAACCAATGGTCCTGATACTAGGTCTGTGCAAAAAAAAGCGTAAAGATGCTGTTACAATTAAAAATATCGTGGAAAAATGTAAACAATATCACATATTACACATAATCTCAGCATTGTAGTAAATTGTAACTGTGTATCAAATAAAAGCAGAAATGAGCTCTGCTTACAATAGTTTCTACTGTATGTACATACACAATATATACTGTTCACTATCATATCTTCATTACTAAATGTAACATGTTTATACATAACTGAAAAAAGAAGAATTTTCTGATATGTAATATCTTTGAATGTAGTATTATGATTTTGGAATGGATCGATGCTATAATTATATGATCATCTCTTATACTAGGACACATAGGACACTTTATATGGAATATTAAATATGTAATAATACGTTTGCAATATACATATCGTAGATAATAAACAAATACTAACTATAATGTTCTTTTGTTGATATTTATCAATAATTAAAGAAGACAATTGTCAAAAAGACTGAAAGATATAAATGTTTAAGGTATTGCGAGGGTAGTAAGTTCAAATATGATACAAAAGTGTATTTATTTACATAATATATACCTATGGCTGGATAGCTAAACGTAGGTCTCCACTGAATTTGAAATGTTCCTAAAAAGAATGAAGAATGAAGAAGCTAGTCGTAGCCTTTATACTACTGAACTTTTAACATTTTCTGCTTTATAACTTTACTTTTAGTAATATGAGGGAAATATGTGATAATAAAAAATATGTATATAAAATAACTTTTTTCTTTATTTTAAGCTTCATGCTTTTTGTCATAAAACAAGTGTTAAAACACTTAGTCGCCTAAAATCAAAACTCCACGTTGCATGGCGGGTTAACGTGTATTGTCGGAAAGGGGAAAGTAGTGCGTGCTGTACACAAAACACATTTTTTTTAGAAATACGTCAAATTAAAAGCATCCAGCAAGCTATTATGAAATTGTATTTCACGTTTGTTCTATAAAGCGACAGTCTCCAGTCTGTTTAATGTCTAACTGTCGTTTGCTCGAGCTTCGATTTGCTAAGAAATGTTGCCTGAGACAGATTTGTTTTATTTTCAAATGCATTCCATTCAAGCTAAAGGCAAAACATTGAATGTAACAGTAATCTGCTTATTATTTATATGAAGATATTCTCTTTATTTTGCACCTTCACATTTTTTCGTGCATAGCAGGTTCGTCACAGTGTAGTGCCAAGTGCCAAGTCATGTCGTTCTCCACTTTCTGTATTCTTCATCTTTGTATTAAACTAAACTAAAATATGCTTTATGCCTTTTACCGCATAGCGAGGTAGTAAGAGAGGACAGTATCAAGACGGAAAGTGGAGGACGGAGTGTCCTCCACTTTCCGCCCGAAATCGAGACATTGTGGGTTGAGTGGCAGAACTCAACGTCGTGCTTTATCTTTGGACTAAGAGCAAAAAAATGCAAATTATTTAACCTAAACTACAGTATATTATACAAATATCCTAAAATACACATAATTAAAACTGTTTTGTCATATCTTAACGTGAAACAAAAGTCGCGTGAGTAGTGGAGTACCTAAAATATTATTTCTAACTGGCCAGTTAAATTACGATAGGAAATATGTACCTACAAAGTTCCAAATAAATAAATTAAAGAAAAGAAAAACTACATACAAAGTCTACCTCCATTCTTACTCATTTAGTGGCTTAAGCTTCTGGCGTCCACTAGTCTCGGCTGTGCGTTGGTTTGGCTATGATTTTTATATGTTAAATACATACGTTTAATTTCTATATAAAACATTTGCTAATCAATTTGGATCTTACAATGTCTTGAAAAATATTTTTACATTGAATTTACTTATTTGAACTGCTTATAAATTTAACAAATCATATTGTTTTTATGTTTACTATTTAATAAGAAATATTAACCTTATTATTATTTTCGTTTCAGGTACCTACGACTATACTCAGTGAGTGGATAACGTTACATTCCTCTGTATTAAGATTTTTCTGGGTCGAGCCCAGCACTTATAGGAATGTCTTAAATGAATAATATACGTCATTCTAAGAACAACACGAGGGAGACGGTCTTGTGAATAAGGAATTTTACTTATTCCTACACATGAGTATAAATAATACATTTTTAGCGTAGACAAACTAAAAAATATGTATAAAACTTTGAACGCAGCGCGTTTTTGAATGATTCGAATTCGGTGTTCAGATGCGAAGCAAGTGCATAACACTGCGAAAATGTTAAAGAAATACTCTTTTATAAGCTTACATTTCACTCAGCTTATTTTGATCCACATCCCAGAGTCGGACTAACTGAAATTTAAAAATTTCAACTTAGGATAACAATATATGCTAGTAGTTATAATTAGCATTTATTGGATAAACTAATTATTTAAAATGTGTACCAATTACATATTTTTGTCAGTCCATCCTATAATTCTATCAAAATATAAAGTTTAACTGAAACAATAGACGGTATATAAATTTCATACTAGAAATAAACAAAGTTTGCTTTTAAAGAGTTTTGAAATTTGAACGCAGGATACGAACTCGCCTCTCTTGGAAACCATCATGAAATACTACTATTTTAACCGTATTAATCGCATATATTTTTGGTAATTGAAAATACATTCGCGTTTTCCATTTTCTACAGGGTCGTACAATAAGGTCTTTCGAAATAAAATAACATTTTATCCGAAATAATTGCGTACATTAAGTAGTCCGTAATATACTTTAGTGTTTAAAATGGCGGGCTAAATAATTAGCAAAATATATAAAAATATAATATAAAAAAGTAGCTTAGCTAGTTGTATTCATAAAACGAATTTTGTTTGAGACGAACGAGAGGAGAAAGCAAATCTAGATATTAAGTTGTTTCTTTCTGACTACCCTGCTATACAGGAAAAGCGTGAAGCTAAGTATTTTGTTTGTTTTTAATAAAACTAGAAAGTTGAAGTGTTCTCAAAATGCGAAGATGCCGTTGAAATCAATACAGCGAAAAGCTTTTTTTAAAATCAACAGCCTGTTAAAGATTCTTAACGTGATATTTTAAAGTAATCATTCGCTTATTAGTTCTCTTTGTGTGATCCAATTTTTAAATACTATAAATACAAAAAAATGGGTCGGTACATTATGCTAAGTGCATTTTACAAGACAATAAATAGAGTAACTATTAAAGAACATTTTTAGAAAACTTTTATTTTTATGCGGATGCTAACCCGCATCTCTCAAAAATTGTTAAGGTGCTCTGATTCTCACTATAAATTTCTCCGAACAAATTGGCAGAGAGGATGCTTTTATTAATATTAAAATTTAACAGCATTAAAATATTTTTAGAAAACGTATAAGAATATGATCTCGGTATGAAAATTAAATCCCACTACGTTTATTTTTTTATATGTTTACTTAAACATTTTTCATACCCCGAGTATGTTTAAATAACACTTTAAAAATGTTAAAATGGAGTAACTTTTGTAAATGAATCAAAAATGTAACATTCAATTTTTAGTTTACTTAAGTAAATAAGTGATAAAAATGACAGCGCATCTCAAAGCGAGCGTTAGCAATAAGTCGTGCGGAACCTACACACGTCCTTATTAGTGTCAAGTTATCATCCAAGTTAGATAACAATTATATATTACGGACCTGCTATATACTAACTTAATACATTCAAGCATACTAGTACATATATTTGATTGCATGCCTTTTTTTTATTAACCAACATGTTTTCGATACGTTAAGTAGCGATTAATTATTTGTTGTATTTTTTATTTGTCACTAGCGACCCGCTCGCGGCTTCGCCACGTGAACTACCACTTTCATCCTCTATTGCCTATTTGGGATTGCTTTTTTTTTTATAAAAGGAAGGTAGTCTATATTTGACTAATTATGTTCATGAGAAAATCATCGATACATTTAGTGCAATGTCTATATTATTTGATAACATATAGCGATAACTGTTCTAGTAAGAAAACGTACGAAATCTGCTATCATATGATAGTAGATTTCGTACATATATACCATCTGGTATATAGTATTATAAACCGGTCATAATATCTTAAATAAACTTTAAGCTTTTTATTTTACAATTGTGTTACTTATTGATATTAAAAAATAGCTTTACTTGCAAATAATCAATGCAATTTGACTTTGCCAGTTTTTTACTTTTCTGCGGGAACTGTTTTGAATACCAGGGTAATTTTTAAAGAGAAATAGCCTATGTTGCCTCATTAACTATTTTCCTGAGAAAATTCATTCATTTCAGTCAAGGAGTTTAGATCTTTCATTCTCACTATATACTAAACATACATCAGTTTCATCCACTGTTTCAACCTCCTAGGGTTTGATTTTTTATACAGTAGCCTATATGACCCTGCATCTTCAACAATCTTCTTTACGAATTCCCGTCAAAACATAACAAATAGAAGAGATACAGATTTTTTGCATTTTTATAATAATAATTTTAATGAGTGCGGATATGTCTAATACAATGTCAACTATATAATAACAAATGGCGCTACCCGTTGCAGAAAACGTAGTGACATCTGTTGTCATATAGATTATATAAATATATAGATTATATAAAGTATTATAGACCGGTCAAATTTGTAATTATTTTAATTAGTGATATTGAAACAAATTTAGCTTCACTCGTGAACTATCGACATAATTTTAATGTTTTTTTTTTTATTTTATTTTTCTGCGGGAGTTATGTTGAATACCGGGATGAAAACTATCCCATATATTGCTCTAACCTCTAAGCTAACTCCATACAAAAATTCATTAATTTCTAACCGGTAGATACCGATATACAAATGATTTACTTATATCGGTTTTTTATTTTTTCCAAAAAAACTACATAGGATACCGGGATAAAAACTATCCTATATGTACCTTTGGACTATAAGCTATCACCATACTAAAATTCATTCATTTCTATCCAGTAGTTTTTGCGTGATTGACGAACAAATTAACAGACAGACAGACAGACAGACAGACAGACAGACAGACAAAAATTCTACTGAGTGGATTTTTGGCCTCTGTTATCGATATATTAACCCACCCAATTAAAATTTTTCTGAAACTTTTCATGTACAGAATTGACTTTTCTGCTCTTTTATTATATATAGAGATATTGTTTATAAAGTAAAATAGCTGAGTTGAGACCGTCGTGACGCAGTGACCTTGAACGGCGTTTGTCTGTAAATGCGATGCTCGATTCGATCCAACTAGAGGGAATGATTATAAATTATTTTAATTTCCATGAATATAGGACTTAAGATACTACGCAGCACTAAGTTCCACCACTTAACATGCAATGTCTCGATTTTCGAACTAGAGAACGGAATGTTTTGGCACTTCTTGCGTAGAAAATGTATTTAAATGTTTACTATTATTTTATCAGTTCAGTTCTGTTCCCAAATTGTGATATTTTTTTATTCTATACAGGGTGTTTGTGCAGACACACGCAATTAATGAAAACACAGTTTTAAATATATCTTATAAAAACGATAAAAATATAAAATTAAATAAAATATCTTGTATAATATAAAAAATAGCTTCACGCTATATCCCGCACACAGCAGGGTAGACAGAGGGAACCTAGTGTTAAGACACTCCGTTCCCCACTTTCCGCCGAATTCGGAGGCTTGCGTGTTAAGTGGCGGAACTTAACGCCGCGCTTTACCTCGACACCAGAGCGAAGAAAATGGAAATATAATTTCCACTCCTCGAGTGGGAATCGAACCCACAACCAGTCGTTTACAGTTACACTCTTGTGCCACTGGGCCACGACTGGCCACACTGTATAATATAAACATTATAATTTATTTTTCGACTTGTATAATATAAACATTATAATTTATTTCTACTATTAATTTTTATTTGTCAATATCAACCAAAGTATGGAGTACTAAAGTAAAAATTATAAAAATATAATCTATCACGTTTTTATAAATTAACAAATATAACAAATAAACTTATTAGTGAGACCCGCGTTTTATCTTCATTTTTGTTGAAGCAGCTCATCTTATGATCGTGACCAGATTGCAAATATCATGAAAAATTGCTGCTTAATGCCTGTTGTGTTCGCTTCATTTCTTATACTTAAGATGTGTGAATTTCTTAACTTCTTTTAGCTAACAGTTTCTCCCGCACTATAGTGTACATAGATAAGATAGTGACAAGTCACCCCGTTCTCTACTTTACGTCCGAGTAACACTTCTGACAAGTGTAGCTTTCTAAATGTGAAAGAATTTTCATGATTGGTTTAGTATTTCCGTAGATTTCCATTACAAACAAAGTAACAAGCTTTATTATATTAGTATAAATATAAACATAAATGTTGCGTGGTCCGCATAATTTTCCTAAAAAAGAGAGTAAATATCATATAAAAAGAGAGTAAATACCATATCTCGTAAAATTCACTTCAAAGCTTCAATTTGCTATTAATAAAATTAACCAACACAATAGCAGTTCTAACAAGAATTCTTTGTCGTATGACGTCCGGTTTTAATAACTGAAGAAAATAAAATAGAAACAAAGGCTTGCTATGATTAAAACAGCAACTTTTTCAATGTTATTAACCCTACCCTTTTATTATTTATAATTAAAATATATTTTTCTTTCAATATTAAAGAAAAAATCGTTTTCTTATATTTAATTTCTTAAGTAAACTTATTAACTTTTTATGTCATGAGTGGCATGAGTTCTCAAAGTGTCATTTTTTTAATTATACATTTTTTTCAATTATGTACATTTTTAAATGACTCACGCAGAGAGAATCTCACTAGATTCTATATAACACGAAGTGTTATGACACTTCATAACACTTCGTTTCCAGAGACATAGATCTTAATGTCTCGCTTTGTCTTATTAACCAGAACGGAGAAATAAAAGATTATATAAATATAAGATCATTTCTCCGGCTGGGAATTGAACCCACATATAATCATGATTACACTCAGATGCTGTGGCTACTGGGCCTCGACGGCCTCGAGAACAATAAATTATATCGTTTTAACACATTTTACACACTTAGATATCATTTGATAATGAACCTAAAATATTTGGATTAATTTGAATATGAAAAATTATATATAATATATATTAAGAAAATAGTGTAAAATTGTATAAATAATTTTCAATAGAGAATAAGAGAAGTCGGATGGCTGAGGATTCAATTCCCACAGAAAGCAAAAAAACAAGTTTATTCGTATATTTAAAATATTATCTTGTTTGGCGGTCTAATTAGACAACATAATCACTACAACAAACTATTTTGACTTGAAAGAAGAAAATAATTTAGCTTTTTCTTTTTTATATTAAACATAACTCATTGTTTTTATGATTGATGAATCCCGACTTTAGCTAAGTCATCGAGGAATCCGACGTCTACCAAAAGTCGCGTAGCTATTTGCAACGCTATTGTATTGCTCAAAAGGCTTACGAAAGTTTAGAAAAGTTATGAGAATGGATTTCCTTTCACTTCAAGCGATGATCAGAAAATATTTAAGCAATTTGCGCCTCAAAGACAAACTTGCGATACCTTGGGAATTTGAAAAATGACTGACGTAAATATTGTAAACAGGCAGGTGCTGGGAATGACAAGCGATGTAAAAACGTTTAGGTACAGTCATTTTATTATAACTTATTCATTTTTACTTTATAAGCTATTATATATAAACAACATACTTAGATTCTTAAAGTAATATAAATAAAAAGAAAATAGAAAATCAAGACAATAAATATGGGGCCACCGTGGCGCAATTGGATAGCGTCTGAATGTGAACATGGTTGTAGGTTTGATTACTGCGCAGCGATTAACATTATTCATACAAATTATTTTCACTTTCCTGCTCTCATAATAGCAACAAATCGGAGAACGGAGTATTTTTGCACTCAGTTTTCTCTGATTATGCTTTAACAATAATAAATATACGTAGGTAAGGCTTAGTTTTTGAAAAGAATACATCTTCAAACTTATAGTCCACATAATGAAAGGATTGCTAAAAATATTCTTTTAAAGAAATATAAATATAATATGCAGTTACGGTTGTAATTATTCCAGGAAAAACTGAAATTAGTTCTTGGTACATTCAGCATTTAACTTTAAATTCTGAATGTACCAGTGGCGAAGGGCCCATACAAGCCGATTCTGACCGGCTTCCCTTTTATAATTACACCACTATACTAGGGCTAATTCCTTTCAATTACCACTTTTAGACCGTATAAAGAACCAAACTTGAAAATGTATTTAGCCAACTTTAATTTATCGAAACGCCTAAATACTTTTGTAGGAAAACAAGCCGACGCGAGACCGGCATACTTCGTCATTATATCTCCATACTAAAATCTCCATAGTGCGCAGTTGTCCCTTTCATTTCCTTGCAAAATAGACCTATATCTATTTCGTTCTAACTTACCGAATTTTACCTCAAATATGCCGGGTCTGTTTGCGGCTTTTTGCAGTTGACGTGTTTCGGCGCTACTGTGTCGGCGAGAGGGAGAATGATCAAATCTGTGCGTGCGAGCGAGAGCACGCGCCACTCGCTAGAGTGGCGCATGATTCGCTAAACTCATGTCAAATAATACGAAAACAAAGTGTTTATTGAACGTCTATTAGTTAATTTTGAATGGTTTTGGTAACTCAAAACAAAAAAGCATAATGGCTGACGTGTTTGTTTAATCCGTGCGTGTGTGAATGAAAAAAAGAGTTTTTAAATAGTTTATTTAAGTGTTTAGTGTTTCCAGGTTAATTTTCAGCTTGTGATTATTTGTGAATCGAATTGCTCAGAGGTATAATGGCACTCTTACACATAGAATGCTGTTTAACTGATTATTTACTAACCGAAGAAACTTCATTTTGCAAATTGAGTTTCGAAAACAAAAAGCATGTTGTAAGCCTAGGTCGGGCTCTTCCAGATATGACTATCGATTACGAGAGACGTGATGGGTTTTTCAAACATTTCCACAAATCGTTTTATGACAAATATACGTGGATGACTGGCAGTTGTAAATTAAACAAAATGTTTTGCTTTCCTTGTCTGCTATTTTCAAATTCGAGTTCTGTTTGGAGTCAAACGGGTTTCACAGATATTAATAACTTAGCTAGCTCTGCTAAAATGAACGTTCAGACCGAAAAACATATTCGTAGTTGCTTGTTACGTAGTTGTTCATGATTTCGGTAATAGTCGCATCGAAAACTTTTTTTCAAATTCGTTTGAAGTTCACAACCGGAAAGTCGACCGCAATCGCGAATTAATGAAAAGGTTTATTGACACCGTTGTTTTGTTAGGAAAACTTTTATCATATTTGAAAGACACTGTTTAAGAACACATCAGTGCTTTCATATATGGTAGAGGTGGGGCCTTTCGTCTTCAATCATGAAAGATAAATGCATGCCATCTGCATGCATTTATCGCACGCAGGCTATTTGGTGAGTTATTTTTTTAATTATCAAATTATATTTTTTGTGTTGTAGTTGGAAGACGTCGGTTACAAACATACATACAAACTTACATACACATGAAACTAAAGAAAAGCATGTAAAAATTACGGCAATCGAATCGAATCCGCGACCTTTGCGTAAACGTTACATCTCAAGGCGGCGGGAAAAGGCCAACTTGATTTCCCACGAACATGTTTTTTTTTTTGTTACGGCTTCCCTTCTCTAAGAATCCACCCCTCGCCACTGGAATGTACCAAAAAAATATCCTTTTGTGTGGGCTACAATAAAGCTTTAATTTAAAACGTTATTCTTAAACCTTTTTATTTTTTTGAAAAGAGTTTTGTTAATTTTTCTTTTTAATCCAAAGTCTATTGTGTGCTATGACAGTGTGAAAATAGTAATTTTATTCTTCCTAAAACGCACAGAACTTATACATATACACAACGGCAACATAAAAATACCTACTTATACACAACGGGATTCGAAACTGAGTTTCTTCTACTCTAGATTTATTCTATGGAAAATAATGTTATTTATTAAAAAAAATCACATTTTTCAAATATCATTCGTTTTATGGAAATCTCTATATATAATAAAAGAGTAGAAAAGTCAATTCTGTACATGAAAAATTTCAGAAAAATTTTAATTGGGTGCGTTAATATATCGATAACAGAGGCCAAAAATCCACTCAGTATAATTTTTGTCTGTCTGTCTGTCTGTCTGTCTGTCTGTCTGTCTGTCTGTCTGTCTGTTAATTTGTTCGCCAATCACGCAAAAACTACTGGACAGAAATGAATGAATTTTGGTATAGTGATAGCTTATAGTCCAAAGGTACATATAGGGTACTTTTTATCCCGGTTTTCCATGTAGTTTTTTTGGAAAAAATAAAAAACCGATATAAGTAAATCATTTATATACTGATATCTACCGGGTAGAAATTTATGAATTTTTGTATGGAGTTAGCTTAAAGGTTAGAGCAACATATGGGATAGTTTTCATCCTGGTATTCTATACAACTGCGGAAGAAAAATAAAATTTAAAAAAAACATTTAAATTGTGTTGATAGTTCACGAGTGAAACTAAATTTGTTTTAATATCACTAATATTACTTAAAATAATTATAAAATAAATTGATCACAACATTTATTGAAGAAAATTTGCTATTAAAAATACATTTGACCGGTCTACAAAACTTTATATTATCTATATGACAACAAATGTCACTACGTTTTCTGTCACCATCTGTTATTATATAGTTTTGGGTAAATGTGTTCTGTGATTCGTACTCATTAATATTATTATCAAAATGCAAAAATCTGTATCTCTTCTATAGGTTTTGTTTTCACGGGTAATCTACTAGCTCGCTTTAGATGAAATTCGAAAAGAAGAAGTCGTAGGGTCAATATAGGCTACTTTTTAAAAAAAATCAAACCCTAGGAGGTTGAAACAGTGGATGAAACTTATGTATGTTAAGAATATAGTGAGAATGAAAGATCTAAACTCCTTGACTGATTTCGATTAATTTTCTCAGGAAATAGTTGATAAGGCAAAGTCAAATATAGGCTACCTCTCTTTTTTAAAAATAATTCCAGAGGTGCTAAAATAGGGTATGAAAGTAGTAGTTCACCCAGCGACGCCGCGAGCGTTAGTTTACCCTGGTATTCATTATAGTTCCCGCAGAAAAATAAAAAGTACCAAAGTCAAGTTATATTGATTATTTGCAAGTAAAAGTTTTTTTTTAATACCAGTAAGTAACACAATTGTAAAATAAAATAAAAAGTCTAAAATTTATTTAAGATATTATGACCAGTTTATAATACTATATACCTGATGGTATATATGTACGAAATCTGCTATCATATAGATATATGATAGCAGATTTCGTACGTTTTCTTACTAGATCAGTTATCACTATACGTTATCAAACAGTATAGACATTGTACTAGATGCATATGCAATATAATTAGTGACGCAAGGTTAAATTTAGACTAGAATTTTTTATAAAAAAAAAACCAATCCCAAAGAGGCAATAGTGGATGAAAGTGGTAGTTCACGTGGCGAAGCCGCGAGCGGGTCGCTAGTATTTAATAATTAAGGTAGCGCGGCACTATGAATAGGTATCACAAATAGGAGTGCTTTGGGTTTTACACATTTTCTGTACCATTTAAAGACTTTATGAAACTGGTAAAGTTTATTTTTAATACATAACCACGTGTCTCCATGAATTGAAGAAAAATATTCGGAGAAAATGCTTAATATTTTACGAAGCACTTGTCAGTCTAATCTTACTGCCTACTTACTTACACATAAATAATACCAATATTTAAATGAATGTCATGTAGGTACACGAAACAATATAATAGCAAGTATATTGAAAATCAAAAGCAAAAACGTGATAACATAAAATAGTTCCATGGAAATTGTTTTGAACAGTAGAATAAGAAATATTAGAAAATCGTATGTAGATTTTTAGATATTCGTAGTTGAATTTGCTGAACGTCATTTATCATTTACTGTTGTCGCCAGGAAATTGACTTGTACATTTTTGTCACACATAATCCTACAAGGATACCAGAAAAAAACTGTATTAAATGTAAATTCATTTTGCACATTTACGCTTTTCTGCGTTTAGTCAACCTTTATTAACAGCTACAGTTTTTGTTGGTTTTAGTTAGTAAAACGTTATACATTTTATTTCTGTTTCTTTAATTTAATTTCTTTTTTGTTTTCTGGTTTTTATTTCAAAATAATGTTATTGTATATGTGTATATTATTTGTGTTAAAGTCAACGTATTTGAATATGGGGTATTGCCGTTAAAAGTAATGCATTTAGATATAAGAAAACCAGTTAAAAATTATTATTTAATATACAACGTGATTGCCACTGATGAATCAAATAAATAAAAAAACGGCACGATGTCAGAGAGAACCTAAACTTAAAACACTCTTTTCTTAGTTTTCCTTCTGAAGTCGAGACATTGACGTTTAGGGTGGTCGAACTTAGCCCCGGACTTTGTCTTAGAGCAGAGAAATGAACAAAATTTAAAAATAATTATTTCCACCAATGGGAATCAAATTGAAGTCATAACCAATCACATTCACAGTTAGACGCTGTACTACGATGGCATGACTTAACATGATAGGTATTATATAGTTATAGATAACGATAAAATAAATCTCATGCATTTTAATGGTCCAGCAATATGAATGACGGATCTTTTGACTATTCAGCGGTTCATTACGGTTATTTATAGAATTCATTATGCGTTGAAATTGAAGTGTAAAATGAATTCCTTTTAAATAAAAAATAAAATAATTTTATAATGAAGTACGTATGAAGTACTTGTTTAATTTCATTAGTAAGGAACTAAAGGAATATTTATGGATAAAAAGTGACAGCGCCCTGCCTGTGTACGCGATGTTTGTGGGTTCGATTTCCACTCAGAGGTGTGTTTTTTTTTTAAAATACTTTTATTTCTTTATTATAATGACAAGCGAAAGCGCGGCGTTGTGATCCGTCACTTAACACGCAGGTTCTCTCTGAATGCAGGAAAAAGTGTATGATTGAAAAAAATATAATTATTGTTTATGTTGGTCTCATAAAATAATAAAATGTTTAGTACCACATTCCACAAGATTAATTTCCTCTTCATAACAAAGTCAATGAAAAAATATTATTCTCTTCTAAGAACATAACGTACGACCGTCATCAAAAAACGGTCGACGTTTCTGTCAAGAAGATAAAGGTACTCGATAGAAGCGTTCAATCCTATCAGACTAAAAAATATCTTTAATGTTCTTGTTATTTATCGTATTTATATTTTTACCTTTTTTCTTGTAAGTCAAAGCTTCTAAAGTAGCTTCAATTCGAGATTTGATTCCACCAAAAATATTTCATCATTATTTGGTTTCATAATTTTATATAATAACTTAAAAAAATAGTTAGTTACTTATTTTGATACTATTTGAGTATGGCGTTCAGCTCCGCTAGATATAGCTTTAAGATAAAACAAAAATATGTAGCATATTATCTTAATATAAGAAAATTACATTTCTAATATACAAAAATATGAAATAAGAAAACCGTAAGCTCAACATTAAGATGTAATTTATTCATAGGCGAGGTGATGCGTAATCTTAGCGGCGGGAAGTTGGAAACAAAACCAAGAAAATATATCAAGTTTGATCTCATCAGAGCTTCTTCACGACTTTAATTTGAAGTTGTTTTGGGTTCTTCTTTTTTTAGAGGTGTAAAAAGAAAATTAATACGAAAGTGTCAGTATTTTAAATCTCGTGGGAAGTAAGAGTGTAACAAAGGTGTCTTTATAAAACCGGTTCAAGCTCAGGAAATTGTTTTATGTCTTTTGCAATATGAATATATGATAGAAAGAAAAATAGTTACAGGTTTGTTTATAATAAGTCTGGCACTAATTACTGTCTGTACATGGAAGATATATGAGAAAAATAAAATAATAGAATGCAAAACAATTAGTTTTAAATTTCTACTCTCTTTGTCTGTGCCCTTTTGCAAGCTAATCTAATAAAATGGCTTAGCCGATTTGATCGCATTGTTAATATGTTATTGTATTTTGGTAAATTTTCCTTAACATTTTGTATATATCTTATTTCAATCAGTTCACAAGTAAAAAAGTTACCTTAATTTAAATTATAAATCTAAACAAAGTTTGTGATTGAAGCGAGAAGCTCTCCTTCAGGAAATGATAACAAATAACTGATCTCGTATTAATATTAATGTAGTATATCAGCTTACAATACATACTATGTATAAATAAACGTAGGAATATAAAAAAAATATTAAATAATATAATTTAATAATAATAAAAAAATATATACAATTTTATGGAATAGGTTAAACAAATAATAAAAAAATATTTTATTAATATTTTCAGAAAAAGCAACGTTGGCTGTATGAGTTGCTGGCATATTATAGTTTATGATTTTTAAAAATGGAATGGAAAGAGAAAGGGAGCATGGCGGGAGCGTGGCGTCGGAAAAAAAGGGACGCTTAGAAAATTATTGATATTAAATTGCAATTATTATAAGTTGAATACAAGGAAATGGATATTTAATAAATAAATTTAACATATTAAATGCAAAGTGATCGAAATATAATAATTTTATAATAATCAAGTTTGGTAAGATGCATATTTGTTAATTATGAAGAATTGCTTGGTGAGTTCTTATTACATTAATAATATAAAAATAGCAAAAGCGAATATTGAAATGAATATTTAATATATAATAATAACTAAATAATATAATAGTATTAAAGGCAGTAAATATTTTAAATATTCGTTTTATGAAAAAGAAAACGTATAATTTGCAGTACAAATTAATTAAAATATTTGGCGTATGGCGGCGCCATCTTAAAATAGTGTTGTATGAACACTATAGTTTACATTTTCCTAAATATTATAAATTTATAAATTAATTGAAAGTTGCGAGTGTAAATAATATTTATTAAATAAAAATAAATGATGCATTGAATAATAACATATTTTATGGCAAATATTCTCATACGAATGTATGAAATTTAAAATAATATAAATATGTACTACATGTATAGGGGCGATGCATGTAGTACAAATAATAATAATAAGATATTAATATATAATGCGTTTGATAGCTGGATATTTTATGGCAATAATTGGCACGATCTCATACGAATGTGTAAATCTTAAAAAAAAACAAATATAAACTACATGTACAGGGGCGATGCATGTACTGTCTCTCGACTGTCAGGGTTCGGTTATCGCTTATCAGTAAGCTATAAGCGATGTCAATGACACAATCAATGTAGCTTTGCAGCACCGAGGCCGACATGTTTGGTAAAGTGATCCGCTATAGCGACGTTGGTTTGTTGTATCCTTTCTGATGCTGTCTTGCGTTGCGTAAGCGATGCTTGTACAAAGTCGGATTGTGGTATAACGTGTGACATGCGGCTGTCGTGGGTTCAGGTAGCTTATAGCTTATAGCTTAACCAGTGACATTGGTCTCACAAACCATTAATGTATATCGGCTTAACAACCCGACGAATTCATTGGTCTCACAAACCAGTGACGTATATCGGCTTCACAACCCGACGAATTACATTGGCCTCACAAACCAATGTACAACTAATTAAATATATATAATAAGCGTAACAAGTACCTTTGAGAAAGATCACACACAAACTTAACAAACATGACGTGACAGCTAACTAATAATTGATCGTTTGCTAAGGCATCGTAAGTATCATATACGTGAACTGTTTCGTTGTGTCTCGGAGGGTTCAATATGATCGGTCAGGTCTGCGATCGGACGGAACTCACGGCAAGTGGCGGGGCGGGGCCACACGGCCATTTTTTCTCTTAATATAGCTATCTTGCATAGTTGTAAGTGAGAGATAAATGAGACGATCTTAGGGCTTTTCCTCGGACGAGCTCTGGGTGATTGCAACGGATAGTTTGTGTTAGATACTTGCATGTCTAGAACCCTTCTGATGGCTAATTAATATATAAATGAGTCTATACCTTCTGATGGCAAACAAATGAATAAGAAGGAAAACCTTCTGATGGCTAACTTATATATAAAAGAGTCAATACCTTTCTGATGGCAATTAAAATTAAAAAGATTACCTTCTGATGGCTTATTATATGTATTTAATATATTACACGTAGAATTTCCTAACACTGTTACCTCTGAATCTCAAAAAGAACTTGAGTTACTTACATACATAACAATAAAGGTCCTAACCACAAGACGTATCATGAGCCAAGGCATGATTTGATTAATATGTTTTCAAACATTTCAGATCAATGAAGGGATGAGTTCAATGAGGGGGGGGAGACCAGTTACAATCAGCTTACAGAATATGAATATTAATGCCCTTTACTATATATCAATAACCTAATACGTAAAACAATATTTATTAAGTTAAATGCTATCAGAATGTAAAAAAAACTAAAATTCTGCTCTGATGTAAAGCAAACAATTTGTGTAAAAGTATTGATTGTAGCCTGCGGCAAGTCAAATGCAGAGGCGATTTAAGTAAACTAATATGATAGTTACGATTGTAGCAGTTTTTTTTTATGTTAGTGTGACAATTAAAGAAAATTGAATTTTACTCTAATATTACTGTAATAATTTCATTTGTGGATTGAAAAATATATTTGGCAAACTTACTCAATTCAATGAATAAATCTTTTCATTTTTAGTACATATAATTGTCTCACGTTATTAAGGCGTAGTATAGGGCAAACTACAGGGCACAGTACAGTAGATTACTGTCTAACTTTAGGGGTAGTTGTGAATTCGATCTCCAATCGAAGGAAATTTTATATTTAAAATATTTTCATTTATCCGCTCTAATAAGACAAAAGTCGGCTGAATATGCTCTAGCTATCGAATGGGATCATCATCATGGAGAAGAGAGAAAACGTAGTGTCTTAAACTAGGTTATCTCTGCCTAATTTGCCATTAGCTTGAAAAATCATAAATCTGAAAAAAAATTAAATAATATATACTAGACAATATTTTCTACTTAACTGATAGTATACAAATTCCTTTCTCGCGTTACCCGTCTGCTACATATTATTTACTTCTTACACCGACATACAAATAACCTTAGATGCACATAAATTTTCTCGGCTCGCTGGTCATAGTGTTCAAGAATAAAGGAAGTGTGTACATTACTTTATTAACGTCTTTAAAATAAAAATTCAAGATATATTTGATGAAAACTTTAACTGTTATTCATTATCTTTTTACTTTACAGAAGTCGTTTCAATGCTCCAGTATGTTTTTTTTTGTATTAAATCAATTTTCGGTTAATTTTATACAAAATGAGTTGTTTGCGTTAACTTTATAATCCTGTTTAATATTTCCATTTCTATTCTATACGTTGTAATAACTGTTATAAGTTGGTAATAAAGACCCAACCAAAGTCAGATGATTTTTCTATGTTTTGATTGCAAAATTCGTTTATATATTTTTTTTTTAATATGTAATTATGTGAATTTAGTAGTTTATGTAACGAACATTATTTGAGAAGAATAAATGTATTTAAAAAAAAACAAAACATTTGTGAGCGACCTACTCTCTAAGTTTTGTCATTTTTGAAAATGAATAAAACAATTTAGAAAAAACAAAATAGAGTTAGATGTCTAGTAAATCAAAAAACCACAGTTAAATAATCGTCTTCAAATCTTAATTTTATAATTTTGTGTCAAACAAACACAGATATAACATGAACTCTATCGGATTTCTCACGCAATAAATACATTATAAGAAGTATATTTACAAAATACTGTAAGGCTGAATAGCCCTGTATTCAAAATTGACTTAGTTCATGTTTTTTTAATTTCTTTCAAATACACACTTGGCACTAGAATGGTAAAAATTACAAATTTTCTATCGACTTTGAGTTTAAGCTGCTTATAGTTTTGCCATAAAACTGTAAGAAATAAATTAATTCTTAAATGTAAACTTACATCTGAATAAAGTGAAAGCTTCATGGTGGCATTAACAACGATTTACAAGCGTGATTATTTTGATTATTTTTATTCTATACATATAATAAGCATGCAGTTACATTTTCATGTGGCATCGCTGCCAGTTCATGTCAGCAGTTCATGCCAGTCCAATCTCTGAAACGGTTAGAGATTTAAATGTAGTTTTAACTATTGTGTTTTAGTAATCTTCTCTTAACATTTAGAGTTTCAGTTATTTCAATTCAAAGTTAAAACAGGAGGCGCGGGCTCGAATCCCGCTGCGTTCAAATTTTTATACGTTTTCTAAATGTCTTTTTCAAAGTTAAAACACATTCAATTTTGTTGACAAAACTGCCACAATATAACTGTATTATTAAATTTAAAATTGTTTACTAAAACTTATGTTAATGCTAAAACTTATGTTAATTGTGTGTTGTGTACAAATACCTTACAGAGTATCTTGTTTTATCTCTTAAAGTAAGTCGTTAACTAAGATTCTAAATAATGCGAATAAAAGTTAATGCAGCAAGGAGTGGAGTGCGTGATATCATGTAAACTTTTGGGTGAGACATAAACCTGAAAGTTTCTTGTTACGGCGACTTGAGGAACATTTTACGATACTTTAGAAATAATTCTTATCTTTTTGAATTCTAAGCGTGAATACTGATGTTATGGTTTGATAATATCCTAAGCTCTCACTTGTGGCCAGTCGTGGCCCAGTGGCACAAGAGTGTGACTGTAAACGACTGGTTGTGGGTTCGATTCCCACTCGAGGAGTGGAAATTATATTTCCATTTTCTTCGCTCTGGTGTCGAGGTAAAGCGCGGCGTTAAGTTCCGCCACTTAACACGCAAGCCTCCGAATTCGGCGGAAAGTGGGGAACGGAGTGTCTTAACACTAGGTTCCCTCTGCCTACCCTGCTGTGTGCGGGATATAGCGTGAAGCTATTTAATTTATTTTTTTTAAATTTCTAAGCTTGTTTTTCAGTGTTAGTATAGTTATTGATATGTCGTCCTATTTCTTAATTAACGGCATTTTTGTATTAGCTTAATATAGACATTTTACTGTTTAAGGTCTGTTCTACCAAAAAAAGGAAGGGTTATGTTTTGTTTATTTATTATGAAATATACTTGTACGAATATATACTTTATTGAAAAATATTACTTAGCACGACATTTTCTGGAAATTTCAATTTGGAAAAGACGGGATATTACGATTTATACTACATGAAAACAAAGTTGCAGACTAAAACTCTGTATAGAATTATAATAACTAAGTTATCTCAAAGACATACAACTTTTTATCAATATTTAATACATGACAATTACAAATCCAAATCGCATAAGGAAAAATATGGGAAGCCCCGGAAAAATCAGTAGAAAATGTAATGTAAAATGTTTTACATACTTAGGTAAACCCTTCTGCGCTGTTAGGTAGGTAGGTAGTTACGGTAGGTAGGTAGTTACGGTAGGTAGTTATGTTTTTCATTTTCTCCGTAAATGAGGTTATTTGTACCGCACTTTGAAAATCTGGCGACTTAAAAACATTTTCTGTATGAATATTTTCATTTCTACGTAATAGCAGACTTGATATTTTTCCCTATATGTCGTCGTGTACTTCAAATATTTAATTAATTGCGAAGATGTTGGACTCATGTTACTGTAAAAAAGTGATTATTTAAACGATATATAGATTTCTCAGAAAAAAAGGTTATTTGAGGAAAAATATGTTTATGATATAAATTATAAAATAAAAATTTCAGACTATTTTATATGGTTAAGTTAAAAATCTGAAAATTCAAATTACATTCTGGCAATAAACTGATCATATATCTCTTTGTAGATTGTACACGACTTACGCGTACTTCTACTTCATACAGATTTACAAATAGTATATTTATCACACTTTTTTTTAGCTTCACGCTGAATCCCGCACATAGCAGGGTAGGCAGAGGGAACCTAGTATTAAGGTACTCCGTTCCCTACTTTCCGCCAAATTCGGAGGCATTGCGTGTTAAGTGGTGGAATTTAACGCCGCGATTTACCTCGACACCAGAGCGGAGAAAATAGAAATATTAAAAATATTTAATATTTCTATTTTCTGGAAATATGGGAATTCCGCTCCTCGAGTGGGAATCGAAGCCACAACCAGTCGCTTTACACTTTGTGCCTCTGCGCCACGACTGGCTTTATCACATATACAACATAAATAATAAAAGCTTTATGAATATATATCGGCACAGTAACTTTGTTCTTAAAACGGATTATTCAACTGTTTATCAAGAAGAAACAATAGAATGCTTGCACGTCCTCCAATCCCGCATTTACATGTTTTGCGCCCAGCTTATTTGATTATGAGCTTAACTCGGCTATAACTTAAAAATTAAAAATGTTTTTATGAAAATACCCAAAAACATTTTTATATTGCTTTATAATGACAATAAAAATATCGATTTGAAATGATGTAACTAACAACTGACAATCATATCCTAGTGAATTAGGTTTATGGACTATTTACGTATATAATCTATGCAACAAAAATGTAACTGATCACTGTACATGGAAGATGTATGAGAAAAAATATTATTCAAAGTATTTATCTATGTAATAGAATTTGAAAGAACGATTTCATTTTTTAATGTTTTTCCTGCTTTTATCTATTCATTTTTCCACGTTAATCTCTTAAGGGGCTAAACCGATTTAAATGCAATTTTGACCTTTGTATATTGGTAACTTTTTCTTAACATTTTCAAGAGCTAGAAGAATTAACTTAGTGTTTCATAAAATTGCTACTAAATAACTGTTTTGTTAATTTGACTGCAACTTCAATTATAATAGGTGAAGCCGCGAGTTGGTCCCTAATTACTAATATAGTTAAGTAGAGGAAGGAACTCGGATAGTAGAGGCGAGCGTTAATGCGTAATTTAAATGGGTAAGCTTAAGCTTATACTGATGTCGCAAGTCCCAGGCTCTTGCTTGACTCGCACACAGTGAATCCACAAAATGCTTAAGAATTTCTTTTTTCTACAATTTCGATAAATTCTCATCGAGTTTACTTTTAGGGTTTTGTTTTATTGTCTTACATTAGTAAAAAGAATTAATTTATTAAAAAATATTTAGCCATAACATCTAATATCAACCATTTATCTATATTTACACGATTTTAAACTACGTCATCTTAATAAATGTAATTTTTTTAACTTTTCTACAGTACTCTAAAGTGAACGTTATATATTTTTTGTATTTCAATTCAGATAAACAATGCCTGTAAAATTAAATTTAAATAACAATTTCTAATTGTGGTGACTTTAAAGAATTCGATTTTCAATGTAATATTTAATCATTCAACCCGTAACGTTAATAAAACCCAATGGTGTGAGGGATCCCGCAGAACTCTTAATTGCTTTAATTAACAAGGAAGTGACAGATGAAACGCGAAAATAAAGGTTCAGCCCGTTCCGTACATACTGCATGTATATGTCCAATAGACCTTGGATCTTCTTTAGTTTCCTCGTATTTCACAAATCAGGCGTTGTGGGCAGAGATAATGTTGTGATATACCACCTTGTTCTCCACTCTCATTTTTATATAATACCTTTAGGAAATAATTAAATGGAGGAATCTAGTGCCAAGGTAAGAGAAATGACACTCTGAAGATTATAAATATTCTATTAACATCTAAACGAGATCGAACCCACAATCAGACCAACTGTACCTTCATCGTTCTTGGTTCTTGCTGACTACGCATAACAGAATAGTCAGCAAGAACCTAGTGTCAACACGCTCTATTCTCCAATTTCCTCCCGGAATTGAGATATCTTGTCTGCCAGATTGATAATAATTATTCCCTAAGTAAAAATCAAACCTACAATCATCACTTTAACAGCCAAACGCTGTTCCTTCGTGTGTCCTTATCAATTGTACATCATTCACATACTATGATACTTTAATTTAATAAAAAATAAAGTCAGGGTATGTAAGTGTAGATTTAATTTTATTAGCCGTATTTGAATTATATTTCTATAAAATAATATAAAATAACTGAATAATATAAAACACTGTAATAACACTAATTGCTGCAGTACGTATATTTACGTAATGATATTATTTTTCTTTATTTTTTTTCTTTCTTTTTCATATAGATCTATATTATTCAACTTGTAACTGTGTTAAAACACCTTTTATATTCAGCACTAGTTGCAATGTCGCAGATCATAAGAAAATGCATTTTCCAGACTTGTTAGCGTCGCAATTAACAACCTAGTCCTGCACAAGTTTTATGTGTGCATACTTAAAAAAACAAAATACAATTGGAATATTATTACATGATATTCACAGAATGCGCTAAAAATACATATTCATTACATACATTCATCATTTTCACAAAAAAAACTAGCTACGTTTGTACAATCAAAAATATATAAAATATAATTTCTAGAAGAAATTTACATAAATTTACATAAACTCCTACGTGACTATTAAAGCTGTGCTTGATTTTAAATGCAAAACAGCATTTAACTACTGGAAAAAACTAATAGTGTAATAGTATGATCGCAATTTTCTTTTCAAGTGCATCAATAGTTAAACATTATTAAGTAGGACTAGAAATGTAGTAAAGTAAAACTAGAAAGGTTGACTAGGAATTTAAATGTGATATGTCAATGAAAAAATATTTTTAGATAATATATAAAAAATGCTCGCAGTAGAATTCGAGCCAGCGCCTTTCCAAACCGTTCAAGCCTTCTAACCGCTACCGCTCCATACGGTATATATCTTGACTGTGTCATAATTCTTATTACAATTTATTTTGTTTGCATTTGCGGTCATTTTTTTAAGTTTTCTTAAAATTATATAATTTCCTAAATGCGCAAATAGCACTTTTAGAAAAACAATAAAACTGTCTCAATGGGTTAAAATTGTGGTTGCTAAGTAAGTCAGACAGTAAAGTAAGAAATCAAAAATAAAACATTTATATCAATTTTTTTACTTTTAGAATAGGAAGAAATAAAAGAACAAATAAAAATATTGAAATAATAAAAAAATATATATTTCTGATATAAATTTAAAAATAACTTTCACGTTATATGTATATCTTTAAAAGTTCATCATCGCAATTATTACACTAGTAACATAACAAGAGAATATAATTGTTTCGAATACATTTTACAGTAATTATTTTTAAATTAATTTTGCTCCGTTAAAGTATCTATTATGTAAACTTTGTGACATTTTAAAATTATTATTAATGTACAACGGTTCATAAAATTTATTTACTTTTTACTACAAATTTATAGACAAACCCCAAATTTGGACGGAAATCTTATTGAGATCACATTCTGAATACGAAACTCTGTGTGACGAGTGGAGTGAACACGTCGGCGTCTTTCATATTAAAAGAGCAGGTAAAAGAAAATAATCGTAATTTTACTCTTCCCCTGAACGGGGGCTGAACCTATAAATATCGCGTTTAATATTTTTGTTTGACAAAATATTCTATGAGGAAATTATTAGATCTCTGTAGCGAGATTTTTAGAAACTTTTGCTGTCGAAAGACTATTTATTCTACGAATAATCTTTAGCAAGAGAGAATACTATTTATTAAAAACTTTTTTAATACTTCAAAAAAATTTTTAACTTTAAGTCAATCAAAAATATGCTTCCGTCACATAAAATGTAGCGTCTAGAATCGGCCGGAATGTGGTCGCCGGAAAAACTTCTTATATGATTTTCACTTGCTTGTTAAATCGTTGGATATCATCTATGCAAATTATTTCCATTGGAGTGTCTGTAGAGGTGTGTATATCACTTACATACTGTTAGTAATATAAAAAGTGCTATTTACTAAATGCATATATGTAATTTATACCAAATAATATTTTGTATCTGTCTGCCTATCTGTCTATTCCATATTCGGGGCCTTGACTGCCACATAGCTCATGTAATAAGGTGTAACTTAGGCTACTTTTAGAATTCTTTTTTTTTGCAAAATTCCACGCGTCAATGTATACGATAACTACGAGTGTAGTTTGTTGACGACTAAAATTATCGCTTAAAATATTTTTAAGATAAAATAATATATTCTTGTTTCAGGTAAGTACCTCAATTTTTACGAGAAAAACGATACTAATAAAAAGGATAATCGTGTTTTAAAAAGGTAAGACAATAAGCGTCATTGTTGTCTATATTACCTATAGCATTTATTAAGGAATATATAATTTAAAGCATACAAGTAAGTATAACCTGCATTACCATATTTGTTTCACTGTGTATTATAAATGCAAACATTTATTATTTATTTTTTTTAAATGAGATTTTATCGAGAGTGTTCTCAGCTATGATTACAAAAATAACCAGAATTCACTGTTTCCTTTTCGTTTTTAAAATTTAACTTAAACGTTCTGGTTCTGGTTAAACAACCAGATCCAATTGTATCAGAACTATTAAAAAAGATGACTTTATTTTTATCCAGTCAGTAGTAAACGAGACGATTTCTAAACTGTAATGTTTTTCATTGCTTTTTCTTCCATTCTTTTACACTTCCTTTTATATAGAGATGAGGTGAAGGTGATAAAGGTGAATAAAGAACATTCATAATATCACGGGGCTTATTATAAAATGAAATCCAACATAATATTTGAATCATTGCAACCAATGTTTCCGCAACAAATCATTGTTAAAGTGAAATTTATTTACAGTACAATTTAATAAAACAAAATTCCTATGAACATTAAAGAGAATACAGCTTTTAAATTAAATACTGACAAAAAGTTCTTCTTACCACAAACGTAATTACACAAAGCAAATATGGTCGTCCACCAACCAATTACATTAAAATTAACGAATAGTTTGTGGTTGGACTTAAACAAATAGTATCTTCACATGTTTTAATTATTGCATTTTACTGATTCAGTATATTTAACGATTTCCAATAAATGCAAATATTTTCAGGATCATTTGATCTTTCATGTGGAACTGAAATCGCTTGTATTGATGTGTTTCAATATTGATTTTCCCAGATTTCACGTAATGAAGTAGTCATTTTAAAAATTAAGAAAAAGACATATTAAAAACAATTTTAACTAATACTGTAGATTTACAACTAGGAAAGCAGCTTCACGCTCCTAACTGTATTGCAGTGTAGTGAGGGAGAACTTGTTTCAAGACCAACCGTTCTGCACTTTCCGCCCGAAATCGAGACTGTGTTTTATGTGGCCGAACTTAACGCCGCGCTTTGTCTTAGATACCAGAGCGGAGAAGTGAAAATAATATATAATTATTTTCTAAATCGAAATCAAGTCCATAATCGCATTTCTCGCCGCGACGTCCTCTAAAATAAATAAATAAGTTTTCATAAAAGGAGTTTATTATGTAGTTATATTACCTGCATGAAATTTGTATGCCAATTAATAATATAGCTATACGAGGTCGTTTCAGTGATGTTAAATTATTCATTTTCAATCCAATCACGTAGCCATTAAAGAGCTCATGCATGTTCAAAAATATTTTGTACCATATTCCGTAATATTCTACATCTACTACAGTTATTACTGAATAAAAGACCGTTCCGCCAACATCATACTTATACCATATATATGATGACAACAATTTATTGTGGAAACTTATATAAAGTTTTAATTGCTTCGTAACGATGGAAAATTTTAGGTAAGTTGTGTAAATAAATGTTCCTTATTTCACACTTTAATCGCCAAAATTCGTTGCGTGTGTGATACGGAACCTGTTTATAATAATATGTTGTGCTAAGTAGATCAATGAAAACGTTGATGTTAAATAATATACTACTATACTATATTTTTTCCACACACACATTTTCTACAACTTCACGCCTTTTCTAGCAAGCCTTTCTAGGACCTAAAGTCAAGACACTCCATTATTCGCCTTCGCTCAAAACCGATACCTTACGTGTTAACCGATGGAACACGGAGTGCCTCAATTTAGCGCTTTGCCTTAAATATATACAATCATTCTCCCGAGTGGGAATCGAACAACCATCGCATTTACAGTCAAACGCTATCCTACTACGCTAAAATGGCCTCGTAGTTAGCGTTATACACATATTATAAGTTGTTGTTCTTATTGCATAACCTATAATATAAGTTTTACTTAAGAGCAGTAAAGGTGAATATTGAAAGTACTTCTTTATTAAAATTTTAAGTGACTTAATTATAATTCATGAAATATATAAAAATATTCTTTAGTCTTGCTGATCTTTTTTGTTTTTATTTAGTAGGTAGACAGATTTTATTAGGTAGTAGGTCAGACATATACATATACGCGTAGTGTACGCCATACTTTTTGTCCCAATTGTACTAGCAGGTATATAAATTGAAAATACATTTATAAAATGGCTTGTTCTCTGCTAGCACGTTCGTAGCGCTATAATTGAAGGAAAGCTGAAATTTAAATTATAGATATATCCTACATTCAGAATCCCCTTTTTTAACATATATATATTGACTGGATGGAATTACATACACAAAATAATCAAAAATATTAAAAGTATTTAAAAATCAAATTTAAAATTAAAATATCCTTTATTCACAACGACTTTTGCAAGCATTTTTGAATCGTCGAGTGATACTACCACGAACTCGGAAGGGTGCTCTGCTGAGAAAAGCCGGCGGGCAACTCCACATTTCAAAAATAATATTTACAAATTTATTAACAAATACCTTATCTGACAATTGGAATATTAGTTAGCAGTTTCATGTATTTTTAAAGTTATATCCAAAATAAATATTAAATTCTTACATTAGTACAAAAGGACTTACGATATGATATGCTAAAGTAATATACATTACGTAACATTTTCACGAAGTTAATGGGACGCCTGATTAGATAGTGGGTTCCCTTCCATTTAGAATCCTTTGTCAATTTGTCGCTGTAATTAATGCAATTTATTTAACAAGCCGCATCATATAAGACGTGGTGGCCTCAAAGTGAATGTAGAATAAGTGAATTTTCGTTGAAGTCTTAATCAATTTAAATTTTAACTTTTAATGTATAGAGAAATAATTTTAATTGTATTTATTTAGAACTATCAGTTATAATTACATTATATATGAAAAAGTGTAACACAGGTCAAAACTTAAAGTTAAATGTATTATCGTTGAAGATGGATACAGCATGCACTAGTATATATATTTTTTTTGTGTTAATTCACATGTATCAGTTGCAATTTACAATCAAAACGTTATATGCGGACGAGGTAGAAAAGAGGAGTACGCAAGGCTGGAAGGATTTCTGCACAACTCAGGATAAAGAAAGTATGTGGGATAAGATCTATAGAGTAATAAGGCACACTTCCAAGAGAGAGGAAGATCTTTTACTTAAAGATACAGAGGGTGTAACTTTAACCCCACAGAAGTCTGCAGAATTTCTTGCTGAAAAATTTTATCCGGATGATAATGTGTTGCTCGACCAGCTAGATCATACACAAATCCGAGAACGCACGAATGACAACTTAAACAAAGATCTCGCTGAGGATGACCCGCCATTCACAACAGCGGAGCTTGATACAGTATTATATAGCCAGAACCCGAAGAAGGCCCCTGGCCCTGACGGATTAACGGCAGACATATGCATATCGGCAATTAGGAGCAATACAGACGTATTTTTAGCGTTAGCGAACAAATGCCTAGCGCTAACGTATTTTCCAATGCAATGGAAAATAGCTCACGTTGTGATTCTGCGTAAGCCAGGAAAAGAGGACTACAGCCATCATAAGTCCCTTAGACCTATAGGCCTTCTCCCCATTCTTGGAAAAATTGTTGAGAAACTCCTTATTATCCGTATACAATGGCACATCCTCCCGACATTGAGTGACCATCAATACGGATTCACTCCCCAGCGCAGCACAGAGGATGCTCTGTATGACTTAGTTGGACATATTCACCAAAAAATCGGAGAGAAAAACATCGTGGTGTTGGTCTCATTAGACATAGAGGGTGCGTTTGATAACGCATGGTGGCCAGCACTAAAAATAGCTTTAATAGAAAAGAGGTGCCCCCGTAACTTGTACGCAACGGTCTGCTCGTACCTGACAAATAGAAAGGTCGTAGTTAATTATGCCGGAGAAACATGTGAGAAGGAAACAACAAAAGGATGCGTCCAAGGTTCTATCGGTGGACCCACCTTTTGGAATGTTATTCTGGATTCGCTGTTAAAGAGGCTGGATAGCGACGGAGTATATTGTCAGGCTTTTGCGGACGACGTGGCGCTAGTATTTGCGGACCACTCTATACATACACTGGAGCAGAAAATTAATACCACGCTGGAGACAATTGTTGAGTGGGGAAATCGGAACAAGTTAAACTTCGGAGCGCATAAGACTCAAGCAATGCTGCTAACAAATAAAACTAAGTATGACCTTCCCTGCTTGCTTATGTCGGGGACCACTATCAACCTGGTCGAGGAAGTCAAACTCCTGGGCTTATTGATCGATCGCAAACTCACCTTCAAATCGCACGTGGCTGCACAATGTAAAAAAGCAGCAAATATATATAAACAGCTTGCGCGCGCAGCAAGGGTGACGTGGGGTCTCAATCCAGAAGTCACGAGGACCATCTACGTGGCAGTTGTGGAACCCATAATGACTTATGCAGCAAGTGTGTGGTCCCATTCAACTGATAAGCAGTTGATACGAGACCAGTTAAATACGCTCCAGCGAGGTTTTGCTCAAAAGATCTGCAGAGCATACAGAACAGTGTCTCTTACATCTGCGTTGGCAATCTCAGGTCTACTACCGTTGGACATTAGAATTAAAGAGCACGCCAGTCTATACAGAGCGAAAAAAGGGTATTGTAAAAGTTACCTCCCACCAGGAAAAGAACTTGAAAGAAATAGTAATTACCTTAACCAACCACATCCATCAATGCAGATAACTACTGATTTTGAGTTGCTGGAGGACTTGAACCCTGAGACCATCACCTTACACAACATCGAGGGCCCTCAGATCTTTACTGATGGTAGCAAAATCGAGGGAAAAGTGGGTGCTGCCCTATCTATGTGGGAAGGAGGGAAAGAAACCATCAACGAAAAGTTTAGCCTGCATCCTAACTGCACGGTCTTTCAATCGGAGCTTTACGCCCTTTTCAGAGCTACTCAAATTGTGGCAGATAGTGACGAGCAAATAGTCAACATCTTGAGTGACTCTAGATCGTCATTAGAACTTCTTAAGAACCCAAGTTCAGGACACCCCTTAGTTATGGAAATTAAGAAAAATATACGAAAGATCAAAACGCAAGGAAGACAAATCAGACTTTTTTGGCTACGTGCACATGTTGGTACTACAGGGAATGAACGTGCCGACGAACTGGCAAAAGATGCAGCACTCACGATTACTGCCCGAGACTATGACAAAATACCCTTGTCCTATATTAAAAGATCAATAAGGGAAGAGTCTGTTAGCATATGGCAAGGCAGATATGAAACATCACAGACAGGAGCGGTTACCAAAAAATTCCTCCCCGGTGTAGAAATGGCCTACAAAATAATAAGAACAACGCAGTTTACTCCATTACAGGTTCAGATGTTAACAGGACATGGTGGAATAGCAGAATACTTGCATAGATTTAAACTGAAAGACTCTCCGGGATGCGAATGCGACAGCAATATACCGGAATCCGTATGGCACATACTACTGGCGTGTCCGAGGTTTACTGCTGCTCGCTTTCAACTTGAAGCAAAGATCGAGAAATGTCTGTCCGAGGTTGAACTGCCAAATATAATGGCAGATCCGTACTCTAGGAAAACGCTTCTCGACTATGCAGAAAGGGCATTCCGCATCGCTTGCATTAGAAATAGTACAATGGACCCAGGAAAATCACGTGCTCTCTACACAAATTTTACACAAGCTTCACAATCTGGCACTAATATCCTAAAGCCTTCCGCATGCATATATAAATGTTCACAAGCCAGAAACACAGACACCATGACCGAGTTGTTGCTACAGGCCGAAATGGGTGAGGCGGGGTTGAGAACCAAAGGGGTGGCGCTGTTCATGGATGATAGCACTGAAAGGTTGGGTGTAAGCTTTTGCATACCTAGGAATAACAAATTTATCGCAGTTTCGCCTGGTCTTGCCAGTCTATTGAATGGGAGCACTAACAGGACGGCCGTACGACGTAAGCTATATGAAGCGCTGCCCTGTAGGACAGTCGGAAATATCACTTGCCGAGTATTGCGATCAAAGAATAAGTCTATTATACTGCTCGACAGTGATAAACGGACGCCATTTGAGCAAGCTCGCGAGTTGCTCACAACAATGGGTGAAACGGCGGGTCATGGCGTACGAATTATAAGTATAGACGCTATGGTGGTCGATTATAATAGAGGAGAAGTAGCAGACCGATTGGGATGCATAAAAGCCTCAGAACAACACGAGGTATTAGTTTATGAGGACAGGGGTGAAGATCTTAGTTATCTTAAACTCAAAAACTCTGGCATCCCAGCGGAAAAGCTACAAACAACTCGCACGGCCACTGAAAGTAATTCAGAGCGACTTCAACGTAAGGTGGCAGAGGAACAAGTCAAACTTACAAACACAGTACGGCAGCATTCCATCACGAAATCTGCGTGTAGCACGATATTATCAGCCATAGGAAATGTGCTACAAAGAAAAAAGAAAATTTCATCAGAAGACAGGCAGGCTGCATCGGTGGAAAAATTTGCAAGGAATTTTGCAAAGAATGACCCTGTTCAAGTACGATCCAGGCTCACTAAAGCGGCAATGAACCAGGTAAACTCGCCTCATCTAATACCTATCTCGGGACACAAAGACCACTATAGAAATGCATACCTCGAATTTCTCGCAGTTTTGGAAGCTACTAAACAAGTGAAGCTCAGGACTTGTAAGGAAATAATGCGAGCCTTCCAAGGAGGATATTCAATCCTGGATGTAAGGCTAAAAGAGGCAGAAGCCGCCATATACAACAATCATACAGCTCAAACCATCAGAGGCATCATAAAAGGTAATTACATGGCGGCTTACAATGCTACAGTTGGTTTTGTGGAGTTGAATGAAGAGGAAACCAGACGAACAGGTGACCTTAAATTCAACAAGCCTGCAGATGATACTATCGTGGTTATAGCCAAATGTACGCAAGTTATGTTGGAAAATAGAATGCTTGAGAAAGTAAAAAGTTTTGATAGCACTCTAGAATCCACGTCAGCGGTAGAATGGCAGGTGCCCCAGTTACAGTTGATCAATGGGGTTCCCGGGTGTGGTAAAACAACCTGGATCATAAAATACTTTATTTCCGTTTCAGACATTATTATCACTACTACAACAGAAGCAGCAAATGAACTTCGGGAGAAGCTTTCGGTACGTATAGGGAGTTTGGTTAAAAGTAGAATTCGCACTATGGCGTCAATGTTGGTTAATGGGATGAGACAATCAGAAACATACAAACGCCTGATTGTCGATGAGGCCCTGATGAACCACTTTGGAGCGATAGTGACGGCTGCAAGAATCACCGAAGCAGAAGAAATTCTATTAATCGGAGATGTTAATCAACTTCCCTATATTGACCGAGAGAATCTTTTCGATATGTTCTACCGTGCTCCCTATCAAGTGGCCAATATCACCCAGAATCTAATATGCACCCATAGAAGCCCCATGGATGTTGCGTATGCCCTACGAGAAATATATGTTGGTATATACTCATCTAAGAGGACAGTACACTCCCTCCGGATAGAAAATGTCAAGGTGACACCAATACCACGAGACCTAAAGGATACCCTCTACCTCACATTCACTCAAGAGGAGAAGGAATCCTTGATCACTCAGGGATACGGCTTGGAAATGGGTGCAAGAGTACTAACAATTCACGAGGCCCAGGGACTGACCACCAGCACAGTTGTAGTAGTGAATACAAAACCAAAGAAAATAAAGCTGCACGACAGTGTCTCACACGCAGTCGTTGCGATAACGCGCCATACCAGCAAATGTTTCTACTACTGCGGTGGTGAGGACGACGCGATAAAGAGACTAATACGGAATGCAACGAGAGCAACGACCAAAGGTATTGTGGAGTACAATTTGAAGATGGCCATAAAAGATAGGAACGAAGCGGTCATATCCACTACTATAGCATTAATGCCATCCACACCCCATCCTTAAATAGAAAAATATGTATGTATGTAGTCGTAAGAAATATGTGTTATTACGTAAGAAATAAAATAAATTATACACTTATAACAAATTAATTTAGGTTAGATTTAACTCCATTATTATAGGAAAATTGTATATAATGAAAAAGGCAACGATTTATAATAACTGGACTCTCTTAGGGTAAATTCTTAGTTTTAAGTAATGAAATTGTAAACAAAAAAAAAAAAGCATATGATAAAACAAGAATCATGTTAAAAAAGGTACAGACCTTATGTCCGTAGAGTAAAATAGAATAATAAAAAAAAAAAAAAAAAAAAAAATTTACAATCAATTAAAATTATAGATTTATACAGAGTAAGGAACAAAAAACAATGTCAAATAATAAAATGTCAAATGATACGTAATTAATTTAAAAAAAAAACGATTATAAACAGACACGAAACAGAAATATTATTCATTATAATATTATAATACATGTTATTTATGATTATTGAAATAAATATTACATTTTATTAAGTATTATATTATATTTTATTTAAATTCAAATTCTAAAAATTAGCTCAACTATTTAAGCATTAAATTATTAATTTAATAGAATTTAAGAAATATATAGTATAATTATTCAGTCAAAATTTTAAAAATACTTTGAAATGTAATTATTGAGTCAAAATTTGAGAATATATTTTAAATTTGTATTTGGACAATGAATCTACAAATGGGTCTAAAATGTCCTTTTTGTCATTTAATAATTTTTATAGTCGTGAAACCGGTGAGTTCTTGATGGTTGTGGGTGATATATTTTGAATATTATTATTTCTTTGTTATTGAAAATATATTTAATTTAATTATAAGATATTTGATTCAATTGTTGATCCAATCGATTGAGACTGAACTTCGACACTGTTTTTTTTTGGCCAATATTACAGTAATTCTTTACGTTAACATATGATCTTCAAACAAAATAATGCAATATTAAAAAAAAATATGTTTAATATGATCGCTTCAAAAATTATATATACCAAGAATTTAAGGGTAATATATCAATTGAATAATATAATTTTCAACTTTATATGCAATTAATTCCTAGTTTGAATAGAAGGAAAATGATCTTTTCTAAATTATTCACCAACACCTCACGATATTATAAACATATAAGTATTATTATATCCTTAAGGGCAATAAAATTTAAACTTTTTGGAAACTTTACTCTACATACTAATCCAAGGCCTAATCTAAAGGACGACAAGGCAAGGGCCCGTCCTTTATTAAACCTGTCCGTCTCTGTCTTAGGCACTCTAAGGCTTGCGCCAAATCATTTATATCTCCTTCGCCACAATTAAATGTAAATTAGTCATTTATCATCATATCTTAAGTCTAATAGTTATGTTTTATTTTACATAATATAATATAAAAGTAGACTGCAAATAAAATGGTTGTGGGTTCGAATCCCACGTGAGGCAATAATTATACATAATCTTACTCCTTCGCTCTAATACCTAAGACATAGCTCATCGTTAAGTACGTTATATTTCGACAATAAGAGAACGGAGTGCCCAGAGACTAAGTTCTTTCCGACTACCGCACTTTGCGGGAAAAATATGAAGATATTTTTAAAAATATAATATGTTAAAATTTACTATACCTATAATAAAAATATTCCGTCCAAGAGAATGTATAAAAAGTCACGGTCTGTTTTGTAGAGTTAAATAACAAAAACAAATTTAAGTCTGAGTACGTGGTTGGTATGAAAACATATAGGGTATAAAGAAACGGAAATGAAACTCTTTCCTCAACTGGACATGTTTTATATTCAACTCTTACATTTAAATTACTTAATTTACACGAATATGAATAAAGTAAAAAATCATATAGTTAGTTAAGTAAATTAGTTAAACAAATGTTTAAATCATATATAAATAGAGTTGCATTGTACACTCTTTGTATGATTGTGGATTGGACCCTCACTTGGAGTAATGATTATATTATTTTTATTTTCTTGCTCGGGTATAAGAAAATGGCATTAAATTCTGATAATCAACAAAATTCAAACGCGAAATGGAGAACAGAGTGTCCAGTAAGCAGATTGTCTCTGCCGACCCTGCAGTGTGGGTAACACCGTGAAGCTGAAAAATATCTGTTATATGTATATTTAAGCCATCCTCTCTACATCAGTATATAAATCTCCTTACCCTAAGAATGTCTGGACGAAATTGCACATTAGCAAGAAGACTGTATTTTATGACCCACAAAACACATATACAAACTTATGTACTAATTTGTTTTAGTATTATTATTTTATTATGATGCACAACAACAAATGTAACCAATATCGATAAAATTTATAAAAAAATAAGAATTCAAAACAATCTTAAAGATATAAGCGTTTAACTTAGCTTAATTAAAAAGGTATCTTTGTAAATTGTAGGCATTCGTACATGTAGGTTTCCTTTTGTTCAAAAGGAATACTGTTATATGTTTATTTTCTTGGTAAATTAAAATAAACTACACGTTGGGTCGCCACCTCACCTAAAATATTTTTACTAAGAATAATGGTCAGAGGACTGAGGTATGGCTAGTTTTTTCTACCTGCATAATGCAAATGTTGTGTCTAAGTAAAAAAACAATCAAATATCAATGTCAAAATAAATAAAATACTCAATGAGACGTGCAAAGCAAGAAAATATTGAAACGGAATCTTAATAAATAAATATTCATGCGAAATAAAAGCATTATATTATAATACATTGATGTGGAACGAAGTAATACTATTTAAGGAAATGTAAGTGTCTAACCGTGTTTGCTGCAGAAATGAAAAACAAATTTATACAATGAAATTTGCAAACACTCCGTTTCTCTTACTTATTGCTATTGTTTTGCAGCAAATTGTTTTATATTATATTTAAAATTTAAGTAATGTATTTATATATAAAAGGGATAAGATGTTTCGGTTAATTATTGTCAAATATTTTCAACATTTAATAGCGTTATTCATTTATATAATACAAAATGTAAATAAAGAAATACATTCAAACAAAATTCCCATATTCTATTTGTAGTGGCAAGTTTAATTTATATTGTTTTATAGTGTTATGTTTACGTTACGTTAGAACATTTCATACTTCAAAAACAATTATAACCTACACTACAGCCACAGCCGAAGCTAACAAAGCGTTAGCAGTCAAAGTATCGGTCAACAGGGTTCGTCCCCATTTATCTAAGTCAGCCGCCAGGTAAGCTATTAATAACTATACCAACAGACAAATCGTGATTGCTGGTGGATTGCGCTATATAGCTTTAAAACAAATTTTAAAATACTTTATATAGGCAGCTCACGCTACGGGATATATAGATAACGGTTATTTGTCAGCTTCACATTGTTTGTATATGCAAAAAGAACAAGGTATTTCCTGCTAAAGTGAAGAAATAAAAAGAAATCTTTTTATTACTTTCTTTCATTTTCAATACTTTTCCCGGGTGGCAGTGTAGTCAAAAAGAACGTAGTATCCACATGACGTTGAGAAATAGCGTAATAAGTGGCGGAGCCTAACACCGTGCTTTTTCTTAGGTAGCAGAGAAAAAAAATAATATATAATCGTTCCTCCGTATGGAAATCGAGCCAACATCGTGTTTTCATTGTCTTGTATATTATATAATATTTTGCTCTAATTTTGTTATAAAAATTAAAGCTCAATTTAAAAATTCATTTATTCATTTCTTCACTTTGGTGCTTTGGACAAAGTGCCGCGTTGAGTTCCTCCACTCAACACGTAATGTCACCTAATGGAAAGTGGAGGACGGAGTGTCTTGACTCTAGGCCCTCTCGGACTACCCCGCTATACGTCTCCGTATAATGCGTGAATTTGTAAAAAAAAATCTATATTCTGAACTGATACTTGCGGCATATTTACGTGAAAAAATGGAGATATCATTAATATAAAGATATATTAATGATATCTCCATTTTAACCTACCTCCATGTTGATATAGTATTGAAAGTCTCCAGCCATTCAAAGGAAAGTTTACTTTAAACAACTGTATCTACTACTCCTATCTAAATCTTCTCACATTTCATTTATTTTCTTTCTTTTTATTTGTTATTTTTTAGCTTTATTATTTTGCGCACTTGGCAAGATCAGAGAAAAGTTTGTGTCAAGACACTCTAATTTCTACTTTCCGCTCGAATTCGAGATATTTCCTGTAGAAAGTTTCAAAGTAGTAATTTATTTGTAGTGATATTGCAAGCGTTCATTTAACTGTTTATACTATTGCTTTCTTTTAGGAAGGTAAATCTATTTTTTTTTAATTTTAAAAATTTTATCTCAGCGGGAGTTGAACCCGCGACTCTTAAAAGCTCTCATGTGGAGGAACGCATTTCTTAGTGGTCAGAGCGCTTGAACGATTTCCAAGAGTAGCAGGTTCAAATTCCGCTTTATTCAATTTTTTATGCGTTTCCAAGAATGTGTTTTACATATTTATTTGTTTCTCAAGTATTGGACCACACTTACAATATATAAATATTTAAGTTTGCTTCCACAATGATTACAATCAACGTGGAATGATGTGTATAATATTTATTATAATGCAGTAAAACGGATGCTCTAGAGAATCCTCATGCATTATGTAAATATATCGTTTCAAACAATCAACCCGCTGGTTCAATGAGAGCGGTGGTTACATTTGCAAATTGTTATATCGATTTATTTATAGCAGAACTCGATGTGGTGCTTAATAATGCGATTGCACGAAATATATTATTCGTTTGTTCATTGAACTTTGAATTTACATATTACTCTTTGCTGGTGCTCAAAATATATTATTATATTACTTATATTACCACTTATATTGTAAAGAGGCAAGCGGTTGTGAATTTGTATATTTGAGATAGATAATCTCTGAAGTTACTTAACTATTAAATGAGATGAACTCTGTTAAAAAGCTATAATATAATTGATTACTAAAAACATATACATGTATTGAAATAATTCATTTTCATTCATGAAAGAATAAGTAGCCTATGTTAGAGCCAGGGTTATTTACTATTTTCACTCTAAATTCATCATTTATAACATAAGCATGGATTGAAAAGGCAGACTTGAAAACTATATTCAGTTGTCAGTTAATTAAGTTGTTAACGCAGACCATACTTTGAATGCAACCATAACATTTGTTCCCACAATTGCAAAGCCAGGCGTCCAGAAAACCACTAGAGCTATAAATAGCAGAGAATTTACACTCGTTTCAATTTTAAAATGAAAAGTGATTTATCTTTAATATATTCATAGCTTCACGCTGTATCCCGCACACAGCAGGGTAGGCAGAGGGAACCTAGTGTTAAGACACTCCGTTCCCCACTTTCCGCCGAATTCGGAGGCTTGCGTGTTAAGTGGCGGAACTTAACGCCGCGCTTTACCTCGACACCAGAGCGAAGAAAGTGGAAATATAATTTCCACTCCTCGAGTGGGAATCGAACCCACAACCAGTCGTTTACAGTCACACTCTTGTGCCACTGGGCCACGACTGGCCACATCTTTAATATATTCATATGGCTTCACAATTTTCCCATACAGCGGGAGATCAGAGAGAACTTAGTGTCAAGACGCTTCGTTCTCTACTCTTTGCTCAAAATCGTCAATGCCACGCTTTGTCTGTAGTACCAGCGCGGTGAAATGAAATTTCTCCGAGTAGTAATCGCACCCACAACCCATGATTATTACGTATATGATATATTTAAATGCAGGCCAAAACTAGGAAAATACGTTAGTGAAGCCTATAACGCTTTACGAAGGAATTAATTGAAATATTTTTAAATAAATTGAAAAAAAAACGTAAAAAGGCTTGAAAAATATTTACATTATTTTGTATATTGAATAAGGTGGTGTTATTTTTATATGAAATAAATCATATTCCTGTAAGAATAATATATACCAACATATCAAAGTTTAAAGCTCTGGTCGTCGTTTATGTAATACTTTATAATTTTTTTTCTTTTTTTTTATTTTAGCTTCACGCTATATCCCGCACACAGCAGAGTAGGCAGAGGGAACCTAGTGTTAAGACACTCCGTTCCCCACTTTCCGCCGAATTGCTTGCGTGTTAAGTGGCGGTACTTAACGCCGCGCTTTACCTCGACACCAGACCGAAGAAAATGGAAATATAATTTCCACTCCTCGAGTGGGAATCGAACCCACAACCAGTCGTTTACAGTCACACGCTTGTGCCACTGGGCCACGACTGGCCACAATAAAAGATAAATAAAAATAAGTAAGGTTATTGTTATTTATCTATTATCATAAATACTATAAGGTCTTCGAGGCGCAGTGGTACATCATTTGACTGTAAACGCGATTGTTTGTGGGCTTAAATTGCACTCGGTGGAATGATCATAATTTAATTATTTTTATTTGTCCGCTGTGGTGAACATGACAACGCGACAAGCTCTGACTCTCAACATGCATTGTTTCAAATTTAGGTAGAAAGCGGAGAGCGGAAGGTAGGCTCTCTCTGACTACTATGTTAAGCAAAGAAGAAAAAAATTGTGAATCTGAAAAAAAAACAATGATTAATTCAATAGATACATATTATTTATATAATATAAAAATAATATGTGCATATACAAAGTTATTATGCTTATCACACAAGGCATTTCAAACGTGTTTATGTCTCCAAAGAGCTTCATTTATCTCACTCTAAGCTTACTTTTGACGTGCGAAACAGTGCTTGGTACCTCATTTTGTGCAGAAATTCCACTATAAATATCTATATATTAATATATGAAGGAAATGTTTTCTACTCTTTTTACCCGCGACGGAACGGCGACTGTATATGTGTTTGGGGTGAGAGGTTGTTTGTTTGTTTGTTTGTTTGTTTGTGTGTTTGTGCAAATTACTATGTCAATTATTTCCAAAACTATAAGTCCGATTTTGATACGGTTTTCTATGATAGATTAAGGTTCAATTGGCGTATGTTCTTATGTATGTCTTATTGCCTTAACTCACCAGGGGGCGCTGCAGTAAGCATTTTACGTGAAAACGAATGTTTTCAATTATCTCAAAAAATAATAGTCTGATTTCAATAGATTTTCAGTGGTAGATTCAGGTTTAATTGGTGGATGTTCTTGGATATGTTTTATCGTGTCAAACCACCAGGGGGCGCTGCAGTAAGCATTTGTTTGTACTTTTTTTGTATTTATTTGTCTAAAACCGAAACTACTGCTACGATTAAAAAGAGTTTTCATAAAAAGATTTATCTTTGCTTGGTGCATATTTTAAGATTTTTCTTTTTTTGTTACGGGGAAAACTCACCAGGGGGCGCTGCACTAAGCATTTGTTTATGCAGAGCAAAAACTACTAGTCCAATTTAGATGAAACTTTCAAGGATGGGTTCAGGCTTAATTGGTGCGTCTTCCCATATATGTGTTATGGTGACCACTCATCAGGGGGCGCTGTAATAAGCATTTGTTTGAGTTTTTTTGTGTAAAACCAAAATTTTTCTTATATTTATTTGTCTAAAACCGAAATTACTTATCCGATTGGCTAGAGCTTTCAGAACTAGATTAAGCTTTACTTCGTACATATTTTAAAATTTTTGTTTTTACGTTACGGTGAAAATTCACCAGGGGGCGCTGCAGTAAACATTTGTTTATGTAGAGTAAAAACTACTAGTCCGATTTAGATGAAACTTTCAACAATAGGTTCAGGTTTAATTGGTGCATCTTTTCATATATGTGTTACGGTGATCACTCACCAGGGGGCGCTGCAGTAAGTACATTTGTTTGTGCAAAACTAAAACTACGAGTCCGATTTGAATGCAGTTTTCAATGATAGAGTCAAGTTTACTTAGTGCATATTTTCATATATGTGTCATGTATGTTTACTTAGTGCATATTTTCAAGTATGTGTCAACTCTCTAGGGGGCGCTGCAGTAAGTAGCTGCTTCCATTTTTTGTGTATAACAAAAACGACTAGTACGATTGGAAACAGTTTTCAGTATTAGATTCCGCTTTGTTTAGTGCATGTTTTTAAATTTATATTACGGTGACAAGTCACCAGGGGGCGCTGCAGTAAAATATTGTTTGTGCAAAGCTAAAATGACGAATTCGATTTGGATGCAGTTTCAATAATAAGCTCAAGTTTAATTAGTGCATGTTCTTGGATATGCTTTATCGTGTTAACTCACCAGGGGGCGCTGCAGTAAACATTTGTTTGTAATATTTAATGTAAAACCACAACTACTAGTCCGATTGGACAGAGGTTTCTATCTGCCAGGCGCTGCAATAGGCATTTGATAACCAGAAAGCATTGGGCTTATAATTTTTTTTGGATTTGCATGAAGATTAATATAAAGTATTTCGAAATTATGTAATAATATATAATGTGTATCTATACACTTTAAAAAGTTTAAAATAAAAAACAAAATTAAAAATTTTGAAAATACCCACGACGGTTTAATTGTAATTGAAAAAGGATAAAATAACTAGAAATCCCCCGCCTAAAAGAATATATGTAACGAGATGATGGGGACAACTTCGTCGGGGGCTGCCAGTTGCAACCTCTATTTTAAATATAGTAGCTAACAGTATAGATTTCGTTCTTAAAGTTTTTAAAAGGAATACCAGTTATTAAAACTGTAAATTCATATTAATATTTTAATTTTTTCCTAAACCTGTTTTAACAGCATGAAAACCTAGAAGAAGTTAGCAAACTTAAAGTAATGGCAGCTCCGACGAAGTCGTCCCCATCATCTCGTTACATATATTCTTTTAGGCGGGGGATTTCTAGTTATTTTATCCTTTTTCAATTACAATTAAACCGTCGTGGGTATTTTCAAAATTTTTAATTTTGTTTTTTTTACGAAAATTATGCGGTTAAAAACTATGGGATTGGTTGTTTATGTAACAACGTAAAATATACATCTAGCCTAAAATGGCCGTCGAGGCGCAATATCTATTTATCACATTGCGCATGACTGTAACTGCGATGGTTGTAGGCAACATAAGCTACGTCATGACTATACTTTTATTCCACGGAATAAGAGCTATATTGAAAAACCATAAACTTTGTGATAGATTGTATGATTTTCCCGTGGGGGGGACGGGTTAAGAATCCATTTCCCCCCCGCCGCTGGGTAGCGTCCCGTAAAAGGCGGGTAACCCAGTAGTTTGGTGGTAGGAGATTCGTTCTCCGACTGGCTCGCGACCACTATCATGTCAAAGACGAACCGCCAAATATCTTATGATGTGTTCCGGTTCGATGGCATGTAAGCCAGCTCTCCCTATTCCCACCATTCCCATCCTTCCCTCCTTCTATCCTACATTCCCAAGGCTGGCAACGCATCCATAACTTTAATGTTGTGGATGTCTATGGGCGAAGGTATCCGTTTAACACCAGGTGGGCCTTCAGCTCGTTTGCCTCCTTTATTCCATAAAAAAAAAAAAATGAAACCTCTTACCGTAAACGACAAAACGAATATAAGCGTTTACAGATTATATTATTATAACATTGATATTGTCTATAAAGCTTATTAGGTTTTTCTATACTTTATAAATTGTCGAGGCCGTCGTGGCGCAGTGATGCAGCGTCTGAGTGTAAACGTGATTGTCATGGACTCGATTCCCATTCGAGGAAATAATGATTTATAATTATCATTTGTCCGCTCTGGTATCTAAGCGAGGCGTTGTGTTAAGTCCCGTCCCTTGAATCTCTGCTCTAATACCTAAGGCAACGCGTATTTTACGTATCAACGAACGGTTATAGTAGTATTATACATAAAACTGCATTATGCAAAAATGAAAATCTGATTTACGTGATCTCGCTAGTATGGAAAAATTATGGGTCATCCTGCTCAAATGGCGGAAAACGATTTTTGATGTACAGTTTCGTAGGGCACAGATGGTTTCAATTGAGATAATTTCATATAATCTTACTTTAGAAATGCTATATATTTAACGACGTGTGTTTCTTTACATCGTTAATCTGATGTAAACGTTTTCTGATATATTACGAAATGTACTTAGTATAGATTTCGAAATAATACCACAGTACAGCACTGAATATCAAATTTCAATGATTTAAATTTACCTGCTAACCTCCAAATCAAAATTGATATGGGCTGTAGAAGTTGCGACGTTAGTACGTCCCCTCATTATATGTACTTACTTCTGCAGAAATTTAACTCTAAATTTAATATAGAATGGAATAAATATTCAAAATCTTTAATCAGTAGAGTTATATACGGTCTAACAAATGATTTTAATATTTACGCTTCTTCATGTTTCTTAAAATGGAAGAAAGAGTGTTTATAAGGTTAAAGAATATAATAGAAATGTTCTATCAAGATTTGTTCTTTTTTACCAAATGAACTGTAAAGTTTATAAAAAAGCAGAAACAAGCAGTTTCACGCTTAGTTACGTATTCAGAGAGAAGCTAATGTCAAGACACTCCTTTCTCCATTTTCCGAACAAAATCGAGACGTTGCATATCAAGGGACGGGACTTAACACAACGCCTCCCTTAGATACCAGAGCGGACAAATGATAATTATAAATCATTATTTCCTCGATTGCGAAACGAGTCCATTACAATCACGCTTACTCAGACGCTGCATCACTGCGCCACGACGGCCTCGACAATTTATAAAGTATAGAAAAACCTAATAAGCTTTATAGACAATATCGATGTTCTAATAATTTAATCTGTAAACGCTTATTCGTTTTGTCGATTACGGTAAGAGGTTTCATACAATCTACCACAAACGTTATGGTTTTCCAATGTAGCTCTTATTCCGTGGAATAAAAGTATAGTCATGACGTAGCTTATGTTGCCTAGAGCACTTTGGCTCGTTATGTGAGTTATAGAGGGCTTACACTGCGAATTTAATAATGTAGATTCAAGTATAAAAGAGGAGGTCATTCTATTATACTTTAGAAAGGTGCAAGTTACGAATTCAATGTACAAGTATATTAATAGAAAACTGATATATGTAGCTTTACGCTTTTCTCCGCAGTCAGACGCTCTCCAACTCACATAATAATAGAGTATATTTCAATAATTGTATTTATCAAAAGAATACTGTTTATTTTAATTATTTATAAAGATAATTATGATTCATTTCCTACCATTGCTTAATAAAATGAAGTTTAGTTCGCATACATACTATAAAACGAAATACATATTTCTTTTACGGTTATGTAATTTTTGTACTTCTTTAATGATATGTTGTGTTGTTAGATCAATCTGCTTACTTACTGAAATACCTAAATGCTCAGGTTTTATTCACTATTACGCTTTTTCTGCGTAGCAGCAGCAGAAAGTCTAAACACTCCGTGTTTCAAGACATTCATCAAACTCAATTGTTCTAAGAAAATCAATTTAAAAAACGCCTAAAAAATTGAACGCAGCAGTATTCGAACCCGCACTTCCTTTGAAAACAGTCGAAACCCTCTGAGCACTAGAGCAATTCAATCACAGCCTTAAATTTGAAGTGTCATCGTTCTATAGCATGATTTAATTAAGAAATTTTCGTTCCGTCAGTCGATTTTATTTAACCCCTTCTTTGAGACAGCGGTGTGGTGAAATCACAGCCAGTTGGAAATTTCCAATTTATGTCAGAATAATTTATAAATTTAACACATAAATTCATCGCATGGTTATGGGTTCGATTCCCACTCAGAGAGTGTCAAGGAGTGTAAGTGTCAAGTTTTTTCAAGTACAACCCCCAAACAATTCAAATAGTGTATGAAAAATCTAAGCCGCTTGACCAATATTGATGAATTTTCTCAAGAAAGACAACACCATTTTTATTCAAAAACGTGCCCTTAAGAGGCAGGAAAAAGAGGATAAAAAATTCTATGAAAAATATAAACCACTTAACTTCAACGAGAACGCGGGGTGCCGAAATAAGAAGCACTGATAGTTGTGTTCTTTATGCGGGTAAAGCCGCAAGCTGGTCGCTAGTAATTTATAAAACAGAAATTCTACCAGAATGTTATAATATCAAACATTGTTATCGTTAGAGAATATACGAATGTTGCGATTGTTTTATCAACTCTATGCGTTTTTTTGCTTACAAAGATTCGTTTAAAACCAAATTTATAGCTTTGTTTTTCATAACAAGGGGCCGTTTATAAAGAGAATTATGATTCATTTCCTACCATTGCTTAATAAAATGAAGTCTAGTTCGCATACAAACCAGGTTATTCAACGCAGATATCCGTAGCTATAAAATGAAATACATAATACCTACTATTTTTTATACACCTATTTTGCCTCCTATAATACCTACTATTTTGGTTCTGTAGCTATTTTTTTTCTTTTAGCTTCACGCTATATCCCGCACATAGCAAGGTAGGCAGAGGGAACCTATGTTAAGACACTCTGTTCCCCACTTTTTTACAGCTATATAATTTTTATATTTCAAGCAGGAAAAAGCCTTTTTTATATCTAATAACATTTCCAAAACGACGGCGGACCTGTTTAGATCCGCTAGATTTTTTTTTATAAGTATACCCATGTGTTTTTTTGACAAGAAGGTATTTATGCAGACATGGGGAAAATAATCACACTAACATCTTGTAAAATATGTTGCGATTCTATAATTTAATCAGCTGTGACCGCGACATTTCGCGTGGAATTTAAGAAAAAATATAAAGTTCTACAAAAGTTTACAAAAAATTTAATTAACAAGAAAAAGCATGAAGTCAGGAGACGTGTTCCCGTTAGATCTATTAAAGCTGCACTCAGTGACGTTAATCAATGTTTAAACTGAATAATGACAATTTCAGTTAAAATCTTTGTATTTAATTAGTGTTATGACAATAAAATTGAACTACCTTTATATCAAAATATAACGTTTTTTTTTACTATTTATATCTATTTGTTATTTGTAAAATATTTTCGAAGTTATTCTGTACGTACTAACTACTAACGTACGTACTTATTAACATTAAATGAATGAAAAGGTTATGTCTGTCTGCCTGACTGACCCTGCTACTCGGGACAAAGCGTGAAGCTACATATTTATTTATACGTAATAGGTAATATGTATGTATGTATAGATCCAAAATTTCTTAATTCGCTCGAATTAGTTAATATATCTCGGTGAAAGCGGATTGTACATTGCATCATGAAGAGAATTTGTAGGAGCTTTTCTCACGGCATTTCGCCTTAATATTAATTGCCTTTTAACGTCGTGAAATTAAGCACTTAGTGTTATGTAATATTTTTATATATTTAACTATACACTAAAAATCTGTTAGCATCCGGCTGCTGAATGAAATTTATAATTCGTTCTCCACTTTCATCTTATTGTGCGATGTTATAAATTACATGAAACCAGCTGTCACATATTAGTACATATTAGGTGGGTAACAAAAGGCAACCTAGCGTCAGGACACTTCGTTCTCCACGTTATCCTAATTGCGAAACATTCTGTCTTGACTAGAAGAACTCAGCGCCACGGAATATTAAACCATAATAAATTGACACACGACGTTTCTTCAATTATCTAAATATGTTTTTTATTAATAAGAAAAAAAATAGTTAAAAACATTTAAACAAATAAGTAATTGGAGTTCTTAATGAATACAAAAGAAGCAATTTTGTATTAGTTGACAATATACAATTTTTTCACAGCTTTACTCTTTTATTTGCACACCGAGGAGTGGAGTCAGACAGTGCCAAGATACAACATTCTCCACTTTCCGCCTAAATTGAGACATAGCGAGTTCAGTGGCGGTAATTAATAGAAAAATGGTTTAACATAATATTTAGTAGTTCTTTTTCGAAGACATTGTATTAGTTTTATTTAAATTAAATTTTAAATAAAACACACATAGCGAAGTTAAGTATTTTTTTTTAATGTATAAAGGTGGCAAACGAGCAGAAGGACCACCTGCTGGTAAGTGGTTACCTTCGCCCATAAGCATCCACAACACTATAGTGGTTGAGGATGCCTTGCCGATCTTGGGGGTGAAGGAGGGAAGGAGGGAGATATGATGGGAATGGTGAGAATAGGGAGAGAGCTGGCTTAAATGCCATCGAACCGCAACACATTAACAGATATTTGGCGGTTTGTCTTTGGCATGCTAGTTGTCGCGAGCCAGTCGGAGAACAAGTCTCCTACCACCAAGCTACTGGGTTACCCGCCTTTTATGGGACGCTGCCCAGCTGCGGAGGGAAATTGTATTCTTAACCCGTCCCCCCACGGGTAACATTTTATTTTTTTTATGTAAATTCTAACATTAGCATATCTAATAGAACGTGCGATTAGTTGTTTAAGCTACTTTAAACTTTCAGTCTCTTGTAGCATATCTTTTCCTTTGAGACAACATATTAAAAGTTCTTAGATATTGTGAAAAACTTGTACAGAGAGTAAACTCCTCATATGCGGGAAACTAAAACACCACCTCGCTGTTTTCACAATATCATATTCATCTATACTAATATTATAAATGCGCAAGTCTGTCGGTCTGTCTCTGTCTATTACGGTTTTACGGCAAATGTACTGGCCCGATTTCGATAGAATTCAGAATGAAAATAGTTGTAAACCGAGAGTCAAACTCTACGTTTGACATTTTATTTAAACAATATTTATTTGACTATTTATTTATTTCATAAGTCAATCTCTAAAGGGTTGAAAGTTTCTATAATAAGTTACGCAAGCAAAGCTGTGAGTGGTTCCAATATATTTCTTTTGTAACAAATATAACTATAATAGGTTAATTAGTAACGGTCTAAAAGGGTAAGAGTTTAAGTATTTGCTCCGCCCACTATGAAAGCGCAATGTCATTTAGACTAATAAATCCTTTATAGAGGCAGACGTATGGAAGTTTTTCAGTGACCGGTTTTCAAATGCTAAAGCACACATTTTCTTGGAGCATTCTGTATTAAAAAATAGCTTCACGCTATATCCCGCACACAGCAGGGTAGGCAGAGGGAACCTAGTGTTAAGACACTCCGTTCCCCACTTTACGCCGAATTCGGAGGCTTTGCGTGTTAAGTGGCGGAACTTAACGCCGCGCTTTACCTCGACACCAGAGCGAAGAAAATGGAAATATAATTTCCACTCCTCGAGTGGGAATCGAACCCACAACCAGTCGTTTACAGTCACACTCTTGTGCCACTGGGCCACGACTGGCCACTGGCACTGGCATTCTGTATTCTAGGTCAAATTTTCTATGATACGCGAGACTAATATTCTGGATTGAATACAGATCGAACTTAAATGCTAGTTCATATGAAATTCATAAATTTATTTCAATTCAAGTAAAGAAATCAAATAAGTATGAGATGTCGTAACTGTCACCGGTTAGAGATTCGATTCCTACTCAATGGAATGATTATGTTTTAATTTAGTATCAGATTATCGCAGATTAATTACATATTATTTTATTTCTCCTCCTTGGTAATACAAAACGTGGCGTTGAGTTCTAATTACACGTAATTTACATTAGGACGGAGAGTGGAGAACGAAGACTCTTGACACTTATAATATGTATAGCTAAAAAAATGATATTCGTTATAACAAATATTATAATCTTATATTATTTTAGGCTCAGTGCCAAATTTCAGCATATAAAAGGCTTCAATTAATTTCCAGCTTACAACACGGGTCACTTTTCATTTGAGTCCACGATAATCCCTGGGGTTAACTTATTTGCGACAACATACCCTCTAATAGGAAAAAAGTACATATCACTTTGAAATTCTAGAAATTGCATGTTGATAGCTAGGATAGAGTAGGATTGTTAAAAAAAGGATAGCATTCGTAGTTCCTATCCAGAACTATCAATAACTTTGATTGAACTCAGTGGTGAGAGCGCCTGAACGGTATTCAGGAGGCGTGGGTTCGAATCCCGCTGCGTTCAAAATTTTTATACGTTTTCTTTAAATGTCTTTATCAACTTTGATGAGATTGATAAATATTAAGAAAAACAACAACTTTGTTTTATATATCTATACATTATTATAAAACTTTGTCACAATATGGATATTGGTCATTACAACATTAATTCTATTTGATTTGAAACAGAATTTAGCCATTATTTTTTACTTAACATCAAAATACAGGAGATATTAAAAACGAAAGTGGCTTATATAATTATATTATCTTAAGTAGATATTTTAGTAAATTTTGACAAATAGCATTTGAAGTTGGGATCAGTCGTGGCGCAGTGGCACGAACGTGTGACTATAAACGACTGGTTGTGAATTCGATTCCCACTCGAGGAGTGGATTTCAAAGGTATCAAAGGTAAAGCGCGGCGTTAAGTTACGCCACTTAACACACAATGCCTCCGAATTCGGCGGAATGTGCGGAACGGAGTGTCTTAACACTAGGTCCCTGCTGTGTGCGGGATACAGCGTGAAGCATTTTAAGTTTATTGGAGTGTAGCCCGCAGAGAGTCAGCTGGTTGGACGTACTTTGCAGATATGTCGTAACAAATCTGCAACTCTGAAATCCAAGTAAAGTCGCGGAACCGTGCATTCTCAAATATTAAGCATAAAATTCAAAAGTCATTGTATGAATTATTCCCTTTAAAGTATTATTGTTACATTAATTACCTTTCGAAGTATAAGTCTGTAACGTTATACAAATATTATCATTATTTGATATCATTTTTCTTAGTATTTATTTATACTTTACAAGTATATAAATAGGATAAAATCCGGTGTTCTGAATAGTTTTGTAAAAAGCTATCTAGACTATCTGAATCATATACTGCAGTGTCTAGATTGATTTCATCACACACTATAATTATACTTCATCACAAATTATACTATACTTATTTAGATTACTATAATTAACGAAGAATATCACAAAAACGATATTTAGTATATCAAACCTCTGCTACAAGAGGAAAAATTTTGCCAAAACACATTCATAGTACTGCTACCTGCAGATACTTTAGTATTTTATTACAAAAGTTTAAGGTGGTCTTCCGTTGACATAAAATATTGCTGAAGAAAAATGAAACCGCTTTAAAGGTTATAAAGTATAATGGAATTTTATACACGTCGTGGCCATATCGTAGATTTGACGACTTCATGATATCGTTGACAATATCATGAAATCGTCCGCAGTTCATGAAATGACCAATTATCGTTTGGCCCGATCATAATGTCGTTTGACGAAATCAATGACAGCCTAACGTTTAACGATATGGTCAACTAAACGCGTGACTTTTTCATGAATTCATCGATATTGTTTTACCAAATCGTCAAATAATTACTTAAACGACTGATAGAGGCGCTAGAAACGCTTTTTGTATATCAGCTGTTTGTAACAAAGTCAACATTTTAGTTTTAAATATATTTTTTTTTATTAAAAGCGGAATTAATTATTCTTTTATTTTAATTAATAAGATTGTTCTTATTAAAATATTGTTATTTATATAAAATCATTTTAATTTATTTAAGTCGATATGTAATATAATAATAATAAATTTAAGAAATCATATAGTAAAAAGTACTTTTATATACTAAAGAATCTGTTAAATAGAAAAAGTTTAACCTAACCTAACCTATCTTCATTGATTTTAAGTATCTTCACACAAAATAAATCTAATTAAGTAAAATATTTTTTAGGTTAGGTTAGATTAAACTTTTTTCAATAAATTGATTCTCTAGAGATTGAAAGTGTTTTTGTCTAAAAACATCGTCATTATATATAATGAGATCGCTTTGCGAGCATATTCTAAATTTATATTAAATATATTATAAGGACACCTTATTTTACGATATGACCAAACGTCGATGACGAAATCGTTAAACGTTTACGAATCAACGATATCGTCAAATTCAGTTGGTCATTTCATGAACTGCAACCATTTCATGATATTGTCAACGATATCATGAAGTCGTCGATTCTACGATATGGCCACGACATATACGTATGCATGTTAGGTACCAATATTATATGCAAAATTTATTTATTTATAGCTTTAACTTCACGTTTTTTCTCCCGTAGTATTTATTTTAGGCTTATTGTGAAACATTAAACACGGACAAAACAAACGTGGATTTATTTTTCTGTTTTAACATTTAGATAACCTTTTTAAGCTACTTATACAATAGTATAGAAGTAACTAAGCGAAATGACTAAGCCATATAAAGTTTTCATGAGTAGATAAATTTGACCATAGCTTTTCCATGAAAACGCACTAACTTTGATGCGACTTAGTCCAAGCTAGCTAGCTTAGCTTTCGTGTCCCAAAAGCTTTTTCACAGAACTCTCCAACATTGTTTATCTTGAATTAGATTGTTCCCTGATATATGCTTTTGCATCTGTTTTAAAATTGTTTATATAATAGATGCGAAATTTAGTTTTTTATGTTATGCTTTAAGTTAAGTTGAGTATAACATAACAAAGTTTTGTTTTGCTAAGTATTAAAAATAAATAGACAGTGATGAGACACTTCGTTCTCAATTTTTTATTCCATTTCCACATCATATAATCAGTAATGTGAAGTAATTTAACTGATTCTCGATAATATGTTTTTTCTAGTAAGAACCAGCATTAGCAGATATGCAATTTCAATTATTAGTAAATTCAACAAATTTTTCATTAGTAAAGTCTTGAAAAAGCCATCTAAGAAAAACACTAGTTTCTAACTAGAGAAAACGCGTATTATCTAGAAACTAAGTTTAACCATAATTATTCACCTTCACACTTTTTCTCGCGTAGCAGGATTACTCAGAGAGACCACAGTCAGACGCTACCTCACTGCACCTCGACGGCCTTATGTACATTATCACTAATAATAAAAACGACACCTTTTTATGAAATATATTTTAAATAAATAATATTAATATTATTTGTTAATAGTATTTTTTTATCTCAAATGATGAAATTTGTCACATCTATTGTGTAAAAAATAACAAAGAAATTTCAACTGCTCGTTAATCACTAGGGGCATATCAAATTTGTCACTTGTTTGATCTTCCCGTGTAGCGATATTATGATATAATTAATGAACCACCAACAAACAATTGGGGTCTAGCTAGGTGCCTTTTAAATTATCTATTTGTTGTATTTATTCGTATTTATCCACTTTCAATTTCATATATACCCACTTTCTAAAACTCAACACACAATATCTCGATTTAGGGTGGAAAGTAGAGAACGGAGTGTCTTGACACTAGGTTTTCTGAATACTGGAAAAAGCGTTTGTCTTTTTTACCTATAATAAAAATGTAAGCTTTTTGGTTCTTGTTATTATTATCTTTAAACTAAGTAAGACAAGGCCAGTCGTGGCGCAGAGGTACGAAGCGTGACAGTAACATGACTGGTTGTGAGTTCTTTTCCCACTCGAGGAGTTGATATATTAATTATTTCATTTTCTTTGCTCTGATGTCCGAGGCATATAAAGCATTAAGTTCTGCTACTTAACAAGTAATTCCTGCAGCATTCAGCAGAAAGGTTCCCTCTGCCTACTCTGCTGTGTGCAGGATATAGCGTGAAGCTTAAAAAACGAAGTCAGTTAGACAGACAAGTATTGCCATTCAACAGGAAATATCTCTATATTGCGTCAAAAGTAATGATCACAGAGTCGTAACACTGAGTTATTCGTACACTACCAACGATAGTAGTGATTTACATAATAAATAATTTAACTGATCTAGATTGTCTGTATATACTATATATTCACTAGAAATTAACAATTTAGAAAAATGACAAAACAATTATCTTTGGATCGTAAGAAAATTTTTATTAAACGAAAGTTAGTATAATTTTCAATTTAAATCGTGAATTCAATAGGTGCTAAGAGTTAAATAGTATATTAGAAATATAAAGTCCACGTAAATGAAGTGACGCTCATAAACAAGTACATCATACGTTTGTATTATGTTACATAGTAAGGTGACATGTGATATTAATTATAAATATTATATATGAAATATATCTAAGCGCTTTAATAACATTCATAATAAAAATAAACATAACTATTTAAAAAGGCTTACATTATTCAATATTTTGATATATTGTAAAAATAACATTTTAGCAAAGTTACACGACCGCAACGTGTACTATTATGCGCTTCTGTAATTGTGGCTCACGGCCAACAAAATTAATTCATGAACAGAAATCGCTACTCATTTTAGTATATATTTTACATATTAAATATACATAAAATTGTATTTTTAATATTTTAAATTCTTACTTATATACTTAGGAAATTGAAAATCATGTTTTTGAAAACGTATGCAAATCTAAACGAAGCGGGATTTGCAACTGCGCTTTCTGGAAACTGTCAAAGGGCGTTCATCCAACTGCGTTGTAACTCTTATACGTTTATTGCAACTTATTTTTGTCATTACGCTTGAACAGTTTTCAAGAGACGCTGGTTCGAATCTGGCCTCAGTAACATTTTTAAACGTTTTTTTTATAAAGACGTTAGAGGCTGTCGTGGCGTAGACAGCTTGACTCTAGGTCTTCTCTGACTACCCTATTATTGGGAAGAAAGCACGAAACTGTATATAAAAATGTTGATTTTCAATATAAATTGTTCAGCTTTCATGTTTTCTCATTGTAATTAATTAGTAATGGTGGTAGTTAAGCGCAGGCGTTCATACGTCAACCAGACAGCAAGTTAATGTCGCTATATGTCACAACCGTGCTCCCAACGCCACTGCGCTAGTCATATTAGAATAACCGTCACTCATGTGATGCAAGACGGACAGCGTTTAAGTAAATTGCGTTTGAAAATTAATTGTTTTATCTGCAAGCTATAGTACATAATATATGGTTTGAAAGATTAATGTCCGGTTTTTATGCTTATGCATGCCCTTTTTTGGTGACAAAACTTATAAGTCTCAATTAAATATCTTGTATTCATGTTTTCGGCCATATATTTTTACTGTTAAGCGCGCTTCGTAATCGCATCAGCTTCATGCCAAGGCAATCGGAGAATATGGCACTCTGTTCTCCACTTCGTGCCCAAATTTAAGACATTGTGTCTTCAGTTGCAGAACTTAACACCATGTGATATTGAGTTCTGAGCTCTGTCTTAGCGGAGGAATTATTTACTTGAATAAGGCACAAACAGGCAATAGTATTTACCGTCAAACACCCACTAAGGTTCAATGACCTCGGTAAATAAAGGGCAGCACCAATAATACTAATTGTATAATATTGAATAATAATTTTCCAGTTCATTATAATGTGAAAATAAATCAAAAGTACTTATAGTAAAGCAGGCGACAAACCAAATAGAAACTTTGCACGTTTACTTCATTTACTGTTACTAACTATTCAACACAAAAAATTGTAAGAACCTAAGTAAACAAAAAAGCAACCATCCTGTGTTAACACCCTAAAATTTCTCTATTACCCTTTCCCTATTTCCCTTCATGAGGTAACTTAAACAAAGAGAAAATAGTTGATTTTTAGTTGTTTTTGTGTTAAGGATTTAAATTAAGCTGTTAAGTAGGCCAGTTCACTTTTTGAATGTAATACAAAATAATTAATGAAAAAATAATGTTTATGCAACTGTTAATATCCAAATACGTAACAGTTACTACTTTCAGCTGGTGTATTCCTTTTAAAAAAATCTCTAGCAACGGCTATTGTGAGAAATAGTAAACAGTGTGTAGTAAATGGTGTGTTATTTTTAACTATAATTATAATAAAAATATTTTAAGAAAACATTTTATGATCTGAACGCAGTGGGATTCGAACCGCGCCTTTTGAAAGGATTATTATAATATAACTTTGACCGTCTGTCCAAATGCTCCAACCCCTGAATCTTGCTATTTACATCCCGCTGCATGCTCATTACAACTCTTTACAATTTATTTTTATTCCTAGCATCCCTGTAGAGAGATTTTTTAAAATATATTATTTATTCTTTTAATTTTCTATGTGTCACAAGTACCAAGTGCAATTTGACGAAATTGAACGAACGAACAACTTACCTCAATATATAAAATCAACTCAAAATTGAAATAATTTCAAAATTAATATCTTTTGAAAAAATTATGTAATTCTCATGAAGCGAAATGTAAATTTCTTTTAAGAAAATAAATTCTTTAACCGATGAATTGTTAAGAGTATATAAACATAAGTTTTTGCATTCATTTTATTAAGTACTTACAGAAAGTAGATCACGCGCGCAGCTATCAGTAAACAGTTAATTTATTTAACCATTCTTGAATTCGAGGAGGGCAGTACCGCGTTTAAACATATTTGAATTGCTATAATAATATAAGGAAAAATCACTGAATCTATAAAGGTAAGAACATGGCTTGTTGGAAACATATTTTTTACTATATACCAATTTGGAATTACTCTCTTTTCTTTTTTTACTCTTTTCTTACATACATAAACATATAGGATATACCTATGTCATAAACTTACTTCGTTTTTTCTACTACAACAAATTTAATTAAATGATATAGTCTGAACATTAATAACTAGGAACCGCCTCTTTGCTCTGCATGGCGGGAAGAGCTAAGCGAAGTACATATTTAATGCTAATTGGCTTAAAGTAGTAGTGAGAAAAAGTAAATTGAATGCCCATATTTCAAAAACTAGAATTACAATTGTCACCAAAAAACTTCACAGCACACAAGACACTACGCTCGATAGCCCTGCCAAATTTCAGAGGTCTACTACAAAGAGCCCAGGAAGAGCTAAACCACAACGAAACACACTTTTGACCAGTAAGAGCTTCGCTACGCTTAGCTCAACAAACGCGGTAGCAATATCTTCGTATTTAAATTAATACAGTAGAATTAACATATAAATAATGTATATAAAGTTATATAGGAGAACAGGGTATCTCTGCGGTCATAATTCGAAATTAAGCGAAATGGTGAGGATATCGTTCACAAACTTGTTAATATGCTTGAACTGTCGCCGATACAGAAGTCCTCAAATTAAAATAAGGGCTAATATGCTCTTTTATCAAATGGCTAACAAACCTTGACAAGCAAATGTAATTAATTAAAGTTTTATTGCAAATTGTTTTGTAAAATTCATGCTAATTGTAATTTTTTATATTGCATTTACGCCCTAAGCTGCATGCTAGGGAAATATTTTTCCATTTTCCCCCTGAAAACAAGACTGCGTATTAAGTGATAAAACTCGCTGAACTCGCTTGGTGTTACAAGGATAAAGTAATTACAAATTTTTAATGTACATATAAATGTATTTTTCTTCCGATTGGGAATGAAGCCCACAAATGGTCGGCCTTTTTGTTGTCAACGCGCCACGATGACCTTATATAAAATACAAATTCTCATTGTTTGCTAGCTTTTCCCGCATCTTCGTCCGCGTAGTTAGTACTAAAAAAAAATTAAGGCTGTCTCTTTAGACTTTCTTCATCGGCTCCTTCGCAAAGTTCATTTCTAGTAGACGTCTGCAAGTATACTTTATACTATAACTGCTCTACAACAATACTAACTATAACTGGCTCCCTGCCCAATTTTTATCTTTGTACGTCAAGCGTTTTTCGATATTTCCTGATGAGTTACCTTGTTCTTTTATGAACTTTAAAAATACATTTAATATATGTATATTCATTGATTTTATTGAAATTGATTTGTTATGCATATAATATAATATAATACAATATAGTTTTTTAATTTTTCACCAACTGAATATAAAATATATAGTCATAACTTTAAACTTTACCAAAAGTTCACTTTTAAGCATAGCACATATATTATATTTTTGACGATTACCAAATTATGAATTTGTGAATTTCGAAGTAGGTGTGTTATTAAGTATTAATACCGAAATAGTAATTTTTATTTAGATGGAGCTGGCATAATATTAAAAAACATTACATAAGTATTCATTTCAATTTCTACATTATGTCAATTTGACATTTTTAACAATATTTATTATATATTACTATTTTAAAATAAATATTTTTTATTATTTTTCAAATTATTATTGACAATGGAAAAGAAACAAGTGACTTATTGCACAGACTTGGAAAAGTCTGTAATCACTAGTAACTTTGAGCGACGAGGCTGGGTTCAAGTAGGGCCTGAAGAAGAATGGAATTTTTACTGGTCGTTTACTTAAAACTGTCGCAGTTTATTCAGCATAGACAGCGGGTACAGAATGACTGACAACCAAATAATTAACCACTTCCCAAACCACTATGAGCTGTCTCGTAAGGACTTACTGGTTAAAAATATTAAACGATATCGTAAGGACCTAGAACGAGAAGGTAATCCTTTGGCTGAAAAATCTGAATTGACTTTACCTAATGGACAAACTGTAATGAGGTACACACATCTCGATTGGATCCCAGTTACTTATGTGTTGCCCGCCGATTACAATATGTTCGTAGAAGAACATCGCAAATCACCTCAAAGTACTTGGATCATGAAGCCCTGTGGAAAATCACAAGGTGCCGGTATCTTCTTAATAAATAAGCTTTCAAAACTTCAAAAGTGGTCCCGTGAAATGAAAGCTCCATTACACCCGCAACTCGGAAGTAAGGAAAGTTACGTGATATCGCGATATATTGACAATCCCCTTTTGATTGGGGGTAAGAAATTTGATCTGAGACTATATGTTTTGGTGACTTCATTCCGTCCCCTCAAAGCTTACTTATTTCGACACGGGTTCTGTAGATTTTGTACCGTGAAATATGATACTAGCGTGACAGAGTTGGATAATATGTACGTTCACTTGACAAATGTTAGCGTACAAAAGCACGGCGGTGATTATAATAGCTTACATGGAGACAAAATGAGTATTCAAAATTTTCGGCTATATTTAGAAGGTACGCGCGGGCGTTCAGTGACCGATAAATTATTTGCTGACATGCAATGGCTGATAGTCCACTCTTTAAAAGCTGTTGCGCCCGTAGTGGCCAACGACCGCCATTGTTTTGAATGTTACGGGTATGACATTATTATAGATAATCAACTGAAGCCGTGGCTCGTTGAAGTGAACGCCTCCCCTTCTTTGCAATCCACTACGCATAATGACAGGATATTAAAATATAAATTGATCGACAATATAATTTCTGTTGTGGTGCCGCCAGACGGTATTCCCGACGCTAGATGGAATAAAACTCCAAGCGACGAAGCTTTAGGCGACTTCGACGTACTGATTGATGAGGAGCTAATGGAGAGGGAAGACGCAACTTCACGCTATAATAAAAATCGGTTTAGAACAGGAATTTATTAGTCTACTTTTATACTAAAAGTCTATTATTTATATTCGTATTACAGAAAATGAAGTATTAGTAAAAATATTAGAAAGTAATCGTTAAATTTGTCTTTAATTCTTTATATATTAAAAATAAAACAGTAACTATATGTCAACAACGTTTTTACTTTAGTTTACTTGTAATATAAAACATATCAGCAATTTTATGATAAGACAACTTTTACGAGCCATTGATTTTTAGTCGCGCTATGAGCTTAAGTTTATCGATATTTCGAAACTATAAATCCTTTATTATTTACAAGTTCAAACGAATAGAACAGCCCGTTATTATTTACAAGTAAATAAAAAATACTCGTCAGCCCTTAATCGTAGACTTATAACGCGCGTCTAGTTTTTTAACACTTACTTATTATACAACTTTTAACATTTTAAAGTGCTATATATCCTTAAGAAGTTGAAAAAAACAAACCTTTTTATAAAACGTATAAAAAAGTCGAGCAACAGAATTCGAACCCACGCCTCTTGGAACCGTTATCCCAATCGTTAATTATTTGTTATTGACCAGTCATTTTAATATTGTGTAGTATGAGTAAACTAAACAAAGTTACGTAAAATCTTTTAGAAGTTCAACAACCGCGTTTTTTAAAAAAATTGAGGGGGGACCTGAGAAAACTTTGTTATAAATATTTATATTCTTTCAAATAGATTTCGACCCTGCAAGTATTATTTTTGCTAAGTTACAAGAAAATCTCATATGAATTATATAAAGTGGCCAGTCGTGGCCCAGTGGCACAAGCGTGTGACTGTAAACGACTGGTTGTGGGTTCGATTCCCACTCGAAGAGTGGAAATATTTAATATTTCCATTTTCTTCGCTCTGGTGTCGAGGTAAAGCGCGGCGTTAAGTTCCGCCACTTAACACGCAATGCCTCCGAATTCGGCGGAAAGTGGGGAACGGAGTGTCTTAACACTAGGTTCCCTCTGCCTCCCCTGCTGTGAGCGGAATATAGCGTGAAGCTATTTATTTTATTTTTTTTTAATTGTATAAATTCATCACATTACGTGTTGAGTAACAGAACTCAGCATCGCGCTTTGTCTCATCAGAACAGAAAAATGAAAATAATTTATATATAATCGTTCCTCCGAGCGGGTATTGCACCTGAACCTCCAAATACGAGACATTGTGTGCTAAGTGGCGGATCTTAACGCCGCGCTTTGTCTTAGGTAACGAAGTGGAGAAATAAATATAATATATTGGCCAGTCGCGGCCCAGTGACACAAGCGTGTGACTGTGAACGACTGGTTGTGGGTTCGATTCCCACTCGAGGAGTGGAAATTATATTTTAGGTACACAATTATACATGTAATATGTACCTACAGTGTAAATTTTATCGAAACATACCAAGACCCGAGCACAGAATATTAAGCAATATGCAGAATTGATATTTGCAATGCAATCACGTGAAACATCGCTACTGCCAATCTATATTAACTTTTCGAATGAATCGCTAGTGCTGTGCCAAGTTAGCTACTCAGCACCTATTAAACCCACAAATACTCTAAATGTATGAATATTTTCCAATATTTATCATTTTTTTAATAAAACTAAATTAGTTTAAATATATTTGTTTTACGTAGCGAATTTGAATCATAGAATGATATACATATATCACATCATAGTCAGTCCTTTACATATACATATATAGTCACATAGCTGCTGCTATGCGCTATAGTCACACACTGTGCTATGACGGTATTTTGCTTTGTTTATAATTTTATTTATGATTGTACGTCGTCTAAGTATACTTAGAAGACGTACAATCACAAGGTAATTCAGGCTATTAAAGAGACTAGGTGAAAATATAGGAAGACAGAGGGATTATTAATCATTTAGATTCTACTGATTTTGTTAAAATTAAATTAAATTAAATAGCTTCACGCTATATCCCGCACACAGCAGGGTAGGCAGAGGGAACCTAGTGTTAAGACACTCCGTTCCCCACTTTCCGCCGAATTCGGAGGCTTGCGTGTTAAGTGGCGGAACTTAACACCGCGCTTTACCTCGACACCAGAGCGAAGAAAATGGAAATATAATTTCCACTCCTCGAGTGGGATGCGACTGATTTTGTGCGAAGCCTAAAATAGAATTAGGTTAGTCATGTATTGAAATTTATTAATGGTTGAATAGTCCACACCAAAATGGAAAATACCTCGTGCTGCGAGAAAAAAGGGCAATAGGCGAAGCATGTAACTGAAAAAACTTAAATCTCATGTAAATAGCCCATTTATGGGTTAATATAAAATAACATGAAACCTAAACATTTAATTTGTAAAATTATTCATAATTAAATATACAATATGATAAATATTTAAAAATAATTTTCTATGAGAGACAAAAACGTAATGATAATTCCATGAATAGCAAAAAAGACTACATTCAACTAAGAACAGATTATGTCACATAATTTCTGAATTTTTCACTCTTAAATCCTTTTCCTATAACATGAGCCTACATTTGGAAGTCTGTAATCGTTAACCTTAAGACGGCAATGACAAAATTCAATTTGCATTTTTATACAAAAGAAACCGAATATGACGAATAAAGTATCCCTATAGAAATACATGAAGAAAATATTATTTTCCGAGGAAACTAACATTGAGAATTCAAAATCCAGTTTGAGGAAACCAAATAATAATATAGCGTAGCAAGAAATTAATACAAAGAGGTAAAGAGGTCGATAAGTCTAAAACTACAAGTGTTACTCTTGTAGTTTATAACACCCTTGTTTGTTATAAAGAAGCTAAACTTAATAAAATACTTACTTTATATAAGTATTAGCGGCCTGCTTGCGGCTTCGCCGCGTGAAGTATATTGCGATCCTCGGGGGTGGATTTTTGAAAAATAAAGTAGCCTATGTTTGAACCTTGGAATTTCAACTATATTTATGCTAAAATTCATTAAAATCGGTCAGGCGTTTTAGGTTTTTTATATAAACTTTCATCACCTATTTCAATCCTTTAGAGGTGGATTTTTGACCCTGGGTTTTTTACTACTTTCATTCTAAATTTCATCTTAATCGGACCCGTAGATTAGCCGTGAAAGCGTGACGGACAAATAGATACACTTTCTCATTTATAATTTAAGTATGTATGGATTATATTTTACAAATCAGCAGAACGTTTTTTTCCCGCATGACAGAGTATGCAGAGAGAACCTAGTGTAGAACAATCCGTTCTTTACTTCGAGTGCATACTGTTCTAAAACCAATCATAGCAAATATTAAGTTTTCAGTGAAAATAAGTAGATTATTAAAGCAATGAAAATTACCATCATCATTACTAATGCTTCACACGTTGTTCCATTACATTAATTTAATTATCGTTTGTATCGCTGATATTCCGATTTCATTGAAATTTAACGCACCGGTGATTTTATTCGCTTCAGCGTCGATTGTATGAATAAATTAGCTTAATTCTATTACACGTGTCTAATGAATTATATTTTTGTAGTTGACTGGCACTGGACTGGACTGAAATTGATAGGGATGTAAGTTTCTTTATTATGTCTACGAAAGAGATTTTCTTTTACTTTAGATTTTCTCCATCTAAGGCAAAACTTAGATAGAGAGAAACTAGTGTAAAACACTTCGTTCTTCAGTTTCTATCGGAATCCGAAACGTTGCGGGTTCAGCGGAAAAAACTCAACGTTGCGCTTAATCAACAAAGACGATCACCACAAACTATGTACATGCAACGCTTACAAATTATGTACATGCAACTGAAACATAAAACAATAGGTGCAGATAAGATAGCTGCAGATCTCAGTCGCAATGAATATACATATCTGTAATGCCTTGCATCTTATCACGGTACATTCGTCAAGATGACAATTACAAAACGAGCTTATGCTATATGTTAGTTTTTAAAGTGGTTTTATGTAGCTTTTACTATTAATATGAGGCAAGTAATTAATTAAATTATAATAAAAAACAGCGTCAGCAAAAGCTTTTACCCGCACAACACGATGTCAGAAAGTTTCAAGTGACAAAACACTCTACTCTCCACATTACACTCTTCTCCGTCTGAGATTGAGACATTGCGTGTTAAGCGGAAGAACTTAACGTCGCTATGTCTAAGGTACCAGAGCGGAGAAATGAAAACAATATATAATCATTCTCCGTGTAAGAATTAAACCCACAGTTATCGCGTTTACACTCAGACGCTGTCCCACTGCGCCAGGACGGCCTCTTAGAAAATAATTTACTTTCCCAATATCAAATGACACTATTATTAAATATTAAGTTAAAAAGCGCTTTAAATCTCTAAACTTTTATGTTTTTTTTAATATACACAATGTCCGTCGCAATTGGTCAAACCTACAATTCAATATAGCATAGTGTATAACAGCAACTCCATCTGTCTTCCCTTCTTTGAATGTTTATATATATTTCCGCGCAAAATACTTAACCAAAAAATGTATAAGGAAAATAAAACTAGTGGCCATTTACGCTTTAGCTACAATCAGTTTATCAGATATTGGACACATCACATGCGGTTCTCCTTTCCGTTTATATCATCCTATTTTCTTTTATACACGAATCGAATCAATCTGCGTAGATTGAAATTTCACAAACTTGGTTTACGGAATTGCTTTGCATCTTAGGAGAATAATAAGAAAACCAATAACACCTAGCAAATAGCAAGAACAGATTGCTTACAGATTTTTTTTATTATTTTCAAAATGTAAAGTAAACTTTACACATAATACTTAAATATTTATACTTTTGGAATCTTAATAGATTTTACTTACGAAAGAAAAGGAAAGGAAAGGAAGAAAGAAAGTACATAGTTATAGGAAGTAGAAAACTAAGTCTTAACATATTTAAGCCATCTCTGACTACCCCGTGGAGTGTCGGGTTAGAATAGCACTCCCCCATATCTTCCCGTGGGTGTCGTAAGAGGCGACTAAGGGATAAATTAAGAGGAATGGGCAGCAGCATTCCTTCTGCTTATCTTTAACACCACCACATACTGCGCTCGCCAACACGCCTGCCCAGCGCGGTGAGTATGGGCTTTTACAACCCATGAGTGTGCAAAGTACAAATGGGCCCCCAGTTCTCGGCAGACCCACTAGGCCCGACCACGGTAGCAGTCGCGGTATCGGAGGGTCAGGGGGTGCTAAGAATCTCCGGGTTACGGCAGGCTACCACAAACGACGACTTCATCTGGCAACGTACAATGGACGCTCGATGAGACTGGATGAACACCTTGCCGAACTAGAAGCAGAACTAAGTCACATCAACTGGCATATTCTAGGTCTATCTGAAGTCCGAAGAAAGGGGGAGGACACGATAACCTTGGAGTCGGGCAACTTACTCTACTTCCGTGAAGGTGACCAAGTCTCCCAGGGAGGAGTTGGCTTTTTGGTTCATAAGTCTCTCACAAGTGAGGTATTGGAAATCAGTAGTGTGTCGAACAGGGTAGCATACCTTGTGCTTAAGTTATCTAACAGATACACCCTAAAAGTCATACAGGTATACGCGCCGACCTCGACATACTCTGATGACGACGTAGAGGTTATGTATGAAGATATCGCCAAAGCCCTCAACAACACCGCAAGGGCTCACTACAGCATCATTATGGGAGACTTCAATGCCAAAGTGGGAGCACAAACAAGCGGCGAATCGTACATTGGACCCTTCGGTCTGGGCGATAGGAACCAAAGGGGGCAAATGTTGGTAAACTTCCTCGAATCCCAAGGGCTCTTCTTAATGAACTCGTTTTTCAAAAAGAAACCCCAAAGGAGGTGGACCTGGAGAAGTCCCGACAGCATAACAAGAAACGAGATAGACTTTATCATAGCGAATAAACGGCATATATTTAGTGATGTCTCAGTGATTAATAGGTTTAATACCGGTAGCGATCACCGGCTCGTGCGAGGCACTCTAAATATCGACCTGAAGGCCGAACGAGCGAGGATGATAAAGTCTACTATTCGACCAACGCCGTTTCAAGTTGCTAATGTTTCCGAAATGTTCCAGATTGAGCTTCAAAACCGATTTGACGGGCTGAATACCACTAGCAATATAGACCAGAGAGCCGATGAACTGATCAATACGCTGCGTAATATTGCGCGTAAGCATTTCCCCACAAAGCGACAAAACATCACACCGAAACTCTCAGCTGAGACACTCGAGCTTATGAGGGAGCGAAGAGAACAACCACCCCCATCTTCGACAGAGATGAGGGCCATGAATCTAAAAATCAGCAAGCTGACGCGACGCGATCTCCGTCGCTCAAATACTTGCGCCATCGAGGAGGCTATCATGCAGAATCGGGGATCGAAAGTTTTTGCTCGCAAGCTAGGAAGGCCTCATCTCACAAAACTTAAAAAAGAGGATGGCAGAATCGTTTGCTCTAGGTCTGAGATACTTGAGGAAGTTGAGAAGTATTATGGGCAGCTGTACTCGTCAAAATCAGGAAAATCTGACGACCTCAACGTTGACGACCAACGCGCACCCTTAACTCGCCATTACACTGAAGACCTACCGGACATTGACGTCAACGAGATTAGGACGGCTTTGGAGCAGCTTAGGAACAACAGGGCTCCGGGGGGTGACGGTATCACCACGGAACTGCTTAAAGCAGGTGGAATCCCAGTTTTGAGGGAGTTAGTAAGCCTCTTCAACTCTGTGATTCAACACGGGAAGACCCCGGAGGCGTGGAGCGAGAGTGACGTGGTACTGTTCTTCAAGAAGGGAGATCGATCTCTCTTGAGGAACTACAGACCGATTTCACTCTTGAGCCATATCTACAAGCTGTTCTCTAGGGTTCTGACGAATCGTCTCGCTAATAGATTTGACGAGTTTCAGCCACCGGAACAGGCTGGTTTTCGATCAGGCTACAGCACCGTGGACCACATCCATACTGTTCGGCAGATTGTAGAGAAAACCGAGGAATATAATAGGCCGCTGTGCATGGCTTTTGTGGACTACGAAAAAGCCTTCGACTCCATCGAAATCTGGGCAGTTCTGGATGCATTGCAACGATCTCGTATTGATTGGAGATACATCGAGGTACTAAGATGTTTATATTCTGCTGCTACAATGACTGTCCAAATTCAGAAGCACAAAACTAAGGCTATCCAATTGCGCAGAGGAGTGCGACAGGGGGACGTTATATCCCCGAAACTGTTCACAAACGCTTTGGAAGATGTCTTCAAAACCCTGGATTGGACCGGGTTCGGGGTCAATATAAACGGTGAGTATATCACGCACCTCAGATTCGCCGACGATATCGTCATTGTGGCAGAGTCGCTGGGACAGTTAACCGAAATGCTTCGAAGCCTGGGTGAATCTTCGCGGCGTGTCGGTCTCGGTATGAACTTGAGCAAGACAAAGGTCATGTTCAACGAGCACGTCGTTCCGGGTCCGATAGACATTGACGGCACCACTCTCGAAGTTGTTCGCGAATATATCTACCTAGGGCAAATCATCCAGTTTGGTAAAAACAACTGCGAAAGGGAGGCCGATCGAAGAATTCAGCTGGGGTGGGCAGCGTTTGGCAAGCTGCGTCAAATCTTCTCGTCGCCTATACCTCAATGTCTGAAGACCAAAGTCTTCAACCAGTGTGTCCTGCCTGTCATGACTTACGGTGCCGAAACGTGGACACTAACGGCTAGTCTAGTAAAAAAACTTAAAGTCGCCCAGCGTGCTATGGAGCGAACCATGCTCGGAGTCTCTTTAAAAGATAAGCTCAGAAACGAGATTATCCGGAAAAGAACCGGAGTAACCGACATAGCTCGCAAAGTCCGTACGCTGAAGTGGCAGCGGGCTGGCCATCTATGTCGAAGGACCGATGGCCGTTGGAGCAGACGAGTCCTTGAGTGGAGACCGCGGATCGGGAAACGTAGCGTAGGGCGCCCTCCCGCTCGATGGACCGACGATCTGAAGAAGGCTGCTGGGTCTGGCTGGATGAGAAAAGCGGAGGACCGGGACCTTTGGCGCACCCTGGGTGAGGGCTACGTCCAGCAGTGGACAACGAAAGGCTGATTTGATTGATTGATTGATAACTACCTGCTATGCGGACAAAAGCGTGAAGCTATAAGTATACCTTTAGCTTCAGTTATATAATAACGAAAACGACTAACATAAGCTATCAGTAGCTCAAAGCTTATATATATATATATATATCAATATGGCTAGAAAATATTTTCATGTATTTATTATTGTGAGTCGTTCATACTTTATTTCACATCACTTATTTTTGATGTCATTATAACAACCGCTTTAAATATATATTTATAACTAGCTGTCACCCGCGGCTTCGCCCGCTGTGCCTATGTCTTTTTACTGGAAATAGAAACAGAAGATTCGGGGAAAGTTCATCCCCGCTATCTTTAACTTTGCGCTTTGTATTAACAAATGTTACACTTAGCTTAATAGCAAATTACATAATGATATAAATTAAATTGAAATTATAGATCAGTAGCATAGTAGTAGTAGTAGTAGCTTAGACATTAGTGAAATTTTCACGTTTTCTTACTCCGGTTAACATGTTGGCATTGATTGGGTTCTATTCAAGTTGCGTGATACAGTGTCGTGCCGTTATATAATCAGGGGATCTTAAATTTCAAATAATTTTAACTGGGATACAGGGTAGACCTGGCAACTGTGTTTAGAAACTCAACGACATATATGAAGTGCTCTATTCTATGTCTATAACTGTGATTGTGTATACAATGTACAAATACTCTGTTCAAGACATGTTTAAAAAACATCTGACATACGAACGCAGCGGGATTTGAACCTGTGCTCTTCGGAGCGGTCGGAGCGGCTCGAGCGCTAAAATGGTTATTCTAGCGCTCCGACCGCTTAGCCATGCGTTCTACTACCAGCTGCGTCGAAATTCTTATACGCTTGGATTACAATTTATTTTGCCAACAATTAGCATTTTTGTAAAAAAAAAATACAAATTTCTATTACCCAAAGATTATCCTACGAACAATCGCTGAGCAAGAGGGAATGCTATTTGTTAAGTATATTTTTGGTAGAAATTTGCAATTAAATTAATTGCATATTGTTTACTACTTCCCGTAATAAGTGGGAAATATATTAATCTATAGACTTCATAAAACACGAAGTTTAAGAGAGACTAAAACATTGTTACTTTTAGTATGGATATGTATCACATACGCATCATAATTTTGTTCTCACTCTCCAGCCCCTAAGTATCTGAAGTACTGATTTGAATTGTATAAATACGCAAAAAACTACTTGGACATTAACGTATCAAAATATGAATTTATTCACGAAATTAATAAGAATTATGTTGGGTGGTTTGCAATCTATACAGATGGTTCTAAAAATATTTATGGAAATTGTATATGTTTCCACTCTTAATTGTTATCTTATGTGACAGCAAGAGGAGTATCAGTGGCGTATATGATACTAAAAAAACATTGAGTTATATGCCAGAGACATAACTGTAGGACTTCAATCGGTTCCTTCTCACCTTGGACAGAGGGCAAGCTGACAATTCGGCAAAGCGGGCTTTAATAGAAGGAAGACACGTATATATATTTTCGGAAGTTTTCGTAAAGTACAAGAAGGAAATTAGAAGCATTTGAAAGGAGTATTTAAAAAAAAGCTCTAAATTGAAGAAAATGTAGTACAGAGTTATTCAAAATGAGCTTCCTCATGTTTCGTGGTTTAGTGAAAAGGAACTTATACGGCAACAAACTGCTATATGCCTTAGGTTGCGTTTTGGACATGTTCCGCCAAAGAAGTTTGGTTTTCTTATGAAAAGGGTATCTACTCCAAAGTGTGAATTGTTTGGAGTGAATGATGATATTCACGTTAATACGCGTTGAAATGGGCTACTCAATCCTATACTTGTGTCGCAAATTCCAAGCACTGCTCCGAGCTCCTCTCTCTGTAATGCAACAGTCCAGGCCAGTACTCGAATAGTGAACCTATAGATTACTGAAGAGTTTCTTCCTGTATGGATTCTAAATCTGGATTTGAATACGTGTCTTTAGTAAGCGTGTATTTAAAATTTACTACGGGATTTGCTTCCTCTTTCTTATTTATCTACTTCTTCACTTTCCCTCCTATAGCAAAATAGTCAAAGAAAACCTAGAGTCATCTAGTACACTTCAGCCTGAAATCGAAACATTGCGTCCTAAGTAGCGGGACTCAATGACGCCTCGTGTTGTCAAGTCCAGTCCTGTTTTATCAGCAAAGGGAAAGAAAGTAATTTAAACGCACCTTAAAGTGGAGATCGAACCCACAACCGATCACGTCTACAGTAAGACGCTATCCCACTCTGCCATGAAAGTTTTTTTATACTTAACAGAATATGTTTTCTTCATATGTTTATATTCTGTTAGTTAAAAAGATTTTTTTTAAAAGTTTATGTATTGAAATATCTGTTTAAAAAACAATGCAATATTACATATCAATATATTAAAATATCAATAATGTAAGTAATAGTCAATATCGGGTGTTATAAGCTGATGTTCTCGATAACTTCATAATTAATATATCTGGATACATTTGGATAAATGTCACTATTTGTGACGTCATTGAATGTCGGTCAGCACTTGAAATTGTCGTCTTACTTCTAAGTATTTTACATTTTTCAAAAACCAATTTTAGATTTTCATCAATTTATTTTAGAGTAATTAGTGAGCCACGTGGGTCAATTCGTATGGTTTTTAATTAGATAGCAGTGCCCTACGGCCTGTATTAATGAATCGAAAGTAGCCGATGCCGCGGTCATCATTGACCGACGCGGCCCGAACGGAAAGTCTCATTGTCGACCAGCATTGACCAACGTGGCCCGAACGAAAAGATGCATAATTTTGTTTAGCGTTGAACGTGTTAAGTAACTCACAGTATAAATTAGTCTTTGTTCAACTAAGAAAACTGTGACATTATATTGCTTCTTTACTGTGAAACATGAACAAACAAACTAACACACTTTCACGTTTATAATATTAGTATAGTATCTTTACAAAAAAATATAGTGATGAATATTCATATTACTGCTTATTACTAAATGCATTTGTATGTGTGCACGGTACATATACCAATTTTTTCCTTGCTCATTTTTCCGGTTTATCTCTGGAATGGCTGGACCGATTTCGACGGGACTTTCACTGCCAGATAGCTGATGTAATGAAGCATAGCTTAGGCTACTTTTGTTTTAGAATTACAATGTCTTTGTTTTATTAAACACGGACGAAGCCTCGAGAAACAGCAAGTTTTAAAATTAAAGTAGCCTAAGTTACGCCCTGTTACATCAGCTATCATCATTGTAAATTCTATCGAAATCGGTCCAGCCGTTCCAGAGATTATCGAAAACAAACAGACAGACAGACAGACAAAAATTTTTAAAAAGCTTATTTTGGTATACGTATCATGTATATATACATATGCAATCATTAAAAAGTTGTTATTTTAATATTACAAACAGACACTCCAATTTTATTTATTAGTATAGATGACATCAAAAATAAGTGATGTCAAATAAAGTATGAACGACTCACTTTCTGCCAAGAAGGGAAAAATTGTAAAGATAACAAATTTACCAACTATATAATCGTATACAGTCATGTATTGTATTTAAAAGATTTCATCTAAAGTTACTAGTACCAACATTTACGCTGCTACACTGCTGATATAATTACATTATATCAATTTATGTAAAGAGAGCTTGTCTTAACATCAGAATTAAAGCTATGCTATTAAAGTTATATCATTACCGACCATCAAAATGCCGACGCGTGGACGCAAAAAGACTGCGATTAGTAAAGCTATTTTTATTTACGATTGCGACGTTATTTATATATCTACAATTGTACCGATTCTCTTTTTAACTTGAATAATACCTGTATATTTATTATCTATATTAAATCTTGAAGGAAGAACTTTAGCTTTTTTGTGAATATTATACAGATAGATTATGAAATTGTGTATAATGTGCTTTAATATGGAAAGAAAGTGAAAAATGCCAGTATTTCTCATTTTATTTTTCTAACCTTGATGCGTAGCGTTGAGTTCTGCCACTCAACATATAATGTCTCATTTTCGGGCACAAAGTGGAGAATGGAATGTCTTGGTACTACGTTACCTTCTGACGGGGAAAAGCAGGAGATCAATCAGAAAAACTATAGAGATCTTATTACAATATTTCTTACCAGTACGTGCTACCGAATATTTATACTACATTTTTTTTAAGCTTCTCGCTGTATCCCGCACACAGCAGGGTAGGTAGAGGGAACCTAGTGTTAAGACACTCCGTTTCCAACTTTCCGCCAAATTCAGAGACATTGCGTGTTAAGTGGCGGAACTTAACGCCGTAATATTTATACTATCTACTAGGCATCAGAACCTGTAATCATCAACACGTAGTCATCAGTTTATTAATAACGTATATAATACTAAGAAATACAGGTTGGTTGAATACATCATGATATTCAGTATGCCAACAACAATCAATATCCGTAACTTTATCATTATTCAATGTTAACTATGTATCTCAAGTTCTCTTGTAATCTGAAGCAACAGTAACTCGCAGTTCGAAACATTAAATAAAGTAGGTTTATCTACAAGTTCGCTAGCATTCACTATAAACTTCATTGGATCAACCTAATATTTATTTATATAATAAATGTAAGTGCGTAAGGTGATATTTAAAAGAAGTTATTTCTTTTATAAACAACTAGCGACCGCTCGCGGCTTTGCCTGCGTAACTATTATACTTTACATACAAACTTTCATTCCCTTTTCCAATTTTTAGGGGTAGGGTTTTAAAAGATAGAACCTATTTTTGACTCTGGTGTTATGTTATTTTTATTTCACTTATTATTTCATCTGAATGTCATCCAAATCGACCCAATAGATTAGCTGTGATAGCGTAACAGACAGACAGGAGACCAAGAGAGTTTCACATTTATAAATAATATTAGTATGGATACTATTTGACCTCCGCAAATCGGTTTGTGTTTTCTTTATGACTTTATGAGTTCAATTTACCATCCATTTATTGTTAAGCTTGAGTCTAAAACTACAATAAATTAATTGATAAATACTTTTGGATTGAATTGAATATTTGCACTGTCACTTCAGGACATCACGTAATATCTTTGTGAAGAATTTGTAACAATTTTACCAGATAGTAAAAACAAAGCGTTTCTATTTTCGATAACACGATTTAAATACTTGAAACTACAATATGGAAATGTCACTGCAATCATGAGCAAATCGCTATACGTCGTCTTGTCACTGTCTAGCTAGTCTAATGTTGCAAATTAATTAAAGAATAGGTGCTTTACGCAGACTAATAAGAGGATGTGAGCAACTGATAGGTCATCAGTTGCTCACATCCTCGGTTTAACTACATTTCAATGTTTGGCTTAGCCTGAAGTTCGTAGTGAAATTATGTAATATATTCGTGAAAGAGCACTGTATGAATTTTATTTTTATATACTAATTAAATATTTCCTCGTAGGCCGAGAGAATCTAATGTCAAGACAATTCTCTCTCTACTTTCCACCCAAATTCGAGACTTTGCGCCTTAAGTGGCGATACTCAACGCTGCACGTTGTCTTATCATAGAATTCAAAATATAATAATTCAAAAATATTTTTCCTGAGTGGGGAATCAAACTCACAACCAACCAGTCAGCCAGACGTAGTCTCGTTGCACTAAAGAGGGCTTGAACCATATTACGTCAAAATAGAATTTATTGATATTACAATGATCTTATCAATTTAACATTCTATAATTTTAATCAAAACAGAATTATTTAAAATATTATTTTCATTAAAATAGTCTTTGGGATTCAAGAACTCATTGAAATTAAACAGAAAATTTAGTTACGCTACAGTATAGAAAGCTCTGAAGGGCGCTCTAAAGGTCTAAAATGGGACCTTTTACGGTTTGTATAAATCCGTCAATGTGAAATCGTTTTGTGAATGCCTCAATCGAAAAGTAATTTCTCAAAGCAATAGTATTTATTGAAATTGTAAGGCGAGGAGAGGTTTATGGAGACATAAAAATATTTACAAAGATTTACTTTTAGTTTTCTTTTACAATTTACTTTCTATTCAAAGTAATAATTCTATTCAATGTAAATATTATGTGTAATATTTATGTATTTTATTTTTACGTATAGTTCTTAGAAGCTTAGTTTAGAGCTTTTTTTATTTTTATTCAATTTCAGACTAAAATGAATGTTATTTGCAAATTTATAGATTACACGACTCTACAAAAAAAAATTCGTTCTTTGTCCTAAAGTTTATACTATTATTTTCTAGTTAGTTATGCACAAAAACGAAAAGAAAATACCTTTTTTCAGTATAAAGTTTGCTTTTGTGATAGTTATAATAATAATACTCATTTTTCAATTTTTTCATAAATTTTAATTGATTTTAATATTTTTAAAAAGACCGCGCGGTGAGATTGGGGTATTAACGTTTACACTGTGCCGCTAGATGGCACCCGAGTGATAAACAACCATCAGGTGCTATTTACAAGCCCAGAATAACTTAAAATGTCGTCACGAAAGTGCAAATACGATGCTGATGCATTTTGTTTTATATGTGGTCAATTTATTAAAGTTCGAGACGTGAAATATGAACTAAAGACATCTCACGTTCTCTGTGAAGCCTATGAAGCATATTTTGACTGTCCTGTACGGAATCAAGATAAGCCATGGGCTCCACATGTTACGAAAAGTTGGTTGAGGATATGCTTACAAATTTTAAGGCCATGGGCTGCAGGATGTCATTAAAAGTACATATGCGGCATGCTCATTTGGATAAATTGAAAAACAATATGGGAGCCTATTCCGAAGAGCAAGGAGAACGTTTCCATCAGGACATCATGAATTTTGAACAACGCTATCAAGGCCCATCCTGTTTTCATTAAACAGGATGGGCGACTATATTTGGGGTTTATTGAGAGAAAGTAGCTATGAACATAAAAGAAAAAGTAAAAGTGTGCACTTTTAAGTTATTTTCCACTTTTCTGTAAGCTAATTTGATAGTAAAACTTAATAAAAATAATAAACATTTTTATTTCAATAGTTTTATTTTCAAACAAAAATTAAAATCCGAGATTTTTAAAAATTTCTTTCAATCAGTCTTCTAAGCACAATCGCAAAGTTTTTCATGCCATATATTTTTTTTCCGTCTTATTAAGACCTAAACTACCGAAATTTAATGCTTTGCAGTCAAAGTCAAATTTCATGTTGACCCGTGTTATCATTCGACTATTTTAATTACTTACATACGTAATATCAACACATTATTGGTTTTAATTAGTAACTTGCTTGTGGCTTCGTCCGTGTAGAGTTTTAAAAAATTATAATTCTAAAATAGAGCCTTACTAACTTCTTATTTCATGAGCCATCTGTCAGTAAAAATCCTGTCAAAATGGGACTAACTTTTTAAGTTATTTTTAGTTACTACACTCGTGTACATAATATGTATGCATTTAGTAAAAAGCGAGCACACATTCCATTTTTATTTATTTGCAGCAAAGGTATCCTAATTGATAGTTAATTAAGTTTTAAAATTGAGCACCTAAAAATGTTTACTTGAAAGACTACAGACACAGACTTTTATATAAAACAAGAAGTATAAGTATAAGTACACTATGCCCTATAGAAGTGTTTATGTAAAGCTGGTATGCCCTTTCAAGACGAACAAATGGTCGCTATTTAAGCTTTCCCTTTCAGACCTTCTCTGTCAGTAGTTAGGCACACTCAAGCGCTTTACGCCGGATTATTTGAAACCTTTGTACACAGAAAGTATAAGGCAGCTTATGAAGGTAAGATGTTTAACTTAACGGGTTGCTACCTTATATTTTCCTCTTTGTAAATGTAAATGATGTAATCAACTAATACTTATGAAAGTTTTTTTTTGTATTCGTATGCCCTTTTTTGTATTTTATGCCTTTACATATTATTTCTTATAAGCTGTGTTTGCGACTTTGTCTGCATGGAATTTAGTAAAAGGTGGTTATTTTAATATTAGCGACCCAGCCGCGCCTTCGCCTGCATAAACTACACTACTATATCTATTACGTATCTACAGCTACCCGTGTTCACGTTTAAATAACAAACTTTACTTTTGAGCCTAAGAAGAATCATCTTTTCTAATGAATCATATACATATCAAAAAAATATTTCAATGGCACATTTGAAGAGACTCAATAGAAAATTTCATGCTTGAGGTGTATTGTAATTTTGCAATGATTAAAGGTAATAAATAACCTTTAATTAATTAATAATTTTTCGTGACTTATTCAAAGCCAGATAGACCTCGACCTAACGACGGCTGATAATCCTACAAAGTGACACTTTAAAGTTCTTCAGGAAGTATGATGTACTGAGCATAATATTAAAAGTAAAATGTCTATTATAAGGAAACATTTTTTCACAAATATTACCATTTTTAACGATATAAAAGTATTAATTTCAATTTAGCGTTACGGGAGAAGTTAAAATGACGAATAGTGACATGACAATGCTGCCATTTTTAAAAAATAAAAAGTTATATAGATATGAAATATATGCATATTTATTTCGTACTTCTTAGTTTTATAATTATTATATTAGTAAATGAAATTAGAAGTATTTTAGCTTCACTTGTAAAATAATTAACACAATTTAACTATGTCAGCTTTTTTTTATTTTTTGCCGAAACTGTATTGAATACCAGGATAAAAACTATCCCATATAATGTCCTAGCCTCTAAGCTAATTCCATGCAAAAAATCATTTATTTCTATTCAGTAAGTATCAGTGTATGAAGAAAATACTTATATCGGTTTTTTATTTTTTCCAAAAAAACTACATCGAATACCGGGATAAAAACTATCCTATATGTACCTTTGGACTATAAGCTACCACCATGCTAAATTTCATTCATTTCCATCCAGTACTTTTTGCGTGATTGGCGAACAAATTAACAGACAGACAGACAGACAGACAGACAGACAGACAGACAAAAATTCTACTGAGTGGATTTTTGGGCTCTATTATCGATATATTAACGCACCCAATTAAAATTTTTATGAAATTTTTCATGTACAGAATTGACTTTTCAATTCTTTTATTATATTTTAATATTACAATATTAATATTACATCTAATTTCAATAATTTGTATAGATAATGTATAAGTTAGGTACAGTTCAATTTTAAATGACATTTATGTATTTTTTTAGCTGCACGCTTTTTCACGCATAGCAGGTCAGACAAAACCTACTGTTAACTTACACTCCGTCCTCCACTTTCCGCCCAAAATCGAAATACTCATTTCTGGACCATCAGATTGAGTGGCGAAACATAACGCTAAACGTTGTTGTAGGTACTAGAGTGGAGAAATGTATCAAGTAATTCCTCTGAGTAGGAATTGAACCCACAAACATCGCAATAACAGTCAGACGATCTCGAAATGCGAAACAGCGGCCTCTTTTCTCTTCATTATTCTTGTATTTTCTACATTTTCCATTTAGTTAATATAAAAAGGTATTGTGCAACTTTATATATCTTTATACTCAGTTATAATCAGCACCAACTGCTTTTGCAGCGTGCGCCATGTTTCTACTAAATAGAGCTATTGAGAAAACATTTTGCGCCAAATAAGTATAATAAACTAGCTTAATTTATCTACTTCGCTCGCCCTAAATTTGGCGATACTTGGTAAAACAAAATTACGTTTCATATACATAGTCTAGTTCAATAAAACAAATGCCAAAATTATACTAGGTTTTAGTATAGTTATCTAATTTCTCTGTGACATAATAAAAAAAAACAAAACTGATGACGATAGCGAATTGTGAATAAAAATATGTGATTCCTTACGTATTTAAACGTTAGTTACATATACATAGTAAGAAATTATAAGTGTCTTAATAATAATTGAATCGTAAGACCGTCATTGCCTAGTGGGCAGTTTTATGTTAGACACGATGATTTTGAGTTTGATTTCCAATCATTTTCACGTCTTGTCCCTGGTACCTAAGATAAGCGCGGCGCCGAGTTCTGCCAGTCAATACGAAACATTTCGATGTCTCCTGAAAATTAGGGAAGGGAGTGTCATGACACTAGATTCCCTCTGACTACCCTGCTACGCGGGAGAAAGCGAATTAAACAACATAAAACTTAAATAGTACACATATGGTGTACGCACTACAACTTACATGCATGAGACCAGAGTTATAATCAATTATTTCTGAACCAGTAGTCAGTTCAGTCAATTAAGGCACTATATAATTAGAAGTTAAAGGTCAATTTAATTTATTATTTATACTAGATAATAATATTTTCTTATACAATTTTATTTTTTTCTCGGATTGTTCAAAAAGTACTATCAATCCTTGGGAATAATAAGTTGGTGTAAAGAAATTTATAAGTTACAATTATAAGTAAATCACTTTCACGTTCTTCCCGCATCACGGTAGCTAGACAGAACCTAGTGTGACAATACTCTGTTATCCAGTTAGCGCCCGAAATCAAGGCATTCCGCGTTAAGTGGCAAACCACGACGCCATATACCAGATGGAGAATTTAAAATGATATATAATCATTCCCCCAGTGGCAATCGAACCCACAACCACCGTGTTTACTTTAATGTTATAGTTTTAATTATAGTCTCTTGCTAAATATGTACAAAATCATACTAGTTATGTTAATTATGTAATTAAACCATAGGCCAAAATAAACCTTAATATGTAAAATCTTGCCGATAAAAATTAAACTAATAAAGTTAAACAAGTAGAAACCTAGGATTAAAACAAAACATAATAAAATCAGTTATTTCAGAAACAAAAGATATTTCTAATTATAATATTTTTTTAATAATTTCTAAATTTAGTAAAAAGAAAAATTCTAAATAAAAACTTTATCAAATCCAGTAAACAATAAAGGTACAAAGAAATCTCTAGTTCAGCAAAGGGCCAGTGGACCACTAACGAAAGAAAAAAACGTTATTTTCTTATACACTTCCATTGGTTTCTCGTGTGGTTCCATTGTAATCCATTTTGTGCTTTCCTGTGCAAACATGGAGCACATTTATTATGATAAGTTTCTTCGGGTGCTCATAAATTTACTCGCTCTGTTGAACATTCGCCTAAGATATATTAAGAGAATATCTCGATTAACATAAAATGACACCACCAACTTGAGCAAGGACCGAATTCAGCATGAGTACACACGCATTATAGTTTTGTTAACGTTCAATGTTTTTACAATATCAGTATTTGGCGATAATAATTAGACATGTGGCGATTATTAGATGTGTGACTCGTAAGCGCTATATTAATTTATTATCGGAATATTTCCTGTGCTTTGTCGATTTCAAAATAATTAAAATACATAAAAATAACTTAATAAAAAAAGATTATACGTGTAGAATTGTAATTGTAGAAATTATGTGAAGTAACTGGAGGCCGTTGTCACGCAGTGAGACAACGTTTGTCCGTAAACGCGTTGATGATTACGGTTCGATTGTCAATCTGGAACGGGACTATACTTAAATTATTTTATTTTTTTGGTACATACTCGAACTTGAGTTTCATCATTCAATATACAATAACTCTAACAGAAAGTAGAGAATGAGGTTCTCTCTGATTACTCTGCTTTATGTACATACGTTCATGTTTACACAATTATAAATAAATTTGAGCTGATTTAAACCATGTATGTTATTGCTCCCGTATATAATTCTATAAATTATATATGGGAGCAATAACATACATTTGGCTGCTAAGTTTATCGCTAGAGTATTACGTAAATGGGTAGAAACAACTATCCGGCGGTCTTGTATTCCATAATGACGCGAGCCGCAGCAAGTCAAGCATACTTAAATATAATTGTACTTGGTTTTAGTAACTTAAATATTATACCAACGGAGTACTTAAGTTGTATAGTTTCAGTGCACACTTTACAATTGGTTATTTTAGTCGGATTATTTTAGGTGCAGCGTCCGACTGTTATCGTGATTGGTTTTGGGTTATAACAATCTTGAAGTAATGGAGGATTCCCATTTAAATTATATTTAAATTAATTTTATTTCGTCGCTTTGTTAACCACGAGAAAGCGCGGCGTTGAATCATGTTATTATACGCACAATGTCTAGATTTCGGACGGAAAGTGAAGCACAGAGTGTCTTAACACTAAATTATTTCAGAAAATGCGACAAAAGCGTAAACTTACACTTATTTTATTAACCCACTGTTCGCGCTTACAACTATTTTACAACTTTTTTTGCTATTTTTTATAATCAGGCGCTTCATAGTTCTACATACAATTATAATCGCACCAGTTTTCTGAATCTACCGACCACATTATTTTAACTTTTATAAATTGTAATTTCTATTCATTCAAATTATTGCTGTGTCACTTCTAACTTTGCACTCGAACCGTTGTACACCTTTCAAGTAATTAAAAGCAGTATCAAGATTTTTTTTGGGTTTAATTTCAATAATTAGGCTCCATAGTGTTCACTACGAAACACCACTTAACTTGAAAAAAGAAACTTTTTCTCTATCAATGTGATATATATACAAGGAAATATTATCAATTTTGACCCAATAAATATAAGAGCGGGTTTACGTTCACTAGGCTTGACTTTTATAGATACGTTTCAAGTGCTCGTTAGCAGGTATCCTCAATGGGCTACATGTATCAAATCAAAAAATATAAGCCGTGGCCTACGAGTGCCATATTACTCTTTTGTACTGAAATTGGTTTATTGCAATAGTTTTTTTTTTCAAATATTTTTGCGTCACGGAGTTCCGCGTTCCGTGTCTAAATTATTTCAAGTAAATATGTACTTAATACTATGACATCTAAAACAAGAGTAGTAGATGTATAATGTTGTGTATAGTTATACTCAATAGAAATAAGAACAAAACTGATATAGCAGAATGGAAAAAATATTATCAACGAATACTTTGCTCGTTGATAATATTTTTTGTCTTCTTTTTAATTATAAAAAATATGGGCCATCGATTGCGTATACACTGCATGAAGGTGGCACCGTCCAATAAGCTTTTTTTCAGCTTCACGATTTTTTCCTGCATAGCAGAATAGTCAGGGAGAATCTACTGTCAAGACACTCCACCCCCCGCCCCCGGAACAAGCGCATTGCATTGAACAGTACTACAGTACAGTGATTACATCGAACAGTAGAGCGGGGTAATGAAAATATTTCACTTAAATTATAACCTTATGATCATTCCTCTGAGTGGGAATTGAACCTACAACCAATCATGACTACAGTCCGACACTCCGTCACTGCGCCACAATGGCCCTCAATAAGAATTTCAAAGCAAAATTAGTATGATAAACGTACAATTAAAGAAATATGAAAACGTTACGTGGTTTTAAACGAATTGAATTAAATTCTTCAATTTTGTATAGATTTACATGCTTTTTCCTATTTGAAACAGCACACATGGACTCATGCCAAATAGTGCAAAATGTATAGATATGATAGACTGTCGTTTTTATTGAAATATTATTTTCATAAATTGATTGAGTTATTGATTGTTTTTGCTAACATTATAAAATTTTCTTTATTTTGGGAGTTCAAAGTGGCCAAAACCGGACAACGTCAATATAGATTCAATTAAAACTTTACCAACCCGTAGTGTGTTTGTTATAAAGCAAATAAAGCAATATCTACTTTGTAGATAAAAAAATAGAAAGTTAATATTTCATTTTCATGCTCTTATACTCTAAATGAGGATTATTTCACTGCGTACAATGATATCCGGTGCCGATCCGTTTCCACTAAAAGGAAATGTTTTTAAGGTCTTCTGTGATGGAACATTGTTATACGTATTATATTTATCCTAACTTATTATTATTTTAGTTTTAGTGGCCAGTCGTGGCCCAGTGGCACAAGCGTGTGTCCCACTCGAGGAGTGGAAATATTTAATATTTCCATTTTCTTCGCTCTGTTGTCGAGGTAAAGTGCGGCGTTAAGTTTCGCCACTTAACACGCAATGCCTCCGAATTCGGCGGAAAGTGGGGAACGGAGTATCTTAATACTAGGTTCCCTCGCCGCGCTTTGCCTCAATACTAGACCGAAGAAAATGGAAATAATAAATATTTCCACTCCTCCAGTGGGAATTGAACCCACAATCCACAACTAGTCGTTTACAGTCATACGTTTGTGCCACTGCACCACGACTGGCGCCAACTTATTGTTTTATCTTTGTTTTCCATTCTATATAAATTAAATATCAATAAAACTCACATAAACAGTGGCTGCTGATCCCATATGGTACGGAAATTAGTAAATTTTATAGAGGTATTTTTATAATATAAACCATATTCTAAACTTATTATATATAATACCTATTTAAATAAACACAAGTTATACTATTTCAAATTTATTATCGTATACTATTGCACGAGACTACATTAGTCTCTTCAGATATAGTTTCTCTTACTGTTAGTTACAGCAGTAGTTTGTAACCACGACATCGTATAAGCCGCTATCTGTGGCACGACTATCTACCATTAGACTGTCACTGTGGTAAGCAGTTATACAATGAATTACTAAGCCGGTGACATTTAAGGTAATTTGCCCACGATACTCATACAACTTAAATTAATCGAACAATATATATTCAATTACACTCAACTAAATATTTTTGAAGGCATAAAATACGAGTATTTAAGTGTCATCGAGGATTCGTCATCGTTGAACATATTTTAAATAGCTATCAAATGAACCCACAACCAGTTGCGTTGTGTCACAAAGTGTTTATTACTTCCATTCCAACCTCAAGCTTTTTCCTACTTAATGCGGGTAGTGAGAGAGAACGTGTTTAAGACACTTCGTCCTCCGTTTCCGTTCAAAATCGAGACATTACGAGTAGCGCTCAAATCAACGTCGCGTTTTGTCTTAGGTAGGAAGAAATTAAATTTTAAATAGGTATCATTTACTCTTTCGAGTCGGAATCCAACTTACACCCATTGCGTTTACATTCAGACGCGGTCACACTGCGCCATGTGTATTATATAAATATTAAATACATGTTGTATTACCTAAACTCAGTACGCACAATTTCTAAAAGCATTTTAATTATTAATGTATGTTTACTTTTCAAGCATATATAAAACTTTGTTGTACAACATACACAAAAAAAATATTACCTACAATCCAGAATTACTGTATTTGTATAATAATTAATAAAAAATGTATGAAAAAATAACAGCAGATAAGTTACACGATTGATCTTTATAAATATTTGAACAACGTATTTATACAACATATTTCGTCATAAATTTACAACTTTACAGTTAATTTCTGAATGTCCCTCAAATGTAAAGTTGGGATCGGGGATATATCAGAGCCCTTCGTTTACCAACTTGTAACAACGCTTCCGAATACAAATAACTTTGTCAAACATATATTAAGTTTAAGCTATAATGTAATCTACTCTTATTATGAAATTGTTCATCACGAATCAATAGTGTTTTTTTATTCTGATTGTAAACATGATGGTTGTAGGGTTGATTCCTTCTTGAGACAATGAATATATTATTATTTTCATTTCTTCGCTCTGGTACTTAGACTTAAGTGAGGTTTTTTACGCCACTTAACACAAAATGTTTCCTTTTGAGGCGGAAAATTAAGGACGTAGTGTTTTAACACTAGGGTTTCTTTGATAACCCTGCTGTGAGGAAAATCGCGTGAAACTGTTTTTTTTAACTAATTAATGTCGGATTTTCTGACCTAAAAAAGGACGAACGCATATTATATTAACAATATATATCCTGTAAAAAGTCAATTTTTCATAATAAAACTACAATTACATTTAAATAACTACAGTAGTTCAAAATCGCAACGTTCTCACTTGCAATGGCAACAATAAATGCCGTTAACATCAAAATAGCTGCAAACACAACCACTACATTTATTAAGGCCATATCGCCGCGCGGAGTCGAGCTGAGTGCTAAAAGTTGTAAATCGCATGAGCTTAGTCTTTACTTCTCTGAACAAAATGGCTTGTGATTTATTTCGTTAAGTGTAAAATTTCTTAAAATAATAATTGTGATTTTATTTTTAGAATTGAATAACTTTTTTTACGGTTTGGTTTGTAGTTTCATATTTTATTTGTTTTATATTAATTAGAATTGATATTAAATATTACATTATTCTTTTCAGCACTTTTTTCCTTGATTTCAACTTTATACTCTTCTACTTTTAAACATTTTTAAAGTGTTATTCTACACTTAGGAAAATTGAAAAAGACATTTAGAAAACGTATAAAAATTTGAAAGCAGCGGGATTCGAACCCGCGCCTCCTGAATACCGTATAAGAATTTCGACGCACCGTGTAGTAGAACGCATGGCTCAGTGGTGAGAGCGCCTGAACGGTATTCAGGAGGCGCGGATTCGATTCCCGCCGCGTTCAAATTTTTATACGTTTTCTAAATGTCTTATACTCTTCTAAATTTTAGGAAAATTAAAACAATTATTATTCGTACCGTTACACTAAAGTCATTCCTTTTTTTCTGCTTTACAGTTTTTCCCGCATAGCAGGATTAGGCAGAGAGTTATGGAGTCCTAACACTCTATCTCCCATTTTCTATCTTAATCCGAGACTTTTCATGTTAAACAGCTGAACTCAACGCTAAACTTTATGACTATACCTATAGTATAATTTCTTTCCGAGTAGGAATCGAACCGACAACCGTCGGATTTACAGTTAGGTGCTGTCACATTGCTCCACGATGGTAAATTAATTATACCTATATGAGTAATTGTATATAAATATAAATAATTGTGTATATGAATACATACAATTAATTAATTGTCAAAATATTTTTTAACTAAGTAAACATAAGTTTATATGTTTAAATGTTATCTTTTTATAGTACAGTACAAGTGTAGTAAATAATACTAATAATACTTTATGAATATTAATATCACATAATGTTGATTATTTATAAAAATACTTTCTTATTAAAATCATTTATTATGTTAAAATAATTAGTTCTATATTATTTTTATAAACTGTGTAACACGTAAAGAAATTGACATAATCATATAAGCTATCATTTTATTTGTTTTGATTTCGATGCCTCTTCCGTTTTTGTGTATTTTTTATCTTTTTTATTATCATTAATAAACAAACTTACTTTACGAAAGCTTAAATAACAGACAAAAATCAAAATCAGCTTAAAACTAAGCATCCATAAATAAGGTCCTTCTTATCATAATCTGTGCATCTATGTACAGTATCTAGGAAACTTATTATGTCAATACTGCCTTGGAAACTGTTAAACACGTTTGACAGGTTATTCCGCGTTGAAGCGCGCTTAGGAACTAAGAGAGTGTATGTTTAAAATTAGTCTAATATTTTATAATAACAAAACATCACAATGAATGCGGACGCGAAAAAAGTAGCAGCTAATTTATATGGCAGAGTGACAGCTCCAGTGGAACGTTTTCGCGTTAATTTCTGTACGGACATGGAAAAGTCTGTCCTGATGAGCAATTTCGAAAGGCGTGGCTGGCATCAAGTTGGGCCCGACGATGAATGGAATTTTTATTGGGCGTCAACTCAAACATGTCGAAACTTATTTAGCGTGGAAAGCGGTTACCGAATGAACGATAATCAAATGATTAATCATTTCCCTAATCATTATGAATTATCTAGAAAAGATCTTCTGGTAAAAAATATAAAACGCTATCGCAAGGAATTGGAAAGAGAGGGAAGCTCCTTGGCCGAAAAGGCCGAAGTCATTTTACACGGAGGGCAAGTTGTTACACGCTACGTTCATCTCGATTTTATCCCAGTGACATTTGTTCTCCCAGCAGACTACAACATGTTCGTCGAGGAATATCGCAAATCACCACAGAGTACATGGATTATGAAACCTTGCGGAAAATCCCAAGGCACGGGGATCTTTCTTATAAATAAACTATCAAAGCTGAAAAAATGGTCGAGAGAAGCTAAGGCGCCCTTTCATCCGCAACTCAGTAAAGAAAGCTATGTTATTTCTCGATATATAGACAACCCATTGCTCATAGGTGGTAAAAAATTCGATTTAAGACTATATGTATTGGTGACTTCTTTCAGACCGTTAAAGGCCTATTTGTTTCAACTTGGATTTTGTAGATTTTGTACTGTCAAATATGACACTAGTGTAACCGAGCTGGATAATATGTATGTACATTTAACAAATGTTAGTGTACAAAAACACGGCGGTGATTATAATAGTATACACGGAGGAAAAATGAGCGTGCAGAATTTGCGATTATTCTTAGAAGGCACGAGAGGTCGTGCTGTTACAGAGAAACTGTTTGCTTCTATCCAGTGGTTGATTGTTCATTCTCTTAAAGCTGTCTCATCCGTTATGGCCAATGATAGACATTGCTTCGAATGTTACGGATACGATATAATTATAGATAATCAATTAAAGCCCTGGTTGGTAGAAGTGAATGCATCGCCATCGCTAACATCAACAACTGTAAATGATAGAATAATGAAGTATAAATTAATAGATAACATTATATCAGTGGTTATCCCACAGGAAGGAATGCCGGACGTGCGTTGGAATAAAGTACCTAGTCACGAAGCACTTGGCAATTTTGATTTACTCATAGACGAAGAATTAATGGAAAAAGAAGATTCTGCTAGTGTTACTGGAAGGTCAAACAAGAATAATAAAAAGTAGATAATTTAAAGAGTAGATTATCTCAATTATCATTTTTAAACTCAGAAAATATAATAAATCCTGAGCTTTTATTAAAATTTAATTTAATAAATTTTAATGTAATATAACTTTCTATTATTGAGACTAAATAATTACTATTAAAAAGAAATGAAAATATCATGTAACATTTTTACTAAAAAATATGAAAAATATAAATAAAATTATTATAAAAATAGAGTCTCATACAAGTACGACATATCGAAAGGGAAATTTAAAACCTTTGTATAATTCATATTTTTGTAGGGATTATAAATTTATTAAGTTTCTATTAAAATGTTTCGTGTTTTAGAAGAACCCGTTATAATATTTAAAATAATAAAATTTGCTTAAGTTTTAACGTGTTTCCCGTATAGTAGGTATAGTCAGAATGACTCAGCCAGTCTAGTCAGTCTAGTCAGTCAGTAGTATAGTCTCAATACAAGTCTCCATCTTCCGCCGGAATTCGAGATATTGTGTATTGAGATAAGAAACTTAACGCCGCGCTTATTCAACGGAGACGAGAAATGAAAAAAAAATATGTTCACTCCCATGAGGAGGATCGACCCCGCAACCAATCGCGGTTACAGAAAAACACTATTTGACTGCACCACTATGGCGTCAAAAGTAAATGATTTTTAAAGTCTACACTATAAGAGACTAGAATAACAAAGTAATTTTTAGACATAAAATTCTATATAAATAGATTATATACGAGAACGGTCCCTACCATCTTTAAGAAAAATATTGTAATAGAGAAGAACAAACATTAGATGACTCGTGCTTTTATAGGAAAGCACCATCTATTTTTTTCTTCCTATTCCTATAGGAACAGCTTTTATGATTTTCTCATAATTAAACCTATAAATTGTAAAGTTAGACAATACGCCGGTTTGTTTGATTGCGCTAACCAATTTTATTGTTTGATTAAGAGAATGTTGGAAAGTTCAGCGAGTTCGGTTCAAATTTGATCGGAGATTAACGATAAAACCGAGGAGCAATTTTAATGAAATAGCAAACTTATCGGATCACTACCATGTTGTGAGAACGCTTTGCGAGGATTTTAAAGAACAGTTTTAAGAACCTAATTTAGAGTTAAAAACTTAAATTGAATATTCTTCTTGTAGGTATTAAATAATGTACAATTTAGCAAGCACACTTATATAGTGGCAGATACTCGTACATAGATTACGATTAGAACCCGCGTTTCTTGGAGACTGTCCAAATGCTCAGACCGCTAAGCTATAGGTTCCTGTTATTTTTTTGTAATTCTTATTATTGAAAATAAATATTATAAAGGTTATACAAGAAGAGACAAACAATGGGAGGAAAGAATAAAGTTTACACAAGTGTTTAGTTTAAACGTAAATAACTTATTAAATAAATATAATATGCATTTGTCATTATATTTTAAAAATCTCCATGGTCAGTTTCATTAAATAATACGCTAAAATAATTGAAATGTGGTGAACTGTTCTCGTTCTTGTTTGCAGTAAGATTGTTTTCATTCAGTGCGCATTTCAAGTCTAACCTCTACATTTATAAAAGCCTTCTAACCACACAAACGTTGAGTATGCCGTAGTTTGCTTTCTACTCAGTATAATGAAATGCATTAAAGTACGTGTTTAAACTAGGATAATATCAGAAAGAGTGTTTGAGGGAAATGTGTGCTTAATCTTTAGAACTTAGATGAAAGTGTCTGTACTGAGAATCTCGTATTTGTGTGTTTCTTTTTCACAATTTTTTTTTTATAATATCGTCAAATTTTATATTATACGAGTTGTAGTTAAGGTATAAGGTGTAGTTCGCAACTTCGTTTGTGTAGACTATGGCACGTGAAATCCCGTAGAAATTTTGAAATCATCTTGAAGTGCTTGCCCCAAAAGTATAAATTTATGCTATCTGTACCCCTTTATTTATCAACTTTTAGCTCGTTTAGCCATATTTTGTCTTTTAGTCATACAGTCACACAAGAGACCTACTTATACATATAGATTTTAAAGACTGTGTCTTGACAAACATAAGTTTATATGTTTAAATGTTATTTTTTTATAGTACAGTACAAGTGTAGTAAATAATACTAATAATACTTTATTAATTACACTAGATTACCCACTCCTAGCCTGCTATGCAGGAAAAGGCGTGAAGCTGTTATAAATTGGTACAACTGTATAAATGTTATTTATAAAAAGACGTTTTAATATAAGCGTAGTAAATATTATTTAAAATTTGAAAGTGTAGTAAATATTATTTAAAATTTAAAAAAGAAGTACAGTATTCCATTTGAGGGAAGTAATGAAGGTTGAGGTTTTAATTATAAAAATCCAAATTAAGTATCTTGTTCCCTTTAATTAAACCTCTTGCGCAAAGCTTAGGTGAAGAGCGTTTTTCCTCAACAATGTGGACGGAGTGAAGTACCCTCATTTTTGGAAATAAAGCAAATATAGTATACTATATAACTCCTTTAAATATTTCTGTCATACATTTGTGCTAAACATTTTAGTCCTTGTCTGAGAAATGAAAATAATTTAAATATAATCATTTCCTCGAGTGGGAATCGAATCTACGACCGATTGTATTAACAGTGAGACATTATCCCATTGCGCCACGACAGCCTCATATTATATTTATAATCACTAATAATATATGTATCTACAGGGTATAGAGTAAAATCGCTTCAGTTTATTAAGTTAATCAGCACTTATTGAATATTCAGTTAACGTTAAAAGGATGTGAACAGCTGGTATAAATCATATAAATTTGTTATCTAGTTAGCATAAAAATATTTCAAATATTAGAAATACTTAATCTGTATAATGGAGATGAGAGATAAACAAAAAATGTATTGTGGGTATTTAGTAACGTAATAGTCAATTATTGCAATGCGTGTTAAGTGGCAGAACTCAATGCCACGCTTTATAAAACAAAGTCGTCTCGTAGTGTGACACCATTTGGTTGTAAACGCTAAGGTTAAGGATTCTATCTTCGAGGAAATGATTTAGTTTATCTTCAGTATTCCGGTCAAGCAAAACACAACAAAACGCTGGGTTCCACATAATATTTTAAATTCGGGCGGAAAGTGGAGAATGGAGTGGCTTAATATCATATTGAAATAAAGTAGTAATAATAGATAAAAATAGCACGTAGACACATAAAAGGTAAAATAGAAATCAATTACATGCAACGTCAATTTACATAGATATATTTTAATGTCAGTTCTCGTATAGCTGCCGTGTTGTGTGACGTGAGACTGATATACGCTTTCAACTAACCCTATGATATATGCGAAATCGTAGATACTTACATATAGATAAAAAATATCGTTTTATATAGGACAAATATTTTATAATTTTAAATAGGAATTTCTTTAATTAATATATTTGACGAGTATGCATTAGATATTTTTTTTAATAAATGTGTATTTTATACACGGTATATATATACCAAAATAATATTTCTCACAATTCTTGTCTTTCCGTCTGTCTGTTTATTCCGTCGTGTTGCTAACCTCAGCAACGGCTGGACTGATTTTGACGAAGTTTTCATTGTCAGATCTTTGATCTGAGAACGAGCAATATAGGTCGATTTGATTTTAGAGTTAAAACTATTTTCTTCGATTCCACGTAAATTAAATCTTGTGCAAAAGCTAGTAGCTACTAGTTTCATATACATACGTATACCGGTAAATTTGTCTCATAAGTTTATAATGAGAAGATTATATCGCTTGACTTGTTTTTCAGTTTCCTACAAATACAGAACAGTGTGAAACGTGCCTAAAAGTTGAGAAAAATATAATGTATGTATGTAAATAAAATAGAGTGAATATGAGCTTATCTAGGTGCAGTGCAATGGCCTCTGACTGGAATCGCGATGTATAGAAGTGCAATTCCCATTTGAGGGAATGATAATGTGTTATTTTAATTTTCCCACTCTAGTATCTAAGATAAAACGCGGCGTTAAATTCCATCATTTATAATGCGTGTCGCTAAAAGCGGAAAGCTACGTTTTTTAAGCAAATATTAGTAAATTACATATAAATCCATGACATCTTTGAATAATTAAAGCAGACGAATGCTCTAATTTAAAAAGACTAACTAGCGCTTGAAACTAAGCTTCGACGCTTAAGAGACAGAAAATATTTTTTAAAACGAAGGAGCTTAACAGACAACGAAGCTGCATTTTCTACACTTTTGCAACGAAAATGCACGGAAATATTACTTGGCAAGCATTATAGATTTTAACCATCTATTAAAATTGGCTTTTAGATGGTGAAGTTAAAGATGATTTCATATGTGGCTATTTGGCTTATATATTTAAAAAAGAATAATTGTCTATTGTCTAAATTATTATATGTTATTGGAACTATCGTTTTGACAATCAGCTGGGGTACTTATTATATCTATATTTAAATAACATTAAGACTGTATAATCATCATCTCAAAGTTAATAAAGGCCTGTTTAACTAACTATGTAATTAACTATTTTTATTCCTAAAACAAATTGTAGCCAAAGTAAATACAGACATTTATATTGTTAAAACATTTCTATTATTATAATCAAAACAATACTTCATTCACTCATATTCACAGTTTACCTCGAATGCAATTTCACGCTTTTCCCCGAATAGCAGTCAGAGAGAATCTAATACCCAAAACACCCCGTTTTTGACTTTCCTTCCGAAATCGAGACATTTAGTGTCGAGTTGCGAAACTCAACCTCGCTCTGTCTTACCTCTAATGCTATTTGATTCACAGTTTTAAATATTTTTCATAATTACCAAAATTATCGTTATTAAAATGAAAAAGAAATACGTTAAACCGAATACTATTACAACTTAAATACTAAATGGTTCGTTTTTCGTCATTACTTTAATATTTATGAGTTCACGACTTACGTAATATCACTGAAATCTGGAATATTAAAAAATCTGCATACAAAATTGCAGGTTAATCCTTTAAGCGTTTGCAGCAAAGCGCGGTAACGAACGGATACGTTTGCTGAGGTTTCTTTAAAAAAAAATAATAAGCTTGCTTTCGTTATTACATATTTCAAGTTTGAATTTTAACAAGGTAGAAAATATAGGAGTTATTGCAACATTTAAAATTATATTAAGTTGGAGCCGTCGTACCGAAAGTGAGAGATGGCTGACGAGTGTGGCTTGTATATTCTGTCTATACATATACGTTTATTTGTCTGTGGCACACAAATACATTATAATATTACTGCAATAAAGCATTATTGTGCAATTCAGGTATTTCATATTGCATACGATGTCTGTGGCTTTCAATCTCCATCGAGGAATTGTTTAGACTAAAATAATATTATTGCGATCCCGTTAAACAAAACGCGAATGCAAAACCAAAAGAAAGATTACGTGTACTAAGTTAAATTTAAAACAATATATTGTATATGATAATTTAAGTTTCTCCGCTTTGGTACTTAAGACAAAGCGCGTCTTTGACTTCCGTTATTTAATATGCAATACCTCATTTTCGAGCGAAAAGGAAAGAACGGAGCGTCTTGACACTAAGTTCTCTGTGACTACCCTGCTAAGCGGGAAACATGTGAAACTGCATTATTCCAATTTAAACACTTTACTAGTAAGTAAAATACGCTTCTTTTGTTTCTAAAATACAAAATCGTTATATATGCTAACAAAGTAGCGGTTCTAATTTTATACACAAACAAACTCTTTATTCTATTAAAATTTTAAATACATTTTCATTTATAAAAGATAATTATGGCACTTTTGCTAAACTTATAGTTCGACAAACGCGCTTTAACATTTACTTTTGTTTAGGTCTCACAAGAGCTTCTCGGGAATTTGAAATCAGATTTATGGCTTTATCGTTCCGCCCTAGCGGATGCGGGATGTGCTCATTTTTTCCAAGAAAATTCTTATTCTTTCCACTGGCATACTTAGTATATATTAAAATTATTTTGTTTTCTATTTGCTGAAGTTAATTTGGTAGATATATTAATTTCGGTTTTCCTCTAAATTTACGATTCATAAATCATGAAGTATGGTAAATACGAACCAATTAAAACTTAACAAAGCTCATTTAATGTTTAAAAATGATATAACGTTTGCCATTTTTATTTCTTTCTCGCCATTTAGATGATAGATTAAGTAAACCGTTCTCAACTTTCTTACGATTTTAAGCCAATAAATGATATAAATGTAATTATGGAATAATAACTCCTTAATCAATCAACATTGTTACATAATTGGAAAATGTCTAAATTCTGAATGTACGCGGGAGTCAAGATTTTACCCGGAAATAGATTCGTTTTTAAATTATTTTCGTGTAACTTGGTGTACCTAGTCACACTCCGGCAAATGCAACACAGCGTTGAGTTCCGCCTCTCAAAAAGCAATGTCTCGATTAAATCTGTGAGATGATTTCGATATTCACATTCGGTTTAACCTATATTTTAAGAATCTGCTTATTCAATTAAATTATTTTATATTAAAAATAAAATAATTTAATTGAATAAGCAGATTCTCAATATATTCGCGCTAGTATTCGCGCTATATTACGTTGTCCCATATACACAAATTAAAGTATTACCTATAGGAAATTTTAGTATTTAATGCACGATCATAACATAACTAAAAAATATACTTCATTATAAATTTATAATAACCTATAGTCCACGTTATTTAATGAGAACAGAACGTGCATGCTATCCTGATACAATCAACAAAAAACATTGCTTCTAGAATTTAGGCGATAAACACTTGCTATACAATATTTTATAATGATTATAGTATTTGTATTAACAAGAATAAATATGAATCCACTAGAGTTATCATGGCACAGTGAGACCGCGCTTTTGAATTCAATACGTGCTCGAAAAAATAACTAATTTTATTTAAATTATTTTCATTAATTCACGCTGGTACTTAAGACAAAGCGTAGCGTTTGACTCAGTCAAAAACAGGCATTGTCTCGGTTTCGTGCGGAAAGTGGACAAGGAAGTATATAGGTTTTCTATGACTGTCCCGCCATGCAGGAAAAACCGTGAAACTGTTTTATATCTAAAACTTATGGATGTAATTGAAATTTTGGCTGTAAACTAATATTTAAACAGAATAGCCAAATATTTAGTTATGTAATTATGAAGTGAAAAAAATAAAATCATTTTACATTCAAAAAATATAAACGAAGCTTAAACATTTTAAGTCCTCTTCATTCAAAATAAGTTGAACGTTTCCAAGGTCTGAAATTTCTATAAAAAGAAAGCTGTCAAGTTACAAGCAAATAAGTTTTTACGTCGAATGCAGTTTGCGCCACGTTCTTTAATTTCTTGCCAATAAAATGGAGACATAATTTTGTTAAATTGCAGAGTTAAAAATTGTTTTTTTATAGCGAGAATAAGATTTTTTCTAGTAGAAAATGAAGTTCATTTTACATTTTTCATGCTTTATTTTATTATCAAGAAAACGTAGTTATCATGTCACCTGATATCTACAAATCATGCCATCGAGTGGGGTTTCGGAATTGCAACCAAAACCACACACGTTTGTCATGATGATGATTGATCATGTAAATAATAAGTACGATAATAGCAAAAACATAGCACAATCAATTCAAACTTTTAAAGACATTCAAACTTATAAATGTATACAATAATAAAAATAAATATTCAACTCTCAACAGTTTTATATACCTGTTATATGTACCAGTTTTATATGCCTGTATACATATGTGTATACAAAAAGCAGCTTGAGCTTTTTACGGCGTAGTAGAGTAGAGCGTCATCGACATCGGTTATTAGATATAAGCTTCCTGAACCTCAGACTTTATACAAGTATCAGTTTAGCAATGTATCAAACTTGAATGTCACAAAATTATTATATTTCGGTCTCTTTATATTTTTTTTAATATTTATTTTAAATTAAATAACCACTTCGTTGTATGAAATTTATATTATTTGTAATTTAATATCAATAATTGTCGGAGCTAATAACTATTACTCACGTTACGTTCCCGCCAAACTCCCGTTCTTTTTTTTCTATTTGTAAATATATATGACCAGCAACTCAAACAGCCAGAGTTGCATTTTCTACAAATGTTAATTATTTTTTAAATATTTTATTTTTTAACATTATTAGATAACATTGTTTTTTTTTGCTATTATTAAAATTTAACTACTCATAAAAATATTTTATATTCTTACCTTTATTTATATATAGTATGTTAATAAATGTAATATTGTTACATTTGCCAAATAGGATCTAGTGTCAAGACACTCACATTCTTAAATTTCCGCCCGTAATCGAAACATTGCATAAGTGGCAGATCTACACGCCACACACACATGCACATATATGCAAGTTGTCTGTTATATGTACACTTTGAAATACATTGCCTGAATATTACAGGTAGAAAGGTTATTAAAATATATATGTACAAAATTATATTAAATCAACTATATTATCTTAACCAAAATTCTATTATCATTTTCGTAGTGAATTTAATGTGTCATAGGAACAGGCAACAGGAGAGTAAAGTGTTCACTACGATATTGCTTGCTGTTTTCAAAGCCATTTCGCACTCCTGTTAATTAGTTGTGGAACGAAGGAATTATCGCCATCATAGTGGCAAAGTGAGATAAGGTCTAACTGCCGTTGATACGATAAGTTCTGAGTTTGATTCGCACTTGGTGGAATTATTATAATTTAGTAATTTAGTTATGTTAATTTCTTAAGTTTTGTGAACAATGCAAAACACGGCATTGAGTTCTGTCACTCAACGTGCAATGTCTCGACGTTAAGTTTTTTCAGATTTTTATAATATTTTATATATGTTTGTCTTAAGGGAAAGTGTGTGTTGTGTGGTCCTTCTTTCATATCCTATCGAAGCGAATTTTACGATAGATTTTTTTAGGTGAAGATACTTAACAGGTTACAAGACTGGTGTAGTATAAGTTAATTTCTATGACAGTAAACATCTTTTTCCCATTGGAGATCCATTAGGATGCATATATACGAATTATTTTATATTAAAAGTAAGTAAAAATAATTAGGGAGGAATCAAGAAGGCTCACAAAGGTCTATCATATTCATCTTGACCATGCGAGCGAAGCTGCGAGCGAAGCTGTGACAGGTAGTAACTACATTATATATCTAAAATCTTAAAGCTAAAATTATATCTATAAATAAACTAAATGATCGTCTCAAGCTGTGCCAGAGGACTCTACTTATAACGAGTTAAATCCTAAAGCTTTGATTCTAAACAACGTAACGATTGTTACTTCTATAAGTCCATTCATTAAAATTCGTCATAAATCTATGGCTATAAACTTTTGAGTACCTATACTTTACGTACTCAGTTGCTTTTATTACCAAAGTTGACAATAGAAAAAGCTTAAAATACAATAAACAAGAAGTAGGATCAGAATATTATCAGAAATACTAAGCAGCTATTATTTTAGATCATGCAGGAGAAGCTGCGAGTTGGTCGCTAATTAGAATATATTTATAACGTACATATATTAAAAGCTGTCCTATAATATTTATCTTTACATATATCCTTCAAATTGTGGGTTATATAAAGAGAAACTACGTATAAGTCATTTTGTCTATAGAATGGCAAATAAGAACTTTGGAAGTGGCGAAACGTAAAATATTTTTAATAAAAAATAGGTTTTTGATTCCAAATTCATTTTCCATCATTCTACTCCATTGTGGCATGACAGTATCTGACTGTAGACATGATGATTGTAAGTTTGATTCTCGCTCGAACAAAACAAAGCACGGCGTTGAGGTCCGCTAGCAAACACATAATGTCTCGAATTCGAGCAAAAAGTGTAGAAAATCCGCTTCAATTCTTGACATTATGTCTGACTTGACAGTATCCCTTGCCTATGCCTAAAAAGAGTTGGACTAAAAAAAGTCAATTTTTTTAAACTCATATCCTAATTATGTTGATAATACTTTCAATTTAAAAAAAAAATTGTATCCACCTTTTTACCTACGAACTTGAAATTCAATTTTTTTTATTATTTTAAACAGAAAATTTAGTCATTATTCCAATAAGCTTTTCTATTAAAATCTATAACGGCTTCTCTATATGCACGGACATATTTATTTAAAGCCTTTTTGTACGGGCATGTGTAACAATAGGGTCGGGGAATGTCAATAGTTTCTAGCCTATGGTTTCACACAAAAGGAATATTCGATACAGGCAGCAATAACGGACCCTTTTATCCTCAGGCATGGAAATAGTGTGTGGTTTTGACGAAGCCAGTGCTTTGTAGCGCCCGGAGCGGAACAAACATTTTGGTGTTTTTCGTTCTTTAGTCTAAGTTTATTCACTGACACTGTTTTTGAACGATTTTCACATAGTAGATTGAAATATGTAACGTTATTCTTAAATTGAGTTTACGTTTGAATATATTTCGCTAAGAATAATGAATATAATTTTATTTATAAGTATACAACTATACGTATATACTATATAAGTGTTACAATTAGCAAGTAGGTTTTGTAATAATTAAATAAAAAAAATTGTTTAAGTATGTTATGTCTGTACTGTGGTTATTTCATAGCAACAATTCAATTTTCTTTCCACCTTAAAAGTAACATAATATTTGTCAAAAGAGTTATCACTACCTATTCGTGAAGCTGTCTTGGTGTCACTATATCAAGTCTTGGTGTCACCACACAATTGGTAACTGTATACGCGAGTAATTGCGAGTTCGATTAAAACTCGTTTAAATGATTTTATCTACATTCCATTTTGTTACACTCTGGTTAACAAATCAAAAGCATGGCATTAAAGGTCCGCCACTCAATATGCAATGTCTCGAATTCGGACGGAAAGTGGAGACCGGGGTGTCTTGATACTACGTTCTCTCTGACTGCGGAAGATATGCGGAAAAAAGCTGCTTCTCATCTCAAAACTATTGCATCAATAGCCGTTATAATTTATAATAGCTATTGTTGTTGATTATATCCGAAAGACCAACCCCAATATTATTTGCTTTATGCTTCATTGTAACGAAAAGTATTATATAGAAACATTGGCATCGTTTGCAAGCTTGTTAATATTCCCAAATGACTCCAAACTGGCCGCTGCTGTTGGAGTTCTGACCGCACTTTATTACATTTTCGTAACGCGCTGTTAAAATGTAGCAATAGTGATATCTGCGTCTGGTTTGCTGTAACTCATATATTTTTAAAATATTTCATGATAATCTAAATAAAAATGAGGCCTTCGTAACGCAGTTAGACAGCGTATGTCCGGAGATAGCATAGTAGCAATTTGTGTTTATTTTTTTCCGGGAAAAAGCGTGAAGCTGCAAAATAAATAACAATAATGCGTGCACCTTGTTAACAAATTGTTGACAATGAAATGACAGCGTTAAAGTATGTTCCCCAAGAATGGAATGTGAAAAGTTAAGATGCCTATTAATGTCTCCTTTTTCTGTTTTCACTAATATAGGTACATTAAAACAAAAATGTGTTTTATATTTCAATATAATGATAATCTAGGGAGGTGGTCAAAAAGAACTTAGTGTCAAGACACTATTGTCCATTTTCCGCCCCAAAATCTAGACATTTACAAAATAAAAAAATATATATTACTAAATTAAATTGTACTATGAAAAATCTGTATCCTATTTAAAAGTAAATAAATTAAACAACTTCTTATTAAAATGCAATGTCATCTAAATATGGCTTCATTATAACAGTTTAATTAAAATCCGTTCCGTAAAGTCATGAGTGTTTTAAAATGTTATTCATATTATTCATATTTTTTGAAGTAAATAATAAATATATTTAATTTTAAAAAGTAAGAAGTAATTCATTAGAAGCTCAAGAATAACATTTTTCTTTATCCACACCTTTCAATTTTAACAGCTTTATTTAATTAAAAGAAAAAAAAAAGATTGTATAGGAAATTAACTGTTAAATATCATTTTCTTTTTTTTATATTAAATATGTACTTTTTTATTTTAATACTTTTCCTTATACAAAGTAGGCAAAGATAACCCTATATCAAGGCCCGTAGTTCTGCATGCAGGATTACTTTGAATCGGAATCAAACAGACAACCAATTGCGTTTAAAGTCAGACTCCATCCCACAAATATTAATAAAATAATGAAATATTAAACAAATAACAGTTTTAAGTATAGTATTATTTAATAAAAAAACATTATTTAATAAAAAAAACATAACAACGTTACCAAAAACACAAAAAAAAAACATAAAGTTATGTATCAAAATCCTGAAATCCCAAGGGGTGTCGTGACTTGTGTAGAAGCTGCGCGGGCCGCTGGCTCCGCGGTATGATCGACACGCGGCGGCCGGTGGCGGGCGCGCTCTCGTCCACGTGACTGCCCGGCAATACTGAGAAACGCCTGTAGCGAAATGTATTGTGTTATACTATAATATATTTTTATATGGCAATTTCGTTTGTTTGAACTTTGACTATATGTTTAATCTTTTGGTAACATACAATATACGATTCGTTTCTGTAATTCCATATGTCAAGTGTTCGTTCCTCATTATTATGGAAAATCATCCTCTGAGATGCAAACAAAACACGGCGTTGAGTTTTTCCACTCAACATTGTTTCAGTTCGTGGCGGAAAGTGGAGACAGGAGTGTCTAGACACTAGGTTATTTCTGATTATCCTGCTATTCGTGATAAAGTGTGAAACTGAAAAATAGTGCTATGGTCCTTAAGGAAATGTGAAATTTATGTTTCCTACGCTCAAAAGTTTATTACAGTAACAAAAAAGTTATGAAATTTGATTTCAAATTAATCACTTCATTCAATAAAAATGATTTATAGTAATTAACACATTTTAGTTATAATACTCTCTGTACTTATATTATTGAAAATAGAAATAAGAGACATTAATAGACATCTTAACTTTTCACATTCCATTTTTGGGGAACATACTTTAACGCTGTCATTTCATTGTTAATAATTTGTTAATAAATTAATAAATTAAATTTTTCAATAATTCAAACCGCAAGCGGGATTCTTGAAATATTATTTCGCATAAAAAGCAGCCGGATGAAATATTAATTAGTAAAGTTATAATAACGCTTGGACATGTTTCCTTGTTTCTTCAGATTCATTGATGATAAACTATTATAATTTGTAATTATTTTTATAACGTAAATATAATATCTTCTACGAGGCCATCGCGGCGCATTAAGCCAACGTGGAACTGTAAACACGATAGCTGTAGGCTTCAACCCCAGTTCTGTCTCAGTGTTAAATTCTGTCTGTGTTAATCTATTAGGATGATACAATAAATAATTCATGATTTTTAGAAACTAAAACTTTACACAAAAGATTTCCCTTTCCTCATAGATGTGAAAACATTATTTTTGGAAAATTTTAAGACAATTTTTAAATTGACTTAAGGTTATTTATAAATTTATATAGTAACAACCATTTTTAATATACATTTTTTTTATAGCTTCACGCTATATCCCGCACACAGCAGGGTAGGCCGAGGAAACCTAGTGTTAAGACACTCCGTTCCCCACTTTCCGCCGAATTCGGAGGCTTGCGTGTTAAGTGGCGGAACTTAACGCCGCGCTTTACCTCGACACCAGAGCGAAGAAAATGGAAATATAATTTCCACTCCTCGAGTGGGAATCGAACCCACAACCAGTCGTTTACAGTCACACTCTTGTGCCACTGGGCCACGACTGGCACATATAAACATTAAAAATATTAAATACAAACCTAGATGCAGGAATGGCAGACATTCTTCGGAATAAATGTTCTGCAGCAATTCGCATGTCGTCATCTTGCATCAGGCTCACCATGGCCTTTTCTCGTTTCATAATTATAGAGTCTGTAGACCCACCCTCGCCTTCAAGTGCTATGTTCACACACTATAACATATCCAAATTAGGAATGTTAGATAGTATTATACTTTTTATTTCTGTGATTTAGAAGCTTATTATTATTTTTAAGAATTCAATTCGTGTTAAATAAAAAAGTATAAGTACAATTTAAATAAGAAACATTTTATTTTATAGCGGTAAATATCGGTATGCTTCTATTAAATGATAAATATTACGGCGTAGTATATCAGTGTCTAACTGTAAACGCAGTAGTTGTGGGCTCATTTTCCACTCAGAAGTGTGATTATATATTATTTTCAATTCTCCACTTGGTACCTAACATAAAGCGTCGCGTTGAGTTCCGCCACCTAACACGAAATATCTCTTTTTCCGGGCGGAGAATAGAGACCAGAGTGTTTTGACACTGAGTTCTTTCTGAGTACCCTACTACACCTACGAAACAAAGCACGGAAAATGATAAGTGTTAATAATGGATCTAGAGTATTCTGCAGCAGTTAATACCGCAACGTTACTACTAAATAAAAAGGTCTAAATAGAACGAATGACTGACATTAACCGCGTAACGCCACAAACACTACTTAGAGAAAATTATAACTAATAAGCTATTACACGTAGCTAAAGGTTATATTCTCATTAATCTTGTAAGTCCAACATAACTCGAAATAAAAGAGAACATAAACGACACAAACGACTGCAGCAATAAACTTGAAGCCTACATCTTATGATATTCTAGTTGTAATCTCAGATCTGGCTTCGTATGAGTAAATGTACATTTGTAGTAGGGTAGGCCAAATAAGACCTACTAATGTTAAACACAAATAACTTTATATCAGCAGTTAAACACAAATAACTTTATATCAACTTTATAGCAATAATAGTTTATTCTGGTTAATTGTTTTTATACATTGAATATATTTTATGGAAATTATGTATGAAATATTACATCAGACAAATGTCCACCATTTTTCTCGATACAAAGATTGGCTCTTTTTAACGTGTTTTCCATTACACCACATAATGTTTCTGGTTGAAGGCTCAGTATTTCGTCTCGAATATTTTGCTAAGCTGTCTAATAGTCTCTGGTTTATTAAGATACACTTTGTCTTTTAAATATCCCCATAAAAAGAAGTCGGGCGCAGTCAAATCTGAATTTTGTATGGGTACATCTTAAGTTCCAACCTTAAAATTCTACGCAATGTCGTTCTGGAAATGCCCAATTGGCTGGCGACCGCGAGTTGAGGCAGATGAATCATCTGCAACACTCTGTCGCACATTTTCCACGTTGTCTTCAGTGCAAATATTTCGATGGGCACCTCGTCCAAGACGGTTGGCCACTGTCACACCCAGTTCCTCAAAACGACCGACCAAACTCCTAATCATGAAGGCTGTGGGAGCTGATCTGGAATTAAAATGTTGCCGATATTTACGATCAATTGTTTTACAATTGATCGTTGACAAGAATAGAAACCTCGATAATTTTAACGCGTTGTGTTGTACTGTAGGGTTCCATAATAAATTTGGAAAAATTCAATTATAACCTACGAAAAGAGGAAAATAAATATGTCAAAAAATAAAAAAGTTATTTGTGATTAACACTATTAGGTCTTATTTGACCCCACCCTTTAGAATTTATGGCACATAGTGTGTGTACTTGATGCCGTTATTACTTCCGTTTGAACTGAAATAACTTGGATAAAACTGACTTGTAGATATTTATTCGAACAATAGAATATGAAAGTCATTTGACAAAGCTTCTGCACTTATGAGTGCTTTATTGCATTACTCGTATTCTAGTAAAGATAACTCACGCTGTTGTTTTTATGTATTTTATTGTTTTATTAAGCAGCTATATGTGTGAGTGAGATACAACATGTATTTATTTCTTTATATATAACTTTGTGCGTTTAGTAACCTATATTTTTGTTAGACTTGAGTAGGGTCGAATAGAACTTAGACAGTTTTACTTTCTTAAGTGATTGCATTTATTTTGTTGTTGTATTTATTACTTTTTTTCTTCTGTTAACGTATCATTACAATTGAAACCTTGAACGATAAATACTTCTTTAAACTAAGAATAGTTTAATTTAACTGATGAGTTTAAAAAAACAAGTTATATTATGTGTAAAACAATTATAAACTCTTTATTTAAAAATTGTGCTTAGATTTTTATATATTGGTAGCATGTTACAAATTTTACTGTTACACCAAATATTTTGATATATACTTGAAAATTCCTCTAAAACGACATACTCTACATACACACATATATTGTGACACACCGTATCGAAGAAGGTAGCGACATCTGAATATCCAAACGATTTGGCAAATCCAGCTCCTTCTATCAACGTAGCTCGTGTCTCGGGTCGATTGTTCTGTAATATGTGACAGCGTGCCAAGAGGAACGTTGCGTTTAGTAACCATACGCGCTGGCTCGCCGCTCGAGCTTCTGCGAGTATTCGTTATGTTGCTTAAGCAATTACATTTGTTTACTAGTAATAAATGGATCTTATTTTAGGGTCTTCGTGGCGCAGTGGGACGGCGATTGTAAACAAAACATGGTTGTGGGTTCGATTTGTAAAAATTCTCATTTGCTGTAAATTTGAAATAATTAAATAACATTAATGTTCTCGCAAATAACTTCAATAGTTACTTTTTTATAGTTTAATAAACTTAAATCGAACCCGATTGGCACTTCATAGCGAAGAATCTTGCCCTCTGTGCTTGTTTTGTATCAGCGTATAAACGTCCTAGTTCGTGTAAGATATAACAGCGTTCAGTGGGGCGACTGCTCAAAGTCAACGCTCTTTGCAATGTTCGTAAACGACTTCTAAAAACTATTTGTTATTATTATTTATAATTTAGAAAACTAAGTTCCCTGTCTATGTAAGTAATAATTATGGGTGATTATATTCAATTTTTTTTCATTTTTCAGCTCTGGTGACTACACAAAGATCAGCGTTGAGTTGCGTTACTTAGACGCAATGTCCCGAATTCGGTGGTAAAAGAAACGTTGTTGAACTCTGTGCAGAGTTTCGAAACAGATTGTTTTGACACAGAGTTGTCACTGACACTGCTAGTTCATATTGAAAATGCTTAAGAAAATTTACTATTTACTTTTTTATTTTATTTATTACTATTTACTTTTATTGACACAAAAATTACCTTAACATGGAATATAAAGAAGAAATAAATTAGGATTTACTCAACTTTAATGTAAAAATTATATCTTTCAAAGCATAATATTATATAAGAATGAAATTCCAAGGAGGGAATTTATATCTTAAAAATTTATCGAACGTAGATGTTACGATAGTGTGGAAAAGATAAAAATGTAAAATATTTTTGAATAGAATTTCTCACTTGGCGTCACGGGGCGGCGCCGGAGGTCGCGTACGCAACATTGAATCACGACTCGGTTCACGCGATATTGGTATTCCCAGCAGTATAAAGGCTCTTTTCTCGCGATCTGCTTCGCTCATATCTTCTTTAACACGTTTCTGTGAACAATATTAAATTAGTGTGCGAGGTTTTACAGACTTTCAAGACTGCGAAGTTATTCGTTTAAATCCGAATGTCCTTGTCCTTTAGACTCCCAATTTAGTATAAAGATGTCATTAAAATCTTTTAATAAAAATGTCTTTAAATGAACCTGGTCTAAAAATGCCTCAGCGACGATCTCATATAATTCTTGTAAAAATGTATCTTTGGTCGGCAACATGTTGGTCGGGATCCTCGTGATTTGTTCCATAGCAAACACCGCCGCTTCGAGGCATTTTGCAGTGTCACGTTTTTCGTATATTTCTTGAGCATTATTGACAAGGCGGCGAGCGTCTGTTGTATGTTGACGTTGAAGATTTCCTATTCTTTGTTTTCGTGCTTTTGATAGTCTCGCGCGAGCTGCCGTCTCTGGTTCCCGAGCGGCGTACATAGGCCTACGCTCTCGTAAGACAGCCTGTAATAGAATATATAAAAAAAAATAAATAAATAATGTATTTTTTTTTCAATATTCAACGGTACCTGTAACCGATTTTTTTTACTCTGCGTTATAAGTGTTATAATGCGTGCGGTAATTCGTATACTAAAATATAAAAGTAACATATTTTTATACTTGAAGTTTTTTTTTTTTTTTTTTTTTAGCTTCACGCTGTATCCCGCGCACAGCAGGGTAGGCAGATGGAACCTAGTGTTAAGATACTCCGTTCCCCACATTCCGCCGAATTCGGAGGCTTGCGTGTTAAGTGGCAGAACTTAACGCCGCGCTTTACCTCGATACCAGAGCGAAGAAAATGGAAATATATTTCCACTCCTCGAATCCTGAAGTTAATATAAGAAAAGATACTGGAAAAGAAAATGTTCTATGAAACAATGTCCCAATTCTGGGCAGAATATGGAGAACGGAGTGTTTTGACACTAGCTTCTCTCTGACCACCCTGCTACGCGGGTATTAAACTCTTATAAGCTGTAAAAAATGCACTAAAACACGTACGTTTCATATCTACTAAACTAAATAATAAGTACTTGTCGTTTTTCAACATCAGCTAATGCATTGATTGCTAAGTCTTGCAGTTTCTTTGATCCCTGTTTGTTTGCGGACCTAAGTCTTTCATCCTTGCAAATCGCTGTGAGGAAATATTTGTCATGCGCCATTTGCTCCAAATACTTAGAAGCCATTACTCGGGATATATGTTCGGTCCTATGCTTTTCCACGCGAGATATTTCCTGAATCTTAGATATGAAAATTGCAGTGAAAATTTTAGTTGTAAAATAAAATTATATTCGTATGAACGTTCCTTCTCTACGCTTTGCAATATTTGCTGTGTGATATTTAGTTAAATTTTAGGTGAACGCTTTTAATGTTTTTGGTTGTTAGTGACTATACAATTGATAGTAGAAGTAATTAAATTATATATTTTTTAAATACGAGTATATTTTGGGCTTCAAATTGCAGAATATATATTTATTATTTTCTAAGTTGGTCTAACTGGAATCAAAACAAATTACGGATTCAAATGGCGCATAAAAGTTTAAATGTTACGTGGTCATATAAACGAAAAAATATATAAAGGAGCTCATTGTAGCACAGTGAACAGTGTCTGACTGTATTTGCTATGGCTATGGGTTCGATGCTCACTCGGGGGAGTGATTATTATATTCTTTTCATTTCTCTGCTCTCGCACAAAGACAAAGCGCGACGTGAAATACCGCCACTTAGCGCACAATTTCTCGATCTCAAAATATGGATAAAAGAGTGTGTAGCCACTAGATTTTTCTGATTTATTTTTTAATAACAATATATTTTTAGCTTTGCAAGAGATTTAAATTCATCTATTTGGGAAATCTACCACATTAATTTGAAAATGTAATTTACTTGAAGTGTTGATTGATGTTTCATTGTTGTAAGCCTTTGTTTCTACTTCCATTGTTTCCTCGGCCAGTCGTATTTGTGGTATTAGCTTAACAGTAGAACATAGCACCTTGCCTGCACTTTTACCCGTACATTCTCTTATCTAAATCGCACAATAAAGTTTTAGAATTTCTAGAAAAAGATAACAACAGTTCTGAGCACATTTCTTTAAAGCTATTATTATAAATTAAAACTGCAGATATGACTTTTTGTTGTGGAAATATACAATTTCATTTCCCTTTGTAGTGGTTTCCTTATTAAATTGAATTAAACTGTAAATAAAAATATTAAATAAATGAACAAGTATAGCTTACGATAAAATAAGTAAGACCTCATTTATTAATTTGCGCTAGGAATTTTGGTGACGTATAGAAAAAATATTAAAAGAATAGAAGACATTTAAAAAATAATCGAAACTCTTGATATATCAAAAACATTTTTACAAAACGTGTAATTCGGGTATGAATAAAAATTTGATTCCTCTTAAAAACCATCGAAACCGTCAGAGCGCTCTGGTTGTTATGTATGAAGTAGTAGTATGCATCCTTCATCCGGCTGCGTCGCAATTCATACGCTTACTTATTACATTACATTTTTTTCTTACATTTTTTTGTTGATATCACCTTTGTAGAGAGATTTTTTCTAAAGTTCAAAGATTATAACATATTGCTTAACAATAGAGAATTTCATTATTATTTTTAAATTGTTATACACACGTGAGATATGAAAAACATTTTTAAAAAAAGCATATAAATATGAATCTGTAGATGTATGTACGTCCTTGTAAAGATTATATTATAGCCGAAAATAGTCCATATAACATAAAAATAAGAAAACCTTTGAAAAATAATTTTTCAACCTTACAGCGTAATCGTTCCCAAGATACTAATTGGGTCTCCACTAAATGTACGCTTATATAAGACTAGCGACCCGCCCGCCTCGCGCTGCTTTATGACATTGTAGTCTTTACAACTACTACGGTTTTTGCGAGAGATCGCTTGTGTAATCTTTGCAAATAATTCTAGTAACACAACAAACGTTTTAAAATAATATGTTTTGTACTAAAATTTTACTTGTAATTACTTCTACAATATATAAAGTTATAAAGTAATTCAGCTGGAATATTAGTAATATAAAAAACTTTATTTACTAATTTTATGATGACATTTCACAAACTTCCTTTCAAAAATAATGCTACTCGCGTTATAAGGTCTCTTTCAAGTTTCGAAAAATTTCAAATTTCACCTGCTTAACTACTGGGTAGTTGTGATTATAATTTGTCTGTCGGTCAGTCGCTCGATAGCGTATTTTTTTTAATATAATAAGTATATATTAAATAATTAATGTTAAATTGTTAACACGTTTACCGTCTCCTCATCACTCCTGGCGCAGTCAGCAAAGCTACGCGGCAATCGTCTCAACCTCTGACCCCGGCACGCTAGCACTAAGGACCTTTCAAAGGCACACTTCTCATATTCCGTTTGTGCTCTTATTTGTAGAGCTGTTAGGTTTTCTGGTTCTAGTTCTAAATAACAACTCATCATAATTTATTCATATTTAAGCATTGAAAAGATCATTATCTAAATGACTGTTTGTGAGTCGATTCCACTCAATGGAAGGTATTGACTACCATATTATGCGGTACAACGCGTAGAACAGTAAAACTATTAAATAAACAATAACCCTTAGTGATTAATAATTATTCTTCTTCAGTCTTTGTTTAATTTTTTAATTGTTTGAGTAACAGTATACATACTTAGTATCAAATGTATATACAATTATTAATAAAAAAAATGTTGTGACATCGGCTCAAACCACTTTGGTTTTTAGATGTTCTTGATCTATTTGTATATCCAACTCTAATATATATTCTATATTCTATATATCTATATATATAATAAAAGAGTAGAAAAGTCAATTCTGTACATTAAAAATTTTTGAAAAATTTTAATAGGATGCGTTAATATATCGATAACAGAGGCCAAAAAACCACTCATTACAATTTTTGTCTGTCTGTCTGTCTGTCTGTCTGTTAATTTATTCGTTAATCACGCAAAAACTACTAGATAGAAACGAATGAATTTTGGAATGGTGATAGCTTATAGTCCCAAGGTACATATAGGTTAGTCTTTATCCCGGTTTTCCATGTACTTTTTTTGGAAAAAATAAAAAACTGATATAAGTAAATTATTTGTATACTGATGTCTACCGGGTAGAATCTAATGATTTTTTGCATGGAGTTAATTTAGAGGCTAGAGTACATACATATGGGATAGTTTTCATCCTGTTATTCAATAAAAATCCCGCAGAAAAAAAAATAAACATTCAAATTATGTTGATAGTTCGCGTTTGGAGCTAAATTTATTTTAATATCACTAAGTAAAATAGTTACAAGTATAAAATCTATTGGATATAATTTGCATAACATTTATTAAAGATAAATTTGACCGGTCTATAAAACTTTTTATCATGTATATGACAACAGATGTCACCACGCTTTGTAGAACGGGTAGCGCCATCTGTTACCATATAGTTGATATTGTACTAGATATATCCGTACTCATTAATATTATTATTTTAAAAATGTAAATATCAGTATAACTTCTATCTGATTATGTTTTCACGGGTAATCTACTGGCCGTATTTAGATGGAATTGGTAATGAAGACCCAGGGTCAAATTTAATCTACTTTTAAAAAAAAATCAAATCTTAGGAGATAACGCAGCGAATAAACCGTATGTATGTTTAGTATATAGTAAGAATGAATGATTCGATTTCGACGAATTTACACGTATATTTTACGTTTATTTATATTACGTTATAGTTCACGCAGCGATGCTGCGAGCGGGTCGCTAGTATGAATTATAAAATATAAATAAAAAAAAGATTTAAAGGAATAGTTATTTAAATAAAAAATATATATTTTATAAATGATACCAGCAGCGTGCGCGGCATCTGCTAAAGCGCCGGCATAGTGTGTTGCCTTAGCTCGCGCCAAACTTCTTCCGAGAAGAGATCGTACGTCGGAGTTCTGCAAGCTCAAGTTCATTCAAACAAGTTGGCTTAAAATTCTGTTAAAACAATTTCACAAAGCAACGTATGCAGGTGTTTCAACTTTTAAAATATAAATACGAGGGTATTCATTTTATTAAAAGACACCGTTATGGCGCAGTGGGACATTATCTAACTGTTAATGCAATGGTTGTGGGTTTACTTCTCACTGGGAAGTGGTTATACATATACTATTTTTATGCCATCTTAAGCAAAGCGCGATATTTAGAGAATTCCAGTTTATAGCAATTTGTATGTATATCATAAATAGTTCTAAGACAGTACTATGGTCTGTATACATAACAAATGCCTCGCCGTAAATCATAACGTAACGAGCACGATGAATCAACATTGCTTATCTAACATAACTAGTATAATAAACAGGCAAAACAACATTTATATCGTTTACAAAATATTAATTTCTCACATTCCACCGCAGAGCTTCGTTGTAGGCCAAAATAGCTTTCTCGAATTGCTCCAAGCGTTGCAAATAATTTCTGCGAAATGAAAATATTATCTTCAATCTGCCTGCTGTCTTGACATGTTTGTCTGTTTGATTAATAGATGTCGTAGATATAAATAGATATATCTTAAATTTAGTAGTACAAAGCCCTGTAGGTTAATGTTTTACATTCACGCAACACCCCCGCCCCCGTGGGGGGACGGGTTAAGAATACAATTCCCCCCCGCCGCTGGGTAGCGTCCCGTAAAAGGCGGGTAACCCAGTTAGCTTGGTGGTAGGAGATTCGTTCTCCGACTGGCTCGCGACCACTATCGTGTCAAAGACGAACCGCCAAATATCTGATGATGTGTTCCGGTTCGATGGCACGTAAGCCAGCTCTCCCTATTCCCATCATTCCCATCCTTCCTCCTTCCTTTTGTCCTACATCCCCGAGGCTGGCAACGCATCCATAACTTTAATGTTGTGGATGTCTATGGGCGAAGGTAACCACTTAACACCAGGTGGGCCTTCTGCTCGTTTGCCTCCTTATTCCATAAAAAAAAAAAAAAAAAACGCTTTATATCTAGTATATACTTACTGCAAATAGTAAAAGATTTGTCTATTGCCACCTTGCAAGACATTGTAACCTATACTTTAGAATAAAAGTGAAGCTAACCTAAGATAGGTTGTCAAAAACATTTATGGTCAGAGTTGTAAAAAATAAAAATAATAAAAATGCGGCTCATAAAAAGATATTACAAATTAAATATAAACATTAAAAAATATTTTTGATATATTCCTTAACAAAATTTTCATGCTTTTTTCTTGCATAGTCAAAGAGATTCCAGTGTTATGATACTTTCTTTACTTACCATCTGAAATCGAGACATTGAGTATTGTTACTTTTTTTCACAAGTTTTTTATATGACGTTCATTCACTACTCAATCAGATATTCCTTTTGTCCAGATCTCGTCTATTTGAATATAAGTTGAACGATTTTATTTCTTTATGTGCAAAATCTTTCAACATGATTTAATTTTATTCACTACTTGAACTCACCCCCTTTGACGATAAACAGCTACTACGTTGCATATTGGCCTCTCCTCAAGACATAACTTCTTTCTCATATTTTCAGAGTAAAAATTGATAAAAAATATTTTATAATGTTGTTATATTTTAGTGAGATCTAGGTGGCTTACGATACAATGTACAGACCTGTCTCTTTTAAAAGTAAAATATAAATGTTATTTATGTATTTAATTTTCTTCTTGAAATTATGAATATACTAGCTTATTTACGCTCAAACAAATAAAAGTAACTAGCCTGTCGCGGCTTCACCTGCGTAAAGACACAACTTCACGCAGATTGACAGACTTACATATATTATCGACGTATACCGTAGACAAAGTTACCGAACTATTGTTCGGTAACTTAAATTTGTAAATATGAGACAAGCAAGTATCTTGCTCATACAGATGTTCCCTAGGCGGTAATAAACTGATTCATCATTTAGTAAATGGGAATATCAATAATCAGCTCTCATTTGTGTTTCGCACGCATTGCTATAACGAGCTGAACTAAATATATGATAATGTGTTATTTGTTATAACATATTATTGACGATATCTAAATAGTGATTAAACTCGGTGGTTATCAATTGAAATTTAACATGATTGAATGGGGGATGTCTGTCTGTTTGGGGGGAACTTTATCAAAATAAAATCAGTTTTTTATTGACTATCGTTATTGTTGAAAATATTTCCAAAAGATTTTGTGGGTTCGATTCCCACTCGGGGAATTGATCATATATTTCTATCATTTACGTTTTGGTTCCTGCGACAAAGCGTGACATTTAGTTCCACTATTCAACATATAATATTTCGGTTTCGGGCAGAAATAATAGAACGGTGTGTCATGACTCATGCTACTAGGTTCTATCTGACTACTGCTATGTACAGAAAATATTAACAACGCTTTAATCTTATTTGTTTAAGTTTCACATGAAGACATAATTTTAGTTTAAGGAAACTAGCTATAGAAAAACTAACGAACAATAAACGTTGCCGGGCTTAAGAATTTATTGAGAAATTACTTACGCTTCTCTTTGATAAGTCATGGCGTCTGTTTTTACATTTTTAATGTTATATAATATAAAGATTAAATACTTTGATATCCCTCCTCGACTTGTAAAGGCCATGTTACAATACAGCTAACATGTGATAGACACATGTTCCAGTATTTCATTTTTCCTTTACATATTATAAAAGAAGATACGTACTCGCATGTGATGACAAGCGCATGAATGATTTCACTGAACACGATATTGCAAATACATCAAATATTTCAAATTATTATACGAAATGAAAATAGCATGTGACAATGCAGACGTGAGGGGATTGCTTTTTCATTTTATATTTTTACCTTCACATAGCTTTAACGCCTTATATTGTAATCGACGAGAATCCTGTAAACATTCTAATAATAAGATACTTCTGCACTTCTGCACTTGAGACATAATTTGGGTTGGTTGTGGGTTCGTTCCCACTCGGGAAAATAATGACTACGACCACTACGACCAAATGCAGCATTCAGTGCTCCCACTCAACATGCAATATCTCGATTCAGGCAGAAAATGGACAATGGAGTGTCTAAACACTAGGTTCTCTCGGAGTACGCCGCTATGCGGGAAATGTAAAATATAGAAAATGAACATATAATAAAACTAGTATTGTTTTGACAATTGATCTGTCTACATAAAATCTATAAATATAATTATATCACACATTCTGACATATCAATGAGCACTTTAAGGAATTTTCGTGTAGTCAGCTGATGATTATGGGCTCCCCATTGTACATGCTTGTTTAACTAATTACTCACTCTATCATGCCCTTCTATATTTATGAGTTAATTTTTGATATTTTTAAATAAATAAATAAAAAATTATCAGCTTTTGTAAAGGTAAGTTATTTTTAATTAAATTAAATTATAACTACAGAGAAATCAAAACGCAACATTTTGATTTCGGGCAGAAAGCGGACAGCGGAGTTTCGTAACATTTATTTTTTCTGTGTAGTTTTTACTGGCGGGAGAACGTAAAAACATAAATAAAAAGCATTCAATGAAACCCATAATCATTATTGAATTATGTGTACATAAGTAATTTGATAGTCATTCACGATCACGTTAAAACGTATTCTCTTTCTTTTCATACAAAAGCACATCCATATAGTACACTAGACACGAAGGAAAACTATTAAAAATGTTTCGATAAATCTATTTTAATAATTTATGAAACGTAATGTTGTTAATAATTCTTATTGAAATTATTTATTCATTTATTGGTTTTCTTATTTATGCACCAAATCATTTTTAATGTACTTTTTAAAAGTTAAGATAATTATGATATTTACTTCAAGTGATTATTTTGAGTACGCCCACCATCTTCTTATATTATAAATAAATTAAAGACCCTAAAAAATAATATTTCTACGTGTTTTATATTATATAACTTTTTACGACTTTGATCTCCCTACGACGTTTATGTATCACACGTATATATATATATAGAGGGAGCACGTACGGCGACAGCATTGGTATAATTGTTATAATATATATATATATATATATATATATATATATATATATATATATATATATATATATATATATATATATATATATATATATATATATATATATATATATATATATATATATATATATATATTATAACAATTATACCAATGCTGTCGCCGTACGTGCTCCCTCAAGGAACGCGAGACAGCGTCATACACGATGCATTTAACCAACATTGCTATAGCGGTTTGCAGAACATTAGATCATGACAACGACATCGCTAATCCGTAAACTACCAGCACACCAAACCATGACAATCGTAAAATATTGTATGACGCAGCGCTCTATACATTTAATTGTATTCTTTTAAATTTTAGTCTTTTAAATATCATCTTACTATAAAACCTTTATTCTTTGAACGCTTCTTATATACTAATATCTTATTAGTAGTTCCTAACCTTTCAATATACCAATACTTTATATATTTCATAATATTAACGATAATGTAATCTAAAATGCCATACAACACTATTTAAAGATGGCGGTGCGTCACAACATACGCTTTTACTTATAAATATTGTAAATTTGATAAATATCATTATATAAATAACCTTCCTAACATCTCATGCTCTTAATAATGTTATTTACCGTATAATAAATATTCTTCTATTTAATTAGTTATCATTTCATATTCATTTTATGCAAATTTTCTATTAATAATACAATAAACTTAGCAAGGAAATCTTCTTAATTTACAATTATACATCTTACCAATCAAAAATGTCATAAAACTATTGTATTTCGATCCCTTTGCATTTTATGTGTTAAATTTACTAATTAAATATTTACTTCCTTGTATTAAATTCATATTATTTGCAATTTAATTTCAATTATTTTCCTAAGCGTCCTTTTATTGCGTCATCCTCCCGCCAACCCCTTTCCTTTTACTTCTTCCCTTCATAAACTATAACCTGCCAGTATGGCATTCAGCCTACATAATATTTATAAAAATATTAATTACTTTTTTATTAAATTATTCAAATATATAAAATAAAATAATTTATTTTTTATATTATTAAAATTTTAAATTAAATTAAATTATATTATTCAGTAAAAATATTTTATACATATTCCTACGTATGTTTATCTATAGTATGGATTGTTACAATATGATTTTTTATTTCTAATTCTTCTGTTTTCCTTTAATATTATATTTCACTTCAATGCTTTTATAGCTCGTGCCATTTTCGGTTCTTTTAATATGTAATTTATTTTTGTGCTTATTTAAGATGAAAGCGAGCACACTTATCGATAGTACGTAGTAAAGGTGTATATAAAAAACGAATATTTCGACATCTAAATATTCGCAACGATCCTGCTATATAGCAAGATAACGATCCTGGGAACAATCGAGTTTGCGTGTTAAGTTATGGGAACTAAACATCATGCTTTGTCTTAGGTATCAGGGCGTAAATGAAAATGATTCTAGATTATTTTTATTTCTCCTTCCGATTCTCACATTCATCATGCCCTGAATGGAAATCGAACCCACATCCATCGCTTTTACATTTAGACGCTTTTCAACTGCGTCACAATAATCACACATATAATTAATTTCGTATTAATTACTTCGTGTTAACTATTTAATACGAACAAATGCACAGTAGAATGCCGTGTCTTATGCAAGCTACTCTAGCTTTTATCTAAGTATGACTAATATTGAATTTAGTACGCTGAACTTATAAGAAACTTTGATAAACTCAGTTTCCATTTCCAATTATCATGAGACGGTTATTACGGCGGTTACTCTACTACAATATTGAGTCAAACTACTGAGCATCCAAGCCAAGTCGATAGTAAAAGATATGTCCATACTTATATTATAAATGCGAAAATCTGTATGTAACAGACAACAGTTACGCTTTTACGGTATACGAAGGAATTCAAAATGAAAATAGTTGAATATTCATGATCAAACATATAGGTACTAATTAAAATAAAGACAACCACTAACGGCCAGTCTCAATAACTTATCTATATCTGTAACAGTTTGTTAATTTTGCTACTGTAGTTAGCTATACGCGCGGTTTTGCATTTCAATAAACAAAGATAGATCAAAATTTCATCTTTCAAAATCGATCTATCTTTGGGAGGACTTACCGCTTACTAGACATAGGACAAAGCTATAGAAAACAAAATTAGTCTGTTTCAATAACACTTTGACAGCTAATGAGCTAACTTTAGTTTTTTTAAGTTACTGTCTGTTATAAATTTGCTATCCATCCAATTCGGGCGATTATTCTACAGTTACCTTCGACAACTTTTAATTTTTCTTTAGGTATGTCGATTCACTTGAAAAAAAATCGATCTCTGATTCGATTCGAATCGAGCATACTAGAATCGATTCTCGATTAAATCGAGCATTAAAAGATCGATTTTCGATTAATCGCGAATTTTTCAAACATGCTTTATGTAGACACAGAGCATTATTGATGATAATTTACCGTTAATACAAGTAATGTAGAAATTGTAGGAGTCTGTCTGTAGTTTAACCTAAATAAGTCAGTCATAATAAATAAATTAATCAAATTGTAAGTTTATAAAATTTTATTAAAGTTAAATAAAAATTATTATAATTATTTTATCCGTTCAAATTATCAATGCGTTCCGACAACAGCAAAATATTAAAAGACTAAAATATCGTAGCCAATTTAGGAATTATATTGCTAGTTCTTGAATTGAATTGAATCGGTCCGATTCGAGGGGTTCATGTATCGATTCATCGAATCGAAGTAGCATTCCAAATCGATCTAAAAAGTCGATTATTTTACTCCAAATAATCGATTTTTCGATTAATCGATTTCAGATCAACATGCCTATTTCTTTTAATAATATGGATTTTTTCAGTGATAAAAGTGATAATAAAATGTATGAGGCCGGTGTGTTGGATTCTGTTGCAAATAAAAATCTAAAGAACGCAAAGGGTACCTATAGCCGTATCGACTATAAATATGTGATTTCGATTGAATAAAACAAGCGTTAATGACTTATTAATAAAAATTTTACCATCCTTGCGAGTTCCGTTCCGGTGAGTAGAAGCTAGATTATATAATTTTTATGAGCATTGCTAGTTTAGAATGTATAAATTTCTATGTATTTATTAACATTCACAGAATAAGGTAAAAGATATCTTTCAGGAATTTCGGTTCATTGCCATTGCATCAGCTACAGTTCTATGCATGAGGAACAATGCTTGTATCTGTTGCAGGCTTCATTGTTTCAAAGGCTACAGCAAGCAGAATTGTTTCTGATGTATCTCGTGCCATAGCGGGGTTAGATCCAAAATATGTTAAAATTATAGTTAACACCCAGCATTGCTTTTACACTATAGCAAGATTTCCAAAAGTTCTTGGTGCAATAGACTGTACACACATACAGTCACCTGGTAAGTAGATGCTTAGTAGTAGGAACTCCTACACTTTTACTGTTATCATGTTGCAATGCAATTTTACCATAGCAATTAAGTTGATGATTTCTTTTTAGATTCAAATATACAATAAAAAAATTGAAATAGAAAAGCAATATTTTCAATAAACATTTAAGGAGTATGTTATGCAGATTTTGCCACTGAACAACTACTATATTTAATAACTCTGTCCTTAAAAGTGAGTTTGAATTTTTATTTTTTTCCCTCTCTCTATATATATCCATAATAATATTGACTTTATTATATAAAATATAAAGAGATCACACAAATATTATTTTTAGATGCTTTATTGTATGGAAAATGCGATTCCCAGTGCTTTCCTCAAAAAATTGCCTTTTAATTCAAACTGTTATTATCACCACCTCTGTGTTACATAACATTTGTAGATCATATAATATTAATGAGGTAGAACCAGAGGTAGATATACCTCCGGAGCAACTTGATATTCCACATCTTCATGAAGTTGTTTACCAACATCATGGTGTTAGGAGTCATCTGATTAATAATTATATTATGGTATGTATGTATCCATATAATATACATTTTAAGTCAAAATGATTATTAATTATTACCTTTTATCTCATTTCCAGATAATACAACATCTTGTCTATATTTTAGTGGATAAATATAGTAAAAAATCTGTAAAAATTATATATTCTCAAATAAAAATGTTTATTTCCTTTCTTATGTCTTTATTTTTTTAAATAAATTGGGTTATCTGAGTAATAAGAAAATATAATATAAAAAAAATTGACAATAATCATATTATTTATACACAAATTACACACAAACCAATTTAATCATAATTAATTTCTAACTTTAATTTGTTAATATCAAGATTTAATTTTACAATTTATAATTGAAGCTTCTTTTTTAATGCTAGCTTTTCATTTTGTAACAATCCTTTTTGTTTTGCAATTTCCACTTTTTCTGATTTTTATTTTAAATAACAAGCTAGCTCCTGGCCCTTGTCTCTCTGTGCTCTCTGCACTTTCTCAAAGAGCTTCCTTTGTTTGTTCACTGTAAATAATATAATTGTAATAATACATTGTATCACCTGAACAATTTAAGTGTTGAGATAAAATTCTGTATCTTTACAGCCTTTATTTCCATGTTTCTAATTAAACTTCTTTGGGGAAATTTTATTTTCCCCACAGTATTGCAGCTGTCACCCAACACCAGAATATTATAACTGAGATCTACTAGTAATGGGGTTTCAGGTCTTAGCTCAAAAACCTCCTCAATTAGTTCTGATACATGATTATAAGCAATATGATATATTCAAAAGTAAAAAAATTATAATATATATTGAAAATAAATATGATGCAAGATTAAACTCTTCAAAATTGAATTTATCTACTAATAACTACGTTTATTTATAGTAAAAGCCAAAGACATTTGCGTATATTTTCTTTGCTACTTTCTTACGTGTTTTTATTATTAATATTAACACGGTTGTACCTTTTGCTTCAATATTATTTGTTCTTTGAAAACATTTTATTTCTAACTTTTACAGTATATAAAACTAGGCTTATAAAATTAATACATATATAAATGCTAAGAAAGTTCAGTTATGATTACTGCCCTCGCCTAAAGTAAATGTAATAAATCACATAAACAAAAATTACTATAAAACATTTTACAAATTTAAAATAACATATTCTTGTGTCCACGACATTCAATTAATTTGCTTTTAATTAAAATAATATCGTATAGGTACGTACATCTATATCCCAATCCAACCCAAAAATACAGTTGAATTGATACTCTCCTTATTAAGCGATGCTTAAAAAACAAATAAAATTACAGTACAACTAACTAAAAAGTAAACTAACGATAAAATCTATTACGATTCGTATAATTTAAGGGCACTTTACCTCCATATTGCTTGAGAATTACAAGTAGGTCAATACCTATGTTGACACATAGCAAGCATTATCCTCACGAAATGCTCTAATTAGACGGATATAACTCGTTCAGTGCACTGTCTCCTTTCACATGAACACATGTGGGATATAGCATCCAACCTCAATTCATCCGTACAATTGGAATAGATGTATATACTGAATGTGTTTTGTATAGTTTAATGAAGTCGAACATTAATAAACAGATTTCAGAACTATGTTTAACTATGTAATGTTCTCTTCGCGCCCCGTTTGCCAGTATTGAAGCCATAGTACGGATTTTATTCCTTACCAGATTCCCTATACGTACCGATAACCTCTCTCTTAGTTCACTGGCCGCTTCTTTAGTATATGTAACTAAACTATGTAATGTTTCATTATTATCGAATAGCTTAATTTTGTATAGATAGGAAATTCATCATGTGGTCATTGTGGCGCAGTAGCACAGCATCTGACTCTATACGCAATGGTTATGGCTTCGTTTCCCATTCAGATGATTATATATTAGCTCCCTTTAATTGATTTGTCAATTAGACTAAGCGCAGCGTTGAGTTCTGCCTCTTAACCCGCAATAAGTTTATCTTGATCATAATAAGATCATAATAAGCTTATCTTGCAGAATCGAGAATGAAATGGCAGTAGGTTTTCTTTGGCTTACCAGCTACGTGGGAAAAAGTGTGAAGCTGCAAAAAAATCATGAAAATGTTTCGTTAACATGTATTATTATGTAAAAATATCTGCTGTGTAATTTCATTATTGTTATGACTAACCTAAAGAGTTCATCGTATTTTTCTTGATAACAATAAAACTTCTAACAAATGTTAAACACGCCAATAAAAGATATATCGTTTTTCGATACATGCCTAAGCATTTTGTTTCACGTTCCGATTCACACAGATTGATTCAGTTTGCATAAAAAAGGTAAACGGAAAAAACAAACGAATTGGGAGATCCACGAATTGTGTCGCAAGCAATCAGAATAATGAAAAAGTTATGAAAAAACATATTTGCTTCATGTTAAAATATTATGCGGTAAAGTCAGTGCGCAAAGAACGTAATCTTAAGATATGAGCAATGCGAAAAGAAAACTGAACTTTACTTACTCGTATTTGGATGTGTTTTTTATACTTTCAATAGTAGTTTTATACTTTTTGCAGCATACCTGGATAAGTATCCACTTTCTGCATAAATTCGAGACATTATATTTTGATTGGTGGTACTTAATGCCGCATTTTGTCGGACCAGAGCGGAGAAATGAAAATAGATTAAACATATTTAGTAGCTCAAGTGGGAATCTAACCCACAATCGTCGTCATCGCTGCCCATATCACACCTTTTAACTATCATACTCTTAAGATTAATAAACAAAGACTGATAGTCAGAGAGAGAACCTAATGTAAACATACTTCGTTCTGAACTTTCCGCCCGAAATTTAGACATTGCACGTTGAGTACCAAAACTTGTCTTAGGTACAAGGCCATAAACTTGGCTCAACTGTATTAATATTATATTTCACTTTGAATGAGCAATAAAAAGAAAACCTCTAATACAGTGAAGCTTCTAATTAATACGGCCAATTAATTACTTTGGATTAATTAATAAGTTAGCCATAACGGGCTTAGGAAGCCTTTGATTAATTTGACCGAAGAGCTTATTGTTCTATTGTTATTGTGGGACCTACATTACCTACCACACGCAGCGTCCATACATAACATGAAGCATATGACCGTCGCGAGCCGAAGGCGCGCGGTTACTAAAGCGCAGGAGCACATACGCCGAGTTTTGTATGGGCGCAGAAAGGCGCATATTTATATGGCACCCCCCGCGGCGACGGGGCGCCCCTCACCTCTTGTATAATTCTTAGGAAATAATCATTGTTCTTAAATACTCACTTGCTATTGGTAGAAAAGCCAATGTTTTGATTTGTACATAATTTTACTAAAGATTTTTATTTTTAATGTAGCCCTTCTGATTGGTAAATCAGTAATTAAATTATAACTCACATTATAATCCAATTTCATTGGTTATAATGTGAAAGTTTTTATTGGAGACTAATTTTTGTAAATATTGTTTATTGGTTATTTATAATTGTAATTTTTGTATATATACCAATGTAATTTTCAAATAAAATCATTCCACCTGAAGCATCAACAAGTGTATTACTATACTCAAGAAACCTCCGAATTAGTTAGGGAAAGTAGTAATCCCCTACATTATCTTCTCTTGATAAGACAGTAGATCTTCTCCACATATGACTTAGTTTGATAGCCAAGGTATAATATATGCATACTCGTTAATACATCTACTGGTAATTGATCGCATTGTAATTTTGTACAATGAATCCATTTATAGATTAAAATTTGTTTTTTTTTAATATTTAAATGCAAATAATATTTCAAGTAAAATATGTTAAATTGTATTTTAAAACTTTTACCTTTTTTGGAAGCTAGTAATTAATAAATATAAACATTCACTCTACACAAAGTCAACTAAATGAATGGTGAAATTAAATTTCGGTTTATATGTCTATAAACTTGACTTCTTGACCGTGACTTCGTCTGCATGGACTTAGTTCCAGAGATTAACCGAAATAAATAGACAGACAAACAAAAATTTTAAAAAATGTTTTAAAAATGTTACTATGTGTGTCAAAAATTTTAGTATATGTACCCTGTGAAATAGATAACCATTTAGTAAAAGGCGGTTATTTTAATATTATGTACAGGCACATTTTTTATTTATTTCTAACAAAATTTAGCAAGCTAGTTGATCTATGAAGATGAAATTTGACACAATCATATACGGGCACTAGCTAGTTTTTATATTACCATATACATAGTAATCCCTAAAGATTTATACAAATATACGATATATCGTTCACTAAAGAATAAAACAGATATAATCGTCATTTAGTTATTGGAATACTAACAAGCTTGATATGAAATTATTTAGAGCCGGCAGCAATTAATTATTGTTTATTGGACATTTAAATATGTTATCGGAAATACGATCCCGTTATACTAAAATGTATTAAAATATTAAATATGTAATTGTATGCTACTGTTTTAGGTAGGTATCGAGGTGATATTGAGTTTTTTAAAAGGCAATTTTATAAATTTTTCGATGACTGGCGCTTTTTTAATAATGTACCATTTATTAATAAATATATTGTTATACAATTTATTAATAATGTAAATGTAAATGTTATTTATTTCAAATATGTTAGTTTAAGGTATAACGAACGGATTGTTTTGGAGATAGGTTCTCCAAGATTACACTGCTAAGCGGGAAAAAGCAAGGAATTCAAAAACACGTTAATTGACAGAAAAGAAATTGAATGTCAAGAGTTCATGGTTAATGGTCTTAAAAAGTCCAATTACCGATAATCTGCTCATCTAGCCAACTTCTTAAAGCTCAATTAACTAATATCGTGTACTTAGTAATAAGCTGACCTATCAAAGTTTCAGCCCAAATTGAGTTAAGTCAACAAAGTAGTTTGTTTTGGTGTCTTTAATATTTTAGATATTTTGGTTCAAGACCGAATTAAATATAACGTATTAAATATAGGCAAATTGTGGCGTTTCGTTAAGCGTTTAAGGCTAATTAAATACTCATTTTTTTACTAACAATTCCGATAAAAAATAATACAATTTACTGTCGTTTATTAAGTTTTCTCAATGCGAGCTAAATGTGATTTTTTTTCTTAAAGTAGTAAATATGTATTTTTGACAACCAACATTATGATGAAATGTCCTTCTCATGATAACTTGTTATATGGACTTGCAAAATACGCTTTAAAACTAATCTACAGATTGTAACTGCAGGGGACTATGAAATAGCTTGCACTTAACTGTGGAGATAAACAAAAATAATAAAAGCGAATGCAGTTAAAAACTGAAACGGACATCTGCTTAATGCTACATAAACCACGCTTCAATTTAAAGTATGCAACGAAAAAAATTATACGATACATGGACTATGGTAATATTTTTACTGCTTCTATAAAACAACACTTTAAAACAAACTTAGCTTAATATGTCGTTTGATAAACATAAATAAATTTGTTATTAAATCTTGAATAGTTGATTTTATTATATTAAATACTTAACGATAAGTGATGACTGCTCACAGGTAACCTTTGGATAGAGGTGAGAATAAACGAAATGCAAAGTGTTGGATACAGTATCGTCGTCGTTTTAGTTAAAAAGTTTAAGTTAAACAATCATCACTAACACTATATAGCTTTTTGAAATCACTTAATATGAAAATTAGTTGAACCCACAACTTTGTATGTTACACATTTCTTGTGCTCTTTTTAATATCGTATAAGAACATATGTGTACATTTACCAAATTCAAAGCAAATTTTCTTGCGCTTCAATTTAGTAAATGTATAAGTAGCATTGAAAAAATATTGGTGCTAGTGAATTAAATGCAGTAATCTATTTTACATTTTTTAATTGCTACATAAACTTTTCAAAGTGATATGTAATATTTTAATACTTAGGAAGCGAAATGTTTATAAAACACGCCAAGTAAACATTTTCATCATGTTGACCGACTTTCCCTATATTTTTTTAGTAGTTTGACAGTCTGATTTTGTCGCACAGCAGGGTAGCCAGAGAGCATTTAGTGTCAATTCAAGACACTCCGTTCTCCACTTTCCACCCTAAATCGAGACATTCTGCGTCAAGTGTCAGAAATCACCAACGCACTACAACGCACTTTGTCTTAGGTAAAGGAGCGAAGAAATTAATATACAATCATTTAATACAGTTTACGGGGCCATATTAATACATCTTGTAGATATATAGATAACTGGCTACTGAAACATTATACTCGTAAGTGACTATACTACTAAATGCTGTTTAGTTCTCCCCGGTAGTGCAGTTTCCACTTCGCTGCAAGTTTGATCGTAGCCAAAAGCTTTTAATATCTTGTCTCCCTAGTATACGATCACTTTCAAGTTTTAAAGTAACTTACAAACTAAACGTGTATAAAGTAAAGTACTACTAAAATGTCGAGCGGATATTACAATAAGGTGAATATGAGTATGTCCCTAAAAATCAAATAGTACTGTTCTTTTGTTTGTTTTTTTGTTTTTTTACGGTTTTTTTCTGACAGAGTGAACCTGTCAAGACACTATTCTCTGTATTTTCCGCTTTTAAACAGAACTTTGTGTCTTGAGTGGCGGAATTTAACGCAACGCTTTTTGTTACCAAAGCAAAAAAAAAAAACAAATTTAATAAAATTTTCTAATGTGGAGACGAATTTCACAACCAATGCGTTTACAGTCAAATATTAATTCGTAAAACATACGTTACAGTCATTATTATATTTAGAGCTCACTATTAATATAAATACATTTTTAATACAATTTGAATAAAACATACTTACATACTAAGGAACATGTTTATTAATATACGGATATCCTACACTTTAATACAAGTCTCCGTTATACGTCCTCCGTCCTCCAACTTACACTTACCGTAGTACAGACGTGTTTTAGGAAACCAAATTTTAAGATACCTAAATATTTGATGTTTCTATTTAAACTCCTCCGCCTGGCATTCAGTCTAACAAACAGGCAGCGTCTTAAAGGCCATCGTAGCGCAGTGTTACAGCGTCTGACTATAACTATGATGTTTGTGGGTTCAATTCGCAATCGGGGGAATGATTACATAATATTTTGATTTTTCCGTTCTAGTACATAAAACAAATGGCGGCGTTAAGTTACTAACACTTAACAAGCAAATGTCTTAAATTTCGGGATGAAAGTGGAGAACGGAGTGTTCACTAGATTTTATCTGACTACCCTGCTATGTGGGAGACATCGTAAAGCTGCAATAATACATTATTTACTCATAACCCAATTGCCAGAAATCTTTGAAAAGCTCAACAAAGCTAGAATTTGAATCTGTTTAGCATCTTGTCTGCATCGTATGACATAATGTATGTAAATACATATATGTATGCTTAAATAGTTTATACTAAATATAACAAGTATTTGATTGACCTGAGCTATTTTCTCAACAAGTTTGAATAGAAATTTCAACTATCTTTAGCACAGATATTGAGTTTACATCATTCGCTCGAGGCTCGTCGGTTCTGACGTATGTTTTGGGAGCGGAATACTTAATATTAGGTATCAAACTTGAGATATGATGTCTACATACTTGATAGGTGTTAATATGTACGTAATACAAATGAAATGTTTTAAAGTTTTTAAAGTGCTATACTACTAATATATATTTTATGATAAGGAAAGAATTCAGAAAAACTGATTTATAATTGATCAAAATGCATTCACTCTTGCCAAATTATTATTTTTACTTATAATTTTTGGGCACCAAAAGTTTGTAAAAATAAGTTGTAGCAAGCGTATAAGAATTTCGACGTCGCTTGGACAGTTTCCGAAATACTCTAAGCCGAGGGAGGACCTTATTTATTTTATGTAAGCATAATTACTATATTTTATAACGTTTTACTAAAACAGATTAAGTGCCCAAATATGACCACTTTCTTCTAGAAATCTAGACTTTTATATGTTGTGTGGTACCAGAGCTTAGTATAATCATTCCCCACAGTAGGAATCGAATCCACAACTATTGTGTTTACAGTCACACGCTGTCATACTGGGCCACGACGGCCTCACATATATCTATAAATAAAAACATTGTAAAATTTTGTATCTAAATATAATCCTTAAGGAAAACTCTGAGTATTTTGTATCACAAAAAGCAAAAGGCAGATGTATGTATATATATAGCCCGTCTAAGTCCAGCATAGTCTAATATTTATATTGAGTTATGAAAGAGAACTTGATAAATCAGATTTATATAGTAATTTGATTTCATTCTTCACAAATGGGCATATTTGAATATGTACAACATTTCAGGGACTTCTTTGAACGTCCTATATAATATTTCTCTCTAAGAGTATGAGCTCAAGGTAACCTTTGCGTAGAATTTTACAAGTACAAAAAATGTAATGAAACGTAGATGTTCACGCAGCTTTAATTTATATAAAACTGTAAACTTTGTTTATTATATATTTCAATTCGATTATGGATACAATTTCCTCTCGATGAAATTACATTAAATGCATTTTCATTTTCTTCGTTCTGGTAATTAATACAAAACGTGGCGTTGACTTCTGCCACTTATTACGCAATATCTCGGCTTCGGACGGAAAGCGGAGAACGAATTAGAGAAAGCGAGTATTTTTACCCTGAGGCGATCGCGAATTAACAACTATTGAATGTTTTTAAACATTTTAAACTGTTATCCCACAATTAGTAAAATTGAAAAAGATATATAGAAAAGGTATGAAAATTTGAACGCAGCGGGATTCGAACCCACACCTTCTGAAAACCGTCCAGGCGCTCTCACCACTGAGCCTTGTGTTCTACTGTTCTCTTCTACACTTCGTAATACTAGTGGGTTCGAATTCCGCTGCGTTCAATTTTTTATACGTTTTCTAAATGTCTTTAACTATTGAATGTTTTACTCTTTCCTATAATCTTATGTCAGGTGTTAATATAATATGTAGTTTTATACCATACGTAAAATAAAAAGTCGAAGAAACTTATCTAAAATACTACACAGCTTGTAACGATACATGTTATACACAAAGAAACGTATTGTATAAAATATTTTTAAGTAAAATAATTTAATTTAATAATAGTATAACTTACTTAATAAATCTTATTAAAAAGGTTTAGAAAAAAAATTTCGTTTTTATAAAATGACATGTTGGCTGAATGAGATACTGGCGGGTTAATTTATGAATATTTTAAGAAGAAAAAAAAGGAACATTTTATTGGCCGGACCGTGGGTCAAAAAATGACAGACAGAAATTTAATAATATAAAATTATATGCAATACGTGGAAGTCGATATTATATAAATGAGTTTATTAAAAATGCACGGGAATTGAACATATTATTGTTCTAATTGTATTCGCAGTTGGTATATTTGTTAAATATGAAGAATTTGTTGGTAAGTTCTTATTTTATTATTAATACAAAAGTTGCATAAAATAAAAATAAAATTATAAATAATAAAATAAAGTTATAATATTAAAGAGATTATACATATGTTAAGAATAGTCTTCGTATGAGACTTATAAAATAGTAAATTTACAATATGTATAAGTTAAAGCGTCGGCTGCGACGGTCCGCCATCTTTTAATAAATAGCTTCACGCTCTATCCCGCACACAGCAGGGTAGGTAGGTAGAGGTTTTATAGCGATCGTTTTAACGCCTTATACGAATATATAAAATTTAAAATAATATTTAAAAATATATTAATGCGATCACGACTACCGGGGCTCAGAGTGCCTAGAGCTTACCGATAACTGATGTCAGTGACGTAAGTCAATGTTTCTAGGCATCACTGAGGCTGACGTGTTTGGATAAAGTGAGCCGCTATAGCCGACTTGGTTTGTTGTATCCTGTCTCATGCTGTCTTGCGTTGCGTAAGCAATATCTGTACGATGTCGAACATTCTTATAGCTCATGACATGCGACTGTCAGAGTTCCATGATATGATAGCATACTGATTGATTGATGATGTAATCGGCTATCTAATGGATGTGCGGAGTGCGACCGAGCTGATATGCGAACAAGCGATTTATATTGTGGTCTCCTAAATCAATTAATATATCCAATTAAAATAAATTGAAAATAAAACCGAGAGTAACAAGTAACTTTGAAATATCAAACATCACTTTAGATCCAATTATGTGGTAGGTCGGGTCCGCCGATCGGTCGGAATTTACAACATGTGGTAGGACGGGCCATTGACTTATTTTCCTTTTTCGTTATTACTATCAGCAACGGATAGGTATAACACGAGGATAAATAAGATCTTGGTTTATTTACGAACTCTGCAACAAAGAGTCCTTACTATGTGAGGTATTATACGGCCAATGTAATATTAAAACAAAATATATTTTGGAATATTTTTAAGGCAGGTAGATGTCGCTTACAAAGTCTAATAGTAATGTGCGGCTACTAAAAAGGCACGGTAGGTATCGTCAATTGCACTATAAATCAAAGATATTCTAAAAACTACCTTTATTTTAAGTACTGAAACTATATGAATAAGACGATAGGCATGAGTAGGTTTTCAATTTTTTTAATATATTCTAATTTAATCACTGGCAAGGTAAAGTATAATCTTGCAGGATTTAATTTGGTCAAGTTTGTAGTATGAAACTCGTAAGATCAGCGTATATAAATAACAAAACGTAAGTGCATTAAATTTTCATTGAAACTTTATAATTGCTAAAGCTTCATTTTTGACTTTAAGCTGTTTTAAAACTATTTTGTATATACCTAAGTCATTTAAGATACTATAAAACGTAGTGGATACCTTTTTCCTGATGATAATTTTTTAAATCTTTGTTGTAGATTCACATTTTTTCCCGATATCAGTGTAGGTAGTCAGAGAGAACATAGTCTTAAAAAAGGCAGTTTTGAGTGGCGGAACTCAACGCCGGGCTTTGTCTTAGAAGAACAATGTCCATCATTCCTCAGAATGAGGATCAAATCCACAATTATTGCATTTAGAAAAGTCAAAGTTCAGATGCTATGCCAGTAGAATTAAATTGAGGTTATTTATAAATTTACTGCGCTTAACTTGCTTAGCTTGTATTGGAAAACATTTTTCAATAACAGCAATAACTTAGGAAGTATTTTGTTACGAAATTTTGCCTTACAATGTCTTTTAAGTATTGTGTTCCAAGTTAAAGGAATTTTATATTTGAAATTACATAGTTTTATTTATTAGTCTGTATGTCCTTTATAAAATAAAATTGTAAACCATGCATTTGATCATGTGATAGTCTTTACCAAAAATTTTGTGCATGAGCCCACGAATACGGTTTTTGAATTGGTTCGCAAACCAAACGCTGTAATGTCAGAATTTCTTCGAAGTGAACAAAACCAATAAAATAACTCAAAGTGAATTGAATACTTGTGCAATCCTTTTCTCCAGATTTATTTTAATTGTTGACGTAGCAACATACTCAGGTTACAGCTAGTATAATATATATTAAGTTGATCTTGTAGCTTATAATGTAGTATAATGAATATACTCGGCTACTAAATACGCTACAGTACTTTTCATTATGCAACTGCCATTACCGTTCAACATTTCCAATCAATTTAATCTCTTACTAAGTGGGAATCAAACCCATGACCAATTACGTTTACAGATGGAAACTGTCTCACAGCGCCACGATGGTCCCTGTATTTATTTTTTTACTCTCTTAAATTAAAAACGCTAAATTAGTCCAACGACAAAAGTGAGGATGCGACATAAAACGCCAGATAAGGCAATGTCACTACCTCGCTTGTCAGTTGTAAGCTCAGCATGAGATAAATGACACGCTACTGAACTTTCGTAAAGATCAGAAAATTTACAAGTATTTTACTTGTCGTAATTTGCGACTTTACTCGCTTTAAATTACTAAAATATATTTTTGCAGCTTCACGCTTTTTAACGCATAAGAGTTTATTCCACTATACCTATTAATATCCCGCTATATTAATAAATTTATATAATTATATTTAACTAAGTTTGATTAATTATCGCCATGTTGCGTGGTTCAGTTAGACAGCGACTGACTGTAATCGTGATAGTTTTGGTTAATTCCGATGAATTATGTTTAAATTGTTTTTTATTTTTCTTTACTAGTAATTCAAATTGTGGGGTGGAGTTACGCCACTCCAGATACAATGTTCCAAATTCAGTAGGAAAGCGGAGTCCATTTGCTTATTTTGCTATTATGAGAGAAAACCTATCAAGCTCAAAAAAGAGATTTAACAAACTTAGAGTAAGTTTGTTCCTGTTGTTCCTTCGTTAAGTTATAATTAATTAATCTGTATACTTGAAAGCTATAAATAAAGAACTAGAAACTATCCAGTGGTAAACTATTTTAATTGTATCCTTTTATTCAGTGAGAGGCAGTGTAGTATAGTAGAAATGTCTTTAATTGGATGTGACTTTATAGATTCATATCAATGCATATTTTTAAATTGTTGAGTACATATATGTTTCCCTAGATCAATTTTACACTACAGCACTCTAAACGTCTGAAAATTAATCTGCAAATGGATGAAAAATTGGCAACTGAATAGGCCTATTAGGGTGGTCGTTAAAAATTAATTTCTTGAGGCGCCCCCTAAAAACTTCCTTTTGATGAAAAAGGCTGAGATTTTTTTTCTAATTAATTCAAGACAACACGTGCCTCAAGCCGATTTACGTTAAGTTGAAAATTGTTTATTGGCTTTATTCGATGATGATGTAGATACGGAAAGGAAACAGAAAATGGTTAAAAAAGTCATGGAATTCTCACAAAATGCAGATGAACCTGATTTGTTACACAATAATGAACAAGTTCTTAGGAAGGCTGTAGTATCTCGAGCGAATATCCTAAAATTATTTGACCAAGGATTAGAACAGTTTATTAATGCAACTTCTATTAATTTGTTCCACAAGCTTGGACTAAATACGGTTGAGTGAAAATTGTGAAAAATGGTTAGAAGACTCTAATTATCAAGATTGTTTGACGGCTGTAACAAATTTTAGATGATTACAGAAGCAAAGGTATCAAGACAACGAAAGAAAGTTTACTTAAAGAATGGAATGATGAAAACTAAAGATTTAAATTAAATTTGTATAAATTTTGTCATAAAATAAAAATATTAATTAAAATATCATCAATTTTTTTGATAAACAGACCTTACAGTTCGGAATATTTATTGTAATTTTCATTAACTATCGTATTCTCATGAATTTGGATTCTCTGATTGTTCGTATTTTGTATGAAATTATATTTATTATTATAAATCCTCAAAAAACATTATTATACCCAAAAAATAACTTAAATCGGCTTGAGGCACGTGTTGTCTTGGATCAAAAAAAAATATAAAAAAAAATCTGTCTTTTTTCATCAAAAGGAAGCTTTTTAGGGGGCGCCTCAAGAAATTTAATTTTTAACGACCACCCTAAGGCCTATCCATTAAATGGAAATACAGAAAAACTTTGTTTATAATATGTCATAGATTTACTTTATTATTTATTTTTAGCGTCATCTTCTATCCTGCATATAGCAGGGTAAGCAGAGGGAACCTTGCCCAACTCTGGAGGCATTGGGTGATAAGTGGTAGACTTCAATTCCGCGCTTTGCCTCGATATCAGAGCGAAGGAAATGGAAATATTAAATATTCCAATGTCTCGAGTGGGAATCGAACCCACAACCAGTAACGATTATAGTCATAGACTTAAGTTATTTTGTGCCCTGCGTCACGACTGGTCTCAACTCTCAGTCTCTCACTTAATCAGCTTATAAATTTTAAAAATATTTACACGCGTGAGCCCTAAACTCACAACGGTACTTACCTCCGGCTTAATTTATATTACATTTGATTACATAAACTATAGACACTCAACATGCAGTGTAGAATCAGTACCTATTGACGAGTGGTAACTGGCGAAAAGTGAAGTACGGAGTAATTTACCTCTAAGTTCTCTAAGTTACGATTTTAAATCCACAACAAACACAAAAAATACTTTAAAATGAATGCTCTCGTATTCGTTACAAAAACATAATAAAAATACAGCAGCCAAGAAAAATATTAAATGAAATTTGAATATTTAACATCACATTTAGATTTAGATTGAATATTTAACATCACATTTACCAGCCAGTGCTACGGCACGGATAGTTTTATATTTTTAATACAGAAGTGAGAACTTGTGAGTTTTCTCAAACGTATTACATTCGTAGCAAAGTGCGGTAGTAATGATCTCATTTACGGTGAAAAATTAAAGCGCCGTTCCTTTTAGCCTTAAGCTATAAATTTAAAATACCATATCTACTATTTTTATTTTACGAATTTGTCTGTTTTTGTTCGGTTTTTGTTAAAAATATATATAAAATGAGAATATTATGATTCGGTTCGAATTAACACTCAAAATTAGGGATTCTATTTACCTAAAATTTGTACAAAATAAGATGTTATGTTGACCTAATTAGGTTAAGTAACACTTTTATTATTCGTTTTTGTATATAACCTAGTTATGAGTTTACTCGTAACTTTGTTTACAAGCACTTACATAATATGTATTATCATAAAATAAATGTAAAAATCTGTATTTTCCCGTAGGAATTTCTTATATTTCACCTTCAATTTGCATTACATTCGCCATTTAATTTAATTGTTCGATTAAAACACTTAGTTGGAAAACATTGATAAATTTGAATCCAATATTTAATCGACACATTGTGGCGTTAAATAACTTATTGTGCTGCCTGAATGTCTACCCTGCATAATGTAACCTTTTATATGAAAAAACAACTTCACGCTTTTTAATGTCCATCAGGGTGGTCAGAAAGAACCTAGTGTCAAGGCACTCCGCTCACCGTGCAAAATCGAGGCATTGCTTGTTAAGTGGCAGACAAATTACCTAGAGCAGAGAATTGAAAATAATTTTATTATAACCTGAGTGAGAACCAAACCAACCACCATCGTTTTCACACTGCGCTACAAAGGCCCCTTTGTAAATAAATATAAAAACGAAATTTCAAGAAGAAATAAATTAAATGTAATTTAAGGTTTGCTTCATACATGTCTCTTAAATTTTACATTTTGGCTCCATTATTCACGAAATAAAGCACACAGCTGTCGAAATACACGTTCATTTACTAAAGCAAGTACGACGAAAATTTCACGATAGTGAAAAATTTCGCTCTGACTGCGACTAATATCGCTCTATCGTTACAAACAGCTGTAGTAGCTCGTAACTCAGGCGCACGTGCCGACCGATACACATTTTTATCTCGTTTGTTTAGATTATTATCAGAAAGTTCCATATTTCTTCTCGATTTTAGCTTATTTGTGTAAAATGTTTTTCTTTAATAAATTATGTGAAATTTATGACCGATATTACCTAATAACAGCCTCACATGAGATTCCGAGTGTGGAATTTTAAAAACTGGTCCAAAGAGTTGTGTTTTTTATTTTGCACTTACAAAATATACTTTTGTAAGATTTTATCGTTATCTTGGCTATATTGATCTTGCGGCGAAATTATTGTATTGTCACCATTACTTATAAGTTCCCAGCGGGCTGAGTTGACTTTGTAAGATTTGTTTACACTGATAAAGACAAGTTTATTAAAAGCATATTAAAAAAATCTTAATTTGTTTGTTAAATAATGTTCACTGTTTTTCTATTAATTACCATTACGCACATAAAAATAATTTCATTGTATACTAAATATGATAATTATTTTCGGCAATTACAGCCTAGGGAGGTAATTTCAAAACGTTATTGCTCAAAAATATAAACTGCTTCCAAGCAAATATTCGTAGAGGACAAAATAATGTCATATGGACGTAAATCCTCAAATCGAATTCCTTTCCCCCGATCAAAAGCGGATTATGGATGTAGAATTCTGTAACAAACGTGTCTTTGCTGTTAAGACGATGACATATTTCTTGAATCTCTTACTCCATTTATATAATATGGTACCATAAATTTTCTTCTAAAAATAATAATAAAGCTACTTTTAAGTATTCAAATAGGTATAAGATATCGTGACTCAATATTGCTTAGATAAATAGTGAAGTACTTACAGTACAGTACGTACAGGCCATTGTGGCGCAATGAGGATGTGTCTCATTAATTGTGTAAGGTTTTGGGTTCGATTCAAATTCTAGGAATGATTGTGTATTATTTGCTGCTATGCGGAAAAAAAACATGAAGCTGTTCAAATTTAAATTTATGTATGCGGGATTTAGACTATAATAACTGTAACAGTCAAGCTAAACTATAGCTAATTATTACTTACGTAAATAAATCAAACTTTGTTCGAGTTTTGTTGATAAATAAAGAATTTAAGAACGACTTTAAATTCCATATACAATTATTACAAAGAGAATATTCTGTTCCATGTAAATAACGCAGATTACAAAACTTATTTCAATACTTCCGGACAGATTTATTACCTAGGAGAAATTAAATTTGTAATAAGAGGATGGAGCTTTAGAGACTTTTAAAAAGTTTTTACTTTATTGAAGCGTGTCTTGAGTAGTTCACAGTAATATTCAGGCTGTATTTCATGATTTGCTGCTATATTGAGTGCTAGGATTAAGTTTATAATTTTCATACTTTATATCGTCTTCACAGAGCTAATAGAGCTAAAAAAGAAATAATAAAATGCTTAGTAATATTATTTTCTTACAATTTTGTGAATACGTACAATTGTGTGTGTTGTGTTATTTATTATCTTTAAAAAAGAGTAGTATTTTCAAAACGCCGTACATTACACCTTTTCGTTTCGTTCAATCGTCTCTAATCATTACACGGGTCAACATGAAATTTGACTTTGATTGCAAAGCATTAAATTTCGGTAGTTTAGGTCGTAATAAGACGGAAAAAAAATATATGGCATGAATAACTTTGCTTTTGTGCTTAGAAGACTGATTGAACGAAATTTTTAAAAATCTCTGATTTTAATTTTTGTTTGAAAATAAAAATATTAAAATAAAAATGTTTATTATTTTTATTAAGCTTTACTATCAAATTAGCTTACAGAAAAGTGGAAAATAACTTAAAAGTGCACACTTTTACTTTTTCTTTTATGTTCATAGCTACTTTCTCTCAATAAACCCCAAATATAGTCGCCCATCATGTTTTCATTGTATTGGCCTTGATAGCGTTGTTCAAAATTCATGATGTCCTGATGGAAACGTTCTCCTTGCTCTTCGGAATAGGCTCCCATATTGTTTTTAAATTTATCCAAATGAGCATGCAGCATATGTACTTTTAGTGACATCCTGCAGCCCATGGCCTTAAAATTTGTAAGCATATCCTCAACCAACTTTTCGTAACATGTGAAGCCCATGGCTTGTCTTGATTCCATACAGGACAGTCAAAATATGCTTCATAGGCTTTTAGTTCATATTTCACGTCTCGAACTTTAATAAATTGACCACATATAAAACAAAATGCATCAGCATCGTATTTGCACTTTCGTGACGACATTTTAAGTTATTCTGGGCTTGTAAATAACACCTGATGGTTGTTTATCACTCGGGTGCCACCTAGCGACGCAGTGTAAACTTTCACCCACTCTCACCGCGCGGTCTTTTTAAAAATATTAAAATCAATTCAAATTTATGAAAAAATTGAAAAATGAGTATTATTATTATAACTATCACAAAAGCAAACTTTATACCGAAAAAAGGTATTTTCTTTTCGTTTTTGTGCATAACTAACTGGAAAATAATAGTATAAACTTTAGGACAAAGAACGAAATTTTTTTTGTAGAGTCGTGTTATTTATGATTACATGATTTTTCCTATATGTAAAGATATAATTTATATTATATCGTTGTACGTTTCTCATATATCTTACAACAATCCCGTACGTCTTACTTCTTTGCTTGAGTAAATCTGGAATTTTCGTATATATTTCGTTCGGAAGGGAAATGGTGAACGTAGAGTCTTGACACTAGTGTCTCCGCTACTTTTTGGAAGAAAAGGAAACTGGAAAATATAATTATTCAAGTAAGATTGGTGGATGGAAATTAAATCCGTAACCTTGACAGACAGTCACAATAATCTCTAAAAACACACCAGTGAGAAATTATGTACATATACGTACCTATTATGTACTTTATTTATTTATAATATTTAAACCTAGGAAATCGGTTATAGAAATCGTTATGAATGTTTATGTTCAAATGTGCAGTCTATTTGGTAGTGTGATGACCTAATTTTCAATATGATAATCTTTAAAAATGGTTATTCTATAGGTGATGTGTCCGTCTTTCGCGTTCAAAGAGTTCATATTATTTTAATAGTAGTACCTACTAAAATTTCATAAAGTTTTACGATTAACTTACTTATTGTTTGAAGTTTTTATATGAATATTCAATTTTGAGGAATAAACATTTAGGATCAAAGCTTTTGTTCTGACTCAAAATGGGCAAATAATAAAGAGCGCAGCAGATTATCATTTAAATTAAATGTTAATATTTGTATATATAAATTTAAATAGCAGGCACAAATAAATTAAATATATTAGCTGTCACTGGTGGGTTCCTTCGCATGTTCAATGAAAATTAAGTATATTTTACGTGATTTTACACTTTCTTAACTATTATTATTATTACTAGTTTATAGAAAGACGACTACAAAATTTTCACTTTTTTTATAGAGAGATACAAATAAGAATTGTTTTGTTACTTTCGAGCCACTTAAGTTACAATCAAACGAACAGCCTTTTCCTATTTTTATTATTAGTATGGCTAAATTACAAAATAAATTGTCCTGACTTAAGCCTAGGTACGTTTTTCACGTTAGAACATATTACGCTACAGTATTTATTATAATAATCTAATTAACTTGTTGAATTTAAAAAAGAACCAAAATATTTGCCAATACTTTGATTTTAAACTATATAGGTACTAAATTTACATATTACTACGTTTATACTTTCCTTCTATCATCTAACTAGGTCTTGGGTTATGAAGGCCTTTTTTCCTGCACTGTGTGTAAGTGACTCGAAGTTTTTTTTTATTTTTTTTTAAACATAAAATGTTTGTAAGATTATTTCTTCACTTTCATTCTCTATTTCAGTCCTTCAGGTACCCTTAAAGAGTACTTTTTTTTTAAAATTAACTTTTATTTACATCTACAATAGAATTTAAATACACTCTGTGGAAAAGTAGATTTAAAAAAATACTTTAAAAAATAAGCCTGCAGAAATAAAGCTCCTGTTACCACCAAACCAAATTCACAGTATTTACAATGCAATCACATCATGACATAGCACTTTAAATCAATATTGACTCTCCGAATGAAACCGCCAACCGCTCAGTCTATTCAACTCATGTTAATAGTATGATAAATTATGTATGCAAAAATTGGTTTCCGATTTTTTTGGATTCAGGATCTGGGGTTTTAAAGCGATCATCGAAGTCACACAAAATAATTAGTATTTAAAAACAAATATTCCTTATTTTCAGTGTGTAGCGGGGTAAACAGAGGGTATAGAGGCGTTAGGACACTTTTGACTTTCTGCAAAATTTAGAGATATTAATGTGTTAAGAAATAAATTTCAGCGAGCGATTTAACTATTTATATCCTCATTCTACTGCTGTAATGTAATCCACGTCCCGTCCCTATCCCTAAGTAGCAAAAATGCTATTAATGTGGATGTCTACTGGATTTAGTTATTGGTATTAGTTAAACAGTAAATCGACAAACTGTGAAAACTTCAATTTCGGTAATTAAACAACAAAAAAATATTTTAGAATTTATTTAGAAACTAGTATTACTAATACAATTAAAAAAGGAATATTACTTTAAAAATGGTACAGATATTTTATACAATGACGTAGTTAAAAATAAAAAATACATATTTAATCCCTCAAAGGAATCCACATCCATATCAAGTATTGTCAGACACTATGTACGATTGACTCACATTTTCTTTACTTTTTTACAGTCGATATAGCCTTAAGTTATTATTACGACAAAGTGTGTTGTGAAAAATACAATTTAAAAATTATTTCCCTAACGAAGCAAACAATACCTCAATGCAAATCCAAATGCAAACACAATTAATAACGTTAACCTCTTAAGAGCTTTCAGCAAAAGCAAGGGAACAATCTCATTAGTGTATTTAACACAATAAAAATAGAAACGGTTGTTAATAAAATTAAACTGTATACAATGAACTTCAGTTTATTCTTAAAATGAAGATATTGGCATTGTTTCGCCATTGTATTTGTAATATTTTCTTTATTAATTTTAAAGTATACCAAAAACAGTTGCTACTTAAATATTATATGTGTGTCTTTTATGTATATTATGTGTAATGCTTAACGCTTTTTCGTGCAACGAAGTGCCCTTAATCCTTTGACTACCGTTAAAGAGAACATAGTGTAAAGGTACTCCGTTCTCCAATTGCCACCTGAAATCGAGACATTGAGTGTTGAGTAGCGGTTCTTAACACTAGATTTTGTCTTACCAAAGCGGAGAATGATAATAATTGGTATATAAACATTTCTCCACGTGGGAATAGGATCCATACATAGAACCAATCATATTTGCAGTCAGACGGTGTCCCACTATAACGAAATTTCAATCACATTACTTTCGCAATAACTTTTTTAATAAATGATTTAAAATGCAAAAATAAACTAAATTTAGAACTAAACTTATAATATTTCCTAAAAACAATTCGAAAATACTCGCACGACATATTTAATGATCATTGAAGTAATATTACTTACTACCTGTTCTGTACTGGGATAATAATAAATTGATTCAAATTGAGCAGCGTTAGTTACCGCCGCAAGAGTGTCCTTCGCTACGTAATAGAACATTGAATTTAATTTGTGAGACTATTTCAATTTTATATTTTAAGTTTTCTAATTTTATTTATATAATGATTATTTTGACATATAATTTTTATAATATTCAATTGTTAGTGTTTAGGGTTTTCTGATATTCTTTTATTCTTAAGAAGACTATAACACATTGAAGTCTATAAAAACTATAATATATTTCTTTCAAGTCTACCATAATTACGCTATTTACATTCGAAATGTTTTTTAAATTAATAAATCATGTTCTGTTTGGTGTTCGTTGAAAAAATAAATTCATCTTCCAAATTATTTACGTATGCAGAAGAAGTAATGGTAGTATAATGTCTCTAGAAACTGACTGTCACAATTAAGGCCATGCCATCTTCTTGACCCAATATTGTAGCGAGTGTAGAGACAGCAAATGCTTTTGAGGTATATGTTTAATTTAATTTTTTACATAAATTCGAAACAGTAAATTTATTTCAAGTATTTTTTTTATTATTTATTACCTTGAGTATTTAAAAATGTTGATATAATTTGGAAATAATGTTGCTATAATTTTATCTTTGCATATTATTTCGTATTTTTATAGGCAAGGATAACCTAATTTTGAAATATTCCGTACTTCACTTTTTGACTTTTCTACATCTCTATTTGACAATAAAGCAAACAAAAAGTATTTTAAAATACCTGGTGATATGGTCTCAAGTGAGAATGACCCACAACGATCTGCGAAAGGTTTTCAAGAACATTACGATGACGTTTTTAAAAAATAAAATCGCATATTGATGAGATGTATGAAAAAATGAGATTGGTAAGCTTTATAAGTCATTTTTTTTCGAACTCAAATTTTGCAAAACTCAATTGTTGTGAATATTATCAACATATTACTCATAGTACACATATATAAACTTAATAGGACTTAATATATATTAACATCAATGTCATAAGTATGCGAGAGTGTTACATATCTACGTATTTTAAAATGATAAGATCATATGGTCACAAGGTGAATGTTGTCACTTTCACGCAAATAGATTTTAAAAAATCATTTGAAACCTACACTGTACCTACCACCACCTATACTCAAGAGACCCTTACTTTTTAAATTGAATTACTTATTTAGTACCTTAAATAAATTTAAACTATAAAAATCAAAGTAATCTAAATGTTCCATTCAAATTATTACACTAAACTGTTAAAATAATACTACTACTCGAAGTTTCAGGAAGTTCATTTGTTCTATTGTTGAATGATCTAAAGGAGTAAGTTGGTATCGCTGTAAGAGTATGTAGGTACTGAGTATAATAACTGGAATAGTTCAACTTGAATTCTTAAAACTTAAAATTTGATAAGAGAATATAATTTTATTTCTGAATAGAAGGTAAAATTATTTGTATATAATATAACTTAAATGCTTAATTTATTGTATTAATTAAAAAAATATTTTAAACTTTTTTTTAGGCTTCACGCTTTCTCCTAAGTAAGACAGAAGGAGAACCTAGTGTTAAGACACTCTATTCTGCATTTTCCCCTCGAATTTGAGGCAATTTGTGCTGAATGGCGGAACTCGACGTTCCTTATTGTATTAATTGACACTATTTTATTCTATAAGTGTATTATAATAGAATATATCAATCACATGTTCCTTTGAGCATACCTGAAATATGTTCAAAATCAATATGTATGTATAAAAATGTAAAATCTATTAAAGTTTAAATTTGACTTTAACACACATCGTATTACATACAGCTTTTGCCATTACAGAAAAGACTTATTTCAGTTTAAAATTTTTGAATTTTAACTTTAACTTGGAAATTCTAGTTCAAGCAACTCAATAAAATTTAGAAGTAAATTGAAAATATACGAAATAATTTTTCATAGCGTTCCATCGTGTAGCTGGCGTAGATGAGGTCGAGGCGTAATTTGCGTTAGGGACGCGTCGGAGACATGCAATTTCCTTATAAACGGCTACATCGCAGCACATAGCCGCAAACACCATCTGCGGACACGATTCTATTTCACGCGATAGACGTTTACTTAACGGTGGTTGAATAAGGTAAAACATCATTTTTTTATTATAAATAAAAAAAACTAAAAGCTTATAAACAATCTAGTAGCACAGCGTCTGTTATAAGAGTACAGTGGGTGTGGATTTGATTCCCACTTAGAGGAAAGATGAAATTAGATTACTTTCGTTTTTCCGATATTATAAAAAGATAAAACGCAGCGTTCATGTCAGCAGCTTAACACCAGCACCCAACAAAATAAAAATAATTGAAATACAATTATTTTTCCGCTTGTGGAACGAACCCATAATCATATCGACGACAGTCGGACGCTGCCCCATTACACCACAACGGACTTTATGTTATTAATAACTTTATTCTCAATTTTACTCGTGAAGGAAACTAAGCATTGCAATTTGTTTAACTGTCTTTACGCCTTAAACACGCCATGATCACGTGAAATTTTGTTCAGCGTTTCAACGTATATTCAATGGACGGCTTCGATGAGGGCGGGGTTCAATTCCCGCAAAGTTTTTTTTTTTATAATTATATTATGGTGCGTGGTGCTTGGTTTCTTACTTGGGTAAGTTTCAGTTTCAAATTTTGTAATGACTACGTAATTCTTTGTATTTCTCGTATATTTTTATTTTGTCAGTCTTTATAACGACATCATCATACTAAAACTTTCATCGCCCATTCTTTCCCTATTATCATATATTTTTACAAATTTTGAACGTCGTATTTTTTACACATCTTACAGGCAGGTAGAGAGAGCTACACAATTATAATATTTATTAAGCTTCCTTTATTTACAGCTAATAGATATACTTATAAGTGATATGTCCTATATGTGGCAGACTAATATACAAATAGTTAAGTATGTACTATTTATTTTTCAATTGCTATGTAAAAGTTTATATAACAAAACATAAAAACAACTTGTTCAGATATTCAATATATACACAAAAACAGAATTTTTCGTTCCAAAGCCATTTTTAGTTTATAAAAAAATATAGAATGTGGAATATTTATATAACATAAAAAATATTCTCCAATATTCTATCTAAAAAACTTTTAAACCAGATTACTGCTGACTATAATTTCGACTGGCACTTGTTGTTCTACATATCGATTTCTTTTTTTCTTGTTTTTTTTTTCGGCTTCACGCTGTATGCCGCACACAGCAGGGTAGGCAGAGGGAAACTAGTGTTAAGACACTTCGTTCCCCACTTTCCGCCGAATTCCGCATTACGCATTGCGTGTTAAGTGGCGGAACTTAACGCCGCGCCTTTACCTCTCATATGAGAGCGTAGGAAATGGAAATATTATATATTTCCATACGAACTTAGGAAATGGAAATATGAAATATGATTTCCACTTCTCGAGTGGGAATTGAACCTACAACCAGTCGCTTACAGTCACACGTTCGTGCCACCGCGCCACGACTAACCCCAAATCGAATAAATGCATTAACAAAAATATATTAGTTCTGTGTAATAATGTATTTTCTTTGTTTTTGTTTTATATTATACGTTAGCAATAAAATTTATTACTACGTTAGCTAAGTGTCTTAAGATAACGTTTAAAAAAGGTGATGTTAAAATGATAAATTGCTTTACGCTTTTTACCGCGTAGCAAGGAAGGAAGAAACACCTAGTGTAAAGACACTGTGCCATCACTTTCCATACAAATTATGGTACATATATTAGTTGTCAAATAGCGGAGCTCAGCGCAACTCTTTGTCTTATATATTAGAGGAAGCAAATAGGAAAAATGATTCCCTAATGGAAAACCACAACCATTGTTAACGGCATTTCTTTCATTTCGCGCATATTTCGCGATATTTTGAGATTTTGAATTATTGTCAAAAAACTAGTTTTTTTTTGCTAATATATTTAATATACAACTTATTCTTCAACTTTTTGTAAATTCTACCTTATATTTATCAAAAATAATGGAGTTATCAGCATTGTAAGCTTTTTGCTTTTTGGAGCTTCCAAATGACCAAAGAACTAGGTGGACTTGATTAGTACCTTAGCTGCTTTTAGATTTGTTGGAAAATGTCTTGCTGTAATATCGCTTCTAAAATCTCAATGTTCACTCTATTAATTTGTTTTTATTGTTCCTTTCAAAATCAGCGTAGTTTAATTTTTTAAATCTATTCACTTATTTATCCCTTAGCTTTTTCTGCAAAGTATTTTTTTTTATAACGTCGTTCTTTTTCTTATTTATATTTTTTCTAGTTGTTGCTTTAACATGCCAATTTCTCTGTAGCTCCTCTGGTGTTACACGGGGCCGTGGGTGACGGTGTTCACCTAACACCATGTGACCCGAACGCTCGTTTGCCTTGTCCTTTTTACATAAAAAAAAATCTCTTTTATTTCGATACCGAACCTTCCTTAAAAGAGTATTCTTTTTCGCATACTGCTCTGCACATTTAAGAGGGGAACTAGCGAGAGGATCTCTTTCTTGTAGATATATTTCGGTATCGCTCTCTGGCGGAGAGTTATCAAACAACACCTGTTGTATAGCTTTTTCTTTGATTTTCCTTTCGCAATGACGTTTTGAATTAGCTCGTCAAAAATTTTCTTTGAACTTCTGTTCTGCATACTTTTGTAGTCAATCGCCCTCTCGTATCTGTCCTAATCTCTGCATGGTTGTCTTCGGCATTCTTTATTCTGTAAAAGTGCATGGCGTAAAGTATGCTCACAACAAATAGCATTCATTCATTTGTAATATACTCGATAGTAAATGATAAAGTAATAAACAAAAAGTTATCCTAATTACCGTCGTTTTGGCCTCATTGCCGTCGCTCAAAAAAACGACGGTAAACGAAGGTAATGAGGTAGAAGGTTATGAGATTTTACCAGTTATTCGGTTGTTTTGCTAATATTGTTAAAATTACAAATATCTCGAATATATTATACTGTAAGTAAACTAATAAGAATTCATGACAAGGTATATATTAAACAAAATAATAAATACTTACACATAAATATCACCGACAGGAATGAGAACATTTTCGGAATAATCACTCATCACGGTACTTTAAGCAAACGTAATTTCGTCTCAGAAACTAGCATGTTCTTCCTTTGACGTTAACTTGCTGGCTGAGATGAGTATGCAGAGCATAGTAGCGATCAGCAGCGTTTATAATCAATATATAGATTTTTATTGAAGATTTCCTCTCGACCGCGGGTAATTAGAGAAAATTCGTGACAATAATTTATGTCAAAAAAAATTGTTTATAATGTTGAGTAAATGGTGTTATTTTGTATGTAAATAAATTGTGTATTCATATACTTTTATAGTATCGACACTTTATTTACATTAAATTTAATATAACTAGAAAAAAAGTAAAATGTAGTCAGAAAAGTAGGAAATGGACACCGAAGGTTATGAGAATTACGACTATTTTTTATCTAAATTCTGTTGATCCCATCATTTCAAATCAATATATAGTATATGCAGGTTTGCGTAAGACCATAATGTTTGATATCTTTGGTAAAGAAAATATTTTTGTAATGGTTAAGTTATTGTTTTCCTACTGGACGCATAATATGCATGAAATGAAAGAAACACCCTTTACACTGGAAGATTAGTTAGACTGATAAAAGATTGAAGTTATTTAATATAACACTCGCTTGTTTATTTAACATTTATTAAGGTTTATGAAAACATTACTAGAAAAGAAAACTGACATAGTAAAAACGTTCCAAATGTCAGCTAATTTAAAGATAACATGTATTCAAGCCATAGTATGAGTGTGGGAAGGAAAAATGGTGTAATTTACCACACTATAATTCAGTGCCTCGTAAAACTGCGAGAAGGTAAAACAAAATAAAATTGTATAATCTAATAAAAATCTTGTGAAGCGGACGAGCGTCCTTTACTTCCTCCCGCCGACAAATTATGTGGAGATATTTTATTTATGCCTCCTTGACCTCCACCAATTCAATTTCGAAAATGCTCCCTATTATAAATATTTTGAATTCTGTTGAGATTTTCAGTAAGACGTAACAAAGAGATGAGAGAAGGGCGATAAACAGAAGTTAAGGAACAATCAATCCTACTTATTGTTGACATTGTTCATTGTGTAATACATAATGTAGGTAAGACGCTTTACTATATTAATACATAGTATAAACTAATGCAGGTATTTCATTATTAAGTACCTTAAGTAAGATCAATAACAATTGATCATATGTCAATATAATTATGAAAAAAATCTAAATATTTAGCATTTAGCGTCGACTAAATATAAAATGGAATTATGAATATCATATAATGTCCATTTTATTTTTAGCTTCACGCTTTGCATTCTCTTTCTTCTATAATATACGCTTTAAACACTCTGTCCTCGCTTTCCACCTGAATTTTAAATAGTGTTTGTTTGGTGGCGTAAATGAATAAGGTTATTTAAGTATTATTATTCTCCCGAGCACAGATCAAACTGGTGACCGTCATGATTACACCCTTTTAACCCGATTACACCCGATTAACCTAAACTATAATATTTGAATGTAAGAAAAAATAAATACCAAAGCCTTGATTTCTTAATTTTATCTACAAAATAACATTACTATGATAAATTTCTCATGAACAAGGTTGTTTAAATACTTATTTAAAAAGGTAAGCATTATCTTGAGTGACTTAAAGAATACATTTACAACATAATTCACATAGAGTTTAATACTTGTAGTATTTAATTTAATAAAATATACATATTTTTTTGTCAAAATATTGGATTTCCATATTGGTATTGAATAGGTAAATAAGTCTTAAAAAATGTTTTTCTATTAAATACTATATTCAAGAGCTACTATTTATTTACCGCAATTCGATTTTGTAAAATACAAACTTAAATTTACATAACAAATTTGAACCTCATTAAAAGTTACCTAATATTCACTAATTGGCGGCGTTTCTATTTGATGGTAGAACTAAAATTATTAGATATGTTTGTATTTCAGTTCATAATACATCGGTGGAGGTAAATGAAACGGCATTTGCATATTTTATTACACGTTTTGCGAACTGTAGTTAACAGTTTGTACTCATATATAGCGTGCGGGAAATGCCTCTTAAATATAAATGTGGCGGAAAAGCTTGAAATTTTAACTAAATTTTTAATGTGAACATCTGAAAATTTGACTGTTATACACTTTGGAAAGTGATTAAAATTTAATCACTTTTATAACTGTTTTATGCGGGGAATTTTGTAAAATAAAATATAAAAAACAACATAGCAGACATTTTAATATTTAGTCATAGTATATTTTATAGAGAATATAAGTTTAAAAATATATTAATTAATTTAGACTATGACACAACCATGACAGGATAATAAATTGTTTTTATTAACACATTCAATTATGTTAGCTGTTAGATTTTTATATATTAGTTAAAATCTGTTGAAATTAACGTTGTTTATTTATTAATAAACTTTGTCAAGTCCAAAATTGCTAGACTCAGAGAATTACAAAGAGTAAGTTATAGAATAAAAAACAGTGAATCACCGAGTAAGACTTAAATCTATCACAGAATTGTTTGGGAATTGAAATTCATTACAATTCTATCAATATAATAACATTAAAATTACAAGCTTTTATTTAAATTAACCTGTTTCGATGCTTGTTAGTACGTAATCAAATATTGCAAACAAAATCTAGTATCCATTTGCGCTGAAATACATCTTTAGTTGTGATGACAATCGATTCATTAATTCAAAATGGCCGCCGTAACAAAATGGCGGTATTCACATTTCTGAACAATTCCTCAAATGGGGAAAACATTTTCCTTTTTTCATTTACTTATATAGCATGGATATCAAATGAAAGACCTTGCTGAGAATAATTCTAAAAAACTTTTAAATTTTAAATTAATACAAATATTTGTACGTGTAGTTAGATCTTTTAAACATAGGCTCAAACGAAAATACAGCATTTGCGTTAAATGTTTGTTATAAGAGGATACACTTTCGCCCGACAGCAACATTAAAATGTAAATTAGCTGAATATACGTACCACACCATTTTCTGTAATTAGTTGCATTTACATTGCGGCTAACAAACAATAAGGATTAAGCGCACGCTTGTAATTTATCGCGGACTAACACATATTCAAATATACACAATACGAAACTATTTTATATTATGTTATATATGATAAAAATATATTGAAGCCGTCGTGGAGCAACGACTGACTATATGTTGCGGGCTCGATCACCTCATATCGATCGATCGATATACCGATCACTCGGTAACAATTTTTAAATTATATTCATTTCGCCGTTTTAGCACCTAAAGCAAAAATTGTGTTATGCCATTAAACACGCAATGTCTTGATTTCGGGTGGAAAGTCGATATATAAATCTATATTGTTATCGATATTTTATTTAAAAAAGAATCGACTTTTTATAATCCAATCTATTTTAACAACACCAATTTGGCAAATAAGTTTTAATGTGGATCTGGACGACCAAATTCTATCTGCTCTCTTTTAGTTACATACGGATAACAAGTCACGGCAGTTTAGATATAACATTAGTATTAATAATTCTGCACATTAAGCTTTGATTTTCTGATACGGATTGTAGAAATTTTATGTTCATTTTGTCTATCATATCTATAATATAATCATATCTATAATATAATTCTTCAGTTATTTATTGAGTGATAGAAAGACAACGCAAAACGGAAAATATTAGACGAAGAAGGAAAACTTGATATATAATCACTTACTTTTCTTGTATAAATGCATTAAAATAATATTTCTCAACATTTCTGCGGGACACATAGAAAAAGGAAGTTATAAACGTAAATTACGAGAATTGCCGTATAAATTATAATGCTACTCTACAACACAAGCTTTATGATTTTCAAAAATATTCTTAAGTACAAAAATGCATATAACAACGTCGAACAAATGTGACTTTAAGGAAGACATTATCTTTCCTTCAAATTGAAACACCTGCGCCGCTCTAAGACTTGTCCATTACAGACGTATAATACAAAGTCCTCGTCTTAATTCGTCTCTTTTGGTATGTGTAAATAATAGAAATTCAAATTCTGAGCTTAAATTGCTGTTGCTTAATTTGGAGTAATTATTTTATTAAATTCTAGTGATGCATCTAATCTATTTTTGTATAAAACTCACCATTTGTAAGTTTCTGTAGTGTATGGCGCAAACATAAATAAACATTAATTCATACAGGAATCAAGTAAGGCTTTACCTATAGTTCTGTACGTAGAAAATTAGTACTTGTTCTCTTGCCTTTGTAATCAGTCCGTAAAATATGTTCTTGTTGTTAATACTTCATAATAAATTTGGTTTATTCTAAATTCTCAATATATTTAAAATGAAACTATTTTTAACCGGATTAATCGCGTATTTTTTAGTATTCGAAACCACGTATTCGTTTTGTAATCCTATGCCTACAATACATATTATAACGTTTCTATGTAACATTTCATAATAACAAACAGTTTTGCCATTCCAGGGCATCATATACAAGTAATAAAGGAGCTGACTGAAAACAAGATGGTAGTGGGTTCAAATTTTCATTTCCCTGGTAAATGAGTAAATACAAAAAGTAAGTATACCATATTACGACTTTAATTTTAACAGTTTACCATTTATTTAATAAAAAAACAACAAAATCTCTAAAACGTATATAAATGTATGCAACTGAAACATACATTAATCTTTCTAATAATGTGATATTTTGTTGATGTTTCCAGCGAAGCATATTTTTCATGACATCATTATGATGTTTGGTACATACAAGTCTCTTGTGACATCATTTATCATAGCTCCTTTAAAGTGCTGTAATACGGAAAGATAGCCTCAATGTGTTAGCGTGTTGTGTTTGATAAATCTTTATTTGTACAATATAAGGTGCATAAATATACCTTTCTAAAGTATTAACATGAGACACGTCTGGAAATTAAGACTAGAAAAGTATAATTTTCTACTTGGTTACACACTATAATATTAACTATTGTCTCTAAAAGCAGCTTCACACTTTTTGCATAGCAGAGTTATTACTCTACACTAGAGTACTAGTGACAAGACACTATGTTCTCCACTTTACGCCAGAACTTGAGACATGACGACAAATGGCAGCCCTAAACGTTATACTAACTGACTTTCTAAATACCAGAGCGAAAAAATAGAGAATAAAATAAGAGAATAAAATTTACCCGTATGGGAATGGAACCCTTAACCTTTACGATTACAGTCGGACACTGTCCAACATTACCACGAAGTCTTCAAAAGAAAAGAAATATAACGTGAAGTAGTACCGATACAAGCATATGATTTATAGTACCTGCAATCGGTTTGTTATTAAGAAATAAATCAAAATTCCAATTAACACTTCACATTTGTCCTTCGTAGAAATAGCGTTTAACAGGCAATTTAAACACTATCAGTCTCATGAATACCACGTTATCTACCTACCATCTCCTCCATGAAGTTATAATTTTCTTATATATTTTTACCGCTGTAATAAATTAAAAGAATGTACTGACATACCATTTTTTAAAAATAGCACTTCATTTTGACCCTTAAAATAAATAAAATAACTCGCTTTAATCGTATCGTTATTGAGTATATTAATAATTCTCACCACATACAACTATGACACCATTATTATTTATGAATTGTGAAATATTTTTATAAAAAAATCATTTTCTTTATAACATAAAAACTTTTTAAAACAATAAGTATACGAGCATCCAATATATCTATTACAAAGCAACTTCTGCTTACACGTTCTGAGAATCATGTCGTGAACATTCGATTTTACGTTTCCTTTGTGTAATTCCTGGCAATGAACTGAAGAGGTCGCTCAGTTATTGACCATTACCCCTGCCATTATGTGTTTAGTTTGTCCTTTATTCTATTATATACACGATTTCAGCTTTTATTACTAATACAACTTATGCCATTAACTTGTATTACTAAATTACATACCTATTTCAAAGTTGAACATTAATTTAAAATATGTGTCACATATATCTAAGTAATGATTGTAATAATATTTATGCAAGTTTCTGTACTGAACTTAAATTTAATGAAATATATTTAGTTCAAGGTCGTCGTGGTGCAGTGGGACATCGTCTGACTGTATGCACGTGTGGTTCTGGGTTCGATTTAAAGTGGATGAAATGATTACGCTATTTTTATTTCTGTATTCTTTTATCTAAAATAAAGCGAGGAAATGCCTTGCGAAGCCGGAAAGTGGAGAATGGAGTGTTTTGACAATAAGTTCTCTGTGACTATCCAGCGACTATGAATAGGTATGACTATGCGAGAAACGGCGTAAAGCTGACACAAATATATTTAGCAAGTTGTATTATAATTCCTTAATAATGTATATTATATTAAAGGCTATAACTATTATTTACTAAGTACTAACGTAGAGAACTTTTAAAAACAAAATCGCAAAGAGTAAGAATTAAAATATGTTCACTAACCGAGCGTAATTTTGTCTATCATATAGCTATGACGCTGTAAGTAGTCTCAAGTAATAATTAACGGTTCCTTTAATTTATAAGTTACGGAGATTATCTTAAAATTCAAGTGGCTTGCTGTCGTCGAAATTTATACGTATAGATACATACATTTTCTTTTCCTTTTTTTTACTAATCTTGTAAGTTTAATTATCATTAATCTTGTAAGGTTAATTACCAGTGTTTCTATCCCTACTAATTAGTAAGAATCCACTAACATTCTCCGGCAGAAATATTAGTTTTACTTATTTCATATTTTCAAATAATGAAAAAGAACTAGAAATCGTTTCCACATAACTAATTTAAACTGATAACCCAAATATATATGATATATTTCTCACACCATTTCTCACAAGTCCCACGCGTGAATATCACGGCTTCTTTATAAATGGCCTACCTGGCGGCTGACTGAGACGAATGACGCTACACACTTCTTTTAGCTTGTTGACCTGATACCGTAACTTCCAAACTATATGTTTTATTCAAAGGACTAACGCTACTCGAATTCGTATATAAATAATGCATAATCCTCTCACCCGAGTTAGTAAATTGTTTGATTTCCACCTATTACTTAGGGGTTTGAGGAAGTAGTTTTAACAGTGATTAGAAGTAGTTACTGTAAAAATTAATTGTTAAAATTATTTCTAGTTTCACGTCTTATCCGCATTAATTGACACTAGTTCGTTTCTCACTAGCAGTGAGAAACGAACTAGTGTCAAGACACTCCGTCGTTAAATTTCCACTCAAAGTCGAGATATTTGCGTGTTGAGCAGTTGAGGATGATTTATTTTTATTGCTCTCTCTATATTTGTGTATCACGTATACATCTTCTATGTGTGTATATACGTTATGCAAAGGTATACGCCACTCTGCTTCCTCATAGTTCGTAATGACAAGTTGATTGTTTGAATCGTTTGAGTCATGAAAATATACAGCGTATCGCTTTATTAACATATGAAAGAAAAATTTTGTCACACAATGCATCACAAAGTACATGCTGATGAACGAAACAAAACGGAGAGCAGAGACATTCCCTTGTCATACAATATTTTATGGAAAAATGGAGTAGAAAATGTTTAATTAATAAAATTACTATTACATACAAATATTTTTATGACTACAACGAATCAGAAATCGAAGAAGCGTTAAGACACTCCGTCCTCTACTTTCCGCCTAAAATTGAGGCGAACTGTTGCCTGATGAGCGGCGGAGCTCAACGCCACCCTTTGTCTTTGATACCAGAGCGAAAAAAATAAAAAAAATAATATAATACTTTCTCAAGTGGTAATCGACCCCACAATCATCACGTTTACAGTCAGACGTTTTCCGGCTACGCCACGAGGGCCCGACATTCTTAACATAAATAATCCATGTTGTAATTAGCATATTTTCTTACTTAACTTAAACTTTAGTTACGCTTTTTGTACATTAAACGGCCGTTACAGCAACTAAGTTAAGAGCTTTATGCTAGCGTTGGCCTTAAGAGGATCGAACTCTGAAGAATTCTATTATACAATCTACTGTTTAACAATTTTAGCTGCTTAAAAAAATAATATTCTTGAGGTTCTTATTAAAAATTTCGAACATAATGTTTAAAATGTGTTTTTTTAATATTGAAAGATAACCCAATGTGAACATCAGTGTCTTAAAGACACCAAGTAAGTAAATACTAATAAAAATTGCCACAATTTTTGATGATTTTAAGGTAATATTTGACCTTAAGTAAACAAAGTTAATTTAAACAAATTAGTAGTAACAAATCATATTTTTGTTGTAAAAATATTGTTATCGAAAACCAATTAGGCAGTAAGGCCAATTTCAAGCCAATTAGGCAGTAAGGAGTGGATCAAAATACAGGTCAAGCTTGTAAAGGCATTTTAAAATGTATTCATTTACCTTGATTAAACTTAAAGTCAATTACTAAAGTTTGCATAAAACAAAATATTCAACATACGTACGGACGTATGTGTACGTGTATTATTCAAGATTCAATTAGTATGTAGAAGACGTGTCGAGTAAAAAGCTTAAAAAATCTTTTTAAACATCACTTGAGCTACACGGAATATTGTTTTTGCTCTTAAAGAACGTAGCTTTATACGTAGCAACTTAAAAAAACACCTTTGTATGTGTAAAACATTGTTAAGTAATTTTAACATAACCTGCAATAGAAAACTTAACTACTTTAATGCTTTTCAAAATTGTAGCATATAATTTCATAGGTACAGGTAACTTTTTTGTTTAGTTTTAAATATACTGTAAATATTTGTTAAAAGCAACTTTGAGCTTTTTTTCGCATAGCGGTATATTAGTAAGTAGCATAGTAGATGAATAAAAGCTAGTGGTTTCTTTCTATACTTTACGTCTGCTTGTAATTTCTACTGGGTGGAGCAAACCTAAATTCAGCACTTTGTCTAACGCCCACTTATTTACCATTGTGTATTTACATAAAAAATACGAATACGCGTTTATATATAGGTCTACAACTTTGCTCCCGTCGTTTTCCAAAAGATGGCGCTAGTAGCCAGTAATAGTTCAAATAAATAAATCACAGTTGTTTTCCATCAGTTTTGACATCTATAAATATAACCTTACTACTACCTACTTAATATTAGTAAATTTTTGTTTGCGTCATATAGTTACACTTAATTAAATATGTCAACTTATAAACCGAATTTACGTCATTTGCGGGAGATTTTACTTTTTCATTTCAACATGAAAAAATCGGCGGCTGAGGCTCATCGGGTTATTTTGAGTACTGAAACTATTAGTGAAAGAACGGTTTCAGCGCTTTAAAAGCGGTGATTTTGTTGTTGAAGATCGGCATAGCGGTGGCAGAGACAACTGTTTAAGAAGATGAACTGGAGACTTTACTTAATGAAAACTCGTGCCAAACTCAAGAACAGCTAGCAAACTTATTGGAAGTTACTTAGCAAGCAGTATCAAAAGCAAAACGGCCGCAATACGCTGATAGACACAAAAAAGTAATTTTGCAACACGACAATGCTCGGCCTCACGTGGCGAAAGTAGTCAAGACGTACCTCGACTCGACGTAAACACTGAAATGAAAAATTCTACCTCACTCGCCATACTCTCCAGATGTTGCTCCATCTGATTACCATTTATTTAGGTCGATGGCACACGGCCTGGCGGGCCAGTGCTTCGATTCTTTTGAAAAAGTGAAAGAATGGATCGATCGATCGATCGATCGATCTTGCATCTTAGCAAAGGATGAAGAATTTTTCCGACGCGGGATTCGTTTGTTGCCTGAAAGATGAGCCAAAGTAGTGGAAAGTGACGGACAATACTTTGAAACATAAATAAGATATCATTTTTTTAATATAATTTTTAAAATTAAAAAAAAAACGACGGGAGCTAAGTTGTAGACCTATGTATGTATAGTCAAGATTCAATTTTTTGTATTTAAAATAATCTATATATACACAAAAGCACATCGATCGCTTATCAATATCGAAAACTATTTATAAATATAGTTACAGTTATGATGTTCCATCTCCTAGTCATATTAAGAAGCCCTAAGAGATGTTGCTTGCAACATTTCTTAGAGCTCACAGTCCCTCTTTCCTGCCCTAGGGGTCACAGTCCTCCTTTTTTGCTACAAAATCGAAAATTGGTATAGAAATTTTCATTACTACTCAGCGGAGGCACTTTGTGCCTGTCCTTTGGACAGCTAGTGTTTCTATATTTAATTCCTTATATTACTTTTTGCGAATTGTGAATCGATGGTTATATTCATGTGACTTCAAATAAACCTTTATCGATTAGGTAAAAGGTATATCGGTGGAATTTTAAATTGCTTAAGAGCACTGAGGTAGCTTCAAAGCGCTTAGTTTCATATTTTTAATATTAAATGTTAAGCAATATGTTGAAAGTTTTACTTCTTTTTGCTATTGAACGATTTAAATACTGTGCATAAGCTGACCACTTTTATTTCATATAATATTATATTTTTCTTTTCTTAGTTTTACGTCTAATCCTGCATAGCAGGGTAAGCAGAGATAATTCTCGCGTTTTGACAGGAGGTTGCTATATTTCCGAATGGAAATCGAACCCACAATTAGTTGTGCTTACAGTCACACGCTGTCGCACTATGCCACGATAGTCTCTATAATAAATCTCCAAACATGTACCAAAGGAAAACGTTTTAGAAAGATTTTTTTGTTATAACTGAAAACTACTACATACTGGAATAATTTTAAGCACTAGATTTATTTCCGTTAGTACTAATAATACTGACGAAATAATAAAATAAATGTGTAAATTCATATGGCAGTGATGAAGTGTAAAATTTTTTTACAGGTGAATTGACGTTAAAACACTTTTTAAAAATCTATGATCCTTTGTCGAATAAATTATAAAAGGTAAACCGGAATCGTGTTATATAGAGACTTGCCCCTGGTACATGGTAAACTCTAAATACAAAACAAATAGCTCCCGCAGCAAGGTGTAGCGTTTACCTAACTCAATTTGTCCTGGTCGGTAGCAAGGCAGGCCCTATCAATATCGACCATCAGTACAGCAGCCATATTAGAAAATTTATTGATAAACATCAAACATAAATTTATTATCGAATCGATATACTATTACATTATTTTATTTATTATTTATTTAAATAATTACTTAAGTTTATTTAGGGCCGAGTGGCGCAGAGGGATAGTTTCTGACTATAAACGTAATAGTGGAGCGCCTGGGGGTTTTTACCTCGGATTAGAGTTATAGTGAATGAATTAATATGATCGATGTGGGATATTGTTTATTAAACTATAAATTGCAATGTTTACCCAATTTTTTTTGTGCACTCAATTTTTTCATCGTTTAAACAAATTATTATAAAAAAATAATTGATGACCATATTGTTTCACTTTAACACTTGTTCTGTGAATATTGTTCTTCTATAACAGGGTAAATTTGTTTTTTTAGTAAAAAATTCTTGTATATTTTTGTACTGGAAGGTGTATTGTGGACGACGTTTTTATATTGAACTATTACAAAATATTTTGTATTGCTTAATTTGTTAAGTGATTAGATTGAAAACTACAGTTCATAATTAAACTAATTAAATAATAAATAAATCTTAAATTAAAGATAACTTTCAATAAAAAAAAATATGACAACAATGAATATTGAAGAAGTACATTGGAATTATCGCCTCCGAAAAAAAACTTCAAAGTAGCATAAATTTCAATAATTGGGAAAAAACTATTTTCTTTGCGGACAAGAATCTGATAAAACAAAAAAAGTTAACTTAAATAAAGGTCGGCGTCGGCAGATTTCATACATACACAACACTCCAATTGTAAATGAATCCATCACGAATTTTACGGGTTGTGACACTGATTCTGCCTTTTTCAATAAAGGAAAAGTGAAGTTTGCCAAAAATTTTGAGAAACGAATTTACACGACTCAGTAAAAGTATTTCAAAATATCAATGAAGACCCCAATAATATATTGCAAGCAGGTGTAGCATGTATTTTGAGTTTATATGGCGTTTCGTCTAAAACTCATGATTTAAATACATTGAAATTCAATTCTTTCATAAAAACAACAGCCAAAAATATTTGTGTTCTTTTGTCATCACTGCCTCCAACAACTGATGCAGCGTTTGAGCACCTTTAAAGAGTGTATCTACAAATTCAGATATGGCTAGGAATGACGTAGTTATTGAGAATTGGGAATAGAATATAGAATAGTATTCCAATAACATGTAAATCCCAATAGCAATGATAATTTATTATAAATGTTATTTTGTAATTCCAAAAAAGGGATGTAGAGCTGCGAGTGAATGCAGAAAAAGTGTATACTTGTATGTTTACTGTGTACTGTGTGTATACTGCATGTTTACTGTATGTATTGTGTGTACTGCATGTTTACAGTGCAGCGAAAATAGTTGTTTCAATACTTCACTTATTATACAGATAGAAGAAGTAGAAGAAAATATTCGATGTAGACAACAATGTATAAATATATTATACTAGCGGCCCGCCCGCGGTTTCGCCGCGTGAACTATTTCGTTATATTGCAACCCTCGCGGCGCATTTTTAAAAAACAAAATAGCCTATGTTTAAGCTTAGATTATGAACTATATTTATGCCAAAATTCATTACAATTGGTCAAGCGGCTTAGATTTTTCATATAAACTTTCATCCCCTATTTCAACCCTTTAGAGGTTGATTTTTGAAAAAATAAGTAGCCTATGTTAGACCCAGTCACTTTTACTTCTTTCATTCTAAATTTCATCCAAATCGGACCGGTAGATTAGCCGTGAAAGCGTGACAGACAAACACACAGACTTTCGCATTTATAATATAAGTATGGATTTAAATAAACAGATTTTGTATTAATATATTTTTTCTCTTCACATTAGTCACCATTAATTACCTTATTTTTTTAAATGTACATAACAGATCACGTTTCATTTATAATTAAACTGGCCGAGGAATTCCATTGTACATGAAATTATTGTATATAGAATTACTGTCGCTCCACTCTCCCCTCCACGTTTTTCTACGTTTTCTACCTATTCCTACTGCTATTTTTATACACAGTTATCTTTGAAAAATGTTCCTATATGTTTACTCAGGTAAGATTTAACATATTAATAAAAAAAAAGTACTGTTTAAAGTGAAACAATATGGTCAAAAATTATTTTTTTATAATAATTCGTTTAAACAATGAAAAAATTGAGTGCACAAAAAAAAATTGGGTAAACATTGCAATTTATAGTTTAATAAACAATATCCCACATCGATCATATTAATTCATTCACTATAACTCTAATCCGAGGTTTTACGGTTTTGAATGCTCCAGGCACTCCACTATAATGGTTGTGAACTTGGGAAGTAATTATATTTTAATCTTCATTATTTCTCCACTCTGGATCTCAAGGTAAAGCGCGGCGTTGAGTTCCGCCACTCCACAAACAATAAGTGGCTTTGTTTTCTGGTGGAAAGTAGATAACCTAGTGGCATGACAGTCCGGTGCATGTGAAAAAAATGACTAAAGTTTACAATATTTTTAATTGAATATTTGAAAAGTTTTATGCCTTTTGTATACAACAAAAGTAGTTAGTATTAGCCTGGTCCAATTGTAATTGTAGGGAACTTTTTGCAATTATTGTATGTTTAGTATTTTCTTATACATATATGTAATTATAATATAAAATAATACATACACATTCATACATATATACATAGCAAATATATCTATCAAATTTATGAATTTAATAATAATAAATATTTCTATTTAGTTTAATCATAACAGTGAAAGGTGCAGTTTGGAATATTTTCGCTTTTTAGCTTTACGCTGTATTCCGCACACAGCAGGGTAGGCAGAGGGAACCTAGTGTTAAGACACTCCGTTCCTCACTTTCCGCCGAATTCGGAGGCACCGAATTCGGAGGCATAGCGTGTTAAGTGGCGGAATTTAACGCCGCGCTTTACCTCGACACCAGAGCGAAGAAAATAAAAACATAATTTCCACTCCTCGAGTGGGAATCGAACCCACAACCAGTCGTTTACAGTCACACGCTTGAGCCACTGGGCCGCGACTGGCCTCAATATAGATGTGCAATAATGAAAAAGTGGTGTTGAATCATAAATAACATCTAACCGTGAGTTGACTTATTCTAACATCCATCAACTACGTAATGACTAGTCTTAAAAAAAACACTACTGTCAATAATCATTAATGAATATACAAGTCAAGTCTAAGGCTTGTTTGGATTCTAAAAACATTTTAGAATTCCGATCCTATTTATTGAAACAGCATCGGAATTCTAAAATGTTCTGTTTTTTAAATATAAGTAGATAGAGTTGACATTTTTAGTTTTATTTCTTTACTGTCATATTATTAAGGAGGGAGTGTTTTGACACTAGGTACAGTCTAATTACCCTGCTACGCGGGAAATCTCGTAAAGCTGCAAAGCTAAAAGTATTTATCTTAGACGAGCTTAACATACAATTATAATAAACGATGACTTTTAACGGGTTGGATTGCCACTCGAGGAATCAAAATATTTAATATTTCCATATTCTTCGCTCTGGTGTCGAAGGTAAGCGCGGCGTTAAGTTACGCCACTTAAGACGCAGTGCCTCCAAAATTCGGTGGATAGTCCGGAACGGTGTGTCTTTACACAAGGTTCTCTCTGCCTACCCTGCTGTGTGAGGGATACAGCGTGAAGCTAAAAAAGATGTCTCAGTATTAAATAACGAATATCTCATTTTAAATTAGTATATAGAAATATCTATATTTCTATCAGGACCAGCGGCAGAATAACAAAAGCGAAGGGAGTCTGCAGAGTAGCAAAATGGAATGGTTAGTTAGACCTACATAAGATAATATAACGTATAACATATACCTACGTTATGCGTACATATATGTATATATGTTAGTCCCTGAGCTTGTACGGCGTGAACGTTTTCATTCGAAGAGCCAATATCAGAATTGCATTGAAAATACAATGTTATAAATGTAAATTCATTTATAAAAATATTCGATTTCTACTAGGTAGGTCAATTATAAGATATACATAAAGACTCTGAGTTAATTTTTTGCTTTCTTATTTTTTTTTTTTTTCTCTTTAGTACGCCACTCGAGGAACCCAATAGGACTCAATTTAATAACCAATCAAGATTTTGGAACATTGTATACAAATCACATTTAAGAAGTTAATCAGTCGCTCAGTAACAAGTTTTATACGTACATAAGTATTATTTGCAACTAGTCGTAAACAAGTCTCAATATGCTGAGATGTACTCGTAGATATGAGTGTGCATGTGTATTGTATAAAATATATCTGACAGGAGACCTCGAGCTATGTTCAAAAGGCGCGTGTTCAAATTCAAATACCTGTAAAGTACATGATCTACTAGAAATTAAATATGTTTATCGTAGAACCTTTGTAGAGGCCGTTGTCGCGCAGTGAAACAGTGTCTGTACAAGTTTTAAACGTAGATAAATATTATTTGCAAGTAGTCGTATAGAAGTCTCGATATGCCGAGATGTAGACGTTAGTGTGCATGTATAATGTATGTTATATAAAATATACTCGTATCTCAAAGGAGCCGAGAATTTATTCAGAAGGCGCGCGTTCAAATTCAAATACCTGTAATGCACTTGATCTACTAGAAATAAAATATGTTTACTGCTGCAGGTATAGTATACAAAGTTTTATTTTGTTTTTTTTTTGCTTGTAAAACCATAGAATTTAACTTTACAACGGTAAAGTCCGTTGTTGCAAAGTGAAACTGCTTGTTAGTAAAATAACACAATCATTGTAGATTTGATTTCCTCACAAGGAATGACTATATATTATTGTCATTTCTTTGCTCTAGTACCTAGAAATAGTGCGGCATTTAGTACCACCGTTTAACAAGCAATGTCTTGATTGTCAGATCGAAAGTTCAAAATAGAGTGTCTTGACGCTAAAGTTTCTCTGACTCCCCTAATAAGCTTAAAGCGTGAAGCTGCTTGTAAAACATATATCATATAATACTACAATATTTATTAATTAAATTTACAGATTAAAATAACAAAATTTTATCTCGGAGCAGAATTCTGTCAGTATCATATGATCATAACTAATTATTAGAGTAAGTTATTATGTTTCTATTCTAGCTTCCAGCAATATTTTGTTTTAAAATCTCAGGTTATTTCTTTGTAATACAAAACATATTGACGCGTAAAACAAAGCAACATGTATATATGTACAGCACTTTATATTAAAGTGTTTGTGAAGCACATGATAAAATGTGTAATATTTATTTTATTAGATTGATATACTTATACGTTATTGTAAAAAATATTAGCTTTCTATATTTGTTTTCCGTATTAAGTAACATTAACTGTGCTAAATATCGTTCCCATCAAAACGGGTCAAAAGTGCAGCTCAGGTGCAGCAAGTATTAATATAATAATAATAATGATCATATGGCAAATTTGAGGTCAATTGTGGCGCTAGGGCACAAAGTATAATTGTAAACAGGGCTAGCTGTAGATTCTATTCTCACTCAAGAAATGGTATTATTTAATATAACTACTTTCTTCGCTCTGGTGTCGAAGCAAAGCGCGGTCTTAAGTCTCCAGATTTCGGCGGAAAATGGGGATTGGAGTGTTCTAACACTGACAGAAGCTAAAAAAAATATATAGCAAATTTAGTAATAAACAAACAAGTTATAGTTACATACAACTAAAAAGTTATATTTGCAAAATGGTTTTTTGCTACATCTCGCTTACTTTGCGCATAACTTGTGACATGACATGTCTTTTTTCAATTTTTGCTCATAATCGAACTCAACACCAGTTTGTCGAGTGGCGAAACTCAACCCTCCGCCTTAGACACAAGAGCTAAGAAATGAAAATATAATAACTTCTAGAGAGGAATTCCAACTTACAATATTCGCGTTTACAGTCAAACGCTGTCTCACTGCGCCAGGTTGGATTTTTTTTTCAAACAATTCACAATATACTACATGTACAATATGTTCATATGTAAGTAAGGTTTTCTTTACCTTAACGCAATATATGGCTACGATAAAAGAAAAGCAATCCTTCGCGTGATTTCATTTTGAGAACACCTTGTTTTTTACCAACAAAAGGCGCGGGAAAACTGTTTCTGATAGACGACTTGCCTTTAGTTGAGGTATAAAATATTCTTGTTCCGGGCCATTAACCTTGACTAAGATTGATTTTATTCTGCAAACTGCGAAGGAAATGTGTTAGTGTTATATACATGAAAACTTAGACGGAAAAATGTACCTACTATTTTTGTAATTTTAAGCTTTAAAAAATAGCATGGCAGTACTCGTATGATGATGCCACTCGTATGATGGCAGTGTCGTCAGAGAGAATCTAGTACTAAGACACTCCCCTGGCCACTTTTCGTCCGAAATATCGATTTTGCATGCAATGCGTCGACTTTGAACGGTACGTCCGCAAAAAATGCCGCGCTTTGTCTTAAGTAAGGAGAAATGAAAATAATTTAAATATAATCATACCGCCTAGTTTGAAACAAACTAACAACCATCGTTTTTCCGTCAGACGCTGTCCCATTACGCCACGACGGCCTCTACAGAACTGCTGCATTATTGGCTTGAATTGTATCTACCTATCTATATACCCGCCCAAAAACATCTTAATACCCTATTATGATACAGTTTTTGCCGTTCAATATTTTCTTTGCATTACATTTTTTTTTTTAGCTTCGCGCTGTATCCCGCACACAGCAGGGTAGGCCTAGAGTTAAGACACTCCGTTTCCCACTTTCCGCCGAATTAGGAGGCTTTGCGTGTTAAGTGGCGGAACTTAAAGCCGCGGCTTACCTCGACACCAGAGCGAAGAAAATGGAAATATTCAATATTTCCACTCCTCGAGTGGGAATCGAAACAGTCGTTTACAGTCACATGCTTGTGCCACTGGGCCACGACTGGCCACAATATATATATACAGATATTCTTTTTTTTAAATCAATTAATTATTATTATCTTTTGACTCGAATTCAACATATTACGTGTTAAGTAGTGGAACTCAACGCCACGCTTTATCATACCAAAGCAAATAAATGAAAATATTTAGTTGTAATCATTTCCCAGAGTAAAAATTGGACCCACAGCCATATTCGTGATTCTTTGTATATTCCAAATAATAACTTTTATCAAAAAAATATAGCGTAGCTTATTTTCTAAAAGAAAAGTAAAAAAATATACCAGACTTTTTTCCTATTTTGCAGTTGTTCTCGATATTCTTGCGTGAACGTAAAACAAATATGTTATGATTAATATCTGCGGATGCACATAAATTTCTTGGTTCGTTGAGCATATTGCGTATGTTTTATATTTACCAACGTTATTATTATGGGCCATATAGGATTAAGATATTACGATATTATTATATCTAACCAACCAATACGTTTATTTTGCTTGTGATCTTACCCGTATGATGATGCCATTGTGGCTTTAACTATATATACGATTGGTTGTGGGTTTTATTCCTACTTAGGAAAACTACAATGGAGAATGTTAACTAATTTTGGTTATTAGTATCCCATATTCTATGTCAAAAATAAAAAATACTAGTGAAAGAATTACTTCGATACGTCAATTAGTTTCCGAGTTATAAGTAAAACAAGTTGTAAGCGACCGGTGAACGTGTGACGTCATCCTACAACACGCTCATTCTGGCACTCTCAATCCGCTCGTGGTCGCTCGCCCGTTCGTCGTAATTATACTTAAATACTTTGTAAAATATCTTTAACACTTTCCTTCTTTACTTCTATAACGCAGTCATCAGTAAGCGCGCCAGGCGAGGCACCAATCATAGGCCAGTCATTCTTAAAAAAAAGATCAGATTCTGCTATTTTTACATTGTGTATCTTTTGTTGTACACTGAGCAACTTCGTGCATTTTTGAAGCTGTTATACGTCCGTAGCGCATCTCAAACCACAAATTTGGATCTGATTGAGCTGTTGTACCCTCTTTTACTTGATACCTTGATTCCGTCATTTCGTTTTTACAAATTGTTATAAAAGTTTCGACGTCAAAATCTACACAGGATTTTTTTAAATGATTCAATTATGAATAGATCTATCTAAATATATCTTTTCAACTTCTTTTTTTCACATATAAAATGTGAAAGAAAACACTTTATTTCATGTTCCCAGAGTTTTAATGTTAAACCATTGTCAAAAATATTTTTCCATTCTGACCGGCTTCATGAAGTATGTACCAATATCAATACCACTTGTACCACAATCTTTAGCTTCAAATCAAAATCATTTTCGGTGTGGTACCAATACCTGAGTGCTTAGATTTTTTCAAATAACACTTGGTAGCATTCGTTGAAGGCTCGTCACTTCGACGATGTAGCCACATTAAAAATGCTGTGCTATAGCATATATCTATGCTATATGTGTACAGCCACCTCTTCTGGCGGCACAATCACCGCAAGTTACATTTAAAACTTCTTGATTCTTTTCATTGCATTCTGAACTACAATGATAAGGTGTGGTACGTACGCGGTGTTCTGGCGTGATTCTCCATTTAACCGTACATACATCACCTACTCTCTTTACTTTAATATAACCTGTTGGTTATGTTCAAGTAACCGTTGGCGATGACCGGTTTCAAATAAAAATAATTATATACATATGCCATACATATGTTAGTAAAAAATTAAAGAAATAAAAAAGGTTAGTACACAAAAGTACGTAAGGCCATTTTTTTTTAGAAAAACAAAACACAAACATAAAAAGGTTTAGTAAATCTATAACATTCAACCAAGGACATCTACATCGTAGGTAGTATCCTACTTTCTACTAATATTATAAATGCGAAAGTTTGTGAGTGTGTGTATCTTTCACTGAACGGATCTGGACTGAAAATTGACAGTTTCCGAGGGAAACGCGGGTGAAGCTGCTGGTGGAAGCTAGTATGCAATGTATATTTTTTTATTTAAATTTACTAAGAAAAGCGGGACATATACACATATATATATATATATATATATATATATATATATATATATATATATATATATATATATATATATATATATATATATATATATACACATATATATGTACATACGTACCTACTTACATATAGCTACAGACTACATTTTTTTGTCTTAAAGTTATTTAACGTAAAAATTTAACGGTAGGTAGGTACTTCTAGTATTTGAGTTGCATTCGTCATTATGACATTAGTAAGATATTTTGAACAGTTAACTTTTAAACATAAGTATTACGGAAAGTTTATATTACTTAACTTTGCATTTTTATTCCTCACATTTCGGCGGCAACAAAATCACTGTTTGACGATAAATAATGCGCAACCATTAATCCATTTATTTTAAGTAGATTATCCCTTTTTCGAATCCTTCATCCATTTTATTAATCGAATAATATTTACCATTATTAGACTACTAATATAATTACGCGGACGAAAGCACAACAAATCCCTTTACACCTAATATAACAGTGTTGCAAAATGACGTCACAAGTGGTCAAGTGGTTTTTAGCGGGACTCGATATTTTTCAAAACTTTGAATGCCTATAAAATCAAAACTACTAGATATTTTTGACTAAAACAAAAACTAATGTATTTGTATACTTCTAAGCTTTACTGAGACAAAATTTCAAGTAATTTGGCATACCTAGTAACATTATCCATTGTTATAAAGTACGTTTGTTTTTTTATTTAACGTTTATTATGTTGTGTATTACGGGATGTAGAGGCCGCCGCCAGGCAATGTCTTGATTACAGGCGGAAAGTACAGAACTTAGAGCCTTTCGACTAGATTTTATTTATTAAAATGCATCATTAAAATTTACCATTTACTTTTTAATAATCGTGAAAATATAAATTCAAATTTTTGCCGTTACTTTACTTAAAACTACGGGTATTACGCAAATTAAATTTAAATTAATTTTGAAGCAACTAAATATTTTATTATTGGAAGCTCATATTTTATATTTTAGTAAGATTTTACGTTAGATGTTATTGTTCGCTTGTCTATTTTGTCGTAGGAATCGGAGAAATAAAAATATACTCAAATATACTCATTCCCCAAGTGGAAGTCGAACCCACTAGCAATCGGGTATACAGTTAAACTTCCCTACGATGGCTTCCTATATTTCTTTAAGATGACAAAGAGTGTGAGAGTTGTTCGGTAGGTTCCGTCACTTAACACACAATATAGAGATATTGATATTTTAAGAGTAAAAGGATGGTTTTGTATGCATCAGTATTAGCGTTCCCTGTATGCCAGAGGTATTTAAAGCTAAAGAAAATAATAGTATTTTTGTCGGCTGGTTCAGTATAACCCAGTATTTGTTACATTACGAATAATTCAACCAATTTTGAATTACAATAAAACCTCCTTTTACATTTGTTTTACTGCTCGTGCACCTATAATCTAATGCCATGAAATATACTCGTACAGTATCGTAACGTAAGCTATATAACATTTTACGAGTTGTTCCAAATAGTTCATTTTTGGTTTATTAACGACTAGTGACCTGCTCGCGGCTTCGCTTACACAATTATAGCTGTAACATATTTTCGAAGTCCCAATTTCTCGCTTATGTTAAGCTGCTTCATACAAACAATTTCATCCTCTATTCCTTATACCCATCTAAAGGGGTTTATTGATTTTTGAACAAAAATAGGTAGCATATGTTTGATCTTGGGTCATCAATGAATACTTGATTCATTGAAATCAGTCTTGAGTTAAGATTTCTTATAAAAATTGTAATTCCCTGATTTGTAATTCCTTGAAAAATTGTAAATCAACTGATTTGCAAAAAAAATGTAGTCTATGTTTGATCCTAAATCCATGTCTATTGTCATTCCGAATTCCTTCTAAATCAATCTTGTGATTTAACCGTGAAAGCATAACAGACCGTCAAACTTTCGCATTACATTAGTATGGATATGGGTTTTATGTCAAAAAATAGAATAAAGAGCAGGTGCTAGGAGCAGATTTATTCATAGAACTTTACGAGTGCTAATAGTAGGTCAAATTAAGTTGACTGGATGTATAAACGAAGTCAAGGCCGGCCGTTAATTACTAGTACAAAATATAAGCAACCCTCATTTCGCTATGTTCTTAGCGCTTTTTGTTAGTTAATTTTAAATTTTAATACATTTTACTTATATTGTTAAATTAAAAATACACTGATTTTATATAATTATGAACGTTGTTTTTGTGAACGTAATTAAATTCAATTTGACTGTGGTAAAGAAAACTAGACTTTTGTTAAAGTATATTTAAGAGACTTTTGTTGAAGTATATTTAATTTTTTTTATAATTAAATTAAGACATTGTAATGTCATTTCGCTTTGTTGGGAGGAATTTGTCTATATACGTCTACGTATCATGTGTTTGTACTCGCACCATATCTATACTATAATAAATCTGTAAAAAAGTTGTGTCTGTACATTGAATATTTTTACGAAAAACCAACTCAGGGGGGCTTAAAAATAGTAATAGAATACAAATCTATCATTTTTGAAATTTTTCTGTCTGTTTGTCTGTTTGTCTGTTTGTACGCGCACATCTTTTGATCCACTGGACAGATTTGAATGAAACTTTTTTTGTTCTATAGCTATTATCCCTGAGCAGGTTATAGGCTATTTTTAATTTCGAAGAATGGAACACCTGACGTAGAATCATAACAGACCTGCCTAAATATAATATATACGGAGAAGCCGCCATAATAAAATTTGTTCAATGTGATGAGCATTTTGCAATGAAATTTTTTTTTTTTCGGATTTGGAACACCTGATGAAGAACTATAACAGTCCAGCTAAAATATGAGATATACGGAGAAGCCGTCTTAACAAAATTTGTTCAACGTGATGTGCATTTTGCGATGACATAATTTTTATTTGATTTGGAACACCTGATGAAGAACTATAATAGTACAGCTGAAATATGAAATATACGAAGAAGCCGTCTTAACAAAATTTGTTCAACGTGATTTGCATTTTGCGATGACATAATTTTTATTTGATTTGGAACACCTGATGAAGAACTATAATAAGTCCAGCTTAAATATGAAATATACAAAAAAGCCGCCATTACAAAATTTGTTCGACGTGATGAGCATTTTCAATGATTTTTTTTTGGATTTGGAACACCTGGTGAAGAACTATAACAGTCCAGCTAAAATATGAGATATACGGAGAAGCCGTCTTAACAAAATTTGTTCAACGTGATGTGCATTTTACGATGACGTAATTTTTATTTGATTTGGAACACCTGATGAAGAATATATATAACAGTCCAGCTAAAGTATAATATATACGTAGATGCTGCCATAGCAAAATTTGTTTAACGTGATGAGTATTTTGCAATGACATAATTTTTTTGAAAGCCTTTTGAATGTAATAAAATAATAGGCATTTTCCATATAAAATTCAAGATCTCGAAAATTTAATTAATAACCACGATTGACCAGCTGAGCTATAAAAAATGAGTAAATGCCGCATTAGTAAAATTGTCACATACGAGAGGTAGTTTTAGTAAATAAAAAAAAATCAAATATTGAAGCCATTGTGGCGAAATGATAGGGCAAGACAGACAACGTCTATTGTGGATTCGATTTCCATTCGATTGAAATAGTTATATTTAAACTATTATTATATTTTTACTCTAGAAACACAAAGCTGAGCGTTTAGTATCCGCATACAATGTCTGTTATCTCGAATTGGGGTATAAACGGAGAATGGAATTTCATTAGTCTTCAAAAACGTTAAGTTGGATCATCGTTATATTATGGGTTATATCTGATAAAGTCTTAGAGAAAAAAATTATCACTTTAATTATAATTTTGAGCTTAAGTTTCAATGGATGTCGGAATGTCTTGACACTAGGTTGTCCCTGAAAACGCGTGAAGCTAAAAAAATACTCTCCTATAATAAAATTGTAATAAATTGTGTTTTTAGTGTAGCTGTTATAACTTTGGGCTCAACGTTCAATGTCAACGTAGTATATGGAAGTAGTATGATATATAAAGTCATGAGGTCCTTGCAACTGTTTGCGTGGACCTCATGACTTTATATATCATACTACTTCCATGTTGAAGTTCTGTAGCTTCAACATAAGTCTTTTCAATATGTATAAGGATGAATAATTAAAAAAATAAGTATACAAAGTTAATGTTAGTCACAGTGGCGCAATTGCGAAGTGTCTGACTCTAAAAAAGGTTATAGGTGTTATTCTAAGTATTGTTTATATTTTGAGAAATATTTGAATACGTACTTGAAGCTGCCATCGCGCACTGGAATAGTGTCTGACTGCAACACAATGGTTATGGGTTCGATTCCCATTCTGGGGAAATATTATATTTTATTTTTCATTTCTTCAGATAGCGTCTGAATAAATTGTTTTGATTATTGAGTTTTTCTTCGATGGTACGGCTATATTTGAATTTTTATTTTCTGCCCAAAAGACTAAATGCAGTGTCTCGAATTCGGTCTTAAAGGGACTCGCCAACCTATTATAATTTTGACCCCAAATTTCAAAGTAAGGTAGCAATAGAAAAGTAGTATGTATATTATAGTCATAAAGGCCACGCAAACGAAGTTGCGGGCAGTTGCTAGTTAATAATAAAAAATATTGAAATAGAAATCGTATTGCAAAGGCCGTCGAGGCCGCGTGACTGTAAAATGCAATGGTTGTAAGTTGGATTTCCTTTCGGGGAAGTATTATATTTAAATTATTCTCATTTCTCCGCTCTGGTACCTAAGTCAGGTAGAAAGGGAAGAACAGAGAGTGGAGAACGGAGTATCTTGACATTAGGATCTTTCTGACTACCCTGATAAAAGGTGAACCTGCTTTTATTATAAAATTTTACTACGTTTTACTTCTGTTGTTTGATAAAAAATGTACGGATTTTATACAATTACTTCAACTTTGTTTTTGAAAATGTAATTGAATTTAACTTTACTTTGGTCAAGAAAACTAGACCTTTGTTTAAGTATATTTGAATTTATTTTTTTATAATTAAAACGACGCCGTAAAAACAAACCCTCGCAATGAGGTAGCTTCTAACTGTAATCAATATTGATTCATGGTTTGATTTCCACTCGTCGGAATGATATATTTAAATTAATTTCATTTCCCTGCTCTGGAATTAAGACAAAGCGCGGCGATGAGTTCCACTGCCCAACACTTAATCTCTCGAATTCAGATAAAAAGTGAATAACAGAGTGTCTTGACATAAAGTTATCTCTGATTACCCTGCTATGCGGGAAAAGCCAGCGTGAAGTTGTAAAAAAACCGTCGTGTCTAAGTTGGGAGAAATCTGCTGCTACCTGTGACCTTTGTAGGGTCTTTATTGAACAAAACTGCCCTTCGTAACAAATTTCGGAGCTTGTTTACCATTCTGCTATTCTGTCTGTCTATTATCTAGATTTCTCATATTCTGTAGTATGGTCTGGCTTTCTACGTTCAGTTATACTAGCCGTATTAATCAGTCACCAGTCAGTGTGGATATGAATGGAACAGTTTCATATGTTCTTTTCTCATTCTACGTGTTCGACTAATATTTTAAACGGTATATTGATAGTTTTAATTGTTTCATTATTTTTGCATCAGAGGTTTGATTGGCATTATCCACTACAAAGCGGAGCATAGGTCAGGCTATTCAATGTACCACATACATTGCTTGCAAAACGAATTCAACGTCTTACCAAGACGGAGATATGGAATTATCAATAAATATAATTTTCCCTAGAGCTACAATCAGTCAGTCAGTCAAATATTGTCCCACTGGGCGACAATGGTATAATAGTTTAATACTTTCATCCTAATAATAATCTCTATAAGCTTTTAAACACTTATACCGTTAACATATTCTGATAATAAATAACCCGAAAGCGGTTGTACTGATCTATGTTCAAATGAAACTTTATTTTATTGAGAGTGAAATAGCATTAATAAGTGTAGTATTACGTATTTTATAAAGCCGATTACCGGCGTCCGGTTCTCATTAAACCAATAATAAAGGGTTACTCGTTTAAAGGCTTTCGTAATTAATAGGATTACATAAAGGCACTAGTAAAAATTATGTTTGTAAAATTTTATTAAATAAGACTATTTAATTAATTTCCACCGAAAATGTGGAAGCTGTAGCTTTAACACATATTGATTTTTAAAATATTATTTAATTTTGAAATGGATTTTTTTATTATGTTTTGGATATTTATTTGATTTCCAACTATGTACCTACATATCAAGTATATTTACCTAACAGTAAAGAGTTGTAACTATTTTAATTGTATAGCTTCTGGTTTTTTTCTCTCTTTGCAGGGTAGTCAGTGTAAATTTAGTTTTAGACAGTTTTGTAAAAATTGACAGTTTGTTTGAAAAAGTAGTCAAGGTTTATTTCATTTAAATTTCCGTTGAAAATTGATAAGTAAAAAATATATAATTTTTACTTAAGTAAAGAGGAAACACTTGAGCTCAGATTCTTAAGATAAGCTCAGGTCAAACGATTTTCCTCACTTCCGTCAAGTGTGATACACTTGAGTAAAGGTTACAGGTTTGAGATATTTATCAGCAATTTCATTGTATTATATCATTGAAATATTTAAAAAAAGATAAGATGTCAAAACTTTACCCCGGAAACAATTTATTGCCGAAAAGTAAGATTTTTTTACTGAAATGAAAAAGTAATTTTGTTACAAGTAATGTAGTTACGAGATGAATCTAAAGAGTGTTTTAGTTTCGCGCGGCGTAGAGTTCCACCACTTAACACGCAATGTCTACACGCAGTTTTAGGGAAAAAGAAGAGGATACTAGGTCTGTGCAAACTGTTGTTACAATTAAAAATACGTGGAAAAACGTAAACGATGTCTGTAATCTCAGCATTGTAGTAAATTGTACCTTTGTATCAAATAAAAGCTACGGAAATGAGCTCTCCTTACAATAGTTTATACTGCATGTATATACACAATATATATACTCTTCACTATCATATCTTCATTACTAAATGTAACATGTTTTCTACATAACTGAAAAAAAAGGATTTTCTGATATGTAATTTTTTTAAATGTAGTTTTATGTTTTTGGAGTGGATCGATACTATAATTTCATGTTCATCTATTGTCCTAAGGATATATTAATTTTGTTTGACAATCATTATTACTTTATATAGAATATTAATTATGTAATAACACATCTGCAATATACATATTGTAGATAATAGATGAATACTAAATATAGTGGACACTATATTTTGTCGATATTTATCAATAATTAAAAAAGACAATAGTCAAATAGACTGAAAAGTATAAAAAATATAATAAAATGTCTAAGGTAATACGAGGGTAGTAAATATGTTCAAATATGATACAAAAGTAGATTTATTTACATATAATATACCTATAGCTGGATAGCTTAACGTTCGCCTCCACTGAATTTGAAATGTTCCTAAAAAGAATGAAAAATGAGGAAGCTAGTCGTAGTTTTTACTACTGAACTTTTAAGATTTTCTGGTTTATAACTTTTCTTTTAGTAGTATAAGGGAAATATGTGATAATAAAAAATTATGTGTATAAAATAACTTTTTAACAAAATCAAGACTGTGTTGCATGGCGGACCTTAACGCCTTTAACTATATTGTCTTGTCGGAAAGGGGAAAGTAATAAGCATTACGTGCTGTACACAAACCCACATTTGCTTATAAATATGTGAAATTATAAACATCCAGCAAGCAATTACCAAATTGTATTTCACGTTTGTTCTATAAGGCGACAGTCTCCAATCTGTTTAATGTCTAACTGCCGTTTGCTCGAGCTTCGATTTTCTAAGAAATCTTGTCTGAGACAGTTTTTTTTTTTATTTTTAAATGCATTCCATTCAAGCTAGAGGCAAAACATTGAATGTAACAGTTCTCTGCTTATAATTTATATGAAGATATTCTCTTTATTTTGCAACTTCACATTTTTTCGTGCATAACAGGTTCGTCAAAGTGTAGTGCCAAGTGCTAAGACATGTCGTTCTCCACTTTCTGTATTCTTCATCTTTGTATTAAACTAAACTAAAAGCAGCTTCATGTCTTTTACCGCATAGCGGGGTAGTCACAGAGGACAGTATCAAGATACTCCGTACTCCACTTTCCGCCCGAAATCGAGACATTATGGGTTGAGTGGCAAAACTCAACGTCGCGCTCTATCTGTGGACTAAGAGCAGAAAAATGCAAAAATTATTTAACCTAAACTAAAGTATATTATACAAATATCCTAAAATACACATAATTAAAACTGTTTTGTCATAACTTAACGTGAAACAAAATTCATGTGAGTACTGGAGTACCTCAAATATTATTTCTAAGTGGTCAGTTAAATTACAATAGGAAATATGTACCTACAAAGTTCCAAATGAACAAATTAAAGAAAAGAAAAACTACATACAAAGTCTACCTCCATACTTACTCATTTAAACTTCTTGCGTCCACTAGTCTCAGCTGTGCGTTGGTTTGGCTATGGTTTTTATATGTTAAATACATACGTTTAATTTCTATATAAAACATTTCTATATAAAACAATTCATTTGCTAATTAATTTGGATCATACAATGTCTTGATAAATATTTTTACATTGAATTTACTTATTTGAACTGCTTATAAATTTAACAAATCATATTGTTTTTACGTTTACTATTTAATAAGACATATTAACCTTATTAATATTTTCGTTTCAGGTACCTACGTCTATACTCAGTGAGTGGGTTACGTTACATTTCTCTGTATTAAGATTTTTCTGGGTCGAGCCAAGCACTTATAGGGATGTCTTAAATGAATAACTTACGTCATTCTAAGAACAACACGATTGAGACGGTCTTGTGAATAAGGAATTTTACTTATTCCTACACATGAGTATAAATAATACATTTTTAGCGTAGACAAACTAAAAATATGTATAAAACTTTGAACGCAGTGCGTTTTTGAATGATTCGAATTCGTTGTTCACATGCAAAGCAATTGAATAACACTGCAAAAATGTTAAAGAAATATTTATAAGCTTATATTTCACTCAGCTCATTTTGATCCACATCCCAGAGTGGGATTAACTGAAATTTAAAATTTTCAACTTAGGATAACAATGCTAGTAGTTATAATCAGCATTTATTGGGTAAACTAATTATTTAAAATGTGTACCAATTACATATTTTTGTCAGCGCATCCAGTAATTCTATCAAAATATAAAGTTTAACTGAAACAACAGACGATAAATAAATTACATACTAGAAATAAATAAAGTTTGCTTTTAAAGTGCTTTGAAATTTGAACGCAGGATACGAACTCGCCTCTCTTGGAAACCATCATGAAATACTACTATTTTAACCGTATCAATCGAATATATTTTTGGTAATTGAATTCGCGTTTTCCATTTTCTACAGGGTCGCATAATAAGATCTTTCGAAAAAAAATAACGTTTTAAAATATATAAAAAATATAATTTAAAAAGGAGGTTCGCTAGTTGTGTTCATAAAACGATTTTTGTTTGATGAGAAGAGAAAACAAATCTAGATATTAAGTTGTTTCTTTCTGACTACCCTGCTATACAGGAAAAGCGTGAAGCTAAGTGTTTTGTTTATTTTCAATAAAATTAGAAAGTTGAAGTGTTCTCAAAATGCGAAGATGCCGTTGAAATCAATACAGCGAAAAGCTTTTTTTAAAATCGACAGCCTATTAAAGATTCTTAACGTGATATTTTTATTCGCTTATTAGTTCTCTTTGTGTGATCCAATTTTTAAATACTATAAATACAAAAAAAAATGGTCGGTGCATTATGCTAAGTGCATTTTACAAGACAATAAATAGAGTAACTTTTAAAAAACATTTTTAGAAAACTTTTGTTTTTAAAATCAGCAGGATGCTAACCCGCACCTCTCAAAAATTGTTAAGGTGCTCTGATTCTCACAATACATTTCTCCGAACAAATTGGCAAGTGAGGATACTTTTTTTAATATTAAAATTTAACAGCATTAACATATTTTTAGAAAACGTATAAGAATATGATCTCGGTATGAAAATTGAATCCCACTACGTTCATTTTTTTATATATTTACTAAAACATTTTTCATACCCCGAGTATGTTTAAATAACACTTTAAAAATGTTAAAATGGAGTAACTTTTGTGAATGAATCAAAAATGTAACATTCAATTTTTAGTTTACTTAAATAAATAAGTGATAAAAATGACAGCGCATCTCAAAGCGAGCGTTAGCAATAAGTCGTGCGGAACCTACACACGTGCTCATTAGTGTGACACAGTTATCATCCAAGTTAGATAACAATTATATATTACGGACCTACTATATACTAACTTAATACATTCAAGCACACTAGTACATATATTTGATTGCATGCCTTTTTTTATTAACCAACATGTTTTCGATACGTTAAGTAGTGATTAATTATTTGTTGTATGATTTATTTATCATATTGTTAGTAGTGACCTTGGACGGCGTTTGTCTGTAAATGAGATGCTCGTGGATTCGATCCAACTAGAGGGAATGATTATAAATTATTTTAATTTCCATGAATATAGGACTTAAGATACTACGCAGCACTAAGTTCCACCTCTTAACATGCAATGTCTCGATTTTCAAACTAGAGAACGGAATGTTTTGGCACTTCTTACGTAGAAAATGTATTTAAATGTTTACTATTATTTTATCAGTTCAGTTCTGTTCCCAAATTGTGATATTTTTTTATTGTATACAGGGTGTTTGTGCAGACACACGCAATTAATGAAAACACAATTTTAAATATATCTTATAAAAACGATAAAAATATTAAATTAAATAAAATATCTTGTATAATATAAACATTATAATTTATTTCTACTATTAATTTTTATTTGTCAATATCAACCAAAGTATGGAGTACTAAAGTAAAAATTATAAAAATATAATCTATCACGTTTTTATAAATTAACAAATATAACAAATAAACTTATTAGTGAGACCCGCGTTTTATCTTCATTTTTGTTGAAGCAACTCATCTTATGATCGTGACCAGATTGCAAATATCATGAAAAATTGCTGCTTAATGTCTGTTGTGTTCGCTTCATTTCTTATACTTAAGATGTGTGAATTTCTTAACTTCTTTTAGCTAACAGTTTCTCCCGCACTATAGTGTACATAGATAAGATAGTGACAAGTCACCCCGTTCTCTACTTTACGTCCGAGTAACAGTTCTGACAAGTGTAGCTTTCTAATTGTGAAAGAATTTTCATGATTGGTTCAGTATTTCCGTTGATTTCCATTACAAACAAAGTAACAAGCTTAATATTAGTATAAATATAAACATAAATGTTGCGTGGTCCGCATAATTTTCCTAAAAAAGAGAGTAAATATCATATAAAAAGAGAGTAAATACTTCAAAGCTTCAATTTGCTATTAATAAAATTAACCAACACAATAGCAGTTCTAACAAGAATTCTTTGTCGTATGACGTCCGGTTTTAATAACTGAAGAAAATAAAATAGAAACAAAGGCTTGCTATGATTAAAACAGCAACTTTTTCAATGTTATTAACCCTACCCTTTTATTATTTATAATTAAAATATATTTTTCTTTCAATATTAAAGAAAAAATCGTTTTCTTATATTTAATTTCTTAAGTAAACTTATTAACTTTTTATGTCATGAGTGGCATGAGTTCTCAAAGTGACTTTTTTTTAATTATACATATTTTTTTTAATTATGTACATTTTTAAATGAGGTACGCAGAGAGAATCTAGTGTCATAACACTTCGACTTTCCATATAGAATTCGAGACCTTGTAATGAGACATAGATCTTAATGTCTCGCTTTGTCTTGTTAACCAGAACGGAGAAATAAAAGATTATATAAATAGTAAGATCATTTCTCCGGCTGGGAATTGAACCCACATATAATCATGATTACACTCAGATGCTGTGGCTACTGGGCCTCGACGGCCTCGAGAACAATAAATTATATCGTTTTAACACATTTTACACACTTAGATATCATTTGATAATGAACCTAAAATATTTGGATTAATTTGAATATGAAAAATTATATATAATATATATTAAAAAAATAGTGTAAAATTGTATAAATAACTTTCAATTGAGAATAAGAGAAGTCGGATGGCTGTGGATTCAATTCCCACAGAAAGCAAAAAAAACAAGTTTACTCGTATATTTAAAATATTATCTTTTTTGTCGGTCTAATTAGACAACATAATCACTACAACAAACTATTATGACTTGAAAAAGAAATTAATTTAGCTATTTCTTTTTTATATTAAACATAACTCTTTGTTTTATGATTGATGAATCCCGACTTTAGCTAAGTCATGGAGGAATCCGACGTCTACCAAAAGTCGCGTAGCTATTTGCAACGCTATTGTATTGCTCAAAAGGCTTACGAAAGTTTAGAAAAGTTATGAGAATGGATTTCCTTTCACTTCAAGCGATGATCAGAAAATATTTAAGCAATTTGCGCCTCAAAGACAAACTTGCGATACCTTGGGAATTTGAAAAATGACTGACGTAAATGTTGTAAGCAGGCAGGCGCTGGGAATGACAAGCGATGTAAAAACGTTTAGGCACAGTAATTTTATTATGACTTATTCATTTTTACTTTATAATCTATATAATATATACAACATACTTAGATTTTTAAAGTAATATAAATAAAAAGAAAATAGAAAATTAAGACATTAAATATGAGGTCATTGCGGCGCAGTTGGATAGCATCTGAATGTGAACATGGTTGTAGGTTTGATTACGGCCCAGGGATTAACATTATTTATACAATTATTTTCACTTTCCTGCTCTCATGATTGCAACAAATCGGAGAACGGAGTATTTTTGCACTCAGTTTTCTCTGATTATGTTTTAACAATAATAAATATACGTAGGTAAAACTTAGATTTTGAAAAGAATACATCTTAAAATTTAAAGTCCACATAAAGAAAGGATTGCTAAAAGTATTCTTTTAAAAAAATATAAACATAATATGCAGTTATGGTTGTAATTATTCCAGGAAAAATTGAAATTGGTTCTTGGTATATTCAGCATTTAACTTTAATAAGGTTCTTTTGTGTGGGTTACAATAAAGCTTTAATTTTAAACGCTATTCTTAAGCCTTTTTATTTTTTTAAAAGGAGTTTTGTTAATTTTTCTTTGTAATCCAAAGTCTATTGTGTGCTATGACAGTGTGAAAATAGTAATTTGGAATTCCTAATTTATAACTCAACGCGGAAATAATCATTACATATTATGTTCGTGATAAATAGATAACTAATTTACTGGGTTATATCAACACGCATTTTGAAAAAAAATCAGAAAACGCACAGAACTTATACATATACACAACGGCAACATAACAATATATACTTATACACAACGGGATTCGAACCTGAGTTTCTTCTAATCTAGATCTATTCTATGGAAAATAATGTTATTTATTAAAAATAATCACATTTTTTAAATATCATTCGTTTTATGGAAACATGCTATAATTGAGGTAGCACGGCACTATAAATATGTATCACAAATAGGAATACTTTGTACAGGTTTTTCACATTTTCTGTACCATTTAAAGATTTTATTGAACTGGTAAAGTTTATTTTTAAAACATAACCACGTGTCTCCATGAATTAAAGAAAAATATTCGGAGAAAATGCTTAATATTTCACGAAGCACTTGTCAGTCTAATCTTACTGCCTAATTACTTACACATAAATAATACCAATATTTAAATGAATGTCATGTACACGAAACAATATATTGGCAAGTACATCGAAAAATAGAAGCAAAAATGTGATAACATAAAATAGTTCCATGGAAATTATTTTGAACAGTAGAATAAGAAATATTAGAAAATCGTATGTAGATTTTTAGATATTCGTAGTTGAATTTGCTGAACGTCATTTATCATTTACTGTTGTCGCCAGGAAATTGACTTGTACATTTTTGTCACACATAATCCTACAAGGATACCAGAAAAAAATGTATGTAATGTAATAAATGTAATTTTATTTTGCACATTTACGCTTTTCTGCGTTTAGTCAACCTTTATTAACAGCTACAGTTTTTGTTTGTTTTAATTAGTAAAACGTTATACATTTTATTTCTGTTTCTTTAATTTAATTTCTTTTTTGTTTTCTGGTTTTTATTTCAAAATAATGTTATTGTATATGTGTATATTATTTGTGTTAAAGTCAACGTATTTGAATATGGGGTATTGCCGTTAAAAGTAATGCATTTAGATATAAGAAAACCAGTTAAAAATTATTATTTAATATACAACGTGATTGCCACTGATGAATCAAATAAATTAAAAAAACGGCACGATGTCAAAGAGAACCTAAACTTAAAACACTCTTTTCTTAGTTTTCCTTCTCAAATCGAGACATTTCGTTTAGGGTGGTCGAACTTAGCCCCAGACTTTGTCTTACAGCAGAGAAATGAACAAAATTTAAAAATAATTATTTCCACCAATGGGAATCAAATTGAAGTCATAACCAATCACGTTCACAGTCAGTGTCAGTCACAGTCACAGTGGCATGACTTAACATGATAGCTATTTATATTTTTATAGATAAATATAAAATAAATCTCATGCATTTTAATGGCCAGCAATATGAATGACGGATCTTTTGACTATTCAGCGGTTCATTACGGTTATTTATAGAATTCATTATGCGTTGAAATTGAAGTGTAAAATGAATTCCTTTTAAATAAAAAATAAAATAATTTTATAATGAAGTACGTATGAAGTACTTGTTTAATTTCATTAGTAAGGAACTAAAGGAATATTTATGGATAAAAACGTGACAGCGCCCTGCCTGTGTACGCGATGTTTGTGGGTTCGATTTCCACTCAGAGGTGTGTTTTTTTATAAAATACTTTTATTTCTCTATTATAATGACAAGCGAAAGCGCGGCGTTGTGATCCGTCACTTAACACGCAGGTTCTCTCTGAATGCAGGAATGCTCTCTGAATGATTGAAAAAAATATAATTTTATATTGTTTATGTTGGTCTCATAAAATAATAAAATGTTTAGTACCACATTCCACAAGATTAATTTCCTCTTAATAACAAAGTCAATGAAAAAATATTATTCTCTTCTAAGAACATAACGTACGACCGTCATCAAAAAACGGTCGACGTTTCTGTCAAGAAGATAAAGGTACTCGATAGAAGCGTTCAATCCTATCAGACTAAAAAATATCTTTAATGTTCTTGTTATTTATCGTATATTATTTATATTTTTTACCTTTTTTCTTGTAAGTCAAAGCTTCTAAAGTAGCTTCAATTCGAGATTTGATTCCACCAAAAATATTTCATCATTATTTGGTTTCATAATTTTATATAATAACTTAAAAAAATAGTTAGTTACTTATTTTGATACTATTCGAGTAAGGCGTTGAGCTCCGCTAGATATAGCTTTAAGATAAAATAAAAATATGTAGCATATTATCTTAATATAAGAAAATTACATTTCTAATATACAAAAATATGAAATAAGAAAACCGTAAGCTCAACATTAAGATGTAATTTATTCATAGGCGAGGTGATGCGTAATCTTAGCGGCGGGAAGTTGGAAACAAAACCAAGAAAATATATCGAGTTTGATCTCATCAGAGCTTCTTCACGACTTTAATTTGAATCTGTTTTGGGTTCTTCTTTTTTTAGAGGTGTAGAAAGAAAATTAATACGAAAGTGTCAGTATTTTAAATCTCGTGGGAAGTAAGAGTGTAACAAAGGTGTCTTTATAAATCCGGTTCACGCTCAGGAAATTGTCTTTGTTTTTTGCAATATGAATATATGATAGGAAGAAAAATAGTTATAGGTTTGTTTATAATAAGTCTGGCACTAATTACTGTCTATAAATGAAAAAAAAATTAAAAAAATAAAATAATAGAATGCAAAACAATTACTTTTAAATGTGTCTCTTTGTCTGTGCCCTTTTGCAAGCTAATCTTATAAAATGGCTTAGCCGATTTGATTGCATTGTTAATATGTTATTGTATTTTGGTAAATTTTCCTTAACATTTTGTATATATCTTATTTCAATCATTTCACAAGTAAAAAAGTTACCTTAATTTAAATTATAAATCTAAACAAAGTTTGTGATTGAAGCGAGAAGCTCTCCTTCAGGAAATGATAACAGATAACTGATCTCGTATTAATATTAATGTAGTATATCAGCTTACAGAATATGAATATTAATGCCCTTTTACTATATATCAATAACCTAATACGTAAAATTTATATGTCGAATAGACATTACCTTGGATTTTGTTTAATTTCCTTGTATTTCACAAATCAGGCACAGATTGTCTGGTGATATATTACGACGTTCTGAACTCTCCTTTCTATATAATACTTTTGGGAAACAATTTATTAGAGGAATCTAGTGCCCCATATTTGCAAATCAAGAAAAATGGATATCTATAGAATATAAACATTCTTTTAACATCCAAACAAGATCGAACCCACAGTCAGACCAATTGTACTTTCATTCCTTTTTACGCATAACAGAGTCAGTCATTTTCTCCCGAAATCGAGATATTATGTATGCCAGATATACACACATTAATAATTTGATAATAATTATTCCCTAAGTGCAAATCGAAACTACAATCATCACTTTAACCGCCAGACGCGTTCCATCGGGTCGTGTGTTCTTATCAATTGTATTATTCACATACTATGTTACTTAAATTTGTCATTGATAGAACCTCAAACTATTTTTACTTTATATTTTTGATACTTTAATTTAATATAAATTAAGTCAGAGCATGTAAGTGTAGATGTCATTTTATTAAACGTATTTTAAATACATATTTTTATAAAATAATTAAATAATATAAAACACTGTAGTAACACTAAATACTGCAGTACGTATATTTACATAGTACCATTATTTTTATTTTTTTTTCCCCTTATTTTCATATCCATCTAAATTATTCAATTTGTAACCGTATTAAAACACCATTTATATATCAGCACCAGTTGCAAGGCCGCAGATCGTAAGGAAATTGCATATTTCAGACTTGTTAGCGTCGCAATTAATAGTCAAAGTCCTGCACACGTTTTATGTATGCACACATGAAAAACAACATCATAATACACAATTGGAATATTATTACATGATATTCCCAGAATTCACTAAAAACACGTATTCATTACATATATACATTCATCTTTTGCACAAAAAATACTAGTTACGTTTGTACAATCAAAAATATATAAAATGTAATTTCTAAAAGATTTTTTTATAAAAATATGCAAACTTCTACGTGACTATTAAAGCTGCGCTTGGTTTTAAATGCAAAACAGCATTTAACTACTGGAAAAAAACTGATAGTGTAATAGTATCAATGCAAATTTCTTTTCAACTCCATAAATAGTTAAAATTATTAAGTAATTGGACTAGGAATTTAAATGTGATTGTCAAAGGAAAGACATTTTTAGATGTTAAATAAAAAAAATGAACGCAGTGGGATTTGAACCAGCGCCTTTTAGAAACCGTTCAAGCGTTCTAACCGCTACCGCTTCATGCGGTCTATATTTGACTGTCAAAATTCTTATTACAACTTATTTTGTTGTTAGCAAACATTTGTGGTCAGTTTTTAAGTTTTCTTAAAATTCTTAAAATTATGTCATTTTCGAAGTGCGGAAATAGCACTTTAAGAAAAAGAATACAAATGTCTTAATGGCTTAAAACTGTGGTTGCTAAGTAAATTACAAAGATTCGTCTTTCAAAAATAAAAAAAATAATAAAATAAAAGAACAAATAAAAATATTTCAATAATAAAAGAATATTTTATTTCTGATATAAATTTAAAATTACCCTCACGTTATATGTATATTTTAAAAAGTTCATCATAACGATAGTAACATAACAAGGGAATACCATTATCTTGAATATATTTTACAGTAAATATTTATAAAGTAATTTTGCTTCGTTAAAGTAACTATTATGTAAACTTTATGATATTTAAAAATCATTCAAAATTTAGTAAGTTTGTAAATAAAAAAAAAATATAAATACAAAAAGATATATAGAATACCAGCATACAACACGTCCTTTTACTACAAATTTATTGTTTTTTTTTGTATAGAGTAGGCATAGAGTAGCCAAACAAGCCCAAATTTTGACGGAAATCTTCTTTTTGAGATCGAATTTTACATTCAAGACTCAAGTGTGATGAGTGGAGTAAACTCAATCGTCCTTCGTATTAAGGACGATTAAGAGCATATCCAAAGACTATATATTCTACACACAATCTTTAGCAAGGGAGAATGCTATTTATTAAATACTTTATTAATACTTTAAAAAAGTTTTTAGTACTTAAAGTCAGTCAAAAATATGCTTCCGTCACTTAAAATGTAACGTCTTGCCGGCCGGAAAGCCGGCAAAACTTCTTATATGGTTTTCGATTGCTTGTTAAGTCGTCGAATATAATCTATACAAGTTATTTTCATTGAAGTGTCTGTAGAGGTTTTTATATCACTTACATACTGAGAGTAATATAAAAACCGCTATTTACTAAATGCATATATGTAATTTATACACGGTAAATATACCAAAATAATATTTTTTATCTGTCTGCCTATCTGTTTATTCCATCCATTTGTCTCTGGAAGGGACGGACCGATTTTGACGGGGCCTTTACTTGCACATAGCTTATGTAATAAAGAATAACTTAGACTACTTTTGGAATTATTATTTATTTTTAAAATTCCACGCGTCAGTATGATAAATAATGTATGAGATAACTACGGATATAGTTTGTTGATGACTAAAATTATAACTTAAAATATTCTTACGGTAAAATAATATATTCTTGTTTCAGGTAAATACCTAAATCTTTACGAGAGAAAACGATCGTAAAAAGGAGTATCGTGTTTTAAAAAGGTAAAGCAATAAGCGTCATTGTTGTCTGTATTATGGCATTTATTAAGAAATATATCATTTAAAGCATTACAAGTAAGTATAACCTGCATTACCATATTTTAAATTTTTAATTTCTTTAAAATGAGATTTTATCGAGAGTGTTCTCAGCTATGACTACAAAAATAACCAGAATTAACTTGTTCATTTTAGTTTTTTTAAATTTAACCTTAGCGTTCTGGTTCTGGTTAAACAACCAGACCTAATTGAATCAGAACTATAAAAAAAAAGATTACTTTATTTTTATTCCAGGCAGTAGTAAACGAGATAATTTCTAAACTGATACGTTTTTTATACAATTGCACTGCTTTTTCTTCCATTCTTTTACATTTCCTTTCATTTCATTCGTTGAATGTGAGGGAGAGTAGAGGGTATAATAGGGAAATAGTTTTCTGTACTTAATTTATGTCCAGTTGAATAAAGAACATTCATAATATCACGGGGTTTATTATAAAATGAAATCCAACATAATTTGAATCATTGCTTTCAATGTTCCAATCCACAACAAATCATTGCAAAAGTGAAATTTATTTGCAGTATAATTTAATAAAATAAAATTACTATGAACATTATACTCGTAGAGAAAACAGCTTTTAAATTAAATACTGACAAAAAGTTCTTCTTACCACAAACGTAATTACACAAAGCAAATATGGTCATCCACCAACCAATTACATTTAAATTAACGAATAGTTTATTAAAGAATAGTATATTTAACAATTTGTAGTAAATGAAAATGCATTTTATATTTTTTAGTTAATGATCCTTCACGTCGAACTGAAACCGAATGTTTTGATGTGTTTTAATATTAATTTGCCATTTTTCACGTAATAAGGAAGTCATTTTAAAAATTAAGAAAAATACATTAAAAACAATTTTAACTAATACAACTAGAACTTTTCTAGCTTAACGCTTTTACCTGTATTGCATAGTAGCGAGGGAGAACTTTGTTTCAAAACCAACCGTTCTGCACTTTCCGTCAGAAATCGAGACTGTGTTTTAAGTGGTCGAACTTAACGCGCCGCGCTTTATCTTAGATATCTGAACGGAGAAGTGAAAATAATATATAATTATTCTTCCGAGTCGGAATCGAATCCACAACCATCATATTTCTCGCCCCGCGATGTCCTCTAGAATTAATAAATAAGTTTAAACCGAAAGAGTTTATTATGTAGGTATATTACCTGCTTGAAATTTGTAAGCCAATAGCTATACTAGGTCGTTTCAGTGATGTTAAATTATTCATTTTCAATCCAATCACGTAGCCATGAAAGTGCTCATGTATGTTTAAAAATATTTTGCACCATATTCCGTAATATTCTACATCTACTACAGTTAATACTTAATAAAATACCGGTCCGCCTGCATCATAATTAAAATATCATATATATTTTGACAACAATTTATTTTGTGAACTTTTATAGTAAGTTTTAATTGCTTCATAACGATAGAAATTTTCAGGTAAGTTGTGTAATGAATGTTCCTTATTTCACGCTTTATTCGCCAAGATTCGTTGCGTGTGTGATACAGAACTTGTTCATAACAATATGTTGTGCTAAGTAGATCAATGAAAACGTTGATGTTAAATAATATACTACTATAATGTATTTTTTCCACACACACACATATATATTTTATACGCTTCTACTTCACGCTACTTCACGCTTTTTCCAGCAGGGTAGTTACTAACCACCCATGTCTACTAATGTCAAGCACTCCATTCTCTGCTTTCGCCGAAAAACGAGATAGTATTACGTGTTAAGCGATGGAACTTAACACGGAGTGCCTCGATTTGGCGCTCGAGTCGAATAATCATCGCATTTACAGTCAGACGCTATCCTACTACACTATAAAGGCCTCGTAATTAGCGTCTCTCATTGTATATGTACCTATAAGTTTTACTTAAGATAGTAGTGAAGGTGTTTAGTGAAAGTACATATTTGTTAATATTTTAAACGACCAAATAGTTTTTCAAGAAATAAATAAAAATATTCGTTGGTCTTAGTAATAATCCCTGTTGATTTTTTTTAATAATATTAAGATTTGTATCATTTACACTTGCTTAAAGTACACATAGTCAGACATATACATATACGTACTGTATGCCATAGTTCTTGTCCCAATTATACTAGCAGGTACAAAAATTGAAAATAGATTTATAAGATGGCTTGTGCTCTGCTAGCACGTTCGGTGCGCTATAATTAAAGAACTGAGCTGAAATTTAAATTTTATTATATATTATAATTCTATATTTAGAAACCCCTTTTTGAACATATACATTGACGTATTTCCAGGATGGAATGACGTATATAAAATAATCAAAAATATTAAAAGTATTTAAAAGAATATTATATAGGAGTATGTACACGGAATTAAAAAATCAAATTTAAATTTTGCAAGTGTTTTTGAATCGTCGAGTTATCATAATACTACAGATTCGGAAAGCTGTTCTGCTAAGGGGAAAGCCGATGAGCAAATCCACTTTTCAATAATAATATTTACAAATTTATTAAATAAATACCTCATCTGATAATTGGAATATTAGTAAATAGTTTCATGTATTTTGTAAGTTACATCCTAAATAATTATTAATTTCTTATTATACAAATAAAATCATATTCTAAGCAGGAAACAAGTGAGTATAAACAACAAAATAACCTTTACGGTCGTTGTCTCGTACAAAAGGCCTTACGATATGATATGCCAAAGTAATATATATTACGTAACATCTTCACGAAGTTAATGGAACGCCTGATTAGATAGTGGGTTCCCTTCCATTTAGAATCCTTTGTCAATTTGTCACTGTAATTAATGCAATTTATTTAACAAGCCGCATCATATAAGACGCGGTGGTCTCAAAGTGAATGTAGAATAAGTGAATTTTCATTGAAGTCTTATTCAATTTAAAATTTAACTTTTAATGTATAGAGAATTAATTTGATGGTTGTGTGTGTTATATTTTGAATATTATTGTAGCTAATTTCTTTGTTATTGAAAATATATTTAATTTAATTATGAGATATTTGATTCAATTGTTGGTCCAATCGATTGAGACTGAACTTTGACACTGATTCTTTTTTTGGTCAATATTACAGTAATTCTTTACGTTAACATATATCAATCAATAATATAATGCAATATTGAAAAAAATGTCTTTACTATGATTGCTTCAAAGATTATTCCAAGGATTTAAGGGTAATATATCAATGGAATAATATAATTTTCAACTTTATATGTTATAATTCCTAGTTTGAATAGAAGGAAAATTATCTTTTCTAAATTATGCACCAACACCTCACGATATTATAAACATATAAGTATTATTATATCCTCAAGGGCAATAAAATTTAAACTTTTTGGAAACTTTGCTTTACGTTCTATACTATATACAATAGTAGATATCCTCACATCTTCTGCGTTTAAAAGGCCTAATGTACGGGAGGGACCGTTATTTAACCTGTCCGTCTCTGTCGTTAAGCACTCTAAGGCTTGCGCCAAATCATTTATATCTCCTTCGCCACAAATAAATGTAAATAACTAAGTCATCTTAAGTCTAATGGCTATGTTTTATTTTACATAATATAATATAAAAGAGACTGTAGTGGTGCATTTGGACAGTATCTGACTGCAAATAAAATGGTTGTGGGTTCGAATCCCACGTGAGGCAATGATTATACATAATTTTTATACCTCCGTTCTAGTACCTAAAGCAGAGCTCATCGTTAAGTACATTATGTTTCGATTTCCGGCAAATAAGAGAACGAAGTGCTCAGAGACCAAGTTCTTTCTGACTACCTCACTTTGCGGAAAAAACATGAAGCTATTTTTAACAATATAGTATAGTATAGTCTAAGAAAATGTATAAAAAGTCACGGTCCGTTTTGTAGAGTTAAATAACAAAAACAAATTTAAGTGTGAATACGTGGTTGGTATGAAAACATATAGGGTATAAAGAAACGGAAATGAAACTCTTTCCTCAACTGGACATATTTTGTATTCAACTCTTACATTTAAATTACTTACTTTACATGAATATGAATAAAGTAAAAAATCATATAGTTAGTTAAGTAAGTTAATTAAACAAATATTTAAATCGTATATAAACAGAGTTGCATTGTACACTCATTGTATGTTTGTGGATTGGAACCTCACTTGGAGTAATGATTACATTATTTTTATTTTCTTGTTCGGTTAAAAGAAAATGACATTAAATTCTGATAATCAACACGCAATGTTTTGAATTCGAATGCTAAATGGGGAATGGAGTGTCCAGTAAGTAGGTTTTCTCTGCCGGCCCAGCAGTGTGGGTAAAACCGTGGAGCTGAAAAATATCTGATAAATGTATATTTATCGACGAAATTGCACATTACCAATAAGACTGTATAGTGATCAGAGGACTGAGGTATGGCTAGTTTTTTCTGCCTGCATAATACAAATGTTGTGTCTAAGTAAAAAAACAATCAAATATCAATGTCAAAATGGAAAAAATACTCAATGAGACGTACAAAGCAAGAAAAGATTGAAACGGAATCTTAATAAATAAATATTCATGCGAAATAAAAGCATTATATTAAAATACATTGATGTGGAACGAAGTAATACGATTTAAGGAAATGTAAGTGTCTAACCGTGTTTGCTGCAGAAATGAAAAACAAATTTATACAAGGAAATTCGCAAACACTCCGTTTCTCTTACTTATTGCTATTGTTTTGCAGCAAATTGTTTTATATTATATTTAAAATTTAAGTAATGTATTTATATATAAAAGGGATAAGATGTATCGGTTAATTATTGTCAAATATTTTCAACATTTAATAGTGTTATTCATTTATATAACACAAAATGTAAATAAAGAAATACATTCAAACAAAATTCCCATATTCTATTTGTAGTGGTAAGTTTAATTTATATTGTTTTATAGTTTTATATTTAAACTTGCACATTAATAAATTTTCACGTTAGAACATTTCATACTTCAAAAACAATTATAACCTACACTACAGTCACCGCCGAAGCTAACAAAGCGTTAGCAGTCAAAGTATCGGGCCAACAGGGTTAGTCCCCATTTATCTAAGTCAGCCGCCAGGTAAGCTATTAATAACTATACCAACAGACAAATCGTGATTGCTGTTGGATTTCGCTATATAGCTTTAAAACAAATGTTAAAATACTTTATATAGGTAGCTCACGCTACGGGATATATGAATAATGGTTATTTGTCAGCTTTACATTTTTTTATGTCTAAAAAGAACAAGGTTTTTCTTGCTGAAGTGAAGAAATAAATAAAAGTTTTTTTATTACTTTCTTTCATTTTCAATACTTTTCCCGGATGTCAGAAAGAACGTAATTTCAACATGACGTTAAGAAATAGCGTGTTAAGTGGCGGAACCTAACACCGTGCTTTTTCTTAGGTAGCAGAGAAATAAAAATAATATATAACCGTTCCTCCGTATGGAAATCGAACCCACATCGTGTCTTTATTGTCTTGTATATTGTATAACATTTTGTTCTAATTTTGTTATAAAAATTAAAGCTGGATTTAAACGAGTGTACTGCATTTCCAATGCAACAACTTGCTATGATCTTAATAAACTCTTGCAAATAATAATATAAGATGTAAAATAAATAATACATTCTAAAAAAATGTTTTGCAATTTTTTAAACGCCAGAACGAAGAAATAAAAACATTTAAAATATAATCATCAATTCTGAATAAAATCGAACCCACAAGCAATCGCGCAAACAATCAGATACTGTCCTACTGCACCACGGTATTAAAAAATATATATGTGTACCTAATTAAAAAGAATAATCTGCAGTCCATCATTTAATGTATTTTCTCTTATATGTCTACTAGCGTCCCGCTCGCGGCTTCGCCACGTGAACTATAAAACTGTTTTATTATATTGCAACCCTCGGGGGTGGATTTTTGAAAAATAAAGTAGCCTACGTTTAGCTTTGGATTATCAACTATATTTATTCCAAGATTCGTTACAATCGATTAAGCGGTTTAGATTTTTCATACAAACTTTCATCACCTATTTCAACCCTTTAAGGCTTGATATTTAAAAAATAGCCTATATTTGACCCCCTGTCGTCAACTATTTTCATTCCGAGTTTCATCCAAATCCGCCTAGTAGATTAGCCGCGAAAGCATGACAGACAAACAGACAGACTTTCGCATTTATAATATAAGTATGGATATTAGAGGCCGTCATAGCGCATGGGACAGTCTGACTGTAAAATGATAGTTTAGGGTTAGATTCCCACTCAAGGAAAGATTATAATTAAATTTTCATTTGTTCACTCTGGTACTTTGGACAAAGTGCGGCGTGGACAAAGCGTGAATTTGTAAAAAAATCTATAGAGATTTTTTCTAAACTTTCATTCGCGGCATATTTACGTGAAATAAAAGATATAATTAATATGAAGATATGATATTTAACTTATCTCCATGTTGGTATAGTATTGAAAGTCTCCAGCCATTCAAAGGAAAGTTTACTTTAAACAACTGTATCAACTATTCCTAAGGCGGTAGTTATTGACACGCCGAGCACTTTATTTAAAAATTACCTTTTAGCGAAATTGAGACTTATCGAAGCATATAAATATCTTCTTACATTTTATTTATTTTCATTCTTTTTATTTGTTTATTTGTTATTTTTAGCTTCTTTGTTTTGCCCCCTTAGCAAGAACGGAGAGATAGTAGTGTCAGGACACTCTAATTTAGCTTTCATACTTAAATACGATAGAAATATTTTTGTAAAATACAAAGTTTCGAAAGCAGATGGGTTTGAACCCGCGCCTCTTAGAAGATGCGTTCATGGACCAGCTCCAGGTTTCTTCAAATTATTATATGTTTCCTAAAGTATGTTTTACATATTTATTTGCTTCCCAACTATTGGATCACCCTCATAATATATAAATATAAAATTTTGCTTTCACAATGATTACAATCAACGTAGAATGATGTGTATAATATTTATTATAATGCAGTAAAACGGATGCTCTAGAGAATCCTCATGCATTATGTAAATATATCGTTTCAAACAATCAACTCGCTGGTTCAATGAGAGCGGTGGTTACATTTGCAAATTGTTATATCGATTTATTTGTAGCAGAACTCGATGTGGTGCTTAATAATGTTATTGCACGAAATATATTATTCGTTGGTTCATTGAACTTTGAATTTACATATTACTCTTTGCTGGTGGTCAGAATGTATTATTTACACTAATAATGTAAAGAGACAAGCGTTTGTCAATTTGTATATTTGAGATAGATAATCTCTGAAGCTACTGAACAAATAACTGAGATGAACTCTGGTAAAAAACTATACAATATCCTTGATTATTCATTTTCTGTGAGATAAATTAAGAGTTATAAAGTAATCAAGTCAAAAACGCGATCTATTAATTCTTCGTATGTACTCTAGTATCCTAAAATCTATTTTTTTTTCATTTACGTCTAGAGAGCTTCCGAAAATACAAAAAAGGTATAATCCTGTAGATTATGCGGGTGAAGCCGCGAACAGGTTAATGTACATATAATGGTATACAATAGGGTGTAATCTTATAGTCATGGGTGCCTTACCCGAAGAAATGCAAATCATTATTTTTAATATCCGAAGGGAAAACTTTTTACAATCGTAAGACTTTATAAGAAGAACAAAATCAGTAAGTTTTTTTTTATAATATATAATTGAAAAACATTCAATTAATAAAATGGAAATTGTATACGTTTTGTAATAAAATTTTAATATGTTATTCTCGTATATATTTGTTATTTGAAAATACCTTTTTTTGAAGTGGCCAGTCGTGGCCCAGTGGCACAAGCGTGTGACTGTAAACGACTGGTTGTGGGTTCGATTCCCACTGGAGGAGTGGAAATTATATTTCCATTTTCTTAGCTCTGGTGTCGAGGTAAAGCGCGGCGTTAAGTTCCGCCACTTAACACGCAAGCCTCCGAATTCGGCGGAAAGTGGGGAACGGAGTATCTTAACACTAGGCCTCCCCTCTGCCTACCCTGCTGTGTGCGGGATACAGAGTGAAGATAAAAAAAAAAATTGGAATACTATAAGAAAACTCGACTAGGACCCAATTCTAAAAATGTTAAAGTCTCAATCCCACCACAGCATAGGGATTGCCCTATTTTTTTTGCAAGAAGCACCTGTAACCACGGAATACTAACATGTAAATTGTTCGAACGTCGGGTTTCTAAAAAGGTATTTTCGAATACCAAAATTATATGCGATTAATCCGTTTTAAAATAGTTTTATTTCAAAACGTGTAACAGGTAATCGCGAAAACAAAAATTCTTAGTATATTACATTTGTTACCATTTAATGATATATACTTTTGTATTATCTGATTACACCGGGAACGCTGACTATGCAAGCTGGGCTACTTGTAACTTATCAATTTTCATTTTAGTTGTACATTTTGCACCGTGTAAGATAGGTCTCTAAAAGGGCGAAACTCGTTCTCCTAGGTTGAATTTAAACCCACCACCATCACGTTTACGGTTAGACACCATGTTATCGCGTAGTACGACGACAGTCGCATGTTACGTACAGAGCTTCATATAAAATAAGAATATTAAATATTGAAAAGACAGACTTGAAAACTATATTCAGTTGTCAGTTAACTAAGTGGTTAACGCAGACCACACTTTAAATGCAACCATAACATTTGTTCCCACAATTGCAAAGCCAGGCGTCCTGAAAACCACTAGAGCTATATATATAGCAGAGAATTTACACTCGTTTCAATTTTAAAATGAAAAGTGATTTATCTTTAATATATTCATATGGCTTCACAATTTTCCCATACAGCGGGAGAGAGAACTTAGTATGAGTATCAAGACACTTCGTTCTCTACTCTTTGCTCAAAATCGTCAATGCCACGCTTTGTCTGTAGTACCAGCACGGTGAAATGAAACTAATTAAATTATGACAATTTCTCCGAGTAGTAATCGCACCCACAACCCATGATTATTACGATCAGACACTGTCACTGCGTTACGATAGCCATAAATAATGATATATTTAAATGCAGGCATATAAAAACGTAATCGCATAATCTATTTGCACCAAAACTAGAAAAATACGTTAGTGAAGTCTATAACGCTTTACGAAGGAATTAATTGAAATATTTTATAAATAATTTGAAAAATCGTACAAAGGCTTAAAAATATCTACATTATTTTGTATATTGAATAAGGTGGTGTTATTTTTATATGAAATAAATCATATTCCTGTAAGAATAATATATACCAACATATCAAAGTTTAAAGCTCTGGTCGTCGTTTATGTAATCTGTGTACAGAAAATAATACTTTATAATTATTTTATAGCTTCACGCTGTATCCCGCACACAGCAGGGTAGGCAGAGGGAACCTAGTGTTAAGACACTCCGTTCCCCACTTTCCGCCGAATCGGAGGCTTGCGTGTTAAGTGGTGGAACTTAACGCCGCGCTTTACCTCGACACCAGAGCGAAGAAAATGGAAATAAAATTTCCACTCCTCGAGTGGGAATCGAACCCACAACCAGTCGTTTACAGTCACACTCTTGTGCCACTGGGCCACGACTGGCCACTACTTCATAATAACTACCTAATATTTCATAATAAAAGATAAATAAAAATAAGGAAGGTTATTGTTATTTATCTATTATTATAAATACTATAAGGTCTTCGAGGCGCAGTGGTACATCATTTGACTGTAAACGCGATTGTTTGTGCGTTTAAATTGCACTTGGCGGAATGATCATAATTCAATTATTTTTATTTGTCCGCTGTGGTGAATATGACAACGCGACAAGCCCTGACTCTCAACATGCATTGTTTCAAATTTAGGTTGATTATATAATAATCTCTGCTCTAATACCTAAGGCAACGCGTATTTTACATATCAACGAACGCTTATAGTAGTATTATATATAAAACTGCATTATGCAAAAATGAAAATCTGATTTACGTGATCTATATTTGACTCGCTAGTATGGAAAATTTTTAGGTCATGCTGCTCAAATGGCGGAAAACGATTTTTGATGTACAGTTTCGCAGGGCACAGATGGTTTCAATTGAGATAATTTCATATAATCTTACATTAGAAATGCTATATATTTAACGACGTGTGTTTCTTTACATCGTTAATCTGATGTAAACGTTATCTGATATATTACGAAATGTACTTAGTATAGATTTCGAAATAATACCACAGTACAGCACTGAATATCAAATTTCAATGATTTAAATTCACCTGCAAACCTCCAAGTCAAAATTGATACGCGCTGTGGAAGTTACGACGTTAGTACGTCCCATCATCATTATATGTACTTACTTCTGCAGAAATTTAACTCTAAATTTCATAGAATGGAATAAAATAACATGGAATGATTGATAGCGCAATATTTAAAACCTTTAATCAGTAGAGTTATATACGGTCTAACAAATGATTTTAATATTTACGCTTCTTCATGTTTCTTAAAATGGAAGAATTAGTGTTTATGAGAGGTTAAAGAATATAATAGAAATTTTCTATCAAGATTTGTTCTTTTTTACCAAATGAACTGTAAAGTTTATAAAAAAGCAGAAACAAGCAGTTTCACGCTTAGTTACGTATTCAGAGAGAAGCTAATGTCAAGACACTCCTTTCTCCATTTTCCGAACAAAATCGAGACGTTGCATATCAAGGGACGGGACTTAACACCGAGTCTCGCTTAGATACCAGAGCGGACAAATGGAAATTATAAATCATTATTTCCTCGAATGGGAATAGAGTCCATTACAATCACGTTTACACTCAGACGCTGCCCCACTGCACTACGACGGCCTCGACAATTTATAAAGTATAGAAAAACCTAATAAGCTTTATAGACAATATCAATGTTCTAATAATATAATCTGTAAACGCTTATTCGTTTTGTCGATTACGGTAAGAGGTTTCATACAATCTACCACAAAGGTTATGGTTTTCCAATGTAGCTCTTATTCTGTGGAATTAAAGTACAGTCATGACGTAGCTTATGTTGCCTAGAGTACTTTGACTCGTTATATGAGTTATAGGGGGCTTATACTGCGAATTTCATAATGTAGATTCAAATATGAAAGAGAAGGTCATTCTATTATACTTTAGAAAGGTGCAAGTTACGAATTCAATGTACAAGTATATTAATAGAAAACTGATATATGTAGCTTTACGCTTATCTCAGCTGTCAGTCGCTCACATAATAATGGAGTATGATATTTTAATAACTGTATTTATCAAAAGAATACTGTTTATTTTAATTATATAAAGATAATTATGGTTCATTTCCTACCATTGCTTAATAAAATGAAGTTTAGTTCGCATACATACTATAAAACGAAATACATATTTCTTTTACGGTTATGTAATTTTTGTACTTCTTTAATGATATGTTGTGTTGTTAGATCAATCTGCTTACTTACTGAAATACCTAAATGCTCAGGTTTTTTTCACTATTACACTTTTTCTGCGTAGCAGCAGCAGAAAGTCTAAACACTCCGTGTTTCAAGACATTCATCAAACTCAATTGTTCTAAGAAAATCAATTTAAAAAACGCCTAAAAAATTGAACGCAGCAGTATTCGAACCCGCACTTCCTTTGAAAACAGTCGAAACCCTCTGAGCACTAGAGCAGTTCAATCACAGCCTTAAATTTAAGTGTCATCGTTCTATAGCATGATTTAATTAAGAAATTTTCGTTCAGTCAGTCGATTTTATTTAGCCCCTTCTTTGAGACAGCGGTGTGGTGAAATCACAGCCAGTTGGATATTTCCAATTTATGTCAGATCAATTTATAAATTTAACATATCAATTCATCGCATGGTTATGAGTTCGATTCCCAATCAGAGAGTGTCAAGGAGTGTAAGTGTCAAGTTTTTTCAAAATTCAACCCCCAAAGAATTCAAATAGTGTATGAAATTTTGTATGAAAAATCTAAACCGCTTGACCAATATTGATGAATTTTCTCAAGAAAGATTTTTATTCAAAAACGTGCCCTTAGGAGGCAGGAAGGAAAAATTCTATGAAAAATATAAACCACTTAACTTCAACGAGAACGCGGGATGCCGAAATAAGAAGCACCGATAGTTGTGTTCTTTATACGGGTAAAGCCGCAAGCTGGTACTAGTAATTTATAAAACAGAAATTCTACCAGAATCTCATAATATCAAGCATTGTTATCGTTAGAAAATATACGAATGTTGCAATTATTTTATCAACTCTATACGTTTTTTTGCTTACAAAGATTCGTTTAAAACCAAATTTATCGCTTTGTTTTTCATAACAAGGGGCCGTTCATAAAGAGAATTATGATTCATTTCCTACCATTGCTAATAAAATGAAGTCTAGTTCGCATACAAACCAGATTATTCAACGCAGATATCCGTAGGTATAACACGAAATACGTTTTTCTTTCAACAGTTATGTAATGTTTATATTACTTTAATTATGGGTTAGATCGCTATAGTAATAAGGTCATTGTGGCGCAGTGAGCAAGCGTCTGATTGTAAACAGGATTGGTTGTTAGGTCGATCCGCATATTTACTAAAACACCTAAATGCTTATGTTTCATTCACGCTTTTTCTGCACAGCACAAGGAGAAAGTCAAAACACTCCGTTCTGTAATCAAATTAATTACATTTCTCCGTTCTGACAAAGCGCGTGAATTTTAACACCGAGGTTCAAGGTGGAGTGTTTCAATTTCTAACGGAAAATGAAAAACATATTGTTGACACTAGGTTAGAGTAAACAGTGAGAACCTTGTGTCATGACGCGTGCTATGCAGTAAAAAGGTTTTTTTTTATGTCTAATAACATTTCCAAAAGGACGGCCGGATTGATTAGATCCGCTAATTTTTTTTTTGTAAGTACAGTACAGTTGTGTTTTTTGACAAGAAGGTATTTATGCAGACATGGGGAAAATAATCACACTGACATGTGAAATATGTCGCGGTTTTATAATTCAATCAGCTGTGCCGCGATATTTTGCGTGGAAATTAAGAAAAGAATATAAATAAAATTCTACAATAACGGGAATAGCCTAATTTACTTCTTATTATATCAATTACGTATCCAAATAGCCATAAAAATAAAGCTGCACCCAATGACCGTGATGGTAATTAATGTTTAAGCCGAATAATGATAATTTCAGTTAAAATCTTTGTATTTAATTAGTAGTATGACAAGAAAATTGAACTACCTTTATATTAAAATATAGCTACCGTTTTATTATTTATAGCTATTTGTTATTTTTAGAATATTTTCGAAGTTATTCTGTATGTACTAACTACTAACGTACGTACTTATTAACATTAATTGAATGAATAGGTTATGTCTGACTGCCTGACTGACCCTGCTACTCGGGACAAAGCGTGAAGCTACATTTTTATATGTACATAATATGTAATATATACGAATACATCCAAAATCTCTTTCAATTACACTGTAATTAATTAATATATCTCGGTGAAATTGGATTGTAGATTGCATCTTGAAGTGAATTTGTAAGAGCTTTTCTCACGGCATTGCGTCTTAATGTTAATTGCCTTTTAACGTCTTGAAATTAAGCCCTTAGTGTTATGAATTATATTTATAAAATATTTTTATATATTTAACTACAAATACACTACAAGTTGTTAGCATCCGCTGCAGAATGATATTTATAATCCAGTCTCCATTTTCATCTTATTATTACATGAGACCAGCTGTCACATATTAGTACATATTAGGTGGGTAACAAAAGGCAACCTAGCGTCAGGACACTTCGTTCTCCACGTTATCCTAATTGCGAATAATTCTGTCTTGAGTAGAAGAACTCAGCGCCACGGAATATTAAACCATAATAAATTGACACGCGATGTTTCTTCAATTATCTAAATATGTTTTTCTATGTATATAAGAAAAAAATAATAATTAAAAATCTTTGATCAAATACGTGATTGGAGTACCTAATATACAAAAAAAGCAATTTTGTATTAGTTGACAATATACAATATTTACACAGCTTTTTATTTGCATACCAGGGAGTGACCTCACGTCAGTACTTAGTGTCATGATACAATGTTCTCCACTTTCCGCCCGAATTGAGAGTTGAAAGTTCAGAACTCCACGCCGCACTTTGACACATATTGTAATATACATATACTCGTATGTACATTCAGTAACTCTCGATTAGAAACAAAAACATGGTTTAACATAATTTAGTAGTTCTTTAAGGACATTGTTATAGTTTTTTTAATTAAATTTTAAATAAAACACACATAGCGAAGTTAATTTCTTTTATGTAGAATATACACGGGAAACTAAAATATCAGCTCGCTGTTTTCATAATATCATATTCATTCATACTAATATTATAAATGCACAAGTCTGTCGGTCGGTCTGTCTGTCTATTAGTGTTTCACGGCAAGTGTACCGACCCGATTTGGATAGAATTCACAATGAAAATAGTTGTAGACCGAAAGTCAAACGCTAGACTAGGCTTGACTTTTTATTTAAAAAAATATTTTGTTTGTATTTATTTGATAAATCAATCTCTAAAGGGTTGAAAGTTCCTATGAAAAGTTACGCAAGAGAAGCTATAAGCGCTTCTAATATATTTCTTTTGTAACAAATATAACTATAATAGGTTAATTAGTAACGGTCTAAAAGGGTAAAAGTTTAAGTATTTACTCCGTCCACCATGAAAGAAAGGGCAATGCCATTTAAACTAATGAATCCTTTATAGAGGCAGACGTATGGAAGTCTTTCAGTGACCTGTTTTCAAATGTTAAAGCAAATATTTTCTTGAACATTCTGTATTCTGGGTCAAATTTTCTATGATACACGAGACTAATATTTTTGATTCGCAAATACGGATCGAACTGAAATGCTAGTTCAATGAAGTTCATAAATCTATTTCAATTCAAGTAAAGAAATGTAATAAGTATGCAATTAGCAACGTCGTAAGACGTCTGTAAGCGTCACCGGTTAGGGATTTCAATAATTTAGTATCAAATTATCACATTAATTACATATTTTTTTTATTTTCCTTACTTTTTTTATTCCTACTTGGTCACACAAAACGGAGCGTTGAGTTCTAATTACACGTAATGTACATTCAGGCAGAAAGTGGAGAAGGAAGAGTCTTGACACTTGTCATTTTAGTCTCTAAGTCAAGGAAAAAGAAAAAAAAGCAAAGCTAAAAAGTACCTACTTGCTTTCGTTACAACAAATATTATAATTTTATATTATTTTAGGCTCAGTGCCAAATTTCAGCATATAAAAGGCTTCAATAAATTCCTAGCTTACAACGCGGGTCACTTTTCATTTGAGTCTACGATAATCCCTGGGATTAACTTATTTACGACAACACGCCCACTAATAGGAAAATATCACATATTTCTTTGAAACTCTAGAAATTTTATATTGATAGATAGAATAGGATAGGATTGGTTACAGTCCTATCCCGAAGCGTTCTATAGCCTTGATGTGATTCACGAATACAAAAAAATGGTGTTTTCATAATACTTACATAAAGACTGGCACGATAAGGGTATTGGTCAATACACCCTTTATTTTATTTGAGTTGAGATTTAGAGTAGAATTTAGACATTATTTTTTCCGAACATCAAAAGTCATCTAGTAAACACTATTTTCTAACTAGGGAAAACGCATATTGTCTAGAAAGAAACTAAGTTTAACTATTATTACTTATTTCTGCGCGTTTTCTCGCGTAGCATTAGTTACTCGCGATTAGTCAGAGAGAATTTAGTGTCAAGACACTGCGTTCTCTAGTTTTTCATCGGCAATCGAGTCATTGTGAGTTGAATAAAGGAACTCATCGCCATGCTTTGTCTTAGGTACCAGAGTGGAGAAATGAAAGTAATATACAATATAAATTATTCCTCCGAGTGGAAATTGAGTCCACAGCTATTGCACCACAGTCAGACGCTGTCCCACTGCACCACGACGGTCTCATATACATACGTAATGCTTATGTAATTATTTATCAATAATAAATAAAAACGAAACCTTTTTGTAAAATATGTTCAAAAAATATATATATTTTAATATTATTTGTCAAGAGTATTTTTTTATCTCAGATGATGAAATTTGTCACATCTATTGTGTAAAATAACAAAGAAATTTCAACTGCTCGTTAATCACTAGGGGCATATCAAATTTGTCACTGTTTGATCTTACCGTGAAGCGATATTATGATATAATTAATGAACCACCAACAAACAATTGGGGTCTAGCCAGGTGCTTATTAAATTACGTATTTGTTATATTTTTACTTATATACATACATGCATATGTGCAACTTTTGCCATTCATGATGCAATGTTTTGTTTTCTTCCTAGGTTATCTGTGACTACTCTGCTGTCCGGAGCACGAGAAACTATTTCTATACTAATACAGTAAAGAGGTGAAGTTTGTTACTTTTTGTTTGAAGGGGTAATCTTGGAAAAAACTGAACCAATCATGAAAATTCTTTCACAATTAGAAAGTCACACTTTTCAAAAAAGCTATTAGCTACATTTTGTTACGATTGAACAGAGCGTTCAGGGAATCTCATAGTGCAAAATTTGGCGATAAAAGGAGATGCAGTTGACACAGCAATGCAGCAAGCGGTCGCTAGTTTCTTATGTGAAAATTTAAACTTTTTCGTAAAAATAAACATTACAATATTTAAAAGGCTTAATTTAAATATTTTTATATATTATTAAAATAACATTTTAGCAAAGTTAAACACGACCGAAACATGTACTATTATGCGTTACTGTAATTGTGGCTCACCGCCAACAAAATGAATGCATGAATTGAAATCACTACTCGTTCTAGTATTTATTTAAGGTAATAAAGATAATAAATTAATGTAAAATAAACTTAAAAATGTTATTTTCAAAATTTCAAATTATTATTCACATGTTTAAGGAATTAACATCTTTACAAAACATATAAAAAATCCACAAAGCGGGATTCGCATTCGCGCCTCTTTGACACTGTCGAAGCGCTCTGGCCGCTAAGCCATGACTACATTCATAGAAATTCTCATATGTTTATTTGTTGTTATGTTTGGATAGTTTCCAGGAGACGCATTGGAAAACTCCAATCTCGCTGCATTGAGATTTTTATGTTTTCTAAAAACGTGGAAGCTGTCATAGCTCTGTGGGAGCGTATGACTGTAAACGAAATGGTTGTGAATCCGATTTCCACTGATTAAAATATTTATTAATTATTTTCATTTCACCACTCTGGTATCCAAGCGTGGCGTCGAGCTCAGCAACTTGACAAGAAATATGTCGATTTCGGGCGGAAAGCGGAAAACAGAGTGTATTGACACTGGATTCCCCGTGACTAAGTTACGCTATTCGGGAAGAAGCATGAAACTATGTATGATTTATAGCTACGATTATATGTTGACTTTCAATATAAACTGTTCACTTTCCAAGCTTTCTCACAGTAATTAATTAGTAATGGTGGTTAAGGTTAAGCGCAGGCGTTCATACGTCAACCAGACAGCAAGTTAATGTCGCTATATGTCACAACCGTGCTCCCAACGCCACTGCGCTAGTCATATTAGAATAACCGTCACTCATGTGCTGGACGACGGACAGCGTCTAAGTAAATTGCTTTTGAAAATTAATTGTTTTATCTAGAAGCTATAGTACATAATATATGGATTGAACGATTAATGTTCTCTTTTTATACTTTCGCATGTCCTTTTTCTAAGTAACCTACTAATAGGACAAACCAAACATAAACTTTCCATGTTTACTTCGATCACTGTTACTAAGTATTCATCACACCAAATTGTAAGAACCTAAGTAAACAAAAAAGCAACCGCCTTGTATTAACAGCCTAAAATTTCCTTGTTACACTTTCTCAAAGTAACTTAAGCAAAGAACAAATAGTTGATTTCTAGTTGTTTTTGTGTTAAGGTTCCACTTAAAATATGTTTTAATTATTAAGTAGTTCACTTAACCTTTTCAACTATAATTAAAATGAAAACATTTTAAGCAAAACATTAACATGAAAACAAAAAGTTACATTGTGATCTGAACCCAGTGGGATTCGAACCCACGCCTTTTAAAAGGATTATTATAATACAATGTTGGACATCCGTCCAAGTGCTCCAACCGCTGAATCTTGTTTTCTACATCCAGATGCGTGCGCATTACAACTCGTTACAATTTTTTTTTATTACTAGCGTTCCTGTAGATATCATATAAAATCAACTCAAAATTGTAATTATTTTAAAATTAATATTTTTTTTAAAAATTGAATGCGGCCCGGCGACGTATTTTTTTACTTATGGGTAAACTTCAGTGAACCGGTGTGTACGATTAAGCAGTTTTATTATAAGGTACTTTTTACTTATTTCATATAATTTATTAACTTGTAAATGTAAATTTGTACAACATTTTTTTTCTTTACGCTTCTTATTATGCATGTCATTGAGCTCGATAGTAACGCTCACACAATGATTATTTTTTAAGCTGACTAAGAAATTTAAGTGTAAATTTATTTTGAGAAAATAATTTCTTTAACCATTTAATTGTTTAGCTGCGTTGTTTTGTTAATACATATGTTTTTTTTTTCATTAATTTTATTAAGTACTTACAGAAAGTAGATCACGCGCCCAACAATCCGTAAACAGTTAATATTAATCCGTAACCATTCTTGAATTCAAGGAGGACAGTGCCGCGTTTAATCATATTTCAATTGCTATTATAATATAAGGAAAAAACACTGAAACACATTTTTTCCTATATATTTATATAATAAAAGAGTAAAAAAAGAAAAGAGAACTTATGTAATATGCCATCCTTTTCTCTACTACGACAAGTTTAATTAAATGATATAGTCTGAATATTAATAACAAACACAGTAGCAATGTCTATGTATTTAAATTAATGCAATAGAATTAACATATAAATAATGTATACAAAGTTATATAGGAGAACGGGGTATCTCTGTGGGCATAATTCAAACTTAAGCGAAACGGCGAGGATATCGTTCACAAACTTGTTAATATGCTCGAACTGTCGCCGTTACCGAAGTCCTGAGTTCATTACATTTTCGTAGCGCTTACTTACAATGTAAAATTAAGGGATTTGCTCTTTTATCAAACGGTTAAACGAACCTTGACAAGCAAATGTAAGTAATTAAAGTTTTATTGCAAACTGTTTACAAAACAGTTCATGCTTATTGTAATTTTTTATATTGTATTTACGACCTAAGCTGCATGCTAGGGATTAGGGATTTTTCCAATTTCCACCCGAAACTGAGACTGCGTATTGAATAATAGAATTCGAACAATTTTCATAACATGTAGAGTTAGCCTATAATTGAGACATACTATGTAACAATGCATGTATAAATTTTATATACTCCAATGTATTCGTAGTATGTAACGTTGGCTCCCTAATAAATAAAATAAAATATAAATACATTTGTGTATCTCGAAAAAGGTGTATAATGTAATAATATTAAAATAGTGAATTTAACCGGCTTAGAGCTGGCATAATATTAAAAAAAGATTATAAGAATAATACGTATTCATTTCATTTTTACATTATGTCAATTTGTGACATTTTTAACAATATTTATTATACATTACTATATTAAAATAAATATTTTTACTATTTACCAAATTATTATTAGAAATGGAAAAGAAACAAGTGACCTATTGCACAGACTTGGAAAAGTCTGTAATCACTAGTAACTTTGAGCGACGAGGCTGGGTTCAAGTAGGGCCTGAAGAAGAATGGAATTTTTACTGGTCGTTTACTTAAAACTGTCGCAGTTTATTCAGCATAGACAGCGGGTACAGAATGACTGACAACCAAATAATTAACCACTTCCCAAACCACTATGAGCTGTCTCGTAAGGACTTACTGGTTAAAAATATTAAACGATATCGTAAGGAGCTAGAACGAGAAGGTAATCCTTTGGCTGAAAAATCTGAATTGACTTTACCTAATGGGCAAACTGTTATGAGGTACACACATCTCGATTGGATCCCAGTTACCTATGTGTTGCCCGCCGATTACAATATGTTTGTTGAAGAATATCGAAAATCACCCCAAAGTACTTGGATCATGAAGCCCTGTGGAAAATCACAAGGGGCCGGTATCTTCTTAATAAATAAGCTTTCAAAACTTAAGAAGTGGTCCCGCGAAGTGAAAGCTCCATTACACCCGCAACTCGGAAGTAAGGAAAGTTATGTGATATCGCGATATATTGACAATCCCCTTTTGATTGGGGGTAAGAAATTTGATCTGAGACTATATGTTTTGGTGACTTCATTCCGACCCCTCAAAGCTTACTTATTTCGACACGGGTTCTGTAGATTTTGTACCGTGAAATATGATACTAGCGTGACAGAGTTGGATAATATGTACGTTCACTTGACAAATGTTAGCGTACAAAAGCACGGCGGTGATTATAATAGCTTACATGGTGGCAAAATGAGTATTCAAAATTTTCGCCTATATTTAGAAGGTACGCGCGGGCGTTCAGTGACTGATAAATTATTCGCTGACATGCAATAGCTGATAGTCCACTCTTTAAAAGCTGTTGCGCCCGTAATGGCCAACGACCGCCATTGTTTTGAATGTTACGGATATGACATTATTATAGATAATCAACTAAAGCCGTGGCTCGTTGAAGTGAACGCCTCCCCTTCTTTGCAATCCACTACGCATAATGACAGGATATTAAAATATAAATTGATCGACAATATAATTTCTGTTGTGGTGCCGCCAGACGGTATTCCCGACGCTAGATGGAATAAAACTCCAAGCGACGAAGCTTTAGGCGACTTCGACGTACTGATTGATGAGGAGCTAATGGAGAGGGAAGACGCAACTTCACGCTATAATAAAAATCGGCTTAGAACAGGAATTTATTAGGCTCCTTTTATTATAACAGTCTACTTTTTTATGTTTGTGTTGCAGAAAATGAAATATAATTAAAAATATCACAGAGCAATCGTAAAGTTCTTCACTAATTCTTTATAAAAAAAATAAAACAGTAACCATACGTCAACAGCGTTTTTACTTTAGTTTACTTGTAATATAAAACATATCAGAAATTTTATGATAAGACAACTTTCACGAGCCATTGATTTTAAGTCACGCTATGAGCTTGTCGATATTTCGAAATGATTGGTCCTCTATTATATACGCGATCGAGCGAATAGAATACTCCATTAACATATACAAGTATATAAAAAATAGTCAGCCCTTAATCGTAGACATAATTTTATATCGTGCATGTAGTTTTTTAACACCTACTATTATGCCACTTTTAACATTTTAAGGTGCTATACGTACCCTTAAGAAGTTGAAAAACATCTTTAGAAAACGTATAAAAAATTTGAAGCAACAGAATTCGAGCCCACACCTTTTGGAAACCGTTTTACCAATCGTCAATTATTCGTTATTGACTAGTTATTTTGATATTGTGTATGTAGGAAATGATGTTAACTAACTTAGTAGTAGTAAACTTAATTTTTCAACTAAATTAAGGGACTTGAGAAAACTTCGTTATAAGTACTTCTTATCTTACTTATTCTTTCAAACAGATTTCAAGCCTGCAAGCATTGTTTTCACTAAGTTAGAAGAAAGTCTCACGTGAATTATAAAAATTGAAGACATTACGTGTTGAGTAACAAAATTTAGCATCGCGCTTTGTCGCACCAGAACAGAAAAATGAAAACAATTTAAATGTAATCGTTCCTCCGAGCGGGCGTTGAACCCGAACCCCGAAATGCGAGACATTGTGTGTTACGTGGCGGATCTTAACGCCGCGCCTTGTCTTAGGTAACGGAGTGGAGAAATGAACATAATATATTGTCATTCGCCAAGTGGGAATCGCATCCACAACAACTATTTTATTTATACTCAGTTTATTTATACTTTAATTCTAGTAAGTACACATTGTACATGTAATATGTACAGTGAAAGTTTTATCGAAACATACCAAGACCATTAGCACAGATTATTAAGCATTGTGCAGATTCGCTATTTGCAATGCAATTACATGAAACATCGCTACTTCCAATCTATATTAACTTTTCGAATGAATTCGCTAGAGCTGTGCCAAGTTAGCCACTCAGCGCCTATTAAACCCACAAGTAACTAACAGACTATGAAATCAAAAAAACGTATAAATATTTTAAATATATTTGTTTTACGTAGCGACTCTTGTAACCTTTACATATACATTTGTACATATATTGTCCAATGGCCACTGCGGTATGATGACCCTTTTCTTTGTTTTTAACTAGAGGATGTACAATCACAAGGTAATTCAAGCTATTAGACAGACAAGGTGAAAAGACAGGAAGACAGATCCATTAAGTATTTAAGACAAAAATTCTGAAAATTAATTAAATTATTAAATATTAAATAGCTTCACGCTATATCCCGCACACAGCAGGGTAGGCAGAGGGAACCTAGTGTTAATTCTGAAAATAACCAAAGTAAATGATTGTCCAGATTTTGTACGTAACTGAAAAAAAAACTTAAATCGAATGTAAATAGCCCATTTACGAGTTAAAATAAAATAGCATAAAATCTGAACATTTAATTTGTTTAATTATTCATAAATATAAAATATGATAAATATTTAAAAATAATTTTCTATGAGAGACAAAAACGTAATGGTAACTTCATGAGTAGCAAAAATGGACAACATTCAACTAAGGTTATCTTTTAAATCCTTTTCCTATAACATTTGGAAGTTTATTATCGTTAACCTTAAGACTGCAATTACAAAATTAAATTTGCATTTTTATACAAAAGAAAATGAATATGACATAAAAAAGTATCCCTATACAAATACTTGAAGAGAATATTATTTTACAAGGAAACTAAGATTGATAATTCAAAATCCAGTTTGAAGAAAGCTATAATAATATCTCGATAAGTCTAAAACTCTATAAATATTACGCTAGCAGTTTATAATACCCTTGTTTGTTTTCATGTTGAAACCTTAAGAAAATAAATTCGGAAGAAGCTAAACTTCATAAAATATTTACTTTATATAACTATTTATATTTTAAAAGCTGTTTTTTTTCTCGCATGGCAGAGTATGCAGAGAGAACTTAATGTCAAGACACTTCGTTCTTCAATTGTCATCCTTAATCAAGACACGTTTAATGGCGGTAAGGTAAATGGTGTTAACACTAAGTTAACACCATTTTCCTTACCAGAGCAGAAAAATGAAAATTATTTAAATATTCTCCTCTCGCAAGTGTGAGCCAGTAACCAAACGACCGACCGACGACGACGACGACGACGAACCGACGCTATCCACACCATTGCTCCACGTCAAATAACAGAAAACAGATTTAACATAAAATAAAATTAAACTTAAAAATGCTTTTCCCAAACGGTACGGGAATATAGAAACAAAAATTTCTTATAAGAAAATTTGAACGAAAAACACCGTTGTTATAAGGGTTACTTGTATTAAATAGATTTTTAATTCATTCCTAATAAATAAGTCACGACTGTCTGTGCCTTTTTAATTGTATCAATAAATTTTATAAAGCTACAAATAGTAGAAATTACAAAGAAATTGTGTAAATAAGATTTTAAGAGTGTTTGTTTTAAAAATCCGTAGAGCACAATCCGAATTTCATTAAGCTTCAAGTTCATTTACATTTTAGGTATTTTATATCCACTGTATATTTATATATTTATATCCACCGTATATTAATATTGCATATGGCGGGATATACAAATTACAATGCGAAGCACAGGATAGGATTTATCTTACGAGTATTAAATAATGAATGAGTATTAAATAATAAAGAGAACTACTAACAACCCCAATAATATTTTAACAATTTGGGCATGCTTAAACTTTTGATGTTTCCTTGATCTTTGAAAAACAATTTTGACCCGAAGACCTACTAAGACGGAATTTTCCTTTCTAATATACTAATTTGCCTATATGACGGAAAACCACTAAAAGGCAGAATACCTAAATATTTTAAATATCACCAAAAAATATATCACTAAGTTCATTCACTCAGTCATTCGTCGTTCGAATTGCGAACCATCCACACAACGTTTTAAATCGTGCGCTTTCTACCCGCAAAATGCCAACATTAAAATGTTATACGTGCAACAAAAATATAACAAAGAAAGGACTCGCTATAACATGCAGCCGTTGTGAGAAAAGTGTTCATGCTACTTCTTCTTGTGCTAAACTTTCTAACAAGCAATTAGCAACGCTTCGTAACGCCCCCGGATTGGAATGGAGCTGTGAAGAATGTTTGTGTAACGGCTCACATAGGTCATCCATATTAGTACAAGGAGATGACTCTGAAGACGAAGAGGAAGATGAACTCATATCGAACAACAAAGCTGGAACTAAATTAATTCGCGACATAACTACAGAAATGAAGAAAATAATAAAAAAGGAATTTGAAACACTAAAGAAAGAATTCGAAGTTTCCCTTAATTTCTTAAGCGATCAAATTTCGCATATTGAGGAGTCTTTCAAGAAACAGGAAAATAAAATAAAAATACTTGAAAATAAGAACATAGACCTTCAAAATAATCACAAAAACCTAGAACTTCGTGTTGCCGCTGCTGAATTTAAACTTCAAGAAATGGAACAAAAATCCCTAGGGAGTTCTGTGGAGATATCAGGAGTACCTGAAACAGCACTACAAAAACCCCAACAGCTCATAAAATCTCTAGCTGCCAAATTAAAAATGGACGACGGCGACGTTAAGGGTACACGTGTCATACAACCACGCAAGGAACGCTCTGGTTCTCTTATTGTGGAAATGAAGACTCAAGATGTCAGAGATCAATGGCTAACGGCTTCGAAGCAGATCCGGTCTACTTTTGGTGATATAGTGCAGAATATGCCGCGCAAACTTGAGAACAATCCTGTTTTATTCGTGAAGCCTTAACGCCTTATAACAAAATGTTATTATATAATAGTAAAAAACATCTCAGTAGTGCATTTGAATTTGTGTGGTGCAAGAACGGCAGAATATACGCAAGGAAAACAAAAGTAAGTAAAATACATCTTATAAGAAGCTTAGCAGATATTGAAGCTATTTCAAAATAATAATAGAATAAATAATCTTGTCCCTTGTGTATATTTTGCAGTTTTAGTATATTTTAATAAGAATTTAATTTAAAATGAATAGTAGTAATAACTTATCTGGAATAGTAGAACTAAATAATTGTATAAATTGCAATAGCTTTATAAAAAAGATACCTAAATGTCATATAAATCTATTATGTATTCACATAAATATTCGATCAATAATTAAAAATTTTTCCAAACTGTTACAAGTACTAGATACAACATTACATCCTATTGATATTATAATTCTAACGGAGGTAGGGATCACGGGAGAAATCAGTAATTTGTTTAACATTCCTGGATATAAAATGCAAATGAATCTGCGAGAAAATAGGAAAGGTGGTGGTATAATTGTGTATATAAAAGACTATCTAAAGTTCACTACATATAACTATAATACATGTATGTTTGAATCAATAATAGGTACGATTAAAACCCCGTCTAGTCAAGTTGTCACGATATGTGCTATTTACAGACCCCCCTCTTACAAAAAGTTGCTTATTGTACGAGAACTTTCACTTTTACTAAAAAACTTACAACCAACATTGGATATTATTATAGCAGGTGATATAAATATTGACCTAAAAGTATCATCTAATATTGGAGCTATGTATTTGAATTTAATGGCGGAGCACGGACTGTTGTGTGGCATTACAGATTATACGCGTATAGAGCGAAGATTAAATACAATTACAAAAACATGCTTAGATCATATCTTTGTAAGGTCACGCTCAACCAGTCCGTGCACCGCGGCAGTCGACACTGTACTAGCGGACCATCGGCTAGTCGTCGTTGCACTGTGCAATGTTTATGAATCACCGGCACATAACTGTCATACTAATGGAAAAATATATTTGTTTGATTCTGTAATATTAAGAGAGGAATTATTTAGTGCGGACTGGAAGCGCGTTGAAAGTTTACGCACACCGTTAGAAATCTATACCTATATTAAACAAATTTTTCAAACTGCCTATTCTAAATCTAAAAAACATATACCTAAAACTAAAAATAACTGTCGTGTAGCCCCCTGGATTAATAAAAAAATTATGAATTTGTCTAAAAAAAGAGATCGACTATTTAATAAATGGAGACGTGACCCAAATAATGCTCTTTTAAGACTACAATACAATAAAACGAGAAACAAAGTACATAAAGTAATTGAATATTATAAAAATCTATATTATAAATATAAAATAAATAAAAATTATAAAAATACTAAAAAGCTTTGGAATATTCTAAATAAAATCTCTGGCAAAATATGTAAATCAGTGGACGAAGTAGTTTTATCGGCGTTTAGCTCTAATAATATGTCACCGAAAAAAATTGTAGAAATATTTGCACACGGGTTTTCTCAAGCGGTAAAAAATATTATACCAAACTGCAAACTTAACGTATTGAATTGTAAAGATAATAAAAGTAACTCAGCTATATGTAGTATGAAATTTAAAAAAGCATCTGGGAATGACATTCTAAAATTAATTAATAACTTAAATCCTGACAAAGCCCCAGGTAGTGATGGTATTAGAGGATCCGAAATTAAGGTAATCGCGAAACAAATCTGTAAGCCGCTTGCCAAGCTCATTAATACTAGTGTTGAAACGGGAACATACCCGGATGAACTAAAAACTGGGTGTGTAAGACCCATTCATAAAAAAGGAAAACAGGATGATGTTAATAATTATAGGCCGATAACACTAACTTCTGCGTTAAATAAAATTACTGAAAAATTTATCTGCAATCAAATTCACTCCTTTTATGAAAAAAATAATATCTTAAACGATACGCAATATGGATTTCGACCAGGTAAAAATACCACCATGTTGTTGTCAAACTTCACAGATCAAATAAATTAATGACTAGATCAGAAACTTCATGTCTTGGCATAATTCCTTGATTTCTCTCGCGCATTTGACACATTGGACCACAGTGAACTCAAAAACAGATTAGAAAATACTGGCATACGTGGTCCACTGTTAAAATGGTGTGAGAATTACCTGCAAGATAGAAGTTACTGCGTGAAAGTAGGGGATAGTCTTAGCGCAAGCGTGAAAGTGACGGAAGGCACGGCTCAAGGATCGGTCTTAGGGCCTCTGCACTTCATAGCCTATATGAACAATATGAGCAAAATATTTACTCCCTGCACAGTTTACCAACACGCTGATGACACTTGTATTGCTGTAGCAGCGAAAGATGTGAATAAAGGATTAATTTTGTTGCAAGAAGATTTTAATACGTTAAACAAATGGTGTCATGATTCTAATTTAGTATTAAAAATAGCTTCACGCTATATCCCGCACACAGCAGGGTAGGCAGAGGGAACCTAGTGTTAAGACACTAATTTAGTATTAAATCCGCTCAAAACGAAAATGATCCATATACATTCTCCGAATTTAAAATTAAATAGCCAAATTAAATATAATCTTACATCCCATACTCACAGCTGTTTGCACAACCCTAGTGCTCACTGTGATTGTCCAGTTATTGATGTTGTGTTAACTCATAAATATTTAGGATTAATAATTGATAATAAATTTAACTGGCATCTTCATATTAATTATGTGTGTAATAAATTAAGGGCGTTCTTGGCCTCCATTTTTGTCATAAAAAACACTATAACTTACAAAACTAAACTCATGCTATATAACGCATTGGCTGACTCAATTATATCTTATGGACTAAGTAGCTACGGCAGGACGGACCAAACGCACTTGCGTCTTATACACCAGTTGCAAAGTAGAATACTAAAACACATTGTTCCTGTAAATATCAGACGGAAAGCGGATTCCAATGAAAGTATACTTTTTAAACACTGTAACGTTATTTCCATTTATGACAAAATTAAATATCAATTATTAAAAGAAAATTATCATAATTTAGTTGTTTACAATAAAGTTTCCCATAACATTACGACTCGCAGTGTGGCAAATAATCATTTAATAACGATACCAGCTAATAATAAATACGGCAAGCGCACCAGGGCTTACATAATTCCTTGCTTAATAAATGACTTAGATAATAATATAAGGTCGCAAATTTGTGACAAAAACTATAAATATAAATTAAAACAATATTATTTAAGTAAACAATATTAGATAAGCTAGTAAATAAGACGAATACGGCACTCTAGACAAACCTTAGTGGTTTTTTGTAGTGTCCTTTTTTTGTTAACTATATTGTCAGATATATTAGATAGTAATAAAAAAAAAGAAGTAAATGAAATCCACATAAGGCGGAGTACATAAGCAGATTCATGCATATTGTTAGCATTTAAAGTATTGTACATATACTTAAGAAATTGGAATCGATTATTTACCTATATATTTCTAAAAACGTCAGCATAGCAGAGTAGTCAGAAAGAACCTAGTGTAAAGTCACTCCGTTCTCCACTTCAAGTGCATACTAATCTAAAACCAATCATAGACATTATTAGGTTTCAATGAAAATAACTAAAGGAATGAAAATCAATTACCATCATCATAACTAATACTTCACACGTTATTCCATTACATTCATTTAATTATCGTTAGTATCGCTGATATTCTGATTTCATATTGAAATTTAACGCACCGGTGATTTTATTCGCTTCAGCGTCGAATGTATGAATAAATTAGCTAAATTCTATTACACGTGTCTAATGAATTATATTTTTGTAATTGACTGGCATTGGACTGGACTGAAATTGATAGCGATGTGCAAGTTTGATTATTATGTCTACGAAAGAGATTTCCTTTATTTTAGCTTTTCGCTTTTGCTCTAGGTGGAGAGCATCTAGTGTAAAAACACTCCGTTCATCAGTTTCCATCTGAACCCGAAACGTTGCGGGTTTCGCGGAGGAACTCAACGATGCGCTTAATCACCGTAGACGGTCACCACACCGAGAAGAGTTTAGCTTAACTAAAATAATAGAATCCCAAGTGTACATAATGTTAAAAGAGATTTTGCTATTTGCATAAATATAAAAACTGTATGAAGGTATCTCGTCACTCTGATAAAGGTGTTTTATTTGTCAATCACATAAGGGTTAATATTATTACCAAAGGGGAAAAATGAAAATGAATATACTGTAGGATGCTGTCCCACAGCCTCACGGTGCCACATTCTAAAATTTTGCACTAAATATTTTAATTTAAAGTCCATTTCTGACTAAACATTTCAACTTAGAGAAATTTTGAGAGAAACAATTGTCAAGGCACTCTGTTCTCCACTTTTCTCCGAAATCGAGACAGCAGTACTGTTTTACGAAAATCGCTTACATATTATGTACATGCAACTGAAACATAAAACAATAGCTGCAGATATCTATATAATGTCTCAGTCACAACGAACATATCTACGTTACGCATATCTAAGCGTATCTGTAATGCCCTGTATCTTATCACGGTACCCTCGTCAAGATGACAATTACAAGTCGAGCTTATATGTTACTTTTTAATGTTGTTTTATGTATCTTTTACTATTAATACGAGGCAAGTAATTAACTTGATTATAATAAAAAAACAGCGTCAGCGAACTTTTTCCCACAACAGGGGTGCCAGAAAGTGACAAAACAATTTTCTCGGTCTGAGATTGAGACATTTTTTTTTTTTTCATGGACTCACAGGTGCCCATGGCATTTGTTAGTATTAATTTGTATTGTGACAATTTTAAAAGCAATAAGACTTATATTTAATGTAATCTAACGGTGATGTCCATCACTGACCAATCGTAAGCGATTTATTTTTTTTTGTGGTAAATATATGTACATATATATAATTGTAATAAAAATAGCCACCCAGCTCACGCTTTGTTCCCCCTTTGGTGTTGATGAGTTTGGTGAGATTGAGACATTGCGTGTTAAGTGGCAGAACCTACCGACGCTATGTCTACGGTACCAGAGCCGAGAAATGCAAATAATATATAATCTTTCCCCGTGTGGAATTTAAACCCACAGTCATCGCGTTTACACTCAGACGCTTTCCATTGGGACAGCGTCTGAGTGTAAACGCGCACCACGACGGTTCGGTTTCCTAATATCAAATGACACAATTATTAAATATAAAGTTAAAAAGGGCTTGAAATCCCCCAACCTTTATGCTTTTTTAATATACGCAATGTCCAACGAACATTTTCAATTGGTCAAACTTACAGTTCAAGATAGCATAGTATATAACGGCAAACTCCATCTGTCTTCCCTTCGTTGGATGTTTAAGTACAGTTTCGTGAAAAATACTTAATTAAAAAAATATAAGGATAAAGAAAACCAGTGGCCATTTACGCTTTGGCTTATCAGATATTGGGCACATCACATGCGGTTCTCCTTTCCGTTTATTTCATCCTATTTTCTTTTATACACGAATCGAACCAATCTGCGTAGATTGAACTTTCACAAACTTGGTTTGTGGAATTGATTGCAGCTTAGGAGGATAATAAAAAAACAATACACATACAGTAGCGAGAACAGACATTGCATACATATTTTACTTATTTCCTTTAAAGTTTATACATAAATATTTTAGGGGAACAGTCCAGCTACTTAATCTTTTATACTTCTGGAATCTTAACACGATTTTCTTACGAATAATTTTATTTCAACTCTTTATGTCCCGTTTTCTAGAAGAAAGTGGAAAACTAAGTCTTGATATATATTTAAGTTAACTCTGACTATCTGCTTTGCGGAAAAAAGCATAAAGTTATAAGGTATAGCTTATAACGACGTAATAATTGTAAAAAATACTTGTATCATCAAATGGATACAGATATACATATTGCCAGTAAATGTTTTCAACCGGTTATTATAATGACATTAAAATAAAAGTGATGTGAAATAAAGAATGAACGACTTACTTTCTGCCAATAAGGGAAAATTCGCAAAGATAACAAATATACCAATATACAATATACATAATATATTTAGTCGTATACAGTCGTATATTATTTTTCAAAAAAATCATCTAAAGTTACTAGTACCAACATTTACGCTGCTAAGCTGTAGTTACATCGATTTATGTAAAGAGAGCTCGTTTTAAAATCAGATTTAAAGTTTTACTACTACCATTACCGACTATTAAAATGTCGACATGGACGCAAAAGACTGCCATTGAAATAAAGATCAGTAAAGCTATTTATTTTAAATGTATTTACGTTTGCGACGTTATTTAAATAGCTACTGTTACACCGATAATCTTGTTAACTTGAATAATTCGTGTATATTTATTTTACCTATATTAAATCTTTAAGAAAGAACTTTAGCTTTTTTTGTGTATATTATACAGATGGACTTTGAAATTTGGCATAGTTAATTAATAGTTGGCTTTAATATGGAAAAGAAGTGGAAATAGCCAGTATTTCTTATTTTATTTTTCTAATCTTAATGCGCAGCGTTGAGTTCTGCCACTCGACATACAATGACTCAATTTCGGGCACAAAGTGGAGAATGAAATGTCTTGACACTACGTTACCTTCTGACGGGGAAAAGCAGGAGATCAATCAGCAAAACTATAGAGATCTTATTACACTATTTCTTACCTAAGCGGCTTCAGAGCCTATAATCATCAAAATGTAGTCATCAGTTTATTAATAACATATATAACACTAAGAAAACACAGCTTAGTTGAATACATTCTGATATCCAGTATGCCAACAACAATCAATATCCGTAACTTTATTCAATATCCAATGTTAACTATGTATCTCAAGTTCTCTTGTAATCTGAAGCAACAGTAACTCGCAGAAACATTAAATAAAGTAGGTTTATCAACAAGTTCGCTAGCATTCACAATAAACAAGACTTCATTGGATTAATCTAATATTTATATAATAAATGTAAGTGGGTAAGGTGATATTTAAAAGAACTTATTTCTTTTATAAACAACTAGCGACCGCTAGCGGCCTGCGTAACTACACAACTTTACATACAAACTTTCATTCCCTTTTCCAATTTTTAGGGGTAGGTTTTTAAAGGATAGAGCCTATTTTTGACTCTGGTGTTCTGTTATTTTAATTTCATTTATTATTTCATCTGAATGCCATCCATATGGGCCCAATAGATTAGCTGCAATAGCGTAACAGACAGACAGAAGACCAAGAGAGTTTCACATTTATAAATAATATTAGTATGGATACTATTTGACCTCCGCAAATCGGTTTGTGTTTTCTTTATGACTTTATGATTTCAATTTACCATCTACTTACTGTTAAGCTTGAGTCTAAAAGTATAATAAATTTATTGAAAAATACATTTGGATTGAATTGAATATTTGCACTGTCACTTCAGGACATTACGTAATATCTTTGTAAAATTTGTAACAATTTTACTAGATAGTAAAAACATAGCGTTTCTATTTTCGATAATACGATTTAAATACTTGAAAGACTAACTACAATTAGGAAATATCACCGCAATCATGAGCTAATCGCTACACGTCATCCTGTCACTGTCCAGCTAGTCAAATGTTGCGAATTAATTAAAGAATAGGTTCTTTACGCAGACTAATTAGAGACCTATCAGTTGCTTACATCCTCGGCTCAACTACATTTCAATGTTTGGCTTAACCTGAAGTTAGTAGTGAAATTATGTAATATATTCATGAAAGAGCAATGTATGAACTTTATTTTTATATACCAATTAAGTATTTTTCTCGGAGGCCGAGAGAATCTAATGCCAAGACCATTCGCTCTCTACTTTCCGCCCAAGTTCTAGACTTTGCGCCTTGTAACTGGTCTCCCCCCTCCATTGATCTGAAATGTTTGAAAATATATTAATCAAATCATGCCTTTTTTTTTTATCGTCAGAAAATCCGTTACGGATACCCGCCCGGGGTGGGGACCCGGACGCGGTTATGTGGGACTCCGGATTTCCGGATTATGTGTTCCTCCGTTTACCCACTAAAAACCTGACGGTGCTCCTTACCCGCCACTAGCCCAGGTCTCGGGCACTACCCCAATCGTCCGCGGACCTGGGCGGAATCAAATCATGCCTTGGCTCATGATACGTGTTGTGGTTAGGACCTTTATTGTTATGTATGTAAGTAACTCAAGTTCTTTTTGAGATTCAGAGGTAACAGTGTTAGGAAATTCTACGTGTAATATATTAAATACATATAATAAGCCATCAGAAGGTAATCTTTTTTAATTATAATTGCCATCAGAAAGGTATTGACTCATTTTATATATAAATTAGCCATCAGAAGGTCTTCCTTCTTAATTATTAGTTTGCCATCAGAAGGTGTAGACTCATTTATATATTAATTAGCCATCAGAAGGGTTCTAGACATGCAAGTATCTAACACAAACTATCCGTTGCAATCACCCAGAGCTCGTCCGAGGAAAAGCCCTAGGATCGTCTCATTTATCTCTCACTTACAACTATGCAAGATAGCTATATTAAGAGAAAAAATGGCCGTGTGGCCCCGCCCCGCCACTTGCCGTGAGTTCCGTCCGCGGATCCGACCGATCATATTGAACCCTCCGAGACACAACGAAACAGTTCACGTATATGATAATTACGATGCCTTAGCAAACGATCAATTATTAGTTAGCTGTAACGTCATGTTTGTTAAGTTTGTGTGTGATCTTTCTCAAAGGTACTTGTTACGCTTATTATATATATTTAATTTGTTGTACATTGGTTTGTGAGACCAATGTAATTCGTCGGGTTGTGAAGCCGATATACGTCACTGGTTTGTGAGACCAATGAATTCGTCGGGTTGTTAAGCCGATATACATTAATGGCTTGTGAGACCAATGTCACTGGTTCGCATATCAGTTCGAACGCACAACCACACGGTGGCCGATTAAGTTAAATAACCGCACAGCACACGCGTTGCAGTCGTTTGTCAAAACCAACATTTAAACTCAGTGAATGTCTCCGACATCAGTTATCAGATTGCTATAAGCTCCCTGAACCCACGACAGTCGCATGTCACACGTTATACCAATATCCGACTTTGTACAAGCATCGCTTACGCAACGCAAGACAGCATCAGAAAGGATACAACAAACCAACGTCGCTATAGCGGATCACTTTACCAAACATGTCGGCCTCGGTGCTGCAAAGCTACATTGATTGTGTCACCGACATCGCTTATCAGTAAGCTATAAGCTACCTGAACCCACGACAGTCGCATGTCACACGTTATACCACAATCCAACTTTTACGCAACGCAAGACAGCATCAGAAAGGATACAACAAACCAACGTCGCTGTAGCGGATCACTTTACCAAACATGTCGGCCTCGGTGCTGCTAAGCTACATTGGCTGTGGCACTGACATCGCTTATCAGTAAGCTATAAGCTCCCCGAACCCTGACAGTCGAGAGACAGTACATGCATCGCTCCTATACATGTAGTATATATTTGTTTTTTTAAGATTTACACATTCGTATGAGATCGTGCCAATTATTGCCATAAAATACCTAGCTATCAAACGCATTATATATATTATATTAATATCTTATTATTATTATTTGTACTACATGCATCGCCCCTATACACGTAGTACATATTTATATTATTTTAAATTTCATACATTCGTATGAGAATATTTGCCATAAAATATTTAATCATCCAAAGCCTCATTTATTTTTATTTATAAATATTATTTACACTCGCAACTTTCAATTAATTTATAAATTTATAATATTTAGGAAAATGTAAACTATAGTGTTCATACAACACTATTTTAAGATGGCGCCGCCATACGCCAAATATTTTAATTAATTTGTACTGCAAATTAAACGTTTTCTTTTTCATAGAACTAATATTTAAAATATTTATTGCCTTTAATACTATTATATTATTTAGTTATTATTATTTAAATATTCATTTCAATATTCGCTTTTGTTATTTTTATATTATTAATGTAATAAGAACTCACCAAGCAATTCTTCATAATTAACAAATATGCATCTTACCAAACTTGATTATTATAAAATTATTATATTTCGATCACTTTGCATTTAACATGTTAAATTTATTTATTAAATATCCATTTCCTTGTATTCAATTTATAATATTTGCAATTTAATATCAATAATTTCCTAAGCGTCACTTTTACCGACGCCACGCTCCCGCCATGCTCCCTTTCTCTTTCTATTCCATTTTTAAAAATCATAAACTATAATATGCCAGCAACTCATACAGCCAACGTTGCTTTTTCTGAAAATATTAATTAAATATTTTTTTATTATTTGTTTAACCTATTCCATAAAATTGTATATATTTTTTTATTATTGTTAAATTATATTATTTAATATTTTTTTTATATTCCTACGTTTATTTATACATAGTATGTATTGTTAGCGCCTTAAGTGGCGATACTCAACGGTGCACGTTGTTTTATCATAGAATTCAAAATTTAATAATTCAAGCCAGTCGTGGCCCAGTGGCACAAGGGTGTGACTGTAAACGACTGGTTGTGGGTTCGATTCCCACTCGAGGAGTGGAGATTATATTTCCATTTTAATCGCTCTGGTGTCGAGGTAAAGCGCGGCGTTAAGTTCCGCCACTTAACACGCAAGCCTCCGAATTCGGCGGAAAGTGGGGAACGGAGTGTCTTAAGACTAGGTTCCCTCTGCCTACCCTGCTGTGTGCGGGATATAGCGTGAAGCTATTTAATTTTTTAATAATTCAAATATAATAATTTAAAATATTTTTCCTGAGTGGGGAATCAAACTCACAACCAACCAGTCAGCCAGAGGTTGTCCCGTTACACTAAAAGAGGGCTTGAATCATATTACGTCAAAATAGAATTTATATATAATATATTAAAATGATCTTATCAATTTAACATTCTATAATTTTAATCAAGACAGAATTATTTAAAATCGTATTTTCATTAAAATAATCTTTGGAATTCAAGAACTCATTGAAATTAAACAGAAAATTTAGTTACGCTACAGTATAGAAAGCTCTGAAGGGCGCTCTAAAGGTCTTAAATGGGACCTTTTACGGTTTGTATAAATCCGTCAATGTGAAATCGTTTTGTGAATGCCTCAATCGAAAAGTAATTTCTCAAAGCAATAGTATTTATTGAAATTGTAAGGCGAGGTGAGGCTTATGGAGACAAAAATATTTATATAAAGATTTCCGCTTAGTTTTCTTCTACAATTTACTTTCTATTCAAAGTAAAAATTTGTAAATATTATATATGTGTAATATTTATGTATTTTATTTTTACGTATAGTTCTTAGAAGCTTAGTTTAGAGCTTTTTTTATTTTTATTCAACTTCAGACTAAAATTAGTCTGAATGTTATTTTTACATTTTTAGATTATCATTTGACTATTTTAATGGAATAAAGGAGGCAAACGAGCTGAAGGCCCACCTGGTGTTAAGTGGTTACCTTCGCCCATAGACATCCACAAGATTAGAATTATGGATGCGTTACCAGCCTTGGGAATGTAGGACAGAAGGAGAGAGGAAGGATGGGAATGGTGGGAACAGGGAGAGCTGACTTACATGCCATCGAACCGGAACACATCATAAGATATTTGGCGGCTCGTCTTTGACATGATAGTGGTCGTGAGCCAGTCGGAGAACGAATCTCCTACCACCAAGCTACTGGGCTACCCGCCTTTTACGGGACGCTACCAAGCGGCGGGGGGGAATTGTATTCTTAACCCGTCCCCCCACGGGAGAATAAATAAATAAATAGCGTCACGCTATATCCCGCACACAGCAGGGTAGGCAGAGGGAACCTAGTGTTAAGACACTCCGTTCCCCACTTTCCGCCGAATTCGGAGGCATTGCGTGTTAAGTGGCGGAACTTAACGCCGCGCTTTACCTCGACACCAGAGCGAAGAAAATGGAAATATTAAATATTTCCACTCCTCGAATGGGAATCGAACCCACAACCAGTCGATTACAGTCTCACGCTTGTGCCACTGGGCCATGACTAGCCACAATTTTTTTTAGATTATCATTCGACTATTTTAATCACTTACGTATATAAGTAATTAAAATAATAATATCAACACATTATTGGTTTTAATTAAATGGCTTAAATGGTCCGTGTGGAGTTTTATAAAATTATAACTCTAAAATTAAATCTTAGTAACTTCTTATTTCATGAACCATCTGTCAGTAAAAATCCTATCAAAATGGGACTAAGTCTTCAAGAAAAACTAGCCGGAACAAACCGACAAATATACACAGAAAAAATGTTCAAAATGTTATTTTTGTTTATTCACCTTGTATATATACATAATATGTATGCATTTAGTAGAAAGCGAGCACATATTCCATTTTTATTTATTTGCCGCAAAGGTATATAAATTCATAGTAAATTATATTTTAAAATTGAGCTCCTAAAAGTCTTTACTTGAAAGACTACAGAAACAGACTTTTTATATAAAGCAAGAAGTATAAGTTTCTATACACTATGCCCTATAGAAGTGTTTATGTAAAGCTGGTGTGCCCTTTCAAGACGAACAAATGGTCGCTATTTAAGCTTTCCCTTTCAGACCTTCCCTGTCAGTAGTTAGGCACACTCAAGCGCTTTACGCCGGATTATTTGAAACCTTTGTACACAGAAAGTATAAGGGAGCTTATGAAGGTAAGATGTTTAACTTAACGGGTTGCTACCTCATATTTCCTCTTTGTAAATGTAAATGACGTAATCAACTAATACTTATGAAAGAAATTTTCTTTTTGCATTAGTACGCCTTTAATTCTTATAAGCTGTGTTAGCGATTTGTCCGCGTGGAATTTTGCAAAAAAGTTAATAATAAAATAAGCCTTGATCCTAAGTTAGTCCTTATTACATTAGCTATCTGCCGGAACAAACAGACAGACACATATAGACAAAAATTGTAAAAATGTTATAGGTAGCGTGTAAATATACATATGTATTTAGAAAGGGGATGTTAACATTACAATCAGACATCTGATTTAAATAATTTATATAGATAATGCATAACTTAGGTACAGTTCTATTTCAAATGACATTTGTGTATTATTTTTTAGCTTCACGCTTTTTCACGCATAGCAGGTGAGACAGAACCCAGTGTTAATTAACACTCTGTCCTCCACTTTCCCTCCGAAATCGAAACATTCAGGTCCAGACCATCAGGTTGAGTGAGGAAACACAACGCTACTAGAGTGAAGAAATGTATAAAATAATTCCTCTGAGTGGAAATCGAACCTACAAAATCACAGCCACAACAGTTTCATTTCTCTACATTATTCTTGTATTTTCTACATTTCCCATTTAGTTAATATACAAAAGTATTGTGCAACTTTATTTATCTTTATACTCAGTTATAATCAGCACAAAATACTTTTGCAGCGTGCGCCATGTTTTTACTAAATAGAGCTTTTGAGAAAACCTTTTGGGAAAAGAAACATAATAAACTAGCTTTCTTTATCGACTTCACTCGCTCTAAATTTGGCGATACTTGGAACAAAATTACAACAAAATTACGTTTTATATACATAGTTTGCATCTAGTTAAATAAGACAAATGCCAAAATTATACTAGATTTTAGTATAGTTATTAAATTTCTCAGTAAAATATTTAAAAAAAGCTGATGACGAAAGCCAATTGTGAATAAAAATATGTGATTCATCATGTGTCTTAATAATAATTGAATCGTAAGACCGTCATTACCCAGTGGGCAGTTTTATCTTAGACGCGATGATTTTGAGTTTGATTTCCGAACATTTTCACGTCTTGTCCCTGGTAGGTACCTAACATAAGCGCGGCGCCGAGTTCTTCCAGTCAATACGAAACATTTTGATGTCTCCTGAAAAGTAGGGAAGGGAGTGTCATGACACTAGATTACCTCTGACTACCCTGCTATGCGGGAGTAAGCAAATTAAACAACATAAAACTTAAATAGTACACATATGATGTACGCACTACAATTTACATGCATGAGATCAGAGTTATAATCAATTATTTCTAAATCAGTCAGTCAACAAGTCGGTTCAGTCAATTAAGGCACTGTATAATTAGAAGTTAAAGGTCATTTGAATTTATTATTTATACTGGATAATAATATTTTCTTAGACAATTTAATTTTTTTCTCAGATTGTTCAAAAAGTACTTTCAATCCTTAGGAATAATAAGTTGGTGTAAAGAAATGTATAAGTTACAATTATAAGTAAATCACTTTCACGTTCTTCCCACATCACAGTAGCTAGACAGAACCTAGTGTGACAATACTCTGTTATCCAGTTAGCGACCGAAATCAAGGCATTCCGTGTTAAGTGGCGAAACACAACGCCACATACCAGATGGAGAACTTAAAATGATATATAATCATTCCCCCTAGTGGCATTCGAACCCACAACCACCGTGTTTACTTTAATGTTATAGTTTTAATTATAGTCTCTTGCTAAATATGTACAAAATTATACTAGTTATGTAAATTATGTAAGTAAACCATAGGCCAAAATAAACCTTAATATGTAAAATCTTGCCGACAAAAATTAAACGAATGAAGTTAAACAAGTAGAAACCCATACTGGGTTTCTACTTGTTTAACTTTAGTATTAAAACAAAACATAATAAAATCAGTAATTTCAGAATCAAAAGATATTTACAATTATAATACTTTCTAAATTTAGAAAAAAGAAATATTCTAAATTAAAAAACCTTCATCAAATCCAGTAAACAATAAAGGTAGAAAGAAATCTCTAGTTCAACCAACGGCCAGTAGGTCTTTAACGAAAGAAAAAAAAATTATTTTCTTATACATTTCCATTGGTTTCTCGTGTGGTTCCATTGTAATCCATTTTCTGCTTTCCTGTGCAAACATGGAGCACATTTATTATGATAAGTTTCTTCGGGTGCTCATAAATTTACTCGCTCTGTTGAACATTCGCCTAAGATATATTAAGAGAATATCTCGATTAACATAAAATGACACCACCAACTTGAGCAAGGACCGAATTTAACTTGAGTACACACGCATTATAGTTTTGTTAACGTTCAATGCTTTTACGATATCAATATTTGGCAATAATAATTAGACATGTGGCAATTATTAGTTGTGTGGTGACTCGTAAGTGCTATATTCATTTATTTTGTAAGTATTTCCTGTTGTTTTTTCGATTTCAAAATAACTAAAAGTACATAAAAATAACTTGATAAAATAAGATTATACGTCTAGAATTGTAATTCTAGAAAATATGTAAGGTTAAGTTAGAGAAACAGTAAGAAAAACTGTAAGCCGTTGTGGCGCAGTGACAACGTTTGTCTGCAAACACATTGATGATTACGGTTCGATTCTCAATTGGGAAGCGGATTTATTTATCTTTTTTTTGGTACATACTTGAGTTCCATAATTCAATATTTGCAATATCTTTAACAGAAAGTAGAGAACGGACTTCTCGCTGATCTGAGGGCTTATATATGTACATGTTTACACAATTATAAATAAATTTGAGCTGATTTAAACTATGTATAGAATTATATACGGGAGCAATAACATATATTTGGCTGCTAAGTTTATCGCTAGAGTATTACGTAAATGGGTAGAAATAACTATCCGGCGGTCTTGTATTCCATAACGACGCGAGCCGCAGCAAGTCAAGCATACTTAAATATAATTGTACTTGGTTTTAGTAACTTAAATAATATACCAACAGTACTTGAGGTGTATAGTTTACCGTGAATATTTCGAAATTAGTAATTGTAGGTGAAGATCGTTTTAGGTGCCACTGTAATCGTGATCCTTCCAGGAGAAATAGAGAATTCCCATTTGAAATAAATTAATTTCTCCACTTTCATAACAACCGCAAAGCGCGGCAATGAGTCATGCCACTAAACGCACAATGTCTTTATTTCTGGCGAAAAGTTGAGAACAGTTCTCTTATTGCTCTGCTATGCATAAAAAACATTAAGCTGCTTTTGTCCGCAAGTTACACGCTCTGGTAAGATAAAACTCGGTATTGAATGTCTTCATTCTTGATATTGATTTTTAGGAAAAAGCACAGAGTGTCTTGACATTAAATTATTTCAGGTTACACGAAATCTTATACTTATTTTATTAACCCACCTAATTTGAAAAAAAAATCTCTCTAACACTGTGATATACAAGGAAATATTATCAATTTTGACCCAATAAATATAAAAGGGGGCTTACGGACACTAAGCTCGATTTTTTTAGATACGTTTCAAGTGCTCGTTAGCAGGTATCCTCAGCGGGCTTCATGTATCAAATCAAAAATATAAGCCGAGGCCTACGAGTGCCATATTACTATTTTTATATTGAAATTGGTTTATTGCAATAGTGTCTTAATTACTTCAAGTACATATATACATAATATTATGACATATTTACTTGAAGTAATTAAGACATTGGGGACCAGCCAGACATTGGGGTGGCGTAGTGGCAAAAAATGTGACTGTAAAATGACTGGTTGTGGGTTCGATTCCCACACGAGGAGTGAAAATATTTAATGTTTCCATTTTCTTCGCTCTGGTGTCGAGGTAAAGCACGGCGTTAAGTACCGCCACTTAATACGCAATACCTCCGAATTCGGCGGAAAGTTCGGGGAAAGTTCCTGGCGTTCCCGGCGGAAAGGGAGTACCCCTTCTGCCGAATTCGGAAGCTTTGCCTCGATACCAGAGCGAAGAAAATGAAAATATTAAATATTTCCCCTCCTCGAGTGGGAATTGAACCCACAACTAGTCATTTTCAGTGTGCCACTGCGCCATATCTGGATAAACACAAGCCGTATTATTTCAAATTTATTATCATATACGTAATTGAACAAGACTACATTAGTCGCTTCAGATATAGTTTCTCTTATTGTTAGTTACAGTAGTAGTTTGTAACCACGAAATCGTAGAACGACTATCTACCATAAGACTGTCACTGTGGTAAGCAGCTATACAATGAGTTACTACGACATTTAATGTATTTACAACTTAATTACTCGAAGCGTATATATTCAATTACGCTCCACTAAATAATAAATTTGAAGTCAAGTCAAATCAACGTCGCGTTTTGTCTTAGGTACGAGAAAATTAAATTTTAAAGTAGGTATCATTTACTCTTTCGAGTCGGAATCCAACTTACACCCATTGCGTTTACATTCAGACGCGGTCACACGTCACGGTAGCGTCCCGTAAAAGGCAGATAACCCAGATGATGTGTTCCAGTTCGATGGCACGTAAGCCAGCTCTCCCTATTCCCATCATTCCCATCCTTCTTCCTTCCTTTTTGTCCTACATCCCCGAGGCTGGCAACGCATCCATAACTCTAATGCTGTGGATGTCTATGGGCGAAGGTAACCACTTAACCAGGTGGGCCTTCTGCTCGTTTGCCCCCTTATTCCGTAAAAAAATCTAAAGTCGGTACGCACAAATTCTAAAAGAATTTTAATTATTAATGTATGTTTACTTTTCAAGCGTATATAAAACTTTGTTGTACAACATTATTTACACAAAAAAAATATTACCTACAATCCAGAATTCAACTGTATTTGTATAATAATTAATAAAAAATGTATGAAAAAATAACAGCAGATAAGTTCAACGAATGATCTTTATAAATATTTGAACAACGTATTTATATTTCATCATAAATTTACAAATTTACAGTTAGTTTCTGAATGTCCTTCAAATGTAAAGTAGGTATGTTGGGATCAGGGATACATCAGAGCCCTTCGTTTACCAACAGGTAACAACGCTTCCGAACACAAATGACTTTCTCAAACATGTATTAAGTTTACACAATAATGTAATGTATGCTTATTATGAAATTGTTCATCACAGATCAATATCTTTTTTTTTATTTGAATGTAAATAACTAAATCCGTTTGACTGTGAACACGATAGTTGTAGGTTTGGTTCCTTCTTGTCCCAAGAATGAATATATTATTATTTTCCTTTCTTCGCTCTGATACTCAGACAAAGCGTAAGGGTTTTTACGCCACTTAACATGCAATGTCTCGATTTCACGTTTTTTTTTTAAATTAATGTAGAATTTTCTGACCTAAAAAAGGAGGAATGGATATTATATTAACAATATATATCCTGTAAAAAATCAATTTTTCATAATAAAACTACAGTTACTTTTAAATAACTACATCCAGTAGTTTACAATCGTTACGGTCCCACTTGCAATGGCAACAATAAATGCCGTTAATATCAAAATAGCTGCAAACACAACCACAACATTTATTAAGGCCATATCGCCGCGCGGAGTCGAGCTGAGTGCTAAAAGTTGTAAATCGCATGAGCTTAGTCTTTACTTCTCTGAACAAAATGGCATGTGATTTATTTCGTTTAGTGTAAAATTTCTTAAAATAATAATTGTGATTTTATTTTTAGAATTGAATAACTTTTTCTACGGTTTGGTTTATAGTTTCATATTTTATTTGTTTTATATTAATTAGAATTGATATTAAATATTACATTATTCTTTTCAGCACTTTTTTCCTTGATTTCAACTTTATACTCTTCTACTTTTAAACATTTTTAAAGTGTTATTCTACACTTAGGAAAATTGAAAAAGACATTTAGAAAACGTATAAAAATTTGAAAGCAGCGGGATTCGAACCCGCGCCTCCTGAATACCGTATAAGAATTTCGACGCACCGTGTAGTAGAACGCATGGCTCAGTGGTAAGAGCGCATGAACGGTATTCAGGAGGCGCGGATTCGAATCCCGCCGCGTTCAAATTTTTATACGTTTCCTAAATGTTTTATACTCTTCTAAATTTTAGGAAAATTAAAACAATTATTATTCGTACCGTTACACTAGTGTCACTCCTCTCTTCTTTTCTGCTTCACAGTTTTTCCCGCATAGCAGGATTAGGCAGAGAGTTATAGTGTCCTAACACTCTATATCCCATTTTCTATCTTAATCCGAGACTTTTCATGTTAAACAGCTGAACCCAACACTAAAGTCTAACGGCCTTATTCATAAAAAATGCTTATAGAACGCTTAAAACGTTCATTAGTTAAAATGCTCTATAAGCTTATGAAACGTTCCATAAAAATGCGTATTCATAACAGTACTATAAGCCTTCTATAACTAATATGCTGTTTATAAGCTAAAATGTTGCCACTACGATGAAATTGGCAAGAAAATTTGTCAAACTTTGCAAATTGACCACAGATATTGTTTATAATTTTACTAAATTCGACTAATCATAGACATTATTAAGGATAAAAACCAAATTTTGTTGTTTGTGGTGCGATAAGCTATTGACATTTGTTTACTAGTAGTACGTTAATTTTATTTTAAATATTACTCCATTACTTATAATATGGCATCGGAATCAAAAATTGTAGAGAGCAAGAAAAGGCAGAGAAGTGAGAATTGGTTGGAGGAGGATAAGGTTGGTTTTACTGATACAGTTAATTCGAACACGTAAGTTTTGTTTTGTAAACATTCATACGCATGTTATGTTTCAATGCTTATGCTTCTATTCCATAGATGATCTTGAAAGAATTGCTGAGTAAAAGTATTTGTGTAGTTATTTAATAACACGGCACTTAATGTTTCAGTTTTAACAATATGGCAAAAACCCCTTGAAGAAGAAGAAGGACAAATTAAGGCTCAATGGGTATTATAAAAATGTCAGCTAAGAAGTTCAGGGTATTATAAAAATGTCAGCTAAGAAGCTGATATTTATAGAAAAAAAAAACAAATGCTAAAACCAGTTGGTAGCTCACCACCTACTACAGAACCACCAGCTGGTGATGATATTTCAGTTTGGCTCCCTCATGAGTTCACAGTATACTCAAATTAATTTTACTCAGATAACCAGGTACACATAAAAATACAAACATTTGGCCAATTAGTGTTTCATTTTGAATAAAGAAATATTTACGTAATTATTATCAATTCTTGTTTAAGAATAGAACAGAAAATAATATAAAAGAAGAAAAAAGTATGTGTAATATATTAATATTATGAAATAAACAGCAACACACAAATCTCACTCTGTCAAGTATCTTATTTTAAATGATATTCATAAGTAATAAGACATGTTAAGTATAATTAATTGTGGTGAATGAAATATTAAATGAACGATAATACCACAATACCTAGAAAGTCATTTCAATTTTATTATTTTAGTCAATTTAGTTCAATTTTATTTTCAACAAATAATTTGATGGGAAGCGAGACACAATTTATTTTCCATTATAATACATTAAATAGCTAATTCTACATAAGAATGCTAAGCAAGGAAATCTGATTATATTCTTTTTAGAAGATGCATCCAAGTACTAGCACTAGCACACAATCTTGGTAGATTAAAGAAATGTGTATGTTGAATGAACTTATCTTTATTTTTATTACTATAATATATTACTAAGTTAGATTCACTAAAATCATTCAGTACTATCTTATATCTACAAGCAATATTATATTTGGATTAACAAACTTAAATTGAATTGAAATAATAAATAAAATGTGTTAAGTTTTCAACAAAATAAGTTTTATTAATTTATAATACATACTTCTTTGGAAAACATATTAAAAAGAATAATAGATATATTACATTTTTGGTTACAGCATGACAACAAGCTCAAGAATAGCAGCAAATGTAATTGCTTACAGAAAGGAGCTTCCTGAGATCCAGATGGCCGTAGAAAGGCAAAAATAAAAAAATTTAGAACAAAAATTAAATAATTCACTATTAAAGGAAGAATTACTCAAATGTAAATTATTGTATTACACATCTAAAGAATAAAATTTATAGAAATAAACTGTTTTTTATTAACCAAAATACAACAAATTGAGGTCAGTCATGGTGCACGGGCACAAAGTGAACATGTAACAAGACTACTTGTTGTGGGTTTGATCCTCACTCCAGGCAATAAAATATTTACTTCAATTTATATTTTCATTTCTTTGCTCTGGTGTTGAGGGAAAGCTCGGCGTTAAACTTACTATTTTATAAAATTTACTAACTAAAATTTCTCCTAGTTAAAACTTCACTTTATTAATAATATTGTCTAATTGCATGTCTCCATGGTTAATCTACGCACAAGGTTTATCATAAAAGCAGTATATTTATGAAAGCGGTAACGCTTCCGAAACTCTTCGTCGTATAAGGAAAACGGGTCAACCCCTGCTTCTATATCCTTTTCTGAGCGAAGAACTCTTCTCCATTATTGCTATCGTTTCCGAAGCATGTATGCTTTGTAAAGCTTTCATTTTAAATATAAAAGTGGAAAATTGACAAAAAGCAATAATTATTAGTGGATTGGATTAATAAGTTATGCAAATTCGATTAGCTAACATTGACGAGTCACTCACGTCAAATGTCATTTTCAATGATCAGCTGTTGAGAATCGGCCATTTTTTATCTTATAGAGCCGCTATAGTAGGGTATTGGCCACGATAACTTTATAGTACGCTTATAGTACTGTTTAGCGCTAAAATGCTGTTATGAATACCATTTTTTGACGTTTCTCTTATAGTGGGCTTATAGAACACTTTAACTGTTCCATAACTTTTTATGAATAAGACCGTATGACTATATACATTAATTTATTTCCGAGTAGGATCGAACCGACAACCGTCGGGTTTACAGTTAGGTGCTGTCACATTGCTCCACGACGGTAAATTAATTATACCTATATGAGTAATTGTATATAAATATAAATAATTGTGTATATCAATACATATAATTAATTAATTGACAAAATAATTTTTAATCAAGTAAACATAAGTTTATATGTTTAAATGTTATTTTTTTATAGTACAGTACAAGTGTAGTAAATAATACTAATAATACTTTATGAATATTAATATCACATAATGTTGGTTATTTATTAAAATACTTTCTTATTAAAATCATTTATTATGTTAAAATAATTAGTTCTCTATTATTTTAATAAACTGTGTAACACGTAAAGAAATTGACATAATCATATAAGCTATCATTTTATTTGTTTTGATTTCGATACCTATTCCGTTTTTGTGTATTTTTTAGCTTTTTTATTGTCATTAGTAAACAAACTAACTTCACGAACTATAGCTATAGAATAACAGACAAAAATCAAAATCGGCTTATAACTAAGCATCCATAAATAAGGCCCTTCTTATCATTATCTGTGCATCTATGTACAGTATCTAGGAAACTTATTATGTCAATACTGCCATGGAAACTGTTAAACACGTTTGACAGCTTATTCCGCGTTGAAGCTCGCTTAGGAACTAAGAGAGTGTATGTTTAAAATTAGTCTAATATTTTATAATAATAAAACATCACAATAAACGCGGACGCGAAAAAAGTAGCAGCTAATTTATATGTCAGAGTGACAGCTCCAGTGGAACGTTTTCGCGTTAATATCTGTACAGACATGGAAAAGTCTGTCCTGATGAGCAATTTCGAAAGGCGTGGCTGGCATCAAGTTGGGCCCGACGATGAATGGAATTTTTATTGGGCATCCACTCAAACATGTCGAAACTTATTTAGCGTGGAAAGCGGTTACCGAATGAACGATAATCAAATGATTAATCACTTTCCTAATCATTATGAGTTATCTAGAAAAGATCTTCTGGTAAAAAATATAAAATGCTATCGCAAGGAATTGGAAAGAGACGGAAATTCCTTGGCCGAAAAAGCCGAAGTCATTTTACACGGGGGGCAAGTTGTTACACGCTACGTTCATCTCGATTTTATCCCAGTGACATTTGTTCTCCCAGCGGACTACAACATGTTCGTCGAGGAATATCGTAAATCACCACAGAGTACATGGATTATGAAACTTTGCGGAAAATCCCAAGGCACGGGGATCTTTCTAATAAATAAACTATCGAAGCTGAAAAAATGGTCGAGAGAAGCTAAGGCGCCCTTTCATCCGCAACTCAGTAAAGAAAGCTATGTTATTTCTCGATATATAGACAACCCATTGCTCATAGGTGGTAAAAAATTCGATTTAAGGCTATATGTATTGGTGACTTCTTTCAGACCGTTAAAGGCCTATTTGTTTCAACTTGGATTTTGTAGATTTTGTACTGTCAAATATGACACTAGTGTAACCGAGCTGGATAATATGTATGTACATTTAACAAATGTTAGTGTACAAAAACACGGCGGTGATTATAATAGTATACATGGAGGAAAAATGAGCGTGCAGAATTTGCGATTATTTTTAGAAGGGACAAGAGGTCGTGCTGTTACAGAGAAATTGTTTGCTTCTGTCCAGTGGTTGATTGTTCATTCTCTTAAAGCTGTCTCCTCTGTTATGGCCAATGATAGACATTGCTTCGAATGTTACGGATACGATATAATTATAGATAATCAATTAAAGCCCTGGTTGGTAGAAGTGAATGCATCACCATCGCTAACCTCAACAACTGTAAATGATAGAATAATGAAGTATAAATTAATAGATAACATTATATCAGTGGTTATCCCACCGGAAGGAATGCCGGACGTGCGTTGGAATAAAGTACCTAGTCACGAAGCACTTGGCAATTTTGATTTACTCATAGACGAAGAATTAATGGAAAAAGAAGATTTTGCTAGTGTTACTGGGAGGTCAAACAAGAATAATAAGAAGTAGATAATGTTTTATAGTACAAATAAATTTGTAAGTATATAAAGTGTAAATTATTTCATTTATCTTTATTAATATTATAAAAATATAATAAATCTTAAACTTTTATTAAAATATTACAAATTTTAATGTTTAGTATTACAATGTTTTATTACCGTATTCCAAATATAAATGTTAAAAGATTTATTATATAGTAACACATCATAAATTATGACTATTAAAGAAAAATAAAAATGTCATAAGATATTTTCTAGAAAGTATAAAACATAACAAAAATATAAATAAATTATTATAAAAAAAGAGAGCGCCTCATACAATTTTTAACCTTAAGAATATTTAAAAAATTTAAAACCTTAGTATAATTCATGTTTTTGTAGTGATTATAATTTTAATAAGATATTAAAATAGTTTAGGTTTCAAAACAACTCGTTAAAATATTTAAATTAATAAAATTGATTAAAAAGTTGTTTTCCGGTATAGTAAAGTCAGAATAATTTTAATGTCAATACCAAGTTTCCATCTTCCGGCCGAATTAGAGACATTATGTGTTGAGATAAGAAACTCAACGCCGCGCTCGTTCAATGGAATCGAGAATTGAAAAAAAATACATATTCATTCCCATGAGGGGGATTGCCCCGCAACCAATGGCGGCTACTGTAAAACGTTATCTCACTGCACCACAGTGGCCTCAAATCAAATGTTTAAAAAGTCAACACTATAAGAGACTAGAATAGCACAGTAATTTTTAGATATTAACTTTTATATAAATAGATTAATATACGAGAGGTCTCTAAAATATCGAAGAAAAATATTGTAATAGAGAAGAACTAATATTGGATGAATAGTGCTTTTATTAGAATAAAAGTACTAGTCATCTAATTTTATTTTTATATTCCTATAGGAACAGAAAGGAAAACTCTTATGATTTTCTCATAATTAAACCTATAAATTGTAAAGTTAGACAATACGCCGGTTTGTTTGATTGTGCTAACCAATTTTATTGTTTTAAGAGAATGTTGGAAAGTTCAGCGAGTTCGGTTCAAATTTGATCGGAGATTAACGGTAAAACCGAGGAGCAATTTTAATGAAATAGCAAACTTATCGGAACATTACCATGTTGTGAGAACGCTTTGTGAGGATTTTAAAGAACATTTTTAAGAACCTAATTTAGAGTTAACAACTTAAATTGAATATTCTTCTTTTAGGCATTAAATAATGTACAAACTTATATAGTGGCGGATACGCAAGATTACGAGTAGAACCCGCGCTTCTTGGAAACTGTCCAAGTGCTCAGACCGCTAAGCTATATGATCTGAATCCTGTTATTTCTTTGAAATTCTTGTAATTGAATATAAATATTTTAAAGAAATCAGGTTATACAAAAAAGACAAACAATGAGAGGAAAGAATAAAAGTTTACACAAATGTCTAGTTTCCACAAATGTAATTTATATTTCTATACTAATTGCAATTTATAAATAACTTGTTAAATAAATATAATATGCATTTGCCGTTATATTTTAAAGTCACCATCGTCAGTTTCATTAAATAATACGCTAAAATAATTGAAATGTGATAAACCGTTCTCGTTCTTGTTTGCAGTAAGATTGTTTTCATTCAGTGCGCATTTCAAGTCTAACCTCTACATTTATAAAAGCCTTCTAACCACACAAACGTTGAGTATGCAGTAGTTTGCTTTCTACTCAGTATAATGAAATGCATTAAAGTACGTGTTTAAACTAGGATAATATCAGAAAGAGTGTTTGAGGGAAATGTGTGCTTAATCTGTAGAACTTAGATGAAAGTGTCTGTACTGAGGATTTCGTATTTGTGTGTGTTTTTTAAATATTTTGTATGTCGAATTTCATATTATATAAGTTGTAATTCAGGTACAAGGTATAGTTCACAATTCCATTTGCGTAGACTATGACAGTAGTAGTAAGATCCCGTAGAAATTTTGAGAAATGATCTTGGAGTGCTTTCCACGAAAGTATTAATTTCAGGTTTCTGTGCCCCTTTTTTACCAACTTTCAGCTCGTTAAGCCGTTTTTCTTTATATTTGGTCTCTTTGTCATACAGTCACACAAGATACCTACTTATACATATAGATTTTTAAAGACTGTGTCTAGACACTAGATTATCCACTCCTAGCCTAGCAGGCTAAGGTGCTAACAGCTGGAAAAGGTATGAAGCTGTTATAAATTGTTACAAATGTGTAAATATTAATTATAAAAATATGTTTCAATATAAGCGGAATAAATATTATTTAAAATTTGAAAGTGTACTAAATGTTATTTAAAAATAAAAAAAAAACAAGTACAATGTTAAAATTAAGGAGAAGTAATGAAGCTTGATGTTTTAATTATAAAAATCCAAATTAAGAATCTTGTTCCTTTTAATTAAACCTCTTACGCAAAGCTTAGGTAAAGAGCGTTTTTCCTCAATAATGTAGACGTAGTAAAATACTATATACTATAGTATACTATATAACTCTTTTAAATATTTCTTTCATACATTTGCACTACACATTTTAGTCCTTTTCTAGGTACCAGGGCAGACTAATAATATACATAAATATCTAACGGGGAATAGAGTAAATAGCTTCTGTTTAAGTTAATCAGCACTTATTGAATATTTAATCGACTATAATAGGGTGTGAACAGCTTGTATAAATCACATCAATTTGTTGCCTATTTAGCATAAAAATATTGCAAATATTAGAAATAGTTATACTTAAACTACATAATGCAAAAATGGCAATGAAATGAAACACATATAAGAAAAAATGTTTTGTGGGCATTTATCAACGTAATAGAAATACAAAACAACAATTTCTAACTTTCGTTTATTTTGTTGTTTTATCTGTAAATCTGTATGTCTGTGCGTTTGTGCAAGCTAATCTCTTCTGAGATTTTCTCTGAGATAATAAATGCAATTTTAATATTATATTTTGATAAACTTAACAAGTTACAAAACTTTAAAGTACATTGCAGGCGATTTTAACAACTAAATAATTAGTTATATTGTAATGTCACAGGCGAAGCCACGAGCGGTTTGCTTGTTCTTAATATAGTGTAATAATATAATTATCTTAATAATCTTAAATCTGTTTAAACTACCTATTATATCTGCCTGTGAGGGACGGGTTAAGAATACAATTCCCCCCCGCCGATAGGTAGCGTTCCGTAAAAGGCGGGTAACCCTACTGGGCTACCCGCTTGGTGGTAGGAGATTCATTCTCCGACTGGCTCGCGACCACTATCATGTCAAAGACGAACCGCCAAATATCTAATGATTTGTTCCGGATCGATGGCATGTAAGCCAGCTCTCCTCTTTCCCACCATTCCCATCCTTCTGTCCTCCATCCCCAAGGCTGGCAACGCATCCATAACTCTAATGTTGTGGATGTCTATGGGCGAAGGTAACCACTTAACACCAGGTGGGCCTTCTGCTCGTTTGCCTCCTTTATTCTGTATATAAAAAAAATATATATCTCAAGTTGGAGTCAATAGGAGTTGATTGGGCTATTTATAAAATACATTTGGAAGCTTTGAAACTTGTACTTAACATAGATTTTACTTAAATAGACATGAACAGCAAAATATAAATAATTAAATCATTCCAGATCATATTTTTTGTTTGGCAGAATTAGCATAAATACATAATAATAACAAGGTAATAACAGTAAGGATATCAGTTTTCTAATCACGTACCCACGAAAAGCGCTTATTCGCTTAGTCCATTACCGAAAAAGATTTCCCACAGTCGACCACGAGGCTAAAATTTATCACATTGTTCGCTGCTGCAGTAATAAAGTCTAAGAATAAAATGATTATTTTTTTTTTATTTCAATTACCTTTTACTGGTTATTTTGCATATTTTTTTGTAATGTATATACTTACTTAAAAATAAGCGAAACTAGTATCGAGACACTCCGCCCAATACTTTCTGCCCACAATTGATACATTGCGTGTTGCGGCAGTGGCAGAACTCAACGCCACGCTTTATAAAACAAAGTCGTCGCATAGTGTGACAACGTTTGGTTGTAAACACTAAGGTTAAGGATTCGATCCTCGAAGAAATGATTTAGTTTATCTTTAGTTCTCCGCTCAGGTAAAACACAACGAAACGCTGGGTTCCACCACTCAACATATAATATTTTAAATTCGGGCGGAAAGTGGAGAATGGAGTGTCTTAATATCATATTGAAATAAAGTAGTAATAGTAGATAAAAATAGCATGTAGACACGTAAAAGGTAAAATAGAAATCAATTACATACAACGTCAATTTACATAGATATATTTTAATGTCAGTTCTCGTATAGCTGCCGTGTTGTGTGACGTGACACTGATATACGCTTTCAACTAACCTGATGCTATATGCGAAATCTAAATAGATACTTACATATAGATAAATAAAAATTTATTTATATAGGACAAATATTATATAATTTTAAATAGCAATTTCTTTTATTAATATATTTTACGAGTATATATTAGATACACTTTTTTTATAAATGTGTATTTTATACACGGTATATATATACCAAAATAATATTTCTTACAATTCTTGTCTTTCCGTCTGTCTGTTTATTCCGTCGTGTCGCTAACCTCATTAACGGCTTGACTGATTTTGACGAAGCTTTCATTGTCAGATATTTGATCTAGAAAAGAGCAATATAGGCCGATTTGCTTCAATTCCACGTAAATTAAATCTTGTGCAAAAGCTAGTATGTATATCGGTAAATTTGTCTTATAAGTTGATAATAAAAAGACTTGTTTTTCAGTTTCCTACAAATACAGAACAGTGTGAAACGTCCCTAAAAGCTGAGAAAAGTACAATATATGTATGTATATAAAATAAAGTGAATATTAGCTTATCTAGGTGCAGTGTAACGACGATGGAATCCCAATGTATAAAAGTGCAATCCCCATTTGAGTGAATGATAATGTGTTATTTTTATTTTCCCACTCTAGTATCTAAGATAAAACGCGGCGTTAAATTCCACCATTTATAATACGTGTCAGTATTTCAGAGGGAAGGTGGATTACGGAGTGTCTCAGCACTACTATTGCTCTGACCCTGCGTTAAAAGCGTAAAGCTACGTTTTTGTAAGCAAATATTAGTTGATTACATATAAATCCATGGCATCTTTGAATAATTAAAACAGATGAATGCTCTAATTTAAAAAGACTAACTAGCGCTTGAAACTAAGCTTCGACGCTTAAGAGACAGAAAATATTTTTTAAAACGAAAGAGCTTAAAAGACAACGAAGCTGCATTTTCTACACTTTTGCAACGAAAATGCACGGGAATATTACTCGGCAAGCATTTTAGATTTTAACCATTTATTAAAATTGGCTTATTTCATATGCGAGTGTTTTAGATGGTAAGGTTAAAAATGAAATTGATTTCATATGTGGCTATTTGGCTAATATATTTAAAAAAGAATAATTGTCTAATGAAAATTATTATATGTACTATTATTGGAACTATCGTTTTGACGTTCAGCTAAGTTTATAAAGGCCTGTTTAACTAACTATGTTATTAACTATTTTTATTCCTAAAACAAATTGTAGCCAAAGTAAATACAGACATTTATATTGTTAAAACATTTCTATTATTTTAATCAAAACAGTACTTCATTCACTCATATTCACAGTTTACCTCAAATGCAATTTCACGCTTTTCTCCGAATAGCAGTCAAAGAGAATCTAATACCCAAAACACCCCGTTCTTTACTTTCCTTCCGAAATCGAGACATTTAGTGTTAAGTTGCGAAACTCAACCTCGCTCTGTCTTACCTCTAATGCTATTTGATTCACAGTTTTAAATATTTTTCATAATTACCAAAATTATCCTTATTAAACTGAATAAGAAATACGTTAAACCGAGTACTATTACAACTAAATACTAAATCGTTCATTTAAAAAACTTTTTAATATTTATGAGTTCACGACTCACGTAATATCACTGAAATCTGGAGTACTAAAAAATCTGCATACAAAATTGCAGGTTAATCCTTTAAGCGTTTGCAGCAAAGCGCGGTAACGAAGGATACTTTTGCTGAGGTTTCTTAAAAAAAAAATAATATCGTTTAAACGTAGACTCGTTAGCTTGCTTTCGTTATTACATATTTCAAGTTTGAATTTTAACAAGGTAGAAAATATAGGAGTTATTGCAACATTTAAAATTATATTAAATTGGAACCGTCGTACCGCAAGTGAGAGGTGGCTGACGAGTGTGGCTTGTATATTCTGTCTATACATATACGTTTTCCTTATAACTTTTATTTCTTGCGTGATAAACATTTAGATATTTAATATTTTCATTGATAGAAAATGTAATGGTAAGATACTTTATCATGGTCTCTTAATATGTATGTATAGTTAGGTGGGGTATTAAAAACTATTTCACCAAAGCAACATAATACTATATTTCGTTGCTAAAGCAACGTGTACTTTAACTAAAAAGTTGCGTATGAAATAAACTTGGGTCTGATGCATGTATATCGAAATTTGTTATATTCATATTTATGCCCCTATAGTGTTTCTTGCTATAAAAACATATATTCTTGCTAAATAGACATACATATATTTTATCATTATTTCTTTTTCGGAATAGAAAATGATTTAAATATTAAATACCTCCCCATCGTCGCGAAGTGACACAGCGTTTGCGTAAGCGTGATTGCTTCCGGGATCGACTCCCACTCGGTGGGATGTTCATAATTTAATTATTCATTGTCACAAAATTATTATATAATTTTCATTTTTCCTCTATGGTAAGAAGACAAAACGTGGCATTGAGATCCATCACTTAACTTGGTCTCGATTTCGAGTGAGAACGGAGTGACTCGACACTAGGTTCTCTCTTCTTATTTTCACGACCAAAAATATTTTCATCTGGCACATAAATGCGATTTACGTTTGTTTCCTTTTTAGGTATTTCGTGATGTTTCATTTGTTTATTTATTTCAGACATTTGTTTATTAAATTTGTCTGTGGCACACAAATACATTATAATATTACTGCAATAAAGCATTATTGTGCAATTCAGGTATTTCATATTGCATACGATGTCTGTGGCTTTCAATCTCCGTCGAGGAATTGTTTAGACTAAAAATAATATTACTGTGGTCCCGTTAAACAAAATGCGAATGCAAAACCGAAAGAAAGATTACCTATACTAAGTGAAATTTAAATCAATATATTGTACATGATAATTTAAGTTTCTCCGCTTTGGTACTTAAGACAAAGCGTATCTTTGACTTCCGTTATTTAATATGCAATACCTCATTTTCGAGTGAAAAGGAAAGAACGGAGCGTCTTGACACTAGGTTCTCTGTGACTACCACCCTGCTAAACGGAAAAAATGTGAAACTGCATGTTTACAATTTAAACACTTTACTACTGAGTAAAATACGCTTCTTTTGTTTCTAAAATACAAAATCGTTCTCATATATGCTAACAAAGTAGCGGTTCTAATTTTATACACAAACAAACTCTTTACTCTATTAAAATTTTAAATACATTTTCATTTATAAAAGATAATTATGGCACTTTTGCTAAACTTATAGTTCGACAAACGCGTATTTAACATTTATTTTTGTTTAGGTCTCACAAGAGCTTCTCGGGAATTTGAAATCAGATTTATGGCTTTATCGTTCCGCCCTAGCGGATGCGGGATGTGCTCATTTTTTCCAAGAAAATTCTTATTTTTTCCACTGGCATACTTATATTAAAATTATTTTGTTCTCTATTTGCTGGAGTTAATTTGGTAGGCATATTAATTTCTATTTTACTCTAAATTTACGATTCATAAATCATGAGGTATGGTAAATACGAAACAATTAAAGCTTAACAAAGCAAATTTAATGTTTAAAGTGATATATCTTTTGCCGTTTTTATTTCTTTCTCGCCATTTAAGTGTCGCCATATAATGTAATTATGGAATAATAACTCATCAATCAATGAACATTGTTACATAGTTGGAAAATGCCTAAAATCTAAATGTACACGGGAGTAAAGAGATCTTACTCGAAAAGAGGTTAATTTTAAAATTATTTTCGTGTAAACAACTTGATGTACTCACACTCCGGATTATCAAAGACCAGCGCGGCGTTAAGTTCCGCCTCTCAACATATACCTACTACGTTTTTAAAATTAAACAATTTAATGGAATATAGCAGATAGCAGGTGCCAAAATATAGCTGCTGTATCTGCTATCTGTATTTCGTATAAAAGCGTAAATCTGCTTTTTGTATATGTATATATACAAAAAGCAAATTTACGCTTTTCTGGCGTAGTTGAGTAGTATGTCACCGACATCGGTTATTAGTAAGCTATAATAAGCTCCCTGAACCTACAATAGTCGTGTGTCACAAGTTATATCAATATCAGACTTTGTACAAGTATCAGTTAAGCAACGCAAGACAACATCAGCTAAGATACAATAAACCAACATCGCTGTAACATTCTACCTTAACCAGACACGTCAGCCTCAGTATTGTAGCTACATAAGCTATGTTACCGACATCAGTAATCAGTAAGCTATAATCTCCCCGATCCCTGAAAGTCGAAAAACAGTAGATGTATCCCCTGAATTGTAGTATATATATTAAAAAATGGCGGCGCGGCACGCCAAATCCTTTCATTAATAACGTGTGTTGCAAATTTTACATTTTCACAAAACTAATATTTTAAGCATATATTAGCCTTTAATAATACTATATTATTTATTTTATATTAGTTTAAGTTTTCACTTTATTTTATTTTTATATTATTAATGTATTAAGAACTCACCAAGAAATTCTGCATAATTTACAAATACGCATCTTACCAATTTTGATTTTCACAAAATTATTATATTTCAGTTACTTTGCATTTTAAATATTTAATTTTGTAATTAAATATCCTCTTAATGAAGTTGTAGTGTATTAAATTTATATTATTTATAATTTAATATCAATAGTTTTATATTTTTAAATATAATTGACCAGCAACTGAACAGCCAGAATTGCATTTTTTATTTTTTTTTATTATTTTTTTAATAGTTTATTAGTTTAAAACTATAAAATAACATTGTTTTTTACTATTATTAAATAAAATTAATTTATTTAATAAAAATATGTGTATTTCTACGTATATATATATATATATATATATATATATATATATATATATATATATATATATATATATATATATATATATATATATATATATATATATATATCTATATATATATATATATATATATATATATATATATATATACGTAGAAATACACATAATTTACAAATACGCATCTTACCAATTTTGATTTTCACAAAATTATTATATTTCAGTTACTTTGCATTTTAAATATTTAATTTTGTAATTAAATATCCTCTTAATGAAGTTGTAGTGTATTAAATTTATATTATTTATAATTTAATATCAATAGTTTTATATTTTTAAATATAATTGACCAGCAACTGAACAGCCAGAATTGCATTTTTTATTTTTTTTTATTATTTTTTTAATAGTTTATTAGTTTAAAACTATAAAATAACATTGTTTTTTTACTATTATTAAATAAAATTAATTTATTTAATAAAAATATGTGTATTTCTACGTATATATATATATATATATATATATATATATATATATATATATATATATATATATATATATATATATTATATATATATATATCTATATATATATATATATATATATATATATATATATATATATATTGCACAATAATGCACATATATGCAAGATGTATTATAAATACATTGTCTGAATATTACTGATAGAAAAGTCAATACAAAGACGTAAATAAAATACAAAAGTTTTCTAAATTTAGATAGACACTATTCATATCAAATATATCAACTATATTATCTTAGCGAAATTCTGTTTTCATTTTCGTAATGGATTCACTGTGTCATAGGAACCGGCAAAAGGACAGTAAAGTGTTCATTACGATATGAACTTGCTGTTTTCAAAGCCATTTTGCACTCCTATTAATTAGTCGTAGAACGAAGGAATTATCAGGGCCATTGTGGCAAAGTGAGATAGCGTCTCACTGTAGTTGAGACGATTGGTTCCGGGTTTGATTCCCACTTGGTGGAATTATTATAATTTATTAATGTTTATTCTCTGTCTACCCCGCAAGTGATACAGCGTGAAGCTAAAAAAACAGTTATTTTTATTTATTCGCTTTTGTGAACAAGACAAAACACGGTGTTGAGATCTGCTACTCAACGTGTAATATCTCGACGTCAGGCGGAAAGTGAGAAAAAGAGTATTTTGATGTTACGTTTTTTCGGATTTTTATGATGTTTTATATATGTATGTCTTAGAGAGAGTGTGTTCCTCCGTAGGTCCTTCTATCACATCCTATCGAAGCGAATTTTATGATACATTTTTTGAGTGAAGATACTTAAAGGGTTATAAGAGTGATGCAAGTTACTTTCTATAACAGTAAACATCACATTTCCGTAGGAGATTCATTAGGATCCATATATACGAATTATTTTTAGTGTCCGACCGAAACTGGATTTTCTGCCGAAACAGAAACCGAAACCGAACCTTCGATTCTGACTTCAGTTTCGGCCGAAACCGAAACCGAAACCGAAACCGAAACTGCTGATGACGTCATAAAATTTGTATAGTATGTAAAAAAATTACATATTTTACGATTTAAAAATTACATGTGCATTTAAATTATTATGATTAGGTACGTTGATTTTATTATATTATGATTTTTTTCATTTTAATTATATTTTATAATGTACATTTTTATAGTTTCACGATCAGTTTTACCGCATAGCGAATAGTCGGAGAGAGCCTAGTGCTAAGACACTTCGTTCGTCACTTTCTGCCTGAAATGGAGACGGTGCGTGTTGAGTGGTGGAACTCAACGCTTTGTTTCAAGTAGGAGTGCGGAGAAATGAAATAATCATTCCCCCGAGTGGGGATTGAAAACACCACCATCGCGTTAACAGTTAGTAGCTGTCCCACTGCGCCAGGAAGGCCTATAAACACGATTGGTTGTAGTATTTTTCAAGTTCGCTATTGGCTAGGGTTTATCTTTTTACCTTCGTCGGTTTGGTAGTAGTATTTTTTCCCCTCCGTGGCTGGGCAGCGTCTCGCAAAAGGCAGGTAGCCCAGTATCTTGGTGGTAGGAGATTCGTTCTCCGACTAGCTCGCGACCACTATCACGTCAAAAATTAACCGCCAAATATCTGATGATCATCAGATATTTGGCGTTAAGCCAGATTTCTCTATCTCACCCTTCTCCCTTCTTCATTTTCAAGGTCGGTAACGCATCCACCATTCCTCTTATGTTGTAGATGTCCATAAGCGACGATAAACACTTACCAACAGACGGTCCTTCCGTTAGTTTGCCCCCTTTTACAATTTTTTTTTGGAAATAATAAAAAATTAGTAAGTACTAGAGACCTACGCCAGTTCTCTTTGCCCAAGGCTCCTAGGGATTTACATAAAGGCTTTTCAAGCTGTAGCCCAGGGACCTGTGGGTTATCTAGACCCTCAGTCTCCTCTTAAGAGTGGCAACACTTGGTAAATAGATATTTAACTGCGCATTTCTTGCAGGGAAATTTATGTGCAAATTTATGATAAGATTTACATTAGATATATATTTATATTAACTTATTGACTATATACTGTGTTACATTTATATAGAAAACGGTTATATTTAAATAATAATTAATAAGGCTAGCCTCCAATATAGTAAATAGCCCAGGGTTCGCAAAATTCATAGGTATTCGACCCCTGAAAGGAGCCACACTTACGCGAACAGACACACAGTTTCCTTACAGACTAACAGGGATAGTTCATTTAATCTATCGTCAGCAGTTCATTCAGTATTCTCATCATTAATTTATAATTTATATATTAAAAATAGTTTACTATATCTTAAGATTATGTTCACAAGCTATCAAAACACTCAAAAGTATCTTACGACGTGAAAATTCATGAGTAAGTACTCATGTGTGAGTAGTTTCGGCATTGCCGAAGGTTCGGCAGTTTTTTTGCCGAAACCGAAACTACGGCCGAAACTACATTTTTTTGCCGAAACCGAAACCGAAACCGAACCTTCGGTCGGACACTAAATATTTTGTATTATGTTATTATATATGTTTGTCTTTCTTAGACAAATAAAAGTAATTAGGGAGGTATCAGGAAGTTTCATGTAGGTCATATACCTCTTGACCATACGAGCGAAGCTACGAGTGACAGGTAGTATAATAAATATCTAAAATTTTAAAGCTAAAATTATATCTATAAATAATTTTAATGATCGTCTCAAGCTGTGCCAGATGGCTCTACTTATAAACAAGGTAACGATTATTACTTATATATGAATGGACTATTCATTAAAATTCGTCATAAATCTATGGCTATAAACTTTTGAGTACCTATACTTTACGTACTCAGTTGCTTTTATTACCAAAGTTTAGCGAGGCATACGAGAGTGCTGTAAATTGGACTTGACAATAGAAAAAGCTTAAAATACAACAAACAAGAAGTAAGAGAAAATGAATGTAGCTACATTTGAAACAGTCATAGGATTACAGTTTAGCAGTTTCACTTACAACATAATCCAAAATGAAACTTTGGATTTGACTAATATTATAAATCCAAAAATCTGTCAACATGTCTGTTGCGCTTTCGTTTTCTTTATTTTTTTTCATAAATCAATCTCAAAACTACTTTACTGATTTCAATATTTCTTTTGGAAAATAGTTCATGACGCAAGAACAAATTCCTACCCTATCTTGAAAATTGTTATGATAAATACAAACCGCTTAACATAACGCAGGCCTTTGAAAATACGAAGCAGCTATAGTCTTAGATCATGCAGGCGATGGTGCGAGCGGATTGCTCGCTCGCTCGTCTATTGAATAGCAAATAATAATTTTGGCTGTGGCCAGACTTAAAATATTTCTTTCTAATAGGAACATTGCTACGACTAAGAATAATATCATAGTAATGATATATTACACAGATTTTGAATTCCAAATTCATTTGTTATCATTCTAGGACACTGTGGCGTGATAGCGTCTGACTGTATACGCGATGGATGTTAGTTTGATTCCCACTCGAAAAGGACAAAGGAGATCCAGGTTAAAGTTGAAAAATTAAAGTGGTCTTGATACTACCGGCCTCTGTGTCTATTGCCTAAAAGAACGTGAGGCTTTTAAAGTTCGTCTAGGTTTATAAGTCGTCTAGATTTATTACATCTTAACAATGTTGATTTTTAAATACTTTCATGTTTTTAAAAGTATGAATTCAACAAACGCAACTCTGGTAAACAAAACAAAAGCGCGGCGTTGGCGGTCTGACACTTATACGTGCAATGTGTCAAATTCGGGCGGAAAGTGGAGAACGTAGTGTCAACTACGTTAAGCGGAAAAAATCAGTTATTACTTATAATGGGTGCTACTACTGATCTTATCTGAGTGACCAAGTCCCAATATTATTTGCTTTATGCTTCATTGTAACGAAAAGTATAATACACAAGCATTGGCATCGTTTGCAAGCTTGTTAATATTCCCAAATGACTCCAAACTGCCGCTGCTGTTGGAGTTCTGACCGCACTTTATTACATTTTCGTAACGCGCTGTTAAAATTTTGCAATAGTGATATCTGCGTCCGGTTTGATATAACTCATATATATATAAGATATTTTATGATACTATAAACGAAACTGAGGCCATCATGGCGCAGTTAGATATTTGTGGGTTCGAATCCCAGTCAGGGTTCATGATTATATACTAATTTCACTTCTCCGCTCCGGTGGCGTATGTTCCGTCACTTAATACGCAATGTCTCAATTTCAGGCGGAAGGTGGAGACGCAAGTTCTCTTTCCCTAACTACCCTGCTATGCAGGAAAAAGCGTGAAGCTGCAAATTAAATCAAAGATTATACGTGCACCTTGTTAACAAATTATTAACAATGAAATGACAACGTTAAAGTATGTTCCCCAAGAATGGAATGTGAAAAGTTAAGATGTTTAATAATGTCTCCTTTTTCTGTTTTCAATAATATAGGTACAGAGAGTATTAGAACTAAAATGTGTTTTGTTTTTCAATATAATGATAATCAAAAATCTAAAAACATATTAACGAGATGGTCAGAGAGACCTTAGTGTCAAAACTCTATTGTCCTTTTTTCGCCCCAAAATCAAGGCGCTTACAAATAAAAAAATATATATTACTAAATAGAATTGTTAGATGAATAATCTGTATTCTATTTACTGGTAAATAAATCTAATAACTTCTTATTAAAATGCAATATCATCTAAATGTTGCTTCATTATGACTGTTTAATTAAAATCTGCACTGCAAAGTCATGAGTGTTTTATAATGTTATTCATATTATTCATATTTTTTTGAAGTAAATAATGAATATATTTTATTCTAAGAAGTAAAAAGTAGTTCATTAGAAGCTTAAGAATAACATTTTTCTTTATCTACATTTTTCAATTTTAACAGCTTTATTTAATTAAAAGAAAAACAAACTTCAAACTTGTATAGTAAAATAACGGTAAAGCGGCATTTAGTATTTTTTTTAATATTAAATACGTACTTTTTATCTTAACACTTTTCCTCATACAAAGCAGGCAAAGATAACCTGATATCAAAGCACTTCGTTCTCCATTCAGGATTGCTTTGAATCGCAATCGAACAGACGGCGTTTAAAATAAGCGTCGTTTAAAAACAGAATTGCGTTTAAAGTCAGACGTCATCCCACAGATCCACGATGAAATAGTAAACAAATAACAGTATTAATTATAGTATTCAGACATTATATAATAAAAACATATCAAAAACTTAAATATCATAAAGTTATGTATCAAAATCCTGAAATCCCAAGGGGTGTCGTGACTTGTGTAGAAGCTGCGCGGGCCGCTGGCTCCGCGGTATGATCGACACGCGGCGGCCGGTGGCGGGCGCGCTCTCGTCCACGTGACTGCCCGGCAGTACTGAGAAACGCCTGTAGCGAAATGTATTGTGTTATATTATATTATTTTATTATATTATATTTTCGTTTGTTTGAACTTTGACTATATGTTTAATCTTTTGTTAACATACAATATACAATTCGTTTCTGTAATTACATATGTCAAGTGTTCGTTCGTCATTATTATGGAAAATCATCCTCTGAGACGCAAACAAAACACGGCGTTGAGTTTTGCCACTCAACATTGTTTCAATTCGTGGCAGAAAGTGGAGACAGGAGTGTCTAGACACTAGGTTATTTCTGATTATCCTGCTATGCGTGATAAAGTGTGAAACTGAAAAATAGTGCTATGGTCCTTAAGGAAATGTGAAATTTATGTTTCCTACGCTCAAAAGTTTATTACAGTAACAAAAAAGTTGTGAAATTTGGTTTCAAATTAATTACTTCATTCAGTAATAATGATTTATAGTAATTAACACATTTTAGTTATAATACTCTCTGTACTTATATTATTGAAAATAGAAAAAAGAGACATTAATAGACATCTTAACTTTTCACATTCCATTCTTGGGGAACATACTTTAATGCTGTCATTTCAATGTAATTAATTCGTTAATAAGGTGCACGCATAATTTTAAAATAGCTTCACGCTATATCCTGCACACAGCAGGCAGGCAGAGGGAACCTAGTGTTAAGACACTCCGTTCCCCACTTTCCGCCGAATTCGGAGGCTTGCGTGTTAAGTGGCGGAACTTAACGCCGCGCTTTACCTCGACACCAGAGCGAAGAAAATGGAAATATAATTTCCACTCCTCGAGTAGGAATCGAACCCACAACCAGTCGTTTACAGTCACACTCTTGTGCCAGTGGGCCACAACTGGCCACCAGTTGGCCACTGACTAATTTTTACTATATATTATTTATGGTGGATTATGGAGGCTGTCGCCGCGCAGTATACCTGCATCTGACTGTTAACATAATTAATTGGTTGTGGGTTCGATGGCCGCTCGGAGTAATGAGTATATTTAAATGTTCATTTTTCGGCTGTGGTACCTAATACAAAGCATGGTGCTAATTTCTGCCACTCAACACTCCATGTTTAGATTTCAAACAATAACCGATTGTCATAGAACTGGGTTTTCTCTAACTATGCGGGAAAAATATGAAGCTGAACTAATCAATTATAAATTACTATATAATATACTACATGAAAGATTTTCTCGTATTCCATTTATTGTCTTACAAACTTTATTTTAAAACAAAATGATATATGATGTACATATGAATCATGTTAATATGTAATACTCATAGACAATATAAAGAAATAATACTTATATAATATCATAATTAGGAAATCTTAAGACCTGAAATTAGTTATTTCAAAATATTTTGGTTTATATTATACTTATGTTCCGTTTGTAATAAATTAATAAATTAAATTTTTCAATAATTCAAACCGCAAGCGGGATTCTTGAAATATTATTTCGCATAAAAAGGAGCAGAAATCTTAATTAGTAAAGTTATAATAACGCTTAGACATGTTTCCTTGTTTCTTCAGATTGATGATAAACGATTATAATTTGTAATTATTTTTATAACGTAAATACAATATCTTCTACGAGGCCATCGTGGCGCATTAAGCCGACGTGGAACTGTAAACACGATAGCTGTGGGCTTCAACCCTAGTTCTGTCTCAGCGTTAAATTCTGTTTCTGTGTTAATCTATTAGGATGATACAATAAATAATTCATGATTTTTAGAAACTATGTTGTTTATAATTTTATATAGTAAAAACCATTGTTTTGATATATCAGTCATTATATATAAACATTAAAAATATTAAATACAAACCTAGATGCAGGAATGGCAGACATTCTTCGGAATAAATGTTCTGCAGCAATTCGCATGTCGTCATCCTGCATCAAGCTCACCATGGCCTTCTCTCGTTTCATAATTATAGAGTCTGTAGACCCACCCTCGCCTTCAAGTGCTATGTTCACACACTATAACATATCCAAATTAGGAATGTTAGATAGTATTATACTTTTTATTTCTGTGATTGAGCTTATTATTATTTGTAAGAATTCAATTCGCGTTAAATGTAAAAAAGTATAAGTACAATTTTAATAAGGAATAGTTTATTTTGTAGCGGTAAATAGCGGTACGCTACTATTAAATAATAAATATTACGTCGTAGTATGTCATTGTCTAACTGTAAACCCGATAGTTGTGGGCTCGTTTTCCACTCAGAAGTGTGATTATATATTATTTTCAATTCTCCACTTGGTACCTAACATAAAGCGTAGCGTTGAGTTCCGCCTTAACACGCAATGTCTCGATTACGGGCGGAGAATAGAGAACAGAGTGTCCTGACACTGAGTTCTTCCTGAGTGCCTACTCCCTACTATACCTACGAAACAAAGCACGGAAAACGATAAGTTATGGTGTTAATAATGGATCTAGAGTATTCTGCAGCAGTTAATACCGCAACGTTACTACTAAATAAAAAGGTCTAAATAGAACGAATGACTGACATTAACCGCGTAACGCCACAAACACTACTCTTAGAGAAAATTATAACTAATAAGCTATTACACGTAGCTAAAGGTTATATTCTCATTAATCTTGTAAGTCCAACATAACTTGAAATAAAAGAGAACATAAACGATACAAACGACTGCAGCAATAAACTTGAAGCCTACATCTTATGATATTCTAGTTGTAATCTCAGATCTGGCTTCGTACGACTAAATGTACATTTGTAGTAGAATTCATGGCACATAGTGTGTGTACTTGATGCCGTTATTACTTCCCTTTGAACTGAAATAGCTTGGATAAAACTGACTTATAGATATTTATTCGAACAACAGAATATGAAAGTCATTTGACAAAGTTTCTGCACATGTGAATGCTTTATTGCATTACTCGTATTCTAGTAAAGATAACTCGCGCTGTTGTTTTTATGTATTTTATTGGTTTATTAAGCAGCTATATGAGATAAGTAAGATACAACATGTATTTATTTCTATATATAATTTTGTGCGTTTAGTAACCTATTTGCGATATACAGTTAGACTTGAGTAGGGTCGAATAGGACTTGGACAGGTTTACTTTCTTAAGTGATTGCATTTATTTTGTTGTTGTATTTATTACTTTTTTCTTCTGTTACTGTATTATTACAATTTAAACCTTAAACGGTACATACTTTTTTAAACTAAAAATAGTTTAATTTAGCTGACAAGATACTGATACTATAAACACACGAATTAGTACCTTCTGACGTTTATTATTATATTATGTGTAAAACAATTATAAATTGTTTATTTTAAAATTGCGCCTAGATTTTTATACGTCGGTATAAATACATATTACAGATTTTACTGCTTCACTACATACTTTGATATATACTTGAGAATTCCTATAATACAACATACTCTACACACACACACATATATTTTGACATACCGTATCGAAGAAGGCAGCGACATCTGAATATCCAAACGATTTGGCAAATCCAGCTCCTTCTATCAACGTAGCTCGTGTCTCGGGTCGATTGTTCTGTAATATGTGACAGCGTGCCAAGAGGAACGTTGCGTTTAGTAACCATATGCGCTGGCTCGCCGCTCGAGCTTCTGCGAGTATTCATTATATTGCTTAAACAATTACATTTTATTAACTAGTAGTAAATCAATTTTATTTTAGGGCCGTCGTGGCGCAGTGGGACGATTGTAAACAAAACATGGTTGTGGGTTCGATTTGTAAAAATTCTCGTTTGTTGTAATAATAAATGTTCTCGCAAATTACTTCAATAGTTACATTTTTATAATTTAATAAAGTTAAATCGAACCCGATTGACACTTCATAGCGAAGAATCTTGCCCTCTGTGCTTGTTTTGTATCAGCGTATAAACGTCCCAGTTCGTGTAAGATATAACAGCGTTCAGTGGGGCGACTGCTCAAAGTCAACGCTCTTTGCAATGTTCGTAAACGACTTCTAAAAACTTTTTGTTATTATTATTTATAATTTAAAAAACTAAGTTCCCTGTCTATGTAAGTAATAATTATGGGTGATTATATTTATTTTTTTTCATTTTTCAGCTCTAGTGACTACACAAAGAGCAGCGTTGAGTTGCGTTACTTAGACGCAATGTCCCGAATTCGGTGGTGAAAGAAACGTTGTTGAACTCTGTGCAGAGTTTCGAAACAGATTGTTTTGACACAGAGTTGTCACTGCCGCTGCTAGTTCACATTGAAAATGCTTAAGAAAATTTAGTATTTACTTTTTTATTTGACACAAAAATTACCTTAACATGGAATATAAAGAAGAAATAAATTAGGATTTACTCAACTATAATGTAAAAATTATATCTTTCAAAGCATAATATTATATAAGAATGAAATTCCAAGGAGGGAATTTATATCTTAAAAATTTTTCAAACGTAGATGTTACGATAGTGTGGAAAAGATAAAATGTACAATATTTTTTGAATAGAATTTCTCACTTGGCGTCACGGGGCGGCGCCGGAGGTCGCGTACGCAAAATTGAATCACGACTCGGTTCACGCGATATTGGTATTCCCAGCAGTATAAAGGCTCTTTTCTCGCGATCTGCTTCGCTCATATCATCTTTAACACGTTTCTGTGAACAACAATATTAAATTAGTGTGCGAGATTTTACAGACTTTCAAGACTGCGAAATTATTCGTTTAAATTCAAATGTCTTTGTCCTCCTCCCAATTTACTATGAAGATGTCATTAAAATCTTTTGACAAAAATGTCTTTAAATGAACCTGGTCTAAAAATGCCTCAGCGACGATCTCATATAATTCTTGTAAAAATGTATCTTTGGTCGGCAACATGTTGGTCGGGATCCTCGTGATTTGTTCCATAGCAAACACCGCCGCTTCGAGGCATTTTGCAGTGTCACGTTTTTCGTATATTTCTTGAGCATTATTGACAAGGCGGCGAGCGTCTGTTGTATGTTGACGTTGAAGATTTCCTATTCTTTGTTTTCGTGCTTTTGATAGTCTCGCGCGAGCTGCCGTCTCTGGTTCCCGAGCGGCGTACATAGGCCTACGCTCTCGTAAGACAGCCTGTAATAGATTTTTTTTTTAAATATTCAACGGTACCTGTACCTTACCGAAATTTTTTTTACTCTGCGTTATAAGTGTTATAATGCATGCGGTAATTCGTATACTAAAATATAAAAGTAACATATTTTTATAAAAGTAACATATTATTATTGAAGTATTAACTTCACTTTATATTAATAAGAAAAGATATTGGAAAAGAAAGTGTTCTATGAAACTGAGTAAGTGAGTCTAAAGAAGAACGTTACTAAACGTATAAAAATCTTTTTATCACATATGACAAAACAAATGTACGAACCCAGTACACTCTAATAATAATAATTTTACTCATAATGCATAATATAGTATGTAATCTGCAAAAATCGTGTAAATCGTAATCGTGACGAATCGTGTAGATGTAATCGTGCCATTGAGATATCTATTTTATATGAACTTTTTTAAAAACTAATCTTCATACATACTTTTATAAGATCACTCTCATGTTAACATATTTTATTTGCAAAAAAAGGAATACAAACTAATAAAGCCTCCATAGATTATTACATTGTTTTTTTGTTAATACTTACATATATTAAAAGAAATATTCAGTATTAACTCGGCATTCCTTTAACATAAAACATTGAAGATGTATTACACTAAAGAAACCATCATGGCCTTGGTTAGCATCTGACTGTAAGCGTAATGTTCATGGATTCCATTCGATTGATTATATATAATTATATTTCGATTTTGTTCCTAAGTCGAAGCGTGGTATTAATTAAGTGCAATTAAGTGGCAGCACTTAACACGCAATGTCCTAATTCTGGGTAGAATATGGAGAACGGAGTGTTTTGACACTAGGTTCTCTCTGACCACCCTGCTACGCGGGTAATAAACCCTTATAAGCTGTAAAAAATGCACTAAAACACGTACGTTTCATATCTACTAAACTAAATAATAAGTACTTGTCGTTTTTCAACATCAGCTAATGCATTGATTGCTAAGTCTTGCAGTTTGTTTGATCCCTGTTTGTTTGCGGACCTAAGTCTTTCATCCTTGCAAATCGCTGTGAGGAAATATTTGTCATGCGCCATTTGCTCCAAATACTTAGAAGCCATTACTCGGGATATATGTTCGGTCCTATGCTTTTCCACGCGAGATATTTCCTGAATCTTAGATATGAAAATTGCAGTGAAAATTTTAGTTGTAAAATTAAATTATATTCGTATGAATGTTCCTTCTCTACGCTTGCATTTCTATGTGATATTTCGTTAAGTTTTAGGTGAACGCTTAATGTTAATGTTTTTAGTTTATAGTGACTATACAATTGATAGTAGAAGTAATTAAATTATATAATAAATACGAATATATTTTGGGCTTCAATATATTATTTTCTATGTTGGTAACTGGAATCAAAACAAATTACGGATTCAAATGGCACATAAAAGTTTAATATGTTACGTGGTCATATAAACGAAAAAATATATAAAGGAGCTCATTGTAGGACTGTGAACAGTGTCTGACTGTATTTGCTATGGCTGTGGGTTCGATGCTCACTCGGGGAAGTGATTATTATATTGTTTTCATTTCTCTGCTCTCGTGCAAAGACAAAGCGCGACGTGAACTTCCACCATTTAATGTACAATTTCTCGATCTCAAAATATGGAGAAAAGAGTATGTAGACACTAGATTTTTTTGATTTATTTTTTAATAACAATGTATTTTTAGCTTTTCAAGACATTTAAATTCATCTATTTGGGAAATGTACCACATTAATTTGAAAATATAATTTACTTGAAGAGTTGATTGATGTTTCATTCGACTTTGCCGTGTATAAGCCTTTGTTTCTATCTCCATTATTTCCTCGACCAGTCGTATTTGTGGTATTAGCTTAACAGTGGAAGATAGAACCTTGCCTGCACTTTTACTCGCACATTCTCTTATCTAAATCGCACAATAAAGTTTATGAATTTCTAGAAAAAAGGTAAAATATATCAAAAACATTATTACAAAACGTATAATTCGGGTTTGAACAAAAATTTGAATCCTTTTAAAAATCATCAAAACCGTCAAAGCGCTCTGGTTGCTATGTATGCAGTAGTAGTATGCATGCTTCATCCGGCTGCGTCGCGATCCATACGCTTACTTATTATTATATTTTTTTTGTTGATATCACCTTTGTAGATAAATTTTTACAAATATCTAAAGTCCAAAGATTATAATATATTGTTTAACAATAGAGAATCTTATTGTTATTAAAACATATATATTTTAAGTGATCTTCAGACACATGGGATGTGAAAAACATTTTCTATAAAAAGCATAAATTATGAATCTCTAGATGCATGTACTCGGTACGTCCTTGGAAAGATTTTAGCCGAAAATAGCCCATAAAACATAAAAATAAGGAAACCTTTGAAAAAGAATTTTCCAACCTTACAGCGTAATCGTTCCCAAGATACTAATTGGGTCTCCACTAAATGTACGCTTATATAAGACTAGCGACCCGCTCGCCTCGCGCTGCTTTATGAAATTGTAGTCTTTACAACTACTACGGTTTTTGCGAGAGAAAGCTTGTGTAATCTTTGCAAATAAATATTTTAATACAACAAATGTTTTAAAATAATATGTTTTGTAATAGAATTTTGCTTGTAATTACTTCTACAGTTTAAGTAAATCGATATAAAGAATTCAGCTAGAATCTAGCTAGTAATATAAAAAACTTTATTTACTAAAAAAATAATTTTATGATGATATTTTACAGTCAGACTACATGCCGTATCCACTATAATGTATTTTATGAAATTTTAGCCCCTTTTTAGTAATATGATAATTCTAAAGTTCCTTTCAAAAATAAGGCTACTCGCGTTATAAGGTTTCTTTTAAATTTCGAAAAAAATCTAATTTCACCTTCTTGGGCCCGGTAGTCATGACTATAGTTTGTCTGTCGGTCAGTCACTCGATAGCGTAAGATTTTTTTAATATAATAGGTATATATTAAATAATGAATGTTAAATTGTTAAAACGTTTACCGTCTCCTCAGCACTCCTGGCGCAGTCAGCAAAGCTACGCGGCAATCGTCTCAGCCTCTGACCCCGGCACGCTAGCACTAAGGCCCTTTCAAAGGCACACTTCTCATATTCTGTTTGTGCTCTTATTTGTAGAGCTGTTAGGTTTTCTGGTTCTAGTTCTAAATAACAATTCGTTATAATTTATTTAAATATATTCATTTATATTTAAACATTAAAAAGATCATTATCTAACTGTAAACATGACCTAGTTGTGCGTTCGATTTCCACTCGGAGTAACATACTCACTATGTGAGACAAAGGCAGGGCATATTCCACAACTTAACACGTAATGTCTCAATTTTGGGCGAAAAGTGAAGAACGAAGTGTCTTGACACTAGGTCCCTCTAACCATGCCTGAAAACGCGTGGAGCAGTAAAAAAGTAATAAAACAAAAATGCTTAGCGATTAATCAATACTAATTTTAAATACAAATTGAATCTTTATTCTTTCCACTTAAACACGCACAATGCATACTTTGTATTAAACGTACATACAGTTATTCAATGAAAAATCTCAATTTTTAACATCGATAATTTTATACAATAATCATTTTAGTTTTAAATGTTTTATATCTAATTGTATAACCGACTACATTGATATATTTTTATCTTCACACTGTACCTCGCACACAGCAGGATAGGGCAGAGGGAACCTAATGTTAAGACACTCCGTTTCCCATTTTACGCTGAATTCTGGAGACATTGCGTGTTAAGTGGCGAAACTTAACGCCACGCTTTGCCTCAAAACCAGAACTAGGAAATTGAAATATTAAATATTTTCACTCCTCAAGTAGGAATCGAACTCACAACCAGTCGAGTTTACAATCACACTTTGTACGTCTGCACCACTATTGGCCTCAATAACAATAAATAATAAATAAAAAAAGACTTAAGGAAACACTTATTTAAATAAGAAAATTATATTTTATAAATGATACCAGCAGCGTGCGCGGCATCTGCTAAAGCGCCGGCGTAGTGTGTTGCCTTAGCTCGCGCCAAACTTCTTCCGAGAAGAGATCGTACGTCGGAGTTCTGCAACGCTCAAGTTCATTCAAACAAGTTGGCTTAAAATTCTATTAAAACAACTTCACAAAGCAACGTATGCAGGTGTTTCAACTTTTAGAATATGAATACGAGTATTCACTGTCTAAAAAGAGATCGTTGTGGCGAAGCGGGACAATGTGTGACTTCAATGGTTGAATTCAATGGTTGTGAGTTCAATTATTCTCATTCACAGGATGATTTTTTTTATTTCTCCACCAAAAGTAAAGAACAGTATGTCTCGACACTAACTTCTTGCTGACTACCATGCTATGTGAAAAAGCTTGAAACTGGTGAATAGAATATGAGAGTTATAATACCTAGCTCAGAGAATTAAAGTTTAAAGCAATTTGTACGTACATATATCATAAATAGTTCTAAGATAGCACTATGTGTCTGTATACATAACAAATATCTCGCCGTAAATCATAACGTAACGAGCACAATGAATCAACATTGCTTATCTAACATAACTAGTATAATAAACAGGCAAAACAACATTTATATCGTTTACAAAATATTCATTTCTCACATTCCACCGCAGAGCTTCGCTGTAGGCCAAAATAGCTTTCTCGAATTGCTCCAAGCGTTGCAAATAATTTCTGCGAAGTAAAAATATTATCTTCAATCTGCTTGCTGTCTTGACATGTTCTTGTATTTGATTAATACTTGTTGTGGATATAAATAGACTTATATTAAATTTAGCAGTACAAAGCTTTGTAACTTTAAGTTTTACCTTCTATCTCTTTCTGTCTTTCTCTGTATAAGGATTACAGTTAAAGATTTGTTAATATTCAACATTGAATGCGGTTTAAGACACTACGCGTTACATTATAATATTTTCAACATGTTATTTTGATTTAAACTATAACTGGAGTGCTTAAAATTTTGTTTAGCATTGAATCATTCTTCAGGTGAGATAGCTTAGCTAATATTTTTTTTTTATGTCTGATGTATATTTTAAATTAAAAATGTTGAATTTAGTAATAGAAAATGCGTCTGGGGGCATCGAAGCGCAGTATAGTAAAAATGTGGATTGTAAAAAGACATAATCTCTATATATAATAAAAGAGTAGAAAAGTCAATTCTGTACATGAAAAATTTCAGAAAAAAATTAATTGGGTTCGTTAATATATCGATAACAGAGGCCAAAAATCTATTCAGTAGAATTTTTGTCTGTCTGTCTGTCTGTCTGTCTGTCTGTCTGTCTGTCTGTCTGTTAATTTGTTCGTCAATCACGCAAAAACTACTGGATAGAAATGAATGAATTTTAGTATGGTGATAGCTTATAGTCCAAAGGTACATATAGGATAGCTTTTATCCCGGTATCCTATTTAGTTTTTTTGGAAAAAATAAAAAACCGATATAAGTAAATCATTTGTATATCGGTATCTACCGGGTAGAAATTAATGAATTTTTGTATGGAGTTAGCTTAGAGGTTAGAGCAACATATGGGATAGTTTTCATCCCGGTATTCAACATAACTCCCGCAGAAAAATAAAATTAAAAAAAAAACATTCAAATTATGTCGATAGTTCACGAGTGAAGCTAAATTTGTTCCAATATCACTAATTAAAATAATTATAAAATAAAATAAGCATAACATTTATTAAATATACATTTGACCGGTCTATAAAACTTTATACAATCTATATATTTATATAATCTATATGACAACAGATGTCACTACGTTTTCTGCAACGGGTAGCGCCATTTGTTATTATATAGTTGACATTGTATTAGACATATCCGCACTCATTAAAATTATTATTATAAAAATGCAAAAATGTATATCTCTTCTATTTGTTATGTTTTGACGGGAATTCGTAAAGAAGATAGTTGAAGATGCAGAGTCATATAACTACTACTACTACTACTTTATAAAAAATCAAACCCTAGGAGGTTGAAACAGTGGATGAAACTTATGTATGTTTAGTATATAGTGAGAATGAAAGATATAAACTCCTTGACTGAAATGAATGAATTTTCTCAGGAAAATAGTTAATGAGGCAAGGTCAAACATAGGCTATCTCTCTTTTTTTTAAAATTACCCTGGTATTCAAAACAGTTCCCGCAGAAAAGTAAAAAAACTGGCAACGTCAAATTGCATTGATTATTTGCAAGTAAAGCTATTTTTTTATATCAATAAGTAACACAATTGTAAAATAAAAAGTTTATTTAAGATATTATGACCGGTTTATAATACTATACACCAGATGGTATATGTACAAAATCTACTATCATATGATAGCAGATTTCGTACGTTTTCTTACTAGAACAGTTATCGCTATATGTTATCAAATAATATAGACATTGCACTAAATGTATCGATGATTTTCTCATAAACATAATTAGTGACGGTAGTCAAATATAGACTACCCTCCTTTTATAAAAAAAAAGCAATCCCAAATAGGCAATAGAGGATGAAAGTGGTAGTTCACGTGGCGAAGCCGCGAGCGGGTCGCTAGTAAGTTAAATATAACTATTAAATTGCACGTCCGAGATATTCCTTTACAACAGTTTCACGCTATTTTTTGTGAATAGCAAGGTAGTCAAAAATAACCTAATGCCATGTCACTCCGTTTTCCACTTTCCATGTGAAATCGAGACATTGAGTATTATTACTTTTCTTTACAAGTCTCTTTTTCATTCACTACTCAATCAGATATTCCATTTATCCAGAACACGTCTATTTGAATATAAGTGGAATGATTTTATTTCTTTATGAGCAAAATCTTTTAACATGATTCAATTTCATTCACTCTACTTCAACTCACCCCCTTTGACGATAAACAGCTACTACGTTGCATATTGGCCTCTCCTCAAGACATAACTTCTTTCTCATTTTTCAGAGTAAAACTTTATATAAAATATTTTATAAAATTGTAATATTTTAGTAAAATCTAGATGGCTTACGATAATATGTGCACACGTACATATTTATACAAAAAAATTGGAATTTTATTTTGGTAAGTGTATAGGTTTGAATATTTTCTAAACAACTTCAAAGTAAGAGAGTTATTGTTTCAAATTATGCTAAATTATTTATCTGTATTCAAACAATTGCAATTATTATTTTTGTTGTATTAACCTACATTCAAATATCATTTTTATGCTCAATGTTCTCATAAAAGAAAATCTTTTTTTCATATAAATACTCACCTACTCACCTACATAAAATATATACCTGTGACCTCTATCTTGCGTAGACAATCTACATTAAGTGTAGACTTAGAGATGTGTCGTAATTTAATTCAGCGTAAATTCCTTGAGCATTACACATCATCCGTGTAGACCTAGCTACGTTTACATTACTTAATTTACAGAGTGTATACGAGTACTATTTGTGAGTTATAATGCCTGGAGGCCGACCCTTCAATTTGTGACATCAGTCTCACTCTTACGTCATAACCTTCCGACCCTTGCATATATTATTACGTATTAAATTTAGATTGACATTCTAGCTAAAATAAATACGTTTAGCGTTATTATTTCACTGTATACTGTGTATTTCAATAGTATAAGGATGGTTCTACTCTATGACTTGTCTGAAACTAAGGAAGATTACGGATATGAAAACATTAAAAATATTTTTAACGTAAAAGACTCTAATATTTTAATTTCTGATTACACTGTGTGTAGGCAGACACAGTATTATATATTACTTATATAGAAAGATAATATTTAAATATTAGTCATCAGTAAGGAACTGACTAATGTAACGATTTCAATGTAGGTGGGCAATTAAAAAAATTGTTCTTCGTTTAAAAATAAATGTATATAAAATATTTTTAAGTACTTATTCTTAATTTATTAAATGAATTTTGATATTGTGTCTAGAAATGTATAACCCAAAAAACTTTGTAACATAATACCTCTTATAAACATTAAATTGCACAATACCAAGTTCTCGTTGTACGGTTACTTCGTTTACGGTAAGAAAGCAAAGTATGAAAGCCACGAAACAAAGAAAGCTTTTTAGTAGCATGAACCTCTTCCAAAATTTTGTCGTAAAAGTCCCGTTTCGTCCTCTTACGACTAAACTATAAAAGCGTAGCTTCAGGTACATACTTAATGATCCCACATGTGACGGGACTCAAAGCGTGCTTACATTACGTCTTATTCTGTCCAGTAAATAACATTTAAGATATCATTTTTGAACGTGTTTTTTATCGCTACTTAAATATAACAACTGTTTATTTATTTTATTCAATGTTATCAGCTTCACATATTTTCCCGCAAAGCATTTCAATCAGATAAAATCTAGAGTCATGACTCTTCTTCACATTCGGCCCGCAATGACACAGCATGTTGAAGCGAAACAAAAATAATTTAAACACAATCATAACGATTTAATTCAATAATCTACCGCCAATAACAGTTTTTTTTTCACATACATCCTTCTAGAAAAAAGATATTAGCGGCACCTATAAATAAGAAAAAAACATAATTGAATTTGTTCTGAATATATTTGGCAATGTGAGTAACCAAATCGTCAAATCGTTTTCTTGAATAACTAAACGAGAAATGTGAATATTCCACGGTAAGATATATTTTACAATAATATTGAACATTTGATAAAACGATATAAAAAAATTACATCTCTTTTTTTCCGCTACTCAATACGCAATGTTTCATTTCAGGCGAGGAAAATAACTACTATACTATGAGGGAAGAAGCACAAATCGTTATTTTTGGGTTTATTCGTACCACAGTGAAATGTGTCTACGTATATCGTAGACAAGCATATATTTTTTTGTTTTTACCAAAATCACACTATTTTCTAATTTCATCAGATAATAAATAGCTCAGCATAACGAACGACTAAGAAATAAGCTCATCACAATTAATTATTATTATAGTAACCGAACTATTGTTCGGTAACTTCAATTTGTCAATATGAGACAAGCAAGTATCATACTCATACAGATGTTCCCTAGGCGGTAATAAACTGATTCATCATTTAGTAAATGGGAATATCAATAATCAGCTCTCATTTGTGTTTCGCACGCATTGATATAACGAGCTAAATAAATATATGATAATGTGTTATTCGTTATAACATAATATTACGCTATCGAAATAGAGATTAAAATCGGCGGTTATCAGTTGAAATTTAACATGATTGAATGGGGGATGATTAAACTTTCTCAAAATAAATTCAGTTTTATTGACTACCGTTATTATTGAAAATATTTACAAAAGAAATTGTGGGTTCGATTCCTACTCGGGGAATTGAACATATATTTCTTTCATTTACGTTTTGGTACCTGCGACAAAGTGTGACATTTAGTTCCACTATTCAACATATAATATTTCGGTTTCGGGCAGAAATAAGAGAACGAAGTGTCATGATCCTTCCACTAGGTTGTCTCTGACTACTGCTATGTACAGAAAATATTATCAACGCTTTAATCTTATTTGTTGTAATTTCACATGAAGACATACTTTTAGTTTTAGGAAACTAACTATAGAAAAAACTAACGAACGATAAACGTTGCCGGGATTAAGAATAAGAAATCTCTTTTATAAGTCATGGCGTCTTCTTTTACATATATTAATGTTATATAATATAAAGATTAAATACTTTGATATCGCTCCACGACTTGTAAAGGCCATGTTACAATACAGCTAACATGTGATAGACACATGTTCCAGTATTTCATTTTTCCTTTACATAATATAAAAGAAGATACGTACTTGCATGTGATGACAAGCGCATGAATGATTTCACTGAACACTATATTGCAAATACATCAAATATTTGAAATTATTATACGAAATGAAAATACCATGTGACAATGCAGACGTGAGGGGATTGCTTTTTCATTTTATATTTTTACCTTCGCTTTAACGCCTTATGTCTCGATTTCAGGCAGAAAATGGACAATGGAGTGTCTAAACACTAGGTTCTCTCGGAGTACGCCGCTATGCGGGAAATGGAAAATATAGAAAAATGAACATATAATAAAACTAGTATTGTTTTGACAATTGATCTGTCTACATAAAATCTATAAATATAATTATATCACACATTCTGACATATCAATGAACACTTTAAGGAATTTTCGTGTAGTCAGCTGATGATTATGGGCTCCCCATTGTATACATGCTCGTTGAACTAATTACTCGTTAATTAATATCAATCTATCATGCTCTTCTATATTTATGAGTTAATTTTTGATATTTCTATATTTATGAGTTAATTTTTGATATTATTAAATAAATAAATAAAAAACTACCAGCTCTTGCAGGTAGATATATTTTTAATTAAATTAAATTATAACTACAGAGAAATCGAAACGCAACATTTTGATTTCGGGCAGAAAGCGGACAGCGGAGTTTCGTAACACTTATTTTCTCTGTGTAATTTTTACTGGCGGGAGAACGTAAAAACATAAATAAAAAGCATTCAATGAAATCCATAATCATTATAGAATTATGTGTACCTAAGTAATTTGATAGTCATTCACGATCACGTTAAAACGTATTCTCTTTCTTTTCATACAAAAGCACATCCATATAGTACCTACACTAGACACCAAGGAAAATTATTTAAAATGTTTCGATAAACCTATTTTAATAATTTATGAAAAGTAATGTTATTAATAATTCTTATTGAAATTATTTATTCATTTATAGGTTTTCTTATTTATGAGCTATTTACTTCAAGTAAATATTTTGAGTACACCGCCCACCATCTTCTTATATTATAAATAAATTAAAGAGCCTAAAAATTAATATTTCTGCGTGTTTCATATTATATAACTTTTTACGACTTTGATCTCCCTACGACGTTTTTGTATCACACGCATTTTCGGAAACACAAAGCCTTATTTATCACTGAAACATAATAAAGCGCCGCGTTGAATTACTAAATATATATGCATCTATTATAGTATGTGAGAAAAATTAAGTGTACAAATAAAACATAAAAATAAATAAACATACATCTTCAAGATAATACTTCGTCAAAATATATTTTACTAAATGATAAAGAGGAACATCCGCAACATCTGTGCTATACGTCTTGCAGTTAGGCTGAACAGTGAAGGTACGAGTATACTGAATAAATATTATTACGGTTCGTTTTCTCACGTAGCTGTTGAAGCGCTTGGCTTCCATTGGGTATTATCTCGTTTAACAAAAGTAACTCGTGAGAAAACGAAATACATAAAAGTCAATAATGCATTTTGTGATACGGATGTTTGGCTCTAATGTGCTATTTTCTTCATAATATAATATGATATTTCACTGATTTTTAAACAGTGGAATAAACCTACTAAGTAAAAAAATATTTTAAAAACACGTATTAAAATTTTTGTACACAGTGGGATTCGAAACCGCGCCTCTTAGAATCTGTCCAAGCAGTATGATCGCTGAGCCATGTGTTCTAAATCTGGCGGCGTTGAAGATCTAAAAATCAATAAAAGATACAAGATATGCATAAAAATGTGACAAATTTTATATTAGAAGATCACACTATTTCTAAATTTGAAAGTTAATTTGGTCAGTAAATGTTTTAGTAGCAATTGTCTCTTCGTTACTAAGCATTTTGTTATGTTTGTCGTTTTAAACAGGTTTTAAATAAAAAAAAATACTTGAAAACTGTTAAATAACTTATTAAAATAAAGAACGTATAAAATACATGATATGCCGTATCACGGAACTCCCTCTTATTTACCATATTATATTTAAGTTAAAATATTTTACATTTTTCACAAGTTGCTTAAAATTTTTATATAAAGCATATTAATACTTAAAAAGTCCCCAAATTTTAATGTGCTTAGAACGTCAGGTTTTCTAAAATTATATTTTCGTATGTATGCGATTAATCCGGTTTAAATAGTTTTACATATTTAAAAATATGTAAAAAACGCGAACAGAAAAGATCTTATTAAATATTTTTTTGCTATCACACTTATAGCGTTCGAAATGACTAGTTGTACGATATTGTTACACATTAATTAGGTAGTCAATATTGATTCAGTTAGTGGTGTGCCTCGATAGAACTGCTTAACTAATATTTTATTTCCCATTTTATTTAAACTGACTATCAAAGTGGAGCAACAGGGACGTGGCTACGTAGCTTCATAGACACTAAACGTTAATATCGCTATACATTTAAAGCAAAGTGGAGGAAAAGAATAATGAAAACGATACGTTAAAATTTGATCTTTTTACCCTCCAATAAAATGAATATTTTTTTTCAGTTTCCCGCTTTTTACCTTATAGCAGTCAGAGAAAACTTAACGTCAAAACGCTCCATTCTTGATATTGCTGGTTAAGTAACGGAACTCAACACCGTGCTTTGTCTTAAGAACCAAAATAACTAAAGCAGTATCAGTATAATCAATAAAAAACTTAATTACGTTATGCTAAGAGGTTTTATAATTATTTTAAAGTACAAAAAATATTTCGTTATATTGTCTTGTTTAAATTAATTATCCTGCTACATCCTTTCAGTTACTGCCATTGTTGTTTTTATTAAGATTAGAAATTTTGTAAAATATTATTGTTATATTAAATTAAGATAATTAGAGCATATTTTTTATACGAACGTTCATGTTTACTAAGATTATAAACGATAATTGTAGGCAAAAGCCCACTGTTAAAAGTTTATGGTAAAGCCGTTTTGACCATCCTGGTCACGGCACCAAATTGTAACAATTCTATACCTAAAAAAATTGAAATATATATTTTTATGTAATCTGTATATATAATAAAAGAGTAGAAAAGTCAATTCTGTACATGAAAAATTTCAGAAAAATTTTAATTGGGTGCGTTAATATATCGATAACAGAGGCCAAAAATCCACTCAGTAGAATTTTTGTCTGTCTGTCTGTCTGTCTGTCTGTCTGTCTGTTAATTTGTTCGTCAATCACGCAAAAACTACTGGATAGAAATGGATGAATTTTGGTATGGTGATAGCTTATAGTCCAAAGGTACATATAGGATAGTTTTTATCCCGGTTTTCCATGTAGTTTTTTTGTAAAAAATAAAAAATCGATATAAGTAAATTATTTGTATAGTGGTATCTACCGGGTAGAAATTAATGATTTTTTGTATGTAGTTAGCTAAGAGGTTAGAGCAACATATGGGATAGTTTTCATCTTGGTATTCAATACAACTCCCGCAGAAAAATAAAATTAAAAAATAACATTCAAATAATGTCGATAGTTCACGAGTTGTTAAATTTGTTTCAATATCACTATTTAAAATAATTATAAAATAAAATAAGCATAACATTTATTAAAGATACATTTGACCGGTCTATAAAACTTTATATAATCTATATGATAGCAGATGTAATTACGTTTTCTGGAACGGGTAGCGCCATCTGTTATTATAAAGTTGACATTGTATTAGATATATCCGTACTCATTAATATTATTATTATAAAAATGCAAAAATCTATATCTCTATATCTTTTATGTTTTCACGGGTAATCTACAGATTTCGTACATATATATCAGATGGTATATATGTACGAAATCTGCTATTAAATTGATATACTATGATAGCAGACTTACTATAACAGTTATCGCTATATGTTATCAAATAGTATAGACATTGTACTAGATGTATCGATGATTTTCTCAAGAACATAATTAGTGATGCAAGGTGAAATATAGACTACCCTCTTTTATAAAAAAAAACAATCTCAAAGAGCAATAGAGGATGAAAGTGGCAGTTCACGTGGCGAAGCCGCGAGCGGGTCGCTAGTATATATATAAAATATTACTGTGGCTAGTGATACGTCTCGCGGTTAGGACTTTTATTATTGTTTTCGTAAGTAACTCAAGATCTTTAAGAGATACAGAGGTAACAATACTAAGAAACGTTCAAGATATAATATATTAAAACCCATCAAGAGAGTTGACAGCAATTGTAATCGACCACAGCTCGTTTTAGGGAAAGCTGAGATCACGTCTTATTTATCCTCTCGTTACAGCTATCTAATTTGAGAATCATGACAAGGGGAAAAATAGCTTAGTGGCCCCACCCCGCCACATGCCGTGAATTCCGACCGATCGGCGGACCCGACCGACCAAATATTGAACCCTCCGAGACGCAACGGAACTGTTCACGTATATGATACTTACAATGCCTCAGCAAAAGATCAATTATTAGCTAGCTGTCCGTCCGTAGTCGTCCCTTATCGTTTTATACCAATAATTAATATTATTAGTTACCTTTTACTCTTTATATTTAAATTAGATATGATATTTCTAAGGTACTTGTTACGCTTCTTATATAGCTTCTTATATGTTAGATTTGTGATTCATGATTTGTTGTTGATTGGTTTGTGAGACCAATATAATTCATTGGGTTGTGAAGCCGATATACGTCACTGGTTTGTGAGACCAATGAATTCGTCGGGTTGTGAAGCCGATATACGCCACTGGTTTGTGAGACCAATGAATTCGTCGGGTTGTGAAGCCGATATACGCCACTGGTTTGTGAGACCAATGAATTCATCGGGTTGTGAATCCGATATACGTTACCGATTTGTGAGACCAATATAATGTAAGTCGCTGGTTTGCATATCAGTTCGAACGCACAACCACACGGTGGCTGTTTGATTTATTTAACCGCACAGCACACGCGTAGCAATCGTTTGTGTCAAAACTTACATTTAAACTTAGTCAAATGTCTCCGATTTCAGTTATCAGCTTGCTTTAAGCTTACGGAAACCCGACAATCGTATGCCACGAGATATACCAATATCCGACTTTGTTCAAGCATCACTTTCGCAACGCAAGACAGCTTCAATCAAGATAGAAATAACCAACGTCGCAATAGCTGTTCACTTAACCGATCATATCAGCCTCAGTGATGCTAAGCAACTTTGAGATGCGTCGCCGACATCGTTTCTCAGCAAGCTATAAGCTCACCGAATCCACGACAATCGTGTGTCACAAGTTATATCAATGACTTACGCTGTACAAGTATCGCTTATGTAACACAAGACAGCATCAGACAAGATACAACAAACTAACATTCATATAGCGGTCACTTTACCAAACGCGTCAGCCTCAGTGATGCCAAGCTGTATCGGGACACCGACATCGGTTATCAAACAGCTATAAGCTTATTGAACCCACGACAATCGTGTGTCACTAATTATACCAATGATGTCGCCGTACGAGCTCCCTCAAGGAATGCGAGACATCGTCATACACGATGCATTTAACCAACACTGCTATAGCGGTTTGCAGAACATTAGATCATGTCAACGATCGCTAATCCGTAAACTACCAGCTCACCAAACCATGATAATCGTAAAATATTGTATGACGCAGCGTGCTATACATTTAATTGTATTCTTTTAAATTTTAGTCTTTTAAATACCATCTTACTATAAAATCTTTATTCTTATATACTAATATCTTATTAGTTCCTAACCTTTCAATATATCAATACTTTATATATTTCATAATATTAACGATAATGTAAACTAAAATGCCATACAACACTATTTAAAGATGGCGGTGCGTCACAACATACGCTTTTACTTATAAATATTGTAAATTTGATAAATATCATTATATAAATAACCTTCCTAACATCTCATGCTCTTAATATTGTTATTTACCGATTAATAAATATTCTTCTATTTAATTAGTTATCATTTCATAATCGTTTCATGCAAATTTTCTATTAATAATACAATAAACTTACCAAGGAAGTCTTCTTAATTTACAATTATGCATCTTACCAATTAAAAATGTCATAAAACTATTATATTTCGATTCCTTTGCATTTTATATGTTAAATTTACTAGGTAAATATTCACTTCCTTGTATTAAATTCATATTATTTGCAATTAATAATTTCAATAATTTCCTAAGCGTCCTTTTATTGCGTCATCCTCCCGCCAACCTCTTTTCTTTTACTCCTTCCTAAACTATAACCTGCCAGTATGGCATTCAGCCTACATAATATTTATAAAAATATTAATTACTTTTTTATTAAATTATTCAAATATATAAAATAAACTAATTATTTTTTATATTATTAAAATTTTAAATTAAATTAAATTATATTATTCAGTAAAAATATTTTATACATATTCCTACGTATGTTTATGTATAGTATGGATTGTTACAATATGATTTCTTATTTCTAATTCTTCTGTTTTCCTTTAATATTATATTTCACTTCAATGCTTTTATAGCTCGTGCCATTTTCGGTTATTTTAATATGTAATTTATTTTTGTGCTTATTTAAGATGAAAGCGAGCACACTTATCGATAGTACGTAGTAAAGGTGTATATAAAAAACGAATATTTCGACATCTAAATATTCGCAACGATCCTGCTATATAGCAAGATAACGATCCTGGGATTAATCGAGTTTGCGTGTTAAGTTATGGGAACTAAACATCATGCTTTGTCTTAGGTATCAGGGCTCAAATGAAAATGATTCTATATTATTTTTATTTCTCCTTCCGATTTAATACGAACAAATGCACAGTAGAATGCCGTATCTTATGCAAGCTACTCTAGCTTTTATCTAAGTATGACTAATATTGAATTTAGTACCCTGAATTTATAAGAAACTTTGATAAACTCAGTTTCCATTTCCAATTATCATGAGACGGTTATTACGGCGGTTACTCTACTACAATATTGAGTCAAACTACTGAGCATCCAAGCCAAGTCAATAGTAAAAGATATGTCCATACTTATATTATAAATGCGAAAATCTGTATGTAACAGACAACAGTTACGCTTTTACGGTATACGAAGGAATTCAAAATCAAAATAGTTGAACATCCAAGATCAAATATATAGGTACTAATTAAAATAAAGACAACCACTAATGGCCGGTCTCAATAACTTATCTATATCTGTAACAGTTTGTTAATTTTGCTACTGTAGTTAGCTATACGCGCGGTTTTGCATTTCAATAAACAAAGATAGATCAAAATTTCAACTTTCAAAATCGATCTATCTTTGGGAGGACTTACCGCTTACTAGAGATAGGACAAAGCTATAGAAAACAAAATTAGTCTGTTTCAATAACACTTTGACAGCTAATGAGCTAACTTTAGTTTTTTTAAGTTACTGTCTGTTATAAATTTGCTATCCATCCAATTCGGGCGATTATTCTACAGTCACCTTCGGCAACTTTTAATTTCTTTTAATAATATGGATTTTTTCAGTGATAAAGGTGATAAATGTATGAGGCCGATGTGTTCGATTCTATTGCAAATAAAAAATCTAAAGAACGCAGAGGGTATAGCCGTATCGACTATAAATGTGTGATTTCGATTGAATAAAACAAACGTTAATGACTTATTAATAAAAATTTTACCATCCTTGCGAGTAGCATCGTTCCGGTGAGTAGAAGCTAGATTATATAATTTTTATGAGCATTGCTAGTTTAGAATGTATAAATTTCTATGTATTTATTAACATTCACAGAATAAGGTAAAAGATATCTTTCAGGAATTTCGGTTCATTGCCATTGCATCAGCTGTTACTCAGTCTACAGTTCTATGCATGAGGAACAATGCTTGTATCTGTTGCAGGCTTCATTGTTTCAAAGGCTACAGCAAGCAGAATTGTTTCTGATGTATCTCGTGCCATAGCGGGGTTAGATCCAAAATATGTTAAAATTATAGTTAACACCCAGCATTGCTTTTACACTATAGCAAGATTTCCAAAAGTTCTTGGTGCAATAGACTGTACCTGGTAAGTAGGTGCTTAGTAGTAGGAACTCCTACACTTTTACTGTTATCATGTTGCAATGCAATTTTACCATAGCAATTAAGTTAATGATTTCTTTTTAGATTCAAATATACAATAAAAAAATTGAAATAGAAAAGCAATGTTTTCAATAAACATTTAAGGAGTATGCTATGCAGATTTTGCCACTGAACAACTACTATATTTAATAACTCTGTCCTTAAAAGTGAGTTTGAATTTTTATTTTTTTCCCTCTCTCTATATATATCCATATTAAGATTAATTAATTAAGAACTTTATTATATAAAATATAAAGAGATCACACAAATATTATTTTTAGACGCTTTATTGTATGGAAAAGGCGATTCCCAGTGCTTTCCTCAAAAATTTGCCTTTCAATTCAAACTGTTATTATCGCCACCTCTGTATTACATAACATTTGTCGATCATACAATATTAATGAGGTAGAACCAGAGGTAGATATACCTCCGGAGCAACCTGATATTCCACATCTTGATGAAGTTGTTTACCAAAATCATGGTGTTAGGAGTCATCTGATTACTAATTATATTATGGTATGTATGTATCCATATAATAAACATTTTAAGTCAAAATGATTATTAATTATTACCATTTATCTTATTTCCAGATAATACAACATCTTGTCTACATGTTAATGGATAATTAAGTAAAAAATCTATAAAAACTACATATTCTCAAATTTAGCAAGTCTTTATTTTCTTTAAATAAATTGGGTTATCTGAGTAATAAAAAAATATAATATAAATAAAAATTATAATATAAAAAAAATTACAATAATTATATTATTTATACACAAATTACACACAAACCAATTTAATCATAATTCATTTCTAACTTTAATTTGTTAATATCAAGATTTAATTTTACAATTTATAATTGAAGCTTTGTCTGTTTTAATGCTAGCTTTTCATTTTGTAACAATCCTTTTTGTTTTTCAATTTCCACTTTTTCTGACTTTTTTTTTAAATAACAAGCTAGCTCCTGGCCCTTGTCTCTCTGTGCTCTCTGCACTTTCTCAAAGAACTTCCTTTGTTTGTTCACTGTAAATAATATAATTGTAATAATACATTGTATCACCTGAACAATTTAAGTGTTGAGATAAAATTCTGTATCTTTACAGCCTTTATTTCCATGTTTCTAATTAAATTTCTTTGGGGAAATTTTATTTTCCCCACAGTATTGCAGCTGTCACCCAACACCACAATATTACAACTGAGATCTCCTAGTAATGGGGTTTCAGGTCTTAGCTCAAAAACCTCCTCAATTAGTTCTGATACATGATTATAAGCAATATATCATATTCAAAAGTAACACCTACGTTTTGCCATTTTTTTATAAATATAATAACAATGCCATTGCGAGTTTTATTTAAACCTTGACTTCAAAAGATATGAAACAAAATAAAGCGCGGGTCGTTAACGTCACTAGCTGTCAAATGTCAAAATGCGTTTTGTTATTTTAGTTTTTAGATTACTTAATATAAGTTGCGTTATTTTAATATCACTAAAATAACAAGACTATTTTTATGCATAATTAATATTAGAACTTTAAAAAGGAGCATGTTATGTCTTAAAATGATATGGCTAAAATAAATTTAATTATTTACTCGTCAACATTAGTTCATAAGCCATTTTATTATAATACCAGTGGCCAGTCGTGGCCCAGTGGCACAAGCGTGTGACTGTAAACGAAAAAACGCTTGAGAGGGAGATGTTAACCAAAGATAAGGAACCTATCTATCTTTAACTAGAGTTAGCCTTGCGAGAATTTTGTTATTGAGACGGCAGTAACAGATAGATTGGAAGTTACCGATAAACTCGGATAGGTAACCGAGCTTAACTGTTGGTAGGTTATTGAGACCGGCAGTAAACGGAAATAGAATTTTCTCACAAAGATAATTTACGTCGCATCGCAAAGTCGAACATAGGCTACAAATTTTTCAAAAACCAATCCTAAAGAGGCTGATATAGGTGATGAAAATGTACCTAAATGAAAAATATAAACCGCTTACCTTAAGCGGGTAAGCGAATCGTTTAAAATATGAAACAGCTATATTTGTGTAGTTCACGCGGGTGAATCCGGGAGCGAACCGCTGGTGTATATGTATATGATGGTGTAAATGTGTGATGAGATGTACGCTCGTATTACACAAATCAGTATTAAAACGCGGATAAGATCAAAGCTGAACTACTCACATGATTATTTAAATTTATAATATATATTGAAAATAAATATGATGCAAGATTAAACTCTTCAAAATTGAATTTATCTACTAATAACTACGTTTATTTATAGTAAAAGCCAAAGAAATTTGCGTATATTTTCTTTGCTACTTTCTTACGTGTTTTTATTATTAGTATTAACACGTTCGTACCTTTTGCTTCCATATTATTTATTCTTTGAAAACATTTTATTTCTAACTTTTACAGTACTTAAAACTAGGCTTTTAAATTAATAGTTATATAAATGCTAAGAAAGTTCAGTTATGATTACTGCCCTCGCCCGAAATAAATGTAATTAATCACATAAACAAAATTTACTATAAAACATTTTACAAATTTAAAACAACATATTCTTGTGTCCAGGACATTCAATTAATTTGCTTTTAATTAAAATAATAACGTATAGGTATGTACATCTATATCCCAATCCAATCCAAAAATACAGTTGAATTGATACTCTCCTCCTTATTAAGCGATGCTTAAAAAACAAATAAAATTACAGCACAACTAATACTTACGATAAAATCTATTACGATTCGTATAATTTAAGGGCACCTTACAAGGTGCTTAAACTAATTACAAGTAGGTCAATATCTATGTGTCACAAGCATTATCCTCACGAAATGCTCTAATTAGACGGATACAAGTCGTTCAGTGCACTGTCTCCTTTCACATGAACACATGTGGGATATAGCGTCCCACCTCAATTCATCCTTACAATTGGAATAGATGTATATACTGACTGTGTTTTGTATAGTTTAATGAAGTCGAACATTAATAAACAGATTTCAGAACTAAGTTTAACTATATAATGTTTCATTATTATCGAATAGCTTAATTTTGTATAGATAGGAAATTCATCATGTGGTCATTGTGGCGCAGTAGCACAGCATCTGACTCTATACGCAATGGTTATGGCTTCGTTTCCCATTCAGATGATTATATATTAGTTCTCTTTAATTGATTTGTCAATTAGACTAAGCGCAGCGTTGAGTTCTGCCTCTTAACCCGCAATAAGTTTATCTTGATCATAATAAGATCATAATAAGCTTATCTTGCAGAATCGAGAATGAAATGGCAGTAGGTTTTCTTTGGCTTACCAGCTACATGGGAAAAAGTGTGAAGCTGCAAAAAAATCATGAAAATGTTTCGTTAACTTGTATTATTATGTAAAAATATCTGCTGTGTAATTTCATAATTGTTATGACTAACCTAAAGAGTTCATCGTATTTTTCTTGATAACAATAAAACTTCTAATAAATGTTAAACACGCCAATAAAAGATATATCGTTTTTCGATACATGCCTAAGCATTTTGTTTCACGTTCCGATTCACACAGATTGATTCAGTTTGCATAAAAAAAGTAAACGGAAAAAACAAACGAATTGGGAGATCCGCGAATTGTGTCGCAAGCAATCAGAATAATGGAAAAGTTATGAAAAAGCATATTTGCTTTATATAAAATATTATGCGGTAAAGTCAGTGCGCAAAGAACGTAATCTTAAGATATGAGCAATGCGAAAAGAAAACTGAACTTTACTTACTTTCCTACTCGTATTTGGATGTGTTTTTTATACTTGCAATAGCAGTTTTATGCTTTTTGCAGCATAGCTGGATAAGTATCCACTTTCTGCATAAATTCGAGACATTATATTTTGATTGGTGGTACTTAATGCCGCATTTTGTCTGACCAGAGCGGAGAAATGAAAATAGATTAAACATATTTAGTAGCTCAAGTGGGAATCTAACCCACAATCGTCGTCATCGCTGCGCACGTACACTTTTCTGGCCCATGTATTACATATCACACCTTTTAACTATCATACTTTTAATATTAATAAACGAAGACTGATAGTCAGAGAGAGAACCTAATGTCAACATACTCCGTTCTGAACTTTCCGCCCGAAATTTAGACATTGCACGTTGAGTAACGAGACTTGTCTTAGGTACAAGGCCTTAAACTAGACTCGACTGTATTAATATTATATTTCACTTTGAATGAGCAATAAAAAGAAAACCTCTAATACAGTGAAGCTTCTAATTAATACGACCAATTAATTACTTTGGAATAAGTTAGCCATAACGGGCTTAGGAAGCCTTTGATTAATTTGACCGAAGAGCTTATTGTTCTATTGTTATCTTCTCTTAATAAGACAATAGATCTTCTCTACATATGACTTAGTTTGAAGCCAAGATATAATATATGCATACTCGTTAATACATCTACTGGTAATTGATCGCATTGTAATTTTGTACAATGAATCCATTTATAGATTAAATTTTGTTTTTTTTTTAATATTTAAATGCAAATAATATTTCAAGTAAAATATGTTAAATTGTATTTTAAAACTTTTACCTTTTTTGGAAGCAAATAATTAATAAATATTGTCTATATTCACTCTACACAAAGTCAACTAAATGAATGGTGAAATTAAATTTCGGTTTATATGTCTATAAACTTGACTTCTTGACCGTGACTTCGTCTGCGTTCCAGAGATTAACCGAAATAAATAGACAGACAAACAAAAAATTAAAAAATGTTTTAAAAATGTTACAATGTGTGTCAAAAATTTTAGTATATGTACCCTGTGAAATAGATAAACATTTAGTAAAAGGCGGTTATTTTAATATTACATACAGACACAATTTTTATTTATTTCTAACGAAATTTAGCAAGCTAATTGATCTATGAAGATGAAATTTGACACAATCATGGTTTAAGACAAGTCACCTAAGGACGTATTTTGAAATTTGTATTCGTGAAATTCTATGGATCTAAAAGAAGATTACATATCAGAGTATAAAATTAGCAACTTGCATTGTTTAGTGAGATTTCATTTTTAAAATAACAATGATTGGCAAAATTGGGGCGAACGAATATACGGGCACTAGCTAGTTTTTATATTACCATATCCATAGTAATCCCTAAAGATTTATACAAATATACGATATATCGTTCACTAAAGAATAAAACAGATATAATCGTCATTTAGTTATTGGAATACTAACAAGCTTGATATGAAATTATTTAGAGCCGGCAGCAATTAATTGTTATTTATTGGACATTTAAATATGTTATCGGAAATACGTTCCCGTTATACTAAAATGTATTAAAATATTAAATATGTAATTGTATGCTACTGTTTTAGGTAGGTATCAAGGTGATATTGATATTTTTAAAAGGCAATTTTATAAATTTTTCGATGACTATGGCGCTTTTTTAATAATGTACCATTTATTAATAAATATATTGTTATACAATTTATTAATAATGTAAATGTAAATGTTATTTATTTCAAATATGTTAGTTTAAGGTATAACGAACGGATTGTTTTGGAGATAAGTTCTCCAAGACTACACTGCTAAGCGGGAAAAAGCAAGGAATTCAAAAACACGTTAATTGACAGAAAATACATTGATTGTCAAGAGTTCATGGTTAATGGTCTTAAAAAGTCCAATTACCGATAATCTGCTCATCTAGCCAACTACTTAAAGCTCAATTAACTAACATCGTGTACTTAGTAATAAGCTGACCTATCAAAGTTTCAGCCCAAATTGAGTTAAGTCAACAAAGTAGTTTGTTTTGGTGTCTTTAATATTTTAGATATTTTGGTTCAAGACCGAATTATACGTATTAAATATAGGCAAATTGTGGCGTTTCGTTAAGCGTTTAAGGCTAATTAAATACTCATTTTTTTACTAACAATTCCGATAAAAAATAATACAATTTACTGTCGTTTATTAAGTTTTCTCAATGCGAGCTAAATGTGATTTTTTTTCTTAAAGTAGTAAATATGTATTTTTTGACAACCAACATTATGATGAAATGTCCTTCTCATGATAAATTGTTATATGGACTTGCAAAATACGCTTTAAAACTAATCTACAGATTGTAACTGCAGGGGACTATGAAATAGCTTGCACTTAACTGTGGAGATAAACAAAAATAATAAAAGCGAATGCAGTTAAAAACTGAAACGGACATCTGCTTAATGCTACATATACCACGCTTCAATGTAAAGTATGCAACGAAAAAAATTATACGATACATGGACTATGGTAATATTTTTACTGCTTCTATAAAACAACACTTTAAAACAAACTTAGCTTAATATGTCGTTTGATAAACATAAATAAATTTATTATTAAATCTTGAATAGTTGATTTTATCATATTAAATACTTAACGATAAGTGATAGACTGCTCACAGGTAACTTTTGGATAGAGGTGAGAATAAACGAAATTCAAAGTGTTGGAAACAGTATCGTCGTCGTTTTAGTTAAAAAGTTTAAGTTAAACAATCATTACTAACACTATATAGCTTTTTGACATCACTTAATATGAAAACTAGTTGAACCCACAACTTTGTATGTTACACATTTCTTGTGCTCTTTTTAATATCGTATAAGAACATATGTGTACATTTACCAAATTCAAAGCAAATTTTCCTGCGAATCTATAGTTTTGCGCTTCAATTTAGTAAATGTATAAGTAGCATTGAAAAAATATTGGTGCTAGTGAATTAAATGCAGTAATCTATTTTACATTTTTTAATTGCTACGTAAACTTTTCAAAGTGATATGTAATATTTTAATACTTAGGAAGCGAAATGTTTATAAAACACGCCAAGTAAACATTTTCATCATGTTGACCGACTTTCCCTATATTTTTTTAGTAGTTTGACAGTCTGTTTTTTTCGCACAGCAGGGTAGCCAGAGAGAATTTAGTGTCAATTCAAGACACTCCGTTCTCCACTTTCCACCTTAAGTCGAGACATTCTGCGTCAAGTGTCAGAAATCACCAACGCACTACAACGCACTTTGTCTTAGGTAAAGGAGCGGAGAAATTAATATACAATCATTTAATACAGTTTACAGGGCCATATTAATACATCTTGTAGATATATAGGTAACTGGCTACTGAAACATTATACTCGTAAGTGACTATACTACTAAATGCTGTTTGGTTCTCCCCGGTAGTGCAGTTTCCACTTCGCTGCAAGTTTGATCGTAGCCAAAAGCTTTTAATATCTTGTCTCCCTAGTATACGATCACTTTCAAGTTTTAAAGTAACTTGCAATAAGGTGAATATACAATAAGGTGAATATGAGTATGTCTCTAAAATCAAATAGTACTGTTCTTTTGTTTGTTTTTTGTTTTTTACGGTTTTTTTTCTGACAGAGAGAACCTTGTGTCAAGACACTATTCTCTGTATTTTCCGCTTTTAAACAGAACTTTGTGTCTTGAGTGGCGGAATTTAACGCAACGCTTTTTGTTACCAAAGCAAAAAAAAAAATTTAATAAAATTTTCTAATGTGGAGATGAATTTCACAACCAATGCGTTTACAGTCAAATATTAATTCGTAATACATACGTTACTGTCGTTATTATATTTAGAGCTCACTATTAATATAAATACATTTTTAATACAATTTGAATAAAACATACTTACATACTAAGGAACATGTTTATTAATATACGGATATCCTACACTTTAATAAATACAAGTCTCGGTTATACGTCCTCCGTCCGCCAACTTACACTAACCACAGTACAGACGTGTTTTTGGGAAACCAAATTTTAAGATACCTGAATATTTGATGTTTCTATTTAAACTCCTCCGCCTGGCATTCGTAGCGCAGTGTTACAGCGTCTGACTATAACTATGATGTTTGTGGGTTCAATTCCCAATCGGGGGAATGATTACATAATATTTTGATTTTTCCGCTCTAGTACATAAAACAAATGGCGGCGTTAAGTTACTAACACTTAACAAGCAAATGTCTCAAATTTCGGGATGAAAGTGGAGAACGGAGTGTTCACTAGATTTTATCTGACTTCCCTGCTATGTGGGAGACATCGTAAAGCTGCAAAAATATATTATTTGATCATAACCCAATTGCCTGAAATCTGTGAAAAGCTTAAAGAGAGAGAGAAACAGCTAGAATTTGAATCTGCTTAGCATCTTGTCTGCATCGTATGACATAATGTATGTAAATACATATATGTATGCTTAAATAGTTTATACTAAATATAACAAGTACTTGATTGACTTGAGCTATTTTCTCAACAAGTTTGAATAGAAATTTCATCTATCTTTAGCACAGATATTGAGTTTACATCATTCGCTCGAGGCTCGTCGGTTCTGACGTATGTTTTGGGAGCGGAATACTTAATATTAGGTATCAAACTTGAGATATGATGTCTACATACTTGATAGGTGTTAATATGTACGTAATACAAATGAAATGCTTTAAGGTTTTTAAAGTGCTATACTACTAATACATTATTTTATGATAAGGAAAGAATTCAGAAAAACTGATTTAGAATTGGTCAAAAAGCATTCACTCTTGCCAAATTATTATTTTTACTTATAATTTTTGGGCACCAAAAGTTTGTAAAGATAAGTTGTAGCAAGCGTATAAGAATTTCGACGTCGCTTGGACAGTTTCCGAAATACTCGGGTTCTAAGCCGAGGGAGTACCTTATTTATTTTATATAAGGATAAGGACTATATTTTATAACGTTTTACTAAAACAGATTAAGTGCCCAAATATGTCCACTTTCTTCTAGAAATCTAGACTTTTATATGTTGTGTGGTACCAGAGCTTAGTATAATCATTCCCCACAGTAGGAATCGAATCCACAACTATTGTGTTTACAGTCACACGCTGTCATACTGGGCCACGACGGCCTCACATATATCTATAAATAAAAACATTGTAAAATTTTAGTATCTAAATATAATCCTTATAATAAATACTCTGAGTATTTTGTAACACAAAAAGCAAAAGACAGATGTATGTATGTATATAGCCCGTCTAAGTCCAGCATAGTCTGATATTTATATTGAGTTATGAAAGAAAACCTGACAAATCAGATTTATATAGTAATTTGATTTCAATCTTCACAAATGGGCACTATATTTGAATGTGTACAACATTTCAGGGACTTCTTTGAACGTTTAATATAACATTTCTCTCAATAGAGTCTGAGCTCAAGGTGACCTTTGCGTAGATGTAAAGAATTTTACAAGTACAAAAAATGTAATGAAACGTAGATGTTCATGCAGTTTTAATTTATATAAAACAGTAAACTTTGTTTAATATATATTTCAATTCGATTATGGATACAATTTCCACTCGATGAAATTATATTAAAATCATTTTCATTTTCTTCGTTCTGGTAATTAATACAAAACGTGGCGTTGACTTCTGCCACTTATTACGCAATATCTCGACTTCAGACGGAAAGTGGAGAACGAATTAGAGAAAGCGAGTATTTTTACCCTGAGGCGATCGCGAATTAACAGCTATTGAATGTTTTTAAACATTTTAAACTGTAATTCCACACTTAGTAAAATTAAAAAGATATTTAGAAAAGGTATAAAAATATGAACGCAACGGATTCGAACCCACGCCTTCTGAAAACCGTCCAGGCGCTCTCACCACTGAGCCTTGTGTTCTACTGTTTTCTTCTACACTTCGTAATACTAGTGGGTTCGAATTCCGCTGCGTTCAAATTTTTATACGTTTTCTAAATGTCTTTAACTATTGAATGTTTTAGTCTTTCCTATAATCTTATGTCAGGTATTAATATAATATGTAGTTTTATACCATACGTAAAATAAAAAGTCGAAGAAACTTATCTAAAGTACTACATAGCTTGTAACGATACATGTTATACACAAATAAACGTATTGTATAAAATATTTTTAAGTAAAATAATTTAATTTAATAATAGTATAACTTAATTAATAAATCTTATTAAGAAGGTTTAGAAAAATAATATCATTTTTATAAAATGACATGTTGGCTGAATGAGATACTGGCGGGTGAATTTATGTATATTTTAAAAAGAAAAAGAAGGAACATGTTATTGGCCGGACCGTGGGTCAAAAATGACAGATAGAAATTTAATAATATAAAATTACATGCAATACGTGGAAGTCGATATTATATAAGTGAGTTTATTAAAAATACACGGGAATTGAAAATATTATTGTTCTAATTGTATTCGCGGTGGGTATATTTGTTAAATATGAAGAATTTGTTGGTAAGTTCTTATTGTATTATTAATACAAAAATTGCATATAATAAACATAAAATTATAAATATTAAAATAAAGTGATAATATTAAAGGGATTAATATTAAAGAGATTATGCTTAGAATATTCTTCGTATAATACTTATAAAATATTAAATTTACAATATGTATAAGTTAAAGCGTCGGCTGCGACGGTCTGCCATCTAATAATATTGTATTAATAAGGTATTAATATATAATTAGTTGAGAGAAGACCTACCTTTATTTTAAATACTGAAACTATATGAATAAGACAATAGGCATGAGTAGGTTTTCAATTTTTTTTAATATATTCTAATTTAATCACTGGCAAGGTAAAGTATAATCTTGCAGGATTTAATTTGGTCAAGTTTGTAGTATGAAACTCGTAAGATCAGCGTATATAAATAACAAAACGTAAGTGCATTAAATTTTCATTGAAACTTTATAATTGCTAAAGCTTCATTTTTGACTTTAAGCTGTTTTAAAACTATTTTGTATATACCTAAGTCATTTAAGATACTATAAAACGTAGTGGATACCTTTTTCCTGATGATAATTTTTTAAATCTTTCTTGTAGATTCACATTTTTTTCCCGTATATCAGTGTAGGTAGTCAAAGAGAACATAATCTTAAGAAACGTGGTTCTACACGTTTTGAGTGGCGGAACCCAACGCCGCACTTTATCTTAGAAGAACAATGGCCATTATTCCTCATTCTGAAGATCGGATCCACAACCATTGTATTTACAAAAGTCAAAGTTCAGATGCTATTAAAATTAAATTGAGATTATTTATAAACTCACTGCGCTTAGTTTGCTTAGCTTGTATTGGAAAACATTTTTCAATAACAGCAATAACTTAGGAAGTATTTTGTTACGAAATTTTGCCTTACAATGTCTTTTAAGTATTGTGTTCCAGGAATTTTATTTTTAAATTACATAGTTTTACATATTAGTCTGTATGTCCTTTATAAAATAAAATTGTAAATGCATTTGATCATATGATAATCTTCACATCATGACGATCATGTGATAACCAAAATTTCGTGCATGAGCCCACGAATACGGTTTTTGAATTGGTTCGCAAACCAAACGCTGTAATGTCAGATTTTTTTCGAAGTGAACAAAATCAATAAAATAACTCAAAGTGAATTAAATACTTGTGCAATCCTTTCGTCCAGATTTATTTTAATTGGCGACGCAGCAACATACTCAGGTTACAGCTAGTATAATATATACATTAAGTTGATCTTGCAGCTTATAATTTAGTATAATGAATATACTAGGCTACTAAATACGCTACATTATTTTTCATTAAGCAACTGCCATTACCGGTCAACATTTCCGGAAACACAGTTATTTACATACAGAATGGCAACGTTAGGGTAGTTTTATTTTTAATAGTTCACTCACATTAAAATGTAAATTAGTTTTGCATGCCATAAGAAATATATATGATGTGTAATTATTGTTTTTGTGCTATTTCCAGAAATAAGCTGAGGTTAAAAGCTTAGACTGATTAAATTTTTAATATTTTGTGGTAATTGTTTTCTGTAGTGTTTTAGTGTATATGCTTATTAGTTTCTTGAATTGAAATAGACAAAGAGTGCTAACTTAGTAGTTTGTTTTAGAGACTTTTAAAAATTAATACTAGAAATGGCTCAAAAAATACTGATTTTTTTTTTACACATAGAGGGGTAAGTCGAACGTCGTGCTTGGTCTTAGATGGCAGAACGAGTACAGGCACAGGAGTGAAAAAAAATCAATTTAATCGCTTACTAAGTGGGAATCAAACCCATGACCAATTACGTTTACATATAGAAACTGTTTCACAGCGCCACGATGGCCCTTGTATTTATTTTTTTACTCTCTTAAATTAAAAACGCTAAATTAGTCCAACGACATAAGTGAGGATGCGACATAAAACGCCAGATAAGGCAATGTCACTACCTCGCTTGTCAGTTGTAAGCTCGGCATGAGATAAATGACACGCTACTGAACTTTCGTATAGATCAGAAAATGTACAAGTATTTTACTTGTTGTAATTTGCGACTTTACTCGCTTTAAATTACTAAAATATATTTTTGCAGCTTCACGCTTTTTAAAGCATAAGAGTTTATTCCACTACACCTATTAATATCCCTATTAATATCCACTATACCTATTAATATAAATTTATATAATTATATTTAACTAAGTTTGATTAATTATCGCCATGTTGCATGGTTCAGTTAGACAGCGACTGACTGTAATCGTGATAGTTTTGGTTAATTCCGATGAATTATGTTTAAATTGTTTTTTATTTTTCTTTACTAGTAATTCAAATTGTGGGGTGGAGTTACGCCACTCCAGATACAATGTTCCAAATTCAGTAGGAAAGCGGAGTCCATTTGCTTATCCTATTATGAGAGAAAACCTATCGAGCTAAAAAAAAGAGATTTAACAAACTTACTCTTCCTTCGTTAAGTTATAATTAATTAATCTGTATACTTGAAAGCTATAAATAAAGAACTAGAAACTATCCAGTGGTAAACTATTTTAATTTTATCCTTTTATTCAGTGAGAGGCAGTGTAGTATAGTAGATACGTGATTAATTGGATGTGACTTTATAAATTCATATCAATGCATACATATTTTTATATCTTTCCCTAGATTAATTTTTCACTACGGTACTCTAAACCTCTGACAAATAATCTGCAAATGGATGAAAAATTGGAAACTGAATTATACGCAACCAGAATAGGCCTATTCACTAAACGGAAATACAGGAAAACTTTGTTTGTAGTATGTCATAGATTTACTTTATTATTTATTTTTAGCGTCACGTTCTATCCTGCACATGGCAGGGTAGGCAGAGGGAACCTTGTCCAACTCTGGAGGCATTGGGTGATAAGTGGTAGAATTTAACTCCGCGCTTTGCCTCGATACCAGAGCGAAGGAAATGGAAATATTAAATATTCGGATTCCTCGAGTGGCAATCGAACCCACAACCAGTTACATTTACAGTCATAGACTTAATTTACTTTGTGCCCTGCGTCACGACTGGTCTCAACTCTCAATCTCTCATTCAATCAGTTTATAAATTTAAAAAATATTTACTCGCGTGGGCTTTAAACTCACAGCGGTACTTACCTCCGGCTTAATTTATATTACATTTGATTACATAAACTATAGACACTCAACATGCAGTGTAGAATCAGTACCTATTGACGTATTGACGAGTGGTAACTATAGAAGAGTGTAGTACGGAGTAATTTACCTCTAAGTTCTCTTAAGTTACGATTTTAAATCCACAACAAACACAAAAAATACTTTAAAATGAATGCTCTCGTATTCGTTACAAAAACGTAATAAAAATACAGAAGCCAAGAAAATTATTAAATGAAAATTTGAATATTTAACATCACATTTAGTAAAATTTACCAGCCAGTGCTACGGCACGGATAGTTTTATATTTTTAATACAGAAGTGAGAACTTGTGAGTTTTCTCAAACGTATTACATTCGTAGCAAAGTGCGGTAGTAATGATCTCATTTACGGTGAAAAATTAAAGCGCCGTTCCTTTTAGCCTTAAGCTATAAATTTAAAATATCATATCTACTATTTTTATTTTACGAATTTGTCTGTTTTTGTTCGGTTTTTGTTAAAAATATATATAAAATGAGAATATTATGATTCTGTTCGAATTAACACTCAAAATTAGGGATTCTATTTACCTAAAATTTGTACAAAATAAGATGTTATGTTGACCTAATTAGGTTAAGTAACAGTTTTATTATTCGTTTTTGTATATAACCTAGTTATGAGTTTACTCGCAACTTTGTTTACGTGCACTTACATAATATGTCTTTTCATATTTTCATAAAATAAGTGTTAAAATCTGTATTTTTCTTTTCCCGTAGGATTTTTTTATATTTCACCTTCAATTTGCATTACATTCCCCAATTAATTTAATTGTACGATTAAAACAGTTAGTTGGAAAACATTGATAAATTTGAATCCAATATTTGATCGACAAATTGTAGCGTTAAATAACTTATTGTGCTGTCTGAATGTCTACCCTGCATAATGTAACCTTTTATATGAAAAAGCAACTTCACGCTTTATAATGTCTATCAGGGTGGTCAGAAAGAACCTAGTGTCAAGGCACACCGCTCACCGTGCAAAATCGAGACATTGCTTGTTAAGTGGCAGACAAATTACCTAGAGCAGAGAATTGAAAATAATTTTATTATATCCTGAGTGAGAATCAAACCAACCACCATCGTTTTCACACTGCGCTAAAGGCCCCTTTGTAAATAAATATAAAAACCAAATTTCAAGAAGAAATAAATAAAATGTAATTTAGGGCTTACTTCATACATGTCTCTTAAATTTTACGTTTTGGCTCCATTATTCACGAAATAAAGAACACAGCTGTCGAAATACACGTTCATTTACTAAAGCGAGTACTACGAAAATTTCACGATAGTGAAAAATTTCGCTCTGACTGCGACCAATATCGCTCTATCGTTACAAACAGCTGTAGTAGCTCGTAACTCAGGCGCACGTGCCCACCGATACACATTTTTATCTCGTTTCTTTAGATTATTATCAGAAAGTTCCATATTTCTTCTCCATTTTAGCTTATTTGTGTAAAATGTTTTTCTTTAATAAATTATGTGAAATTTATGACCGATATTACCTAATAACAGCCTCACGTGAGATTCCGAGTGTCGAATTTTAAAAACTGGTCCAAAGAGTTGTTTTTTAATGATTTGTTGTTTCATTTATGTATATATATTTTGCACTTAAAAAATATACTTTTGTAAGATTTTATCGTTATCTTGGCTATATTGATCTTGCGGCGAAATTATTGTATTGTCACCATTACTTATAAGTTCCCAGCGGGCTGAGTTGACTTTGTAAGATTTGTTTACACTGATAAAGACTAGTTTACTAAAAGCATATTAAAAAAAACCTTAATTTGTTCTTTTCTATTAATTAACATTACGCACATAAAAAAAATTTCATTGTATACTATATATAATAATTATTTTCGGCAATGACAGCCTTAATTTCAAAACGTTATTGCTCAAAAATATAAACTGCTTCCAAGCAAATATTCGTAGAGGACAAAATAATGTCATATGGACGTAAATCCTCAAATCGAATTTCATTTCCCAAGATTAAAAGCGGATTATGGATGTAGAATTCTGTAACAAACGTGTCTTTGCTGATAAGACGATGACATATTTCTTGAATTTCTTACTCATTTTATATAATACTAGCGACCCGCTCGCGGCTTCGCCACGTGAACTACCACTTTCGTCCTCTATTGCCTCTTTGGGATTGCTTTTTTTTTATAAAAGGAGGGTAGTCTATATTTGACTATCGTCACTAATTATGTTCATGAGAAAATCATCGATACATTTAGTGCAATGTCTATATTATTTGATAACATATAGCGATAACTGTTCTAGTAAGAAAACGTACGAAATCTGCTATCATATGATAGTAGATTTCGTACATATATACCATCTGGTATATAGTATTATAAACCGGTCATAATATCTTAAATAAACTTTAAGCTTTTTATTTTACAATTGTGTTACTTATTGATATTAAAAATAGCTTTACTTGCAAATAATCAATGCAATTTGACGTTGCCAGTTTTTTTTACTTTTCTGCGGGAACTGTTTTGAATACCAGGGTAATTTTAAAAAAAAGAGAGATAGCCTATGTTTGACCTTGCCTCATTAACTATTTTCCTGAGAAAATTCATTCATTTCAGTCAAGGAGTTTAGATCTTTCATTCTCACTATATACTAAACATACATAAGTTTCATCCACTGTTTCAACCTCCTAGGGTTTGATTTTTTATAAAGTAGCCTATATGACCCTGCATCTTCAACAATCTTCTTTACGAATTCCCGTCAAAACATAACAAATAGAAGAGATACAGATTTTTGCATTATTATAATAATAATTTTAATGAGTGCGGATATGTCTAATACAATGTCAACTATATAATAACAAATGGCGCTACCCGTTGCAGAAAACGTAGTGACATCTGTTGTCATATAGATTATATAAATATATAGATTATATAAAGTTTTATAGACCGGTCAAATGTATATTTAATAAATGTTATGCTTATTTTATTTTATAATTATTTTAATTAGTGATATTGAAACAAATTTAGCTTCACTCGTAAACTATCGACATAATTTGAATGTTTTTTTTTAATTTTATTTTTCTGCGGGAGTTATGTTGAATACCGGGATAAAAACTATCCCATATGTTGCTCTAACCTCTAAGCTAACTCCATACAAAATTCATTAATTTCTACCCGGTAGATACCGATACACAAATGATTTACTTATATCGGTTTTTTATTTTTAAAAAAAAAACTACATGGAAAACCGGGATAAAATCTATCCTATATGTACCTTGGGACTATAAGCTATCACCATACTAAAATTCATCTATTTCTGTCCAGTAGTTTTTGCGTGATTGACGAACAAATTAACAGACAGACAGACAGACAGACAGACAGACAGACAGACAGACAGACAAAAATTCTACTGAGTGGATTTTTGGCCTCTGTTATCGATATATTAACGCACCCAATTAAAATTTTTCTGAAATTTTTCATGTACAGAATTGACTTTTCTACTCTTTTATTATATATAGAGAAGAGATAGAGATGGTACCATAAATTTTCTTCTAAAAATAATAATAAAGCTTCTTTTAAGTATTCAAATAGGTATTGTGGCCAGTCGTGGCCCAGTGGCACAAGAGTGTGACTGTAAACGACTGGTTGTGGGTTCGATTCCCACTCGAGGAGTGGAAATTATATTTCCATTTTCTTCGCTCTGGTGTCGAGGTAAAGCGCGGCGTTAAGTTCCGCCACTTAACACGCAAACCTCCGAATTCGGCGGAAAGTGGGGAACGGAGTGTCTTAACACTGGGTTCCCTCTGTCTACCCTGCTGTGTGCGGGATATAGCGTGAAGCTAAAATAGCGTGAAGCAAATAGGTATAAGATATCGTGACTCAATATTGCTTAGATAAATAGTGAAGTACTTACAGTACAGTACGTACAGGCCATTGTGGCGCAATGAGGATGTGTCTCATTAATTGTGTAAGGTTTTGGGTTCGATTCAAATTCTAGGAATGATTGTGTATTATTTGCTGCTATGCGGGAAAAAATTATGAAGCTGTTCAAATTTAAATTTATGTTTAGACTATAATAACTGTAACAGTCAAGCTTAACTATAGGTAATTATTACTTACTTACTTAGCTAAAGTTTTTCTGGGCGATAAACATTTTCTGAGTGTAATTAAGTCCACACAAACGAAGTTGAAATCTTCTCTTCTTCGTACCTGCTCGTATAGTTTAGACAAACAAAATTTTAGAATAACTCACAATCAAAATCTACTAGTCTTAGTTATATTATATACATTTTTTGTTTTGAAATTAAATGATTGAATAAATATATTGAAGAAGAAACAAATAAAATCTTTAAAAGAACTAGATATTAATATATTTTGAAAGTAAATAAATCAAACTTTGTACGAGTTTTATTAATATATAAAGAATTTAAGAACGACTTTAAATTCCATATACAATTATTACAAAGAGAATATTCTGTTCCATGTAAATAACGCAGATTACAAAACTTATTTCAATACTTCCGGACAGATTTATTACCTAGGAGAAATTAAATTTGTAATAAGAGGATGGAGCTTTAGAGACTTTTAAAAAGTTTTTACTTTACTGAAGCGTGTCTTAAGTAGTTCACAGTAATATTCAGGCTGTATTTCATGATTTGCTCCGATATTCTCAGAAATTAATTTACTTATTGAGTGCTAGGATGAAGTTTATAAATTTCATACTTTATATCGTCTTCACAGAGCTAATAGAGCTAAAAAAGAAATAACAAGATGCTTAGTAATATTATCCCAAATAGAAAGAGAAAGATTTTTGATATTTTGAATATTTTGTTACTTAGTTTTATTTTCGTACAATTTTGTGAATACGTACATATGTGTGTTCTGTTATTTATTATCTTTAAAAAAGAGTAATATTTTCAAAACACCGTACAATGTACTCTTTCGTTTCGTTCAATCGTCTAATGAGATGAAACGAAATCATTAATAATGATTAATGATTACATGATTTTTCCTATATGTAATGATATAATTTATATCATATCGTTGTACGTTTCTCGTATATCTTACAACAATCCCGTACGTCTTACTTCTTTACTTGAGTAAATCTGGCATTACTATATTTAAAATTTGATTATTCTTTAAGTGGTATTAAAATCGCAAATATTCACGAACGTTTAATATTTATAACTATAGCATTATATAAGTAAAACTATATTACTATCATAGGATAAATAGAAAGATATCCAACTCGTCCCCCAATTTTCACATATGTACGATGTTTTCCACTGTATAATAGGTTTTAACACACGTTTTAAATTAAAATTTTTCTCTTAGTGGATTTCAACCCACAACCTACACAATAAATCAGTCTCAACTATATCCCGAAATTGTCAAAGACAAAAATTCCAGAACCGCATTATCCTAACGAGTTTCAAAACTTCATAGTGTATCAAACACAGAAGTAAATAAAACCTACAAATCAAGCTCTCATTACACAACATAACAGGTACATTGCTTTTCTTTCAGCCATTCCAACGATCAATATAAGTATCTCTACAAAATAGATTTTGTTTGAACAACGACTATTCTCTTTCTTTGTTCTATTATTAGCTTGGACATTGTTATTTACACTGTAAATGAAGCATAATGGGGTTTCATTTTAAATTATTAGATGAATGAACTTGAATTACTTGTATTACTATGTATAAATATATTTTTTATTTTGTTCGGAAGGGAAATGGTGAACGTAGAGTCTTGACACTAGTGTCTCCGCTACTTTTTGGAAGAAAAGGAAACTGGAAAATATAATTATTCAAGTAAGATTGGTGGATGGAAATTAAATCCGTAACCTTGACAGACAGTCACAATAATCTCTAAAAACACACCAGTGAGAAATTATGTACATACACGTAACTATTATGTACTTTATTTATTTATAATATTTAAACCTAGGAAATCGGTTATAGAAATCGTTATGAATGTTTATGTTCAAATGTGCAGTCTATTTGGTAGTGTGATGACCTAATTTTCAATATGATAATCTTTAAAAATGGTTATTCTATAGGTGATGTGTCCGTCTTTCGCGTTCAAAGAGTTCATATTATTTTAATAGTAGTACCTACTAAAATTTCATAAAGTTTTACGATTAACTTACTTATTGTTTGAAGTTTTTATATGAATATTCAATTTTGAGGAATAAACATTTAGGATCAAAGCTTTTGTTCTGACTCAAAATGGGCAAATAATAAAGAGCGCAGCAGATTATCACTTAAATTAAATGTTAATAATTGTATATATAAATTTAAAAAGCAGGCACAAATAAATCAAATATATTAGCTGTCACTGGCGGGTTCCTTCGCATGTTCAATGAAAATTAAGAATAGCTTACGTGATTTTACACTTTCTTAACTATTATTATTATTACTAGTTTATAGAAAAAAGACTACAAAATTTTCACTTTTGTTATAGAAAGATACAAATAAGAATTGTTTTGTTACTTTCGAGCCTCCCAAGTTACAATCAAACAAACACCCTTTTCCTTTTCCTATTTTTATTATTAGTGGCTAAATTACAAAATAAATTGTCCTGACTTAAGCCTAGGTACGTTTTTCACGTTAGAACATATTACGCTACAGTATTTATTATAATAATCTAATTAACTTGTTGAATTTATAAAAGAACCAAAATATTTTCCAATACTTTGATTTTAAACTATTAAGGTACTAAATTTACATATTACTACGTTTATACTTTCCTTCTATCATCTAACTAGGTCTTGGGTTATGAAGGCCTTTTTTCCTGCACTGTGTGTAAGTGACTCGAAGTTTTTTTTTATTTTTTTTTAAACATAAAATGTTTGTAAGATTATTTCTTCACTTTCATTCTCTATTTCAGTCCTTGAGGCACCCCTAAAGAGTACTTTTTTTGAAAAAGTAACTTTTATTTACATCTACAATAGAATTTAAATACACTCAGTGGAAAAGTAGATTTAAAAAATACTTAAAAAAGCCTGCCGATTTAAAGCTCCTGTTACCACCAAACCAAATTCACAGTATTGACAATGCAATCACATCATGACGTAGCACTTTAAATCAATATTGACTCTCCTAATGAAACCGCCAACCGCTCAGTCTATTCAACTTATGTTAATAGTATGACAAATTATGTATGCAAAAATTGGTTTCCGTTTTTTTTTGGATTCAGGATGTGTGGTTTTAAAGCGGTTGTCGAAAAAACACAAAATAATTAGTATTAAATAAAAAATATTCCTTATTTTCAGTGTGTAGCGGGGTAAACAGAGGGTATAGAGGCATTAGGACACTTTTGACTTTCTGCAAAATTTAGAGATATTAATGTGTTAAGAAATAAATTTCAACGAGCGATTTAACTATTTATATCCTGATTCTACTGCTGTAATGTAATCCACGTCCCGTCCCTATCCCTAAGTAGCAAAAATGCTAATTATGCGCATGTGTACTGGATTTAGTTGTTGGTATTAGTTAAACAGTATAAAACTTCAATTTCGGTAATTAAACAACAATAATTTATTTTAGAATTACCTTAGAAACTAGTACTACTAATACAATTAAAAACGGAATATTACTTTAAAAATGGTACAGATATTTTATACAGTGACATAGTTAACAAAAAATATAAAATACATATTTAATCCCTTAAAGGAATCCACATCCATATCCAGTATTTTCAAACACTGTGTACGACTGACTCATATGTTCTTTACTTCTTTACAGTCGATATAGCATTTAGTTATTATTACGACAAAGTTTTTTGTGATAAATACAATTTTAATTTTATTTCCCTAACAAAGTGAACAATAACTCAATGCAAATCCAAATGCAAACACCATTAATACCGTTTACCTCGTAAGAGCTTTCAGCAAAAGCAAGGGAACAATCTCGTTAATGTATTCAACACAATAGAAATAGGAATAGTTGGTAATTAAATTAAACTGTATACAATGATCTTCAGTTTATTATTAAAATGAGCATTTTAGCATTGTTTCATCATTGTATTTGTAATATTTTCATTATTAATTTTAAAGTATACCAAAAACAGTTGCTACTTAAATATTATATGTGTGTCTTTTATGTATATTTTATTGCTAAATGCTTTTTCCTGCAACGAAGTACCCTTAGTCATTTGACTACCGTTAAAGAGAACCTAGTGTAAAGGTACTCCGTTTTCCAATTGCCACCTGAAATCGAGACATTGAGTGTTGAGTGGCAGTACTTAACGCTAGATTTTGTCTTACTTTGGTAAGGAGAATGATAATAATTGAAATATAAACATTTCTCCACGTGGGAATAGGATCCATACATAGAACCAATCATATTTGCAGTCAGACGGTGTCCCACTATAACGAAATTTCAATCACATTACTTTCGCAATAACTTTTTTTATAAATGATTTAAAATGCAAAAATAAACTAAATTTAGAACTAAACTTATAATATTTCAAAAAAACAATTCGAAAATACTCGCACGACATATTTAATGATCATTGAAGTAATATTACTTACTACCTGTTCTGTACTGGGATAATAATAAATTGATTCAAATTGAGCAGCGTTAGTTACCGCCGCAAGAGTTTCCTTCGCTACGTAATAGAACATTGAATTTAATTTGTGAGACTATTTCAATTTTATATTTTAAGCTTTCTAATTTTATTTATGTAACGATTATTTATGTAATTTTGATAATTTTGTTAAAAAGTTCTTAAAAATAATAAATTAGGTTCTGTTTTGTTTTCGTTGAAAAAATAAATTCAACTTTCACATTTATTTACGTATGCAGAAGAAGTAATGGTAGTATAATGTCTCTAAAAACTGACTGTCACAATTAAGGCCATACCATCTTCTTGACCCAATATTGTATCGAGTGTACAGACAGCAAATGCTTTTGAGGTATATGTTTAGATTGATTTGTTTTGCATAAATTCGGAACAGTAAATGTATTTCAAGTAACATTATTTATTACCTTGAGTATTTAAAAATGTTGATATAGTTTGGAAATAATGTTGCTATAATTTTATCTTTGCATATTATTTCGTATTTTTAATCACTTTACTCTTATAACAGACGCTGTGCCACTAGACTTTTCATAAACTTGTATTTTTTTTTTTTTAATAAAAAAAAACGATGTTTTACCTTATTCAAACACCGTCAGTGATCGTCATCGCGTGGAATAGAATCGTGTCCGCAGATGGTGTTTGCGGCTATGTGCTGCGATGTAGCCGTTTATAAGGAAATTGCATGTCTCCGACGCGTCCCTAACGCAAATTACGCCTCGACCTCATCTACGCGATGGAACGCTGTGAAAAATTATTTTGTATATTTTCAATTTAGTTCTAAATTTTATTGAGTTGCTTGAACTAGAATTTCCATTCAATTTTGGATTCGATTCCCACTTAGAGGAAAGATGAAATTAGATTATTTTCGTTTTTCCGATATTGTAAAAAGATAAAACGCAGCGTTTATGTAAGCAGGTTAACACCCGCACCCAACAAAATAAAAATAATTGATATACAATTATTTTTCCGCTTGTGGAACGAACCCATGTTCATAGCGACGACAGTCGGACGCTGTCCCATTACACCACAACGGACTTTATTTTATTAATTAACTTTATTCTCAATTTTACTCGTGAAGGAAACTAAGCATTGCAATTTGTTTAACTGTCTTTACGCCTTAAACACGCCATAATCACGCGAAATTTTGTTAAGCGTATCAATGTATATTCAATGGACGGCTTCGATAAGGGCGGGATTCAATTACCGCAAAGTTTATTTTTTTTTATAATTATATTATGGTACGTGGTGCTTGGTTTCTTACTTGCGTAAGTTTCAGTTTCAAATTTTGTATATCTCGTATATTTTTATTTTGTCAGCTGTAATCTTTATAACGACATCACCATACAAAAACTTTCATAGTCTATTCTTTCCCTTTTAGGATATGATTTTACATATCTTTCAAGATTTGTACATGATAGGACATTCATGTCCTATTTATTTACACATCTTACAGGCAGGCAGAGTTACTTTTACAGCTAATAGGTATACTTATAAGTGATAGGTCTATACGTGTCAACTAATATACAAATAGTTAAGTATGCACTATTTATTTTTCTATTGCTATGTAAAAGTTTATTTTAAAACATTCCAGAATTTATCATACATGATCCTATATAAGAAAACATAAAAACAACTTGTTCAAATATTCAATATATACCTACACAAAAACTGTTTTTTTGTTCCAAAGCCATTTTTAGTTTATAAAAAATATAGAATGCGGAATTTTTATAACATAAAAAATATTATCCGATATTCTATCTACAAAACTTTTAAATCAAATTACTGCTGACTATAATTTCGACTGGCACTTGTTGTTCTACATATCGAATAAATGCGTTAACAAAAATATATTAGTTCTGTATCGTAATGTCATTGTTTTGTTTTTTACCCGCGACGGAACGGCGACTGTATTTGTTATATTTTATACGTTAGCAATGAAATTTATTACGATGTTGGCTACGCTTTATACCGCGTAGCAGGGAAGGCCGAAAAACCTAGTGTAAAGACACTGTCATCTCATTCCATTCATATTATGGTACATATATTGGTTGTCAAGTGGCGAAGCTCAACGCCACATTTTATTTTCTATATTAGAGCAAGAAAGTAGAAAAAATAATCCTGGAATAGAATTAAGCCCACAACAATTGTCAGCACTCGAAGATTAGTTTGACTGATAAAAAATTGAAATTATTTAATATAACACTCGCTTGTTTATTTAACATTTAGCAAGGTTTATGGAAACATAAGTAGAAAAGAAAACTGACATAGTAAAAACGTTCCAAATGTCAGCTAATATGTAGATAACATATGTATATTCGAGCCGTAGTATGAGTGTGGGAAGGAAAAATGGTGTAATTTACCACTCTATAATTCAGAGCCTCGTAAAACTGCGAGAAGGTAAAACAAAATAAAGTTGTTTAATCTAATAAAAATCTCGTAAAGCTCTCCCTACTCTTCCTCCCACCGACCAACTATGTGGACACATTTTATTTATGCCTCCTTGACCCCTACCAATTCAATTTCGAAAATGCTCCCTATTATAAATATTTTTTGAATTCTGTTGAGATTTTCAGTAAGACGTAACAAAGAGAGAAAGGCGATAAACAGAAATTAAGGAACAATCCATCCTGCTTATATTTGACTACATTGTTTAATGCATAATGCAGGTAAGACAATTTATTATATTAGTACAAAATATAAAATAATGCAAGAATATAATTATTAAGTACCTTTATTATATATATATATATACATAAAAAGTCCAAATATTAAGCTCTTAATGTCCACTTAATTTGAAATAGAATTATAAATATCATATTCATTTTATTTTTTGCTTTATAACACTGATTAAGAGTAAAGCTAAAAATAAAATAAACATTAGGTATATTGTAGAACAAAGAGAACTTAAAGTATCAAAACACTGTCCTCGCTTTCCATCTGAATTTCAAATAGTGTATGTTTAACGGCGTAAAGCAACAAAATTATTTAATTATTATCATTCCTTCGAGCGGGTTTGAACTCACAATCGTCGTGTTTACAGTTAGATGCTGTACTACTGCCTACCACTACATAAACTATAGTATATACTCACATGTAAGAAATGTATCGAATGTAAGAAAACATAAATCTTCAGGCTTGATTTCTTAATTTTATCGATAAAATATAATAGCATTACTGTGATAAATTCACCATGAACGAGGTTGTTTTCATGCAAGAGCTAGCATTATTTCCGCCACACACTCTCAACGCCTGAGCCGATATATTGAGTTTAGTGAAACGTCTATTGATATAGCTGCTTATATATCTACATAACGTTCGTAAAACGTACGTAAGGTTTGTAAATTGAGCTTTTCAGAATGATTTATTCTGAAAGTTCTCTATCTCTAATCAAAAGAAATGGTTCAATTAGTATATTAAAATTTTTATAATAAATAATCGTAAATATTAATTGATATTCTTACTCACACTTTTTTCCATCTAAAAAGGCAGAGAGAATCTTTAAGCTTGTCTCGGAAATTCGTAATATGTTTAAGCTTGTCTCGAAAATTCGTAACATCGCGTGTTAAGTGGCGGAACTCAACACAGCACTTTGTGTTACTAGAGTAAAGAAATTAAAGAAATGAAAATATTTTAATATACTTGTATTTCATGTTAGATTATATTAGCATTATAATGATTTGCCTTAAATATAAGAGCTACTAGGTTATGATGTATTTTAAAACATTCTTAAGTCTGTATTTTACGTAAATATTCATAGTAGCATTTTAATAAAAAAACAATCTTGAACTTTTTAAGATCATTGAAACAATTAAAGCTTACTCAGTTATTTACACAGGTGTTAAATTTGAATATTTATCCAAAAATATAAAATCATGCTAAAATATAAATATTTTATTATTAAAAAAATTAATAAGATAAATTAGTACTGAATAGACAGATAGCTACGGAAAAAACGTTCTGCTAATTATTTCTATTCAATAGCTTATATTTAATTACTGCAACTCAAATTTGTAAAATACAAACTAAAATTTACATACAAAATTTAAACCTCATTAAAAGTTACCTAATATTCACTAATAAACAGCGTTTCTATTTGATGGTAGAACTAAAATTATTAGATATGTTTGTGTTTCAATTCACAATATATTGGTGGAGGTAAATGAAACGGCATTTGCATATTTTATTACACGTTTTGCGAACTGTAGTTAACAGTTTGTACTCATATATAGCGTGCGGGAAATGCCTTTTAAATATAAATGTGGCGGGAAAGCTTGAAATTTTAACTAATTTTTTAATGTGAACATCTGAAAATGTTACTGCTATACACTTTGTAAAGTTATTAAAAGTAAAAATCAGTTTTGTAACTGCTTTTTGCAGGGAATTTTAAAAAAGGAAATACAGAAAAAAGGTAATAACAGACTTATTTTAATATTTAGCCATAGTTTATTTTAAAAATAAAATATACTATTAAATTTAAACTTGAACGTAATAATGACAGGATAATAAATTTGTTTCTATGTGTCTATCCAATTATGTCAACAATTTAATTTTTGTATATACCTAAGTTAAAATTTGTTAAAATAAACATTGCTGTTTTATAAATCAAGTCCAAAATTATTAATATAATCCAAAATATATACAATTAACTGTATGAGAATTATTTATTATCTATTTATTACAATTCGAACGAGTTAGAAAAAAGAGAAAGTTTTAGATAAAAAAACCAGCGAGTCACCGAATAAGACTAAAACCTATCATAGATTTATTTTAAAATTCAAATTTACTACTATTCCACCAATATACTAAAATAAACTTAAAACTATTACAAGCTTTCATTAATTTTCACCTGTCGCGATGTTTCTAATCAAATCTTGCAAATTAAATTTACTAGTATCCATTTAGTTGCGATGACAGTGCCAATTGTACTTAATCGGCTTTTATTAATCCAAAACGGCCGCCGTAACAAAATGGAGGCCTATATATTTCTGAACAGTTCACCCAATATGAGTGACAAATGGTAAAAGGTTTAACTTATTTTTGATCCGCTCATAAAATATGGTTATCAAATAAAATACCTTGCTGATAATAATTCGAAAAAACTAAAATTATGTATATTTTGAAATTGATTTACTTTTTGTAAAATTTTGATATTAAAACAAATATTTGTACGTGTAGTTAGATCTATTAAACATAGGCTCTAATGCAATACAGCATTTGCGTTAAATGTTGGTTTGAAGAGGACATACCTTCGCCCGACAACTGAATATACGTACCACACCATTTTCTGTAATTAGTTGCATTTACATTGCGGCTAACAAACAATAAGGATTAAGCGCACGCTTGTAATTTATTGTGGACTAACACATATTCAAATATACGTAATAAAAAACTTTTATATTTTGTTATAGTTATATGCTAAAAATATGATGAGACCGGCGTGACGCAAACGACTATTAGTTATGAGTTCTATCCCCACTCAGGGTAATGATTTTTAAATTATTTCATTTCCCCCTCTGGAATCTGAGACAAACTTTGAAGTAAGCTATTCAATACGTGATGTCCCGATTTCGGGTATAAAGTGAAGAACGGAGTGTACATTAGGTATTATGTATAAATCTATATTTTTATTGATATTTTATTTAAGAAAGAAACGACTTCAAATGATCAAATTTATTTTACATAATTAATTTGACAAGTAAGTTTTATTGTAAATCTGGACGCCCAAATTCTGCTATCAGACGTCTTCTAGTTACATACGGATAACAAGTTACGGCAGTTTAGTTACAACATTAGTATTAATAATTTTGCACACTAAGCTTCGATTGTAGGAAATTTATGTTATTTTATCTATCATATCTATACAATTCTTCAGTTATTTATTGAGTGAAAGCACGACAACGCAAAACCGAAAATATTAGAAGAGGATGAAGACTTTGATATACTTTTCTTGAAGAATGTAGCACTAAGAAAAAAATTCTCAAAATTTCTGCGGGAACAAATAAAAACGTATATACGTTATGAACGTAAATTACCATGTCATAAAGTACAAGATAAAACTATATCTACTATATCTTTTATAGTCGAGAATTGCCGTGTAAATTATAATGCTACTCTACAACACAAGCTTTATGATTTTCAAAAATATTCTTAAGTACAATAATGCGTATAACAACGTCGAACAAATGTGACTTTAAGGAAGACGTTATTCTCCTCCGAATTAAAACCACCTGCGCCGCTCTAAGACTTGTCCATTACAGACGTATAATACAAAGTCCTCATCTTAATTCGGTGCTCTTTGTATGTGCAAATAATATAAATTCAAATTCTGAGCTTAAATTTCTGTTGCTTAATTTGGAGTAATTATTTTGTTAAATTCTAGTGATGCATCTGATCTATTTTATACAATTCACCATTTGTAAGTTTATGTGGTGTAGGGCGCAAACATAAATAAATATGAATTCATACAGGTATCAAACGTGCAAGTAGCTTTACCTAAAATTCTGCAAGTAAGGCTTTACCTAAAATTCTGTACGCAGAAAATTCATACTCTTCCTCTTGCCTTCGTAATCAGTCCCTAAAATATTTTCTTGTTAGTAACTACTTCATACTAAATTTGGATATATATATTTTTTTAATTTTTAGGTTATAGGTTTTGTATATGTGCAGTTTTAATAAATAAAGCTTGTTTTAGTTCTTTTAAAAGTTACTTATTATAAAATCTGGTTTAATACATTATTTGCAATATATGTTTAATTTAAATTCACGTACGTAACTATAGAATAACTAGTACCAAATTTTATAATTATTCAAATGGAAGACAATTATACATATTTTGGCGGATTTTGGCAACAAATAATTATTGTTTTTGAATGAATAAAATAACTTTAGGAAAAATCCTATGCATAAAAATAAAAAAAATATTTTAAAACGTGAGTGCGTATTGTTTCTAACTTCATAATACTGGTGAGATTATGCGTCATCTCGTTCATGAATAATTAACCTTTAATTTTCAGGTCGAAGACTTACTGGAATATACAACTCAATAATGTTTATGAAAATATTTACTGACTTAGGCGTAGTATTATTACTATCCGAAGTCCAAAATCATCGTAATATAAATATGTGTATTGTAAATATAGCAACATATCATAAATATAAACATTTTAGTTTTGCCATTCCAGTGCATTACACCCAAGTAATAAAGGAGCTGACTGAAAACAGGATGGTAGTGGGTTCCATTTTTTATTTCTCTGGTGAATGAGTAAATACATAAAGTAAGTATACCATATTACTTGTATAATTTTAACAGTTTATCATCTATTTAATAAAAAAACAACAAAATCTCCTAAAATGTAGTATCATGCAAGTGGTAAAACCATTAATCTTGCTAATAATGTGATATTTTGTAGATGATTCCAGCGAAGCATATTTTTCATGACATCATTATGCTGTTTGGACATACAACTCTCTTGTGACATCATTTATCATAGCTCCTTTAAAGTGCTGTAATATGGAAAAATAGCTTTTATGTGTTAGCGTGTTGTGTTTGATAAATCATTATTGTACAATATAAGGTGCATAAATGTACCTTTCTAAAGTATTAACATGAGACACGTTTGGAAGTTCAGAAATGGAAATGGATAATTTTCTTTTTGCTTCATACTTTTTGCATAGCAGAGATTTAAGAGAAAAACTAGTATCAAGACACCCGTTTCCCACATTTCGACTGAAATCGAGATATCATGACAAGTGGCGGTCCTGAACGCCACATTAACTGACTGTCTAAATACCAATATATAATTATTCACCTGCATGGGAATAGAACCGACAACCATCACGATTACAGTCGGACATTCACCAACATCACTACGAAGTCCTCAAAAGAAAAGAAATATAACGTGAAATAGTAACGATACAAGCACATGATTAACATTTCACATTTGTCCTTCGTAGAAATAGCGTTTAAGAGGCAATTTAAAACTATCAGCCTCGTGAATACCACGATATTTACCATCTACTAAACGAAGTTATGATTTTCTTATATATTTTTACTTTTTTGAGTATATTAATAATTCTCACTGTATGTAACTAAATCACACTATCATAACTTATTAATTATGAAATATTTTCCTAAAAAAATTGTTCTTTTTTTAAATAAAAACTCGTATTATAACAAATCTCGTATACTTATACGAGCTTTCAATACATCTATTATAAAGCAACTTTTGCTTACACGTTCTGAGAATCATGTCGTGAACATTCGATTTTACGTTTCCTTTGTGTAATTCCTGGCAATGAACTGAAGAGGTCGCTCAGTTATTGACCATTACCCCTGCCATTATGTGTTTAGTTTGTCCTTTATTCTATTATATACACGATTTCAGCTTTTATTACTAATACAACTTATGCCATTAGCTTGTATACTAAATTACATACCTATTTCAAAGTTAAACATTCATTTAAAATACGAGTATGTGTCACATATATCTAAATAATAACTTTAATAATATTTATGCAAGTTTTTGTATTGAACTTAATCTTCGACCTTCAACTAAATATATTTCAATATATTTAGTTGAAGGTCGTCATGGTGCAGTGGGACATCGTTTGACTGTGAGCACTATGGTTCTGGATTCAATTCAAACTGGATGAAATGATTACGTTATTTTTATTTCTGCCTTGCAATGCCAGAAAGTGGAGAATGTAGGGTTTTGACGGTAAATTCTTTGTGACTATACAGCTACTATAAATATGACTATGCGAGAAATGGCGCAAAGCTAACACAATTATGTTTAGCTGGTTGTATTACGATTCCTTAATAATGTATTATATTAAAGACCAAATAACCATTATTTACTTCGTTTTAAAAGTACTAACGTTGTAAACTTTTATAAAAATATCGTAAAGATTAAGATGAATTAAAATATTTCACTAACTGAGCGTAATTTTATCTATCATACGAGTATAGCTATGACGCTGTAAATATTCTCAAGTAATAATTGACGGTTCCTTTAATTAATAAGTTATGGAGTTATTATCTTACAATTCAAGTGCCTTGCTGTCGTCGAAATTTATACGCATAGATACATACATTTTCTTTTTTTTCAATGTATCACAAGGTACATGCTGACGAAGGAAACAAAACGGAGAGCAGAGACATTCCCTTGTCATATAATATTTTTCGAAAAAATTGGGTAGAAAATGTTTAATAAATAAAATTAATATTACATGCATAAATTTTTTTAACTACGACGAGTCAGAGATTGCAGAAATGTCAAGACACTCCGACCTCGCGTTTACAGTCAGACGCTGTTCCGCTGCGCTCGTTCTTAACATAAATAATCACCGTTGTAATTAATATATTTTCTTACTAAACTTAAACTTCAGTTACGCTTTTTGTACATTAAACGTTACAACAACTAAGTTAAGAGCTTTATGCTAGCGTTGGCCTTAAGAGGAACGAACTTTGAAGAATTCTATTACACAATTTACTGTTCAACACTTTTAGCTGCTTAAAAAAAGTAATGTTCTTGAGTTACTTATTGAAAGTTTCGAACATAATGTTTGAAAAGATTTTTTATATATTGAAAGAGTTACCCAATACAGATCATCTGTGCCTTAAAGACAAGAGTATAAAAGGAAGAAAAACACTACGTTATCTACTTTCCACGAGAAACCAAGATACCTATTGTTTGTGGAGTGGCGGAACTCAACGCCGCGCTTTACCTTGAGATCCAGAATGGAGAAATAATAAAGATTAAAATATAATTACTTCCCAAGCTCACAACCATTACGTTTATAGTCAGAAACTATCCCTCTGCGCCACTCGGCTTTAAATAAATAAACTTAAGTAATTATTTAAAAAAATAATAAATAAAATCATGTAACAGTATATCGATTCCATAATAAATTTATGTTTGACGTTTATCATTAAATTTTTTAATATGGCTGCTGTACTGATGGTCGATATTGATAGGACCTGCCTTGCTACCGACCAGGACAAATTGAGTTAGGTAAACGCTACACCTTGCTGCGGGAGCTGCGGGAGCTTGTTTTGTATTTAGAGTTTACCATGTGCCAGGGACAAGTCTCTATATAACACGATTCCGGTTTACCTTTTGTAATTTATTCGTCAAAGGATCATAGATTTTTAAAAAGTGTTTTAACGTCAATTTACCTGTAAAAAAATTTTACACTTCATCACTGCCATATGAATTTACACATTTATTTTATTATTTCGTCAGTATTATTAGTACTAACGGAAATAAATCTAGTGCTTAAAATTATTCCAGTATGGAGTAGTTTTCAGTTATAATAAAAAAATGTCTTTCTAAAACGTTTTCCTTTGGTGTTTTTTTGGAGATTTATTATATTATAGAGACTATCGTGGCATAGTGTGACAGCGTGTGACTGTAAGCACAACTGATTGTGGGTTCGAATTCTATTCGGAAATATGACAACCTCCTGTCAAAACGCAATGTATAGAATTATCTCTGCTTACCGAGCGAGAATTATGTCTGATTAGACGTAAAACTATTATAAGAAAAGAAAAATATAATATTATATGAAATAAAAGTGGTCAGCTTATGCACAGTATATTAGTTAAACTAGGTTTTCTATGAATAACCTGTATTACGATTTGAATTTAAATCGTTCAATAGCAAACAGAAGTAAAACTTTCAACATATTGCTTGACATTTAATATTAAAAATATTCAGAACTAAGCGCTTTGAAGCTACCTCAGTGCTCTTAAGTAATTTAAAATTCCACCGATATACCTCCTTACCTAATCGATAAAGGTCTATTTGAAGTCAAGTCGATTCATAATTCGCATAAGTAATATAAGGAATTAAATATAGAAACACTAGCTGTCCTTTGTGACTCCGCTGAGTAGTAATGAAAATTTCTTTACCAATTTTGTTTTCGATTTTGTAGCAAAAAAGGAGGACTGTGACCTGCAAGACCTCTTAGGGCTTCTTAATATGACTAGGAGTCGGACGTAACATCATAACTATAACCTTTTCGCGGAATTTCATCTGCGGGTTTTCGATATAGATAAGCAATCGATGTTCTTTTGTGTATATTTAGATTATTTTGAATACAACAATTGAATATTGACGATACATTTATAAAGGCGTATTCGTATTTATTATGTAAATAGACAATAATAAGTGGGCGTTAGACAAACTTCTTTATTTAGATTTGCTCCCCCAAATAGAAATTACAAGCAGACGGAAAGTGTAGAAAAGAAACCACTAGATTTTCATCGTCTACGATGCTACTTACGAATATACCGCTGTGCGAAAAGTTGCTTTTAACAACAGTATATTTAAAACTGAACAAACATGTATCCTGTACCTGTGTAATTTTCTTCTACAGCTTTTAAAAGCATTAAAAACTAGTTAAATTTTCTATTGAAGGTAATGTTAAAATTACTTAACAATGTTTTTAGCTCATGCAAAGGTGTTTTTTTAATTTCCAACGTATAAAGCTACGTTCTTTGAGAGCAAAAACAATATTCCGTGTAGCTCAAGTGATGTTTAAAAAGATTTTTTAAGCTTTTTACTAGACACGTCTTCTACATACTAATTGGAACTTGAATAATACATGTACTTTACGTTAGATGTTTGGTTCTATGGAAATTTTAGTCTAATTAAGGTAAATGAATATATTTTAAATCGCTTTTACAAACTTGACTTGTATTTAGGTCCACTTCTTACCACCTACTTGGCTTGAAAATTTGCGTTGTTTCCGATGACAATACAATGTTTTTACAACAAAATTATGATTTTTTTATATTATTATTTTTAAATTAATCTTGCTTAATTTAGGTGAAATATTTCCTTATAATCATAAAAAATGTGGTGTTTTTTATTATTTTTTTCTTCCTTTTATACTCTTGTCTTTAAGGCACAGATCATCTGTATTGGGTAACTCTTTCAATATATAAAAATCTTTTTAAACATTATGTTCGAAACTTTCAATAAGTAACTCAAGAACATTACTTTTAAGCAGCTAAAAGTGTTGAACAGTAAATTGTGTAATAGAATTCTTCAAAGTTCGTCCCTCTTAAGGCCAACGCTATCATAAAGCTCTTAACTTAGTTGTTGTAACGTTTAATGTACAAAAAGCGTAGCTGAAGTTTAAGTTTAGTAAGAAAATATATTAATTACAACGTTGATTATTTGTGTTAAGAATGAGCGCAGCGGGACAGCGTCTGACTGTAAACGCGAGGTCGGAGTGTCTTGACGCTTCTTCAATCTCTGACTCGTTGTAGTTAAAAAATATTATGCATGTAATATTAATTGCAATTTGCAATTTTTCCATAAAATATTGTATGACAAGGGGATGTCTCTGCTCTCCGTTTTGTTTCCTTCGTCAGCATGTACCTTGTGATGCATTGTGTGGCAATATTTTTCTTTCACGTGTTAATAAACCGATACGCTGTATATTTTCATGACTCAAACGATGCCAACAATCAACCTGTCACTACGAATTATGAGGATTTTTTTTGACTTTGCATAACGTATACACATACACATAGAAAATATATATGTGATACATAAACAATAAATAAAAAATTTAATAATTAATAATTAATTTCAAACTTCTTTACTAACTCGGTGAGTTAGTAAAGATCCTACAAAGATCACATATAGAGATTCTTCTCACAAAAAAGCGAAACGGCGTTACATTGTTTTAGGTAAATTATAACAAAATAAATCTAAATAAATCTTGAGTGTAATTAGGAGTCTATACAAAAGTCTAGTTTTCTTTACCAAAGTCAAGATAAATTCAATTACGTTTACAAAAACAACGTTCATAATTGTAGAAAATCAGTATTTTTTTAATTTAACAAAACGCTAAGAACGTAGTGAAATCAGGTTGGGTTACTTATATTTTGTACTAATAATTACCGGCCGGCCTTAACTTCGTTTATACATCCAGCTAACTTAATTTAACCTACTATTAGCACTCGTAAAGTTCTATGTATAAATCTGCTCCTAGCACCTGTTCTCTATTTTACTTTTTGACATAAAATCCATATCCATACTAATACAAATGTGAATGTTTGGCTGTCAGTCTGTTATGCTTTCACGGTTAAATCACAAGATTGATTTGGATGGAATTCGGTATGAAAATAGACATGGATCCTGGGTCAAACATAAAGTACATTATTTTCGAAAATCAGTAGATTTTTGAAAATCAACTTTGAAAGGGATGAAAGTTTTTATGAAAAATCTTAACTCATGACTGATTTCGATGAATCAAATATTCATGGATGACTCAAGATCAAACATACGCTATATATTTTTTCAAATCCCGCCCCTAAAGAGCTGGAATAGAGGAGGAAATTTTGTATGAAACAGCTTAACATAAGCGAGAAAGCGGAACTTCGAAAGTACGAAACAGCTATAATTCTGTAGGTGAAGCTGCGAGCGGGTCGCTAGTTGTTAATAAGCCAAAAATGAACCATTTGGACCAACTCGTAACATTTTATATAGCTTACGTTACGATACTGTACGAGTATATTTCATGGCATTAGATTATAGGTGCACGAGCAGTAAAACAAATGTAAAAGGAGGTTTTCTAGTAAAACAAAATTGGTTTAATTATTTGTAATGTAACAATTACTGTACAGTATGAATTAATAAATGTAACAGTTACATATTTCATATATTATTTTCTTTACATTTGCCTATCTCTCTCATACGCAGGACACTGATGCATAAAAACGTAATAAAATATGTTATTTAAGAGAAATGAAATGTTTGGTGACGAAAAATAACGCCGTTCTTTGTCATATTAAAGAAATACCAATATAGAAACCCATGGTGGAGCAGTAGAACTCTGTATACTCGATTGGCAGTGGGTCCGATTCTCACTCCGTGCAATTAGTATATTTTTATTTTTCCGCTCTGGTGCCTGGTGCCTAAGCCTACTTTCCTTCTTGCTTATTAACAATGCTAATATTCCCTCATCGGATTTATACCTTCCATTTTCATATACACTGCATGCACCACGACTATCCAATATCTAGGTAAAACAGTAAAAAACTGACCGTATTTACTAGGTTTACTAGGTATACTAAACATAAATAAGATAAAGAAACCATTGTTTAATTTGAATATTTAAATACTATTCAGAACGTCTATCGTAGATTAACATGTTTGGTAGTTGAACAAAATGGCGCTGGCGCTCGCGGCTTCACCTGTATTAACTGTGTAGTTATAAAAGACATTTAGAAAACGTATAAAAATGTGAATGCAGCGGGATTCGAACCAGCGCAACTTAAAAAGGTTAAACATTTTCTAAATGTCTTTCTCAATTTCCCACTTAGGAGTGTGTGATAAACACTTTAAAATGTTAAAAGTATAAATAGCTTTCTCTCTTGCCAAATGATTGTTCGTAGAATAATCTTCGGGTAGCAGAAATTTGTATAAAACTCTCTACAGATATGCTAACAACATGAATAAGCTGTAATAAGCTTATAAGAATTTCGACGCAGCTGGTAGTAGAACGCTTGGCTTAGTAGTCAGAGCCCTTGGACGGTTTTCCAGAGTCGCGGGTTCAAACCCTGCTGCTTTCAGTTTTTTATACGTTTTCAACATGTCTCTTTCAATTTCCTAAGTTCGTGAATAACAAATTTTAAAAACTATTATTATTTTAGTTTTCAGCTGTCTGTTCAGTGAGAATGCGATTGAAATCATAAACCTTGCTTAAATTTGTAAAACAGGTTGTTGTAACATTTTATCTGTGAACCAATTGAAATAAAATGAACACTAGCAAAATTGCATTTAAATCGGTTAAGCCATTTCATACATAAGTGAGCAATAACAAGTAACAAAAACGTTTTACCCCATAACAAGTAATTGAACAAAATGTAGTCTCAAGACACTTCTCTCTTCATTTTTCATCGGAAATCGAGACATGGCTCAACAGAGAGACGAAATTTAACGCCACGTTTTGTCGTAGGTACTACAATGGAAAGACTAATATTATTATAATTTTTTTTTAGCTTCACGCTGTATCCCGCACACAGCAGGGTAGGCAGGGGGAACCTAGTGTTAAGACACTCAATTCCCCACTTTCCGCCAAAATCCGAGGCTTGCGTGTTAAGTGGCGGAACTTAACGCCGCGCTTTACCTCGACACCAGAGCGAGGAAAATGGAAACATAACTTCCACTCCTCGAGTGGGAATCGAACCCACAGTCGTTTACAGTCACACGCTTGTGCCACTGGGCCACGACTGGCCACACTAATATTATTACATAACAACTAATATTATTTAAAAATAATAATTGCTGCAAGTGGGAACCACATTCACAACCGATCATATTTACAGTGAAACAATATCCCACTACGCCACAATGGCATATTATACTATAAAATATACTACAAGCAAAATAAACGTATTTTTTGGTGGGATATAATAATATCGTAATATAATAATTCTATATGGCCCATAACAATAATGTTGGTAAATATAAAACATATGCAATATGCTCAACGAACCAAGAAATGTATCTGCATCCGCAGATATTAATCATAACATATTTGTTTTACGTTCACGCAAGAATATTGAGAACAACTGGAAAATAGGAAACAAGTATAGTACATTTTTTTTATTTTCTTTTAGAAAATAGGCTACGTTACATTTTTTGATAAAAGTTTTTATTTTGAACATAATAAGAATAGTGCATATAGTTGTGAATCCAACATAATAAGGCGCGGCATTGAGTTCCACCACTTAACACGTAATATCTTGAATTTAAGTGAAAAGAGAATAATAATTAATTGGTATAAAAAATATCTAATACAAAGAAAATATTGAGATGTTTTTGTGCGGGTATATACTCGTAGATAGACACAAATCAAGCTAATAAAGTAGTAGTCTTGTGGCGTAATGTGACAGCGCCTGACGGAAATGCGATGGTTGTTGGTTTGTTTTAAACTAGGCGGCATAATTATATTTAAATTATTTTCATTACATCGCCCTGATACCTAAGACAAAGCGTGGCATTTTTGCGGACTTACCATGCAATGTCTCGATTTTTGACGAATAGTGGGAAACGGAGTGTCTTAACAATAGATTCTCTCTGACTTTGCCATGCGAAAAAAAGCATGAAGCTATTATTTTTTGAAGCTTAAAAATACAAAAATAGTAGGTACAATTTTCCGTTAAGTTTTCGTGTATATTACCTAACACTATCACATATTTCCTTCGCAGTTTGCAGAATAAAATCAATCTTTGTCAAGGTTTTATTTAGGGTATAAAACCTTGACAAAGATTGATTTTATTCTGCAGAAATGTAAATTCATTTATAAAAATATCCTTTTTTGACTAGATAGGTCAATTATATATAAGATATACATAAAGACTGATTTTAAATTTTTTTCTCTTTAGTATGCTATTTGAAGAACCGAATTGGACCCAATTTATTAATAAATTAAGATTTTGGAACATTGTATACAAATCACACTTAAAAAGTGAATTAGTTGCCAAGAAGGAAATTTAATCGTAGATAAATATTATTTGCAAATAGTCGTATAGAAGTAGTACTAGTCTCGATATGCCGAGATGTAGACGTTAGTGTGCATGTATAATGTATGTTATATACTCGTATCTCAAAGGAGCCGAGAATTTATTCAGAAGGCGCGCGTTCAAATACCTGTAATGCACTTGATCTACTAGAAATAAAATATGTTTACTGCTGCAGATATTGTATACAAAGTTTTATTTTGTTTTTTTGCTTGTAAAGAATATCTCTATAGAATCGTTGTTTCCGTTGCGTACAGTGGAACTGCTTCTTAGTAAAATAACACAATTTGTAGATTTGATTCCCTCACAGGGAATGACTATATATTATTGTCATTTCTTGACTCTAGTACCTAGAAATAGTGCGGCATTTAGTACCACCGTTTAACAAGCAATGCCTTGATTTTCAGATCGAAAGTTCAAAATAGAGTGTCTTGTTACTAAAGTTTCTCTGACTCCCCTGATAAGCTTAAAGCGTGAAGCTGCTTGTTAAACATTAAACATATATAATATAATACTACGATATTTCTTAATGAAAATTACAGATTAAAATATCAAAATTTTGTCTTAGAGCAGAATTCTGTCAGTATCATATGATTATAACTAATTATTAAAGTAAGTTATTATGTTTTATTCTAGCTTCTAACAATGTTTTGTTCTAAAATCTCAGGTTATTTCGTTGTAATACAAAACATATTAACGCGTAAAAGAAAGCAACATGTATATATTTACAGCACTTTATATTAAAGTGTTTGTGAAGCACATGGTAATATGTGTAATATTTATTTTTTTAAATTGATATACTTATACGTTATTGTAAAAAATATTAGCTTTCTACATTTGTTTTCCATATTAAGTAACTTTACCTGTGCTAAATATCGTTTCCTTCAAAACGGGTCGAAAGTGCAGCTCCTTCAAGTATTAATATAATAATAATGATGATCATATGCCAAATTTGAGGCCAGTTGTGGCGCAGGGCACAAAGTGTGTTTGTAAACAGGACATAGCTGTAGATTCGATTGTCACTCAAGAAAATAACTACTTTCTTCGCTCTGGTGTCGAGGCAAAGCGCGGCCTTAAGTCTCCAGATTTCGGCGGAAAATGGGGATTGGAGTGTTCTAACACTGACAGAAGCTAAAAAAATATATGGCAAATTTGGTAACAAACAAGTTACAACTAAAAAGTTATATTTGCAAAATGGTTTTTTGCTACATCTCGCTTACTTTGCGCATAACTTGTGACATGACATGTCTTTTTTCAATTTTTGCTCATAATTGAACTCAACACCAGTTTGTCGAATGGCGAAACCCAATCTTGCTACTTAGACACAAGAGCTAAGAAATGAAAATACAATAACTTCTAGAGAGGAATTCCAACTTACAATATTCGCGAATCGTTAACAGTCAAACGCTGTCTCACTGTGCCAGGTTGGATTTTTTTTTCAAACAGTTCACAATATACTACATGTACAATATGTTCATATGTAAGTAAGGTAAAGAATTACCTTAACGCAATATATGGCTACGATAAAAGAAAAGCAATCCTTCGCGTGATTTCATTTTGAGAACACCTTGTTTTTTACCAACAAAAGGCGCGGGAAAACTGTTTCTGATAGACGACTTGCCTTTAGTTGGGTATAAAATATTCTTGTTCCGGGCCATTAACCTTGACAAAGATTGATTTTATTCTGCAAACTGCGAAGGAAATATGTGATAGTGTTATATATACGAAAACTTAACGGAAAATTGTACCTTCTATTTTTGTAGTTTTAAGCTATAAAAAATAGCAGCTTCACGCATTTTTTCGCATGGCAAAGTCAGAGAGAATCTAGTGTTAAGACACTCTGTTTCCCTTTCGTCAAAAATCGAGACATTGCATGGTAAGTCCGCAAAAAGGCCGCACTATGTTTTAGGTATCAGGGCGATGTAATGAAAATAATTTAAATATAATCATGCCGCCTAGTTTGAAAGAAACCAACAACCATCGCATTCCGAAAATATTTAATTATTATCATTTTCCAAAGTAAAAGTTGGATCCACAACTATATGCATGATTCTTATTTTATTCAAAATAATAACTTTTATCAAAAAATATAACGTATCTTACTTTCTAGAAGAAAAGTAAAATAAATATACCAGATTTTTTTCCTATTTTCCACTAATTCTCGATATTCTTGCGTGAACATGAAACAAATATGTTATGATTAATATCTGCGGATGCACATAAATTTCTTAGTTCGTTGAGCATATTGCGTATGTTTTATATTAACCAACATTATTATTATGGGCCATATAGGATTAAGATATTACGATATTATTATATCTAACCAACAAATACGTTTATTTTGCTTGTAGTATATTTTATAGTATAATATGCCATTGTGGCGTAGTGGGATATTGTTTCACTGTAAATATGATCGGTTGTGAATGTGGTTCCCACTTGCAGCAATTATTATTTTTAAATAATATATGTCTTCCCATTGTAGTACCTACGACAAAACGTGTCGTTAAATTTCGTCTCTCTGTTGAGCCATGTCTCGATTTTAGATGAAAAATGAAGAGAGAAGTGTCTTGAGACTACATTTTGTTCAATTACTTGTTATGGGGTAAAACTTGTTTTGTTACTTGTTATTGCTCACTTATGTATGAAATGGCTTAACCGATTTAAATGCAATTTTGCTAGTGTTCATTTTATTTCAATTGGTTCACAGATAGAATGTTACAACAACCTGATTTACAAATTTAAGCAAGGTTTATGATTTCAATCGCATTCTCACAGAACAGACAGCTGAAAACTAAAATAATAATAGTTTTTAAAATTTGTTATTCACGCACTTAGGAAAAGGAAAGAGACATGTAGAAAAAGTATAAAAAACTGAAAGCAGCAGGGTTTGAACCCGCGCCTCTCGAAAACCGTCCAAGGGCTCTGACTACTAAGCCAAGCTACCTACTACCAGCTGCGTCGAAATTCTTATACGCTTATTACAACTTATTCATGTTGTTAGCATATCTGTAGAGAGTTTTATACAAAATTCTGCTACCCTAAGATTATTCTACGAACAATCATTTGGCAAGAGAGAAAGGTTAATCACACACTCCTAAGTGGGAAATTGAGAAAGATATTTAGAAAATGTTTAACCTTTTTAAATTGCGCTGGTTCGAATCCCGCTGCATTCACATTTTTATACGTTTTCTAAATGTCTTTTATAACTATACAGTTAATACAGGTGAAGCCGCGAGCAGATCGCTATATTTTGCAAAAGCTGTACGAGATTAGCCCGAACTCAGCACTATTTTGTTCAACTACCAAACATGTTAATCTACGATAGACTTTCTGAATAGTATTTAAATATTTAAATTGTTTGAATGGTTTCTTTACCTTATTTATGTTTAGTATACCTAGTAAATATGGTCAGTTTTTTACTGTTTTACCTAGATATTGGATAGTCGTGGTGCAGTGTATATGAAAATGGAAGGTATAAATCCGATGTGGGAATATAAGCATTGTTAATAAGGTAGAAACTAGGCTTAGGCACTAGGCACCAGAGCGGAAAAATAAAAATATACTCATTGCACCGAGTGAGAATCCGTCCCACTGCCAATCGAGAATACAGTGAACTAGAGTTCTACTGCTCCAACATGGCTTTCTATATTGATATCTCTTTAATATGACAAAGAACGGCGTTATTTTTCGTCACCAAACATTTGATATCTCTTAAATGAAATATTTTATTACGTTTTTATGAATCAATATTAGTATCTTAAGTGTCCTGCGTATGAGAGATATAGGCAAATGTAAAGAAAATAATATATGAAATATGTAACTGTTACATTTATCAATTCATACTATACTACACAGTAATTGTTACATTATAAATAATTAAACCAATTTTGTATTACTATAAAACCTCCTTTTACATTTGTTTTACTGCTCGTGCACCTATAATCTAATGCCATGAAATATACTCGTACAGTATCGTAACGTAAGCTATATAACATTTTACGAGTTGTTCCAAATGGTTCATTTTTGGCTTATTAACAACTAGCGACCCGCTCGCGGCTTCACCTACAGAATTATAGCGGTTTCGTATTTTCGAAGTTCCACTTTCTCGCTTATGTTAAGCTGTTTCATACAAAATTTTGTCCTGTATTCCAGGTCTTTAGGGGTGGGTTTTGAACAAAAAATATATAGCGTGTGTTTGATCTTGCGTCATCCATGAATATTTGATTCGTCGAAATCAGTCTTGAGTTAAGATTTTTCATAAAAACTTTCATCCCTTACAAAGTTAATTTTCAAAAATCAACTGAATTTCAAAAATAATGTACTTTATGTTTGACCCAGGATCCGTGTCCATTTTCATACCGAATTCCATCCAAATCAATCTTGTGATTTAACCGTGAAAGCATAACAGACAGACAGACAAACTTCCGCATTATATTAGTATGGATATGGGTTTTATGTCAAAAAGTAAAATAGAGAGCAGGTGCTAGAAGCAGATTTATGCATAGAACTTTACGAGTGCTAATAGTAGGTTAAATTAAGTTGGCTGGATGTATAAACGAAGTCAAGGCTGGTCTTTAATTACTAGTACAAAATATAAGCAACCCAACCTCATTTCGCTACGCTCTTAGCGCTTTTTGTCAATTAATATTAAATTTTAATACATTTTATTGTTAAATTAAAAATATACTGATTTTATACAATTACGTTGTTTTTGTGAACGTAATTGAATTTAACTTGACTTTGGTAAAGAAAACTAGACTTTTGTATAGACTACTAACTAGACTTAAGTATATTTAGATTTATTTTGTTATAATTTAGCTAAAACAATGTAACGCCGTTTCGCTTTATTGGAAAGAATCTCTATATGTGATCTTTGTAGGATCGTTACTCACTCGGTATTTGAAATGATTGAAGAAATCTGCTCTTCATAACAAAAAACTTACTAGTTAACTTTCCTTTTGCTGCCGGAAATTAAAGCTACAATTGATTCGAATTAAATTAAATATTTCCTTTAGTCAATGAATTCACGTTTCACATAGAACGTGAATAAGCTTTTAGTTTCACAAAATAATGTCTGTCTTAATATCATAATTTCTTGTGAGCAACTTTTTAAAATTGGCTATCATTTATTAAGAGATAACTTTCTGTAGTAATTAATGTTATGGGTTGGAATTTCACTAAAAAATATTAGTCATAGATTTGTTTACCTTTCCACCATTCCATCTATGAATATTTATTTAATATCCTCACATTTCTTAGTATGGTTTGTAAAATATAAAATCTCTTCAATTTCCGCATATATTTTAATAGTTTCATTCTTTTATATATTTATAAACTATTATCGTATCCGAGGTTCGGGTGGTGTTGCCCACTACAAATCGGAACGTTGATCATGGCACTCAACGACCCATAGACATTGCTTCTAAAAGGAACCAAATGCCGCTATTTGTCTTACCAAAACGGAGATATGAAAATGTCTTACAATATAATCATTCCCCCGAGATGGGATCAAACCTACAACCAACTATGTTTACAGTTAAATACTGCACGACAATGATCTAAAGTTTAATATTGGGTTTTCGTACTAATAATAATCTCTATAAGCTTTTAAACGCATATACCGTTAATATATCCCAATAATATCGTGAAAGCGTTTGTACTGATCTATGTTCAAATGAAACTTTATTTTATTGAGAGTGAAATAGCGCCGCATTAATAAGTGTAGTATTACGTATTTTATAAAGCCGATTACCGGCGTCCGGTTCTCATTAAACCAATAATAAAGGGTTACTCGTTTAAAAGGCTTTCGTAATTAATAGGATTACATAAAGGCACTAGTAAAAATTCTGTTTGAAAAATTTTATTAAATAAGACTATTTAATTACTTTCCACCGAAAATGTGGAAGCTGTAGCTTTAACACATATTGTTTTTTAAAAAATATAGTTATTTTTTTAAATTGTATTTTTATTATGTTTTGGATATTTAAGAACGGTTTTGTAATTAAGTATATTAAACGCTGACGTACTACTATATAAACTCATTATTGACAGTACGCGATGATGATGAATTCAATTACTAAGCAAAGGTACATTATTTGATTTTCAACTATGCACATACATATCAAGTATATTTACTTAACTGTAAAGAATTGTACATTGTATAGCTTCAGGCTTTTTCCCTCTTAGTAGGGTAGTCAGTGAAAATTTAGTTTAAGACATTTTTTGGGAAAATTATCAGTTTGTTAGAAAAAAAAAAATTATAAAGTAGTCAAGGTTTATTTAATTTAAATTTCCATTTAAAATTGATAAGTAAAAAATATATAAATTTTACTTAAGTAAAGAGGAAACACTTGAGCTCAGACTCTTAAGATAAGCTCAGGTCAAGCGATTTTCCTCACTTCCGTCAAGTGTGATACTCTTAAGTAAAGGTTACAGGTTTGAGATATTTATCAGCAATTTCATTGTAATTATATCATTGAAATATTTAAAAAAAGATAACATGTCAAAACTTTACCCAGAAACAATATATCGTTGAGAAGTAAGATTTTTAACTGAAATGAAAAAGTAATTTTGTTACAAGTAATGTAGTTACGAGATGAATCTCAAGAGTGTTTTAGTTTCGCGCGGCGTAGAGTTCCACTACTTAACAGGCAATGTCTACACGCAATTTTGGGGAAAAAGAGAGAACCAATGGTCTTGATAATAGGTATGTGCAAAAAAAGCGTAAAGCTGCTGTTACAATTAAAAATATCATGGAAAAATGTAAACAATATGTGTAATCTCAGCATTGTAGTAAATTGTACCTTTGTATCAAATAAAAAAAGCTACGGAAATGAGCTCTCCTTACAATAGTTTCTACTGCATGTATATACACAATATAAATACTCTTCACTATCATATCTTCATTACTAAATGTAACATGTTTTCTACATAACTGAAAAAAAAAAGAATTTTCTAATCTTTGATTGTAGTATTATGATTTTGGAATAGATCAAATTCAAATTACTAATGTTAAATAGCATTATACTTTTTATTTCTGTGATTTAGGAGGTTATAAGGTTATATTTTTTTTTAGCTTCACGCTGTATCCCGCACACAGCAGGGTAGGCAGAGGGGACCTAATGTTAAGACACTCCGTTCCCCACTTTCCGCCGAATTCGGAGGTTTGCGTGTTAAGTGGCGGAACTTAACGCCGCGCTTTACCTCGACACCAGAGCGAAGAAAATGAAAATATAATTTTCACTCCTCGAGTGGGAATCGAACCCACAAGCAGTCGTTTACAGTCACACGCTTGTGCCACTGGGCCACGACTGGCCACTATGGAATATTAAATATAATATAATACGTTTGCAATATATATATATATATATATATATATATATATATATATATATATATATATATATATATATATATATATATATATATATATATATATATATTGTAGATAATAGACAAATACTAAAATACTAACTATAATGTTCTTTTGTTCTTTAGTAATAATTAAAAAAGACAATAGTCAAAAAGACTGAAAGATATAAATGTCTAAGGTAAGGCGAGGGTAGTAGGTTCAAATATGATACAAAAGTATATTTATTTACATATAATATACCTATAGCTGGATAGCTTAACGTTCGTCTCCACTGAATTTGAAATGTTCCTAAAAAGAATGAAAAATGAAGAAGCTTCTAACAACTAAGAACTTTTAACATTTTCTGCTTTGTAACTTTACTTTTAGTAGTATGAGGGAAATATGTAATATTAAAAAAAATCTGTATAAAATAACTTTTTTTTTATTTCAAGCTCATGCTTTTTGTCATAAAACAAGTGTTAAACACTTAGTCGCCCAAATTCAAGACTCCACGTTGCATGGCGGATTAACGTCGTGTATTGTCGGACAGGGGAAAGTGATAAGCATTACGTGCTGTACACAACATCCCATTTGTTTAAAAACATCCAGCAAGCAATTACGAAATTGTATTTCACGTTTGTTCTATAAAGCGACAGTCTCGAATCTGTTTAATATCTAGCTGTCGTTTGCTCGAGCTTCGATTTCCTAAGAAATGTTGCCTGAGACAGTTTTTTTTTTATTTTTAAATGCATTCCATTCAAGCTAAAGGCAAAACATTGAATGTAACAGTAATCTGCTTATTATTTATATGAAGATATTCTCTTTATTTTGCAACTTCACATTTTTTCGTGCATAGCAGGTTCGTGAGAGTGTAGTGCCAAGTGCTAAGACATGTCGTTCTCCACTTTCTGTATTCTTCATCTTTGTATTAAACTAAACTTAAAGCAGCTTCATACCTTTTACCGCATAGCGGGGTAGTCAGTATCAAGGTACTCCGTCCTCCACTTTCCGCCCGAAATCGAGACATTGTGGGTTGAGTGGCAAAACTCAACGTCGCGCTCTATCTTTGGACTTAGAGCAAAAAAATACAAAAAATATTTAACCTAAACTAAAGTATATTATACAAACATCCTAAAATACACATAATAAAAACTGTTTTGTCATATCTTGACGTGAAACAAAAGTCGCGTGAGTAGTGGAGTACCTAAAATATTATTTCTAAGTGGCCAGTTAAATTACGATAGGAAATATGTACCTACAAAGTTCCAAATAAACATATTAAAGAAAAGAAAAACGACATACAAAGTCTACCTCCATTCTTACTCATTTAGTGGCTTAAGCTTCTGGCGTCCACTAGTCTCGGCTGTGCGTTGGTTTGGCTATGATTTTTATATGTAAAATACATACGTTTAATTTCTATATAAAATAATTCATTTGCTAATCAATTTGGATCTTACAATGAAAATATTTTTACATTGAATTTACTTAATCTTGAAAAATATTTTTACATTGAATTTACTTATTTGAACTGCTTATAAATTTAACAAATTATATTGTTTTTATGTTTACTATTTAATAAGAAATATTAACCTTATTATTATTTTCGTTTCAGGTACCTACGACTATACTCAGTGAGTGGATTACGTTACATTCCTCTGTATTAAGATTTTTCTGGGTCGAGCCCAGCACTTATAGGAATGTCTTAAATGAATAATATACGTCATTCTAAGAACAACACGAGGGAGACGGTCTTGTGAATAAGGAATTTTACTTATTCCTACACATGAGTATAAATAATACATTTTTAGCGTAGACAAACTAAAAAATATGTATAAAACTTTGAACGCAGCGAGTTTTTGAATGATTCGAATTCGGTGTTCAGATGCGAAGCAAGTGAATAACACTGCGAACATAGTTCGCATGTTAAAGAAATACTCTTTTATAAGCTTATATTTCACTCAGCTCATTTTGATCCACATCCCAGAGTGGGACTAACTGAAATTTAAAAATTTCAACTTAGGATAACAATGCTAGTAGTTATAATTAACATTTATTGGGTAAACTAATTATTTAAAATGTGTACCAATTATTTTCGTCAGCCCATCCTATAATTCTATCAAAATATAAAGTTTAACTGAAACAATAGACGGTATATAAATTTCATACTAGAAATAAACAAAGTTTGCTTTTAAAGAGTTTTGAAATTTGAACGCAGGATACGAACTCGCCTCTCTTGGAAACCATCATGAAATACTACTATTTTAACCGTATTAATCGCATATATTTTTGGTAATTGAAAATACATTCGCGTTTTCCATTTTCTACAGGGTCGTACAATAAGGTCTTTCGAAATAAAATAACATTTTATCCGAAATAATTGCGTATATTAAGTAATCCGTAATATAATATAGTGTTTAAAATGGCGGGCTAAATAATTAGCAAAATATATAAAAAATATAATATAAAAAAGTAGCTTAGCTAGTTGTATTCATAAAACGAATTTTGTTTGAGACGAACGAGAGGAGAAAGCAAATCTAGATATTAAGTTGTTTCTTTCTGACTACCCTGCTATACAGGAAAAGCGTGAAGCTAAGTATTTTGTTTGTTTTCAATAAAACTAGAAAGTTGAAGTGTTCTCAAAATGCAACTTTTATTTTTAAAATTAGCAGGATGCTAACCCGCACCTCTCAAAAATTCTTAAGGTGCTCTGATTCTCACAATACATTTCTCCGAACAAATTGGCAGAGAGGATGCTTTTATTAATATTAAAATTTAACAGCATTAAAATATTTTTAGAAAACGTATAAGAATATGATCTCGGTATGAAAATTAAATCCCACTACGTTTATTTTTTTATATGTTTACTTAAACATTTTTCATACCCCGAGTATGTTTAAATAACACTTTAAAAATGTTAAAATGGAGTAACTTTTGTAAATGAATCAAAAATGTAACATTCAATTTTTAGTTTACTTAAGTAAATAAGTGATAAAAATGACAGCGCATCTCAAAGCGAGTGTTAGCAATAAGTCGTGCGGAAGCTACACACGTCCTTATTAGTGTGACACAGTTATCATCCAAGTTAGATAACAATTATATATTACGGACCTACTATATACTAACTTAATACATTCAAGCATACTAGTACATATATTTGATTGCATGCCTTTTTTTATTAACCAACATGTTTTCGATACGTTAAGTAGCGATTAATTATTTGTTGTATGATTTATTTATCATATTGTTTATAAAGTAAAAGAGCTGAGTTGAGACCGTCGTGACGCAGTGACCTTGGACGGCGTTTGTCTGTAAATGCGATGCTCGTGGATTCGATCCAACTAGAGGGAATGATTATAAATTATTTTAATTTCCATGAATATAGGACTTAAGATACTACGCAGCACTAAGTTCCACCACTTAACATGCAATGTCTCGATTTTCGAACTAGAGAACGGAATGTTTTGGCACTTCTTGCGTAGAAAATGTATTTAAATGTTTACTATTATTTTATCAGTTCAGTTCTGTTCCCAAATTGTGATATTTTTTTATTCTATACAGGGTGTTTGTGCAGACACACGCAATTAATGAAAACACAGTTTTAAATATATCTTATAAAAACGATAAAAATATAAAATTAAATAAAATATGTTGTATAATATAAACATTATAATTTATTTCTACTATTAATTTTTATTTGTCAATATCAACCAAAGTATGGAGTACTAAAGTAAAAATTATAAAAATATAATCTATCACGTTTTTATAAATTAACAAATATAACAAATAAACTTATTAGTGAGACCCGCGTTTTATCTTCATTTTTGTTGAAGCAGCTCATCTTATGATCGTGACCAGATTGCAAATATCATGAAAAATTGCTGCTTAATGCCTGTTGTGTTCGCTTCATTTCTTATACTTAAGATGTGTGAATTTCTTAACTTCTTTTAGCTAACAGTTTCTCCCGCACTATAGTGTACATAGATAAGATAGTGACAAGTCACCCCGTTCTCTACTTTACGTCCGAGTAACACTTCTGACAAGTGTAGCTTTCTAAATGTGAAAGAATTTTCATGATTGGTTTAGTATTTCCGTAGATTTCCATTACAAACAAAGTAACAAGCTTAATATTAGTATAAATATAAACATAAATGTTGCGTGGTCCGCATAATTTTCCTAAAAAAGAGAGTAAATATCATATAAAAAGAGAGTAAATACCATATCTCGTAAAATTCACTTCAAAGCTTCAATTTGCTATTAATAAAATTAACCAACACAATAGCAGTTCTAACAAGAATTCTTTGTCGTATGACGTCCGGTTTTTAATAACTGAAGAAAATAAAAGAGAAACAAAGGCTTGCTATGATTAAAACAGCAACTTTTTCAATGTTATTAACCCTACCCTTTTATTATTTATAATTAAAATATATTTTTCTTTCAATATTAAAGAAAAAATCGTTTTCTTATATTTAATTTCTTAAGTAAACTTATTAACTTTTTATGTCATGAGTGGCATGAGTTCTCAAAGTGACTTTTTTTTAATTATACATATTTTTTTAATTATGTACATTTTTAAATGAGGTACGCAGAGAGAATCTAGTGTCATAACACTTCGACTTTCCATATAGAATTCGAGACCTTGTAATGAGACATAGATCTTAATGTCTCGCTTTGTCTTGTTAACCAGAACGGAGAAATAAAAGATTATATAAATAGTAAGATCATTTCTCCGGCTGGGAATTGAACCCACATATAATCATGATTACACTCAGATGCTGTGGCTACTGGGCCTCGACGGCCTCGAGAACAATAAATTATATCGTTTTAACACATTTTACACACTTAGATATCATTTGATAATGAACCTAAAATATTTGGATTAATTTGAATATGAAAAATTATGAAAAATATATATTAAAAAAATAGTGTAAAATTGTATAAATAACTTTCAATTGAGAATAAGAGAAGTCGGATGGCTGAGGATTCAATTCCCACAGAAAGCAAAAAAACAAGTTTATTCGTATATTTAAAATATTATCTTGTTTGGCGGTCTAATTAGACAACATAATCACTACAACAAACTATTTTGACTTGAAAAAGAAATTAATTTAGCTATTTCTTTTTTATATTAAACATAACTCATTGTTTTTATGATTGATGAATCCCGACTTTAGCTAAGTCATCGAGGAATCCGACGTCTACCAAAAGTCGCGTAGCTATTTGCAACGCTATTGTATTGCTCAAAAGGCTTACGAAAGTTTAGAAAAGTTATGAGAATGGATTTCCTTTCACTTCAAGCGATGATCAGAAAATATTTAAGCAATTTGCGCCTCAAAGACAAACTTGCGATACCTTGGGAATTTGAAAAATGACTGACGTAAATATTGTAAACAGGCAGGTGCTGGGAATGACAAGCGATGTAAAAACGTTTAGGTACAGTCATTTTATTATAACTTATTCATTTTTACTTTATAATCTATTATATATAAACAACATACTTAGATTCTTAAAGTAATATAATAAAAAGAAAATAGAAAATCAAGACATTAAATATGAGGTCATCGTGGCGCAGTTGGATAGCGTCTGAATGTGAACATGGTTGTAGGTTTGATTACGGCCCAGGGATTAATATTATTTATACAATTATTTTCACTTTCCTGCTCTCATAATAGCAACAAATCGGAGAACGGAGTATTTTTGCACTCAGTTTTCTCTGATTATGTTTTAACAATAATAAATATACGTAGGTAAGACTTAGTTTTTGAAAAGAATACATCTTAAAATTTAAAGTTCACATAAAGAAAGGATTGCTAAAAGTATTCTTTAAAAAAATATAAACCTAATATGCAGTTATGGTTGTAATTATTCCAGGAAAAATTGAAATTGGTTCTTGGTATATTCAGCATTTAACTTTAATAAGGTTCTTTTGTGTGGGTTACAATAAAGCTTTAATTTTAAACGATATTCTTAAGCCTTTTTATTTTTTTAAAAGGAGTTTTGTTAATTTTTCTTTGTAATCCAAAGTCTATAGTGTGCTATGACAGTGTGAAAATAGTAATTTAGAATTCCTAATTTATAACTCAACGCGGAAATAATGATTACATATTATGTTCGTGATAAATAGATAACTAATTTACTGGGTCATATCAACACGCATTTTGAAAAAAAATCAGAAAACGCACAGAACTTATACATATACACAACGGCAACATAACAATATATACTTATAAACAATGGGATTCGAACCTGAGTTTCTTCTAATCTAGATCAATTCTATGGAAAATAATGTTATTTATTAAAAATTATCACATTTTTAAAATATCATTCGTTTTATGGAAACATTCTATAATTGAGGTAGCGCGGCACTATAAATATGTATCACAAATAGGAATACTTTATATAGGTTTTACACATTTTCTGCATCATTTAAAGATTTTATGAAACTGGTAAAGTTTATTTTTAATACATAACCACGTGTCTCCATGACTTAAGGAAAAATTTTCGGAGAAAATGCTTAATATTTCACGAAGCACTTGTCAGTCTAATCTTACTGCCTAATTACTAACACATAAACAATACCAATATTTAAATGAATGTCATGTACATATGTGTATATTGGCAATTACATCGAAAAATATAAGCAAAAACATGATAACATAAAATAGTTCCATGGAAATTGTTTTAAACAGTAGAATAAGAAATATTAGAAAATCATACGTAGATTTAAAGATATTCGTAGTTGGATTTGCTGAACGTCATTTTTCATTTACCGTTGTCGCCGGAAAATTGAATTGTACATTTTGCCACACGTATTATGTATGTATTAAATATATTTTTTGCAGCTTTCCGCTTTTCTGCGCATAGCCAAACTTTATTAACAGCTTCAGTTTTTGCTTAGTTAGTAAAACGTTATAAATTTTCATTTCTTCTTTTTATTTAATTCCATAATAAGGTTATTGTATATGTGTATATTATTTGTGCTATAGCCAACGTATTTGTAGGTATATGCGGTATTGACTTTAAGAGATCCAAACCAATTAAAAATATTATTTAATATAGAACATGATTGCCACTGATGAATCAAATAAATTAATAAACAGCACGATGTCGAAGAAAACGTAATTTCAAAACACTCCTTTCTTAGTTTTCCCTCCGAAATCAAGGCATTTTGTTTAGAGTGGTCAAACTTAATCCCAGACTTTGTCTAAGAGCCGAGAAGTGAACAAAGTTTTCCACGAATGGGAATCAAATTGAAGTCATAACCAATCGCGTTTACAGTCAGACGCTGTACCACTGCGCCACGATGGCATGACTTTAACATGATAGCTATTAATAGCTTTAGATAAATATAAAATAAATCTCATGTATTTTAATGGTCCAGCAATATATAATGACGGATCTTTTGACTATTCAGCAATTCATTACGGTTATTTATAGAATTCATTATGCGTTGAAATGTAAAATGAATTCCTTTTAAATAAAAAAATAAAGAATTTTATAATGAAGGACGTATGAAGTACTTATTTAATTTCATAAGCAGGGAACTAAAGGAATATTTATAGATAAAAACGTTAACAGCGCCTGCCTGTATACGCGATGTTTGTGGGTTCGATTTCCACTCAGAAAATGCGAAAATCTTTAAAACATTTCTATTTCTCTGTTTTGATGACAAGAGAAAGCACGGCGTTGTGATCCATCACACGCAGGTTCTCTCTGATTACTCTGCAATGCGAGAAAAAGCGTATAACTGAAAAAAATGTAATGATTGTTTATGTTGGTCTCATAAAATAATAAAATGTTTTAGTACCACATTCCAAAAGCTTAATTTCCTCTTCATAAAAAAGTTAATGAAAAAATATTATTTACTTCCAAGAACATAACGTACGACCGTCATCAAAAAGCGGTCGACGTTTCTGACAGGAAGATAAAGGTACTCGATAGAAGCGTTCAATCCTGTCACACTAAAAAATATATTTAATTCTCTTGTTGTTTATTGTATATTATATCTTTTACGTTTTGTCTTGTAAGCCAAAGTTTCTAAAGAAGCTTCAGTTCTAGATTTGATTCCACCAAAAATATTTCATCATTATTTGATTTTATAAATATTTCATGATAACTTAAAAAAATAGTTAGTTACTTATTTTGATACTATTCGAGTAAGGCGTTGAGCTCCGCTAGATGTAGCTTTAAGATAAAAGAAAAATATGTAGCATATTATCTTAATATAAGAAAATTACATTTCTAATATACAAAAATATCAAATAAGAAAACCGTAAGCTCAACATTAAGATGTAATTTATTCACAGGCGAGGTGATGCGTAATCTTAGCGGCGGGAAGTTGGAAACAAAACCAAGAAAATATATCGAGTTTGATCTCATCAGAGCTTCCTCACGACTTTAATTTGAAGTTGTTTTGGATTCTTCACACCTCTAAAGAATTAGATGTGTAGAAAGAAAATTAATACGAAAGTGTCAGTATATTAAATCCCGTGGGAAGTAAGAGTGTAACAAAGGTGTCTTTATAAATCCGGTTCACGCTCAGGAAATTGTCTTTGTTTTTTGCAATATGAATATATGATAGGAAGAAAAATAGTTATAGGTTTGTTTATAATAAGTTTGGCACTAATTACTGTCTATAAATGAAAAAAAAAATTAAAATAGAATGCATTACAATAAGTTTTTAATTTCTATTCTCTTTGTCGGTGCCTTTAACTCCAGGCTAATCTAATAAAGTGGCTTAGCCGACTTGAGCGCATTGTTAATATATTATTGTATTTTCGTAAATTTCCCTTAACATTTTGTATATATCTTATTTCAATGAGTTCATAAATAAAAAAGTTACCTCAATTTAAATTATAAATCTAAGCAAAGTTTGTGATTGAAGTGAGAAAGCGGGCGGACGAAAACGTGAAGTGGTCATAGACATGTAGTTTACGCAGGCAAATCCGCGTCCTAGTTGCTAGTAGGCCATAAATTTAGATAAAAAATCTTTGAAATTGAAGAAAATTACACATGAAATAATTTTTCATAATGGTTACAAAGTTCATAGTTGTGTTATAGTCATTAACGCTCTCCTTCAGGAAATGATAACAGATAACTGATCTCGTATTAATATTAATGTAGTATATCAGCTTACAGAATATGAATATTAATGCCATAATTAATAATACGTAAAACAATATTTATTATTCATTAATATTAATAATACTTAAAACAATATTGATTAAGTTAAATGCTATCAGAATGTTAAAAAAAACTAAAATTCTGCTCTGATGTAAAGCAAACAATTTGTGTAAAAGTATTGATTGTAGCCTGCAGCAAGTCAAATGCAGAGGCGATTTAAGACAATATACAAATATGATAGTTACGATTCTAGCAGTCTTTTTTATGTTAGTGTGACAATTAAAGAAAATTGAATTTTACTCTAATATTACTGTAATAATTTCATTTGTGGATTGAAAAATATATTTGGCAAACTTAGTCAATTTATTGAATAAATCTTTTCATTTTAAGTAGATATAATTGCCTCACGTTATTAGGGCGTAGTATAGGGCAAACTACAGGGCACAGTACAGTAGATTACTGTCTAACTTTAAGGGTAGTTGTGAATTCGATCTCCAATCGAAGGAAATTTTATATTTAAAATATTTTCATTTATCCGCTCTAATAAGACAAAAGTCGGCTGAATATGCTCTCGCTATCGAATGGGATCATCATCATGGAGAAGAGAGAAAACGTAGTGTTTTAAACTAGGTTATCTCTGCCTAATTTGCCATTAGCTTGAAAAATCATAAATCTGAAAAAAAAAATAATATATACTAGACAATATTTTCTACTTAACTGATAGTATACAAATTCCTTCCTCGCGTTACCCGTCTGCTACACATTATTTACTTCTTACACCGACATGAGGCGAATTTACCATGATAAATAACCTTAGATGCACATAAATTTTCTCGGCTCGCTGGTCATAGCGTTCAAGAATAAAGGAAGTGTGTACATTACTTTATTAACGTCTTTAAAATAAAAATTCAAGATATATTTGATGAAAACTTTAACTGTTATTCATTATCTTTTTACTTTACAGAAGTCGTTTCAATGCTCCAGTATGTTTTTTTTGTATAAAATCAATTTTCGGTTAATTTTATACAAAATGAGTTGTTTGCGTTAACTTTATAATCCTGTTTAATATTGTCTTTTTCAAAGTTTTAACTTTCAATTTTGTTGACAAAACTGCCACAATATAACTGTATTTTTATTTTTAAAATTGTTTACTAAAACTTATGTTAATTGTGTGTTGTGTACAAATACCTTACAGAGTATCTTGTTTTATCTCTTAAAGTAAGTCGTTAACTAAGATTCTAAATAATGCGAATAAAAGTTAATGCAGCAAGGAGTGGAGTGCGTGATATCATGTAAACTTTTGGGTGAGACATAAACCTGAAAGTTTCTTGTTACGCGACTTGAGGAACATTTTACGATACTTTAGAAATAATTCTTATCTCTTTGAATTCTAAGCGTGAATACTGATGTTATGGTTTTATGATAATATCTTAAGCTTGTATTTTAGTGTAAGTCATCTACAATAGTTATTTAGATATGTCGTCCTATTTCTTAATTAACGGCATTAACATTTCAATTAAAAAAAACGGAAAGACGGAAAAGACGGAAGGAAAAGACGGAAGGTTATGGTTTATATTACATGAAAACGAAGATGCGGGCTACAACTCTGTATAGAATTATAATAACTAAGTTATCTCAAAAACACATTTTTTTATTAATATTTAATACATGGCGATTACTAACTGCATAAGGAAAAAATAAGAGAAGCCCCGAAAATATCAGTAGAAAATGTAATGTAAAATGTTTTACATACTTAGGTAAACCCTTCTGCGCTATTAAGGCAGTTACGTTTTTTATTTTCCCCGTAAATGAGGGCATTTGTACCGCACTTTCAAAATCTGGTGACTTAAAAACATTTTCTATATGAATATTTTCATCTCTACGTAATAGCAGACTTCATATTTTTTCCTATATGGACGATGTCGTCGTGAACTTCAAATACCTAATTAATGGGAAGATGTTGGATTTATTTTAAAATGATAAAAGTTATTATTTAAACGGTATATAGATTTCTCAGAAAAAAATATTTGAGGAAAATACATGTTTATCACATAAATTATGAAATAAAAATTAGAAGTAGAAATGAACTGATGAACTCTTTGTAGATTATATAGTAATTTCGCTATTAAGGTCTTACGCCTACTTCTACCTCATATAGATTTACAAATAGGATATTTATCACATATACCACATAAATATTAAAAGCTTTATGTATATATCAGTACAGTAACTTTGTTCTTAAAACGGATTATTCAACTGTTTATCAAGAAGAAACAATAGAATGCTTGCACGTCCTCCAATCCCGCATTTACATGTTTTGCGCCCAGCTTATTTGATTATGAGCTTAACTCGGGTAAAACAGGTTATTTTTCATAAAAATATTTTTTATTGCTTTATAATGACAACAAAGATACTAGGTTGAAAGATTCAAAAGGCATATGTATTAGCGTATTTCACTAAATAATATTTTTTTTCAGCTTTTTATAACATTTTCTTTAATTAAATTCTAAAGGTACCTTCAGTTAATTAATCTAGGTAATATAAATTAATTTTAAAATTTTTCATACATCGGATAAACTATAATAATAATTAAATGTACAGGATGTAACATTACTATTCTGACCATACATTAATCAACCCATACATTATTAGATATCATCTCTCTCAGTACGTGTTATGATTATTGTTCAATTCGATTTGAATGACGTTGATATACATTACCGTGATTAAAATGAAATATTTAATCATGGTAACTGATCCATATTGCTACTGACATACTCATATCCTAGTGAATTAGGTTTGTGGACTATTTACGTTTATAATCTCTATACATATAATAAGGCCAGTCGTGGCCCAGTGGCACAAGAGTGTGACTGTAAACGACTGGTTGTGGGTTCGATTCCCACTCGAGGAGTGGAAATTATATTTCCATTTTCTTCGCTCTGGTGTCGAGGTAAAGCGCGGCGTTAAGTTCCGCCACTTAACACGCAAGCCTCCGAATTCGGCGGAAAGTGGGGAACGGAGTGTCTTAACACTAGGTTCCCTCTGCCTACCCTGCTGTGTGCGGGATATAGCGTGAAGCTATTTTTTATTCTCTATACATATAATAAAAATGTAACTAATTCCTGTCTGTACATAGAATATGTATGAGAAAAAATATTATTGAAGGTGTTTATCAATGTAATAGAATGCAAAACAATGATGCTTTTTAAATGTCTTTTCTGTTTATCTATTCGTTTTTGTATGTGTCTTAAGCTATTAAACTGATTTAAATGCAATTTTAACTACTGTATCTTGGAATTTTTTCCTTAACTTTTTTGGTATATTATTTCATTCGGTTCATAAATTAGAGAGTTATAAAAATTTATTTCGTGTCTCCAAAGTTGCTATAAAATAACTGTTATAATAATTTGTCTGAAACTTCAATTGTAATAGATGAACTCGCGAGTTGGTCGCTAGTTACTAATATATTTAAATAGAGGGAGGAGCTCGTACTGTAGAGATGAGCGTTAATGAGTAATATAAAGGGATAAGCTTAAGCTTATACTGATGTCGCAAATCCCAGGCTCTTCCTAGAGTGTGTGTCTCTGCAACGCGGTTTGTACCCGCACAATGAATCCATAGAATTCTTAAGAATTTCTTCATACTAGAATTTCGATAAATTCTCATCAAGCTTACTTAGCTTAAGTTTTTGTGTGTTACGCATTATGTTTTATTGCCTTCATTGTCTTACATGATTAGTAAGAGTAAAAAGAATTATTTAATTAAAAAAAAATTAACGATTTTAAACTACGACTTCTTAATCAATTTACATTTTTTTTACTTTTCTACTGTGTTCCTAAGAGTAATAGCAGTTTTATTTTTTCTGTATTTAAGATCAGACGAACAATGCCTGTAAAATTAAATTTAAATGACAATTTCTAATTGTGGTGACTTTAAAATATTCGATTTTCAATGTAATATTTAATCATTCAACTCGTTACGTTAATAAAACCCAAGGTTGTGAGGGTTCCCGCAGAACTCTTAATTGCTTTAATTAACAAGCAAGTGACAGATGAAACGCGAAAATAAAGGTTCACCCTGTTAAGTATGTACTACATTTATATGTCGAATAGACATTACCTTGGATTTTCTTTAATTTCCTTGTATTTCACAAATCAGGCGTTGTAGGCATAGATTGTCTGGTGATATATTACGTCGTTCTCAATTCTCCTTTCTAAATAATACTTTTAGGAAACAATTAATTAGAGGAATCTAATGCCCCATATTTGCAAATCAAGAGAAATGGAACTCTATAGAATATAAACATTCTTTTAACATCCACACGAGATCGAACCCACAGTCAGACCAACTGTACTATCATTCTTTTTTACGCATAACCGAGTAGTCAACCATTTTCTCCCGAAATCGAGATATCATGTATGCCAGAAAAACATTAATAATTTGATAATAATTATTCCACAAGAGAAAATCGAACCTACAATCATCACTTTAACAGCCAGACGCTGTTCCATCGGGTCATGTGTCCTTATCAATTGTATATTATTCACATACTATGTTACTTAAATTTGTCATTGAAAGAACCTCAAACATTTTTCCTCTTTATATTTTATGATTCTTTAATATAAATTATGGTAGAGTATGTAAGTGTAGACGTAATTTTACTAACCGTATTTTAAATATATATTTCTATAAAATAATTAAATAATATAAAACACTTAGTAACACTAAATACTGCAGTACGTATATTTACGTAATACCTAAATTTTTCTTTATTGTTTTTTTTTATTTTCGTATCGATCTAAATTATTTAATTTGTAACCGTATTAAAACACCATTTATATATCAGCATCAGTTGCAAGGCCGTAGATCGTAAGGAAATTGCATATTTCAGACTTGTTAGCGTCGCAATTAACAGTCAAGTCCTGCACACGTTTTATGTATGCATATATAAAAAACAATATACAAATGGAATATTATTACATGATATTCACAGAATTCACTAAAAATACGTATTCATTACATACATTCATCATTTGCACAAAAAATACTAGCTACCTTTGTATTACCAAAAATATATAAAATGTAAATACTAAAAGAAATTTATATAAAAATATGCAAACTCCTACGTGACTATTAAGGCTGCGCTTGGTTTTAAATGCAAAACAGCATTGAACTACTTGAAAAATCTAATAGTGTTATAGTATCAACGCAATTTTCTTTTCAACTGCATAAATAGTTTAACTTATTGAGTAATGGGACTAGAAATTTAAATGTGACATGTCAATGGAAAAACATTTTTAGATAATGTATAAAAAATGAACGCAGTGGGATTCCAACCAGCGTCTTTTGAAAACCGTTCAAGCGATCTAACCGCTACCGCGTCATTCGGTCTATATGTGACTGTGTCAAAGTTCTTTTTACAACTTATTTTATTGTTAGCAAGCATTTGCGGTCATATTTTTAAGTTTTCTTAAAATTATATAATTTCCTAAGTGCGCTGTTCTGATAGCACTTTAAGAAAAAGAATAAAAATAAAAATTTTGAAAAAACCCACGACGGTTTAATTGTAATTGAAAAAGTATAAAATAACTATAAATCCCCCGCCTAAAAGAATACATGTAACGAGATGATGGGGACGGCTTTGTCGGGGGCTGTCATTACTTTAAGTTTGCACAAACCTTCTCATAGGTTTTCTTGCTGTTAAAACAGGTTTGGCAAAAAATTAAATATTAAAATGAATTTAGTTTTGATAACTGGTATTTTAAAGACTTTAAAACAAATCTATACTGATAGCTACTATATTTAAAATAGAGGTTGCAAATGGCAGCCCCCGACGAAGCCGTCCCCATCATCTCGTTACATATATTCTTTTAGGCGGGGGATTTATAGTTATTTTATCCTTTTTCAATTACAATTAAACCGTCGTGGGTTTTTTCAAAATTTTTAATTTTGCTTTTTATTTTAAACTTTTTAAAGTGAATAGATACACATTATATATTATTACATAATATCGAAATACTTTATATTAATCTTCATGCAAATCCAAAAGCCAATGCTTTCTGGTTATCAAATGCTTATCGCAGCGCCTGGCAGATTGTCACCGTAACATTTCCACGAAACTTAAGCCTAACCAAATCAGTGAAAATCACAAAACCCACTAGTAGTTTTGATTTTGAACATACTTATTTATACTGGAGCGCCCCGTGGTAGTTCGTAGTAGATATGGCATATAAAAACACGTAGCAATTAAACCAGAACCTATCACAGAAAACTGCATCTAAATAGGTTTCACACAAAAAATAAAAGCAAATGCTTACTGCAGCGCCCCCTGGTGAGGTGTCACCATGAGAAACATACGAGAAGACGCACTAATTAAGCATGATCCTATTTTTGATAACTGCATTCAAATTGGACTTGTTGTTTTAGCTTTGCACAATTAAATGTTTAATGCAGCACCCCCTGGCGTATTCATAACGAAAAAAAAGACCTAAAAACTTACACCAAGTCTCACTTACTCTAATACTAAAAACTCTGCCCAATCGGACTAGTAGTTGTGGCTTTGCATTAAATGTTACAAGCAAATTTTTACTACAGCGCCCCCTGGTGAGTTAACACGATAAAACATATCCAAGAACATGCACTAATTAAACTTGAACTTATCATTGAAACTGCATCCAAATCAAATTCGTCATTTTATCTTTGCATAAACAATATTTTACTGCAGTGCCCCCTGGTGACTTGTCACCGTAATATAAATTTAAAAATATGCTATAAGCATAGCGGAATCTAATACTGAAAATTCTTTCCAATCGTACTAGTCGTTTTGGTTTCACACAAAAAAATAGAAGCAGCTACTTACTGCAGCTCCCCCTAGGGAGTTGACACATACATGAAAATATGCACTAAGTAAACATACATGATACATATATGAAAATATGCACTAAGTAAACTTGAATCTATCATTGAAAACTGCATTCAAATCGGACTCGTAGTTTTAGTTTCGCACAAACAAGTGTACATACTGCAGCGCCCCCTGGTGAGTGGTCGCCGTAAAGCATACATGAAAAGAAGCACCAATTAAACTTGAACCTATCGTTGGAAGTTTCATCTAAATTGGACTAGTAGTTTTTGCTCTGCATAAACAAATGTTTACTGCAGCGCCCCCTGGTGAATTTTCACCGTAACAAAAAAATAAAAGTCTTAAAATATGCACCAAGCAAAGCTGAATCTAGTTCTGAAAATTCTATCCAATCGAATTAGTAATTTCGGTTTTAGACAGACAAATACAAGAAAATTTTTGGTTTTACAAAAAAAAACTCAAACAAATGCTTACTACAGCGCCCCCTGATGAGTGGTCACCATAACACATATATGAAAAGATGCATCAATTAAGCCTAAACCTATCTTTGAAAGTTTCATCTAAATTGAACTAGTAGTTTTTGCTCTGCATAAGCAAATGTTAAATGCAGCGCCATCTGGTGAGTTTTCCCCGTAATAAAAAAAGAAAAATCTTAAAATATGCACCAAGCAAAGCTGAATCTTTTTCTGAAAATTCTTTTCAATCGGATCAGTAGTTTCGGTTTTAGACAAATAAATACAAAAAAAGTACAAACAAACGCTTACTGCAGCGCCCCCTGGTGGTTTGACACAATAAGACATATCTAAGAACATACGCCAATTGAACCTTAACCTATCATAGAAAACCGTATCAAAATCGGACTATTATTTTTTGAGATAATTGAAAACATTCGTTTTCACGTAAAATGCTTACTGCAGCGCCCCCTGGTGAGTTAAGGCAATAAGACATATCTAAGAACATACGCCAATTGAACCTTAACCTATCATAGAAAACCGTATCAAAATCGGACTTATAGTTTTGGAAATAATTGACATAGTAATTTGCACAAACACACAAACAAACAAACAAACAAACAAACAAACAAACAAACAAACAAACAACCTCTCACCCCAAACACATATACAGTCGCCGTTCCGTCGCGGGTAAAAAAGAATAAAAATATCTCAATGGCTTAAAACTGTGGTTGCTAAGTAAGTTAGATAGGTTAATCTTTCAAAAGTAAGAAATCAAAAATGATATATTTTTGTAACATTCTTTTAGAATAGGAAGAAACAAAACAACAAATAAAAATATTCAAATAATGAAAGATTTTTTTATTTCTAATACAAATTTATAATTAGTTTCACGTTATGAGTATATTTTAAAAACTTCGTCATCACAATTTATTACACAAGTAACATAACAAGGGAATACCATTATCTCGAATACATTTTACAGTAAATATTTGTAAAGTAATTTTGCTTCGTTAAAGTATCTACTATGTAAACTTTGTGATATTTGAAAATCATCCACAATTTACAATAAATATATGTTCATAAAATGTATAAATAAAAAAATCTAATAAAACAAAAAGATATATAGAATATCATCATAGAACACGTGTTTATACTACACATTTATAGTGTTTTCTTTATAGCGTAGCACAGGGTAGGCAGACAAAACCCATATTTGGACGGAAATCTACTTTTTGAGATTATATTCTGAATTCGAGAGTCTGTGTCACGAGTGGAGTGAACTCAACGTCGTCCTTCGTATTAAAAGAGCAAGTAAAAGAAAATAATTGTAGTTTCACCATTCCCCGACCGGAGGTTGAACCCATAAATATCACATTTAATATTTTTGTTTCTATAAAATATCTTGGAAGAAATTATTAATCTCTTTAGCGAGATTTTTACAAGCTTTTGCTATTCAAAGACTATTTATTCTATGAACAATCTCTAGCAAGGGAGAATGATATTTATTAAATACTTTTTTTAATACTTTAAAAAGTTTTTAATACTTTAAGGCAGTAAAGAATATGCTTCCGTCGCTTAAAATCGAGAGTGTTCTCAGCTATGATTACAAAAATAACCAGAATTAACTTTTTCATTTTAGTTTTTTTAAATTAAACTTCAGCGTTCTGGTTCTGGTTAAACAACCAGATCTAATTGTATCTAAACTATAAAAAAAAAAGATTACTTTATTTTTATTCCAGGCAGTAGTAAACGAGATAATTTCTAAACTGTACGTTTTTTATACAATTACACTGGTTTTTTCCTATTCTTTTACATTTCCTTTCATTTCATTCGTTGCATATGAGGGTAATTATGAAAATCTTTACATTAAAAATAAATACTTTTCTGTACTTTATTTATGTCCATAAATAACATTCATTCGTTGAATAAAGAACATTCATAATATCACGGGGTTTATTATAAAATGAAATCCAACATAATTTGAATCATTGCTTTCAATGTTTCAATCCACAACAAATCATTCCAAAGTGAAATTTATTTACAGTATAATTTAATAAAATAAAATTACTATGAACATTATACTCGTAGAAAAAACAGCTTTTAAATTAAATACTGACAAAAAGTTCTTCTTACCACAAACGTAATTACACAAAGCAAATATGGTCGTCCACCAACCAATTACATTTAAATTAACGAATAGTTTGTGGTTGGACTTAAATAAATAGTATCGTCACATGTTTTAACTATTGTATTTTACTGAGTCAGTATATTTAACAATTTGCAGTAAATAAAAATGTATTTTATATTATTTAGTTAATGATCCTTCACGTCGAACTTAAACCGCATGTTTTGATGTGTTTTAATATTAATTTGCCATTTTTCACGTAATAAGGAAGTCATTTGAAAATCAAAAAAAAAAAAAAATATATTAAATATAATTTTAACTAATACTATAGATTAACAACTAGAAAAACAGCCTAACGCTTTTACCTGTATTGCAGAGTAGTGAGGGAGAACTTAGTTTCAAGACCAACCGTTCTACACTTTCCGCCCGAAATCGAGACTGTTTTAAGTGGTCGGACTCAACGCCACTCTTTGTTTTAGATCTAAGAGACCAGAACGGAGAAGTGAAAATAATATGTAATTATTCCTCCGAGTCGGAATCGAACCCACAACCATGACATTTCTCACGCCGCGACGTCCTCTAAAATAAATAAATAAGTTTTCATAAAAGGAGTTTATGTAGGTGTATTACCTGCATGAAATTTGTATGCCAATAGTTATACGAGGTCGTTTCAGTGATGTTAAATTATTCATTTTCAATCCAATCACGTAGCCATTAAAGTGCTCATGTATGTTCAAAAATAATTTGTACCATATTCCGTAATATTCTACGTCTACTGTTAATACTTCTTAAAGACCGTTCCGCTTACATTATACTTAAAATATCATATATTTTGACAACAATTTATTTTGGAAACTTGTATGAAGTTTTAATTGCTTCGTAACGATAGAAATTTTGAGGTAAGTTATGTAAATAAATGTTTTACACTTTATTCGCCAAAATTCGTTGCGTGTTCTATACAGAACCTATCTACAACAATATGTTGTGCTAAGTAGATCAATGAAAACGTTGATGTTAAATAATATACTACTATTAATATATTTTTTCGACACATATACATTTTTACAGCTTCACGCTTTTTCCAGCAGGGTGGTTAGGGGGGACCTAATGTCAAACACTTCATTCTCTGCTTTCACTCAAAAACGTAAATTACTAAATTGTAATTCATGACAAATAAAAATATTCGTTAGACCTTAGTAACCTTTTTAGTCTTTTTTTAAATAATGTTTAGATTTGTATCTTTTACACTTGATTAAAGTACTCCCTAGTAGCTCAGACATATACATATATAGGGGAGAGCGGGGTTAGAAGTTACCGAGGTAAGTTGTTCCGATTGAAATAGCTTCCCTAGGAAAAAGGATAGGAATATAGATTAAACACATCGTGAAACGGAAGGCGATAGCGCACCGACGGCCACCATCTTGAATAGGCCATTGGCACTAGAAACATCAGAACAGCAGGACCCTCCTCAATAATTCACGTACGTAAATATTTCCATATTTCGTATTTTTGGTCTGTCTCACAAATTTTAACGATTAGCCTTGAGTGTTTTAGTGTTTTCAAATAATATTTTATATACCTTTTCGGTACGCTATTCGTAAATTACTTATGTTTCATAATCTAACCTATATCTGGCCTTTTTTCAAACGCGTGTACTTGGGGCTAGAAGTTCCTTTTTACGGGGGCACGTTGTGACTTTGGAAAAGCTTACCCCAATTCGTTTGTACTAACAATGGAATATAAATGATGTAATTTTTCATTTGTAGTATTCGAACATATACCCGAAAATCAACACGAGGTTGTGTGTCACTGGAGTTAATGCAAAAAGGTGTAGATGCGGTTATCAAAGATGGCAGGAAAATAAAAACTGTTGCCAGAAAATCAAAATAATTATACAGATTTGTCAAAAACCTAAGAACTGGAGTAGAAAATGTCTCTATTGGTTACAAGAAAGTAAGATTAGGATTTACTGAAGAACAGGAAAATAAGTCAGCAGAATATTTGTTGAAATGAGCGTCAATTTTCTTCGGTCTTTTACCAGAAGAAGTAAAAAATGTAGTGTATGAATGTGCAGTGAAATTCAACGCTCGCAATATCCCAACATCATGACATGCAAATAGAAAAGTTGGACCAGACTGGTTGACTTAATAATTATTTGTTAATAATTGTTTAAATATAAATTATAGTTACTTGTTATAACGTACATGTTTACTGGTTGATTCTTATAATACTGTTGATTATTGCTTAAATAATGATTCTTATGATACTTGTTTATGATTGCTTAAATAAACAATCTTAGATCTATCATTTATTATTTTTTATTTCACAATTATTTGTGCTATTAAGCTTTCACAGACCAGGTAACAATATACCCCGGTTTGTTAACAACTTGCCCCAAGTTGGGGTAAGTTGTTACTTTCCGACTTTAGTCTTTAAAATAATAATAGTAAAAAAATCTTATAAGGAATGTCTCAAATAACTATATTAATAAAAAAGGTTAGACATGTAAGTTTATTTAAATCGTATTGTATGAATACTGAAATCAAGTTTTCGTAACATTATTTAAGGTTAATTAAAAATCGGAACTTTTAGCCCCGCTCTCCCCTACTCGTATATGAGTATACGCACTGTACGCCACAGTTTTTGTCCCAATTATACTAGCAAAATGACTTATGCTCTGTTAGCACGTTCGGAGTTCGGTCCTTTACGGTCGTTGTCTGGTACAAAAGGTATACCAGACATGATATGCCAAAGTAATATATATTACGTAACATTTTCACGAAGTTAATGGAACGCCTGATTAGAAAGTGGGTTCCCTTCCATTTAAAATCCTTTGTCGATTTCTCACTGTAATTAATGCAATTTATTAAACAAGCCGCATCATATAAGACGCGGTGGTCTCAAAGTGAATGTAGAATAAGTGAATTTTCAATAGAGTCCTATTCAATGTAAAATATCACTTTTAATGCACATAGAATTACTTTGATGGTTATGGTTACTTTAATTATGGGATCGATATAGCTCAGTTAGGACGTACTGAATTACATTCATACAGTTGTAGGTTCAAATTTAAGAGTGATATTTAAAATATTTTTGTTAATCCAATCAATGGAGGCTAAGTTCGACCGTATGTTTTATATATTTATAAATATACTACAATTTCCTGTACACATATGTTTACAAATAAATATAAAATCATGCAATTAATTCCGTGTTTGAGTACAAGGACAATGAATGTTACTTAAATTATTCACCAACACCTCGTGGTTACCTCGTTATAAACATACAAGTATTATTTTATCCTCAAGTTCAGTAAATCGGGTCGCTATATAGCGTGAAGCTATTTTTAAAGTTCAGTAAAATAAGCACTTTTTGGAGTCTCTATTCTACCTTCTATACTATATACAATAGTACTTATCCTCACGTATTCTGCATTTAAAAGGCCTAAAGTAAATAACGGGCCGTTATTTAGCCTTTCCGCCTCTGTCGTTAAGCACTCTAAGGCTTGCGCCAAATCATTTATATCTCCTTCGTCACAATTAAATATAAATAGCTCAAGGTCATTTTAAAGTCAGTTAAATAACAAAAACAAAAGTGTGAATACGTGGTTGGTATGAAAACATATAGGGTATAAAGAAACGGAAATGAAACTTTTTCCTCAACTGGACATATTTTGTATTCAACTCTTACATTTAAATAGGTTTCTTTACATTAATATAAATTAAGTCAAAAATCATATAGTTGGCTTAGTTATGAATTTAAAATATACCTCATCATATTTGTGGGTTTGATTCCCACTCGGAGGAATGACTAAATTATTTTTATTTTCTTGCTCGAGTGAAACAAAATGCAGCATTAAATTCTGATAATCGACACGCAATGTACATTTAAACCATCATCTCTACATCATTATATAAACCTCCTTATTCTAAGACTGTTGGGAAGAAATTACAGGTTAGCGATAAAATCGTCTTTTATATGACCTCAAATCCCACAAATATACAAATACTTATGTACTTTTTTGTTTTAGTATTATTATTTAATTACTGGGTACAATATTGAATATAACAAGTATGGACAATATTTATAAGCTATTACGAATTCAAAAAAGTCTAAAGCCATAAGCGTTCAACTTAGCTTAATTAAAAAGGTATCTAATAGTAGGCATTCGTAGATGTAGGTTTCCTTTTGTTCAAAAGGATCCTTGTTGTTTGTTTGTATTCTTGGTAAATAAAGATAAACTACACGTTGGGTTTCGCCACTTAACCTATAATATTTTTAAAAAGTACAGTGGTCAGAGGAAGTGAAGAAATATGTAGAAGTTTTTATTTATTTATTTCAGCTGCACCACTTTTCCCAGACAGCAGGATAGTAAGAAAGAACCTAGTCTCAAGATGCTCTGTTCTTCACTTTCCACTTGACATTGAGACATTGCATGTTAAGTGGCGGAACCTAACACCGCCCTTTGTCTTTGTTAGTTAGTTAGTTTACCAGAGCAGAGAAATAAACATAATATATAATCATTCCTCCGTGTTCAAATTGTGCCCACAGTCATCGCATTTATATTAACAATGGTGTTGTCATTGTCAAGTATTAGGTATGTGAGATTTTGCTCAAACTTGGATATAAAATGTTTTGGGCGTTATTATATGTTAAGGTTTTGGGCGGAAAATGGAGGACGGAGTGTTTTAACACTAGATCCTCTCTGGCCACCCCGCTGTGCCGAAGAAGCGTGAAGTGTGTAAAAATATCTCTATATCATATATTTAAAAAATAAAAAATATGTAATTAATATTTTATTAAACCTACCTCCATGTTGGTATAGTATTGAAAGTCTCCAGCCTTTCAAAGGAAAGTTTACTTTAAATAACTGTATCAACTATTCCTAAGGCGGTAGTTACTTACACGCCGAGTATGTTATTTAAAACTAGCGACCCGCTCGCGGCTTCGCCACGTGAACTACCACTTTCATCCTCTATTGCCTATTTGGGATTGCTTTTTTTTTATAAAAGGAGGGTAGTCTATATTAGACTATCCTTGCCTCATTAACCATTTTCTTGAGAAAATTCATTAATTTCAGTCAAGGAGTTTAGATCTTTCACTCTCACTATATACTAATCATCTACTGTTTCAACCTCCTAGGGTTTGATTTTTTATAAAGTAGCCTATATGACCCTGCATCTTCAACAATCTTCTTTAGCTTCACGCTGTATCCCGCACACAGCAGGGTAGGCAGAGGGAACCTAGTGTTAAGACACTCCGTTCCCCACTTTCCGCCTAATTCGGAGGCTTGCGTGTTAAGCGGCGGAACTTAACGCCGCGCTTTACCTCGACACCAGAGCGAAGATCTTCTTTACGAATTCCCGTCAAAACATAACAAATAGAAGAGATACAGATTTTTGCATTTTTATAATAATAATTTTAATGAGTGCGGATATGTCTAATACAATGTCAACTATATAATAACAAATGGCGCTACCCGTTGCAGAAAACGTAGTGACATCTGTTGTCATATAGATTATATAAATATATAGATTATATAAAGTTTTATAGACCCGTCAAATGTATATTTAATGTTATGCTTATTTTATTTTATAATTATTTTAATTAGTGATATTGAAACAAATTTAGCTTCACTCGTGAACTATCGACAAAATTTGAATGTTTTTTTTTAATTTTATTTTTCTGCGGGAGTTATGTTGAGTACCGGGATGAAAACTATCCCATATGTTGCTCTAACCTCTAAGCTAACTCCATACAAAAATTCATTAATTTCTACCCGGTAGATACTGATATACAAATGATTTACTTATATCGGTTTTTTATTTTTTCCAAAAAAACTACATAGGATACCGGGATAAAAACTATCCTATATGTACCTTTGGGCTATAAGCTATCACCATACTAAAATTCATTCATTTCTATTCAGTAGTTTTTGCGTGATTGACGAACAAATTAACAGACAGACAGACAGACAGACAGACAGACAGACAGACAGACAGACAAAAATTCTACTGAGTGGATTTTTGGCCTCTGTTATCGATATATTAACGCACCCAATTAAAATTTTTCTGAAATTTTTCATGTACAGAATTGACTTTTCTACTCTTTTATTATATATAGAGATATAGAGAAGAGATGACCTTTTAGCGAAATTGAAACTTATAGAATATAAATATCTTCTTACATTTTATTTATTTTCTTTCTTTTTATTTGTTTATATGGTATTTTTTAGCTTCACTGTTTTGCCCCCTTAGCAAGAACAAAGAGATTTTATTGTCAGGACACTCTAATTTGGCTTTCACACTTAGGAAATTGAAAATGATTTTTAGAAAATACAAAGATTTGAATGCAGCTTGATTTGCCTTGACCTGCGCCTTTTAGAAGTCTATGCGTTCATGAACGTAACGTTTAGCGCTCGTAGCCCTTGGATGTTTTCCCAGAAACACAGATTCAAATTCAGCTTTACCCAAATTATTTTACCTATACAGGAAGTATATAGTAATATATGTTTTTATAATAAAATATGTTTTACATATTTATTTGCTTCCCAATTATTGGATCGCCCTCATAATATATAAATATAAAATTTTGTTTTCACAATGATTACAATCAACGTAGAATAATGTGTATAATATTTATTATAATGCAGTATAACGGATGTTCTAGAGAATCCTCATGCATTATGTAAATATATCGTTTCAAACAATCAACCGGCCGGTTCAATGAGAGCGGTGGTTACATTTACAAATTGTTATATCGATTTATGTGTAACAGAACTCGATGTGGTGCTTAATAATGTGATTGCATGAAATATATTATTCGTTGGTTCATTGAACTTTGTATTTGCATATTACTCTTTGCAGGTGGTCAGAATGTTTTATTTACACTAATATTATAAACGCTTACCGCGTTTGAGAGTTTCTATATTTAAGGTAGATAATCTTTGAAGCTACTGAACCTATCTCTACTAAGAATTACAAAATATAATTGCATCATAAAAATAAAAAAAATAGTGGACACGGGTCGGCTAGTAAAATATAAAAATAATAGATGCATATACGAAGTTATTATGCTTATCACACAAGGCATTTCAAACGTGTTCATGTCCTCAAAGAGCTTCATTTATCTCACTCTAAGCTTACTTTTGACGTACGAAACAGTGTTTGGTGCCTCATTCTTTACTTTGTGAGGAAATTCCACTATAAATATCTATATATTAATATGTTAAGGAAATGCTTTCATCCCTTTTTATGAAAATGATGCGGTTAGAGAAGTATAGGATTATTTTTTATGTAACGTAAAATATACATCTAGCCTGAAATGGCCGTCGAGGCGCAATATTGACACCTTGCACATGTCTGTAACTGCGATGGTTGTAGATTCAATCCCGACTCGGAGCAGTGATTATATAAAAAAAAAATAGCAGTCATGGGACTGCCGATAGAAGTGAAAACGGAACTATTAAGTGTAATTAAATATGCAAAAATTATATGAATTTTTTATGTTTTGTTTATTAGTACATATGATGGGTTAAACAAATCATGAACAAAATATAAACAAAAAGTGATTGAAAAAATAATTAATACACAATTATTTTAATTATACATAGTATTTATATTTACACGAATTTCAATTTCAATAATATTATCATTAGCATGTCGGTGACGCGAACCGAGGATTTTACCCTCTACCAAAACGCTCAACGCGCCTAAAGAAGTTTTCACTTCAAAAAACATTTCTCTAATACCTCTTATTCTTAAGGCAACGCGTATTTTACGTATCAACGAAGCTACTAGTAATATTATATATAAAACTGCATGATGTAAAAATGAAAATCTGATCTACGTGATCTATATTTGACTCGCTAGTATGGAAAAATTTCAGGTCATCCTTCTCAAATAGCAGAAAACGATTTTTGATGAACAGTTTCGTAGGGCACAGATGCTTTCAATTGATATAATTTCATATAATATTACTTTAGAAATGCTATATATTTAATGACGTGTGTTTGTTTACATCGTTAATCTGATATTTTAAATCTAATATAAACGTTTTCTGATATATTACGAAATATACTTAGTATAGATTTCGAAATAATATAACGATACAGCACTGAATATCAAATGTAATGATTTAAATTCACCTGCCATTCTCCAAGTCAAAACTGATACGGATTGTGAAAGTTGCGACGTTTGTACGTCCCCTCATTATATGTACTTACTTCTGCACAAATTCAACTCTTAATTTAAATAGAATAAAAAATAAATGACTATTATTATTTTTTTTTCCTCGAATGGGAATCGAGTCCACGACAGTCACGTTTACACTCAGACGCTGCCTCACTGCGCCGCGACGGCCCTTACAACTTATAAAGTATAGAAAAACCTAATAAGCTTTATAGACAATATCAATATTCTAATAACTTAATCTGTAAACGCTTATTCGTTTTGTCGATTACGGTAAGAGGTTTCATACAATCTACCACAAAAGTTATGATTTTCCAATATAGGCCTTATTCCGTAAAATTAAAGGATAGTCATATTGTAACTTGTATTGCCTAGAGTACTTTTACTCGTTACGTTATGAGTTGCTTACTGGGGAACTTACACTGCGAATTTAATAGTGTAGATTCTAGTATAAAAGAGAGGTCATTCTATTATACTTTAGAATTTGCAAGTTATGAATTTAATGTACAAGTATATTTAATGGAAAACTGATATAACAACGTGTTCACGTTGTATATCGGATGGCAGGGTAAAGTAGGTAAAGAGAATCTAGTGTCAAGACACTCCGTTCTCCCCGAAATAAAGTGGCGAGAATTGCGTATAAAGTGGCAGGAAATAACACCGCGCTTTATAGGTAACACAGTGGTAACATGAAAATAATAAATAATCCTAAATGGGAATCGAACAAAACTATCGCGCTTCCATTTAGACGCTATCCAATTGATATAATAATAGAATAGAAAATATCATACATATGTGTATAATTTTATTTATTAAAAGGATTATTTTATTATTTTTTTAAATATTATTCACAGATGTATAAAATACGTATAAAAAGTAGAACGTACGTACTTGACCCCAGTGTGGGTTCAAGTACGTATTTGTGAGCAATCTACTACTACTACTACTACTACTAGACTAATAAGGCATTAGGCTCAATTAAAGCTTAATTTTTAAAGTGTGTACTATGGCATCATTTAATTAAGTAATTTTCTTTCAGTCAGTCGATTTTATTTAGCCCCTTCTTTGAGACAGCGGTGTGGTGAAATAACGGTCAGTTGGACATATCCAATTTATTTCTCTCAATTTACAAATTTAGCACATAAATTAATCGGTATGCTTGTGGGTTTGATTCTAACTCCGGGAATATATTATTTTCATTTCTCCGCTCTGGTATCTAACACAAAATACGGTGTTAAGTTACTGATCAACACACAACGTTTTAAATTCGGAAGAAAAGTGGGAAATAGAGTGTCTCAACTTTTTTCAAAATATTAGACATGTGAAAAAGCTTTAGAAAGCTTCAAAGTTTGTTAATATCTTTACACACTAAGTATACTCATAAGATATTACGAAGAAATAACTTGACAACGCTTATCTTCTAACAGTCTCAGCTAAAATAAATGTCATACTGTATAACGATAGGTACTCTTAAGTGCCTCTGAGACAATATATGAATATTATTAAAAGTATTTGTATAAGTGTAGTTCTATTCTAGTTGTAAGAAAAACGAAAACAAGGTCAAAGAAGTTACACATATTAAAATGTATGTATTAAATTACTACGAATAACAAATGTTTTTATACCAATATTATAATTGTGAAAGTCTGCCTGTTACGCTTTCACGTTCGATATCCACCCAAATTGGGCCAATGTCCGATTTGGTTTGAATTCAGAATAAAAATAGTTGAAGACCCCTGGGTCTTCAACTATTTTTATTCTGAATTCAAAGAAGGTCAAACACAGACAATTTTTCAAATACAACCCTCAAACAATTGAAATAGTGTATGAGACGTTGCCAACATTATCCACCGAAGCCCACAGTATACCAAGTACACGTAACAATGAGTGAGAGAGATCTACCTACCACCTCTCTCCTCCTACCCTTCTCCATTCTCTATACGACATACATAATACGTAATATGTATGTATAGATCCGAAATCTAACCCTGGAATTAGTTAATATATCTCGGTGAAAGCGGATTGTACATTGTGCATCTTGAAGTGAATTTGTAAGAGCTTCTCTCACGGCATTTCGCCTTAATATTAATTGCCTTTTAACGTCGTGAAATTAAGCACTTAGTGTTATGTAATATTTTTATAAAATATTCTTATATATTTGACTATACATTAAAAATTTGTTAGCATCCGGCTATTGAATGAAATTTATAATTCGTTCTCCACTTTCATCTTATTATGCGATGGTATAAATTACATGAAACCAGCTGTCACATATTAGTACATATTAGGTGGGTAACAAAAGGCAACCTAGCGTCAGGACACTTCGATCTCCACGTTATCCTAATTGCGAAACATTCTGTCTTGAATAGAAGAACTCAGCGCCACGAAATATTAAATCATAATAAATTGACACACAACGTTTCTTCAATTATCTAAATATGTTTTTCATTAATAAGAAAAAATAATAGTTAAAAATCTTTGAACAAATACGTAATTGGAGTACCTAATATACAAAAAAAGCAATTTTGTATTACTTGATAATATACAATTTTTTCACAGCTTTATTGTTTTATTTTCATACCAGGGAGTGGCCTCAGGTCAGTACTTAGTGGCAAGATACAATGTTCTCCACTTTTCGCCCGAATTGAGAGTTCAGAGTTCAGTAATCCACGCTGCCCTTTGATACATATTGTGACATACATATATGTACATTCAGTAATTCTCGATTAGAAACAAAAACATGGTTTAACAAAATTTAGTAGTGGTTTAAAGATATTGTTTTAGTTTTTTTAATTAAATTTTAAATAAAACACACATAGCGAGGTTAAGTTATTTTTTTTAATGTAAAATATAACATTAGCATATCTAAGAACATGCGATCAGTTTCTTAAGCTACTTTAAACTTTCAGTCTCTCGTAGTATATCTTTTCTTTTGAGACAACATATTATAAGTTCTTAAATATTGTGAAGAACTTGTACAGAGAGTAAACTCCTCGAATGCGGGAAACTAAAATATCAGCTCGCTGTTTTCACAATATCATATTCATCCAGACTAATATTATAAATGCGCAAGTCTGTCGGTCTGTCTGTCTGTATGTTACTGTTTCACTGCAAATTTACTAGCCCAATTTGGATAGAATAGAGAATGAAAATAGTTGTAGATCGAGACTCGAACGCTAGACTATGTTTGACATTTTATTTAAAAAATATTTATTTGACTATTTTCTTGATAAATCAACCTCCAAAGGATTGAAAGTTTCTATGAAAAGTTAGACAAGCGAAGCTGTAAGCGGTACTAATTCATTCCAAATATAACTATAATAGGTTAATTAGTAACGGTCTAAAAGGGTAAGAGTTTAAGTATTTATTCCGCCCACTATGAAAGGGCAGTGCCATTTAAACTAATGAATCCTTTATAAAGGCAGACGTATGGCTTTCTCCGTCTTTCAGTGACCTGTTTTCAAATGCTAAAGCAAATATTTTCTTCGAACATTCTGTATTCTGGGTCAAATTTTGTATGATATACTATACTAATATTCTTGATTTGTAAATACACACACATCGAACTTAAATGCTAGTTTAATCAAGTTAATAAATTTATGAAAATTCAAGTAAAGTATGAGAAATATACTTATTTTCGTGGAGCAACGTGGTCGACGTCTCACTGTGTCACCGGCTAGGGATTCGATTCCTACTCGAAGGAATGATTATACTTTAATTTAGTATCAGATTATCACAGATTAATTACATAGTGATTTATTTCTCCATTGGTGATACAAAACGTGGCGTTGAGTTCTAATTACACCAAATGTACATTCTGACAGGGAGTGGAGCGGAGATTCTTGACACTTATAATTTTAGTCTCTTAGTCAAGAAAGGCGTTATGGCGGGAATATGTAAAGCTAAAAAAATACTTATCTTCGCTATAACAAATATTATAATCTTATATTATTTTAGGCTCAGTGCTAAATGTCAGCATATTCATAATAGGCTTCAATTCCCAGCTTAAAACACGGGTCACTTTTCATTTGAGTCCACGATAATCCCTGGGGTAACTTATTTGCGACAACATAGGGTATGTTGCCTAAATATTATTCCTATTTATAAATAGGAAAAAAATACATATTACTTTGAAATTCTAGAAATTTTATATTGATAGGGTAGGATAGAATAGGATTGTTAAAAAAAAGGATAGCATTCGTAGTTCCTATCTGGATCCAGAACGATCCGGATAGTACTACCAACAACTTTGATGGGATTGATAAACATAAAAAAAACTACTTAGTTTTATATATCTATACACTATTATAAAACTTTGCCAGAATATGGATATTGGTCATTACAACATTATTTGATTTGAAACAGAATTTAGACATTATTTTTTTCTTAATATAAAAATACAGGAGATATATAAAACGAAAAGTGGCTTATATAATTATGTTATCTTAAGTAGATATTTTAGTAAATTTTGACAAATAGCATTTGAAGTGTATTTGGAGTGTTGTACACAGAGAGTCAGCTGGTTGGACGTACTTTGAAGATCTGTCGTAACAACAGTGCAGTCTTAAATATTTAGAGTAAAATTCAAAAATCAATGTATTAATAATTTTCTTTAAAGTATTGTTGTTACGAAAATTACCTTTCACAGTATAAGTCTTTAACGTTATTCAAATGTTAATTACCATTATTTGAATATTTTTTGAACAGTATTTACTTTAACTTTACAAGTGTATAAATAAGATAAAATTCGGTATTCTAAACCATTTATTAAGAAACTATCTAGACTATCTGAGTCATATACTGCAGTCTCTCAATTGGTTCCATCACATACTATAAAAATTGACTGTCATTTATACTATACTTATTTAGATTACTATAATTAACAAAGAATATCACAAAAAAATATTTAATATACCAAAATTCTGCTAAAAGAGGAAAAATTTTACCAAAACACATTCATAGTACTGCTGCCTGCAGATACTTTAGTATTTTATTATAAAAGTTTAAGGTGGTGTTCCGTTGACATAAAATATTACTGAAGAAAAATGAAACTGGTTCAAAAGATATAAAGTATAATGGAATTTTATACACATATGCATGTTAGGTATTTATATACCATATATAGACAAAAAAAGCGTGAAGTTGAAGCTATAAAATAAATAAGTTTTGCATATAATGTTATCATTATATGCAAAACTTATTTATTTTATAGCTTCAACTTCACGCTTTTTCTCTCATAGTATTAATTTTAAGTTTATTATTAAACACGGATAAAACAAACGTGGATTTATTTTTCTGTTTTAATACTTAGCTAACCTATTTTAAATACTAATACAATTGTATAGAAGTAACTAATCTAAATGACTAAGCCATATAAAGATTTCATGAGTAGATAAATTTGACCATACCTTTCCATGAAAACGTACTAATATTTAGTCCAAGCTAGCTAGCTAGCTTACGTGTCCGAAACAGATTTCTCACAGAACTATCCAACATTGTTTATCTTGAATTAGATTACTCTTTATATGATTGAATTAGATGCTTGAATTAGATTATTCTATAGCATCTGGGTCAAAATTATTTATAAAATAGCTGCGAAGTTCTATTTTTTATGTTAAGCTTTAAGTTAAGTTGAGTATAACATAATAAAGTTTTGTTTTGCTAAGTATTAATAATAAATAGAGAGTGATAAGACACTTCATTCTCAATTTTCTAATCCATTCCCACATCATATATTATGAAGTAATTTAACTAACTCTCGAAAACATGTTTTTTCAAGTAGTAACCAGTATTAGCAGATGTGCAATTTCAATTATTAGTAAATTCAACAAATATTTTCATTAGCAAAGTTTACAAAAAGCCATCTAGTAAACACTAGTGTCTAACTAGAGAAAACGCGTATTATCTAGAAACTAAGTTTAACTATAATTATTCACCTTCACACTTATTCTTGCGTCGCAGGATTAGTCAGAGAGAATTTAGTGTCATGTTACTTCGTTCTTCAGTTTTTCATCTGACATTGAGTCATTGTATGTTGAGTGGAGGAACTCATCACCACACTGTGTCTTAGGTACCAGAATGGAAAAATGAAAATAATATAAAATATAAATTATTCTCCCGAGTCCACTCCGAGTTATTGGACCACAGTCAGAAGCTGTCCCACTGCACCACGACGGTCTCATATACCTACGTAATGCTTGTGTAATTATTTATCACTAATAAATAAAAATGACACCTTTCTATAAAATATATTTTAAATAAATAGTACGTTTTAATATCATTTGTTAAGAGTATTTTTTATCTCAGATGATGAAATTTGTCACATCTATTGTATAAAAATAACAAAGAAATTTCAAATGCTCGTTAATCACTGTTGTGATAGCATGGGCATATCAAATTTGTCACTGTTTGATCTTCCCGTGTAGCGATATTATGATATAATTAATGAACCACCAACAAACAATTGGGGTCTAGCCAGGTGCTTATTAAATTATGTATTTGTTATATTTTTTCGTAAATATCCACCGTCTGAAACTCCACACACAATGTCTCGACTTAAGGTGGAAAATACTTTGAACTACTTTTCTTGTTGTTTACCTATTGTAAAAATGTAAGCTTTTTAGTTCTTTTTCTTATTTTAAACTAAGTTAGTCAAGGCCAGTCGTGGCGCAGAGGCACGAAGCGTCACTGTAAGCACGACTGATTGTAGGTTCTATACCCATTCGAGTTGTTGATATATTTAATATTTAATTTTCTTCGATCTGATGTCCGAGGCAAAGCATAGCGTTGAGTTCCGCCACTTAACACGTAATTTCTCCAGAATTCGACAGAAAGTGGGAAACAGAGTATGCGGGATAAAGCGTGAAGTTTACAAAAAACGAAGTCAGTTAGTCAATCAACAGGAAATATCTTTATATTGGGTCAAAATTAATGATCTCAGAATCGTAACACTAAAATCTTTCTACGCTCCGAACGATATTAGCGATTTACATAATAAATAATTCAAGTCATCTAGATTGTCTTTAAATCGTATATATTCACTGAAAAATATTTTAGGAAGATGACAAAACAGTAATACAATTTATAAGTTCATATCGTCGACATCAAGCAATAGATTTTGCATCATTGGAACCTAAGAAAATTATCATTTTACGTAAGTTATTATAATATTCGGTCTAAATTGCGAATCCAATAGGTTTTAAATGAAATAATATATTATAAATAAAAATTCCATGTAAATGAAGTTACGGTCATAAAGTACCACATAATACGTTTGTATTATGTGATACAAACATAACTATTTAAAAAGGCTTACATTATTAAATATTTTTATATATTGTAAATACAACATTTTAGCAAAATTATTATACGACCGTGTAATGCGCTTCTGTAATTGTGGCTCACGGCCAACAAAATTAATTCATGAACAGAAATCGCTACTCATTTTAGTGTATGTTTTACATATTAAATATACATAAGATTGTATTTTTAATATTTAAAATTATTACTTATATACTTAGGAAATTGAAAATCATGTTTTTGAAAACGTATGCAAATCTAAACGAAGCGGGATTTGCAACTGCGCTTTCTGGAAACTGTCAAAGCGCTTTGCCCGCCAAGCCATGTTTTCTACATATAAATGCGTTGTAACTCTTTTACGTTTATTACCACTTATTTTTGTTATTACGCTTGAACAGTTTCGAAGAGACGCCGGTTCGAATCTGGCTTCAGTAACATTTTTTTTTATAAGGATGTTAGAGGCTGTCGTGGCGTAGTAGGACAGCTTGACTCTAGGTCTTCTCTGACTACCCTATTATTGGGAAGAAAGCTCGAAACTGTATATAAAAATGTTGATTTTCAATATAAATTGTTCACTTTTCATGTTTTCTCACTGTAATTAATTAATAATGGTGGTAGTTAAGCGCAGGCGTTCATACGTCAACCAGACAGAAGTTAATGTCGCTATATGTCACAACCGTGCTCCCAACGCCACTACGCTAGTCATATTAGAATTGCCGTCACTCATATGCTGCAAGACGGACAATAAATTGCGTTTGAACATTAATTGTTTTATCTGCAAGCTATAGTACATAATATATGGTTTGAAAGATTAATGTCCTCTTTTATGCTTACGCATGCCCTTTTTTGGTGGCAAAACTTATAGTCTTAATTAAATATCTTGTATTCATGTTTTCGGCCATATATTTTTATTGTTAAACGCGCTTCATAATCGCATCAGCTTCATGTCATCAGGTAGTCGGAGAATATGGCACTCTGTTCTCCACCTCGTGCCCAAATTTAAGAAATTGTGTCTTCAGTTGCAGAACTTAACACCATGTGATATTGAGTTCTGAGCTCTGTCTTAGCGGAGGAATTATTTACTTGAATAAGGCACAAACAGGCAATAGTATTTACCGTCAAACACCCACTAAGGTTCAATGACCTCGGTAAATAAAGGGCAGCACCAATAATACTAATTGTATAATATTGAATAATAATTTTCCAGTTCATTATAATGTGAAAATAAATCAAAAGTACTTATAGTTAAGTAGGCGACAAACCAAATAGAAACTTTTCATGTTTACTTCATTTACTGTTACTAAGTATTCACTACAAATTGTAAGAACCTAAGTAAACAAAAAAGCAACCATCCTGTGTGAACACCCTAAAATTTCTCTATTGCCCTTCATGAGGTAACTTAAGCAAAGAGCAAATAGTTGATTTTTAGTTGTTTTTTTTTTACGGATGAACTTAAAGTTAAGCTTTTAAATAGGTCATTTAACTTTTTGAATGTAATACAAAATAATTAATGAAAAATTGATATTTATATTACTGTTAATATCCAAATACGTAACAGTTACTGGTTTCAGCTGGTGTATTCCTTAAAAAAACCTCTAAAAACGGATATTGTGAGAAATAGTAAATAGTGCCGTGCCAATGGTGTGTTATTTTTAACTATAATTATATTAAAAATATTTTAAGAAAACATTTTATGATCTGAACGCAGTGGGATTCGAACCGCACTTTTTGGAAGTATTATTATAATACAACTTTGACCGTCCGTCCAAACTCTCCAACCCCTGAATCTTGTTTTCTACATCCAGCTGCGTGCTCATTACAATTTATTTTTATTTCTTTTAAACATTTTTAAAGTGTTATTCCACACTTAGGAAAATTGAAAAAGACATTTAAAGAAAACGTATAAGAATTTCGACGCAGCGGCTAGTAGAACGCATGGCTCAGTGGTGAGAGCGCCTGAACGGTATTCAGGAGGCGCGGGTTCGAATCCCGCTGCGTTCAAATTTTTATACGTTTTCTTTAAATGTCTTTTTCAATTTTCCTAAGTGTGGAATAACACTTTAAAAATGTTTAAAAGTATTTAATAAATAGCATTCTCTCTTGCCAAATGATTGTTCGTAGAATAATCTTTGGGTAGCAGAAATTTGTAAAAATCTCTCTACAGAGATGCTAACAACATAAATAAGTTGTAATAAAGCGTATAAGAATTTCGACGCAGCGGCTAGTAGAACGCATGGCTCAGTGGTGAGAGCGCCTGAACGGTATTCAGGAGGCGCGGGTTCGAATCCCGCTGGGTTCAAATTTTTATACGTTTTCTTTAAATGTCTTTTTCATTACAATTTATTTTTATTTCTAGCATCACTGTAGATATCATATAAAATCAACTCAAAATTGTAATAATCTTAAAAACCGTAAACCGGTTTGTACGATTAAGGCACTTTTTACTTATTTCATATAATTTATTAACTTGTAAATGTAAATTTGTACAACATTTTTTTTCCTTACGTTTTCATTATGCATGTTATTGAGCTCGATAGTCACGCTCACACAGTTATTATTTTTAAACTAACGAAGAAATTTACATTTCGCTTTCGTATTTTAGGACCTAAGCTGCATGCAATGGATTAGGGGTTTTTTTCATTTTCCACCCGAAACCGAGACTGCGTATCCAATAATAGAATTCGCTGAACTCGCTTAGTGCTACCAAAACGGAATAATTGCAAATATTCCAATGTACTCTCTAACTGTCGTATTTGTTCTTAACCCGCCACGACTGCCTTGTGTAAAATATTAAATCTAGCTTTTCTCACTACTCTATACTAGCTTTTCCCGCATCTTCGTCCGCGCAGAAATGAAGGTCTCACAACTGAATTTCAAGTTTGTAGCATCAAAAATAAATTTACCAGAGCCTTTAGACTTTCTTCGTTCGGCTCCGTCGCAAAATTCATTCTTAGTGAACGTCTACATGTATACTATAAACGAACTATAATTCTACAACTATATTAATTATAACTGCCTCCCTTTCATATTTCGTTGTACGTCAAGCTTTGATCGATATTTTCTGATGAGTGATCTTTTTCTTTTATAATCTTAATAGATTGTTTTTAAAAATTTTTAAAGTGTTATTCCACACTTAGGAAAATTGAAAAAGACATTTTAAAGAAAACGTATAAAAATTTTAATTCGTTCAAATTTTTATACGTTTGTTGAACGCATGGCTCAGTGGTGCTCTCACCACTGGACGCCTGGACGGTTCAGGAGGCGCGGGTTCAAATCCCGCTGCGTTCAAATTTTTATACGTTTTCTTTAAAATGTCTTTTTGATAGATTGTTTTTTCACCAATTGAAATAAGTAAATATAGTCAAAATTTAAAACCGCATTAGTTATTCATTTTAAAGCATAAATATTAATTTTCAAGGCTTATCAAACTATTCTATTTGTATTTCCTTATTTAGTTTAGCTTCTATTTATATTTCATTATTTGCAACTTTTATTTTTTCATAACATGTAGAGTTAGCCTGTAATTGAGACATATGTAACAATGCATGTATAAATTTTATATACTCCAATATATTCGTAGTATGTAACGTTGGCTTCCTAATAAGTAAAATAAAACAAAAATAAATTTATGTATCTCGAAAAAGGTGTATAATGTAATAATATTAAAATAGTGAATTTAACCGGCTTAGAGCTGGCATAATATTAAAAAAAGATTATAAGAATAATACATATTCATTTCATTTTTACATTATGTCACTTTGTGAATTTTTTAAAAATATTTATTATACATTACAATATTTAAAATAAACATTTTTACTATTTATCAAATAATTATTGGAAATGGAAAAGAAACAAGTGACCTATTGCACAGACTTGGAAAAGTCTGTAATCACTAGTAACTTTGAGCGACGAGGCTGGGTTCAAGTAGGACCTGAAGAAGAATGGAATTTTTACTGGTCTTTTACACAAAACTGTCGCAGTTTATTTAGTATAGACAGCGGGTATAGAATGACTGACAACCAAATAATTAACCACTTCCCAAACCACTACGAGCTGTCTCGTAAGGACTTACTGGTTAAAAATATTAAACGATATCGTAAGGAGCTAGAACGAGAAGGTAATCCTGTAGCTGAAAAATCTGAATTGATTTTACCTAATGGACAAACAGTTATTAGGTACACACACCTCGATTGGATCCCGGTTACTTATGTTTTACCTGCCGATTATAATATGTTCGTTGAAGAATATCGCAAATCACCCCAAAGTACTTGGATCATGAAGCCCTGTGGAAAATCACAAGGGGCCGGCATTTTCTTAATAAATAAGCTTTCAAAACTTAAGAAGTGGTCCCGTGAAGTGAAAGCTCCATTACACCCGCAACTCGGAAGTAAGGAAAGTTACGTGATATCGCGATATATTGACAATCCCCTTTTGATTGGGGGTAAGAAATTTGATCTGAGACTATATGTTTTGGTGACTTCATTCCGACCCCTCAAAGCTTACTTATTTCGACACGGCTTCTGTAGATTTTGTACCGTGAAATATGATACTAGCGTGACAGAGTTGGATAATATGTACGTTCACTTGACAAATGTTAGCGTACAAAAGCACGGCGGTGATTATAATAGCTTACATGGTGGCAAAATGAGTATTCAAAATTTTCGCCTATATTTAGAAGGTACGCGCGGGCGTTCCGTGACCGATAAATTATTCGCTGACATGCAATGGCTGATAGTCCACTCTTTAAAAGCTGTTGCGCCCGTAATGGCCAACGACCGCCATTGTTTTGAATGTTACGGATATGACATTATTATAGATAATCAACTGAAGCCGTGGCTCGTTGAAGTGAACGCCTCCCCTTCTTTGCAATCTACGACGCATAATGACAGGATATTGAAATATAAATTGATCGACAATATAATTTCTGTTGTGGTGCCGCCAGACGGTATTCCCGACGCTAGATGGAATAAAACTCCAAGCGACGAAGCTTTAGGTGACTTCGACGTACTGATTGATGAGGAGCTAATGGAGAGGGAAGACACAACTTCACGCTATAATAAAAATCGGCTTAGAATAGGAATTTATTAGGCTACTTTTATTATAATAGTCTACTTTTTTATGTTTGTGTTGCAGAAAATGAAATATAAGTAAAAATATCACAAAACAATCATAAAGTTTGTCACAAATTCTTTATATAAATAAAAATAAAACAGTAACTATACGTCAACAGCGTTTTTACTTTAGTTTACTTGTAATATAAAACATATCAGCAATTTTATGATAAGACAACTTTTACGAGCCATTTATTTTTAGTCGCGCTATGAGCTTAAGTTTATCGATACTTCGAAACTATAAGTCCTTTATTATTTACAAGTTCAAACGAATACAATAGCCCGTTATTATTTACAAGTATATAAAAATACTCGGCAGCCCTTAATCGTTAACTTATATCGCGCGTCTAGTTTTTTAACACTTACTTATTATACAACTTTTAACATTTTAAAGTGCTATATATCCTTAAGAAGTTGAAAAAACAAACCTTTTTATAAAACGTATAAAAAAGTCGAGCAACAGAATTCGAACCCACGCCTCTTGGAACCGTTATCCCAATCGTTAATTATTTGTTATTGACCAGTCATTTTAATATTATGTAGGTATGTGTAGTATGAGTAAACTAAACAAAGTTACGTAAAATCTTTTAGAAGTTCAACAACCGCGTTTTTTTAAAAAAATTGAGGGGGACCTGAGAAAACTTTGTTATAAATATTTATATTCTTTCAAATAGATTTCGACCCTGCAAGTATTATTTTTTCTAAGTTACAAGAAAATCTCATATGAATTATATAAAGTGGCCAGTCGTGGCGCAGTAGCTCATACGTGTGACTGTAAACGACTGGTTGTGGGTTCGATTCCCACTCGAAGAGTGGAAATATTTAATATTTCCATTTTCTTCGCTCTGGTGTCGAGGTAAAGCGCGGCGTTAAGTTCCGCCACTTAACACGCAATGCCTCCGAATTCGGCGGAAAGTGGGGAACGGAGTGTCTTAACACTAGGTTCCCTCTGCCTACCCTGCTGTGAGCGGGATATAGCGTGAAGCTATTTATTTTATTTTTTTTTAATTGTATAAATTCATCACATTACGTGTTGAGTAACAGAACTCAGCATCGCGCTTTGTCTCATCAGAACAGAAAAATGAAAATAATTTATATATAATCGTTCCTCCGAGCGGGTATTGCACCTGAACCTCCAAATACGAGACATTGTGTGCTAAGTGGCGGATCTTAACGCCGCGCTTTGTCTTAGGTAACGAAGTGGAGAAATAAATATAATATATTGGCCAGTCGCGGCCCAGTGACACAAGCGTGTGACTGTGAACGACTGGTTGTGGGTTCGATTCCCACTCGAGGAGTGGAAATTATATTTTAGGTACACAATTATACATGTAATATGTACCTACAGTGTAAATTTTATCGAAACATACCAAGACCATTAACACAGAATATTAAGCAATATGCAGATTCGCTATTTGCAATGCAATCACATGGTACATCGGTACTCCCAATCTTTATTAACTTTCAGAATGAATTCGCTAGTGCTGTGCCAAGTTAGCTACTCAGCACCTATTAAACCCACAAATACTCTAACAGTCTATACAATCAAAAAAATGTATGAATATTTTCCAATATTTATCATTTTTTTAATAAAACTAAATTAGTTTAAATATATTTGTTTTACGTAGCGAATTTGAATCATAGAATGATATACATATATCACATCATAGTCAGTCCTTTACATATACATATATAGTCACATAGCTGCTGCTATGCGCTATAGTCACACACTGTGCTATGACGGTATTTTGCTTTGTTTATAATTTTATTTATGATTGTACGTCGTCTAAGTATACTTAGAAGACGTACAATCACAAGGTAATTCAGGCTATTAAAGAGACTAGGTGAAAATATAGGAAGACAGAGGGATTATTAATCATTTAGATTCTACTGATTTTGTGCGAAGCCTAAAATAGAATTAGGTTAGTCATGTATTGAAATTTATTAATGGTTGAATAGTCCACACCAAAATGGAAAATACCTCGTGCTGCGAGAAAAAAGGGCAATAGGCGAAGCATGTAACTGAAAAAACTTAAATCTCATGTAAATAGCCCATTTATGGGTTAATATAAAATAACATGAAACCTAAACATTTAATTTGTAAAATTATGCGTAAATATTAGTGTCCGACCGAAACTGAATTTTCAGCCGAAACCGAAACCGAAACCGAACCTTCGGTTCTGACTTCAGTTTCGGCCGAAACCGAAACCGAAACCGAAACTGCTGATGACGTCATAAAATTTGAATAATATGTAAAAAAAATACATTTTTTACGCTTTCAAAATTACACGTGCATTTGAATTATTGTGATTGCGTTGATTTGATTATATATACTAGCGGAAATAATTAAAGAATCATAAAAAAAACAATTTATTTGAGGTTTTCCAAGTGACAGTGAGAGGTTTCCTCAAAAATAGTCGCATTGAAATAAAAAAAACATTTTAAAGCTTAAAGTGTCTAGTTTTGAGATCTTAAGATGAAAAATGTCTTCAAACGACGTGTTCCTATCTATCCTGATAAATATTGAAAGAGAAAAAAAAACAAATTTTTCAGTTCATTTTTTTTCTAAAAAGTTGAAACATTTTTTCAACTTGACCACTATATGGATCGGATCACTTGTTAGTCTAGACCTATGCCAGTTCTCTTTACCCAAGTCTCCTAGGGATTTACATAGAGGTTTTTTGAGCCGTTGCGCAGGGACCTGTGGGTTATCAAGGCCCTCGGTCGCCACTTAAGATTGGCAACACTTGTGTTAATAGGTATTTCTTTACAAAAAGGTTTTCACCTTTAACGTGTTCACCTGTGCATTTCTTGCAGAGAAATTTATGTGCTAATTTATGATAAGATTTACATTATATATATATTCATATTACCTTATTGACTATATACTGCGTAACATTTATATAGAAAATGGTTATGTTTAAATAATATTAAGGCAAGCCTCCAATATAGTAACTAGCCCAGGGCTCGCAAAGTATCAATCAATTATAGGTATTCGACCCCTGAAAGGAGCCACACTTATGCGAACAGACACATAGTTGCGTTACAGACTAACAGGGATAGTTCATTTAATCTGTCGTCAGCAGTTCATAGTATTCTCATCATTAATTTAAATATATTAAAATTTACTACATCTTAAGATTAGGTTGACAAGCTATAAAAGCACTCAAAAGTATCTAAGCTACGTGAAAATTCTTGAGTACGTCATGAGTTTCGGCATTGCCGAAGGTTCGGCAGCTTTTTTGCCGAAACCGAAACTACGGCCGAAACTACATTTTTTTGCCGAAACTTGCCGAAACCGAAACCGAAACCGAACCTTCGGTCGGACACTACAAAAAATATTAAAGTATAAATATTTAAAAATAATTTTCTATGAGAGACAAAAACGTAATGATAATTCCATGAATAGCAAAAAAGACTACATTCAACTAAGAACAGATTATGTCACATAATTTCTGAATTTTTCACTCTTAAATCCTTTTCCTATAACATGAGCCTACATTTGGAAGTCTGTAATCGTTAACCTTAAGACGGCAATGACAAAATTCAATTTGCATTTTTATACAAAAGAAAACGAATATGACGAATAAAGTATCCCTATAGAAATACATGAAGAAAATATTATTTTCCGAGGAAACTAACATTGAGAATTCAAAATCCAGTTTGAGGAAACCAAATAATAATATAGCGTAGCAAGAAATTAATACAAAGAGGTAAAGAGGTCGATAAGTCTAAAACTATAAGTGTTACTCTTGTAGTTTATAACACCCTTGTTTGTTATAAAGAAGCTAAACTTAATAAAATACTTACTTTATATAAGTATTAGCGGCCTGCTTGCGGCTTCGCCGCGTGAAGTATATTGCGATCCTCGGGGGTGGATTTTTGAAAAATAAAGTAGCCTATGTTTGAACCTTGGAATTTCAACTATATTTATGCTAAAATTCATTAAAATCGGTCAGGCGTTTTAGGTTTTTTATATAAACTTTCATCACCTATTTCAATCCTTTAGAGGTGGATTTTTGACCCTGGGTTTTTTACTACTTTCATTCTAAATTTCATCTTAATCGGACCCGTAGATTAGCCGTGAAAGCGTGACGGACAAATAGATACACTTTCTCATTTATAATTTAAGTATGTATGGATTATATTTTACAAATCAGCAGAACGTTTTTTTCCCGCATGACAGAGTATGCAGAGAGAACCTAGTGTAGAACAATCCGTTCTTTACTTCGAGTGCATACTGTTCTAAAACCAATCATAGCAAATATTAAGTTTTCAGTGAAAATAAGTAGATTATTAAAGCAATGAAAATTACCATCATCATTACTAATGCTTCACACGTTATTCCATTACATTAATTTAATTATCGTTTGTATCGCTGATATTCCGATTTCATATTGAAATTTAACGCACCGGTGATTTTATTCGCTACAGCGTCGATTGTATGAATAAATTAGCTTAATTCTATTACACGTGTCTAATGAATTATATTTTTGTAGTTGACTGGTACTGGACTGGACTGAAATTGATAGGGATGTAAGTTTCTTTATTATGTCTACGAAAGAGATTTTCTTTTACTTTAGATTTTCTCCATCTAAGGCAAAACTTAGATAGAGAGAAACTAGTGTAAAAACACTTCGTTCTTCAGTTTCTATCGGAATCCGAAACGTTGCGGGTTCAGCGGAAAAACTCAAAGTTGCGCTTAATCAACAAAGACGATCACCACAAACTATGTACATGCAACGCTTACAAATTATGTACATGCAACTGAAACAAAAACCAATAGATGCAGATAAGATAGCTGCAGATCTCAGTCGCAATGAACATATCTGTAATGCCTTGCATCTTATCACGGTACCCTCATCAAGATGACAATTACAACCCGAGCTTATGCTATATGTTACATTTTAATGTGTTTTTGTGTAGTTTTTACAATTAATATGAGGGAAGTAATTAATTTGATTATAATAAAAAACAGCGTCAGCAAAAGCTTTTTCCCGCACAACACGATGTCAGAAAGTTTCAAGTGACAAAACACTCTACTCTCCACATTGCACTCTTCTCCGTCTGAGATTGAGACATTGCGTGTTAAGCGGAAGAACTTAACGTCGCTATGTCTATGTTATCAGAGCGGAGAAATGAAAATAATATATAATCATTTCTCGTGTGGAAATTAAACCTACAGTCATCGCGTTTACAATCAGACGCTGTCCCACTGCGCCATGACGGCTTCTAATAAAATAATTCAGTTTCCTAATATCAAACGACACAATTATTAAATATTAAGTTAAAAAGAGCTTTAAATCTCTCGCTTTTTATGTTTTCTTTTAATATACACAATGTCCGTCGCAATTGGCCAAACCTACAATTCAAGATAGCATAGTGTGCTACGGCAACTCCATCTGTCTTCTTTTCGTTGAATGTTTAAATACATTTCCGCGAAAAATACTTAAATAAAAAAATTGTAAGCAAAAAGAAATCCAGTGACCATTTACGCTTTGGCTACAATCAGTTTATCAGATATTGGACACATCACATGCGGTTCTCCTTTCCGTTTATTACATCCTATTTTCTTTTATACACGATTCGAATCAATCTGCGTAGATTGAAATTTCACAAACTTGGTTTGCGGAATTGATTTGCAGCTTAGGAGGATAACAAGAAAAACAATGCACATACCGTACCAAGAACAGAGATCGCTTATAGATGTTTTTATCAAAAATCTAATTTATTTATTTACTTTAAAGTTTTTACATGATTAGTTTAGAGGAATAGTCCGGTTACTTAATTTTTTATAGTTTTGGAATTTTAACACAACTTTCTAACTTGTTAGGTCCCGTTTTCTAGAGAAAAGGAGAAAACTAAGTCTTGACATATCTAAGTCAACTCTGACTACCTGCTTTGCGAAGAAAAGCGTAAAGTTATAAAGTTATAATTTATATAATAACGAGAACAACTAACATAAGTTGACAGTAAAAATTTATAATGACGTAAATAATTGTAAAAAATACTTATATCATCAAACGGATACAAGTATATAACAGTATGGCTAGTAAATATTTTCATGTTGTATTTATATTTTAAGCGGTTTTTGTAATGACATTAAAAAGGGATATGAAATAAAGAAAGGACTTCACTTTCTGCCAAAGAGGGGAAATTCGCAAAAATAACAAAGTCGTATACAGTCTTATAATATATTTAAAAGATTTCATGTAAAGTTACTAGTGCCAAGATAAACGCTGCTACGGTGTAATTATATCGATTTATGTAAAGAGAGCTCGTTTTAACATCAGGATTAAAGTTTTACTACTACCATTACCGACCATTAAAATGTCGTCGTGGACGCAAAAAGACTGCGATTGAAATAAAGATCAGTAAAGCTATTTATTTTAAATTTATTTACATTTGCGACGTTATTTAAATAGCTACCTTTATACTGATAACCTTGTTAACTTGAATAATACGTGTATATTTATTATCTATATTAAATCTTGAAGGAAGGTTTTTTGTGAATATTATACAGATTTCCTATGAAATTTCGCATAGTTAATATATGTTTTAATATGGAAAGTAAGTGAAAAAGGCAGTATTTCTTATTTTATTTGCTAATCTTGATGCGTAGCTTTGAGTTCTGCCACTCGACATACAATGTCTCAATTTTGGGCACAAAATGAAGAATGGAATGTCTTGACACTACGTTACCTTTTGATGGGGAAAAGCAAGATATCAATCGGCAAATCTATAGAGATCTTATTACACTATTTCTTATCAGAACGTGCTACCGATTACTTATACTTATGGTATATATGCTCACCTAGCGGCATTAAAACCTGTAATCATCAACACGTAGTCATCAGTTATATTTATTAATAACATATATAATATTAAGAAAATACAGGTTGGTTGAATACATCGTGATATTCAGTATGCTAACAACAATCAATATCCGTAACTTTATTCATTATTCAGTGTTAACTATCTCAAGTTCTCTTGTAATCTGAAGCAACAGTAACTTGCAGTTCGAAACATTAAATAGATTTGGTTTATCAACAAGTTCGCTCACATTCACAATAATCAAGAGTTCATTGGATTAGCCTAATAATTATATAATAAATGTAAGTGATTCAGATGATATTTAAAAGAACTTATTTTTTTTATAAAACTACTAGCGACCACCTGCAACTTTGCTTGCGCAATTACACAATTTTAAAAACAACTTTCATTTCCTATTTCAACCTTTAGGGGTAGGTTTTTTAAAATAAGGAGCCTATTTTCGATTTTAGTCTTCTGCCATCTTTATTTCATTTATTATTTCCTCTGAATTTCATTCGAATCAGGCCAATAGATTAGCCGTGATAGCGTAACAGACAGACGACCAAAAACGAGACAACTTTCACATTTATAAATAATATTGGTACGGATAATATTTGATCCCCGAAAATCCGTTTAAGTTTTCTTTATGACTTCTATTATTATGATTTCAATTTACCATAATTACTGGTAAACTTCAGTCTAACATTACAATAAATTTCTTGAAAAATACATTCGGATTGAATTGAATATTTGCACTGTCACTTCAGGACATTACGTAATGTCTTTGTAAAGAATTTTACCAGATAATAAAAACATAGCGTTTCTATGTTCGATAATAAGATTTAAATCCTTGAAAGACAAACTACATTTAGAAATATCACCGCAATCATGAGCAAATCGCCACACGTCATCCTGTCACTGTCCAGCTAGTTCAATGTTGCGAATTAATTAAAGAACCTACTCGACGCAGACTAATTAGAGACTTATCAGTTGCTCACATCCTCGTTTTAACTACATTTCAATGTTTGGCTTAACCTGAAGTTCGTAGCGAAGATATGTAATATATTCATGAAAGAGCACTGTATAAATTTTATTTTTATATATTAATTAAGTATTTTCCTCGTAGGCCGAGAGAATCTAATGTCAAGGCAATTCTAGCTTCACGCTGTATCCCGCACACAGTAAGGGGGAACCTAGTGTTAAGACACTCCGTTCCCCACTTTCCGCCGAATTCGGAGGCTTGCGTGTTAAGTAGCGGAACTTAACGCCGCGCTTTACCTCGACACCAGAGCGAAGAAAATGGAAATATAATTTCCACTCCTCCAGTGGGAATCGAACCCACAACCAGTCGTTTACAGTACACGCTTGTGCCACTGGGCTACGACTGGCCACCATAAAATTCAAATATGGAATTCAAAATAATTCAAATATAATAATTCAAAAAATATTTTGAGTGTGGAATCAAACTCACAACTAATCAGTCAGCCAGACGTTTTCCCGTTACACTAAAAGAGGGCTTGAACCATATTACGTCAAAATAGAATTTATTGATATTACAATGATCTTATCAATTTAACATTCTATAATTTTAATCAAAACAGAATTATTTAAAATATTATTTTCATTAAAATAATCTTTGGAATTCAAGAACTCATTGAAATTAAACAGAAAATTTAGTTACGCTACAGTATAGCAAGCTCTGAAGGGCGCTCTAAAGGTCTTAAATGGGGACCTTTTACGGTTTGTATAAATCCGTCAATGTGAAATCGTTTTGTGAATGCCTCAATCGAAAAGTAATTTCTCAAAGCAATAGTATTTATTGAAATTGTAAGACGAGGTGAGGCTTATGGAGACAAAAATATTTATATATAAAGATTTCCGCTTAGTTTTCTTCTACAATTTACTTTCTATTCAAAGTAAAAATTTGTAAAAATTATGTGTAATATTTATGTATTTTATTTTTACGTGTAGTTCTTAAAAGCTTATTTTAGAGCTTTTTTCATTTTTTTCAACTTCAGACTAAAATTAGTCTGAATGTTATTTATAAATTTTTAGATTATCATTCGACTATTTTAATTACTTACATACGTTATATCAGAACATTATTGGTTTTAATTAGTAACTTGAATGTGGCTTCGTCCGTGTGGAGTTTTATAAAATTATAACTCTAAAATTAAATCTTAGTAACTTCTTATTTCATGAACCATCTGTCAGTAAAAATCCTATCAAAATGGGACTAAGTCTTCAAGAAAAACTAGCCGGAACAACAACTTACCGACAAATATACACGGAGAAAAATGTTCAAAATGTTATTTTTGTTTATTCACCTTGTATATATACATAATATGTATGCATTTAGTAGAAAGCGAGCACATATTCCATTTTTATTTATTTGCAGCAAAGGAATCCAAATTCATAGTAAATTAATTTTAAAATTGAGCTCCTAAACGTTTTTACTTGAAAGACTACAGAAACTGACTTTTTATATAAAGCAAGAAGTATAAGTTTCTATACACTATGATGTCCTATAGAAGTGTTTATGTAAAGCTGGTATGCCCTTTCAAGACGAACAAATGGTCGCTATTTAAGCTTTCCCTTTCAGACCTTCCCTGTCAGTAGTTAGGCACACTCAAGCGCTTTACGCCGGATTATTTGAAACCTTTGTACACAGAAAGTATAAGGGAGCTTATGAAGGTAAGGTGTTTAACTTAACGGGTTGCTACCTCATATTTCCTCTTTTTAAATACTTATGAAAGAATTTTATCTTTTTTGTATTCGTATTATGCTTATATTATTTCTTATAAGCTGAGTTCCGACTTTGTCCGTGTGGAATATAGCAAAAGACTTAATAATAAAATAAGCCTTGAGCCTAAATTAGTCCTTATTACATCACGAACACAACGCTAAACGTTGTCGTAGGTACTAAAGTGAATAAATGTATAAAGTCATTCCTCTGAGCGGGAATTGAACCCACACACATCGCGATAACACTCAGACGGTCTCCAAATGGGCCACAACGGCTTCTTTACTCTTCATTGTTGTTGAATTTCCTACCTTTTCCATTTAGTAAATGAATAAGAATAACAAAATAAAAAGGTATTGTGCAACTTTATATATCTTTATACTCAGTTATAATCAGCATAAACTACTTTTCCAGCGTGCGCCATGTTTCTACTAAATAGAGCTTTTGAGAAAACATTTCGCACACAAGCAACATAATAAACTAGCTTACTTATCGACTTCGCTCGCCCTAAATTTGGCGATTCTTGGTAAAACAAAGTTACGTTCTCTGTGACATATTATAATATAAAAAAAATGATGACGACAGCGATTTGTGGATAAAAATATGTGACTGATCCTTACATCTTCAAACGTTAGTTACGTATATATAATAAAAATTATAATTGTCTTAAAAATAATTAAATCGTAAGACCGTTATTGCCTAGTAGGACAACTGCCCTTAGATGCGATGATTTTGGGTTTGATTTCCAATCATTTTCACGTCTTCTAACTGGTACCTAATATAAGCGCCGCGCTGAGTTCTGCCAGTCAATACGAAACATTTCGATGTCGGGTGATAAGTAGAGAAGGAAGTGACATGACACTAGATTCTCTCTGACTACCTGGCTTTGCGGGAGAAAGCGGATTAAAAAAATAAAACTTAAATAGTACACATATGGGGTACGCACAACAACTTACGTGCATGAGGCCATTATAACTCTATGATCAATTATTTCTAAGTCAGTTCAGTCAATTAAAGCACTATATAATTAGAAGTTAAAGGTCAACTGATTTTATTATTAATTCTACTAGATATTATCTAGATAATATTATTTAATTCTCTCTGACTACGCCGCAAGGGATACATCGTGAAGCTAAAAAAATAATATTATTTTTCTATACAATTTTATTTTATCCTCGCATGGTTCAAAAAGAACTATTATTCCTTAGGAATAATAAGTTGCTGTTAAGACATTTATAAGTTACAATTAAAAGTAAATCACCTTCACGTTTTTCTCCCATAATACGGTAGCTAGAGAGAACCTAGTGTGACAATACTCTGTTATCCAGTTAGCGCCCGAAATTAAGGCATTCCGGCGAAACACAACGCCACATACCAGATGGAGAATTTAAAATGATATATAATCATTCCCCCTAGTGGCATTCGAACCCACAACCATCGTATTTATACACTTCCATTGGTTTCTCGTGTGGTTCCATTGTAATCCATTTTCTGCTTTCCTGTGCTAGCATGGAACACATTTATTATGATAAGTTTCTTCGGGTGCTCATAAATTTACTCGCTCTGTTGAACATTCGCCTAAGATATATAAAGAGAATATCTCGATTAACATAAAATGACACCACCAACTTGAGCAAGGACCGAATACATCTTGAGTACACACGCATTATAGTTTTGTTAACGTTTAATGCTTTTACGATATCAATATTTGGCGATAATAATTAGACATGTGGCGATTATTAGATGTGTGGTGACTCGTAAGCGCTATATTAATTTGTTTTCTAAATATTTCTTGTGCTTTTTCGATTTCAAAATAATTAAAAATATATAAAAAAACTTGATACAATAAGATTATACGTCTAGACTAGACTGTAATTCTATAAATTATGTGAAGTAACTGGAGGCCGTTGTAGTGCAGTGAGACAACGTTTGTCTGTAAACACGTTGAGGATTACGGTTCGATTCTCGATGAAGCACGAGACTTTATTTAAATAATTTTAATTTTTTTTGTTCATACTTGAGTTTCATCATTTACTATAACGGAGATAACGGAGTTCTCTCTGATTACCCTGCTATATATACATCTGTACATGTTTACACAATTATAAATAAATTTGAGCTGATTTAAACTATGTATAGAATTTTATACGGGAGCAATAACATACATTTGGCTGCTAAGTTTATCGCTAGAGTATTACGTAAATGGGTAGAAATAACTATCCGGCGGTCTTGTATTCCATAATGACGCGAGCCGCAGCAAGTCAAGCATACTTAAATATAATTGTACTTGGTTTTAGTAACTTAAATATTATACCAACGGAGTACTTAAGTTGTATAGTTTTCAGTGCACACTTTGAAGTTCTTTATTTCATTCGGATTATTTTAGGTGTAGCGTCCGACTGTTATCGTGACTGGTTTTGGGTTACAACCCTCTTGGTAGAATGGAGGATCACTATTTGAATTATATTTAAGTTAACTTTATTTATTTACTTTGATAACCTCGATAAAGCGCGGCGTTGAATCATGTATATTATACGCACAAGATCTCTATTTCGGACGGAAAATGAAGCACAGAGTGTCTTGACACTAAATTCCAATTATTTTAGACAACGCGAGAAAAGCGTAAACTTACACTTATTTGGCTACCCCCACTTAAGTTGAAAAAAAAAACTCTTTCTCTATCAATGTGATATTACATACTATACAAGGAAATATTATCAATTTTGACCCAATAAATATAAGATCGGGCTTACGAACACTAAGATCGACTTTTATAGATACGTTTCAAGTGCTCGTTAGCAGGTATCCTCAATGTAATACATGTATCAAATCAAAAATATAAACCGAGGCCAAATATGAGTGCCATATTACAATTTTTATATTGGAATTGGTTTATTGCAATAGTGTATTAATGACTTGAAGTAAATATATACATAATGTTATGACATATAAAACTAGAGCAAAAGATGTATAATGTTGTGTATAATTATACCCAATAGAAATAAGAACAAAACTGATAAAGAATGGACCAAAGTACTCGTTGATAATATTTTTTGTCATGATCTTTTTAATTATTAAGAATATGAGCCATCGATACGTATATACTGCATGCAGGTTGGTCCTTCCAATAAACTTTTCTTCAGTTTCACAATTTTTATCCTGCATATCAGAATACTCAGAGAGAAGCTATTTTCAAGAAACTCCGTCCACTAGCGCATTGCGCTTTATCACTTTGATCACAAGAGCGGGGTAAGAAAATAATTAACTTAAATTGTTAAGTTATGATAATTCCTCTGAGTAGGAATCGAACCACCAATAAATCGCAATTAAGGTCTGATACTATTCCACTGCGCCACAATGGCTTCCTATAAGATCAGAGGAAAATTAGTACCTACTATAAGTATTCTATAAAAAAATAACTATGATAAAGTTACGTGATTTTAAATGAATTAAGTGAAATTGTTCTATAATCTATAGATTTACATGCTTTGTCCTATCTGAAATAGCACACATGGATTCATGCCAAATCGTATAAAACGTAGATACTGTTATTCTTATTGAAATACTATTTTCTGAAATTGATTAAATCTAGTTTCTGATTGATTTTCCCAACATTATTGTAAAATTTTCTTTATTTTGGGAGTGTAAGTGGCTAAAACCGGACAACGTCAATACAGATTCAATTAAAACTAACAACCCGTGCCGAGTGTGTTTTACCGCAAATAAAGCAATCTACTTTACAGATTAAAAATTAATAACTTAATATTTCATTTTCATGCTATTTATATTTTAAATGAGGATTATTTGACTGCTTACAATGATAGCGGGTTTCGATCCGTTTTCACAAAGGGGAATGTTTTATGGTATTCTGTGGTGGAACATTGTTATACGTATTATATTTATCCTAACTTATTATTTTATCTTTGTTTTCCATTCTAGATAAATTAAATATCATTAAAACTCACATAAGCAATGGCTGCTAACCCCATATGGTATGGAAATTAGTAAATTTTATATAGGTATTTTTATATTACATTATAAACCATACTCCAAACTTATCATATATACCTATTTGAATAAACACAAGTTATACTATTTCAAATTTATTATCATATACGTAATTGCGAGACTACATTAGTCTCTTCAGATATAGTTTCTCTTATTGTTAGTTACAGCAGTAGTTTGTAACCACGACATCGTATAAGCCGCTATCTGCCGCTATCTGCACGACTATCTACCATTAGACTGTCACTGTGGTAAGCAGCTATACAATGAATTACTAAGCCAGCGACATGTAAGTTAAGGTATTTTCAACTTAATTACTCGAAGCGGATATATTCAATTACCCTCAACTAAATAATAATTTTGAAGTCAAGTCAAATGAACGTCGCGCTTTGTCTTAGGTACGAGGAAATTAAATGTTAAATAGGTATCATTTACTCTTTCGAGTCGGAATCCAACTTACACCCATTGCGCTTACATTCAGACGCGATCACACTGCGCCACTTATTATTTAAACATGTTTTATCTAAAATCAGTACGTATAAAATCTTAAACAAGTATAATTATTAATTTTTGTTTACTCTTCAACCGTATATAACATTTTGTAGTACAACATTGTTAACACAAAAAAAAAATATTACCAAGAATCCAGAATAAAACTGTATTTGTATAATAATGAATACAAAATGTATGAAAAAGTAAAAGCAGATAGGTTAAACAAATGATCTTTATAAATATTTGAACAACGTACATATTTATATTACGCAATAAATTTAAAGTTGTAACTTTACAGTTAATTTCTGAGTGTCCCTCAAATGTAAAGTAGGTATGTTGGGATCAGGGATACATCAGAGCCCTTCGTTTACTAACTTGTAACAACGCTTCCGAACACAAATGACTTTCTCAAACATGTATTAAGTTTACACTATAATGTAATCTATGCTTATTAGGAAATTGTTCATCACAGATCATAAGAGACAATATCTTTTCTTTATTTGAATGTAAATAATTAATTCCGTCTGACTGTGAACACTATGGTTGTAGGGTTGATTCCTTCTTGGGTCAATGAATATATTATTATTTTCCTTTCTTCGCTCTGATACTTAGACAAAGCGTGAGGTTTTTTACGCCACTTAACATGAAATGTCTCGATTTCAGGCGGGAAATTAAGAACGAAGTGTCTAAACACTACGGAAAATCACGTGAAACTGTCTTTTTACTAATTAATGTAGGATTTTGTGACCTAAAAAGGGGCTTTGGATGTTATGTTAATATACATATATCTAAAAATCGACAGTTACATTTAAATAACTACAGTAGTTTAAAATCGTTACGTTCTCACTTGCAATGGCAACAATAAATGCCGTTAACATCAAAATAGCTGCAAACACAACCACTACATTTATTAAGGCCATATCGCCGCGCGGAGTCGAGCTGAGTGCTAAAAGTTGCATGAGCTTAGTCTTTACTTCTCTGAACAAAATGGCCTGTGATTTATTTTGTTTAGCGTAAAATTTCTTTAAAAAAATTTAATTATTGCGGTTTTATTTTTTGAATTGAATAACTTTTTTACGGTTTGGTTTATGGTTTCATACTTTATGTGTTCTATATTCATTGTTGATTGATATCAAAAAGTTTATTCTTATTTTGTCAGTGTTTTTTTTTAATCCTTCTAAATTTTAAGAAAATCAAAACAAATATGTTCGTACGGTTATACATTTTTTTTCTGCTTTACAGTTTTTTCCGTACAGCAGGATTAGGCAGAGAGCTATTGTGTCCAAACACTCCATCTCCCATTTTCTATCTTAATCCGAGACATTTCATGTTAAACAGCTGAACTCAACGCTACACTTTATCACTGTATAGTAAATTTCTTCCCATATATATAGATATATATATAGATATATATATATATATATATAGATATATATATATATATATATATATATATATAGATATATATATATATATATATATATATATATATATATATATATATATATATATATATATATATATATATATATATATATATATTAATTATCATAAACATAAGCTTATATGTTTAAATGCAAGTTAATTTTTTAATAGTACAGTACAAGTGTTGTAAAGAACACGTTTTAAGATAAGCTTTATAACTCAAGCATTGATTATATAAATATTTTTTATTAAAATCATGTATTATGTTAAAATAATTAGTTCTCTATTATTTTTCTAAACTGTCTAATGTAACACGTAAAGAAATCGACATATTGTTTTCTTTTTTTTTTTTGTTTTTTTTAGCTTCACGCTGTATCCCGCACACAGCAGGGTAGGCAGAGGGAACCCAGTGTTAAGACACTCCGTTACCCACTTTCCGCCGAATTCGGAGGCTTGCGTGTTAAGTGGCGGAACTTAACGCCGCGCTGTACCTCGACACCAGAGCGAAGAAGATGGAAATATAATTTCCACTCCTCTAGTGGGAATCGAACCCACAACTAGTCGTTTACAGTCACACGCTTGTGCCACTGGGCCACGACTGGCCACTAAAATGAAATATTCATATGAACTATCATTTTATTTGTTTTGGTTTCGATACCTCTTCCGTTTTTGGGTATTTATTTTATCTTTTTAATTATCATTAGTAAACAACTAACTAACTTTACTAACTCTTAAATAACAGATAAATATCAAAATCGGCTTAAAACTAAAAATCAATAATTCTTATCATAATCTGTGCATCTATGTATAGTATCTAGGCAACTTATTATGTCAATACTGCCTTGGAAACTGTTAACAGATTATTCAGCGTGTATGTTCGCTTAAGAACTAATATCGACTGTGTTTTTAAAATTAGTCTAACATCTTATAATAATAAAACATTCACAATGAATGCGGACGCGAAAAAAGTAACCGCTAACTTATATGGCAGAGTGACAGCTCCAGTGGAACGTTTTTCGCGTTAATTTCTGTACGGACATGGAAAAGTCCGTCCTGATGAGCAATTTCGAAAGGCGTGGCTGGCATCAAGTTGGGCCCGACGATGAATGGAATTTTTATTGGGCATCCACTCAAACATGTCGAAACTTATTTAGCGTGGAAAGCGGTTACCGAATGAACGATAATCAAATGATTAATCATTTCCCTAATCATTATGAATTATCTAGAAAAGATCTTCTGGTAAAAAATATAAAATGCTATCGCAAGGAATTGGAAAGAGACGGAAATTCCTTGGCCGAAAAAGCCGAAGTCGTTTTACACGGGGGGCAAGTTGTTACACGCTACGTTCATCTCGATTTTATCCCAGTGACATTTGTTCTCCCAGCGGACTACAACATGTTCGTCGAGGAATATCGTAAATCACCACAGAGTACATGGATTATGAAACCTTGCGGAAAATCCCAAGGCACGGGGATCTTTCTTATAAATAAACTATCAAAGCTGAAAAAATGGTCGAGAGAAGCTAAGGCGCCCTTTCATCCGCAACTCAGTAAAGAAAGCTATGTTATTTCTCGATATATAGACAACCCATTGCTCATAGGTGGTAAAAAATTCGACTTAAGACTATATGTATTGGTGACTTCTTTCAGACCGTTAAAGGCCTATTTGTTTCAACTTGGATTTTGTAGATTTTGTACTGTCAAATATGACACTAGTGTAACCGAGCTGGATAATATGTATGTACATTTAACAAATGTTAGTGTACAAAAACACGGCGGTGATTATAATAGTATACATGGAGGAAAAATGAGCGTGCAGAATTTACGATTATTCTTAGAAGGCACGAGAGGTCGTGCTGTTACAGAGAAACTGTTTGCTTCTATCCAGTGGTTGATTGTTCATTCTCTTAAAGCTGTCTCATCGGTTATGGCCAATGATAGACATTGCTTCGAATGTTACGGATACGATATAATTATAGATAATCAATTAAAGCCCTGGTTGGTAGAAGTGAATGCATCGCCATCGCTAACATCAACAACTGTAAATGATAGAATAATGAAGTATAAATTAATAGATAATATTATATCAGTGGTTATCCCACCGGAAGGAATGCCGGACGTGCGTTGGAATAATGTACCTAGTCACGAAGCACTTGGCAATTTTGATTTACTCATAGACGAAGAATTAATGGAAAAAGAAGATTCTGCTAGTGTTACTGGGAGGTCAAACAAGAATAATAAGAAGTAGATAATGTTTTATAGTACAAATAAATTTGTAAGTATTTAATGTGTAGATTCTTTTTTCTCATTTTTTAAATTAAAGAAAATATAATAAATCCTGAGCTTTTATTAAAATTTAATTTAACAAATATTCATGTAATAAAACTTTCTATTATTGAGACTAAATAATCACTATTAAAGGAAATGAAAATATCATGTAACATTTTTATTAAAAAATATGAAAAATATAAATAAAATTATTATAAAAATAGAATCTCATACAAGTACGAAATATCGAAAGAGAAATTTAAAACCTTTGTATAATTCATATTTTTGTAGGGATTATAAATTTATTAAGTTTCTATTAAAATGTTTTATGTTTTAGAAGAACCCGTTATAATATTTAAAATAATAAAATTTGCTTAAGTTTTAACTTGTAGTTGTTTTCCCGTATAGTATAGTCAGAATGACTCAGTCAGTCTGACTCCTATATAGTATAGTCTCAATACCAAGTTTCCATCGTCGGCCGGAATTCGAGATATTGTGCATTAACATAAGAAACACAACGCCGCGCTTATTCAACGGAGCCGAGAAATGAGAAAAATATATGATCACTCCCGTGAGGAGGATCGACCCCGCAACCAATCGCGGTTACAGAAAAACACTAATTGACTGCACCACTATGGCGTCAAAAGTAAATGATTTAAAAAGTCTACACATAAGAGACTAGAAAGTAATTTTTAGACATAAAATTCTATATAAATAAATTATATACGAGAACGATCCCTACCATCTTTACGAAAAATATTGTAACAGAGAGGAACAAATATTAGATGACCCGTGCTTTTATAGGAAAGCACTATCTAATTTTTTCCTTTCTATTGCTATAAGAACAGCTTTTATGATTTTCTCATAACTAAATCTATAAATTGTAAAGTTAGACAATACGCCGGTTTGTTTGATTGTGCTAACCAATTTTATTGTTTGATTAAAAGGATGTTGGAAAGTTCAGCGAGTTCGGTTCAAATTTGATCGGAGATTAACGATAAAACCGAGGAGCAATTTTAATGAAATAGCAAACTTATCGGATCACTACCATGTTGTGAGAACGCTTTGCGAGGATTTTAAAGAACAGTTTTAAAAACTTAAATTGAATATTCTTCTTGTAGGTATTAAATAACGAACAATTTAGCAAGCAAACTTATATAGTGATAGATACTCGTACATAGATCACGATTAGAACCCTCGTTTCTTGGAAACTGTCCAAATGCTCAGACCGCTAAGCCTATGGGTTTCTGTTATTTTTTTGTAATTCTTATTATTGAAAATAAATATTATAAAGATAACAAGTGTTTAGTTTAAACGTAAATTACTTATTAAATAAATATAATATGCATTTGTCATTATATTTTAAAAATCTCCATCGCCAGTTTCATTAAATAATACGCTAAAATAATTGAAATGTGGCAAACCGTTCTCGTTCTTGTTTGCAGTAAGATTGTTTTCATTCAGTGCGCATTTCAAGTCTAACCTCTACATTTATAAAAGCCTTCTAACCACACAAACATTGAGTATGCCGTAGTTTGCTTTCTACTCAGTATAATGAAATGCATTAAAGTACGTGTTTAAACTAGGATAATATCAGAAAGAGTGTTTGAGGGAAATGTGCACTTAATCTGTAGAACTTAGATGAAAGTGTCTGTACTGAGGATTTCGTATTTGTGCGTTTCTTTTTCACAATTTTTTTTTATAATATCGTCAAATTTTATATTATACGAGTTGTAGTTAAAGTATAAGGTGTAGTTCGCAACTTCGTTTGTGTAAACTATGGCACGTGAAATCCCGTAGAAATTTTGAAATCATCTTGAAGTGCTTACCCCAAAAGTATAAATTTATGCTATCTATGTCCCTTTATTTATCAAAATATGGCTAAACGATTTTGTAAATCGCTTAGCCATATTTTTTCTCTTAGTCATACAGTCCCACAAGAGACCTACTTGTACATACAGATTTTTAGAGACTGTGTCTAAACACTGGATTCTCCACTCCTAGCCTGCTATGCAGGAAAAGGTGTGAAACTGTTATAAATTCGTACAACTGTGTAAATGCTATTTATAAAAAGATGTTTTAATATAAGCGTAGTATTAAATATTATTTAAAATTAAAAAAAAAATAGTACGGTATAAATTTGAGGGAAGTAATGAAACTTCATGTTTTAATTATAAGAATCCAAATTAAGTATTTTATACTTTTAATTAAACCTCTTGCGCAAAGCTTAGGTAAAGAGCGTTTTTCCTCAACAATGTGGACGGAGTGAAGTACCTCATTTTTGAAAATAAGGCGAACAGAATTTACTATATAACTCCTTTAAATATTTCTTTCATACATTTGCACTACACATTTTTAATTCTTTTCTAGGTACCAGAGCAGAGAAATCAAAATAATTTAAATATAATCATTTCCTCGAGTGGGAATCGAATCTACGACCGATTGTATTAACAGTGAAAAATTGTCCTATTGCGCCACGACAGCCTCATATTATATTTATAAACACTAATAATATGTAGCTTCAGTGCATAGACTAAATGCCCTTCACTTTAAGTTAATCAGCACTTATTGAATTGTGAAATCGCAGAGAAAACAGCAGAACTCAACGCCACGCTTTATAAAACAAAGTCGTCGCATAGTGTGACAACATCGCGCTGTAACCGTTCTCACATTACCAATATTGTGAAATTTACTGTTTTACCGATTTTAATAAAAAAATGTGAAATAATACTAATAACTAAAAAGGTATAAAATAAATTTAGTAGATTGGTATGTTATTAAGTACCTACTACAAAATAACTGCACTAGTGAAATGGTTCTATAATCTATACACACATAAAACTCATAAAAAAATATATAATATAATTTAAAAGTAGAATTAAGTATCGGGACCCGTTCGTTTTCGCCCAATCAACGGAGCCCCGTAAGTTCACTTCTATTTTTTTTGTCTTTATGCAGTCGGAGTTTTTGTTTTTTATTATTATTCTTATAAGTAAACATTAGTGAACCCCATATAAATCTTTGAACAATTAAAACATATGAATGCTGCAATTTAAAAAGACTAAGCTCGACGCTTCTAAAAACAGAAAAATTTTTTGGACGAAGGAGCTTAAAAGACAACGAAGCTGCATTTTCTACACTTTTGCAACGAAAATGCACGGAAATTTTCCTCGGCAAGCATTTTAGGTTCAAACCTATTAAATTAAGATTGGCTTATTTCATATGTGAATGTTTTATATAGTAAAGTTAAAGATGAAATTGATTTCATATGTCGCTATTTGACTAATATATTTAAAAAAGAATATTGTATACCATATAATGACCTCAAAATTATGTTTGATGATATAAGTTATATCTAATTATAAATAGTAGAGGCCATGGCGGCGCGGTGGAACTGTCTGACTGTAAAATCGATTTATGGTGAGTACAATTAGTACTCAGAAGAGTACATAAATCATTTTTGTTTCTCTGCTCTAGTACCTAAGACATATTGCGGCGTTGAGTTCAGCTAATGTCCCATTATTAGGTGGAAAGTCGTGAACAGAGTGTTTTGACACTAGATTCTGCTTACTACCCTCCGTAATTCACTTCAATTCAAATGAAGTTTCAGCTCCGCATAGCAAAGTAGTCAGAGAAAACTCTTAGTTCTTAATTTTTCGCAACAAATCTAGACATTAGGAGTTGACTGGTGAAATTTAACACCGTTTTATCTTACCTCAAATGCTCAAATGCAGCCAACTCACAGTTTTAAATAGTTTTCATAATTATTAAAATTATTCTTATTATAAAAGAAATAAATACGTTAAACTGAGTATTACAACGTAAGTACTAAATAGTTCATTTAAAAAATATATATATTATGAGTTCACGACTCACGTCTCAAATCTGGAGTATTAAAAAATCTGCATACAAAATTGCAGGTTAATCCTTTAAGCGATTGCAGCAAAGCGCGGTAACGAAGGATATTTTTGCTGAGGTTTCTTTAAAAATATATAATATCGTATAAACGTAGACTCGTTAGCTTGCTTTCGTTATTACATATTTCAAGTTTGAATTTTAACAAGGTAGAAAATATAGAAGTTATTGCACCATTTAAAATAATATATTAAATTGGAACCGTCGTACCGTAAGTGAGAGGTGGCTGACGAGTGTGGCTTGTATATTTTGTCTATATATGCTTTCATTATAAATTTAAGTTCTGCGTGATAAACATTTATATTGTTACTATTTTCATTGATAGAAAATGTAATAGTAAGATACTTTATCCTAGTCTCTTATTATTATGTATAATATTATGTATATCAGTAAACACTTGCTACACAAAGGCTTTCATAATAGTCGTAATATTTTTATTAATAAGAATAAATATATATAAAGTTTTGTAAATAGAGGCTAACGTGATGCAGTGAGACAGTACTTAACCCTGCAGTGGTCGCGCACCAAAATGAGACATAAGTGGTCGCGTGGACTACATACATAGTCCATTTTCAAATTGAAATAACTTTTTTTATTTATATAATTTTTTTACATTTACTTGTGGGATTATAGTCAGTATAGTATGCTTAACTTTATAAAACCAGCATAATATAGTTATAACCACTCTTATATAACTATTAAACAAAAACAAAAATACTTCTCTAAATTGGCATAAAAATAAGTGGTTTCGTATTGATTGTGATGACAGTCAAATATAGTTATGAAAATTAATAATTTATAACATTTTCTACACAGGAAAGACATATTATCTTGAAATGATTCACACATCATTTACAGGTGTTTTTATTGCGTGCTCTTCCATAGTTGTGACAACGACGTACTTCATTACTAGACGTCATCTCTAAAGTTAATGCATGTTTTTCTTTGTCTGTAATATCTAGGAAATATTAAATTTTTATTGTCGAAGACTTTGTCAATGTATTTGAGTTAATTCTTTTCTCAATCAATGGTTTCTTCCGACCTCATCTGATCGTCAACGAAAAGTGACACACAGTTTTGAATGGCAGTGTCTTGCTTGGCTATTCCGTTCGGAATAGGAGGAACAAACACTATAGTATGCCTAAGGGTTCTTCCTCTGACCTGAAGAATTGTCTTAGACCACGTCGTGTCATCAACTCTGGTGTAATAATCATCACACTGCGATTTTCGCTAAAGTAGTTCTTCATTTTCAGAGCTTTCGCTGTCCCTTGACTCTGATATCTTACTCCTGTTCTAATTCTTATTCGTGATTTTGCTCTTCTAAGTAATCTACTTCCTCATCCAAGCTAGACTTAGCCTGAGAACCGTCGATGTCGGCTTCAGCTCCTCTCAACCATGCTTCTCGATCACCCATTTTTATCCAAAAAAATAATGTTAGATCAATCTCCAATAAGATAACATGACAAAATCATATTTATATTACATATTTATGACAATTTTAATATAAAATGAATGAAAGCAAAAAAGATACTAACAAGAAAAACACTTACGTAATTCGTCGCGTGGACTACATATGTAGTCCAGGAACTTTGCAAAGCTACTAATAATGCACTCACGCATGATAGGAGCTTCCGATGCACTGAGTACATCCCTAGATTAGTCATTTGAAAGTACCTGGCGCCACAAAAAACTAGCGCTTGGCGTTTGCAAAATAAAACGGATTTTGTATCAGTGGACTACATATGTAGTCCGCGCGACCACTGCAGGGTTAATGTCAACGCAATTAATTTTAGGTTTAATACCCACTCGAAAGAATAATAATAAAATAATATTTTAAAATGAATAATAGCTTATAATTAATGAAAACATTAATTCCTCCTCTCTTAACACTTTAAACAAAATGCGGCGTTGAGCTCCGTCATAAACAAGCTATGTCTCGATTTCGTGCGGAAAGTGAAAAAGGAAGTAAATTGACGTTATTGATTAAATAATCTGCTCTTGACTGACCCGCCATGCAGGAAAAAGCTGTTTTTTTATTTATTTATGCGAACGAAAACTAATGGATTTAACTGAAATTTGGATTCGAAAGTAATATTTTTACAAAATAGTTGTCAAATAATTATTTCTGAAATTCTAAAATAATAAAATATGTAAAAGAATCTTGAATATTTTAATACCTTTTCGTTCAAAATAAGTTAAACGTTTCCAAAGTCTGAACTTTCTATAAAAAGGAAGCTGTCAAGTTTCAAGCAAAGAAGTTTTTACGTCGAATGCAGTTTGCGCCACGAACTTTAATTTCTTGCTAATAAAATGGAGACATAATTTTGTTGAAAACGCAGAGTTAAAATAGGATTTTTATAGCTAGAATAAGATTTTTTCTAGTAGAAAATGAATTTATTTTTCTAGCTTCATGTTTTATTCGACATATACTATTATCAAGAAAACCTAGTTCTTTAAACACTCCATTCGCTGCTTTCTCTAGCTTTGAGAAAATTAATTTGTTAAATACATCTCATGCCACCGAGTATCGGACAGTCGAGAGACAGTAAATGTATCGCCCCTATACTTGTAGTACTTATTTAGGTTATTTTAAGTTTCACACATTCGTATGAAGTCGTGGCAAAGATTACTATAAAATATCTAAGTATCCAACACATCATATATTTATATTTTGTTAATATTATTTACAGTCTCAACATACAAATAATTTATAAATTTTATAACATTCAGAAAAATGTAAACTATAGAGTTCATACGATACTGTTCAAAGATGGCGGCGCGGCACGCCAAATGCTTTCTTTCATTTGTATTGCAAATTTTACGTGCTCATAAAATTTATATTTTAAGTACATATTGCCTTTAATATTATTATATTATTTATTTCTTATTCATTTTATATTAATTAAAATTTTTATTTTATTTTATTTTTATATTATTAATGTAATAAGAATCCACCAAGAAATTCTTCATAATTTACAAATATGCATCTCACCAATCTTGAATATCACAAAATTATTATATTTTGGTCTCTTTATGTTTTAAATATTTCATTTTTAATTAATAATTAACTTTATTGTATTAAATTTATATTATATATTTTTTATTTATTTAACGACACTATTTTTCAGAACGTCACTATTACTCACGTTACACTCCCGCCAAACTGCTTTTCTTTTTTTTTCTATTTTTAAATATAAATGACCAGCAACTCAAACCAACCAAAAGCCAGAGTTGCATTTTCTAAAAATGGTAATTATTTTTTAAATACTTTATTTTGTTTAAAATTATTAAATAATATTGATTTTTTACTATTCTTAAATTAAATTACTCAATAAAAATATTTTATAGGAATATAAACGTTTATTTATATTCAAAGGTAACCAAAGAGGATTTAGTGTCAAGACACTCACATTCTCCAATTTCCTCCCGTAATCGAAACATTGTGTAGTAAGTGGCAGCACTAAACGCCGCGCTTGCACAACTTTATTTCTTTCAAAACTTTTACTTTGAAATATTAGAAGTAGAAAGGTCAATATAAAGACGTAAACAAAATACAAAAGCTTTCTAAATTTAGACAAACACTATTGTCAAATATCATTTATCATCAAATCAACTATATTATTTTAACGAAATTCTGTTTTCATTTTCGTAATGGATTTAATGTATCATAGGAACAGGCAAAAAGACAGTAAAGTGTTTATTACGATATTAGCTTGCTGTTTTCAAAGCCATTTTGCACTCCTATTAATTAGTCGTGGAACGAAGGAATTATCAAGATCATAGTGGCAAAGTGAGATAGCGTCAAGCTGTAGTTGAGACGATTGGTTCTGGATTTGATTCCCACTTGGTGGAATAATTATAATTTAGTTATATTTATTTCTTCGCTCTTGTGAACAAGACAAAACACGGCGTTGAGATCTGCCACTCAACGCACAATATCTCAACGTCGGACGGAAAGTGAAAAAAAAAGTATGTTGATTTTACGTTTTATCAGATTTTTATTATATTATATATATGTATGTCTTGAGGGAAAGTATGTTCTCCGTAGGTCCTTCTTTCACATCCTATCGAAGCGAATTTTATGATACAATATACAAGAGTGGTGCAAAGTTATTTTCTATGACAGTATTTTCATGGGAGATCCATTAGGATGCATATATACGAATTATTTTATATTAAAAGTAACTATATGTTTATCTTTCTCCGATAATTAAAAATAATTAGGGAAGAATCAGGAATGTTCCTGGCCATGCGAGGGAAGTACAATATATATCTAATTTTTTTAAGCTAAAATTATATCTACAAATAATTTTAATGATCGTCTCAAGCTGTGTTAGAGGACTTTCTATTTATAACGAGTGAAATCCTAATGGTTTGAGTCTACACAACGTAACGATTATTACTTCTATAAGTCCATTCATTAAAGTTTTAGCGAGGCATACGATGTGCTGTAAATTGGACTTAACAAAAGAAAGAGCTTAAAATACAATAAACAAGAAGTAGGAGAAAATGAATGTAGCAACACTTGAAACAGACATAGAATTGTATTTTAGCAGTTTTAGTTAGAACATAATCCAAACTTTCATACTTATATTATAAACGCGACTATCTGTCTGCATGTCTGTTACGCTTTCGCTTTTTCTATTTTTGTATTTATATATCAATTTCAAAACTCGGAACTTTTAGAAGATAGTTGATGACACAAGAGCAAATTTGTACCCTATCTTGAGTAAGCACGTATTTTTTCCTAGAATCAACCCCTAAGAGTTGAAGCTGCGAGCGGAGCGCTAGTTAGAATATATTTATAAGGTACGTATATTGAACGTTTTCCTATAATATTTATGTTTACACATATCTTTCAAATTGTGGGTTACACACTAGCAAATAAGAATTTTAGCTGTGGCCAGACGTGAAATATTTCTAATAGAAGCATTGCTATGACTAGAAATAATATCACAGTAATGATATATTAAATAGATTTTGAATTCCAAATTCATTTGTTATCATTCTAGGTAAATGTGGTGTGATAGCGTCTGACTATACACTCATTCGAAAAGGACAAAGCGAGGCGTTTCAAATTTGAGCAAAGTGGAAAGTTGAAAAATTTGAACGGTCCTGATACTACGGTCTAAATTTATTAAATCTTAATATTTTTTTTTAAATACTTTCATCTTTTTAAAAGTATGAACTCAACAAACTCAAAAAGTTGAATTTTTATCATTTAAAACTATCACGGCTTCTCCATATGCACGGACATATTTATTTAAAGCCTTTTCGTACGGGCATGTGTAACAATAGGGTCGGGGAATGTCAATAGTTTCTAGCCTATGGTTTCACACAAAAGGAATATTCGATACAGGCAGCAATAACGGACCCTTTTATCCTCAGGCATGGAAATAGTGTGTGGTTTTGACGAAGCCAGTGCTTTGTAGCGCCCGGAGCGGAACAAACATTTTGGTGTTTTTCGTTCTTTAGTCTAAGTTTATTCACTGACACTGTTTTTGAACGATTTTCACACAGTAGATTGAAATATGTAACGTTATTTTTAAATGGAGTTTACGTTTGAATGTATTTAGTTAAGAATAATTAATATTATTTTATTTATAAGTATAAAACTATACGGATATAAGTGTTACTATTACCAAGTAGGTTTTGTAATACTTAATTACAAAAAAATTGTTTAAGTATGTTATCTCTGTACTGTGGTTATTTCATAGCAACAATTAAATTTTTTTCCACCTTAAAAGTAACCTAAATATTTGTCAAAAGAGTTACTACTACCTATTCGTGAAGAGGCCAGTCGTGGCCCAGTGGCACAAGAGTGTGACTGTAAGCGACTGGTTGTGGGTTCGATTCCCACTCGAGGAGTGGAAATTATATTTCCATTTTCTTCGCTCTGGTGTCGAGGTAAAGCGCGGCGTTAAGTTCCGCCACTTAACACGCAAGCCTCCGAATTCGGCGGAAAGTGGGGAACGGAGTGTCTTAACACTAGGTTCCCTCTGCCTACCCTGCTGTGTGCGGGATATAGCGTGAAGCTATATTATTATTATTATTATTCGTGAAGCTGTCTTGGTGTAGTGAAACAATTGGTAACTGTATACGCGAGTAATTGCGAGTTCGATTTAAACTCGCTTAAATGATTTTATCATCATTCCATTTTGTTACACTCTGGTTAACAAATCAAAAGCATGGCATTAAAGGTCCGCCACTCAATGTGCAATGTTTCGAATTCGGACGGAAAGTGGAGACCGGAGTGTCTTGATACTCTACGTTCTCTCTGACTACGGTAGATATGCGGATAAAAGCTGCTTCTCATCTCAAAACTATTGCATCAATAGCCGTTATAATTTATAATAGCTATTGTTGTTGATTATATCCGAAAGACCAACCCCAATATTATTACTTTATGCTTCATTGTAACGAAAAGTATTATATAGAAGCATGGGCATCGTTTGCAAGCTTGTTAATATTCCCAAATGACTCCAAACTGCCGCTGCTGTTGGAGTTCTGACCGCACTTTATTACATTTTCGTAACGCGCTGTTAAAATGTAGCAATAGTGATATCTGCGTCTGGTTTGCTGTAACTCATATATTTTTAAAATATTTCATGATAATCTAAATAAAAATGAGGCCTTCGTAACGCAGTTAGACAGCGTATGTCCGGAGATAGCATAGTAGCAATTTGTGTTTATTTTTTTCCGGGAAAAAGCGTGAAGCTGCAAAATAAATAACAATAATGCGTGCACCTTGTTAACAAATTGTTGACAATGAAATGACAACGACAAGTATGTCCCCCAAGAATGGAATGTGAAAAGTTAAGATGCCTATTAATGTCTCCTTTTTCTGTTTTCACTAATGTAGCTACAGAGAGTCTTAAAACAAAAATGTGTTTTATATTTCAATATAATGATAATCTAGGAAGGTGTAAAAGTAAATAAATTAAATAACTTCTTATTAAAATGCAATGTCATCTAAATATGGCTTCATTATAACAGTTTAATTAAAATCCGTTCCGTAAAGTCATGAGTGTTTTAAAATGTTATTCATATTTTTTGAAGTAAATAATAAAAATATTTATTTTAAAAAGTAAGAAGTAATTCATTATAAACTCAAGAATAACATTTTTCTTTATCCACACCTTTCAATTTTAACAGCTTTATTTAATTAAAAGAAAAAAAAATAAGCTTGTATAGGAAATTAACGGTTAAATATCATTTTCTTTTTTTTTATATTAAATATGTACTTTTTATTTTAATACTTTTCCTTATACAAAGTAGGCAAAGATAACCCTATATCAAGGCCCGTCGTTCTGCATTCAGGATTACTTTGAATCGGAATCAAACAGACAACCAATTGCGTTTAAAGTCAGACTCCATCCCACAAATATTAATAAAATAATGAAATATTAAACAAATAACAGTTTTAAGTATAGTATTATTTAATAAAAAAACATTATTTAATAAAAAAAAAAAACATAACGTTACCAAAAACACAAAAAAAAACATAAAGTTATGTATCAAAATCCTGAAATCCCAAGGGGTGTCGTGACTTGTGTAGAAGCTGCGCGGGCCGCTGGCTCCGCGGTATGATCGACACGCGGCGGCCGGTGGCGGGCGCGCTCTCGTCCACGTGACTGCCCGGCAATACTGAGAAACGCCTGTAGCGAAATGTATTGTGTTATATTATATTTTTTTATGACAATTTCGTTTGTTTGAACTTTGACTATATGTAAACATATAGTATCTTTTGTTAACATACAATATACGATTCGTTTCCGTAATTCCATATGTCAAGTGTTCGTTCGTCATTATTATGGAGACAAGTGTCTAGACACTAGGTTATTTCTGATTATCCTGCTATGCGTGATAAAGTGTGAAACTGAAAAATAGTGCTATGGTCCTTAAGGAAATGTGAAATTTATGTTTCCTACGCTCAAAAGTTTATTACAGTAACAAAATAGTTGTGAAATTTGATTTCAAATAAATCACTTCATTCAGTAAAAATGATTTATAGTAATTAACACATTTTTACCCGCGACGGAACGGCGACTGTATATGTGTTTGGGGTGAGAGGTTGTTTGTTTGTTTGTTTGTTTGTTTGTTTGTGTGTTTGTGCAAATTACTATGTCAATTATTTCCAAAACTATAAGTCCGATTTTGATACGGTTTTCTATGATAGGTTAAGGTTCAATTGGCGTATGTTCTTAGATATGTCTTATTGCCTTAACTCACCAGGGGGCGCTGCAGTAAGCATTTAACGTGAAAACGAATGTTTTCAATTATCTCAAAAAATAGTAGTCTGATTTTGATAGATTTTCAGTGATAGATTCAGATTTAATTGGTGAATGTTCTTGGATATGTTTTATCGTGTCAAACCACCAGGGGGCGCTGCAGTAAGCATTTGTTTGTACTTTTTTTGTATTTATTTATCTAAAACCGAAACTACTTATCCGATTGAAAAGAGTTTTCGGAAAAAGATTCAACTTTGCTTGATGCATATTTTAAGATTTTTCTTTTTTTGTTACGGGGAAAACTCACTAGGGGGCGCTGCAATAAACATTTGTTTATGCAAATCAAAAACTACTAGTCCAATTTAGATTTAACCTTCAAGGGTAGGTTCAGGCTTAATTGGTGCGTCTTTTCATATATATGTTATGGTGACCACTCATCAGGGGGCGCTGTAGTAAGCATTTGCTTGTATTTTTTTGTGTAAAACCAAAATTTTTCTTGTATTTATTTGTCTAAAACCGAAATTACTTATCCGATTGGCTAGAGTTTTCAGAATTAGATTCAACTTTGTTTGCTGCATATTTTAAGATTTTTGTTTTTTTGTTACGATGAAAATTCACCAGGGGGCGCTGCAGTAAACATTTGTTTATGCAGAGCAAAAACTACTAGTCCGAATTAGATGAAACTTTCAATGATAGATTTAGGTTTAATTGGTGCTTCTTTTCATATATACGTTAAGGTGATCACTCACCAGGGGGCGCTGCAGTAAGTACATTTGTTTGTGTAAAACTAAAACTACGAGTCCGATTTGAATTCAGTTTTCAATGATAGATTCAAGTTTACTTAGTGCATATATTCATATATGTGTCATGTATGTTTACTTAGTGCATATTTTCATGTATGTGTCAACTCTCTAGGGGGCGCTGCAGTAAGTAGCTGCTTCTATTTTTTTGTGTAAAACCAAAACGACTAGTACGATTGTCAAGAGTTTTCAGTATTAGATTCCGCTTTACTAAGAGCATGTTTTTAAATTTATATTACGGTGACAAGTCACCAGGGGGCGCTGCAGTAAAATATTGTTTGTGCAAAGATAAAATGACGAATTTGATTTGGATGCAGTTTCAATGATATGCTCAAGTTTAATTAGTGCATGTTCTTGGATATGTTTTATCGTGTTAACTCACCAGAGGGCGCTGCAGTAAACATTTGTTTGTAATATTTAATGCAAAACCACAACTACTAGTCCGATTGGGCAGAGTTTTTAGTATTAGAGTTGCCTTTACTTGGTGTAAGTTTTTAGGTTTTTTTTCACGTCAGGAACTCACCACTCATTTAATTATGCAAAGCTAAAACTACAAGTCTGATTTGGATGCAGTCATCAAAGATAGGATCAGGCTTAATTAGCGCGTGTTCTCGTATATGTGTCATGGTGACACCTCACCAGGGGGCGCTGCAGTAAGCATTTGTTTTTATTTTTTGTGTGAAACCTATTTAGATGCGGTTTTCTGTGATAGGTTCTGGTTTAATTACTGCGTATTTTATATGCCATATCTACCACGAACTACCACGGGGCGCTCCGGTATAAATTAGTTTGTTCAAAATCAAAACTACTAGTGGGTTTTGTGATTTTCACTGATTTGGTTAGATTTAAGTTTCGTGGAAATGTTACGGTGACAATCTGCCAGGCGCTGCAATAAGCATTTGATAACCAGAAAGCATTGGGCTTATAATTTCTTTTGGATTTGCATGAAGATTAATATAAAGTATTTCAATATTATGTAATAATATATAATGTATATCTATTCACTTTAAAAAGTTTAAAATAAAAAGCAAAATTAAAAATTTTGAAAAAACCCACGACGGTTTAATTGTAATTGTAAAAGGATAAAATAACTATAAATCCCCCGCCTAAAAGAATATATGTAACGAGATGATGGGGACGACTTCGTCGGGGGCTGCCAGTTGCAACCTCTATTTTAAATATAGTAGCTAACAGTATAGATTTCGTTTTAAAGTCTTTAAAATACCAGTTATCAAAACTGTAAATTCATATTAATATTTAATTTTTTTGCCAAACCTGTTTTAACAGCAAGAAACCTATGAGAAGGTTTGTGCAAACTTAAAGTAATGACAGCCCCGACGAAGCCGTCCCCATCATCTCGTTACATATATTCTTTTAGGCGGGGGATTTATAGTTATTTTATCCTTTTACAATTATAATTAAACCGTCGTGGGTTTTTTCAAAATTTTTAATTTTGCTTTTAGTTATAATACTCTCTGTACTTATGTGATTGAAAATAGAAAAAGGAGACATTAATAGACATCTTAACTTTTCACATTCCATTTTCGGGGAAGATACTTTAACGCTGTCATTTCATTGTTAATAATTCGTTAACAAGGTGCACGCATCATTTTTACTATATATTATTTATTTTGGATTATGGAGGCTGTCGCCGCGCAGTGTAACTGCATCTGACTGTTAACATAATTAATTGGTTATGTGTTCGATGGCCGCTCGGAGTAATGAGCATATTTAAATTTTCATTTTTCGGCTGTGGTACCTAATACAAAGCATGGTGCTAATTTCTGTCACTCAACACTCCATATTTAGATTTCAAACAAGAACCGATTGTCATAAAACTAGGTTTTCTCTAACTATGCGGGAAAAATATGAAGCTGAACTAATCAATTATAAATTACTATATAATGTACTACATGAAAGATTTTCTCGTATTCCATTTATTTTCTTACAAACTTTATTTTAAAACAAAATGATATATGAGGTACATATGAATCATGTTAATACGTAATACTCATAAACAATATAAAGAAATAGTACTTATATAATATCATAATTAGGAAATCTTAACCTGAAATTAGTTATTTCAAAATATTTTGGTTTATATTAGATATTCCGTTTGGAATAAATTAATAAATTAAATTTTTCAATAATTCAAACCGCAAGCGGAATTCTTGAAATATTATTTCGCATAAAAAGCAGCCGGATGAAATCTTAATTAGTAAAGTTATAATAACGCTTGGACATGTTTCCTTGTTTCTTCAGATTCATTGATGATAAACGATTATAATTTGTAATTATTTTTATAACGTAAATACAATATCTTCTACGAGGCCATCGTGGCGCATTAAGCCAACGTGGAACTGTAAACACGATAGCTGTGGGCTTCAACCCTAGTTCTGTCTCAGCGTTAAATTATGTCTCTGTGTTAATCTATTAGGATGATACAATAAATAATTCATGATTTTTAGAAACTATGTTGTTTATAAATTTATATAGTAAAAACATTGTTTTGATATATCAGTCATTATATATAAACATATATAAACATTAAAAATATTAAATACAAACCTAGATGCAGGAATGGCAGACATTCTTCGGAATAAATGTTCTGCAGCAATTCGCATGTCGTCATCCTGCATCAAGCTCACCATGGCCTTCTCTCGTTTCATAATTATAGAGTCTGTAGATCCACCCTCGCCTTCAAGTGCTATGTTCACACACTATAACATATTCAAATTAGGAATGTTAGATAGTATTATACTTTTTATTTCTGTGATTGAGCTTATTATTATTTGTAAGAATTCAATTCGCGTAAAATGTAAAAAAGTATAAGTACAATTTTAATAAGGAACAGTTTATTTCGTAGCGGTATATAGCGGTACGCTACTATTAAATAATAAGTATTACGTCGTAGTATGTCATTGTCTAACTGTAAACCTGATAGTTGTGAGCTCGTTTTCCACTCAGAAGTGTGATTATATATTATTTTCAATTCTCCACTTGGTACCTGCGTAGCGTTGAGTTCCGCCTTAACACGCAATGTCTCGATTACGGGCGGAGAATAGAGAACAGAGTGTCCGGACTCCTGACACTGAGTTCTTCCTGAGTGCCTACTCCCTACTCCCTACTATACCTACGAAACAAAGCACGGAAAACGATAAGTTATGGTGTTAATACCGCAACGTTACTACTAAATAAAAAGGTCTAAATAGAACGAATGACTGACATTAACAGCGTAACGCCACAAACACTACTTAGAGAAAATTATAACTAATAAGCTATTACACGTAGCTAAAGGTTATATTCTCATTAATCTTGTAAGTCCAACATAACTTGAAATAAAAGGGAACATAAACGACACAAACGACTGCAGCAATAAACTTGAAGCCTACATCTTATGATATTCTAGTTGTAATCTCAGATCTGGCTTCGTACAACTAAATGTACATTTGTAGTAGAATTTATGGCACATAGTGTGTGTACTTGATGCCGTTATTACTTCCGTTTGAACTGAAATAGCTTGGATAAAACTGACTTATAGATATTTATTCGAACAACAGAATATGAAAGTCATTTGACAAAGTTTCTGCACTTGTGAATGCTTTATTGCATTACTCGTATTCTAGTAAAGATAACTCGCGCTGTTGTTTTTATTTACTTTATTCTTTAATTAAGCAGCTAAATGTGTGAGAGAGATATAACGCGTATTTATTTCTTTATATATAATTTTGTACGTTTAGTAACATATTTGCGATATACAGTTAGACTTGAGTAGGGTCGAATAGGACTTAGACAGGTTTACTTTCTTAAGTGATTGCATTTATTTTGTTGTTGTATTTATTACTTTTTTCTTCTGTTAATGTATTATTACAATTTAAACCTTAAACGGTACATACTTTTTTAAACTAAAAATAGTTTAATTTAGCTGACAAGATCAATAAAAGAATTGTTTTTATACGAAATATAAGAGTACCTACTTCAATTATTTCTTAGTATACTATAAACACACGAATTAGTACATTCTGACGTTTATTATTATATTATGTGTAAAACAATTATAAATTCTTTATTTTAAAATTGCGCCTAGATTTTTATACGTCGGTATAAATACATATTACAGATTTTATTGCTTCACTACATACTTTGATATATACTTGAGAATTCCTATAATACAACATACTCTACACACACACATATATTTTGACATACCGTATCGAAGAAGGCAGCGACATCTGAATATCCAAACGATTTGGCAAATCCAGCTCCTTCTATCAACGTAGCTCGTGTCTCGGGTCGATTGTTCTGTAATATGTGACAGCGTGCCAAGAGGAACGTTGCGTTTAGTAACCACACGCGCTGGCTCGCCGCTCGAGCTTCTGCGAGTATTCATTATATTGCTTAAACAATTACATTTTATTAACTAGTAGTAAATCAATTTTATTTTAGGATCGTCGTGGCGCAGTGGGACGGCAATTGTAAACAAAACATGGTTGTGGGTTCGATTTGTAAAAATTCTCATTTGTTGTAATAATGAATGTTCTCGCAAATTACTTCAATAGTTACATTTTTATAATTTAATAAAGTTAAATCGAACCCGATTGACACTTCATAGCGAAGAATCTTGCCCTCTGTGCTTGTTTTGTATCAGCGTATAAACGTCCCAGTTCGTGTAAGATATAACAGCGTTCAGTGGGGCGACTGCTCAAAGTCAACGCTCTTTGCAATGTTCGTAAACGACTTCTAAAAACTTTTTGTTATTATTATTTATAATTTAGAAAACTAAGTTCCCTGTCTATGTAAGTAATAATTATGGGTGATTATATTATTTTTTTTTTCATTTTTCAGCTCTGGTGACTACACAAAGATCAGCGTTGAGTTGCGTTACTTAGACGCAATGTCCCGAATTCGGTGGTAAAAAAAACGTTGTTGAACTCTGTGCAGAGTTTCGAAACAGATTGTTTTGACACAGAGATGTCACTGCCACTGCTAGTTGAAAATGCTTAATAAAATTTACTATTTACTTTTTTTGACACAAAAATTACCTTAACATGGAATATAAAGAAGAAATAAATTAGGATTTACTCAACTATAATGTAAAAATTATATCTTTCAAAGCATAATATTATATAAGAATGAAATTCCAAGGAGGGAGTTTATATCTTAAAAATTTATCGAACGTAGATGTTACGATAGTGTGGAAAAGATAAAAATGTATAATAATATTTTTGAATAGAATTTCTCACTTGGCGTCACGGGGCGGCGCCGGAGGTCGCGTACGCAACATTGAATCACGACTCGGTTCACGCGATATTGGTATTCCCAGCAGTATAAAGGCTCTTTTCTCGCGATCTGCTTCGCTCATATCTTCTTTAACACGTTTCTGTGAACAATATTAAATTAGTGTGCGAGGTTTTACAGACTTTCAAGACTTTTTTTTTGTCATTAAAATCTTTTAACAAAAATGTCATTAAATGAACCTGGTCTAAAAATGCCTCAGCGACGATTTCATATAATTCTTGTAAAAATGTATCTTTGGTCGGCAACATGTTGGTCGGGATCCTCGTGATTTGTTCCATAGCAAACACCGCCGCTTCGAGGCATTTTGCAGTGTCACGTTTTTCGTATATTTCTTGAGCATTATTGACAAGGCGGCGAGCGTCTGTTGTATGTTGACGTTGAAGATTTCCTATTCTTTGTTTTCGTGCTTTTGATAGTCTCGCGCGAGCTGCCGTCTCTGGTTCCCGAGCGGCGTACATAGGCCTACGCTCTCGTAAGACAGCCTGTAATAGAATATATATGTATATTTTTTTAAATATTCAACGGTACCTGTAATCGAAAATATTTTTACTCTGCATTATAAGTGTTATAATGCGTGCGGTAATTCGTATACTAAAATATAAAAGTAACATATTTTTATACTTGAAGTTTTTTTTAGCTTCACGCTGTATCCCGCGCACAGCAGGGTAGGCAGATGGAACCTAGTGTTAAGACACTACGTTCCCCACATTCCGCCGAATTCGGAGGCTTGCGTGTTAACTGGCGGAACTTAACGCCGCGCTTTACCTCGACACCAGAGCGAAGAAAATGGAAATATAATTTCCACTCCTCGAATCCTGAAGTTAATATAAGAAAAGATACTGGAAAAGAAAATGTTCTATGAAACAATGTCCCAATTCTGGGCAGAATATGGAGAACGGAGTATTTTGACACTAGCTTCTCTCTGACCACCCTGCTACGCGGGTAGTAAACCCTTATAAGCTGTAAAAAATGCACTAAAACACGTACGTTTCATATCTACTAAACTAAATAATAAGTACTTGTCGTTTTTCAACATCAGCTAATGCATTGATTGCTAAGTCTTGCAGTTTCTTTGATCCCTGTTTGTTTGCGGACCTAAGTCTTTCATCCTTGCAAATCGCTGTGAGGAAATATTTGTCATGCGCCATTTGCTCCAAATACTTAGAAGCCATTACTCGGGATATATGTTCGGTCCTATGCTTTTCCACGCGAGATATTTCCTGAATCTTAGATATGAAAATTGCAGTGAAAATTTTAGTTGTAAAATTAAATTATATTCGTATGAACGTTCCTTCTCTACGCTTTGCAATATTTGCTGTGTGATATTTTGTTAAATTTTAGGTGAACGCTTTTAATGTTTTTGGTTGATAGTGACTATACAATTGATAGTAGAAGTAATTAAATTATATATTTTTTAAATACGAGTATATTTTGGGCTTCAAACTGCAGAATACATATTTATTATTTTCTAAGTTGGTCTAACTGGAATCAAAACAAATTACGGATTCAAATGGCGCATAAAAGTTTAATATGTTACGTGGTCATATAAACGAAAAATATATAAAAGAGGTCATTGTGGCGCAGTTAGACAGTGTCTGACTGTAAATGCTATGGCTGTGGGTTCGATGCTCACTCGGGGGAGTGATTATTATATTGTTTTCATTTCTCTGCTCTCGTGCAAAGACAAAGCGCGACGTGAAACTCCACCATTTAACGCACAATCTCTCGATCTCAAAATATGGATAAAAGAGTGTGTAGCCACTAGATTTTTTTGATTTATTTTTTAATAACAATACATTTTTAGCTTTGCAAGAGATTTAAATTCACCTATTTGGGAAATGTACCAAATTAATTTGAAAATGTAATTTACTTGAAGAGTTGATTGATGTTTCATTCGACTTTGCCGTGTGTAAGCCTTTGTTTCTACTTCCATTGTTTCCTCGACCAGTCGTATTTGTGGTATAAGCTTAACAGTAGAAGATAGCACCTTCCCTGCACTTTTATCCGTACATTCTCTTATCTAAATCGCACAATAAAGTTTATGAATTTCTAGAAAAAAGATATCAAAACTGGTGTTAAGCAAGAAAAAAGATAACAAAACTGGTGTTATCTAAGCACATTTCTTTGAAGAGACTAGCTAGATATGCTATTATAATAAGTTAAAACTGCAGAAATGACTTTTTGCTGTGGAAATATTCAATTTCATTTCCCTTTGTAGTTTCCTAATTAAATTGAATTAAACTGTAAATAAAAATATTAAATAAATGAACAAGTATAGCTTACGATAAAATAAGTAAGACCTCATTTATTAATTTGCGCTAAGAATTTTGGTGATATATAGAAAAAATGTTATTATAATGTATTTTAAATAGTATTTAAGGAACAAAAGAATAGAAGACATATATTAAAAAATAATCGAAGCTCTTGATATATCAAAAACATTTTTACAAAACGTATAATTCAGGTTTGAATAAAAATTTGAATCCTCTTAAAAACCATCCAAGCCGTCAAAGCGCTCTGGTTGCTATGTATGCAGTAGTAGTATGCATGCTTCATCCGGCTGCGTCGCAATCCATACGCTTACTTATTATTATATTTTTTTTGTTGATATCACATTTATATAACATATTGTTTAACAATAGATAATCTTATTGTTATTAAAAAATATATATATTTTTAAAATGCTCTTCACACACGTGAGAAAGAGCATAAAAATATAAATCTGTAGATATGTACGTCCTTGGAAAGATTTTAGCCGAAAATAGCTCAAATGACATAAAAATAAGAAAACCTTTGAAACAGAATTTTCCAACCTTACAGCGTAATGGTTCCCAAGATACTAATTGGGTCTCCACTAAATGTACGCTTATATAAGACTAGCGACCCGCTCGCCTCGCGTTGCTTTATGAAATTGTCGTCTTTACAACTACTACGGTTTTTGCGAGAGATCGCTTGTGTAATCTTTGCAAATAAATATTATAATACAACAAATGTTTTAAAATAATATGTTTTGTACTAGAATCTAGAATTTTACTTGTAATTACTTCTACAGTTTAAGTAAATCGATATAAAGAAATTCAGCTGGAATCTTAGTAATATAAAAAACTTTATTTAGTAAAAATTTAATTTTATGATGGTATTTTATAATCAGACTACATGCCGTATCCACTATAATGTATTTTATGAAATTTTAGCCCTTTTTTTTAGTAATATGATAATTCTAAAGTTCCTTACAAAAATAATGCTACTCGCATTATAAGGTTTCCTTCAAATTTCGAAAAAAAAATATTTGCACCTTCTTGGGCCCGGTAGTTATGGCTATAGTTTGTCTGTCGGTCAGTCACTCGATAGCGTTAGATTTTTTTTATATAATAAGTATATATTAAACAATGAATGTTAAATTGTTAAAACGTTTACCGTCTCCTCAGCACTCCTGGCGCAGTCAGCAAAGCTACGCGGCAATCGTCTCAGCCTCTGACCCCGGCACGCTAGCACTAAGGCCCTTTCAAAGGCACACTTCTCATATTCCGTTTGTGCTCTTATTTGAAGAGCTGTTAGGTTTTCTGGTTCCAGTTCTAAATAACAATTCATTATAATTTATTTAAATATATTCATTTATATTTAAACATTAAAAAGATCATTATCTAACTGTAAACATGACCTGGTTGTGGGTTCGATTTCCACTCGGAGTAACATAGTGAGACAAAGGCAGGGCATATTCTACAACTTAACACGTAATGTCTCAATTTCGGGCGAAAAGTGAAGAACGAAGTGTCTTGACACTAGGTCCCTTTAACCATGCGAGAAAACGCGTGTAGCAGTAAAAAAGTAATAAAACAAAAATGCTTAGCGATTAATCAATACTAATTTTAAATAGAAATTGAATCTTTATTCTTTCCACTTAAATACGTACCACACATAATTTGTATTAAACGTACATACAGTTATTCAATTAAAAATCTCACTTTTTAACATCGATAATTTTATACAATAATCACATAAACGTCTGTAAAAGTTGAAACATCGGCTCAAATCATTTTAGTTTTTAAATGTTTTGTATCTAATTGTATACCCACCCGACTACATTGATATTTCTTTATCTTCACGCTGTATCTCGCACACAGCAGGATGGGCAGAGGGAACCTAATGTTAAGACATTCTGTTTCCCATTTTACGCCGAATTCTGGAGGCATTGCGTGTTCCGTGGCGAAGCTTAACGCCATGCTTTGCCTCAAGGAGGCAAAGCGTGGCAAGAGCTAGGTAATTAAGATATTAAATATTTTCACTCCTCGAGTAGGAATCGAACCCACAACGTGTCGCATTACAATCACGCTTTGTGCATCTGCACCACTACTGGTCTCAATAATAAAACATAATAAATAAAAGAAAGTCTTAAAGAAATACTTATTTAAATAACAAAATTATATTTTATAAATGATACCGGCAGCGTGCGCGGCATCTGCTAAAGCGCCGGCGTAGTGTGTTGCCTTAGCTCGCGCCAAACTTCTTCCGAGAAGAGATCGTACGTCGGAGTTCTGCAACGCTTAAGTTCATTCAAAAAAGTTAGCTTAAAATTCTATTAAAACAACTTCACAAAGTAACGTATGCAGGTGTTTCAACTTTTAGATTATGAATACGAGTATTCATTTTCTAAAAAGAGATCGTTGTGGCGCAGCGGGACAATGTGTGACTGTAAATGCAATGATTGTCAGTTCAATTCTCATTCGCAGGATGATTATATATTATTTTTATTTTTCCACCAAAAGTAAAGAACGGAATGTCTTGACACTAACTTCTTGCTGACTACCATGCTATGTGAAAAAGCTTGAAACTGCTGAGATATGCTATATGAGAGTTAAAATACCTAGCTCAGAAAATTAAAGTTTAAAGCAATTTGTACGTATATATATCATAAATAGTTCTAAGATGCACTATGTGTCTGTATACATAACAAATATCTCGCCGTAAATCATAACGTAACGAGCACGATGAATCAACATTGCTTATCTAACATAACTAGTATAATAAACAGACAAAACAACATTTATATCGTTTACAAAATATCCATTGCTCACATTCCACCGCAGAGCTTCGTTGTAGGCCAAAATAGCTTTCTCGAATTGCTCCAAGCGTTGCAAATAATTTCTGCGAAGTAAAAATATTATCTTCAATCTGCTTGCTGTCTTGACATGTTCTTGTATTTGATTAATACATGTTGTGGATATAAATAGACTTAAATTAAATTTAGTAGTACAAAGCTTTGTAACTTTAAGTTTTACCTTCGCGCAATTTTCTCTCTCTTTCTGTCTCTCTCTGTATAAGGATTACAGTTAAAGATTTGTTAATACTCAACATTGAATGCGGTTAAGGACACTACGCGTTGCATTATAATATTTTCAACATGTTATTTTGCTTTTAAACTATAACTAGAGTGCTTAAAATTTTGTTAAGCATTGAATCATTCTTCAGTTAAGATAGCTTAGCTTATAAAAATATTTTTTTTTATGTCTGATGTATATTTTAAATTAAAAATGTTGAATTTAGTAATAGAAAATGCGTCTGGGGGCATCGAAGCGCAGTATAGTAAAAATGTGGATTGTAAAAAGACATTATAAGTTAAATATAACTATTAAATTGCACGTCCGAGATATTCCTTTACAACAGTTTCACGCTATTTTTTGTGAATAGCAAGGTAGTCAAAAATAACCTAATGCCATGTCACTCCGTTTTCCACTTTCCATGTGAAATCGAGTATTATTACTTTTCTTTACAAGTCTCTTATACATTCACTACTCAATCAGATATTCCATTTATCCAGAGCACGTCTATTTGAATATAAGTGGAACGATTTTATTTCTTTATGAGCAAAATCTTTTAACATGATTCAATTTCATTCACTCTACTTCAACTCACCCCCTTTGACGATAAACAGCTACTACGTTGCATATTGGTCTTTCCTCAAGACATAACTTCTTTCTCATTTTTCAGAGTAAAACTTTATATAAAATATTTTATAAAATTGTAATATTTTAGTGAAATCTAGATGGCTTACGATAATGTGCACACGTACATATTTATACAAAAAAAATGGAATTTTTAGTTTGAATATTTTCTAAGCAACTTCCAAAGTAATAATTATTATTTTTGTTGTATTAGCCTATATACCAATATTATTTTTATGCTCAACGTCCTCATAAAATAAAATCTTTTTTTCATATAAATAGCTCACCTACATAAAACATAAACCTGTGACCTCTATCTTACGTAGACAATCTAGATTAAGTGTAGACTTAGAGATGTGTCGTAATTTAATTCAGCGTAAATTCCTTGAGCATTATACATCATCCGTGTAGACCTAGCTACGTCTATATTACTTAATTTACAGAGTGTATACGAGTACTATTTGTGAGTTATAATGCCTGGAGGCACGTCGTTTATGGGCCGACCCTTCAATTTGTGACATCAGTCTCACTCTTACGTCATAACCTTCCAACCCTTGCATATATTATTACGTATAAAATTTGCATTGACATTTTAGCTAGACTAAACACGCTTAGCGTTATTATTTCACTGTAGTAATAGAATAAGGATGGTTCTACTCTATGACTTATCTGATACTAAGAAAGATTATGGATATGAAAATATTAAAGTATTTTCAACGTATTATTAATCATCAGTATGGAAATAATAACTAATGTAACGATTTCAATGTATAGGTAGGTAATAAACAAAATTGTACTTCATTTCAAAATAAATGTATATAAAATATTTTTAAGCACTTAATTTTAATTTATAGAATGAATTTTGATTCGTTAAAGCAATATTGTGTCTAGAAATGTATAACCCAATAAAATTTGTAATATAATACCCCCTATAAACATTAAATTGCACAATATCAAGTTCTCGTTGTACGGTTACTTCGTTTACGGTAAGAAAGCAACGTATGAAAGCCACGAAACAAAGAAAGCTTTTTAGTAAAATGAAACTCTTCCAAAATTTTATCGTAAAAGTCCTGTTTCGTCCTCTTACGAGTAAACTATAAAAGCGTAGCTTCAGGTACCTACGTAATGATCCCACATGTGACGGGACTCAAAGCGTGCTTACATTACGTCTTATTCTGTCTAGTAAATAACATTTAAGACATTATTTTAGAACGTTTGTGGCCAGTCGTGGCCCAGTGGCACAAGCGTGTGACTGTAATCGACTGGTTGTGGATTCGATTCCCACTCGAGGAGCGGAAACATTTAATATTTTCATTTTTTCAAAAGCACGGTGTTAAGTTCCGCCACTTAACACGCAATGCCTCCGAATTGGCCGGAAACTGGGGAACGGAGTGTCTTAACACTAGATTCCCTCTGCCTACCATGCCGTGTGCGGGATACAGCGTGAAGCTAAAAAGACATTATTTTAGAACGTGTTTTTTTATCGCTACTTAAATATAACAATTGTTTATTTTATTTTATTCAATGTTATCAGCTTCACATATTTTCCCGCAAAGCATTTCAATCAGATAAAATCTAGAGTCATGACTCTTCTTCACATTCGGCCCGCAATGACACAGCATGTTGAAGCGAAATAAAAATAATTTAAACACAATCATAGCGATTTAATTCAATAATTTACCGCCAATAACAGTTCTTTTTTCACATACATCTGCATCTTCATCATTCATATTAGCGGCACCTATAAATAAAAAAAAAACTTGAAAAAAAATTGAATTTGTTCTGAATATATTTGGCAATATGAGTACCCAAATCGTCAAATCGTTTTCTTGAATAACTAAAGGAGAAATGTGAATATTCCACGGTAAGTTATATTTTACAATAATATTGAATATTTAATAAAACGATATAAAAAAATTACATCTCTTTTATTCCTCTACTCAATACGCAATGTTTCATTTCAGGCGAGGAAAATAACTACTATGCTATGAGGGAAGAAGCACAAATCTTTATTTTTGGGTTTATTCGTACCACAGTGAAATGTTTAGCATATGACTTACATATATTATCGACGTATATGGTAGACAAACATATATTTTTTTGTTTTTACCAAAATCACACTTTTTTGTAATTTCATCAGATAATAAATAGCTCAGCATAACGAACGACTAAGAAAAAGCTCATCACAATTAATTACGAGTATTATCATAGTAACCGAACTATTGCTCAGTAACTTCAATTTGTCAATATGAGACAAGCAAGTATCATACTCATACAGATGTTCCCTAGGCGGTAATAAACTGATTCATCATTTAGTAAATGGGAATATCAATAATCAGCTCTCATTTGTGTTTCGCACGCATTGCTATAACGAGCTGAATAAATATACGATAATGTGTTATTCGTTATAACATATTTTATCAGTTGAAATTTAACATGATTGAATGGGGGATGATTAAACTTTCTCAAAATAAATTCAGTTTTATTGACTATCGTTATTATTGAAAATATTTACAAAAGAAATTGTGGGTTCGATTCCTACTCGGGGAATTGAACATATATTTCTTTCATTTACGTTTTGGTACCTGCGACAAAGTGTGACATTTAGTTCCACTATTCAACATATAATATTTCGGTTTCGGGCAGAAATAAGAGAACGGAGTGTCATGAGTCATGCTACTAGGTTCTATCTGACTACTGCTATGTACAGAAAATATTAACAACGCTTTAATCTTATTTGTTGTAATTTCACATGAAGACATACTTTTAGTTTTAGGAAACTAACTATAGAAAAAACTAACGAACGATAAACGTTGCCGGGATTAAGAATAAGAAATCTCTTTTATAAGTCATGGCGTCTTCTTTTACATATTTTAATGTTATATAATATAAAGATTAAATACTTTGATATCCCTCCACGACTTGTAAAGGCCATGTTACAATGTAGGTATTGTATGATAGACACATGTTCCAGTATTTCATTTTTCCTTTACATATTATAAAAGAAGAAGAAGAAGACGTACTCGCATGTGATGACAAGCGCATGAATGATTTCACTGAACACGATATTGCAAATACATCAAATATTTCAAATTATTATACGAAATGAAAATAGCATGTGACAATGCAGACGTGAGGGGATTGCTTTTTCATTTTATATTTTTACCTTCACATAGCTTTAACGCCTTATATTGTAATCGACGAGAATCCTGTAAACATTCTAATAATAAGATACTTCGTCACTTCTGCACTTGAGACATAATTTTGGTTGGTTGTGGGTTCGTTCCCACTCGGGAAAATAATGATATTAAAATTATTTTCATTTCTCCACTCGGGTACCTACGACCAAATGCAGCATTCAGTGCTGCCACTCAACATGCAATGTCTCGATTCAGGCAGAAAATGGACAATGGAGTGTCTAAACACTAGGATCTCTCGGAGTACGCCGCTATGCGGGAAATGTAAAATATAGAAAAATGAACATATAATAAAACTAGTATTGTTTTGACAATTGATCTGTCTACATAAAATCTATAAATATAATTATATCACACATTCTGACATATCAATGAGCACTTTAAGGAATTTTCGTGTAGTCAGCTGATTAAATTACTCGTTAATTAATGTCTATAATGCTGTCCTATATTTATGAGTTATATTTGATATTATTAAGTAAATACATAAAAAAATCAACTTTTATTAGATATTTTTTTTAATTAAATTATAACTACAGAGAAATCAAAACGCAACATTTTGATTTCGGACAGAAAACGGACAGCGAAGTTTCGTAACACTTATTTTCTCTGTGTAACTTTTACTGGCGGGAGAACGTAAAAACATAAATAAAAAGCATTCAATGAAATCCATAATCATAATTGAATTAGGTATGTGTACATAAGTAATTTGATAGTCATTCACGATCACGTTAAAACGTATTCTCTTTCTTTTCATGCAAAAGCACATCCATATAGTACACTAGACACCAAGGAAAACTATTAAAAATGTTTCAATAAATCTATTTTAATAATTTATGAAACGTAATGTTATTAATAATTCTTATTGAAATTATTTATTCATTTATTGGTTTTCTTATTTATGCACCAAATCATTTTTAATGTACTTTTTAAAAGTTAAGATAATTTCACATGTAGACATACTTTTAGTTTTAGGAAACTAACTATAGAAAAAATTAACGAACGATAAATGTTGCCGGGATTAAGAATAAAAAATCTCTTTTATAAGTCATGGCGTCTTCTTTTACATATTTTAATGTTATATAATATAAAGATTAAATACTTTGATATCCCTCCACGACTTGTAAAGGCCATGTTACAATGTAGGTATTGTATGTAGGCACACGTTGGCTGTAGCCAACGTGTGATAGACACATGTTCCAGTATTTCATTTTTCCTTTACATATTATAAAAGAAGATACGTACTCGCATGTGATGACAAGCGCATGAATGATTTCACTGAACACGATATTGCAAATACATCAAATATTTCAAATTATTATACGAAATGAAAATAGCATGTGACAATGCAGACGTGAGGGGATTGCACATTGGCGGAGAGTGGAGCATGGAGTGTCTTAACACAAAGTTTTCTTTGAGTAGCCCTACTATATATATATGCATCTATTATAGTATGTGAGAAAAAGCAAGTGTACAAATAAAACATAAAAATAAATAAACATACATCTTCAAGATAATACTTCATCAAAATATATTTTACTAAATGATAAAGAGGAACATCCGCAACATCTGTGCTGTACGTCTTGCAGTTAGGCTGAACAGTGAAGGTACGAGTATACTGAATAAATATTATTACGGTTCGTTTTCTCACGTAGCTGTTGAAGCGCTTGGCTTCCATTGGGCATTATCTCGTTTAACAAAAGTAACTCGTGAGAAAACGAAATACATAGAAATCAATAATGCATTTTGTGATACGGATGTTTGGCTCTAATGTGCTATTTTCTTCATAATATAATATGATATTTCACTGATTTTTAAACAGTGGAATAAAACCTATTAAGTAAAAAAATATTTTAAAAACACGTATTAAAATTTTTGTACACAATGAGATTCGAAACCGCGCCTCTTAGAATCTGTCCAAGCAGTATGATCGCTGAGCCATGTGTTCTAAATCTGGCGGCGTTGAAGATCTAAAAATCAATAAAAGATGTATCTTTATGCATATCTTGTAAGATATGCATAAAAACATGACAAATTTTATATCAGAAGATCACACTATTTCTAAATTTGAAAGTTAAGTTGGTCAGTAAAAGTTTTAGTAGCAATTGTCTCTTCGTTACTAAGCATTTTGTTATGTTTGTCGTTTTAAAATTTTTATATAAAGCATATTAATACTTAAAAAGTCTCCAAATTTGAATGTGCTTAGAACGTCAGGTTTTCTAAAATTATATTTTCGTATACCTAAATATATGCGATTAATCCGGTTTAAATAGTATAACATATTTAAAAAATATGTAAAAAAAACGAACAGAAAAGATCTTATTAAATATTTTTTTGCTATCACACTTTTAGCGTTCGAAATGGCTGGATGTACGATATCGTTACACATTAATTAGGTAGTCAATATTGATTCAGTTATTGGTGTGCCTCGATAGAACTGCTTAACTAATATTTTATTTCCCACTTTATCTAAACTGACTATCAAAGTGGAGCAACAGGGACGTGGCTACGTAGACACTAAACGTTAATATCGCTATACAGTTAAAGAAAGCAAAGTGGAGGAAAAGAAGAATGAAAACGATAGGTTAAAATTTGATCTTTTTACCCTCCAATAAAATGAATATTTTTTTCAGTTTCCCGCTTTTTACCTTATAGCAGCAGTTAGAGAAAACTTAATATCAAAACGCTCCATTCTTGATATTGCTGGTTAAGTAATGGAACTCAACACCGTGCTTTGTCTTAAGAACCAGAATATCTAAAGCAGTATCAGTATAATCAATAAAAAACAAAATTACGTTATGCAAAGAGGTTTTATAATTATTTTAAAGTACAAAAAATATTTCGTTATATTGTCTTGTTTAAATTAATTATCCTGCTACATCCTTTCAGTTACTGCCATTGTTGTTTTTATTAAGATTAGAAATTTTGTAAAATATTATTGTTATATTAAATTAAGATAATTAGAGCATATTTTTTATACGAACGTTCATGTTCACTAAGATTATAAACGAAAATTGTAGGCAAAAGCCCACTGTTAAAAGTTTATGGTAAAGCCGCTTTGACCATCCTGGTCACGGCACCAAATTGTAACAATTCTATACCTAAAAAAAAAAAAATATTAATTAATATTTAAAACATTACTGAAATATTACTGTGGCTCGTGATACGTCTCGCGATTAAGAGCTTTATTATTGTTTTCGTAAGTAACTCAAGATCTTTAAGAGAATCAGAGGTAACAGTGTCAAGAAACGTTCAAGATTTAATATATTAAAACCCATCAAGAGAGTTGACAGCAATTGTAATCGACCACAGCTCGTAAAGTAGGGAAAGATGAGATCACGTCTTATTTATCCTCTCGTTACAGCTATCTAATTTGAGAGTCATGACAAAGGGAAAAATAGCTTAATGACCACAGCTCGCCACATGCCGTGAATTCCGACCGATCGGCGGACCCGACCGACCAAATATTGAACCCTCCGAGACGCAACGGAACAGTTCACGTATATGATACTTACAATGCCTCAGCAAAAGATCAATTATTAGCTAGCTGTCCGTCCGTAGTCGTCCCTTTTCGTTTTATACGAATATTTATTATTATTAGTTACCTTTTAGTCTTTATATTTAAATTACATATGATATTTCTAAGGTACTTGTTACGCTTCTTATATATTTCGTTAGATTTGTGATTCATGATTTGTTGTTGATAGGTTTGTGAGACAAATATAATTCATCGGGTTGTGAAGCCGATATACGTCACTGGTTTGTGAGACCAATGAATTCGTCGGGTTGTGAAGCCGATATACGCCACTGGTTTGTGAGACCAATGAATTCGTCGGGTTGTGAATCCGATATACGTTAGGTTACGTTATATTTGTGAGACCAATATAATGTAAGTCGCTGGTTTGCATATCAGTTCGAACGCACAACCACACGGTGGCTGTTTGATTTATTTAACCGCACAGCACACGCGTAGCAGTCGTTTGTGTCAAAACTTACATTTAAACTTAGTCAAATGTCTCCGATTTCAGTTATCAGCTTGCTTTAAGCTTACGGAAACCCGACAATCGTATGCCACGAGATATACCAATATCCGACTTTGTTCAAGTATAACTTTCGCAACGCAAGACAGCTTCAATCAAGATAGAAATAACCAACGTCGCAATGGCTGTTCACTTAACCGATCATATCAGCCTCAGTGATGCTAAGCAACTTTGGGATGCGTCGCCGACATCGTTTCTCAGTAAGCTATAAGCTCACTGAACCCACGACAATCGTGTGTCATAAGTTATATCAATGACCTTCGCCGTACAAGTATCGCTTATGTAACACAAGACAGCATCAAACAAGATACAACAAACTAACATTCATATAGCGGATCACTTTACCAAACGCGTCAGCCTCAGTGATGCCAAGCAGTATCGAGACACCGACATCGGTTATCAAACAGGTATAAGCTTATTGAACCCACGACAATCGTGTGTCACTAATTATACCAATGCTGTCGCCGTACGAGCTCCCTCAAGGAATGCGAGACAGCGTCATACACGATGCATTTAACCAACACTGCTATAGCGGTTTGCAGAACATTAGATCATGTCAACGACATCGCTAATCCGTAAACTACCAGCTCACCAAACCATGACAATCGTTAAATATTGTATGACGCAGCGTGCTATACATTTAATTGTATTCTTTTAAATTTTAGTCTTTTAAATACTATACTATACTTTCAATATACCAATACTTTATATATTTCATAATATTAACGATAATGTAAACTAAAATGCCATACAACACTATTTAAACATGGCGGTGCGTCACAACATACGCGTTTACTTATAAATATTGTAAATTTGATGAATATCATTATATAAATAACCTTCCTAACATCTCATGCTCTTAATATTGTTATTTACCGTATAATAAATATTCTTCTATTTAATTAGTTATCATTTCATATTCATTTTATGCAAATTTTCTATTAATAATACAATAAACTTACCAAGGAAATCTTCTTAATTTACAATTATACATCTTACCAATCAAAAATGTCATAAAACTATTGTATTTCGATCCCTTTGCATTTTATGTGTTAAATTTACTAATTAAATATTCACTTCCTTGTATTAAATTCATATTATTTGCAATTTAATTTCAATAATTTCCTAAGCGTCCTTTTATTGCGTCATCCTCCCGCCAACCCCTTTTCTTTTACTTCTTCCCTTCATAAACTATAACCTGCCACTATGGCATTCAGCCTACATAATATTTATAAAAATATTAATTACTTTTTTGTTAAATTATTCAAATATATAAAATAAAATAATATTTTTTTATATTATTAAAATTTTAAATTATATTATTCAGTAAAAATATTTTATACATATTCCTACGTATGTTTATCTATAGTATGGATTGTTACAATATGATTTTTTATTTCTAATTCTTCTGTTTTCCTTTAATATTATATTTCACTTCAATGCTTTTATAGCTCATCTGCCATTTTCAGTTCTTTTAATATGTAATTTATTTTTGTGCTTATTTAAGATGAAAGCGAGCACACTTATCGATAGTACGTAGTAAAGGTGTATATAAAAAACCGAATATTTCGACATCTAAATATTCGCAACGATCCTGGGAACAATCGAGTTTGCGTGTTAAGTTATGGGAACTAAACATCATGCTTTGTCTTAGGTATCAGGGCGTAAATGAAAATGATTCTAGATTATTTTTATTTCTCCTTCCGATTCTTACATTCATCATGCCCTGAATGGAAATCGAACCCACATCCATCGCTTTTACATTTAGACATATAATTAATTTCGTATTAATTACTTCGTGTTAACTATTTAATACGAACAAATGCACGTAGAATGCTGTATCTTATGCAAGCTACTCTAGATTTTATCTAAGTATGACTAATATTGAATTTAGTACGCTGAACTTATAAGAAACTTTGATAAACTCAGTTTACATTTCCAATTATCATGAGACGGTTATTACGGCGGTTACTCTACTACAATATTGAGTCAAACTACTGAGCATCCAAGCCAAGCCGATAGTAAAAGATATGTCCATACTCTTATATTATAAATGCGAAAATCTGTATGTAACAGACAACAGTTACGCTTTTAAGGTATACGAAGGAATTCAAAATGAAAATAATTGAATATCCAAGATATACCTAACATATAGGTACTAATTAAAATAAAGACAACTACTAACGGCCGGTCTCAATAACTTATCTATATCTGTAACAGTTTGTTAATTTTACTGCTGTAGTTAGCTATACGCGCGGTTTTGCATTTCAATAAACAAAGATTGATCAAAATTTCAACTTTCAAAATCGATCTATCTTTGGGAGGACTTACCGCTTACTAGAGATAGGACAAAGCTATAGAAAACAAATGCAAATTAGAATGCAAATTAGTCTGTTTCTGCTAACTTTAGTTTTTTTAAGTTACTGTCTGTTATAAATTTGCTATCCATCCAATTCGGGCGATTATTCTACAGTTACCTTCGACAACTTTTAATTTCTTTTAATAATATGGATTTTTTCAGTGATAAAAGTGATAATAAAATGTATGAGGCCGGTGTGTTGGATTCTGTTGCAAATAAAAATCTAAAGAACGCAAAGGGTACCTATAGCCGTATCGACTATAAATATGTGATTTCGATTGAATAAAACAAGCGTTAATGACTTATTAATAAAAATTTTACCATCCTTGCGAGTAGCATCGTCCAGGTGAGTAGAAGCTAGACTATATAATTTTTATGAGCATTGCTAGTTTAGAATGTATACATTTCTATGTATTTATTAACATTCATAAAATAATGTAAAAGATATCTTTCAGGAATTTCGGTTCATTGCCATTGCATCAGCTGTTACTCAGTCTACAGTTCTATGCATGAGGGACAATGCTTGTATCTGTTGCAGGCTTCATTGTTTCAAAGGCTACAGCAAGCAGAATTGTTTCTGAATTTTCTGATGTATCTCGTGCCATAGCGGGGTTAGATCCAAAATATGTTAAAATTATAGTTAACACCCAGCATTGCTTTTACACAATAGCAAAATTTCCAAAAGTTCTTGGTGCAATAGACTGTACACACATACAGTCACCTGGTAAGTAGATGCTTAGTAGTAGGAACTCCTACACTTTTACTGTTATGCAATGCAATTTTCATGTTGCAATGCAATTTTACCATAGCAATTAAGTTAATGATTTCTTTTTAGATTCAAATATACAATAAAAAAATTGAAATAGAAAAGCAATGTTTTCAATAAACATTTAAGGAGTATGCTATGCAGATTTTGCCACTGAACAATTACTATATTTAATAACTCTGTCCTTAAAAGTGAGTTTGAATTTTTATTTTCCCTCTCTCTATATATATCCATAATAAGATTGACTTTATTATATAAAATATAAAGAGATCACACAAATATTATTTTTAGATGCTTTATTGTATGGAAAAGGCGATTCCCAGTGCTTTCCTCAAAAATTTGCCTTTCAATACAAACTGTTATTATCGCCACCTCTGTATTACATAACATTTGTCGATTAAATAATATTAGTGAGGTAGAACCAGAGGGAGATATACCTCCAGAGCAACCTGATATTCCGCATCTTGATGAAGTTGTTTACCAACATCATGGTGTTAGGAGTCATGTGATTAATAATTATATTATGGTATGTATATATCCATATAATAAACATTTTAAGTCAAAATGATTATTAATTATTACCTTTTATCTCATTTCCAGATAATACAACATCTTGTCTATATTTTAGTGGATAAATATAGTAAAAAATCTGTAAAAATTATATATTCTCAAATAAAAATGTTTATTTCCTTTCTTATGTCTTTATTTTTTTAAATTGGGTTATCTGAGTAATAAAAAAATATAATATAAAAAAAATTGACAATAATCATATTATTTATACACAAATTACACACAAACCAATTTAATCATAATTAATTTCTAACTTTAATTTGTTAATATCAAGATTTAATTTTACAATTTATAATTGAAGCTTTGTCTTTTTTAATGCTAGCTTTTCATTTTGTAACAATCCTTTTTGTTTTGCAATTTCCACTTTTTCTGATTTTTATTTTAAATAACAAGCTAGCTCCTGGCCCTTGTCTCTCTGTGCTCTCTGCACTTTCTCAAAGAGCTTCCTTTGTTTGTTCACTGTAAATAATATAATTGTAATAATACATTGTATCACCTGAACAATTTAAGTGTTGAGATAAAATTCTGTATCTTTACAGCCTTTATTTCCATGTTTCTAATTAAACTTCTTTGGGGAAATTTTATTTTCCCCACAGTATTGCAGCTGTCACCCAACACCAGAATATTATAACTGAGATCTACTAGTAATGGGGTTTCAGGTCTTAGCTCAAAAACCTCCTCAATTAGTTCTGATACATGATTATAAGCAATATATCATATTCAAAAGTAATACCTACGTTTTACCAAATTTTTTATAAATATAATAACAATGCCGTTGCGAGTTATATTTAAAAATTGACTTCATGAAATATAGAAAGTTCAGTTCAGTTCTTCATTTATGGCGCTTCGAACGTGCAGGTTGAGCACTTTTCACTTCGCCAATGTCACGTTGTATGGAAAATACACAAAGGAGGATTGATCGGTAAAAAAGAGATAAAGTTATACTATTATAGATTATAAGTTGAAAAGAGATCCAATAGCTATACTGCAACCTTCACCTATAACAAAACAAACAAATATTTACATAAATACAGTAAGTTAGTAATAAGTAATATTTTACAGATGTGTTAGCTTATAATTTAATATAGTTATATTTAATATATTTACATAAAAATTTACAAAAAGGGCTAAACACGAACGTTAACAAACATTGAACATTAAGGGGACGGGGAGCTTTATGAGGAAGGACATCATATAAGGGACGAACTAATTTAGGACAACAGAAAAGGATGTGAGAGGCGGAACCTTCGTCTAGACCACAATCACACAGTGAGTAGTCCGTGACCCTAATCTTAGCCAAATGTACAGGTGTACATGCATGAAAGATAAAATCAATTCAAAACAAAATAAAGCGCGGGTCGTTAACGTCACTAGCTGTCAAATGTCAAATTGCGTTTTGTTATTTTAGTTTTTAGATTACTTAATATAAGTTGCGTTATTTTAATATAACTAAAATAACAAGACTATTTTTATGCATAATTAATATTAGAGCTTTAAACAGGAGCATGTTATGTCTTAAAATGATATGGCTAAAATAAATTTAATTATTTATTCGTCAACATTAGTTTATAAGCCATTTTATTATAATACCAGTGGCCAGTCGTGGCCCAGTGGCACAAGCGTGTGACTGTAAACGACTGGTTGTGGGTTCGATTCCCACTAGAGGAGTGGAAATATTTCATATTTCCATTTTCTTCGCTCTGGTGTCGAGGTAAAGCGCGGCGTTAAGTTCCGCCACTTAAAACGCAATGCCTCCGAATTCGGCGGAAAGTGGGGAACGGAGTATCTTAATACTAGGTTCACTCTGTCTACCCTGCTGTGTGCCTGATACAGCGTGACCCTAAAAAAAAACGCTTGAGAGGGAGACGTTAACCAAAGAACCTATCTATCTTTAACTAGAGTTAGCCTTGCGAGAATTTTGTTATTGAGACAGCAGTAACAGATAGATTGGAAGTTACCGATAAACTCGGATAGGTAACCGAGCTTAACTGATGGTAGGTTATTGAGACCGGCAATAAACGGTTGAAATAGAATTTTCTCAAAAAGATAATTTACATCGCATCGCAAAGTCGATCATAGGCTACAAATTTTTCAAAAACCAATCCGAAAGAGGCTGATATAGGTGATGAAAATGTACCTAAATGAAAAATATAAAAATCTTACCTTAAGCGGGTACGCGAATCGTTTAAAATATGAAACCGCTATATTTGTGTAGTTCACGCGGGTGAATCCGGGAGCGAATCGCTGGTGTATATGTATATGCTGGTGTAAATGTGTGATGATGATGAAGATGTACGCTCGTATTACACAAATCAGTATTAAAACGCGGATAAGATCAAAGCTGAGCTACTCACATGATTATTTAAATTTATAATATATATTGAAAATACATATGATGCAAGATTAAACTCTTCAAAATTGAATTTATCTACTAATAACTACGTTTATTTATAGTAAAAGCCAAAGAAATTTGCGTATATTTTCTTTGCTACTTTCTTACGTGTTTTTATTGTTAATATTAACACGTTCGTACCTTTTGCTTCAATATTATTTGTTCTTAAAAAACATTTTATTTCTAACTTTTACAGTACTTAAAACTAGGCTTATAAAATTAATAGATATATAAATGCTAAGAAAGTTCAGTTATGATTACTGCTCTCGCCTAAAGTAAATGTAATTAATCACATAAACAAAATTTACTATAAAACATTTTACAAATTTAAAACAACATATTCTTGTGTCCACGACATTCAATTAATTTGCTTTTAATTAAAATAATAACGTATAGGTACGTACATCTATATCCCAATCCAACCCAAAAAACAGTTGAATTGATACTCTCCTCCTTATTAATCGATGCTTAAAAAACAAATAAAATTACAGTACAACTAATACTAACGATAAAATCTATTACGATTCGTAAAATTTAAGGGCACCTTACCTCCATATTGCTTGAGAATTACAAGTAGCTCAATACCTATGTGTCACAAGCATTATCCTCACGAAATGCTCTAATTAGACGGATACAACTCGTTCAGTGCACCGTCTCCTTTCACATGAACACATGTGGGATATAGCATCCAACCTCAGTTCATCCTTACAATTGGAATAGATGTATATACTGAATGTGTTTTGTATAGTTTAATGAAGTCGAACATTAATAAACAGATTTCAGAACTATGTTTAACTATGTAATGTTTCATTATTATCGAATAGCTTAATTTTGTATAGATAGGAAATTCATCATGTGGTCATTGTGGCGCAGTAGCACAGCATCTGACTCTATACGCAATGGTTATGGCTTCGTTTCCCATTCAGATGATTATATATAAGTTCCCTTTAATTGATTTGTCAATTAGACTAAGCGCAGCGTTGAGTTCTGCCTCTTAACCCGCAATAAGTTTATCTTGATCATAATAAGATCATAATAAGTTTATCTTGCAGAATCGAGAATGAAATGGCAGTAGGTTTTCTTTGGCTTACCGGCTACATGGGAAAAAGTGTGAAGCTGCAAAAAAATCATGAAAATGTTTCGTTAACTTGTATTATTATGTAAAAATATCTGCTGTGTAATTTCATTATTGTTATGACTAACCTAAAGAGTTCATCGTATTTTTCTTGATAACAATAAAACATCTAACAAATGTTAAACACGCCAATAAAAGATATATCGTTTTTCGATACATGCCTAAGCATTTTGTTTCACGTTCCGATTCACACAAATTGATTCAGTTTGCATAAAAAAGGTAAACGGAAAAAACAAACGAATTGGGAGATCCACGAATTGTGTCGCAAGCAATCAGAATAATGGAAAAGTTATGAAAAAACATATTTGCATCATGATAAAATATTATGCGGTAAAGTCAGTGCGCAAAGAACGTAATCTTAAGATATGAGCAATGCGAAAAGAAAACTGAACTTTACTTACTTTCCTACTCGTATTTGAATGTGTTTTTTATACTTGCAATAGCAGTTTTATGCTTTTTACAGCATAGCTGGATAAGTATCCACTTTCTACCTAAATTAGAGTCATTTTATTTTGATTGGTAGTACTTAATGCCGCATTTTGTCTGACCAGAGCGGGGAAAGGAAAATAGATTAAACATATTTAGTAGCTCAAGTTCCCATTTGCCCACAATCGTCGTCGTCGTTGTGCACGTACATTTTTCTGGCCCATGTATTACATATCACACCTTTTAACTACCATACTCTTAAGATTAATAAACGAAGACTGATAGACAGAGAGAGAACCTAATGTCAACATACTCCGTTCTGAAATTTCCGCCCGAAATTTAGACATTGCACGTTGAGTACCGAAACTTGTCTTAGGTACAAGGCCTTAAACTAGACTCGACTGTATTAATATTATATTTCACTTTGAATGAGCAATAAAAAGAAAACCTCTAATACAGTGAAGCTTCTAATTAATACGGCCAATTAATTACTTTGGATTAATTAATAAGTTAGCCATAACGGGCTTAGGAAGCCTTTGATTAATTTGACCGAAGAGCTTATTGTTCTATTGTTATCTTCTCTTAATAAGACAATAGATCTTCTCTACATATGACTTAGTTTGAAGCCAAGATATAATATATGCATACTCGTTAATACATCTACTGGTAATTGATCGCATTGTAATTTTGTACAATGAATCCATTTATAGATTAGTTTTTTTTTTATTTTTTAATATTTAAATGCAAATAATATTTCAAGTAAAATATGTTAAATTGTATTTTAAAACTTTACCTTTTTTGGAAGCAAATAATTAATAAATATAAACATTCACTCTATACAAAGTCAACTAAATGAATGGGGAAATTAAATTTCGGTTTATATGTCTATAAACTTGACTTCTTGACCGTGACTTCGTCTGCGTTCCAGAGATTAACCGAAATAAATAGACAGACAAACAAAAAATTTAAAAAATGTTTTAAAAATGTTACAATGTGTGTCAAAAATTTTAGTATATGTACCCTGTGAAACAGATAAACATTTAGTAAAAGGCGGTTATTTTAATATTACATACAGACACAATTTTTATTTATTTCTAACGAAATTTAGCAAGCTAATTGATCTATGAAGATGAAATTTGACACAATCATGGTTTAAGACAAGTCACCTAAGGACGTATTTTGAAATTTGTATTCGTGAAATTCTATGGATCTCAAAGAAGATTACATATCAGAGTATAAAATTAGCAACTTGCATTGTTTAGTGAGATTTCATTTTTAAAATAACAATGATTGGCAAAATTGGGGCGAACAAATATACGGGCACTAGCTAGTTTTTATATTATCATATCCATAGTAATCCCTAAAGATTTATACAAATATACGATATATCGTTCACTAAAAAATAAAACCAATATAATCGTTATTTAGTAATTGGAATACTAACAAGCTTGATATGAAATTATTTAGAGCCGGCAGCCATTAATTGTTATTTATTGGACATTTAAATATGTTATCGGAAATACGTTCCCGTTATACTAAAATGTATTAAAATATTAAATATGTAATTGTATGCTACTGTTTTAGGTAGATATCAAGGTGATATTGATATTTTTAAAAGGCAATTTTATAAATTTTTCGATGACTATGGCGCTTTTTTAATAATGTACGATTTATTAATAAATATATTGTTATACAATTTATTAATAATGTAAATGTAAATGTTATTTATTTCAAATATGTTAGTTTAAGGTATAACGAACGGATTGTTTTGGAGATAGGTTCTCCAAGACTACACTGCTAAGCGGGAAAAAGCAACGAAATCAAAAACATGTTAATTGACAGAAAAGAAATTGAATGTCAAGAGTTCATGGTTAATGGTCTTAAAAAGTCCAATTACCGATAATCTGCTCATCTAGCCAACTTCTTAAAGCTCAATTAACTAATATCGTGTACTTAGTAATAAGCTGACCTATCAAAGTTTCAGCCCAAATTGAGTTAAGTCAACAAAGTAGTTTGTTTTGGTGTCTTTAATATTTTAGATATTTTGGTTCAAGACCGAATTATACGTATTAAATATAGGCAAATTGTGGCGTTTCGTTAAGCGTTTAAGGCTAATTAAATACTCATTTTTTTACTAACAATTCCGATAAAAAATAATACAATTTACTGTCGTTTATTAAGTTTACTCAATGCGAGCTAAATGTGATTTTTTTTCTTAAAGTAGTAAATATGTATTTTTTGACAACCAACATTATGATGAAATGTCCTTCTCATGATAAATTGTTATATGGACTTGCAAAATACGCTTTAAAACTAATCTACAGATTGTAACTGCAGGGGACTATGAAATAGCTTGCACTTAACTGTGGAGATAAACAAAAATAATAAAAGCGAATGCAGTTAAAAACTGAAACGGACATCTGCTTAATGCTACATAAACCACGCTTCAATGTAAAGTATGCAACGAAAAAAATTATACGATACATGGACTATGGTAATATTTTTACTGCTTCTATAAAACAACACTTTAAAACAAACTTAGCTTAATATGTCGTTTGATAAACATAAATAAATTTGTTATTAAATCTTGAATAGTTGATTTTATTATATTAAATACTTAACGATAAGTGATGACTGCTCACAGGTAACCTTTGGATAGAGGTGAGAATAAACGAAATGCAAAGTGTTGGATACAGTATCGTCGTCGTTTTAGTTAAAAAGTTTAAGTTAAACAATCATCACTAACACTATATAGCTTTTTGAAATCACTTAATATGAAAACTAGTTGAACCCACAACTTTGTATGTTACACATTTCTTGTGCTCTTTTTAATATCGTATAAGAACATATGTGTACATTTACCAAATTCAAAGCAAATTTTCCTGCGAATCTATACTCTTGCGCTTCAATTTAGTAAATGTATAAGTAGCATTGAAAAAATATTGGTGCTAGTGAATTAAATGCAGTAATCTATTTTACATTTTTTAATTGCTACGTAAACTTTTCAAAGTGATATGTAATATTTTAATACTTAGGAAGCGAAATGTTTATAAAACACGCCAAGTAAACATTTTCATCATGTTGACCGACTTTCCCTATATTTTTTTAGTAGTTTGACAGTCTGTTTTTTTCGCACAGCAGGGTAGCCAGAGAGAATTTAGTGTCAATTCAAGACACTCCGTTCTCCACTTTCCACCCTAAATCGAGACATTCTGCGTCAAGTGTCAGAAATCACCAACGCACTACAACGCACTTTGTCTTAGGTAAAGGAGCGGAGAAATTAATATACAATCATTTAATACAGTTTACGGGGCCATATTAATACATCTTGTAGATATTATAGGTAACTGGCTACTGAAACATTATACTTAAGCGGCGGCGGCCTAGGCGGCGTTAAGTTACTAACACTTAACAAGCAAATGTCTTAAATTTCGGGATGAAAGTGGAGAACGGAGTGTTCACTAGATTTTATCTGACTACCCTGCTATGTGGGAGACATCGTAAAGCTGCAATAATACGTAACCCAATTGCCTGAAATCTTTGAAAAGCTCAAACAAAGCTAGAATTTGAATCTGTTTAGCATCTTGTCTGCATCGTATGACATAATGTATGTAAATACATATATGTATGCTTAAATAGTTTATACTAAATATAACAAGTACTTGATTGACCTGAGCTATTTTCTCAACAAGTTTGAATAGAAATTTCAACTATCTTTAGAACAGATATTGAGTTTACATCATTCGCTCGAGGCTCGTCGGTTCTGACGTCTGTTTTGGGAGCGGAATACTTAATATTAGGTATCAAACTTGAGATATGATGTCTACATACTTGATAGGTGTTAATATGTACATAATACAAATGAAATGCTTTAAAGTTTGCCGAGGGAGGACCTTATTTATTTTATGTAAGCATAATTACTATATTTTATAACGTTTTACTAAAACAGATTAAGTGCCCAAGTAAGTCCACTTTCTAGAGCGCTTACTTGCTTCTCTCTCGACCCCACTGGAGAGGGGAAACGGTTCCAGGGCTGAGCCCTCTGGCCGTTGTGTCATACGCCACCAACAAATATGGGTGGGTCACCGGGGTAGGCCACTTGGCCTGTTAATGGTATTGGACCAGAATGATCCAGGGGAAATGGAGGGTAAGAGGGTATACGTTTTCTAAATGTCTTTAGCTATTGAATGTTTTAGTCTTTCCTATAATCTTATGTTAGGTGTTAATATAATATGTAGGTTTATACCATATGTAAAATAAAAAGTCGAAGAAACTTAACTAAAATACTACACAGCTTGTAACGATACATGTTATACACAAATAAACGTATTGTATAAAATATTTTTAAGTAAAATAATTTAAATTAATAATAGTATAACTTACTTAATAAATATTATTAAAAAAGTTTAGAAAAAAATATATATGTTGGCTGAATAGAGATACTGGCGGGTTAATTTATGTATATTTTAAAAAGAAAAAGAAGGAACATTTTATTGGCTGGACCGTGGGTCAAAAAATGATAGACAGAAATTTGATAATATAAAATTACATGCAATACGTGAAAGTCGATATTATATAAGTTAGTTTAAAAAAAATACACGGAAATTGAAAATATTATTGTTCTAATTGTATTCGCGGATTATTTTTTAAATATGAAGAATTTGTTGGTAAGTTCTTATTGTATTATTAATACAAAAGTTACATAAAATAAACATAAAATTATAAATAATAAAATAAAGTAATAATATCAAAGCAATTATACATATGTTAAGAATATTCTTCGTATGAGACTTATAAAATATTAAATTTACAATATGTATAAGTTAAAGCGTCGGCTGCGACGATTCGCCATCTTTTAAAAATATTGTATTAATAAGGTAATTTGTTGAGAGTTGTTTTAACGCCTTATACGAATATATAAAATTTAAAATAATATTTAAAAATATATGAATAGGGCGTTGCATAATGTAATGCGATCACGACTACCGGGGCTCAGAGTGCCTAGAGCTTACCAATAACTGATGTCAGTGACGTAAGTCAATGTTTCTAGGCATCACTGAGGCTGACGTGTTTGGATAAAGTGAACCGCTATAACCGACTTGGTTTGTTGTATCTTGTCTCATGTTTTCTTGCGCTGCGTAAGCAATGCCTGTACGATGTCGAACATTCTTATACATGACATGCGACTATCATAGTTCAATGATATGAAAGCATACTGATTAATTGATGACAAATGATGGATATGCGGAGTGCGACCGAGCTGATATGCGAACAAGCGACTTATATTGTGGTCCTAAATCAATAAATACATCCAATTAAAATAAAATCAAAATAAAACCGAAAGTAACAAGTAACTTTGAAATATCAAACATAACTTTAGATTCAATTGTGTGGTAGGTCGGGTCCGCCGATCGAGTTATTGAGCATTGAGTTATTGAGCAACGGATAGGTATAACACCAGGATAAATAAGATCTTGGTTTATTTACGAACTCTGCAACAAAGAGTCCTTACTATGTGAGGTATATCATAAGGCAATGTGTTATTAAAATAAAATATATTTTTGAATATTTTTTAGGCAGTAGATAGATATCTTTTAAAAACTCTAATAGTTATACGCGGCTACTAAAAAAGCATGGTAAGTATCGTCAATTGCACTATAAATTAAAGACATTCTAAAAACTACCTTTATTTTAAATACTGAAACTTTATGAATAAGACAATAGGCATGAGTAGGTTCTCAATTTTCTTAATATATTCTAATTTAATCACTGGTAAAGTATCGCATAATCTTGCAGGATTTAATTTGGTCGGTTTGGTTTGGTTGGTTTGTTGTATGGAACTCGTAAGATCAGCGTATATAAATAACAAAACGTAAGTGCATTAAATTTTCATTAAAATTTTATAATTACTAAAGCTTCATTTTTAACTTTAAGCTATTTTAAAACTATTTTGTATATACCTAAGTCATTTAAGATACTATATAACGTAGTGGATAGCTTTTTCCTGATGATAATTTTCTAAACATTTTTCAATAACAGTAATAACTTAGGAAGTATTTTGTTACGAAATTTTGCCTTACAATGTCTTTTAAGTATTGTGTTCCAGGAATTTTATTTTTAAATTACATAGTTTTACATATTAGTGTATGTCCTTTATAAAATAAAATTGTAAACCATGCATTTGATCATGTGATAATCTTCACATCATGATGATCATGTGATAACCGAAATTTCGTGCATGAGCCCATGAATACGGTTTTTGAATTGGTTCGCAAACCAAACGCTGTAATGTCAGATTTTTTTCGAAGTAAACAAAATCAATAAAATAACTCAAAGTGAATTGAATACTTGTGCAATCCTTTCCTCCAGATTTATTTTAACTGCTGACGTAGCAACATACTCAGGTTACAGCTAGTACAATATATACATTAAGTTGATCTTGCAGCTTATAATTTAGTATAATGAATAGACTAGGCTACTAAATTCGCTACATTATTTTTCATTATGCAACTGCCATTACCGGTCAACATTTCCGGAAACACAGTTATTTACATACAGAATGGCAACGTTAGGGTAGTTTTATTTTTAATAATTCATTCACATTAAAATGTAAATTAGTTTTGCATGCCATAAGAAATATATATGATGTCTAATTTTTGTTTTTGTGCTATTTCCAGAAATAAGCCGAGGTTAAAAGCTTAGACTGATTAAATTTTTCATATTTTGTGGTAATTGTTTTCTGTAGTGTTTTAGTGTATATGTTCATTAGTTTCTTGAATTGAAATAGACAAAGAGTGCTAACTTAGTAGTTTGTTTTAGAGACTTTTAAAAATTAATAGTAGAAATGGCTCAAAAAATACTGATTTTTTTTACAGCTTTACGTTTTTTCCCACATAGAGGGGTAAGTCGAACGTCGTGCTTGGTTTTAAACGGCAGAACGAAAAGTGAAAAAAAAGTCAATTTAATCTCTTACTAAGTGGGAATCAAACCCATGACCAATTACGTTTACATATAGAAACTTTTTCACAGCGCCACGATGGCCCTTGTATTTATTTTTTTACTCTCTTAAATTAAAAACGCTAAATTAGTCCAACGACAAAAGTGAGGATGCGACATAAAACGCCAGATAAGGCAATGTCACTACCTCGCTTGTCAGTTGTAAGCTCGGCATGAGATAAATGACACGCTACTGAACTTTCGTAAAGATCAGAAAATTTACAAGTACTTTCAATAATTTATACTTGTTGTAATTTGCGACTTTACTCGCTTTAAATTAATAAAATATATTTTTGCAGCTTCTCGCATTATGCGTTAAGCATAAAAATTTATCCCACTATACCTATTAATATCCCGCTACTCCACTATATTAATAAATTTATATAATTATAGTTGCACCACGAAACAGGGCGATAATTAATCAAACTTAATCAACTGTTTTTTTTCAACTTCACGCTGTATCCCGCACACAGGGTAGGCAGAGTGAACCTAGTGTTATGACACTCCATTTCGCACTTTCCGCCGAAATCGATCTCCGCATTACGTGTTAAGTGGCAGAACTTAACGCCGCGCTTTGCCTCGACACCAGAGCGAGGAAAATGGAAATGTTAAATATCTCCACCCCTCCAGTGGGAATCGAACCAACAACCAGTTTACAGTCACACGCTTGTGCCACTGCGCCACGACTGGTCTCAACTCTCAATCTCTCAATCAATCAGTTTATAAATTTAAAAAATATTTACTCGCATGGGCTTTAAACACACAACGGTACTTACCTCCGGCTTAATTTATATTACATTTGATTACATAAACTATAAACACTCAACATGCAGTGTAGAATCAGTACCTATTGACGAGTGGTAACGGGCGAAAAGTGAAGTACGGAGTAATTTACCTCTAAGTTCTCTTAAGTTACGATTTTAAATCCACAACAAACACAAAAAATACTTTAAAATGAATGCTCTCGTATTCGTTACAAAAACATAATAAAAATACAGAAGCCAAGAAAAATATTAATTTAAATTTGAATATTTAACATCACATTTAGTAAAATGTACCTGCCAGTGTTACGGCACGGATAGTTTTATATTTTTAATACAGAAGTGAGAACTTGTGAGTTTTCTCAAACGTATTACATTCGTAGCAAAATGCGGTAGTAATGATCTCATTTACGGTGAAAAATTAAAGTGGCGTTCCTTTTAGCCTTAAGCTATAGATTTAAAATACTATATCTACTATTTTTATTTTATGAATTTGTCTTTTTTGTTCGGTTTTTGTTAAAAATATTTATAAAATGAGAATATTATGATTCGGTTCGAATTAACACTCAAAATTAGGGATTCTATTTACCTAAAATTTGTACAAAATAAGATGTTATGTTGACCTAATTAGGTTAAGTAACAGTTTTATTATTCGTTTTTGTATATAACCTAGTTATGAGTTTACTCGCAACTTTGTTTACATGCACTTACATAATATGTATTTTCATAAAATAAGTGTAAAAATCTGTATTTTCCTTTTCCCGTAGGAATTTCTTATATTTCACCTTCAATTTGCATTACATTCCCTAATTAATTTAATTGAGCGATTAAAACACTTAGTTGGAAAACATAGATAAATTTGAATCCAATATTTGATCGACAAATTGTGGTGTTAAATAACTTATTGTGCTGTCTGAATGTCTACCCTGCATAATGTAACCTTTTATATGAAAAAGCAACTTCACGCTTTTTAACGTCTATCAGGGTGGTCAGAAAGAACCTAGTGTCAATGCACACCGCTCACCGTGCAAAATCGAGACATTGCTTGTTAAGTGGCAGACAAATTACCTAGAGCAGAGAATTGAAAATAATTTTATTATAACCTGAGTGAGAATCAAACCAACCACCATCGTTTTTACATTTAGGCTCCATTATTCACGAAATAAAGTACACAGCTGTCGAAATACACGTTCATTTACTAAAGCGAGTACAATGAAAATTTCACGATAGTGAAAAATTTCGCTCTGACTGCGACCAATATCGCTCTATGGTTACATACAACTGTAGTAGATCGTAACTCAGGCGCACGTGCCCACCGATACACATTTTTATCTCGTTTGTTTAGATTTTTGTCAGAAAGTTCCATATTTCTTCTCGATTTTAGCTTATTTGTGTAAAATGTTTTTCTTTAATAAATTATGTGAAATTTATTACCCATATTACCTAATAACAGCCTCACGTCAGATTCCGAGTGTCGAATTTTAAAAACTGGTCCAAAGAATTGTGTTTTTTAGTGATTTGTTGTTTCATTTATGTATATTTTGCTCTTAAAAAATATACTTCTGTAAGATTTTTTCGTTATCTTGGCTATATTGATCTTGCGGCGAAATTATTGTAATGTCACCATTACTTATAAGTTCCCAGCGGGCTGAGTTGACTTTGTAAGATTTGTTTATACTGATTAAGACAAGTTTATTAAAAGCATATTAAAAAAAACTTAATTTGTTTCTTAAATAATGTTCACTGTTTTTCTTTTAATTACCATTACGCACATAAAAATCATTTAATTGTATACTAAATATAATAATTATTTTCGGCAATTACAGCCTAGTGAGGTAATTTCAAAACGTTATTGCTCAAAAATATAAACTGCTTCCAAGCAAATATTCGTAGAGGACAAAATAATGTCATATGGACGTAAATCCTCAAATCGAATTCCTTTCCGCCGATCAAAAGCGGATTATGGATGTAGAATTCTGTAACAAACGTGTCTTTGCTGTTAAGACGATGACATATTTCTTGAATTTCTTACTCCATTTATGCAATATGGTACCATAAATTTTCTTCTAAAAATAATAATAAAGCTACTTTTAAGTATTCAAATAGGTATAAGATATCGTGACTTAATATTGCTTAGATAAATAGTGAAGTACTTACAGTACAGTACGTACAGGCCATTGTGGCGCAATGAGGATGTGTCTCATTGTAAGGTTTTGGGTTCGATTGAAATTCTAGGAATGATTGTGTATTATTTGCTACTGTGCCGGAAAAAAACATGAAGCTGTTCAAATTAAAATTTATGTATGCGGGATTTAGACTATAATAACTGTAACAGTCCAGCTAAACTATAGCTAATTATTACTTACTTACTTAGCTAAAGTTTTTCTGCGTGATGAACATTTTCTGAGTGTAATTAATTCTACACAAACGAAGTTGAAATCTTCTCTTCTTCGTACCTGCTCGTATAGTTTAGACAAACAAAATTTCAGAATAACTCACAATCAAAATCTACTCTACTAGTCTTAGCAGACATATTATATACATTTTTTGTTTTGAAATTAAATGATTAAACTGTTTATAAAATTAACTGTCCCACTGTCTTAACTTTTTAATTTGTAACTCTATTATGGCTTTTAAAAGTAGCCTTGTAAAAAAGCCGCGTAATGATCGACCGTATGAACAAAAATTGTTACGGTTTTCTTACTATTATAACTGAAAAAGTTTTTTTAACAAGGAAATTGAGAACTTGAATAAACATATTGAAGCAGAAACAAATAAAACCTTTAAAAGAACTAGATATTAATATATTTTTTAAAGTAAATAAATCAAATTTTGTTCGAGTTTTATTGACATATAAAGAATTTAAGAACAACTTTAAATTTCATATACAATTATTACAAAGAGAATATTCTGTTTTATGCAAATAACGAAGATTACAAAACTTATTTCAATACTTCCGGACAGATTTATTACCTAGGAGAAATTAAATTTGTAATAAGAGGATGGAGCTTTAGAGACTTTTAAAAAGTTTTTACTTTACTGAAGCGTGTCTTAAGTAGTTCACAGTAATATTCAGGCTGTATTTCATGATATTCTCCGATATTCTCAGATATTAATTTACCTATTGAGCGCTAGGATGAAGTTTATAATTTTCATACTTCATATCGCCTTCACAGAGCTAATAGAGCTAAAAAAGAAATAACAAGATGCTTAGTAATATTATTCCAAATAGAAAGAGAAAGATTTTTGACATTTTGAATATTTTGTTACTTAGTTTTATTTTCGTACAATTTTGTGAATACGTACAATTGTGTGTGTGTTCTGTTATTTATTATCTTTAAAAAAGAGTAATATTTTCAAAACGCCGTACAATGTACTCTTTCGTTTCGTTCAATCGTCTGATGAGACGAAACGAAATCATTAATAATGATTAATGATTACATGATTTTTCCTATATGAAATGATATTTATATCATATCGTTGTACGTTTCTCGTATATCTTACAACAATCTCGTACGTCTTACTTCTTTGCTTGAGTAAATCTGGCATTACTATATTTTAAATTTGATTATTCTTTAAGTGGTATTAAAATCGCAAATATTCACGAACGTTTAATATTTATAACTATAGCATTATATAAGTAAAACTATATTACTATCATAGGATAAATAGAAAGATATCTAACTCGTCCCCCAATTTTCATATATGTACGATGTTTTCCACTGTATAATAGGTTGTAAATTATAATTTTTCTCTTAGTGGATTTCAACCCACAACCTAACAATAAATCAGTCTCAACTATATCCCGAAATTGTCAAAGACAAAAATTCCAGAACCGCATTATCCTAACGAGTTTCAAAACTTGATAGTGTATCAAACACAGAAGTAAATAAAACCTACAAATCAAGCTCTCATTACACAGCATAACAGGTACATTGTTTTTCCTTCAGCCATTCCAACGATGAATATAAGTATCTCGGTTAATCAACAAACTATTTTGCCACGTCTTTCGTTGTCGTCAAAGTGCTTTTTCCTTCACGCCAGTCAGTCGCAGTTGGAATCACGTAGGTCCTACAGAATAGATTTTGTTTGCACAACTACTATTCTCTTTCTTTGTTCTATTATTAGCTTGGACATTGTTATTTATATTGTAAATGAAGCAAAATGGGGTTTCATTTTAAATTATTAGGTGAATGAAGTTGCTACTTGAATTACTATTTATAAATATATTTTTTATTTTGTTATGAATGAAATGTATGAATCTTTATGGTGGTATATATTCAACTGTGCAGTCTATTTGGTAGTATGATGACCTAATTTTCAATATAATAATCTTTAAAGATGGTTACTCTACGGGCGATATGAGCGAAAGAATTCATATTATTTCAATAGTAGTACCTACTGAATTTTTGTAAAGTTTTACGTTTAACTTACCATTGTTTTAAAGTTTTTGTATGAATAATTAATTTTGAAGGGTAAACATTTAACATCAAAGCTTCTGTTCTGACTCAAAATGGGCAAAAAATAAAGAGCGCAGCAGATTATCATTTAAATTAAATGTTAATATTTGTATATATCAATTTAAATAGCAGGCACAAATAAATTAAATATATTAGCTGTCACTGGCGGGTTCCTTCGCATGTTCAATGAAAATTAAGAATAGCTTACGTGATTTAACACTTTCTTAACTATTATTATTATTACTAGTTTATAGAAAGAAGACTACAAAATTTTCACTTTTGTTATAGAGAGATACAAATAAGAATTGTTTTGTTACGTTCGAGCCTCCCAAGTTACAATCAAACAAACTACCTTTTCCTATTTTTATTATTAGTATGGCTAAATTACAAAATAAATACGTTTTTCACGTTAGAACATATTACGCTACAGTATTTATTATAATAATCTAATTAACTTGTTAAATTTAAAAAGAACCAAAATATTTTCCAATACTTTGATTTTAAACTATATAGATACTAAATTTACATATTACTACGTTTATACTTTCCTTCTGTCATCTAACTAGGTCTTGGGTTATGAAGGCCTTTTTTCCTGCACTGTGTGTAAGTGACTCAATTTTTTTTGATTGTTTTTTCAAGCATGTGTTTGTAAGATTATTTCTTCACTTTCATTCTCTATTTCAGTCCTTCAGGTACCTCTAAAGAGTATTTTTTTTGAAAAGTAACTTTTATTTACATCTACAATAGAATTTAAATACACTCAGTGGAAAAGTAGATTTAAAAAATACTTAAAATAAAGCCTGCCGATTTAAAGCTCCTGTTACCACCAAACCAAATTCACAGTATTTACAATGCAATCACATCATGACATAGCACTTTAAATCAATATTGACTCTCCGAATGAAACCGCCAACCGCTCAGTCTATTCAACTTATGTTAATAGTATGATAAATTATGTATGCAAAAATTGGTTTCCGATTTTTTTTGGATTCAGGATGTGTGGTTTTAAAGCGGTTGTCGAAAAAACACAAAATAATTAGTATTAAATAAAAAATATTCCTTATTTTCAGTGTGTAGCGGGGTAAATAGAGGGTATAGAGGCATTAGGACACTTTTGACTTTCTGCAAAATTTAGAGATATTAATGTGTTAAGAAATAAATTTCAACGAGCGATTTAACTATTTATATCCTGATTCTACTGCTGTAATGTAATCCATGTCCCGTCCCTATCCCTAAGTAGCAAAAATGCTAATTATGCGTATGTGTACTGGATTTAGTTGTTGGTATTAGTTAAACAGTAAATCGACAAACTGTGAAAACTTCAATTTCGGTAATTAAACAACAATAATTTATTTTAGAATTACCTTAGAAACTAGTACTACTAATACAATTAAAAACGGAATATTACTTTAAAAATGGTACAGATATTTTATACAGTGACATAGTTAACAAAAAATATAAAATACATATTTAATTAAAGGAATCCACATCCATATCAAGTATTTTCAGACACTGTGTACGACTGACTCATATTTTATTTACTTCTTTACAGTCGATATAGCATTTAGTTATTATTACGACAAAGTTTTTTGTGATAAATACAATTTTAATTTTATTTCCCTAACAAAGTGAACAATAACTCAATGCAAATCCAAATGCAAACACCATTAATACCGTTTACCTCGTAAGAGCTTTCAGCAAAAGCAAGGGAACAATCTCGTTAATGTATTCAACACAATAGAAATAGGAATAGTTGGTAATTAAATTAAACTGTATACAATGATCTTCAGTTTATTATTAAAATGAGCATTTTAGCATTGTTTCATCATTGTATTTGTAATATTTTCATTATTAATTTTAAAGTATACCAAAAAAAGTTGCTTCTTAAATATTATATGTGTGTCTTTTATGTATATTTTATTGCTAAACGCTTTTTCCTGCAACGAAGTACGCCTTAGTCAAATGACTACCGTTAAAGAGAACCTAGTGTAAAGGTACTCCGTTTTCCAATTGCCACCTGAAATCGAGACATTGAGTGTTGAGTGGCAGTACTTAACGCTAGATTTTGTCTTACTTTGGTAAGGAGAATGATAATAATTGAAATATAAACATTTCTCCACGTGGGAATAGGATCCATACATAGAACCAATCATATTTGCAGTCAGACGGTGTCCCACTATAACGAAATTTCAATCACATTACTTTCGCAATAACTTTTTTTATAAATGATTTAAAATGCAAAAATAAACTAAATTTAGAACTAAACTTATAATATTTCCAAAAAACAATTCGAAAATACTCGCACAACATATTTAATGATCATTGAAGTAATATTACTTACTACCTGTTCTGTACTGGGATAATAATAAATTGATTCAAATTGAGCAGCGTTAGTTACCGCCGCAAGAGTTTCCTTCGCTACGTAATAGAACATTGAATTTAATTTGTGAGACTATTTCAATTTTATATTTTAAGTTTTCTAATTTTATTTATGTAATGATTATTTTGATCATTTTGATAATTTTGTTAAAATGTTTTTAAAATTAATAAATCAGGTTCTGTTTTGTTTTCGTTGAAAAAATAAATTCAACTTTCACATTTATTTACGTATGCAGAAGAAGAAATGGTAGTATAATGTCTCTAAAAACTGACTGTCACAATTAAGGTCATACCCTCTTCTTGACCCAATATTGTATCGAGTGTACAGACAGCAAATGCTTTTGAGGTATATGTTTAGATTGATTTGTTTTGCATAAATTCGGAACAGTAAATGTATTTCAAGTAACATTATTTATTACCTTGAGTATTTAAAAATGTTGATATAGTTTGGAAATAATGTTGCTATAATTTTATCTTTGCATATTATTTCGTATTTTTAATCACTTTACTCTTATAACAGACGCTGTGCCACTAGACTTTTCATAAACTTGTATTTTTTTTATTTATAATAAAAAAAACTATGTTTTACCTTATTCAAACACCGTTAGTGATCGTCATCGCGTGGAATAGAATCGTGTCCGCAGATGGTGTTTGCGGCTATGTGCTGCGATGTAGCCGTTTATAAGGAAATTGCATGTCTCCGACGCATCCCTAACGCAAATTATGCCTCGACCTCATCTACGCGATGGTACGCTGTGAAAAATTATTTTGTATATTTTCAATTTAGTTCTAAATTTTATTGAGTTGCTTGAACTAGAATTTCCATTCAATTTTGGATTCGATTCCCACTTAGAGGAAAGATGAAATCAGATTATTTTCGTTTTTCCGATATTGTACAAAGATAAAACGCAGCGTTTATGTAAGCAGGTTAACACCCGCACCCAACAAAATAAAAATAATTGATATACAATTATTTTTCCGCTTGTGGAACGAACCCATGTTCATAGCGACGACAGTCGGACGCTGTCCCTTTACACCACAACGGACTTTATTTTATTAATTAACTTTATTCTCAATTTTACTCGTGAAGGAAACTAAGCATTGCAATTTGTTTAACTGTCTTTACGCCTTAAACACGCCATAATCACGCGAAATTTTGTTAAGCGTATCAATGTATATTCAATAGACGGCTTCGATGAGGGCGGGATTCAATTACCGCAAAGTTTATTTTTTTTATAATTATATTATGGTACGTGGTGCTTGGTTTCTTACTTGCGTAAGTTTCAGTTTCAAATTTTGTATTTCTCGTATATTTTTATTTTGTCAGCTGTAATCTTTATAACGACATCACCATACTAAAACTTTCATCGTCTATTCTTTCCCTTTTAGGATATGTTTTTACAAATTTTTCAAGATTTGTACATGATAGGACATTCATGTCCTATTTATTTACACATCTTACAGGCAGGCAGAGTTACTTTTACAGCTAATAGGTATACTTACATGTGATAGGTCTATACGTGTCAGACTAATATACAAATAGTTAAGTATGTACTATTTATTTTTCTATTGCTATGTAAAAGTTTATTTTAAAACATTCCAGAATTTATCATACATGATCCTATATAACAAAACATAAAAACAACTTGTTCAGATATTTAATGTGTACCTACACAAAAACTGATTTTTTGTTCCAAAGCCATTTTTAGTTAATAAAAATTATAGAATGTGAAATTTTTATAACATAGAAAATATTCTCCGATATTCTACCTACAAAACTTTTAAACCAGATTACTGCTAAGTATAATTTCGCCTGACACTTGTTGTTCTACATATCAAATAAATGCGTTTACAAAAATATATTGGTTCTGTATCATAATGTCATTGTTTTATTTTTGTTATATTTTATACGTTAGCAATGAAATTTATTACGACGTTGGCTACGCTTTTTAACGCGTAGCAGGGAAGGCCGAAAAACCTAGTGTAAAGACACTGTCATCTCTTTCCATCCATATTATGGTACATATATTGGTTGTCAAGTGGCGAAGCTCAACGCCACATTTTATTTTCTATATTAGAGCAAGAAAGTAGAAAAAATAATCCTGGAATGGAATTAAACCCACAACAATTGTCAGCACTCGAAGATTATTTTGACTGATAAAAGATTGAAATTATTTAATATAACACTCGCTTGTTTATTTAACATTTAGTAAGGTTTATGGAAACATAAGTAGAAAAGAAAACTGACATAGTAAAAACGTTCCAAATGTCAGCTAATATGTAGATAACATATGTATATTCGAGCCGTAGTATGAGTGTGGGAAGGAAAAATGGTGTAATTTACCACTCTATAATTCAGAGCCTCGTAAAACTGCGAGAAGGTAAAACAAAATAAAGTTGTTTAATCTAATAAAAATCTCGTAAAGCTCTCCCTTCTCTTCCTCCCGCCGACCAATTATGTGGACATATTTTATTTATGCCTCCTTGACCTCTACCGATTCAATTTCGAAAATGCTCCCTATTATATAAATATTTTGAATTCTGTTGAGATTTTCAGTAAGACGTAACAAAGAGAGAAAGGCGATTAACAGAAATTAAGGAACAATCCATCCTGCTTATATTTGACTACATTGTTTAATGCATAATGCAGATAAGACAATTTATTATATTAGTACAAAATATAAAATAATGCAAGAATATAATTATTAAGTACCTTTATTATATATATATCTATACGTAAAAAGTCCAAATATTAAGCTCTTAATGTCCACTTAATTTGAAATGGAATTATAAATATCATATTCATTTTATTTTTTGCTTTATAACACTGATTAAGAGTAAAGCTAAAAATAAAATAAACATTAGGTATATTGTAGAACAAAGAGAACTTAAAGTATCAAAACACAGTCCTCGCTTTCCATATGAATTTGAAATAGTGTATGTTTAACGGCGTAAAGCAACAAAATTATTGAAGTATGATTCACCCGAGCGGAGTCGATCTCACAATCGTCGTGTTTACAGTTAGATGCTGTACTACTGCCTACCACAACATAAACTATAGTATATACTCACATGTAAGAAATGTATCGAATGTAAGAAAACATAAATCTTCAGGCTTGATTTCTTAATTTTATCGATAAAATAGCATTACTGTGATAAATTCACCATGAACGAGGTTGTTTTCATGCATTATTTCCGCCACACACTCTCAACGCCTGAGCCGATATATTGAGTTTAGTGAAACGTCTATTGATATAGCTGCTTATATATCTACATAACGTTCGTAAAACGTACGTAAGGTTTGTAAATTGAGCTTTTCAGAATGATTTATTTTCAGAATTATTTATCTCTAATCAAAAGAACTGGCTCAATTAATATATTAAAATTATTATAATTATTAATCGTAAGTATTAATTGATATTTTTTCTCACATTTTTTTCCGTCTAAAAAGGCAGAGAGAATCTTTAAGCTTGTCTCGGAAATTCGTAATATGTTTAAGCTTGTCTCTAAAATTCGTAACATCGCGTGTTAAGTGGCGGAACTCAACACAGCACTTTGTGTTACTAGAGTAAAGAAATGAAAATATTTAAAATATTTTAATGTACTTGTATTTCATGTTAGATTATATTAGCATTATAATGACTTGCCTAAAATATAAGAGCTACTAGGTTATGTTGTATTTTTAATACATTTTTAAGTCTGTATTTTACCTAAATATTAATAGTAGAATTTTAATAAAAAGACAATCTTGAACCTTTTAAGATACAATTAAAGCTTACTCAGTTATTTACACAGGTATTAAATTTGAATATTTGTCCACAAAAAAATCATGCTAAAATATAAATATTTTTTTATTAAAAACATTAATAAGTAAATTAGTACTGAATAAATAGATAGCAACGAAAAAACGTTCTTACTAATTATTTCTATTCAATAGCTTATATTTAATTACTCCAACTCAAATTTGTAAAATACAAACTAAAATTTACATACAAAATTTAAGCCTCATTAAAAGTTACCTAATATTCACTAATAAACAGCGTTTCTATTTGATGGTAGAACTAAAATTATTAGATATGTTTGTATTTCAATTCACAATACATCGGTGGAGGTAAATGAAACGGCATTTGCATATTTTATTACACGTTTTGCGAACTGTAGTTAACAGTTTGTACTCATATATAGCGTGCGGGAAATGCCTCTTAAATATAAATGTGGCGGGAAAGCTTGAAATTTTACCTAATTTTTTAATGTGAACATCTGAAAATGTTACTGCTATACACTTTGTAAAGTTATTAAAAGTTAATCAGTTTCGTAACTGCTTTTTGCAGGGAATTTTAAAAAAGGAAATACAGAAAAAAGGTAATAACAGACTTATTTTAATATTTAGCCATAGTTTATTTTAAAAATAAAATATACTATTAAATTTAAACTTGAACGTAATAATGACAGGATAATAAATTTGTTTCTATGTGTCTATCCAATTATGTCAACAATTTAATTTTTGTATATACCTAAGTTAAAATTTGTTAAAATAAACATTGCTGTTTTATAAATCAAGTCCAAAATTATTAATATAATCCAAAATATATACAATTAACTGTATGAGAATTATTTATTATCTATTTATTACAATTCGAACGAGTTAGAAAAAAGAGAAAGTTTTAGATAAAAAAACCAGCGAGTCACCGAATAAGACTAAAACCTATCATAGATTTATTTTAAAATTCAAATTTACTACTATTCCACCAATATACTAAAATAAACTTAAAACTATTACAAGCTTTCATTAAGTTTCACCTGTAGCGATGTTTCTTATCAAATCTTGCAAATTAAATTTACTAGTATCCATTTAGTTGCGATGACAGTGCCAATTGTACTTAATCGGCTTTTATTAATCCAAACCGCCGCCGTAACAAAATGGAGGCCTATATATTTCTGAACAGTTTACCCAATATGAGTGACAAATGGTAAAAGGTTTAACTTATTTTTGATCCGCTCATAAAATATGGATATCAAATAAAAGACCTTGCTGATAATAATTCGAAAAAACTAAAATTATGTATATTTTGAAATTGATTTACTTTTTGTAGAATTTTGATATTAAAACAAATATTTGTACGTGTAGTTAGATCCTTTAAACATAGGCTCAAATGCAATACAGCATTTGCGTTAAATGTTGGTTAGAAGGGGACACACTTTCGCCCGACAACTGAATATACGTACCACACCATTTTCTGTAATTAGTTGCATTTACATTGCGGCTAACAAACAATAAGGATTAAGCGCACGCTTGTAATTTATTGTGGACTAACATATATTCAAATATACGTAATAAAAAACTTTTATATTTTGTTATAATTATATGCTAAAAATATGATGAGGCCGTCGTGACGCAAACCACTGTTAGTTATGGGTTCTATCCCCACTCACGGTAACGATTTTTAAAATATTTTCATTTCCCCCTCTGAAGCCTCAGTTAAACGTCGAGGTACGCTATTCAACATGCGATGTTCCGATTTCGGGTATGAAGTGAAGAACGGAGTGTTTTGACACTAGGTATTATCTATAAATCTATATTTTTATTGATATTTTATTTAAGAAAGAAACGACTTTAAATGATCAAATTTATTTTACATAATTAATTTGACAAGTAAGTTTTATTGTAAATCTGGACGCCCAAATTCTGCTATCAGACATCTTCTAGTTACATACGGATAACAAGTTACAGCAGTTTAGTTATAACATTAGTATTAATAATTTTGTACACTAAGCTTCGATTGTAGGAAATTTATGTTATTTTATCTATCATATCTATACAATTCTTCAGTTATTTATTGAGTGAAAGCACGACAACGCAAAACCGAAAATATTAGAAGAGGATGAAGACTTTGATATACTTTTCTTGAAGAATGTAGCAGAATGTGGGGAACGGAGTGTCTTAACACTAGGTTCCCTCTGCCTACCCTGCTGTGTGCGGGATATAGCGTGAAGCTATTTAATTTTATTTAATTTAATGTAGCACTAAGAAAAAAATTCTCAAAATTTCTGCGGGAACAAATAAAAACGTATATACGTTATAAACGTAAATTACATCATAAAGTACAAGATAAAACTATATCTACTATATCTTTTATAGTCGAGAATTGCCGTGTAAATTATAATGCTACTCTACAACACAAGCTTTATGATTTTCAAAAATATTCTTAAGTACAATAATGCGTATAACAACGTCGAACAAATGTGACTTTAAGGAAGACGTTATTCTCCTCCGAATTAAAACCACCTGCGCCGCTCTAAGACTTGTCCATTACAGACGTATAATAAATAAACAAAGTCCTCGTCTTAATTCGGTGCTCTTTGTATGTGCAAATAATATAAATTCAAATTCTGAGCTTAAATTTCTGTTGCTTAATTTAAAGTAATTATTATATTAAATAAATTAAATTCTAGTGATACATCTGATTTATTTTATACAATTCACCATTTGTAAGTTTCTGTTGTGTATGGCGCAAACATAAATAAATATTAATTTGTAAAGGAATCGAACGTGCAAGCAAGTAAGGCTTTACCTAAAGTTCTGTACGCAGAAAATCCATACTTTTCCTCTTGCCTTCGTAATCAGTCTTTAAAATATTTTCTTGTTAGTAACTACTTCATATTTCTTAATATTTAGGTTATAGGTTTTGTATATGTGCAGTTTTAATAAATAAAGCTTGTTTTAGTTCTTTTAAAAGTTACTTATTATAAAATCTGGTTTTATACATTACTTGCAATATTCATTAATTATACAATAATTAGTAACAAATTTTATAATTATTCAAATGGAAAACGATTATACATATTTTGGCGGATTTTGGCAACAAATAATTATTGTTTTTGAGTGAATAAAATAACTTTAGAAAAAATCCTATGAAATAAAATAAAAAAAAAATTAATACGTGAGTACGTATTGCTTCTAACTTCATATTACTGGTGAGATTATGCGTCATCTCGTTCGTGAATAATTAATCTTTAATTTTCAGCTCGAGGACTTACTGGAATATATAACTCAATAATGTTTATGAAAATATTTACTGATTTATGCGTAGTATTATTACTATCCGAAGTCCAAAATCATCGCAATATAAATATGTGTGTTGTAAATATAAGAACATATCATAAATATAAACATTTTAGTTTTACCATTCCAGGGCATTATATCCAAGTAATAAAGGAGCTGACTGAAAACAGGATGGTAGTGGGTTCAATTTTTCATTTCTCTGGTAAATGAGTAAATACATGAAGTAAGTATACCATATTACTTCTATAATTTTAACAGTTTATCGTTTATTTAATAAAAAAACAACAAAATCCCCTAAAATAATCATGCAACTGAAATATCCATGAATATTGCTAATAATGTGATATTTTGTGGATGATTCCAGCGAAGCATATTTTTCATAGCATCATTATGCTGTTTGGTACATACAAGTCTCTTGTGACATCATTTATCATAGCTCCTTTAAAGTGCTGTAATACGGAAAGATAGCCTTAATGTGTTAGCGTGTTGTGTTTGATAAATCGTTGTTGTACAATATGCACCTGCATAAATGTACCTTTCTAAAGTATTAACATGAGACACGTTTGGAAGTTTAGACTGGAAATGGATAATTTTCTTCTTGGTTACAGAGTATAATATTGACTATTGTCGATAAAAACAGCTTCATACTTTTTGCATAGCAGAGTAGTAAGAGAAAAACTAGTATCAAGATATCCGTTCTCCACTTTTCGAAATAAATCGAGACGTCATGACAAGTGGCGGCCCTGGACGCCACACTAACTGACTGTCTAAATACCAATAAATAATTATTCACCCGTGGGGGGACGGGTTCAGAATACAATTCCCCCCCGCCGCTGGGTAGCGTCCCGTAAAACCCAGAAGCTTGGTGGTAGGAGATTCGTTTTCCGACTGGCTCGCGACCACTATCGTGTCAAAGACGAACCGCCAAACATCTGATGATGTGTTCCGGTTCGATGGCATGTAAGCCAGCTCTCCCTATTTCCACCATTCCCATCCTTCGTCCCTCCTTCTATCCTACATCCCCGAGGCTGGCAACGCATCCATAACTGTAATGTTGTGGATGTCTATGGGCGAAGGTAAACACTTAACACCAGGTGGGCCTTCTACTCGTTTGCCTCCTTTTTTCCGTAAAAAAAAACCATCACGATTACAGTCGGACACTGTCCAACATCACCACGAAGTCCTCAAAGGAGAAGAAATATAACGTAAAGTAGTAACGAGACAAGCATATGATTTATAGTAACTGCAATCGGTTTGTTATCAACAAATAAATCAAAATTTCAATTAACATTTCATTGTCCTTCGTAGAAATAGCGTTTAAAACTAAAGTTGTATTTAAAAACTATCAGACTCGTGAATACCACGATATCTACCTACCATCTAATAAAATAAGTTATAATTTTCTTATCTATTTTTACTTTTTTAATCGTTATGGAGTATATTAAAAATTCTCACCATAACTATCACGCCATCATAATTTAATAATTACGAAATATTTGCATAAAAAAATGATTTTTTTTTACAAAATAAAAACTTTTTAAATCAAAAACTATAACGAGCTTCCAATATATCTATTACGAAGTAACTTCTGCCTACACGTTCTAAGAATCATGCCGTGAACATTCAATTTTACGTTTCCTTTGTGTAATTCCTGGCAATGAACTGAAGAGGTCGCTCAGTTAATGACCATTTCCCCTGCCATTATGTGTTTAGTTTTGTCCTTTATTATATTATATACACGATTTCAGCTTTTATTACTAATACAACTTATGCTATTAGTATGTATTACTAAATTACATACCTATTTTAAAGTCAAACATTAGTTTAAAATATGTGTCACGTATATCTAAGTAATGACTGTAATAATATTTATGCAAGTTTCTGTACTGAACTTAAATTTAATGAAATATATTTAAATGGATGTCGTCGTCACGTACGTCGTCTGACTGTAATGGTTCTGCGATCAATTCAAAGTGGGTGAAATTATTACGGTATTTTCGTGTCTGCCTTCTTTTATGTAAAATAAAGCGAGGAAATACCTTGCAATGCCGGAAAGTGGAGAATGGAGTGTTTTGACAGTAAGTTATCTGTGGCTATACAGCGACTATGAATATGACTATGCGAGAAATGGCGTAAAGCTGACACAAATATATTTAGCTAAATAATTAGCTAAATAATGTATATTATATTAAGGGCTATAACTATCATTTACTCCGGTTTAAAAGGACTAACGTAGTGATTATTTAAAAAAAATCGCTAAGAGTAAGATGAATTAACTTACGTTCACTAACTGAGCGTAATTTTATCTATAATATAGCTATGATGCTGTAAATAGTCTCAAGTAATAATTAACGGTTCCTTTAATTAATAAATTATGAAGTGCCTTTCTGTGGTCGTAATTTATACAAAGAAAATTTATACAAAGAAGAAAAAAGTAAATGTATGTATACACATACATTACTTTTTTCTTTTGTTTTTATTAATCTTGTAAGTTTTAATTACCAGAGTTTGCTTTTATCCTTACTAATTAATAAGAATCCTCTAACATTTACCGGCAGAAATACTAATTTTACCTATTTCATATTTTCAAACAATCAAACAAAACTTGAAATCGTTTTTACATAACTAATTTAAACTGATAAGCCAAATATATATGATATATTTCTCACGCCATTTCTCACAAGTCCCACGCGTGAATATCACAGCTCCTTTATAAATGGCCTACCTGGCGGCTGACGGAGACGAATGGCGCTACACACTTCTTTTAGCTTGTTGACCTGATACCGTAACTTCCAAACTATATGTTTTATTCAAAGGACTAACGCACCTTGAATTCGTATATAAATAATGCATAATCCTCTTACCCGAGTTAGTAAATTGTTTGATTTCAACCTTCACTTAGGGGCTTAAGGAAGTTGTTTTAACAGTGATTAGAAGTAGTTACTATAAAAAGTTATTGTTGAAATTATTTCTAGTTCCACGTCTTTTCCCTATTAAAAATGCTAGTCAGAAACGACCTAGTGTCAAGACACTCCGTCGTTAAATTTCCACTCAAAGTCGAGATATTTACGTGTTGAGTGGCGGAACTCAACGCCACACTTGACATATTGTTGGATGATTTATTTTTATTTATTATTTATGTATCACATATATATTTTCTATGTGTATGTATATACGTTATGCAAAGTCAAAAAAATCCTCATACTTCGTAGTGACAGGTTGATTGTTTGCATCGTTTGAAGTCATGAAAATATACAACGTGTCGTTTTATTAACACATGAAAGAAAAATACTGTCACACAATGCATCACAAGGTACATGCTGATGAAGGAAACAAAACGGAGAGCAGAGACATCCCCTTGTCATACAATATTTTATGGAAAAATTGGGTAGAAAATGTTTAATTAATAAAATTAATATTACATGAATAACAATTTTTTGACTATGACGAGTCAGAGATTGAAGAAGCGTTAAGACACTTCGACCTCGCGTTTACAGTCAGACGCTGTTCCGCTGCGCCAAGGCGACCCCTCATTCTTAACATAAATAATCAACGTTGTAATTAATATATTTTCTTACTAAACTTAAACTCCAGTTACGCTTTTTGTACATTAAACGTTACAACAACTAAGTTAAGAGCTTTATGATAGCGTTGGCCTTAAGAGGGACGAACTTTGAAGAATTCTATTACATAATTTACTGTTCAACACTTTTAGCTGCTTAAAAAAAGTAATGTTCTTGAGTTACTTATTGAAAGTTTCGAACATAATGTTTAAAAAGTTTTTTTTTTATATATTGAAAGAGTAACCCAATGTATACCATCTGTGCTTTAAAGACAAGAGTATAAAAGTAAGAAAAACGTAATAAAAAACACCACTTTTTTTTTCAACAACAACAGGACCTAAATTAAGCAAGGTTAATTTAAACAAATTAATATAAAAAATCATAATTTTGTTGTAAAAACATTGTATTGCCATCGGAAACAACGCAAATTTTCAAGCCAAGTAGGTGGTAAGAAGTGGACCTAAATACAGGTCAAGCTTGTAAAAGCGATTTAAAATATATTCATTTACATTAATTAGACTTGAAGTCTATTACTAAAATTTCCATAGAACAAAACGTCTAACGTAAAGTACGTGTATTATTCAAGATCCAATTAGTATGTAGAAGACGTGTCGAGTAAAAAGCTTAAAAAATCTTTTTAAACATCACTTGAACTACACGGAATATTGTTTTTGCTCTCAAAGAACGTATCTTTATACGTTGGAAATTAAAAAAAACACCTTTGTATAAGCTAATCTTCCCGTGGGGGGACGGGTTAAGAATACAATTCTCCCCCGCCGCTGGGTAGCGTCCCGTAAAAGGCGGGTAAACCAGTAGTTTGGTGGTAGGAGATTCGTTCTCCGACTGGCTCGCGACCACTATCATGTCAAAGACGAACCGCCAAATATCTTATGATGTGTTCCGGTTCGATGGCATGTAAGCCAGCTCTCCCTATTCCCACCATTCCCATCCTTCCTCCCTTCTTCTATCCTACATTCCGAAGGCTGGCAACGCATCCATAACTTTATTGTTGTGGATGTCTATGGGCGAAGGTAACCACTTAACACCAGGTGGGCCTTCAGCTCGTTTGTCTCCTTTATTCCATAAAAAAAAAAGCTAAAAACATTGTTAAGTCATTTTAACATAACCTTCAATAGAAAACTTAACTAGTTTTTAATGCTTTTAAAAGCTGTAGAAAAAAATTACACAGGTACAGGATACATGTTTGTTCAGTTTTAAATATACTGTTATTAAAAGCAACTTTGTCCTTTTTTCCGCACAGCGGTATATTTGTAAGTAGCGTCGTAGACAAAGAAGAGCTAGTGATTTCTTATATACACTTTACGTCTGCTGGTAAATTCTATTGGGTGTAGCAAATCTAAAATCAGCATTTTGTCTGACGCCCACTTATAATTGTCTATTATTGTACATAATAAATACGAATACGCGTTTATAAATGTACCGTCAAGATTCAATTTTTTATTGTCAATATCGAATTATATATAGGAATTATATATAAGAACACTAGCTATACTTACTTTTGCGAATTCGATTCATATCGATGGTTTTATTGACATGATTTCACATATCGCCTTTGTCGATTAGTTAAGATGTATATCGGTTGAATTTTAAAATGCTTAAGAGCATTGAGGTGGCCTCATAGCGCTTAGTTCTCATATTTTCAATATACAATAAATGTAAAGCAATATATAATTATTTTACTTCTTTTTGCTACTGAAAGATTTAAAATACAAAAATGACTGAAGTTGATAGTTTTTTTTATTGAAAATTTGATGCCTTATGTTGTATGTTAGTGTTAGCCTGATCCAATGTAATTGTAACAATTATTGTATGTTTTGTGTTTTCTTATATGTAATTATAACTTAAAATAATACATACACATTCATAACACATATATCTATCAAATTTAAGAATTTAAGTATTGTAAATATTTCTATTTAGTTTAATCATAACAGAGAAAGGCGTAGTTCGAAATATTTTCGTCTAGTCTTAAAAAACAAGTCAATAATCAATAATGAATACACAGATCATGTCTAAGGCTTGTTTGGATTCCAAAAATATTTCAGGATTCCGAAACTATTTTAATGTACCATTATTTGAATAGATAGCGTTGACATTGTTAGTTTAATTTTTGTACCTAAGTAAAATATTGTTGAGATCGTATTCATCCACCACTTTGCTCGGTCTTTGGCATCCTCGGTGGTAATTCCATTGGCTCTCATATGCTGCTTCGCGATGTTCTGTCATCGATTTCTTGGGCGTCCTGGGGGTCTTGCTCCAGGGACAGACATATCAAGGCAAATTCTTCCGACATAGTTCTCAGGCCGGCGTGCAACGTGGCCATTCCAACTCAGGCGACTCTCTTGAAGCTTATCCGTTACGTTACGGAAACGAAAACTACCTCGGATAAATGTGTTGCGTAAGTAGTCAGCCCGCCGAACGCCACACATCCACCTCAGCATCTTCATCTCCGTGACGTGAAGCTGCTGAGTGTGCCTGGACAGTGCTGGCCAACATTCGCTGCCATATAAGAGAACCGGTCGGATTATGCTCTTGTATATTAGTCCCTTGAGCTTGGGCGGTATTCTGCGGTCGCAGACCACACCTGTGACCTCACATCGTTTCGCCCAAGCAGCGCTGATACGGGCTTGGATATCGTGATCAATGCCTCCGGAACTTTCCCGGCTTAACGGCTGGTTCAGGACCTATTTGGATAGTGCATGAGTCCGAGCACCCGCAAGCCATGTATAAACCGAGTATCGTATTTATACACAACTAGCTTAACATAAAATTACAAGAAACGATTACTTAGTATTTAAAATCGAACAGCTCATTCTAAACACGTGTATACTAATATGTATATCTATATTTCTCTCAGGACCAGCGGCAGAATAACAAAAGCTGAGGGCACCTGCAGAGGAAATGAATGGAAAGGTGAGTTAGACCTACATAAGGTAATATAAGGAAGTATAGCTACGTCATGCTTACATACGAGTAGGTGTTAGTCCCTAGTCAGTAGAGCTTGTGCGGTGTGAACGTTTTCATTTGAAGAGCTAATATTGGCTGAGCCAATATCAGATCTGCATTGAAAATACAATGTTATAAATGTAAATTCATTTTTAAAAATATTCTATTTTTACTAGGCAGGTCAATTATATACAATAAGATATACATAAAGGCTCTGGGCTATTTTTTGTGTTCTATTTTTCAAAATATTTATATTCTTTAGTATTTTATTAAGAAATTAAGATTTTGGAACATTGTATACAAATCACACTTAAAAAGTTAATCAGTCGCTCAGTAACAAGTTTTATACGTACATAAGTATTATTTGCAACTATTCGTAAAGTCTCGATATGCTGAGATGTAGATGTAAGTGTTATTGTATAATGCATATTGTCAAAAATATATCTCAAGGAGACCGAAAGCTTTATTTAAAAGGCGCGTGTTCAAATTCAAATACTTGTAAACGCAATGGTTGCAGGTTCAAATTCCACGCAGCCAATGATTTATGATGATGATATTATTTTCAATGAGACATTGATGAGATTTTCATATCGAAAGTTCAAAATAGAGTGTCTTGACACTAATATTTCTCCTCCTATCCTCCTCTTATAAGCTTAAAGCGATTGTATTATATATACAAGAATTGTTTAAATATAAAAGATAATAAGATATAAGCTTCCAATAATAAAATATTCTGTTATTCAAAATTAAAATAAATTTAATTTGCGTAATACACGTAGTTTTAAGTAAAGTAACAGCAAAAATGTGAATTTATATTTTCACGATTATTAAAAAATAAATGGTAATTTTTAATAATAAATTTCAATAAATAAAATCTAGTCTAAAGGCTCTAAGTTCACTACTTTTCGCCTGATATCGAGACATTGCATGGCGGCGGCCTCTACGTCGCGTTTTGCTTTCAGTACCAGAATGAAAAAAATAACATTTAAATTAACATAATAAATGTTAAATAAAAAACTAAACGTACTTTATATACAGTAATAACTATCCTAAGTAGGAATGAAACCCGCAACCAATCGTATTTATAGTCAAGGCCACAATGGCATCATCATATACCATGATATAGATCACAAGCAAAATAAACGTATTGGTTGGTTAGATATAATAATATCATAATATCTTAATCCTTTATGGCCCATAATAATAATGTTGGTTAATATAAAACATACGCAATATGCTCAACGAACCAAGAAATTTATGTGCATCCGCAGATATTAATCATAACATATTTGTTTTACGTTCACGCAAGAATATTGAAAACAACTAAAAAATAGGAAACAAGTCTGGTATATTTTTTTACTTTTCTTTTAGAAAATAAGCTACGTTACATTTTTTGATAAAAGTTATTATTTTGAATTGTATGTACATAAACAAAAAATATTATTCACTGTCATATCTTCATTACTTAATGTTGTTTTCTATATAATTGAAAAAAATAAAAAAAATCCTAATATGTCAATTTCTTTGAATGTGGTATTATTGTTTTTCTTTGGACGGGTGAGTGGATCGATATTATACATATATGCGCATCTCTTATCCTTGGAAAGGACACATTAATTTTATTTGACTGTCATACAATCAAACAAAATTATTGTGTATTATTTTTATTTAAGTAAAGAGATATCATTCTGTAGTAAGTCTAAATATTACTTACTGTGGAATATTAAATATGTAATAATGCAACTGCAATATACAGATTGTAAATAGATTGGAGATTGCAATATACAAATACTGTCTACAATGTTCGTTTTTGTTGATATTGCTTAATATACAATTATAAAATGCAATAATCAAAAAGACTGAAAAATATAAATGCCTAATTTAATGTGAGGGAGAATATCATACAGAAGCATATTTAATTACATAATATCCTTATAGTTGGATATTTTAACGCTAGTTTCCACTAAACATGAAATAAAAGAGTGGAAAATGATGAAGCTAGTCGTAGCTTTTACTACTGAACTTTTAAGATTTTTTGGTTTATGACTACTTTTAGTAGTATGAGGGGAATATGTGTTAATAAAAAAGACGTGTTTAAGAAATAGTTTTTATTTTAAGCTCTCCATGCTTCTTTCCATATAACACGAAAGAGTACCAAATCTCAAAACAATCCGTTCACTGAATGGTGGAACTCAACGCTGTGTTTTGTCTTGCCAGAAAGGTAAATATAATATACCACAAAACCATATTTTTTTACAAATTTGTGAAATTAGAAACATCCAGCAAGCAATTACGAAAATGTATACTACACTTTTTTGTTCTATAAAGCCACCGTCTCCAATCTGTTTAATGTCTAACTGTCCTTTGTTCGAGCTTCGATTTCCTAAGAAATGTTGCACAAGACATTTATTTTTTATTTTTAAAAGCATTCCATTGAAACTAAACGCAAAACATTGAATATAACAGTAATCTGTTTATGTAAAGAATATTTCTATGAAAATATTCTCTTTATTTTGCAACTTCACATTTTTTCGTGAATAGAATATTCTTCAGCGAGAACCTAGTTTCAAGATACTCCGTCCTCCTCTTTCGCCCGAAATCGAGCATTGTGTGTTGAGCGGTGGAACTCAACACCGCGCTATCTCTTAGGTATTAGAGGATTAGGTTATCGCACTGAAGGAGGCCGCGGACCGGGCGCGTGAGTCCAGCGCTAATACAAACTCGCTCCGCCGTCGGAGGCCCGGGAGTAGGAGAAGGCGGTATGCGCATCTCGTACTCCCCCTACCCTAGAGGAGCTACAGCGGGAGGGTTCTTGATCCTCCCGCAAGTCATCGAGGCTGCGGGTGCTCTGGAAGAAATCCCAGAGCACCCTGAAGGTGACGGTGGCCCGCAATAGGCGAGTTGTCCACCGAGGCGTCGTAGCCGAATGCGCAAGCGAACCTGCGACGCTTCATGAGGGTGGAGAGGGTTTCTGCTGGGTTTTAGTGGGTAGTGTCGGACTTATCGATGAGTCCCACAGTATCATCCGTGCGTAAGGCAGTTTGCCTGCCTTACGCACGGATGGTCTGCGTAAACTGCATTTCCCAGCGATAAAAAAAAACGTATTAGAGCGAAGAAATGAAAAATTCTTAAACTAAACTCTATTATATACATATATCGTAAATCGTTTAAAGTGTTTTATCGTAACTTAACGGGACACAAAAGTCGCGTAAGTAATGGAGTACCTAAAATATTATTTCTAAGTGGCCAGTTAAATTACAAGAGGAAATATGTATTCACAAATTTCCAAATAAATCCATTTAAGAAGTTAAAGATTCCATACTAAGTACCCCCTTTCTTACTGATTATGTGGCTGAAGATTCTTGTGCGTTTTTATATGTACTAACGTTCAATTTCTGTAGAAGACAATTAATATGCCAATTATTTGGACTAAACAGTGTTTATAATAATTATATAATGAATTTACCAATTTTTTTTCTTCTGACATTTTTAACAAAGAGTATATAATTTTTTACATTTCCCATTTAATCACAAATGGTAAGTAACCTCATTACTACGTTTCGGTTACCTATAACTATACTCTATGAGTGGTCTACGTTAAATGCTTTCTACGTATAAAGATTTTTTCTGGGTCAAGCGAAGCACTTATAAGGGATGTCTTAAATGAATAATATACGCTATTCTAACAAGAGGACGATGAAGACGGTCTTGTGAATAATTAATTTTACTTATTACTACAAATGTGAAAATTACAAATTTTTAAAGGTAGACGAAAAATCCGTATTAATCGTTTATATATTTGGTATACAATATTACATTTATAGAAAATCCGTTATCATGAATACTTCAAATTAGTTCATGTTAAACTATAAAGAGTTTAAAACGTCTGGTTAAAAATATATTTTTGAGAAATAATTGCAAAAACAAAACTTCATAATAAGTTATCTGTGGTTATAATTATCCATATAAAAAGTAAGTTGGTCAACTGTTGTCATAAACGTATTTTGTTTGGTTGTTACCAGAAGAATTTCGTGAAACTTTCACATTCAAGATAGTTTTTACAATAAGTTCTTTCTCTCTGACTACCCTGCGATACATATATATTTTTTTGTTTCCAATAAAATTTGAAAGTTGAAGTGTTCTCGAAATGCAAAAATTTTTCTGCCGTTGAAATCAATACAGCGAAATATTGCATTTTCTTTGCTGTGAAATCGTAAACTTAATGATGCTAGTACCTAGTGCGTAGTATGTGCGTCATTTAATTTTAAAATACTATAAATGCAAAAAAAATACTTGGGGTACATCATGCTGAGTGCATTTTGCAAGACAATAAATAGAGTACTTTTAAGGAATATTTTTAGGAAACGTTTATTTTTAACATCGGCAGGACGTTAACCCGCACCTTTCAGAAATCGTTCAAGTGCTCTGAGTGCTTCTGACCGCTAAGCCATAAGTTCTACTTCCAGTTCGTAATTCTTATATGCTTATTATAACATACATATTTTTTTGTTGTTAGCATCAAATAACATTTCTCACAATACATTCCTCCGAACAAATTGGCAAGAGAGGATGCTGCTTTTTTATTTTAACATTTAAGAGCATGAAAATATTTTTAGAAAACGTAACTATTCGATTTCGACGACGATTATTTTTTTATATATTTACTAAAATATAATATCCCGAGTATGTTTCAATAAAACCTTAAAAATGTTAAAATAGAGTAACTTTTGTAAATGAATCAAAAATGTAATATTCAATTTTTAGTTTATTTAAGTAAGTGGTAAAAATGACAGCGCATCTCAAAGCGAATGTTAGTAATTAGTCGCGCGGAAGCTACACACGTCCTCATTAGTGTGACACAGTTATCATCCAAGTGAGATAACAATTATATATTACGGACCTTTATACTTACTTAATACATGCAAGCATACTAGTACATATATTTGCTTGCATGCTATTTTTATTAACTAACACGTTAAGTAACGATTAATTAATTGTTGTATGATTTATTTATCATATTGTGTATAACATAAAAGAGCTGAGTTGAGACCGTCGTGGCGCAGTGGCGTTTGTCTGTAAATGCGATGCTCGTCGATCCAAAGGAGTTATTATATATTATTATAATTTCCATGAATATATACTTAAGATACTACGCAGCCACTACAAGTTCCACCACTTAACATTCAATGTCTCGATTTTCAAACTGGAGAACGGAATGTCGCCGCACTTCTTATGTAGAAAATGTATTTACATGTGTTACTATTATTTTATCAGTTCAGTTCTATTCTGTTCAATGAATAGTGTAGCTTTCTAATTGTGAAAGAATTTTTATGATTGGTTCAGTATTTCCGTAGAGATTATCCTTGCAAACAAAGTTACAAACATAACCTGTGGTTTGCATAATTTTCCTAAAAAAAAAGAGTTGAAAACGTTTCCTTTACGTGAGTAAATAGACAACTGAATACTTTAAGGTACAAAATACTTCATTTTACCATATCTCGTCAAATACTAATTCACTTTCAAGCTTCAATTTGCTATTAATAATATTAAGCAACACAATAGAAATTCTAACAAGAATTCTTATCTTCTATCGTATGACGTCCGGTTTTAATAACTGAAGGAAAAGGAAGAAGGAAAAGAAACAAAGGCTTGCTATGATCAAAAAAGCACCTTTTTTAACGTTATTAACCCTACCCTTTTAATTATTTGTAATTAAAATGTATTTTGCTTATAATATGAAAGAATAAAACGTTTTTTATATTTAATTTATTAAGTAAACTTATTAATAAATAATAGTCAAAGTGACCTTCTTTTATTTTTTTTAGCTTCACGTTGTATCCCGCACACAGCAGGGTAGGCAGAGGGAACCTAGTGTTAAGACACTCCGTTCCCCACTTTCCGCCGAATTCGGAGGCTTGCGTGTTAAGTGGCGGAGCTTAACGCCGCGCTTTACCCTCGACACCAGAGCGAAGAAAATGGAAATATAATTTCCACTCCTCGAGTGGGAATCGAGGAGTGGAATTATATTTCCATCGAACCCACAACCAGTCGTTTACAGTCACACGCTTGTGCCACTGGGCCACGACTGGCCACTTTTTATTGTAATAAAAATAATCAAGTTTTATATAACATAACTAGAAACTAGTTTTATATCATTTGAATATCATTTGAAATTTAATAAGAAAACAGTGTACTAAGTAATTATAAGCAGCTTTATTCCGCAATTTTGCTTAAGTGTACTTTACACATACCTTAATAACAAAAATAATTAAGTAAACGGAAAAATATATTGAAAAAAATATCGAAAAATATAAACAAAAAACGTGATAACATAAATAGTTACACGGAAATTGTTTTGAAGAAATATTCTAGAAGCGTAGAACATGTAGATTTGAAGATATTCGTAGTCGGATTTGCTGAACGTCATTTTTCATTTACCGTTGTCGCCAGGAAATTGAGTTGTACATTTTTGCCACACCTAATCCTACAAGGATACAAGAAAAAACTATACAAAATATGTTTATTTTTTTGCAGTTTCACGCTTTTCTCCATATGTCCAAACATTATTAGCAGCTTCAGTTTTTGGTTACGTAGTATAATATAGTATAATACGTCATTGATTTTCATTTCTTTTTATTTTTAAATTTATTTTTTTTGTTTTTTTTTTTTTGTTTTATGTATTTAGATAAACGACGGGTTGTGGGTTCGATTCCCACTCGAGGAGTGGAAATATTTATTATTTCCATTTTTTTCGAATGCCTCCGAATTCGGCGGAAAGTAGGGAACGGAGTGTCTTAACACTAGGTTCCCTCTGCCTACCCTGCTATGTGCGGGATACAGTGTGAAGCTAAAAAAAAAAAGAAAAAACAATTAAATTAGATATAAGAAAATTTGTGTAAAAATTACCATTTTATATACAACGCGATAGCCACTGGTACATCAAATAAATAAATATCACGGTATCAAAGGGAACTTAAATTCAAGACACTCTGTTCTCCATTTTCCGCGTGAAATCTAGACATTTCGTTTAGAGTGGTCGAACTTAATCGCGGACTTTATCTTAGAGCAGATAAATGAACATAATTTAAATACAATTATTTCCCCAAATGGGGATCAAATTAAAGAGATTCCAATCAGGTTTACAGTCAAACGCTGTACCATTGAGCTACGATGGCATGACTTTAACATGATAGGTATTATATAGTTATAGATAACGTCAAAATAAATCTCATGCATTTTAATGGTCCAGCAATATGAATGACGGATCTTTTGACTATTCAGCGGTTCATTACGGTTATTTATAGAATTCATTATGCGTTGAAATTGAAGTGTTAAATGAATTGCTTTTAAATAAAAAATAAAAGAATTTTATAATGAAATACGTATGAAGTACTTGTTTAATTTCATTAGTGAGGAACTAAAGGAATATTTATGGATAAAAACGTGACAGCGCCCTTCCTGTGTACGCGATGTTTATGGGTTCGATTTCCACTCAGAGGTGTGTTTTTTATTTAAAATACTCTTATTTCTCTATTATAATAACAAGCGAAAGCGCGGCGTTGTTATCCGTCACTTAACACGCAGGTTCTCTCTGAATGCAGGAAAAAGTGTATGATTGAAAAAAATATAATTATTGTACATTAATTTCCCCTTAATAACAAAGTCAATGAAAAAATATTATTCTCTTCTAAGAACATAACGTACGACCGTCATCAAAAAACGTTCGACGTTTCTGTCAAGAAGATAAAGGTACTCGATAGAAGCGTTCAATCCTATCAGACTAAAAAATATATTTAATGTTCTTGTTATTTATCGTATATTATTTATATTTTTTAACTTTTTTCTTGTAAGTCAAAGCTTCTAAAGTAGATTCAATTCTAGATATGATTCCATCAAAAATATTTCATCATTATTTGGTTTCATAATTTTATATAATAACTTAAAAAAATAGTTAGTTATTTATTTTGATACTATTAGAGTATGGCGTTCAGCTCCGCTAGATATAGCTTTAAGATAAAACAAAAATATGTAGCATATTATTTTAATATAAGAAAATTACATTTCTAATATACAAAAATATGAAATAAGAAAACCGTAAGCTCAACATTAAGATGTAATTTATTCACAGGCGAGGTGATGCGTAATCTTAGCGGCGGGAAGTTGGAAACAAAACCAAGAAAATATATCGAGTTTGATCTCATCAGAGCTTCTTCACGACTTTAATTTGAAGTTGTTTTGGGTTCTTCTTTTTTTAGAGGTGTAGAAAGAAAATTAATACGAAAGTGTCAGTATTTTAAATCTCGTGGGAAGTAAGAGTGTAACAAAGGTGTCTTTATAAATCCGGTTCACGCTCAGGAAATTGTTTTTGTCTTTTGCAATATAAATATATGATAGGAAGAAAAATAGTTACAGGTTTGTTTATAATAAGTCTGGCACTAATTACTGTCTATAAATGAAAAAAAAATAAAATAGAATGCATAACAATAAGTTTTTAATTTCTATTCTCTTTGTCGGTGCCTTTAACTCCAGGCTAATCTAATAAAGTGGCTTAGCCGACTTGAGCGCATTGTTAATATATTATAGTATTTTCGTAAATTTCCCTTAACATTTTGTATACATCTTATTTCAATGAGTTCATAAATAAAAAAGTTACCTCAATTTAAATTACAAATCTAAGCAAAGTTTGTGATTGAAGTGAGAAAGCGGGCGGACGAAAACGTGAAGTGGTCATAGACATGTAGTTAACGCAGGCGAATCCGCGTCCTAGTTGCTAGTAGGCCATAAATTTAGATAAAAAAATCTATGAAATTGAAGCAAATTACACATGAAATAATTTTTCATAATAGTTACAAAGTTATAGTCATTAACGCTCTCCTTCAGGAAATGATAACAGGTAACTGATCTCGTATTAATATTAATGTAGTAGGTATATCAGCTTACAGAATATGAATATTAATGCCCTTTTACTATATATCAATAACCTAATACGTAATACAATATTTATTAAGTTAAATGCTATCAGAATGTAAAAAAAAACTAAAATTCTGCTCTGATGTGAAGCAAACAATTTGTGTAAAAGTATTGATTGTAGCCTGCAGCAAGTCAAATGCAGAGGCGATTTAAGACAATATACAAATATGATAGTTACGATTCTAGCCGTTTTTTTTATGTCAATGTGACAATTAAAGAAAATTGAATTTTACTGTAATAATTTCATTTGTGGATTGAAAAATATATTTGGCAAACTTACTCAATTTAATGAATAAATCTTTTCATTTTTAGTAGATATATAATTGTCTCACGTCATTAGGGCGTAGTATAGGGCAAACTACAGGGCACAGTACAGTAGATTACTGTCTAACTTTAAGGGTAGTTGTGAATTCGATCTCCAATCGAAGGAAATTTTATATTTAAAATATTTTCATTTATCCGCTCTAATAAGACAAAAGTCGGCTAAATGTGCTCTCGCTAACGAATGGGATGATCATCATGGAGAAGAGAGAAAACGTAGTGTCTTAAACTAGGTCATCTCTGCCTAATTTGCCATTAGCTTGAAAAAACATAAATCTAAAAAAAAATTAAATAATATATACTAGACAATATTTTCTACTTAACTGATAGTATACAAATTCCTTCCTCGCGTTACCCGTCTGCTACACATTATTTACTTCTTACACCGACATGAGGCGAATATACCATGATAAATAACCTTAGATGCACATAAATTTTCTCGGCTGGTCATAGCGTTCAAGAATAAAGGAAGTGTGTACATTACTTTATTAACGTCTTTAAAATAAAAATTCAAGATATATTTGATGAAAACTTTAACTGTTATTCATTATCTTTTTACTTTACAGAAGTCGTTTCAATGCTTTTTTCAGTATGTTTTTTTTGTATTAAATCAATTTTCGGTTAATTTTATACAAAATGAGTTGTTTGCGTTAACTTTATAATCCTGTTTAATATTTCCATTTCTATTCTATACGTTGTAATAACTGTTATAAGTTGGTAATAAGGACCCAACCAAAGTCAGATGATTTTTCTATGTTTTGATTGCAAAATTCGTTTATATTTATTTATTTTTTTAAATATGACGATAATTACGTGAATTTAGTAGTTTATGTAACGAACATTATTTTAGAAGAATAAATTTATTTAAAAAAACAAAACATTTGTGAGCGACCTACTCTCTAAGTTTTGTCATTTTTGAAAATGAGTAAAACAATTTAGAAAAAACAAAATAGAGTTAGATGTCTAGTAAATCAAAAAAACACAGTTAAATAATCGTGTTCAAATCTTAATTTTATAATTTTGTGTCAAATAAACACAGATATAATATGAACTCTATAGGATTTCTCACGCAATAAATAAATTATAAGACGTGTATTTACAAAATACTGTAGGGCTGAATAGCCCTGTATTCAAAATTGACTTCTTTCATGGTTTTTTAATTTCTTTCAAATACGCACTTGGCACTAAATACCTTTGCTAGGATGATAAGAATTACGAATTTTCTATCGACTTTTAGTTTAAGCTGCTTATAGTTTTGCCATAAAACTTTAAGAATTAAATTAATGCTTAAATGTAAGCTCACATCTGAATAAAGTGAAAGCCTCATGGTGGCATTAACAACGATTTACAAGCGTGATTATTTTAATTATTTTTATTCTATATATATATAATAAGCATGCAGTTACATTTTCATGTGGCATCGCTGCCAGTTCATGGAATAAATATTATATAAAAAACGCTAATCTCAGAAACGGTTAAAACCGATTTAAATGTAGTTTTAACTATTGTGTTTTAGTAATCTTCTCTTAACATTTAGAGTTTCATTTATTTTAATTCAAAGTTAAAATAGGATGTGCGGGTTCGAATCCCGCTGCGTTCAAATTTTTATACGCTTTCTAAATGTCTTTTTCAAAGTTAAAACACAGTCAATTTTGTTGACAAAACTGCTACAATATAACTGTATTATTAAATTTAAAATTGTTTACTAAAAGTAATGTTAATTATTAATTGTGTGTTGTATACAAATACCTTACAGAGTATCTTGTTTTATCTCTTAAAGTAAGTCGTTAATTAAGATTCTAAATAATGCGAATAAAAGTTAATGCAGCAAGGAGTGGAGTGCGTGATATCATGTAAACTTTTGAGTGAGACATAAACCTGAAAGTTTCTTGTTACGGCGACTTGAGGAACATTTTACGATACTTTAGAAATAATTCTTATCTCTTTGAAGATTCTAGAATTCTAAGCGTGAATACTGATGTTATGGTTTTATGATAATATCTTAAGCTTGTGTTTTAGTGTTAGTCATCTAGAATAGTTATTTAGATATATAGTCGTATTGCTTAATTAACGGCATTGAAATTTCAATTTGGAAAAGACGGAAGGTTACGGTTTATATTACATGAAAACGAACATGCGGGCTACAATTTTCTATAGAATTATATTAACTAAGTTATCTCAAAATATATTTAATACATGGCGATTACTAACTGCATAAGGAAGAAATAAGGGAAGCCCCGAAAATATGAGTAGAAAATGTAATGTAAAATGTTTTACATACTTTGGTAAACCCTTCTGCGCTATTAAGGTAGTTACGTTTTTCATTTTCCCCGTAAATGAGGTCATTTGTACCGCACTTTGAAAATCTGACGACTTAAAAACATTTTCTGTATGAATATTTTCATCTCTACGTAATAGCAGACTTCATATTTTTTCCTATATGGACGATGTCGTCGTGAACTTCAAATATCTAATTAATTGCGAAGATGTTGGATTTATTTTCAAATGACAAAAGTTATTATTTAAACGGTATATAGATTTCTCAGAAAAAAGTAATTTGAGGAAAAACATGTTTATCACATAAATTATGAAATAAAAATTTCAGACTATTTTATATGGTTAAGTAGAAAATCTGAAAATCTGAAAATCTGTTAAAACCTACTAACGCCGCCGCCGTTCAAATTACGTTCTAGAAATGAACTGATGAACTCTTTGTAGATTATATAGTAATTTCTCTGTTAACGTCTTACGCCTACTTCTACCTCATACAGATTTACAAACAGTATATTTATCACCATATACCACATAAATATTAAAAGCTTTATGAATATATCGGTACAGTACCACACTCTAGTGTAGGCACACTCTCCTTTTTACATAATACTTTAAGAAGAGAATTGAATAGGTGAATCTAATGCCAATGCAAGAGAAATTAAACTCTAAAGAATATAAATATTCTATTAACATGTAAACGAGGTCGAGCCCACAGTCAGACCAACTGTACCTTCATCGTTTTTCACGCATAACAGAGTAGTCAGCAAGAAACTAGTGTCAACGCACTCTATTGTCCAATTTCCTCCCGAAATTGAGATATCTTGTGTGCCAGATGTACATTAATAATTTGATAATAATTGTTCCCTAAGTAAAAATCAAACCTACAATAATCACTTTAACAGCTAGACGCTGTTCCTCCATGTATCCTTGTCAATTGTACATCATTCACATACTATGATACTTTTATATAATATAAATTAAGGCAGGGTATGTAAGTGTAGATGTAATTGTAGCCGTATTTTAATTATATTTCTATAAAATAACTGAATAATATAAAACACTGTAGTAACACTAAATACTACAGTGCGTATATTTACGTAATATGGTATTACGTAAATATACGCACTGTACGCACTGTTTTTTAATAAAAAATAAAAAAAATCATATTGATTTAAATTATTCAATTTGTAACTGTGTTAAAACACCATTTATATTTCAGCACCAGTTGCAATGCCGCATACATAAGGAAATTGCATATTCCAGACTTGTTAACGTCGCAATTAACAGTCAAGTCCTACACACGTTTTACGTGTGCATACTTAAAAAAAACTATATACAATTGGAATATTATTACATGATATTCACAGAATGTGCTAAAATACATATTCATTACATACATTCATCATTTTCACAATAAATACTAGCTACCTTTGTACAATCAAAAATATATAAAATGTAATTTCTACAAGAAATTTACATAAAAATATGCAAACTCCTACGTGACTATTAAAGTGCTTGGTTTGTGCTTGGTTTTAAATACAAAACAACATTTAACTACTGGAAAAAACTAATAGTGTAATAGTATCATCGCAATTTTCTTTTCAAGTGCATCAATAGTTAAACATTATTAAGTAAGACTAGAAATGTAGTTAATGAAAAAACAGATAGAAAATATATAAAAAATGCTCGCAGTAGAATTCGAGCCAGCGCCTTTCCAAACCGTTCAAGCCTTCTAACCGCTACCGCTCCATACGGTATATATCTAGACTGTGTCATAATTCTTATTACAACTTATTTTGTTTGCATTTGCGGTCATTTTTCTAAGTTTTCTTAAAATTGTGTTTTTTTTTATGGAAGTAGGATGCAAACGAGCTGAAGGACCACCTGATGGTAATCAGTTACCTTCGCCCGTGGACAGACTACAATAGCAGAAGAGATGTGGACGCGTTGCCGGCCTAGAGGATGGAGGTACCTGTATATTCGACGCTTATATACTAAATTTAATTTCATAAGTGCGCAAATAGCACTTTAAGAAAAACAATAAAACTGTCTCAATGTCTTAAAATTGAGGTTGCTAAGTAAGTTAGATAGTAAAGTAAGAAATCAAAAATAATACATTTATGTAAAAATCTTTTAGAATAAAAAGAAATAAAAGAACAAATAAAAAAATATTTAAATAAAAATATATATATATATATATATATATATATATATATATATATATATATATTATATATATATATATATATATATATATATATATATATATATATATATATATATATTTCTGATATTAATTTAAAAATAACTTTAACGTTATATGTATATTTTTAAAATTACATCATCACAATTTATTACACTAGTGACATAACAAGAGAATATCATTGTTTCTAATACATTTTACAGTTATTATTTGTAAAGTAGTTTTGCTTTGCTAAAGTATCTTTTATGTAAACTTTATGACATTTGAAAATTATTCACAATGTACAATGGTTCATAAAATTTATAACTAAAAAAATGTAATGAATACAAAAAGATTTATAAAATAACAGCATAAAACATGTCTTTTTACTACAAATTTATAGACAAAACCCAAATTTAGACGGAAATCTTCTTTTTGAGATCACATTCTGAATACGAGACTCTGCGTGACGAGTAGAGTGAACACATCGTCGTCCTTCGTATTAAAAGAGCAGGTAAAAAAAATGTAATTTTACTATTCCCCCGGCCGGAAGTTGAACCCATAAATATCTCGTTTAATATTCTTGTTTCAACAAAATATTCTAGGAAGACATTATGAGTATATCTTAGTAGCGAGATGTTTACAACTTTTGCTGTCCTGTTTAATCTACGAATAATCTTTAACAAGAGAGAATACCATTTATTAAATGTTTTTTTAATACTTTAAAAAGATTTTAATACTTTAAGTCAATCAAAAATACGCTTCCGTCACTTAAAATGTAACGTCTCGAATCGGCCGGAAAGTGGCCGCCGGCAAAACTTCTTATATGGTTTTCGCTTGCTTGTTAAATCGTCGGATATCATCTATACAAATTATTTCCATTGTAGTGTATGTAGACGTGTGTATATCACTTACATACTGTTAGTAATATAAAAAGTGCTGCTTACTAAATGCATATATGTAATTTATACCAAATAATATTTTGTATCTGTCTGCCTATCTGTCTATTCCATATTCGGGGCCTTTACTGCCACATAGCTCATGTAATAAGGTGTAACTTAGGCTACTTTTAGAATTCTTTTTTTTTATGAATATATAATTTAAAGCATATAAGTAAGTATAACCTGCATTACCATATTTGTTTCACTGTGTATTATAAATGCAAACATTTATTATTATTTTTTAAAATGAGATTTTATCGAGAGAGTTCTCAGCTATGATTACAAAAATAAGCAGAATTCACTTTTTCCTTTTCGTTTTTAAAATTTAACTTAAGCGTTCTGGTTAAACAACCAGATCTAATTGTATCAGAACTATTAAAAAAAGATTACTTTATTTTTATTCCAGTCAGTAGTAAACGAGAATTTCTAAACTGTAATGTTTTTCATTGCTGTTTCTTCCATTCTTTTACATTTCCTTTTATTTTATTTACATTTATTTCGTTACATGTCGAAGGTAATTATGAAAATCTTTGCTTTAATAATAAATAGTTTTCTGTACTTTATTTATTTCCAGGTGAATAAAGAACATTCATAATATCACGGGGCTTATTATAAAATGAAATCTAACATAATATTTGAATCATTGCAACCAATGTTTCCGCAACAAATCATTATTAAAGTGAAATTTATTTACAGTACAATTTAATAAAACAAAATTGCTATGAACATTAAAGAGAATACAGCTTTTAAATTAATTACTGACAAAAAGTTCTTCTTACCACAAACGTAATTACACAAAGCAAATATGGTCGTCCACCAACCAATTACATTAAAATTAACAAATAGTTTGTGGTTGGAGTTAAACAAATAGTATCTTCACGTGTTTTAATTATTGCATTTTACTGATTCAGTATATTTAACGATTTCCAATAAATGCAAATATTTTCAGGATCATTTGATCTTTCACGTGGAACTGAAATCGCTTGTATTGATGTGTTTCAATATTGATTTTCCCAGATTCCACGTAATAAATTAGTCATTTTAAAAATTAAGAAAAAGACATATTAAAAACAATTTTAACTAATACTGTAGATTTACAACTAGAAAAGCAGCTTCACGCTCCTACCTGTATTGCAGAGTAGTGAGGGAGAACTTGTTTCAAGACCAACCGTTCTGCTCTTTCCGCCCGAAATCGAGACTGTGTTTTATGTGGCCGAACTTAACGCCGCGCTTTGTCTTAGATACCAGAGCGGAGAAGTGAAAATAATATATAATTATTTTCTAAATCGAAATCAAATCCATAATCGCATTTTTCGTCGTGACGTCCTCTAGAATTAATAAATAAGTTTAAATTAAAAAAGTTTATTATGTAGGTATATTACCTACATGAAATTTGTATGCCAATAGCTATACGAGGTCGTTTCAGTGATGCTAAATTATTCATTTTCAATCCAATCACGTAGCCATTAAAGTGCTTATGCATGTTCAAAAATATTTTGTACCATATTCCGTAATATTCTACATCTACTACAGTTATTACTGAATAAAAGACCGTTCCGCCAACATCATACTTATATCATATATATTTTGACAATAATTTATTATGGAAACTTATATAAAGTTTTAATTGCTTCGTAACGATGGAAAATTTTAGGTAAGTTGTGTAAATAAATGTTCCTTATTTCACACTTTAATCGCCAAAATTCGTTGCGTGTGTGATACGGAACCTGTTTATAATAATATGTTGTGCTAAGTAGATCAACGAAAACGTTGATGTTAAATAATATACTACTATACTATATTTTTTCCACACATACATTTTCTACAACTTCACGCCTTTTCTAGCAAGCCTTTCTAGGACCTAAAGTCAAGACACTCCATTATTCGCCTTCGCTCAAAACCGATACCTTACGTGTTAAGCGATGGAACACGGAGTGCCTCAATTTAGCGCTTTGTCTTAAATATATACAATCATTCTCCCGAGTGGGAATCGAACAACCATCGCATTTACAGTCAGACGCTATCCTACTACGCTAAAATGACCTCGTAATTAGCGTTATACACATATTATAAGTTGATGTTCTTACTGCATAACCTATAATATAAGTTTTACTTAAGAGCAATGAAGGTGAATATTGAAAGTACTTCTTTATTAAAATTTTAAGTGACTGAATTATAATTCATGAAATATATAAAAATATTCGTTAGTCTTGGTGATCTTTTTGTTTTTTTTTTAAAATAATGTTTTGATTTGTATCATTTACAGTTGCTTATAGTACTCCCTAGTAGGTCAGACATATACATATACGCGTAGTGTACGCCATACTTTTTGTCCCAATTGTACTAGCAGGTATATAAATTGAAAATACATTTATAAAATGGCTTGTTCTCTGCTAGCACGTTCGTAGCGCTATAATTGAAGGAAAGCTGAAATTTAAATTATAGATATATCCTACATTCAGAATCCCCTTTTTAAACATATATATTGACTGGATGGAATTACATACACAAAATAATCAAAAATATTAAAAGTATTTAAAAATCAAATTTAAAATTAAAATATCCTTTATTCACATCGACTTTTGCAAGCATTTTTGAATCGTCAAGTGATACTACCACGAACTCGGAAGGGTGTTCTGCTAAGAAAAGCCGGCGGGCAACTACACGTTTCAAAAAAAATGATATTTACAAATTTATTAAAAAATACGTTATCTGACAATTGGAATATTAGTAAGCAGTTTCATGTATTTTTAAAGTTACATCTAAAATAAATATTAAATTCTTACATTAGTACAAAAGGCCTTACGATATGATATGCTAAAGTAATATACATTACGTAACATTTTCACGAAGTTAATGGGACGCCTGATTAGATAGTGGGTTCCCTGCCATTTAGAATCCTTTGTCAATTTGTCGCTGTAATTAATGCAATTTATTTAACAAGCCGCATCATATAAGACGCGGTGGTCTCAAAGTGAATGTAGAATAAGTGAATTTTCGTTGAAGTCTTAATCAATTTAAAATTTAACTTTTAATGTATAGAGAATTACTTTTATTTATTTATTTAGAACTATCAGTTATAATTACATTATATATGAAAAAGTGTAACACAGGTCAAAACTTAAAGTTATATGTATTATCGTTGAAGATGGATACAGCATGCACTAGTATACATTTTTTTGTGTTAATTTACATGTATCAGTTGCAATTTACAATCAATTAAAATTATAGATTTATACAGAGTAAGGAACAAAAAACAATGTCAAATAATACAATGTCAAATGATACGTAACTAAATTAAAAAAAACGATTATAAACAGACACGAAACAGAAATATTATTCATTATAATATTATAATACATGTTATTTATGATTATTGAAATAAATATTACATTTTATTAAGTATTATATTATATTTTATTTAAATTCAAATTCTAAAAATTAGCTCAACTATTTTAGCATTAAATTATTAATTTAATAGAATTTAAGAAATATATAGTATAATTATTCAGTCAAAATTTTAAAAATACTTTGAAATGTAATTATTGAGTCAAAATTTGAGAATATATTTTAAATTTGTATTGGGTCTAAAATGTCCTTATTGTCATTTAATAATTTTTATAGTCGTGAAACCGGTGAGTTCTTGATGGTTGTGTGTGTGTTATATTTTGAATATTATTGTAGCTAATTTCTTTGTTATTGAAAATATATTTAATTTAATTATGAGATATTTGATTCAATTGTTGGTCCAATCGATTGAGACTGAACTTTGACACTGATTCTTTTTTGGCCAATATTACAGTAATTCTTGACGTTAACATATGATCTTCAAACAAAGTAATGCAATATTTAAAAAAAATATGTTAATATGACCGCTTCAAAAATGATATATACCAAGGATTTAAGGGTCAAATATCAATTGAATAATATAATTTTCAACTTTATATGCAATTAATTCCTACTTTAATTGAAGGAAAATGATCTTTTCTAAATTATTCACCAACACCTCACGATATTATAAACATATAAGTATAATTATATCCTCAAGGGCAATAAAACTATAAACTTTTTGGAAACTTTACTCTACATACTATACTATATACAATAGTACATATCCTTACATCTTCTGCGTTAAAAAAGGCCTAATCTAAAGGACGGGCAAGGGCCCGTCCGTTATTCAACCTGTCCGTCTCTGTCCTTGGCACTTTGAGGCTGGCGCCAAATCATTTATATCTCCTTCGTCACAATTAAATGTAAATTAGTTATTTATCATCATATCTTAAGTCTAATGGTTATGTTTTATTTTACATAATATAATATAAAAGTAGACTGCAAATACAATGGTTGTGGGTTCGAATCCCACGTGAGGCAATAATTATACATAATTTTTATTCTTCCGCTCTAGCACCTAAGACATAGCTCATCGTTAAGTGCGTTATGTTTCGATTTTCGGCGGCAAATAAGAGAACGGAGTGCCCAGAGACTGAGTTCTTTCCGACTACTCTCCTTTGCGGGAAAAACATGAAAATATTTTTAACAATATAATATGTTAAAATTTACTGTACCTATAATAAAAAGATTCCGTCTAAGAAAATGTATAAAAAGTCACGGTCTGTTTTGTAGAGTTAAATAACAAAAACAAATTTAAGTTTGAATACGTGGTTGGTATGAAAACATATAGGGCATAAAGAACCGGAAATGAAACTCTTTCCTCAACTGGACATATTTTGTATTCAACTCTTACATTTAAATTACTTACTTAACATGAATATGAATAAAGTAAAAAATCATATAGTTAGTTAAGTAAGTTAGTTAAACAAATATTTAAATCGTATGTAAACAGAGTTGCATTGTATACTCATTGTATGTTTGTGGATTGGAACCTCACTTGGAGTAATGATTTATATAGATTATATTATTTTTATTTTCTTGCTCCGGTAAAAGAAAATGGAATTGAATTCTGATAATCAACAGGCAAAATTCAAACGCAAAATGGAGAACGGAGTGTCCAGTAAGCAGGTTTTCTCTGCTGACTTTGCAGTGTGGGTTTTTACCCACACGGTTTTCCGTGAAGCTGAAAAATATCTGATATATTTATATTTAAGCCATCCTCTCTACATCAGTATATAAATCTCCTTACCTTGAGAATGTCTGGATGAAATTGCACATTAGCAATAAGACTGTATTTTATGACCCACAAAAACATATACAAAGTTATGTACTAATTTGTTTTAGTAATATTATTTTATTATGATGCACAACAATAAATATAACCAGTAAGGATAAAATTTATAAAAAAGTAAGAATTCAAAAAAATCTTAGGCATATAAGCGTTCGACTTAGCTTAATTAAAAAGGTATCTAATAGTAGGCATTCGTAGATGTAGGTTTCCTTTTGTTCAAAAGGATCTCTGTTATTTTTTTATTTTCTTGGTAAATAAAGATAAACTACGCGTTGGGTTTCGCCACTTAAACTAAACTATTTTTACAAAGTATTTAGAGTGGTCAGAGGACTGAGGTATGGCTAGTTTTTTCTGCCTGCATAAAGAAAATGTTGTATCTAAGTAAAAAAACAATCAAATGTCAATGTCAAAATAAATAAAATACTCAATGAGACGTGCAAAGCAAAAAAAGATTGAAACGGAATCTTAATAAATAAATATTCATGCGAAATAAAAGCATCATCTCTATATATAATAAAAGAGTAGAAAAGTCAATTCTGTACATGAAAAATTTCAGAAAAATTTTAATTGGGTGCGTTAATATATCGATAACAGAGGCCAAAAATCCACTCAGTAGAATTTTTGTCTGTCTGTCTGTCTGTCTGTCTGTCTGTCTGTCTGTCTGTCTGTCTGTTAATTTGTTCGTCAATCACGCAAAAACTACTGGATAGAAATGAATGAATTTTAGTATGGTGATAGCTTATAGTCCAAAGGTACATATAGGATAGTTTTTATCCCGGTTTTCCATGTAGTTTTTGTGGAAAAAATAAAAAACCGATATAAGTAAATCATTTGTATATCGGTATCTACCGGGTAGAAATTAATGAATTTTTGTATGGAGTTAGCTTAGAGGTTAGAGCAATATATGGGATAGTTTTCATCCCGGTATTCAACATAACTCCCGCAGAAAAATAAAATTAAAAAAAAACATTCAAATTATGTCGATAGTTCACGAGTGAAGCTAAATTTGTTTCAATATCACTAATTAAAATAATTATAAAATAAAATAAGCATAACATTTATTAAATATACATTTGACCGGTCTATAAGACTTTATATAATCTATATATTTATATAATCTATACGACAACAGATGTCACTACGTTTTCTGCAACGGGTAGCGCCATCTGTTAATCGTTAATCAATAAAATTATTATGATAAAAATGCAAAAATCTGTATCTCTTCTATTTGTTATGTTTTGACGGGTAATCTACTGGCCCGATTTACTTTAAAAAAATCAAACCCTAGGAGGTTGAAACAGTGGATGAAACTTATGTATGTTTAGTATATAGTGAGAATAAAAGATCTAAACTCCTTGACTGAAATGAATGAATTTTCTCAGGAAAATAGTTAATGAGGCAAGGTCAAACATAGGCTATCTCTCTTTTTTAAAAAATTAGCCTGGTATTCAAAACAGTTCCCGCAGAAAAGTAAAAAACTGGCAAAGTCAAATTGCATTGATTATTTGCAAGTAAAGCTATTTTTTAATACCAATAAGTAAAACAATTGTAAAATAAAAAGCGTGAAGTTTATTTAAGATATTATGACCGGTTTATAATACTATATACCAGATGGTATATATGTACAAAATCTACTATCATATGATAGCAGATTTCGTACGTTTTCTTACTATAACAGTTATCGCTATATGTTATCAAATAATATAGACATTGCACTAAATGTATCGATGATTTTCTCATGAACATAATTAGTGACGAAAGTCAAATATAGACTACCCTCCTTTTATAAAAAAAAGCAATCCCAAAGAGGCAATAGAGGATGAAAGTGGTAGTTCACGTGGCGAAGCCGCGAGCGGGTCGCTAGTATTAAAATATATTGATGTGGAACGAAGTAATACGATTTAAGGAAATGTAAGTGTCTAACCGTGTTTGCTGCAGAAATGAAAAACAAATTTATACAATGAAATTTGCAAACACTCCGTTTCTCTTACTTATTGCTATTGTTTTGCAGCAAATTGTTTTATATTATATTTAAAATTTAAGTAATGTATATTTAAAATTTAAGTAATGTATAATTTATATACAAAAGCGATGTTTCGGTTAATTATTGTCAAATATTTTCAACATTTAATAGTGTTATTCATTTATATAACACAAAATGTAAACAAAGAAATACATTCAAACAAAATTCCCATATTCTATTTGTAGTGGTAAGTTTAATTTATATTGTTTTATAGTTTTATGTTTAAAATTGCACATTAATGAATTTTCACGTTAGAACATTTCATACTTCAAAAACAATTATAACCCACACTACAGTCACCGCCGAAGCTAACAAAGCGTTAGCAGTCAAAGTATCGGGCCAACAGGGTTAGTCCCCATTTATCTAAGTCAGCTGCCAGGTAAGCTATTAATAACTATACCAACAGACAAATCGTGATTGCTGTTGGATTTCGCTATATATAGCGAAATCTAACAGCAATCACGATTTAAAATACTTTATATAGGCAGCTCACGCTACGGGATTTATGGATAATGGTTATTTGTCAGCTTCACATTGTTTGTATATGCAAAAAGAACAAGGCTTTCTTGCTGAAGTGAAGAAATAAATGGAAGAGAAACAAAAATAATATATAATCGTTCCTCCGTATGAAAATCGAACCCATATCGTGTTTTATTGTCTTGTACATTGTATACAATATCTTATTAGATTGTGCTCTAATTTTGTTATAAAAATTAAAGCTGGATTTAAGCATGTGTGTACTGCATTTCCAATGCAGCAACTTGCTATGATTTTCATAAACTCTTGTAAATAATAATATAAGGTATAAAATAAATAATACATTCTAAAAAAATGTTTTGCAATTTTTTAAACGCCAAAACGAAGAAATAAAAATATTTTAAATATAATCGTTACATTCTGAACCCACAAGCAATAGTGCATACAATCAAATACTGTCCCACTGCACCACGGTTTTAAAAAAAATATATGTGTACCTAGTTAGAAATAATAATCTGCAGTCCATCATTTAATGTATTTTCTCTTATATGTCTACTAGCGTCCCGCTCGCGGCTTCGCCGCGTACACTACATAACTGTTTCGTTATATTGCAACCTCGGGGGTAGATTTTCGAAAAATACAGTAGCCTACGTTTAGCTTTGGATTATCAACTATATTTATTCCAAGATTGGTTACAATCGATTAAGCGGTTTAGATTTTTTATACAAACTTTCATCACTTATTTCAACCCTTTAAGGCTTGATATTTAAAAAAATAGCCTATATTTGACCCCGTGTCATCACCTATTTTCATTCCGAGTTCCACCCGCCTAGTAGATTAGCCGCAAAAGCATGACAGGCAAACAGACATACTTTCGCATTTATAATATACGTATGGATATTAGAGGCCGTCATAGCGCATGTGACAGTCTGTCTGTAAAATGAGACTTGTGGGTTAGATTCCCACTCGAGGAAAGATTATAATTAAATTTTCATTTCTTCACTCTGGTGCTTTGGACAAAGTGCGGTGTGGACAAAGCATGAATTTGTCAAAAATTCTCTATATTCTAAACTTTCACTTGCGGCATATTTACGTGAAAAGAAAGATATAATTAATATGAAGATATAATATTTAACTTGCCTCCATGTTGGTATAGTATTGAAAGTCTCCAGCCATTCAAAGGAAAGTTTACTTTAAACAACCGTATCAACTATTCCTAAGGCGGTAGTTATTTACACGCCGAGCACTTTATTTAAAAATTACCTTTTAGCGAAAATGAAACTTATTGAAGCATATAAATATTTTCTTACATTTTATTTATTTTCATTCTTTTTATTTGTTTATTTGTTATTTTTACCTGCGTTGTTTTGCCCCCTTAGCAAGAACGGAGAGATGGTAGTGTCATGACACTCTAACTTAGCTTTCACGCTTAAATACGATAGAAATATTTTTATAAAATACAAAGTTTCGAAAGCAGATGGATTTGAACCCGCACCTCTTAGAAGATGCGTTAATGGACGTAACGCTTAGCGCTCAAGCGCTTAGACGATTTTCCAGAGGCACAGGTTAAATCAACTCCAGCTAAATTCAAATTATTATATGTTTCCTAAAGTATGTTTTACATATTTATTTGCTTCCCAACTATTGGATCACCTTTATAATATATAAATATAAAATTTTGCTTTCACAATCAACGTAGAATGATGTGTATAATATTTATTATAATGCAGTAAAACGGATGCTCTAGAGAATCCTCATGCATTATGTAAATATATCGTTTCAAACAATCAACTCGCTGGTTCAATGAGAGCGGTGGTTACATTTGCAAATTGTTATATCGATTTATTTGTAGTAGAACTCGATGTGGTGCTTAATAATGTTATTGCACTAAATATATTATTCGTTTGTTCATTGAACTTTGAATTTACATATTACTCTTTGCTGGTGGTCAGAATGTATTATTTACACTAATAATGTAAAGAGACAAGCGTTTGTCAATTTGTATATTTGAGATAGATAATCTCTGAAGCTACTGAACAAATAACTGAGATGAACTCTGGTAAAAAACTATACAATATCCTTGATTATTCATTTTCTGTGAGATAAATTAAGAGTTATAAAGTAATCTAGTCAAAAACGCTATCTATTAATTCTTCGTATGTACTCTAATATCCTAAAATCTATTTTTTTTCATTTACGTCTAGAGAGCTTCCGAAAATACGAAAAAGGTTTTTTTCCTGTAGATTATTATCCTGTAGATTATGCGGTTGAAGCCGCGAACAGGTTAATGTACATATAATGGTATACAATAGGGTGTAATCTCATACTCATGGGTGCAAGCCTTACCCGAAGAAATGCAAATCATTATTTCTAATATACGAAGGGAAAACTTTTTACAATCGTAAGACTTTATAAGAAGAACAAAATCAGTAAGTTTTTTTTTATAATATATAATTGAAAAACATTCAATTAATAAAATGGAAATTGTATACGTTTTGTAATAAATTTTTATATGTTATTCTCGTATATATTTGATATTTGAAAATACCTTTTATTGAAGTGGCCAGTCGTGGCCCAGTGGCACAAGCGTGTGACTGTAAACGACTGGTTGTGGGTTCGATTCCCACTGGAGGAGTGGAAATTATATTTCCATTTTCTTCTCTCTGGTGTCGAGGTAAAGTGCGGCGTTAAGTTCCGCCACTTAACACGCAAGCCTCCGAATTCGGCGGAAAGTGGGGAACGGAGTATCTTAACACTAGGCCTCCCCTATGCCTAACCTGCTATGTGCGGAATACAGAGTGAAGATAAAAAAAATAATTGGAAAAATGTTTCGAAAACTATAAGAAAACTCGACTAGGACCCAATTCTAAAAATGTTAAAATCTCAATCCCACCACAGCATAGGGCAATACCAATTTGTTTTGCAAGAAGCACCTGTAACCACGGAATACTAACATGTAAATTGTTCGAACGTCGGGTTTCTAAAAATGTATGTTTTTTCGAATAATAAAATTATATGCGATTAATCCGTTTTAAAATAGTTTTATTTCAAAACGTGTAACAGGTAATCGCGAAAACAAAAATTCTTAGTATATTACATTTGTTACCATTTTAATGATATAAACTTTTGTATTAACCTATTACAACGGGAACGCTGACTATGTAAGCTAGGCTACTTGTAACTTATCAATTTTCATTTTAGTTGTACATTTTGCACCGTGTAAGATAGGTCTCTAAAAGGGCGAAACTCGTTCTCCTAGGTTGAATTTAAACCCACCACCATCACGTTTACGGTTAGACACCATGTTATCGCGTAGTACGACGACAGCCGCATGTTACGTACAGAGCTTCATATAAAATTAAATTAAATTAAATAAAATTAATTAAATAGCTTCACGCTATATCCCGCACACAGCAGGGTAGGCAGAGGAAACCTAGTGGTAAGACACTCCGTTCCCCACTTTCCACCGAATTCGGAGGCTTGCGTGTTAAGTGGCGGAACTCAACGCCGCGCTTTACCTCGATATCAGAGCGAAGAAAATGGAAATATAATTTCCACTCCTCGAGTGGGAATCGAACCCACAACCAGTCGTTTACAGTCACACGCTTGTGCCACTGGGCCACGACTGGCCACAATAAAAGATAAATAAAAATAAGTAAGGTTATTGTTATTTATCTATTATCATAAATACTATAAGGTCTTCGAGGCGCAGTGGTACATCATTTGACTGTAAACGCGATTGTTTGTGGGTTTAAATTGCACTGTCTGTCTATACATTTGTCCGCTGTGGTGAACATGACAACGCGACAAGCTCTGACTCTCAACATGCATTGTTTCAAATTTAGGTAGAAAGTGGGGAGTAGAAGGTAGGTTCTCTCTGACTACTATGTTAAGCAAAGACGAAAAAAAATGTAAACCTGAAAAAAAAACAATGATTAATTCAATAAATACATATTATTTATATAATATAAAAATAATATGTGCATATACAAAGTTATTATTCTTATCACACAAGACATTTCAAACGTGTTTATGTCTCCAAAGAGCTTCATTTATCTCACTCTAAGCTTACTTTTGACGTGCGAAACAGTGCTTGGTACCTCATTCTTTATTTTGTGCAGAAATTCCACTATAAATATCTATATATTAATATGTGAAGGAAATGTTTTCGACTCTTTTTACGAAAATTATGCGGTTAAAAACTATGGGATTGGTTGTTTATGTAACAACGTAAACATATACATCTAGCCTAAAATGGCCGTCGAGGCGCAATATCTATTTATCACATTGCGCATGACTGTAACTGCGATGGTTGTAGATTCAATTCCGACTCGGAGCAGTGATTATATAATAATCTCTGCTCTAATACCTAAGGCTACGCGTATTTTAAGTATCAACGAACGCTTATAGTAGTATTATATATAAAACTGCATTATGTAAAAATGAAAATCTGATCTACGTGATCTATATTTGACTAGCTAGTATGGAAAAATTTTAGGTCATCCTGCTCAAATAGCGGAAAACTATTTTTGATGTACAGTTTCGTAGGGCACAGATGGTTTCAATTGAGATAATTTCATATAATCTTACTTTAGAAATGCTATACATTTAAAGACGTGTGTTTCTTTACATCGTTAATCTGATGTAAACATTATCTGATATATTACGAAATGTACTTAGTATAGATTTCGAAATAATACCACAGTACAGCACTGAATATCAAATTTCAATGATTTAAATTCACCTGCTAACCTCCAAGTCAAAACTGATACGCGCTGTGGAAGTTACGACGTTAGTACGTCCCATCATTATATTATGTACTTACTTCTGCAGAAATTTAACTCTAAATTTCATAGAATGGAATAAAATAACATGGAATGATTGATAGCGCAATATAGAAAACCTTTAATCAGTAGAGTTATATACGGTCTAACAAATGATTTTAGTATTTACGCTTCTACATGTTTCTTAAAATGGAAGAAAGAGTGTTTATAAGAGGTTAAAAAATATAATAGAAATTTCCTATCAAGATTTGTTCTTTTTTGCCCAATGAACTGTAAAGTTTATAAAAAAGTAGAAACAAGCAGTTTCACGCTTACTTACGTATTCAGAGAGAAGCTCATGTCAATGCACTCCTTTCTCCATCTTCCGAACAAAATCGAAACGTTTCATATCAATGGACGGGACTTAACACCGCGCCTCGCTTAGATACCAGAGCGGACAAATGGAAATTATAAATCATTATTTCCTCGAATGGGAATCGAGTCCACGACAATCACGTTTACACTCAGACGCTGCCCCACTGCGCCACGACGGCCATTACAATTTATAAAGTATAGAAAAACCTAATAAGCTTTATAGACAATATCAATGTTTTAATAGTTTAATCTGTAAACGCTTATTCGTTTTGTCGATTACGGTAAGAGGTTTCATACAATCTACCACAAAGGTTATGGTTTTCCAATGTAGCTCTTATTCCGTAGAATTAAAGTATAGTCATGACGTAGCTTATGTTGCCTAGAGTACTTTGACTCGTTATATGAGTTATAGGGGGCTTATACTGCGAATTTAATGATGTAGATTCAAGTATAAAAGAGGAGGTCATTCTATTATACTTTAGAAAGGTGCAAGTTCAATTCAAAATTCAATTTAGAGAATATACGTATGTTGCGATTATTTTATCAACTCTATGCGTTTTTTTGCTTACAAAGATTCGTATTAAAACCAAATTTATAGCTTTATTCTTCATAACAAGGGGCCGTTTATAAAGAGAATTATGATTCATTTCCTACTATTGCTTAATAAAATGAAGTCTAGTTCGCATACAAACAAGATTAGTCAACGCAGATATCCGTAGGTATAACACGAAATACGTTTTTCTTTCAACAGTTATGTAATGTTTATATTACTTTAATTATGGGTTAGATCGCTATAGTAATAAGATCATTGTGACGCAGTGAGCAAGCGTCTGATTGTAAACGGGATTGGTTGTTAGGTCGATCCGCATATTTACTAAAACACCTAAATGCATATGTTTTATTCACGCTTTTTCTGTACAGCACAAGCAGAAAGTCAAAACACTCCTTGTTTCAAAACACTCCGTTCTGTAATCAAATTATTTACATTTCTCCGTTCTGACAAAGCGCGTGAGTTGTAAGACCGAGGTTCAAGGTGGAGTGTTTCAATTTCTGACGGAAAATGAAAAACATAGTCTTGACACAAGGTTAGGGTAAACAGTGAGAACCTTGTGTCATGCGTGCTATGCAGTAAAACGGCTTTCTTTATATCTAATAACTTTTCCAAAAGGACGGCCGGCTTATTTAGATAGGCTATATTTTTTTTTGTAAGTATACCCATGTGTTTTTTGACAAGAAGGTATTTATGCAGACATGGGTAAAATAATCACACTGACATCGTGTGAAATATGTCGCGATTTTATAATTCAATTAGCTGTGCCGCGATATTTCGCGTGGAAATAATAAAATTCTACAATAACGAAAATAGCCTAATTTACTTCATATTACATCACCTATGTATGCATTAAAGCTGCACTCAGTGACCGTGATGGTAATTAATGTTTAAGCCGAATAATGATAATTTCAGTTAAAATCTTTGTATTTAATTAGTAGTATGACAAAAAAATTGAACTACCTTTATATTAAAATATAGCTACCGTTTTATTATTTATAGCTATTTGTTATTTTTAGAATATTTTCGAAGTTATTCTGTATGTACTAACTACTAACGTACGTACTTATTAACATTAATTGAATGAATAGGTTATGTCTGACTGCCTGACTGACCCTGCTACTCGGGACAAAGCGTGAAGCTACATTTTTATATGTACATAATATGTAATATGTACGAATACATCCAAAATCCCTTTCAATTACACTGTAATTAATTAATATATCTCGGTGAAATCGGATTGTAGATTGCATCTTGAAGAGAATTTGTAAGAGCTTCTCTCACGGCATTTCGCCTTAATATTAATTGCCTTTTAACGTCGTGAAATTAAGCACTTAGTGTTATGTAATATTTTTATATATTTAACTATACACTAAAAATCGGTTAGCATCCAGCTGCTGAATGAAATTTGTAATTCGTTCTCCACTTTCATCTTATTATGCGATGTTATAAATTACATGAAAGCTGTCACATATTAGTACATATTAGGTGGGTAACAAAAGGCAACCTAGCGTCAGGACACTTCGTTCTCCACGTTATCCTAATTGCGAAATATTCTGTCTTGAGTAGAAGAACTCAGCGCCACGGAATATTAAACCATAATAAATTGACACACGACGTTTCTTCAATTATCTAAATATGTTTTTCATTAATAAGAAAAAATAATAGTTAAAAATCTTTGAACAAATACGTAATTGGAGTACCTAATATACAAAAAAAGCAATTTTGTATACAATTTTTTCTTAGCTTTATTGTTTTATTTTCATACCAGGGAGTGGCCTCAGGTCAGTACTTAGTGGCAAGATACAATGTTCTCCACTTTTCGCCCGAATTGAGAGTTCAGAGTTCAGTAATCCACGCTGCCCTTTGATACATATTGTGACATACATATATGTACATTCAGTAATTCTCGATTAGAAACAAAAACATGGTTTAACAAAATTTAGTAGTGGTTTAAAGATATTGTTTTAGTTTTTTTAATTAAATTTTAAATAAAACACACATAGCGAGGTTAAGTTATTTTTTTTAATGTAAAATATAACATTAGCATATCTAAGAACATGCGATCAGTTTCTTAAGCTACTTTAAACTTTCAGTCTCTCGTAGTATATCTTTTCTTTTGAGACAACATATTATAAGTTCTCAGATATTGTGAAGAACTTGTACAGTGAGTAAGCTCCTCGTATGCGGGAAACTAAAATATCAACTCTCTATTTTCACAATATCATATTCATCCATACTAATATTATAAATGCGCAAGTCTTTCGGTCTGTCTGTCTGTAAGTTACTGTTTCACTGCAAATGTACTGGCCCGATTTGGATAGAATTCAAAATGAAAATAGTTGTAGATCGAGAGTCAAACGCTAGACTATGTCTGACATTTTATTTAAAAAATATTTATTTGACTACTTTCTTGATAAATCAATCTCCAAAGGATTGAAAGTTTCTACGAAAAGTTACGCAAGCGAAGCTGTAAGCGGTACTAATACATTCGAAATATAACTATAATAGGTTAATTAGTAACGGTCTAAAAGGGTAAGAGTTTAAGTATTTATTCCGCCCACTATGAAAGGGCAGTGCCATTTAAACTAATGAATCCTTTATAAAGGCAGACGTATGGCAGTCTTTCAGTGACCTGTTTTCAAATGCTAAAGCAAATATTTTCTTCGAACATTCTGTATTCTGGGTCAAATTTGTATGATATACTATAATATTCTTGATTTGTAAAAACATACACATCGAACTTAAATGCTAGTTTAATCAAGTTAATAAATTTATGAAAATTCAAGTAAAGTATGAGAAATATACTTATTTTCGTGGAGCAACGTGGTCCACGTCTCAATGTGTCACCGGCTAGGGATTCGATTCCTACTCGAAGGAATGATTATACTTTAATTTAGTATCAGATTATCACAGATTAATTACATAGTGATTTATTTCTCCATTGGTGATACAAAACGTGGCGTTGAGTTCTAATTACACCAAATGTACATTCTGACAGAGAGTGGAACGGAGATTCTTGACACTTATAATTTTAGTCTCTTAGTCAAGAAAGGCGTTATGGCGGGAATATGTAATGCTAAAAAAATACTTATCTTCGCTATAACAAATATTATAATCTTATATTATTTTAGGCTCAGTGCTAAATGTCAGCCTATTAATAATATGCTTCAATTCCCAGCTTAAAACACGGGTCACTTTTCATTTGAGTCCACGATAATCCCTGGGTTAACTTATTTGCGACAACATAGGGTATGTTGTCTAAATATTATTCCTATTTATAAATAGGAAAAAAATACATATTACTTTGAAATTCTAGAAATTTTATATTGATAGGGTAGGATAGAATAGGATTGTTAAAAAAAAGGATAGCATTCGTAGTTCCTATCTGGATCCAGAACGATCCGGATAGTACTACCAACAACTTTGATGGGATTGATAACCATAAAAAAAACTACTTAGTTTTATATACCTATACACTATTATAAAACTTTGCCACAATATGGATATTGGTCATTACAACATTATTTGATTTGAAACAGAATTTAGACATTATTTTTTCTTAACATCAAAATACAGGAGATATATAAAACGAAAAGTGGCTTATATAATTATATTATCTTAAGTAGATATTTTAGTAAATTTTGACGAATAGCATTTGAAGTTTATTGGAGTGTTGTACACAGAGAGACAGCTGGTTGGACGTACTTTGAAGATCTGTCGTAACAGCAGTGCAGTCTAAAATATTTAGTGTAAAATTCTAAAGCCATTGTGTTAATAATTTTCTTTAAAGTATTGTTGTTACAAAAATTACCTTTCACAGTATAAGTCTTTAACGTTATTCAAATGTTAATTACCATTATTTAAATATTTTTTATCAGTATTTATTTTAACTTTACAAGTGTATAAATAAGATAAAATTTGGTATTCTAAACAATTTGGTAAGAAATTATCTAGACTATCTGAATCATATACTGCAGTCTCTCGATTGGTTCCATCACATACTATAAAAATTGACTGTCATTTATACTATACTTATTTAGATTACTATAATTAACAAAGAATATCACAAAAAAATATTTAAAATACCAAAATTCTGCTAAAAGAGGAAAAATTTTACCAAAACACATTCATAGTACTGCTACCTGCAGATACTTTAGTATCTTATTATAAAAGTTTAAGGTGGTCTTCCGTTGACATAAAATATTACTGAAGAAAAATGAAACTGCTTCAAAAGATATAAAGTATAATGGAATTTTATACACATATGCATGTTAGGTATATATATACCATATATAGAGAAAAAAGCGTGAAGTTGAAGCTATAAAATAAATAAGTTTTGCATATAATGATAACATTATATGCAAAATTTATTTATTTTATAGCTTCAACTTCACGCTTTTTCTTTCATAGTATTAATTTTAAGTTTATTATTAAACACGGATAAAACAAACGTGGACTCATTTTTCTGTTTTAATACTTAGCTAACCTATTTTAACTACTAATACAATTGTATAGAAGTAACTAAGCTACATGACTAAGCTATATAAAGATTTCATGAGTAGATAAATTTGACCATAGCCTTTCCATGAAAACGTACTAATATTTAGTCCAAGCTGGCTAGCTGGCTTACGTGTCCGAAACAGATTTCTCACAGAACTATCCAACATTGTTTATCTTGAATTAGATTACTCTATATATGATTGAATTAGATGCTTGAATTAGATTATTCTATAGCATCTGTGTCAAAATTATTTAGAAAATAACTGCGAAATTCTGCTTTTTATGTTAAGCTTTAAAGTTAAGTTGAGTATAACATAATAAAGTTTTGTTTTGCTAAGTATTAAAAATAAATAGAGAGTGATGAGACACTTCGTTCTCAATTTTCGAATCCATTCCCACATCATATATTCCGTGTGAAGTAATTTAACTAACTCTCGAAAACATGTTTTTTCAAGTAGGAACCAGTATTAGCAGATATGCAATTTCAATTATTAGTAAATTCAACAAATGTTTTCATTAGTAAAGTTTACAAAAAGCCATCTAGTAAACACTAGTGTCTAACTAGAGAAAGCGCGTATTATCAAGAAACTAAGTTTAACTATAATTATTCACCTTCACACTTATTCTTGCGTCGCAGGATTAGTCAGAGAGAATTTAGTGTCATGTTACTTCGTTCTTCAGTTTTTCATCTGACATTGAGTCATTGTATGTTGAGTGGAGGAACTCATCACCACACTGTGTCTTAGGTACCAGAATGGAAAAATGAAAATAATATAAAATATAAATTATTCTCCCGAGTCCACTCCGAGTTATTGGACCACAGTCAGAAGCTGTCCCACTGCACCACGACGGTCTCATATACCTACGTAATGCTTGTGTAATTATTTATCACTAATAAATAAAAATGACACCTTTCTATAAAATATATTTTAAATAAATAGTATATGTTAATATCATTTGTTAAGAGTATTTTTTTACTCAGATGATGAAATTTGTCACATCTATTGTGTAAAAATAACAAAGAAATTTCAACTGCTCGTTAATCACTAGGGGCATATCAAATTTGTCACTGTTTGATCTTGCCGTGTAGCGATATTATGATATAATTAATGAACCACCAACAAACAATTGGGGTCTAGCCAGGTGTTTATTAAATTATGTATTTGTTATATTTTTTCGTAAATATCGACCTTCTGAAACTCCACATACAATGTCTCAATTTAAGTTGGAAAATACTTTGAAGTACTTTCTTTCTTGTTCACTTATTGTAAAAATGTAAGCTTTTTAGTTCTTTTTTTTATTTTAAACTAAGTTAGTCAAGGCCAGTCGTGGCGCAGAGGCACGAAGCGTCACTGTAAACGCGACTGTTTGTGGGTTCTATACCCACTCGATGAGTTGATATATTTAATATTTAATTTTCTTCGGTCTGATGTCCGAGGCAAAGCATAACGTTGAGTTCCGCCACTTAACACGTAATTTCTCCAGAATTCGGCAAAAAGTGGGAAACAGAGTATGCGGGATAAAACGTGAAGCTTAAAAAAACGAAGTCAGTTAGTCAATCAACAGGAAATATGTTTATATTGGGTCAAAATTAACGATCTCAGAATCGTACACTAAAATTTTTCTTCGCTCCGAACGATATTAGCGATTTACATAATAAATAATTCAAGTCATCTAGATCGTCTCTAAATCGAATATATTCACTGAAAAATATTTTAGGAAGATGACAAAACAGTAACAGTAATGCAATTTATAAGTTCATATCGTCCACATCAAGCAATAGATTTTGCATCTTTGGAACCTAAGAAAATTATCATTTGACGAAAGTTATTATAATATTCGGTCTAAATTGCGAATCCAATAGGTTCTAAATGAAATAATATATTATAAATAAAAATTCCATGTAAATGTAGTTACGGTCATAAACTAGCACATCATACCTTTGTATTATGTGATACAAACATAACTATTTAAAAAGACTTACATTATTAAATGTTTTTATATATTGTAAATACAACATTTTAGCAAAATTATTATACGACCGTGTAATGCGCTTCTGTAATTGTGGCTCACGGCCAACAAAATTAATTCATGAACAGAAATCGCTACTCATTTTAGTGTATGTTTTACATATTAAATATACATAAGATTGTATTTTTATATTTAACATTATTACTTATATACTTAGGAAATTGAAAATCATGTTTTTGAAAACGTATGCAAATCTAAACGAAGCGGGATTTGCAACTGCGCTTTCTGGAAACTGTCAAAGCGCTTTGCCCGCCAAGCCATGTTTTCTACATATAAATGCGTTGTAACTCTTTTACGTTTATTACCACTTATTTTTTTTATTACGCTTGAACAGTTTCGAAGAGACGCCGGTTCGAATCTGGCTTCAGTAACATTTTTTTTATAAAGATGTTAGAGGCTGTCGTGGCGTAGTAGGACAGCTTGACTCTAGGTCTTCTCTGACTACCCTATTATTGGAAAGAAAGCACGAAACTGTATATAAAAATGTTGATTTTCAATATAAATTGTTCAGCTTTCATGTTTTCTCATTGTAATTAATTAGTAATGGTGGTAGTTAAGCGCAGGCGTTCATACGTCAACCAGACAGAAGTTAATGTCGCTATATGTCACAACCGTGCTCCCAACGCCACTACGCTAGTCATATTAGAATTGCCGTCACTCATGTGCTGCAAGACGGACAAGTAAATTGCGTTTGAACATTAATTGTTTTATCTGCAAGCTATAGTACATAATATATGGTTTGAAAGATTAATGTCCTCTTTTTATGCTTACGCATGCCCTTTTTTGGTGACAAAACTTATAGTCTCAATTAAATATCTTGTATTCATGTTTTCGGCCATATAATTTTATTGTTAAGCGCGCTCCGTAATCGCATCAGCTTAATGCTAAGGTAGTCGGAGAATATGGCACTCTGTTCTCCACTTCGTGCCCAAATTTAAGACATTGCGTCATCAGTTGCGGAACTTAACATCATGTGATATTGAGTTCTGAGCTCTGTCTCAGCAGAGGGATTTGTTACTTGAATAAGGCACAAACAGGCAATAGTATTTACCGTCAAACACCTACTGAGGTTCAATGACCTCGGTATATAAAGGGCAGCACCAATAATACTAATTGTATAATATTGAATAATAATTTTCCAGTTCATTATAATGTGAAAATAAATCAAAAGTACTTATAGTTAGGTAGGCGACAAACCAAATAGAAACTTTTCATCTTTACTTCATTTACTGTTACTAAGTATTCACTACAAATTGTAAGAACCTAAGTAAACAAAAAAGCAACCGTCCTGTGTGAACACCCTAAAATTTCTCTATTGCCCTTCATGAGGTAACTTAAGCAAAGAGCAAATAGTTGATTTTTAGTTGTTTTTTTTTTACGGATCAACTTAAAGTTAAGCTTTTAAATAGGTCATTTAACTTTTGAATGTAATACAAAATAATTTTTTTTTTTTTTTTTTTATGGTATAAAGGAGGCAAACGAGCTGAAGGCCCACCTGGTGTTAAGTGGTTACCTTCGCCCATAGACATCCACAACATTAAAGTTATGGATGCGTTGCCAGCCTTGGGAATATAGGACAGAAGGAGGGAGGAAGGATGGGGATGATGGGAATAGGGAGATCTGGCTTACATGCCATCGAACCGGAACACATCATAAGATATTTGGCGGTTCGTCTTTGACATGATAGTGGTCGCGAGCCAGTCGGAGAACGAATCTCCTACCACCAAACTACTGGGTTACCCACCTTTTACGGGACGCTACCCAGCGGCGGGGGGGAATTGTATTCTTAACCCGTCCCCCCCACGGGTAAAAATTTATATTTATATTACTGTTAATATCCAAATACGTAACAGTTACTGGTTTCAGCTGGTGTATTCCTTAAAAAAACCTCTAAAAACGGCTATTGTGAGAAATAGTAAATAGTGCCGTGCCAATGGTGTGTTATTTTTAACTATAATTATATTAAAAATATTTTAAGAAAACATTTTATGATCTGAACGCAGTGGGATTCGAACCGCGCCTTTTGAAAGTATTATTATAATACAACTACATTTTTTTTCCTTACGTTTTCATTATGCATGTTATTGAGCTCGATAGTAACGCTCACACAGTTATTATTTTTAAACTAACGAAGAAATTTACATTTCGCTTCATGAGAGTTAGTCATGAAGCAAAGTGTAAATTTCTTTTGAGATAATAAATTCTTGAACCGGTTTATTGTTTAGCTGCGTTGTTTTGTTAATACATATGTTTTTTTTCCATTAGTTTTATTAAGTACTTACAGAAAGTGAATCACACTCGCAACAATCCGTAAACAGTTAATTTGTTTAAGCATTCTTAAATTCAAGGAGGGCAGTACCGCGTTTAATCATATTTGAATTGCTATAATAATATAAGGAAAAAACACAAACTATAAAGATCTATAATAAAATGGCTTGATGGAAACATATTTTTTACTATATATTTGGAACTACTCTCTTTTCTTTTTTTACTCTTTTATTATATACATAGTAAAAAAAGAAATGAGACACATAGGATATACTTATGTAAGATGTACTTCGTTTTCTCTGCTACGACAAGTTTAATTAAATGATATAGTCTGAATATTAATAACAAACACAGTAGCAATATCTACGTATTTAAATTAATGCAATAGAATTAACATATAAATAATGTATACAAAGTTATATACGAAAACAGGGTATCTCTGCGGGCATAATTCAAATTTAAGCGAAACGGCGAGGATATCGTTCACAAACTTGTTAATATGCTCGAACTGTCGCCGTTACCGAAGTCCTGAGTTCATTACATTTTCGTAGCGCTTACTTACAATGTAAAATTAGGGGATTTGCTCTTTTATCAAATGACTAAACGAACCTTGACAAGCAAATGTAAGTAATTAAAGTTTTATTGCAAACTGTTTACAAAACAGTTCATGCTTATTGTATTTTTTTATTTTGTATTTTAGGACCTAAGCTGCATGCTAGGGATTAGGGATTTTTCCAATTTCCACCCGAAACTGAGACTGCGTATTGAATAACAGAATTCGAACAATTTTCATAACATGTAGAGTTAGCCTATAATTGAGACATACTATGTAACAATGCATGTATAAATTTTATATACTCCAATGTATTCGTAGTTTGTAACGTTGGCTCCCTAATAAATAAAATAAAATATAAATACATTTGTGTATCTCGAAAGAGGTGTATAATATAATAATATTAAAATAGTGAATTTAACCGGCTTAGAGCTGGCATAATATTAAAAAAGATTATATGAATAATAGGTATTCATTTCATTTTTACATTATGTCAATTTATGACATTTTTAACAATATTTATTATACATTACTATATTAAAATAAATATTTTTATTTGTTTTCAAAATATTATTGGAAATGGAAAAGAAACAAGTGACCTATTGCACAGACTTGGAAAAGTCTGTAATCACTAGTAACTTTGAGCGACGAGGCTGGGTTCAAGTAGGGCCTGAAGAAGAATGGAATTTTTACTGGGCTTTTACTCAAAACTGTCGCAGTTTATTCAGCATAGACAGCGGGTACAGAATGACTGACAACCAAATAATTAACCACTTCCCAAACCACTATGAGCTGTCTCGTAAGGACTTACTGGTTAAAAATATTAAACGATATCGTAAGGAGCTAGAACGAGAAGGTAATCCTTTGGCTGAAAAATCTGAATTGACTTTACCTAATGGACAAACTGTTATGAAGTACACACACCTCGATTGGATCCCAGTTACCTATGTGTTGCCCGCCGATTACAATATGTTCGTTGAAGAATATCGAAAATCACCCCAAAGTACTTGGATCATGAAGCCCTGTGGAAAATCACAAGGGGCCGGTATCTTCTTAATAAATAAGCTTTCAAAACTTAAGAAGTGGTCCCGCGAAGTGAAAGCTCCATTACACCCGCAACTCGGAAGTAAGGAAAGTTATGTGATATCGCGATATATTGACAATCCCCTTTTGATTGGGGGTAAGAAATTTGATCTGAGACTATATGTTTTGGTGACTTCATTCCGACCCCTCAAAGCTTACTTATTTCGACACGGGTTCTGTAGATTTTGTACCGTGAAATATGATACTAGCGTGACAGAGTTGGATAATATGTACGTTCACTTGACAAATGTTAGCGTACAAAAGCACGGCGGTGATTATAATAGCTTACATGGTGGCAAAATGAGTATTCAAAATTTTCGGCTATATTTAGAAGGTACGCGCGGGCGTTCAGTGACCGATAAATTATTCGCTGACATGCAATGGCGGATAGTCCACTCTTTAAAAGCTGTTGCGCCCGTAATGGCCAACGACCGCCATTGTTTTGAATGTTACGGGTATGACATTATTATAGATAATCAACTAAAGCCGTGGCTCGTTGAAGTGAACGCCTCCCCTTCTTTGCAATCCACTACGCATAATGATAGGATATTGAAATATAAATTGATCGACAATATAATTTCTGTTGTGGTGCCGCCAGACGGTATTCCCGACGCTAGATGGAATAAAACTCCAAGCGACGAAGCTTTAGGCGACTTCGACGTACTGATTGATGAGGAGCTAATGGAGAGGGAAGACGCAACTTCACGCTATAATAAAAATCGGCTTAGAACAGGAATTTATTAGGCTACTTTTATTATAACAGTCTACTTTTTTATGTTTGTGTTGAAGAAAATGAAATATAAGTAAAAATATCACAAAGCAATCGTAAAGTTTGTCACAAATTCTTTATATAAATAAAAATAAAACAGTAACTATACGTCAACAGCGTTTTTACTTTAGTTTACTTGTAATATAAAACATATCAGAAATTTTATGATTAGACAACTTTCACGAGCCATTGATTTTAAGTCGCGCCATGAGCTTGTCGATATTTCGAAATGATTGGTTCTCTATTATGTACGCGATCGAGCGAATAGGATACCCCATTAACATATACAAGTATATAAAAAATAGTCAGCCCTTAATCGTAGACATAATTTTATATCGTACATGTAGTTTTTTAACACCTACTATTATGCCACTTTTAACATTTTAAGGTGCTATACGTACCTTTAAGAAGTTGAAAAACATCTTTATAAAACGTATAAAAAATTAGAAGCAGCAGAATTCGACCCCACGCCTTTTGGAAACCGTTTTCCCAATCGTCAATTATTCGTTATTGACTCTCTCTCTCACGTGAATTATATATATTGGAGACATTACGTGTTGAGTAACAGAATTTAGCATCGCGCTTTGTCGCACCAGAACAGAAAAATGAAAACAATTTGAATGTAATCGTTCCTCCGAGCGGGTATTGAACTGGAACCCCGACATGCGAGACATTGTGTGTTACGTGGCGGATCTTAACGCCGCGCTTTGTCTTAGGTAACGGAGTGGAGAAATGAACATAATATATTGTCATTCGCCAAGTGGGAATCGCATCCACAACAACTATTTTATTTATACTCAGTTTATTTATACTTTAATTCTAGTAAGTACACATTGTACATGTAATATGTACAGTGAAAGTTTTATCGACACATACCAAAACCATTAGCACAGAATATTAAGCAATATGCAGATTCGCTATTTGCAATGCAATCACATGAAACATCGCTACTTCCAATCTATATTAACTTTTCGAATGAATCGCTAGTGCTGTGCCAAGTTAGCCACTCAGCGCCTATTAAACCCACAAGTAACTCCAACAGGCTATGAAATCAAAAAAAACTTATTTATCTTTATTTATTTTGTACGTAATTTTTTTTATAAAACAAAATTAGTTTAAATATATTTGTTTTACGTAGTGAATTTGAACCTTGTATATAAAAAAAAAATAAAATAAAATATATATATAGCTTCACGCTATATCCCGCACACAGCAGGGTAGGCAGAGGGAACCTAGTGTTAAGACACTCCGTTCCCCACTTTCCGCCGAATTCGGAGGCTTGCGTGTTAAGTGGCGAAACTCAACGCCGCGCTTTACCTCGACACCAGAGCGAAGAAAATGGAAATATAATTTCCACTCCTCGAGTGGGAATCGAACCCACAACCAGTCGTTTACAGTCACACTCTTGTGCCACTGGGCCACGACTGGCCACGAACCTTGTAACCATTACATATATGTACATATATAGTCCAATAGCCACTGCGGTATGATGCCCTTTTTCTTTGTTTTTAATTAGAGGATGTACAATCACAAGGTAATTCAACCTATTAGAAAGACAAGGTGATAAGACAGGAAGACAGATGCATTAAGTATTTGAGACAAAAATTCCAAAAATAACCAGAGTAAATGATTGTCAAGATTTTGTATGTAACTGAAAAAAAAAATCGAATGTAAATAGCCCATTTATGAGTTAAAATAAAATAACATAAAATCTAAACATTTAATTTGTTTAATTATTCATAGATATACAATATGATAAATATTTAAAAATAACTTTCTATGAGAGACAAAAAAAAGATAATTAAGTAGCAAAAATGGACAACATTCAACTAAGAACAGATAATATCACATCATTTCCGGAATTTTCACAAGGTTATCTTTTAAATCCTTTTCCTATAACTTTTGGAAGTTTATATGACATATAAAAGTATCCCTATACAAATACTTGAAGAGAATATTACCTTACAAGGAAACTAAGATTGATAATTCAAAATCCAGTTCGAAGAAAGCAAATAATAATATAGCGTAGCAAGAAAATGATGCTTTAACAACTTGTAAAGAGCTCGATAAGTCTAAAACTCTATAAATATTACGCTAGCAGTTTATAATACCCTTGTTTGTTTTCATGTTGAAACCTTAAGAAAATAAATTCGGACGAAGCTAAACTTCATAAAATATTTACTTTATATTATACTTATATTTTACAAGCTGTTTTTTTTTTCTCGCATGGCAGAGTATGGAGAGAGAAGACACTACACTTCGTTCTCCAATTGTCATCCTTAATCAAGACATTATGTTTAATGGCGCTTAACACCAAGTTAACACCATTTGCCTTACCAGAGCAGAAAAATGAAAATTATTTAAATATTATCATCTCCCAAGTGTGAGCCAGTAACAAAACGACCGACCGACGACGACGACGACGACGACGGCGACGACGAACCGACGCTACGCCACACCATTGCTCCACGTCAAATAACAGAAAACAGATTTAACATAAAATAAAATTAAACTCAAAATGCTTTTCCCAAACGGCACGGGAATATAAAAACCAACATTTCTAATAAAGAAAGTTTAAACAAAAACACCGTAGTTATTAGGAATAGTTCCTAATAAATAAGTCACGACTGTCTGTGCCTTTTTAATTGTATCAATAAATTTTATAAACAAGATTTAAAAGCTACAAAGAAATGGTGTAAATAAGATTTAAAGAGTGTTTGTTTTAAAAATCCGTAGAGCACAATCCGAATTTCATTAAGCTCCAAGTTCATTTGCAGCGAAAAATTTAAAATCCTTTTCCACTGTATTACCTTTGCTTTATTCAATATTTTTTTTAAGCTTAATAAAAAAATCACGCTATTTTGTATATTATTATTGTATAAGGCTGGATATACAAAGTACAAGCACAGGATAGATTTTATCTTACCATAATAACGGAAGACCTACTAAGAAGGAGTCTTCCATTCTAATATACTAATTTGCCTATATGGCGGAAAACCACTAAAAGGCATAATATCTAAATATTTTAAATATCACCAAAAAATATATTACTAAGTAAATGAAATCCACATAATGCGGAGTACATAAGCAGCTTCATGCATATTGTTAGCATTTAAAGTATTGTACATATACTTAAGAAATTGGACTCGATTATTTATATATTTCTACAAACGTCAGCATAGCAGAGTAGTCAGAAAGAACCTAGTGTAAAGACACTCCGTTCTCCACTTCGAGTATATAATCTTTCCCCGTGTGGAATTTAAACCCACAGTCATTGCGCTTACACTCAGACGCTGTCCAGTGGGACAGCGTCTGAGTGTAAACGCGCACCACGACGGCCTCTAATAAAATAATTCGGTTTCCTAATATCAAATGACACAATTATTAAATATAAAGTTAAAAAGGGATTGAAATCCCCCAACCTTTATGTTTTTTTAATATACGCAATGTTCAACGAACATTTTCAATTGGTCAAACTTACAGTTCAAGACAGCATAGTATATAACGACAAACTCCATCTGTCTTCCCTTCGTTGAATGTTTAAGTACAGTTTCGCGAAAAATACTTAAATAAAAAAAAATAAGAAAAAAGAAAACCAGTGGCCATTTACGCTTTGGCTTATCAGATATTGGGCACATCACATGCGGTTCTCCTTTCCGTTTATTTCATTCTATTTTCTTTTATACACGAATCGTGTATCTCGTAATCTGCGTAGTTTGAACTTTCACAAATTTTGTTTGCGGAATTAATTTGCAGCTTAGGAGGATAATAAAAAACAATACACATACCGTAGCGAGAACAGACATTGCTTACAGATTTTATTTATTTCCTTTAAAGCTTATACATATTTTAGAGGAACAGTCTTTTGGAATCTTAACACGATTTACTTACGAATAATTTTATTTCAACTCGCTATGTCCCGTTTTCTAGAAGAAAGTGGAAAACTAAGTCTTGATATATATTTAGGTCATCTCTGACTACCTGCTTTGCGGAAAAAAGCATAAAGTTATAAGGTATAGCTTATATAATAACGAGAACAACAGTAAAAGCTTATAATGACGTAAATAATTGTAAAAAATATTTGTATCATCAAATGGATACAGATATACATATAATAGTATGGCTAGTAAATGTTTTCAACCGGTTATTATAATGACATTAAAATAAAAGTGATGTGAAATAAAGAATGAACGACTTACTTTCTGCCAAGAAGGGAAAATTCGCAAAGATAACAAATATACCAATATACGTACATATTTAGTCGTATACAGTCGTATATTATTTTTCAAAAAAATCATCTAAAGTTACTAAGTACCAACATTTACGCTGCTACGCTGTAATTATATCGATTTATGTAAAAGAGCTCGTTTTAAAATCAGAGTTAAAGTTTTACTACTACCATTACCGACCATTAAAATGTCGACATGGACGAAAAGACAGCGATTGAAATAAAGATCAGTAAAGCTATTTATTTTAAATTTATTTACGTTTGCGACGTTATTTAAATAGCTACCATTACACCGATAATCTTGTTAACTTGAATAATACGTGTATATTTATTTTACCTATATTAAATCTTTAAAAAAGAACTTTAGCGTTTTTTGTGAATATTATACAAAAGGACTATGAAATTTGGCATAGTTAATATATGCTTTAATATGGAAAAGAAGTGGAAATAGCCAGTATTTCTTATTTTATTTTTCTAATCTTAATGCGCAGCGTTGAGTTCTGCCACTCGACATACAATGACTCAGTTTCGGGCACAAAGTGGAGAATGAAATGTCTTGACACTACGTTACCTTCTGACGGGGAAAAGCAGGAGATCAATCAGCAAAACTATAGAGATCTTATTACACTATTTCTTACCTAAGCGGCTTCAGAACCTATAATCATCAAAACGTAGTCATTAGTTTATTAATAACATACTCGTATATAACACTAAGAAAACACAGCTTAGTTGAATACATTCTGATATCCAGTATGCCAACAACAATCAATATCCGTAACTTTATTTATTATTCAATGTTAACTACGTGTCTCAAGTTCTCTTGTAATCTGAAGCAACAGTAACTCGCAGTTTGAAACATTAAATAAAGTAGGTTTATCAACAAATTCGCTAGCATTCACAATAAACTTCATTGGATTAGATTAATCATAAATAAATTATTTATATAATAAATGTAAGTGGGTAAGGTGATATTTAAAAGAACTTATTCCTTTTATAAACAACTAGCGACCGCTCGCGGCTTTGCCTGCGTAACTACACAACTTTACATACAAACTTTCATTCTCTTTTCCAATTTTTAGGGGTAGGTTTTTAAAAGATAGAGCCTATTTTTGACTCTGGTGTTGTGTTATTTTTATTTCATTTATTATTTCATCTGAATGTCATCCAAATGGGCCCAATAGATTATCTATGATAGCGTAACAGACAGACATAAGACCAAGAGAGTTTCACATTTATAAATAATATTAGTATGGATACTATTTGACCTCCGCAAATCGGTTTGTGTTTTCTTTATGACTTTATGAGTTCAATTTACCATCTACATACTGTTAACCTTGAGTCTAAAACTATAATAAATTTATTGAAAAATACATTTGGATTGAATTGAATATTTGCACTGTCACTTCAGGACATTACGTAATATCTTTGTAAAATTTGTAACAATTTTACCAGATAGTAAAAACATAGCGTTTCTATTTTCGATAATACGATTTAAATACTTGAAAGACTAACTACAATTAGGAAATATCACCGCAATCATGAGCTAATCGCTACACGTCATCCTGTCACTGTCTAATTAAAGAATAGGTTCTTTACGCAGACTAATTAGAGACCTATCAGTTGCTTGCATCCTCGGCTCAACTACATTTCAATGTTTGGCTTAACCTGAAGTTCGTAGTGAAATTATGTAATATATTCGTGAAAGAGCAATGTATGAATTTTATTTTTATATACCAATTAAGTATTTTTCTCGTAGGCCGATAGAATATAGTGTCAAGACAATTCGCTCTCTACTTTCCGCCCAAATTCTAAGCTCCTTTGCGGCTTCAGTGGCGATACTCAACGCTGCACGTTGTCTTATCATAGAATTCAAAATAATTCAAATATAATAATTCAAAAATATTTTTCCTGAGTGGGGAATCAAACTCACAACCAGCCAGTCAGCCAGACGTAGTCCCGTTGCACTAAAAGAAAAGAGGCCTTGAACCATATTACGTCAAAATAGAATTTATTGATATTACAATGATCTTATCAATTTAACATTCTATAATTTTAATCAAAACAGAATTATTTAAAATATTATTTTCATTAAAATAATCTTTGGGATTCAAGAACTCATTGAAATTAAACAGAAAATTTAGTTACGCTACAGTATAGAAAGCTCTGAAGGGCGCTCTAAAGGTCTAAAATGGGACCTTTTACGGTTTGTATAAATCCGTCAATGTGAAATCGTTTTGTGAATGCCTCAATCGAAAAGTAATTTCTCAAAGCAATAGTATTTATTGAAATTGTAAGGCGAGGTGAGGCTTATGGAGACATAAAAATATTTATATAAAGATTTACTTTAGTTTTCTTTTACAATTTACTTTCTATTCAAAGTAATGATTTGTAAATATTATACATTTGTAATATTTATGTATTTTATTTTTACGTGTAGTTCTTAGAAGCTTAGTTTAGAGCTTTTTTTTATTTTTATTCAACTTCAGACTAAAATTAGTCTGAATGTTATTTTTACATTTTTAGATTATCTTTTGACTATTTTTTTATGGAATAAAGGAGGCAAACGAGCTGAAGGTCCACCTGGTGTTAAGTGGTTACCTTCGCCCATAGACAACCACAACATTAAAATTATGGATGCGTTGCCAGCCTTGGGAATATAGGACAGAAGGAAAGAGGAAGGATGGGAATGGTGGGAATAGGGAGAGCTGGCTTACATGCCATCGAACCGGAACACATCATAAGATATTTGGCGGTTCGTCTTTGACATGATAGTGGTCGCGAGCCAGTCGGAGAATGAATCTCCTACCACCAAGCTACTGGGTTACCCGCCTTTTACGGGACGCTACCCAGCGGCGGGGGGGATTTGTATTCTTAACCCGTCCCCCCACGGGAGAATAAATAAATAGCTTCACGCTATATCCCGCACACAGCAGGGTAGGCAGAGGGAACCTAGTGTTAAGACACTCCGTTCCCCACTTTCCGCCGAATTCGGAGGCATTGCGTGTTAAGTGGCGGAACTTAACGCCGCGCTTTACCTCGACACCAGAGCGAAGAAAGTGGAAATATTTAATATTTCCACTCCTCGAGTGGGAATCGAACCCACAACCAGTCGATTACAGTCTCACGCTTGTGCCACTGGGCCACGACTGGCCACAATTTTTTTTAGATTATCATTCGACTATTTTAATTACTTACGTATATAAGTAATTAAAATAATAATATCAACACATTATTGGTTTTAATTAAATGGCTTAAATGGTCCGTGTAGAGTTTTAAAAAATTATAATTCTAAAATAGAGCCTTACTAACTTCTTATTTAATGAGCCATGTGTCAGTAAAAATCCTGTCAAAATGGGATTAACTTTTCAAGAAAAACTAGCCGGAACAAACCGGCAAATACACGGAGAAAAAATGTTCAAAATGTTATTTTTGTTTATTCACCTTGTATATATACATAATGTGTATGCATTTAGTAGAAAGCGAGCACACATTCCATTTTTATTTATTTGCAGCAAAGGTTCTAAATTCATAGTAAATATTTTTTTAAAATTAAGCTCCTAAAAGTTTTTACTTGAAAGACTACAGAAACAGACTTTTTATATAAAGCAAGAAGTATAAGTTTCTATACACTATGCCCTATAGAAGTGTTTATGTAAAGCTGGTGTGCCCTTTCAAGACGAACAAATGGTCGCTATTTAAGCTTTCCCTTTCAGACCTTCCCTGTCAGTAGTTAGGCACACTCAAGCGCTTTACGCCGGATTATTTGAAACCTTTGTACACAGAAAGTATAAGGGAGCTTATGAAGGTAAGATGTTTAACTTAACGGGTTGCTACCTCATATTTTCCTCTTTGTAAATATAAATGATGTAATCAACTTATACTTATGAAAGATTTTTTTTTGCATTAGTACGCCTTTAATTCTTATAAGCTGTGTTAGCGATTTGTCCGCGTGGAATTTTGCAAAAAAGTTAATAATAAAATAAGCCTTGATCCTAAGTTAGTCCTTATTACATTAGCTATCTGCCGGAACAAACAGACAGACACATATAGACAAAAATTGTAAAAATGTTATAGGTAGCGTGTAAATATACATATGTATTTAGAAAGGGGATGTTAACATTACAATCAGACATCTGATTTAAATAATTTATATAGATAATGCATAACTTAGGTACAGTTCTATTTCAAATGACATTTGTGTATTATTTTTTAGCTTCACGCTTTTTCACGCATAGCAGGTGAGACAGAACCCAGTGTTAATTAACACTCCGTCCTCCACTTTCCCTCCGAAATCGAAACATTCAGGTCCAGACCATCAGGTTGAGTGGGGAAACACCACGCTACTAGAGTGAAGAAATGTATAAAGTAATTCCTCTGAGTGGGAATGGAACCTACAAAATCACCGAATAAATCCACAACAGTTTCATTTCTCTACATTATTGTTGTATTTTCTACATTTTCCATTTAGTTAATATACAAAAGTATTGTGCAACTTTATTTATCTTTATACTCAGTTATAATCAGCACAAAATACTTTTGCAGCGTGCGCCATGTTTTTACTAAATAGAGCTTTTGAGAAAACCTTTTGGGAAAAGAAACATAACAAACTATCTTTCTTTATCGACTTCACTCGCCCTAAATTTGGCGATACTTGGTACAACAAAATTGCGTTTCATATACATAGTTTGCATCTAGTTAAATAAAACAAATACCAAAATTATACTAGATTTTAGTATAGTTATTAAATTTCTCAGTGAAATATTTAAAAAAAAGCTGATGCCGATAGCGAATTGTGAATAAAAATATGTGATTCATCCCTACATCTTTAAACGTTAGTTACATCATATACATAGTAAGACATTATAAGTGTCTTAATAATAATTGAATCGTAAGACCGTCATTGCCTAGTGGGCAGTTTTATCTTAGACGCGATGATTTTGAGTTTGATTTCCGAACATTTTCACGTCTTGTCCCTGGTACCTAAGATAAGCGCGGCGCCGAGTTCTGCCAGTCAATACGAAACATTTCGATGTCTTCTGAAAAGTAGGGAAGGGAGTGTCATGACACTAGATTCCCTCTGACTACCCTGCTACGCGGGAGAAAGCGAATTAAACAACATAAAACTTAAATAGTACACATATGGTGCACGCACTACTACTTACACGCATTAGACCAGAGTTATAATCAATTATTTCTAAATCAGTAGTCAGTTCAGTCAATTAAGGCACTATATAATTAGAAGTTAAAGGTCATTTGAATTTATTATTTATACTGGATAATAATATTTTCTTAGACAATTTTATTTTTTCTCAGATTGTTCAAAAAGTACTTTCAATCCTTAGGAATAATAAGTTGGTGTAAATGTAATAAGTAAATCACTTTCACGTTCTTCCCACATCACAGTAGCTAGACAGAACCTAGTGTGACAATACTCTGTTATCCAGTTAGCGACCGAAATCAAGGCATTTCGTGTTAAGTGGCGAAACACAACGCCACATACCAAATGGAGAATTTAAAATGATAAATAATCATTCCCCCTAGTGGCAATTGAACCCGTGTTTACTTTAATGTTACTAGTTACTAGTTATGTAAATTATGTAAATAAACCATAGGCCAAAATAAACCTTAAATTGTAAAATCTTTCCGACAAAAATTAAACTAATAAAGTTATACTAGTGTAAACCTAGTATTAAAAGAAAAAATAATAAAATCAGTAATTTCAGAAACAAAAGATATTTCCAATTATAATACTTTCTAAATTTAGTAAAAAGAAAAATTCTAAATTAAAAAACCTTCATCAAATCCAGTAAACAATAAAGGTAGAAAGAAATATTTAGTTCAGCAAAGGGCCAGTGGGTCACTAACGAAAGAAAAAAAACATTATTTTCTTATACATTTCCATTGGTTTCTCGTATGGTTCCATTGTAATCCATTTTCTGCTTTCCTGTGCAAACATGGAGCACATTTATTATGATAAGTTTCTTCGGGTGCTCATAAATTTACTCGCTCTGTTGAACATTCGCCTAAGATATATTAAGAGAATATCTCGATTAACATAAAATGACACCACCAACTTGAGCAAGGACCGAATTCAGCATGAGTACACACGCATTATAGTTTTGTTAACGTTCAATGTTTTTACAATATCAGTATTTGGCGATAATAATTAGACATGTGGCGATTATTAGATGTGTGACTCGTAAGCGCTATATTAATTTATTATCGGAATATTTCCTGTGCTTTGTCGATTTCAAAATAATTAAAATACATAAAAATAACTTAATAAAAAAAGATTATACGTGTAGAATTGTAATTGTAGAAATTATGTGAAGTAACTGGAGGCCGTTGTCACGCAGTGAGACAACGTTTGTCCGTAAACGCGTTGATGATTACGGTTCGGTTGTCAATCTGGAACGGGACTATATTTAAATTATTTTATTTTTTTGGTACATACTCGAACTTGAGTTTCATCATTCAATATACAATAACTCTAACAGAAAGTAGAGAATGGAGTTCTCTCTGATTACTCTGCTATATGTACATACGTACATGTTTACACAATTATAAATAAATTTGAGCTGATTTAAACCATGTATGTTATTGCTCCCGTATATAATTCTATAATTTTTTTAAGGGAGCAATAACATACATTTGGCTGCTAAGTTTATCGCTAGAGTATTACGTAAATGGGTAGAAATAACTATCCGGCGGTCTTGTATTCCATAATGACGCAAGCCGAGCAAGTCTAGCATACTTAAATATAATTGTACTTGGTTTTAGTAACTTAAATATTATACCAACGGAGTACTTAAGTTGTATAGTTTCAGTGCACACTTTACAATTGGTTATTTTAGGCGGATTATTTTAGGTGCAGCGTCCGACTGTTATCGTGATTGGTTTTGGGTTATAACAATCTTGAAGGAATGGAGGATTCCCATTTGAATTATATTTAAATTAATTTTATTTCGTCGCTTTGTTAACCACGAGAAAGCGGGGCGTTGAATCATGTTATTATACGCACAATGTCTAGATTTCGGACGGAAAGTGAAGCACAGAGTGTCTTAACACTAAATTATTTCAGAAAATGCGAGAAAACTTAAGCGTAAACTTACACTTATTTTATTAACCCACTTAACTTGAAAAAAGAAACTTTTTCTCTATCAATGTGATATATATACAAGGAAATATTATCAATTTTGACCCAATAAATATAAGAGCGGGTTTACGTTCACTAGGCTTGACTTTTATAGATACGTTTCAAGTGCTCGTTAGCAGGTATCCTCAATGGGCTACATGTATCAAATCAAAAATATAAGCCGAGGCCTACGAGTGCCATATTACTCTTTTGTACTGAAATTGGTTTATTGCAATAGTGTCTTTTTTTTTCAAATATTTTTGCGTCACAGAGTTCTGGGTTCCGTGTCTAAATTATTTCAAGTAAATATGTATATAATACTATGACATCTAAAACAAGAGTAGTAGATGTATAATTTTGTGTATAATTATACTCAATAGAAATAAGAACAAAACTGATATAGCAGAATGGAAAAATTTTTTTTGTCTTCTTTTTAATTATAAAAAAATATGAGCCATCGATTGCGTATAGCTTTACGATTTTTTCCTGCATAGCAGAATAGTCAGTGAGAATCTACTGTCTAGACACTCCACCCCCCGCCCCCGGAACAAGCGCATTACATTGAACAGTACTACAGTACAGTGATTACATCGAACAGTAGAGCGGGGTAATGAACATATTTAACTTAAATTATAACCTTATGATCATTCCTCTGAGTGGAAATTGAACCTACAACCAATCATGACTACAGTCCGACACTCCCTCACTGCGCCACAATGGCCCTCAATAAGGCTATCAAAGCAAAACTAGTATGATAAACGTACAATTAAAGAAATATGAAAACGTTACGTGGTTTTAAACGAATTGAATTAAACTCTTCAATTTTGTACCTATAGATTTGCATGCTTTGTCCTATTTGAAACAGCACACATGGACTCATGCCAAATAGTGCAAAATGTATAGATAGACTATCGTTTTTATTGAAATATTATTTTCATAAATTGATTGAGTTATTGATGGTTTTTGCTAACATTATAAAATTTTCTTTATTTTGGGAGTTCAAAGTGGCCAAAACCGGACAACGTCAATATAGATTCAATTAAAACTTTACCAACCCGTAGTGTGTTTGTTATAAAGCAAATAAAGCAATATCTACTTTGTAGATAAAAAATTAGAAAGTTAATATTTCATTTTCATGCTCTTATACTCTGAATGAGGATTATTTCACTGCTTACAATGATATCCGGTGCCGATCCGTTTCCACTATAAGGAAATGTTTTTAAGGTCTTCTGTGATGGAACATTGTTATACGTATTATATTTATCCTAACTTATTATTATTTTAGTTTTAGTGGGCAGTCGCCCAGTGGCACAAGTGTGTGTCCCACTCGAGAAGTGGAAATATTTAATATTTCCATTTTCTTCGCTCTGGTGTCGAGGTAAAGTGCGGCGTTAAGTTTCGCCACTTAACACGCAATGCCTCCGAATTCGGCGGAAAGTGGGGAACGGAGTATCTTAATACTAGGTTGCCTCGCCGCGCTTTGCCTCAATACTAGACCGAAGAAAATGGAAATAATTTTAATTTAATTTCCACTCCTCCAGTAGGAATTGAACCCACAATCCACAACTAGTCGTTTACAGTCACACGTTTGTGCCACTGCGCCACGACTGGCGCTAACTTATTGTTTTATCTTTGTTTTCCATTCTAGATAAATTAAATATCATTAAAACTCACATAAACAGTGGCTGCTGATCCCATATGGTACGGAAATTAGTAAATTTTATATAGGTATTTTTATAATGTAAACCATACTCTGAACTTATTATATATAATACCTATTTAAATAAATACAAGTTATACTATTTCAAATTTATTACCATATACTATTGCACGAGACTACATTAGTCTCTTCACATATAGTTTCTCTTACTGTTAGTTACAGCAGCAGTTTCTAACCACGACATCGTCGGCTGAGCAGGAGCTGTCAATGAAAATAAAAGTGGAGAACTTAAGCACACTAATTAGAAACAAGGAAAGTAGAAAACTGTTTATAAAATTTTGCATTAGTGTGGCAGAAAAAGTAATTAAAAGAAACAAGTGAAGAGGATGCTATGTGAATAAAGAAATTTGCCATTTTACTTGCGACGTCCACGAAACTGTTTAAAAAATTAAATTAAAACTATTGACATTTACTTATAAAATTTTTAGAAATCAAGCATGGATGAAAAAGTTCTCTGATTACATCAGAGGAACATCGAAGAAAAATAAAAAAAAAAAAAAAAAAACCACGACATCGTATAAGCCGCTATCTGTGGTACGACTATCTACCATTAGACTGTCACTGTGGTAAGCAGCTATACAATGAATTACTACTAAGCCGGTGACATTTAAGGTAATTTGCCCACGATACTCATACAACTTAAATTAATCGAACAACATATATTTATACATTATTACACTCAACTAAATATTTTTGAAGGCATAAAATATTTAAGTGTCGTCGGGGATTCGTCATCGTTGAACATATTTTAAATAGTTAACAAATGAACCCACAACCAGTTGCGTTGTGTCACAAAGCGCTTATTACTTCCATTCCAACCTCAAGCTTTTTCCTACTTAATGCGGGTAGTGAGAGAGAACGTGCTTAAGACACTCCGTCCTCCGTTTCCGTTCAAAATCGAGACATTGCGAGTAGCGCTCAAATCAACGTCGCGTTTTGTCTTAGGTAGGAAGAAATTAAATTTTAAATAGGTATCATTTACTCTTTCGAGTCGGAATCCAACTCACCACCCATTGCGTTTACATTCAGACGCGGTCACACTGCGCCAAGTGTATTATATAAATATTAAATACATGTTGTATTACCTAAACTCAGTACGCACAATTTCTAAAAGCATTTTAATTATTAATGTATGTTTACTTTTCAAGCATATATAAAACTTTGTTGTACAACATACACAAAAAAAATATTACCTACAATCCAGAATTAAACTGTATTTGTATAATAATTAATAAAAAATGTATGAAAAAATAACAGCAGATAAGTTAAACGATTGATCTTTATAAATATTTGAACAACGTATTTATATTTCGTCATAAATTTACAACTTTACAGTTAATTTCTGAATGTCCCTCAAATGTAAAGTAGGCAGTTGGGATCGGGGATATATCAGAGCCCTTCGTTTACCAACTTGTAACAACGCTTCCGAACACAAATAACTTTGTCAAACATATATTAAGCTTAAGCTATAATGGAATCTACTCATATTATGAAATTGTTCATCACAAATCAATATTATATTAACAATACCTATATATCATGTAAAAAGTCAATTTTTCATAATAAAACTACAATTACATTTAAATAACTACAGCAGTTCAAAATCGCAACGTTCTCACTTGCAATGGCAACAATAAATGCCGTTAACATCAAAATAGCTGCAAATACAACCACAACATTTATTAAGGCCATATCGCCGCGCGGAGTCGAGCTGAGTGCTAAAAGTTGTAAATCGCATGAGCTTAGTCCTTTACTTCTCTGAACAAAATGGCTTGTAATTTATTTCGTTAAGTGTAAAATTTCTTAAAATAATAATTGTTGATGATTTTATTTTTAGAATTGAATAACTTTTTTACGGTTTGGTTTGTAGTTTCATATTTTATTTGTTTTATATTAATTAGAATTGATATTAAATATTACATTATTCTTTTCAGCACTTTTTTCCTTGATTTCAAATTTATACTCTTCTACTTTTAAACATTTTTAAAGTGTTATTCTACACTTAGGAAAATTGAAAAAGACATGTAGAAAACGTATAAAAATTTGAAGGCAGCGGGATTCGAACCCGCGCCTCCTGAATACCGTATAAGAATTTCGACGCACCGTGTAGTAGAACGCATGGCTCAGTTGTGAGAGCGCCTGAACGGTATTCAGGAGGCGCGGATTCGAATCCCGCCGCGTTCAAATTTTTATACGTTTTCTAAATGTCTTATACTCTTCTAAATTTTAGGAAAATTAAAACAATTATTATTCGTACATTTCGACATAAAGTCATTCCTTTTTTTTCTGCTTTATAGTTTTTCCCGCATAGCAGGATTAGGCAGAGAGTTATAGAGTCCTAACACTCTATCTCCTATTTTCTAAACTAAACTTTATGACTATACCTAGAGTATAATTTCTTTCCGAGTAGGAATCGAACCGACAACCGTCGGGTTTACAGTTAGGTGCTGTCACATTGCTCCACAATGGTAAATTAATTATACCTATATGAGTAATTGTATATAAATATAAATAATTGTGTATATGAATATATATAATTAATTAATTAACAAAATAATTTTTAACTAAGTAAACATAAGTTTATATGTTTAAATGTTATTTTTTTATAGTACAGTACAAGTATAGTAAATAATACTAATAATACTTTATGAATATTAATATCACATAATGTTGGTTATTTATTAAAATACTTTCTTATTAAAATCATTTATTATGTTAAAATAATTAGTTCTATATTATTTTTATAAACTGTGTAACACGTAAAGAAATTGACATAATCATATAAGCTATCATTTTATTTGTTTTGATTTAGATACCTCTTCCGTTTTTGTGTATTTTTTATCTTTTTTATTATCATTAGTAAACAAACTTACTTTACGAAAGCTTAAATAACAGACAAAAATCAAAATCAGCTTAAAACTAAGCATCCATAAATAAGGTCCTTCTTATCATAATCTGTGCATCTATGTACAGTATCTAGGAAACTTATTATGTCAATACTGCCTTGGAAACTGTTAAACACGTTTGACAGGTTATTCCGCGTTGAAGCGCGCTTAGGAACTAAGAGAGTGTATGTTTAAAATTAGTCTAATATTTTATAATAACAAAACATCACAATGAATGCGGACGCGAAAAAAGTAGCGGCTAATTTATATGGCAGAGTGACAGCTCCAGTGGAACGTTTTCGCGTTAATGTCTGTCCTGATGAGCAATTTCGAAAGGCGTGGCTGGCATCAAGTTGGGCCCGACGATGAATGGAATTTTTATTGGGCATCCACTCAAACATGTCGAAACTTATTTAGCGTGGAAAGCGGTTACCGAATGAACGATAATCAAATGATTAATCACTTTCCTAATCATTATGAGTTATCTAGAAAAGATCTTCTGGTAAAAAATATAAAACGCTATCGCAAGGAATTGGAAAGAGAGGGAAGCTCCTTGGCCGAAAAGGCCGAAGTCGTTTTACACGGAGGGCAAGTTGTTACACGCTACGTTCATCTCGATTTTATCCCAGTGACATTTGTTCTCCCAGCGGACTACAACATGTTCGTCGAGGAATATCGTAAATCACCACAGAGTACATGGATTATGAAACCTTGCGGAAAATCCCAAGGCACGGGGATCTTTCTTATAAATAAACTATCAAAGCTGAAAAAATGGTCGAGAGAAGCTAAGGCGCCCTTTCATCCGCAACTTAGTAAAGAAAGCTATGTTATTTCTCGATATATAGACAACCCATTGCTCATAGGTGGTAAAAAATTCGATTTAAGACTATATGTATTGGTGACTTCTTTCAGACCGTTAAAGGCCTATTTGTTTCAACTTGGATTTTGTAGATTTTGTACTGTCAAATATGACACTAGTGTAACCGAGCTGGATAATATGTATGTACATTTAACAAATGTTAGTGTACAAAAACACGGCGGTGATTATAATAGTATACATGGAGGCAAAATGAGCGTGCAGAATTTGCGATTATTCTTAGAAGGCACAAGAGGTCGTGCTGTAACTGAGAAACTGTTTGCTTCTATCCAGTGGTTGATTGTTCATTCTCTTAAAGCTGTCTCATCGGTTATGGCCAATGATAGACATTGCTTCGAATGTTACGGATACGATATAATTATAGATAATCAATTAAAGCCCTGGTTGGTAGAAGTGAATGCATCGCCATCGCTAACATCAACAACTGTAAATGATAGAATAATGAAGTATAAATTAATAGATAACATTATATCAGTGGTTATCCCACCGGAAGGAATGCCGGACGTGCGTTGGAATAAAGTACCTAGTCACGAAGCACTTGGCAATTTTGATTTACTCATAGACGAAGAATTAATGGAAAAAGAAGATTCTGCTAGTGTTACTGGAAGGTCAAACAAGAATAATAAAAAGTAGATAATTTAAAGAGTAGATTATCTCAATTATCAGTTTTTAAATTAAAGAAAATATAATAAATCCTGAGCTTTTATTAAAATTTAATTTAATAAATTTTAATGTAATATAACTTTCTATTATTGAGACTAAATAATTACTATTAAAAGGAAATGAAAATATCATGTAACATTTTTACTAAAAAATATGAAAAATATAAATAAAATTATTATAAAAATAGAGTCTCATACAAGTACGACATATCGAAAGGGAAATTTAAAACCTTTGTATAATTCATATTTTTGTAGGGATTATAAATTTATTAAGTTTCTAATTCTAATAATAAAATTTGCTTAAGTTTTAACGTGTTTCCCCGTATAGTATAGTCAGAATGACTCAGCCAGTCTAGTCAGTCTAGTCTGTCAGTAGTATAGTCTCAATACAAGTCTCCATCTTCCGCCGGAATTCGAGATATTGTGTATTGAGATAAGAAACTTAACGCCGCGCTTATTATACGGAGCCGAGAAATGAAAAAAAAAATATGTTCACTCCCATGAGGAGGATCGACCCCGCAACCAATCGCGGTTACAGAAAAACACTATTTGACTGCATCACTATGGCGTCAAAAGTAAATGATTTTTAAAGTCTACACTAAAAGAGACTAGAATAACAAAGTAATTTTTAGACATAAAATTCTATATAAATAGATTATATACGAGAACGGTCCCTACCATCTTTAAGAAAAATATTGTAATAGAGAACAACAAATATTAGATGACCCGTGCTTTTATAGAAAAGCACCATGTATTTTTTCCGTCCTATTGCTGATAAGAATAACTTTTACGATTTTCTCATAACTAAATGTATAAATTGTAAAGTTAGACAATACGCCGGTTTGTTTGATTGTGCTAACCAATTTTATTGTTTGATTAAGAGAATGTTGAAAAGTTCAGCGAGTTCGGTTCAAATTTGATCGGAGATTAACGATAAAACCGAGGAGCAATTTTAATGAAATAGCAAACTTATCGGATCACTACCGTGTTGTGAGAACGCTTTGCGAGGATTTTAAAGAACAGTTTTAAGAACCTAATTTAGAGTTAAAAACTTAAATTGAATATTCTTCTTGTAGGTATTAAATAATGTACAATTTAGCAAGCAATCTTATATAGCGGCAAATACTCGTACATAGATTATGATTAGAACCCGCGTTACTTGGAAACTGTCCAAATGCTCAGACCGCTTATTATTGAAAATAAATATTATAAAGACAACAGGTTATACAAGAAGAGACAAACACTGGGAGGAAAGAATAAAGTTTACACAAGTGTTTAGTTTAAACGTAAATTACTTATTAAATAAATATAATATGCATTATATTTTAAAAATCTCCATGGCCAGTTTCATTAAATAATACGCTAAAATAATTGAAATGTGGCAAACCGTTCTCGTTCTTGTTTGCAGTAAGATTGTTTTCATTCAGTGCGCATTTCAAGTGTAACCTCTACATTTATAAAAGCCTTCTAACCACACAAACGTTGAGTATGCCGTAGTTTGCTTTCTACTCAGTATAATGAAATGCATTAAAGTACGTGTTTAAACTAGGACAATATCAGAAAGAGTGTTTGAGGGAAATGTGTGCTTAATCTTTAGAACTTAGATGAAACTGTCTGTACTGAGAATCTCGTATTTGTGTGTTTCTTTTTCACATATTTTGTATAATATCGTCAAATTTTATATTATACGAATTGTAGTTAAGGTATAAGGTGTAGTTCACAACTTCGTTTGCGTAAACTATGGCACGTAAAATCCCGTAGAAATTCCCCGTAGAAATTCCCGTAGAAATCTTTTAGTCATGTAGTCACACAAGACTAGATTCTCCACTCCTAGACTGCTATGCAGGAATAGGCTCGAAGCTATTATAAATTGTTACAACTGTGTAAATGTTATTTATAAAAATACGTTTCAATATAAGCGTAGTAAATATTATTTAAAATTAAAAAAGGACAGTATTCAATTTGAGGGAAGTAATGAAATTTGAGGTTTAAATTATAAAAATCCAAATTAAGTATCTTGTTCCCTTTAATTAAACCTCTTGCACAAAGCTTAGGTAAAGAGCGTTTTTTCTCAACAATGTGGACGGAATGAAGTACCTCATTTTTGAAAATAAGGTGAACAGAATATACTATATAACTTCTTTAAATATTTCTTTCATACATTTGCACTACACATTTTTAATCCTTTTCTAGGTACCAGAGCAGAGAAATCAAAATAATTTAAATATAATCATTTCCTCGAGCGGGAATCGAATCTACGACCGATTGTATTAACAGTGAAACATTGTCCTATTGCGCCACGACAGCCTCATATTATATTTATAAACACTAATAATATGTAGCTTCAGTGCATAGAGTAAATGCCCTTCAGTTTAAGTTAATCAGCACTTATTGAATTGTGAAATCTCAGAGAAAAGGGCAGAACTCAACGCCACGCTTTATAAAACAAAGTCGTCGCATAGTGTGACAACATCGGGTCGCATAGTGTGTAACCGTTCTCGCATTACCAATATTGTGAAGTTTACTGTTTTACCGATTTTAATAAAAAAATGTGAAATAATACTAATAACTAAAAAGGTATAAAATAAATTTAGTAGATTGGTATGTTATTAAGTACCTACTACAAAATAACTGCACTAGTGAAATGGTTCTATAATCTATACACACATAAAACTCATAAAAAAAATATAATATAATTTAAAAGTAGAATTAACTGTCGGGACCCGTTCGTTTTCGCCCAATCAACGGAGCCCCGTAAGTTCACTTCTATTTTTTTTGTCTTTATGCAGTCGGAGTTTTTGTTTTTTATTATTATTCTTATAAGTAAACATTAGTGAACCCCATATAAATCTTTGAATAATTAAAACATATGAATGCTGCAATTTAAAAAGACTAAGCTCGACGCTTCTAAAAACAGAAAATATTTTTTGGACGAAGGAGCTTAAAAGACAACGAAGCTGCATTTTCTACACTTTTGCAACGAAAATGCAGAGAAATTTTACTCGGCAAGCATTTTAGGTTCAAACCTATTAAATTAAGATTGGCTTATTTCATATGCGAGTGTTTTTGATACTAAAGTTAAAGATTAAATTGATTTCATATGTCGCTATTTGACTAATATATTTAAAAAAGAATATTGTATACCTCATAATATGACCTCAAAATTATCTTTGATGATATAAGTTATATCTAATTATAAATAGTAGAGGCCATGGCGGCGCGGTGGAACTCTCTGACTGTAAAATCGATTTATGGTGAGTACAATTAGTACTCAGAAGAGTACATAAATCATTTTTGTTTCTCTGCTCTAGTATCTAAGATATTTTGCGGCGTTGAGTTCAGCTAATGTCCCATTTTTAGGTGGAAAGTCGTGAACAGAGTGTTTTGACACTAGATTCTGCTTACTACCCCCCGTAATTCACTTCAATTCAAATTAAGTTTCAGCTCCGCATAGCAAAGTAGTCAGAGAAAACTCTCAGTTCTTAATTTTTCGCCCCAAACCTAGACATTAGGCGTTGACTGGTGAAATTTAAAACGGTTTTGTCTTACCTCAAATGCTGAAATGCAGCCAACTCACAGTTTTAAATAGTTTTCATAATTATAAATTATTCTTATTATAAAAGAAATAATACGTTAAACTGAGTATTACAACGTAAGTACTAAATAGTTCATTTAAAAAATATATATATTATGAGTTCACGACTCACGTCTCAAATCTGGAGTATTAAAAAATCTGCATACAAAATTGCAGGTTAATCCTTTAAGCGATTGCAGCAAAGCGCGGGTAACGAAGGATATTTTTGCTGAGGTTTCTTTAAAAATATATAATATCGTATAAACGTAGACTCGTTAGCTTGCTTTCGTTATTACATATTTCAAGTTTGAATTTTAACAAGGTAGAAAATATAGAAGTTATTGCACCATTTAAAATTATATTAAATTGGAACCGTCGTACCGTAACTGAGAGGTGGCTGACGAGTGTGGCTTGTATATTCTGTCTATATATACTTTCGTTATAAATTTAAGTTCTGCGTGATGAACATTTATATTGTTACTATTTTTAGTGATAGAAAATGTAATAGTAAGATACTTTATCCTAGTCTCTTAATATTATGTACTAGCGACCCGCTCGCGGCTTCGCCACGTGAATTGGTTTTTTTTTATAAAAGGGAGATGGTCTAAATTTAACCTTGCGTCACTAATTATATTCTTGCGAAAATCATCGATGCATCTAGTACAATGTCTATACTATTTGATAACGTATAGTGATAACTGATCTAGTAAGAAAACGTACGAAATCTGCTATCATATATCTATATGATAGCAGATTTCGTACATGTATCAGGTATATAGTATTATAAACTGGTCATAATATCTTAAATAAATTTTAGACTTTTTATTTTATTTTACAATTGTGTTACTTACTGGTATTAAAAAAATACCTTTACTTGCAAATAATTAATATAACTTGACTTTGGTACTTTTTATTTTTCTGCGGGAACTATATTGAATACCAGGGGTAAACTCGACTCGACGACCCGCTCGCGGCGTCGCTGGATGAACTACTACTTTCATACCCTATTTTAGCACCTCTGGAATTATTTTTAAAAAAGAGAGGTAGCCTATATTTGACTTTGCCTTATCAACTATTTCCTGAGAAAATTAATCGAAATCAGTCAAGGAGTTTAGATCTTTCATTCTCACTATATTCTTAACATACATAAGTTTCATCCACTGTTTCAACCCTAGGAGGGTTTGATTTTTTTAAAAAGTAGCCTATATTTGACCCTACGACTTCTTCTTTTCGAATTTCATCTAAAGCGGGCTAGTAGATTACTCGTGAAAACATAACCTATAGAAGAGATACAGATTTTTGCATTTTTATAATAATATTAATGAGTACGAATATATCTAGTACAATGTTAACTATATAATAACAGATAGTGACAGAAAACGTAGTGACATTTGTTGTCATATAGATAATATAAAGTTTTGTAGACCGGTCAAATGTATTTTTAATAGCAAATTATCTTCAATAAATGTTGTGCTCAATTTATTTTATAATTATTTTAAGTAATATTAGTGATATTAAAACAAATTTAGTTTCACTCGTGAACTATCAACACAATTTAAATGTTTTTTTTTATTTTATTTTTCTGCCGCTGTTGTATAGAATACCAGGATGAAAACTATCCCATATGTTGCTCTAACCTTTAAGCTAACTTCATACAAAAATTCATTAATTTCTACCCGGTAGATATCAGTATATAAATGATTTACTTATATCGGTTTTTTATTTTTTCCAAAAAAACTACATGGAAAACCGGGATAAAAACTATCCTATATGTACCTTTGGACTATAAGCTATCACTATACCAAAATTCATTCATTTCTGTCTAGTAGTTTTTGCGTGATTGGCGAACAAATTAACAGACAGACAGACAGACAGACAGACAGACAGACAGACAGACAGACAGACAGACAGACAGACAGACAGACAGACAGACAAAAATTCTACTGAGTGGATTTTTGGCCTCTGTTATCGATATATCACTTACATAACCCAAGTTCGAGCCTAACCAAGGACGTTAAGCAAATTTTCCATTTTTATTTTAACTTAAATTTAGTAAACATCAATTATGGCCACTAAAGCTGCAAACTCGTGCGCAGGGTGTCTTAACGTCATTAAGAGTCAGGATTTTTTGATATGTGCAACTTGTAAACAAGCGTTCGATTTATTATGTGCAAATATACTGACAAACAAATTCAACGTTATGACTAAAGAAAACAAGCGCACTTGGATCTGCCATAGCTGTCGCAGTAAACGACCTAAAACAGATAACTCGAATACGCCCGTACGTCTCACTCAAGCATTTCAACACTCGAATTCTTCGGATAGTGATAATAGCATGCTATGCACTAATGTGACACACCGCAAAAAAGCTAAAGAGTCAAAGCAAACTTCATCGGGGGTGTCTACCTTAAGCCCCGATATCATGAACACTATAAAAAGCGAAATTCAACTCGGTTAAAGAATCGGTTAAGACCGCTATCGATTCCTTCTTTTCAAAGGAATTCGACCTAATCAAATTGGAACTTAAAAGATTAAACGATTTAAAGGAATCGGTGGAATTTCTCGGTGCCGAATATGACCGCCTCCAAACCAACATAAAGCTATCGGAAGAAGTAATGCAAAATTTAATAACGGATAATGCTGATCTTAAAAAGAACGTTGAATCTATTAGTACGAGACTTCAACTTTTAGAACAACATTCCCGTGAAAATAACCTCGAAATAAATGGTATCCCTGAAAACAAATCGGAGAACCTGTATAATACTATGACCCAACTTGGAGCTGCCGTCTCTTGTCCCATTCTAGATACCGATATACTATCATGTGCGAGAGTCCGCAAAATGGACGACTCAAATAAAAGACCTCGTAGTGTCGTAGTCAAATTGCGTAACACGAAGGTCCGGGACTCCATCATCGCTGCAGTATCCAAATTTAATAAGAACAATCCAGACAATCGACTTAATTCAAGTCACATAGGCTACAGTGTGAATAAATCATACATATATGTATCGGAGCATCTATCTCCTTACTTTAAGGCTCTGCATGCGCGTACAAGACACATAGCTAAAGAAAAAGGCATTCGTTACGTGTGGATTAGAAACGGACGCATATTTACTCGTAAAGACGATCAGTCGCCAGCGAAACAAATCAAATGTTATGAATCATTGAATCATCTTTAATATATAAAACTTAAACATTCCGGAGACCTTGGCTTTTTCTCATAAATCATGTTCAATATTTATTATCAAAATTTCCGTGGAATAAAAACAAAACTTAGTGATATTCGTTTTAGCGACTTTACAATCTAATTATGATATGATTGTGGGTACAGAAACTTGGCTAGATGGAGCAATCGTAGACTCTGAATTGTTTTCTAATTCCTTCAATATATACAGAAGAGATCGTCAAACTACGTCATTGTCTTCAAAAGCTGGCGGAGGAGTTTTGTTTGCTGTTTCTAAGAAATTTGAAGCACGACGAATAAAACATTACGAAAGTATTCTTGAAGATTTGTGGATTAATGTAAAATTTAAATGTAATGGAATTTCCAGAAACATCTTATTTTGCGTTGTATATTTGCCGCCACCTGTAACTATGGACTCCTTAAACTTGATCCTGGATAATATTAATACTGTTATGCAGTCTCATAAGGGTGATGTCATCATCTTAGGTGACTTTAACTTGAGTTTTATAGATTGGACTCTTGATGTTAATGATGCTCATAGTTTGATTCCTAATAATTTCAATAATTCTATGGGCTATTCACTGGTGGATTTTCTCTCGTTAAACAATCTTGTTCAATGCAATAGTATTAAAAATCACAATGGTCGCGTCCTAGATTTAGTGTTGGCAAATTTTGGTAATGTTAAAGTAACTAACGCTCTCGATCTCTTGAGTAGGTTAGATCCTCATCACCCAGTCCTGGAGATAGAAATCGTACAACAAAGTAAAACTCTCTTAAATAGTACAACTTTTGCAACACATTGCTTCAAAAAAACAAATTTTACTGCGGTCAATTCTCAGCTGGGACGTGTCAATTGGGACCTTGAATTTCAAACTTGTTCTGATGTTGATGCCATGGTCGACAAATTTTACAATATACTTCGTGGAATCATCAATTTGTTTGTTCCTAAAATAAAGTCAAAAAAATTAAAACATCCTGTTTGGTTTACACAAAACTTGTTGAAATTGATCTTGGAAAAGGATAAGCTTAGAAAATCATTAAAAAAATATAATAACCCAAGAGATAAATTAGAATATACACTAGCCAAAAATCGGGTAGAATGCTCATTAAAATATTGTTACTCTCAATATATCTCAAATACTGAGGAATCTTTAATACGTGCTCCCAAAAAATTCTGGTCTCACATGAAGAACTGTAAGACTTCGCCGTCTGAAATTCCTTCTGAAATGTTCTTGGATGACGCAAAAGCTGATTGTGGAAATGATATAAGTAACTTATTCGCAAGACAATTCTCTTCAACATTTAACATCTTAACACCTAACCAAAAAATCACGATAACAGATAGTCACCCGCAGACATCCTTGTGTAACATTCATCTCACAGAACGTGACATCGCTAAAGTCCTCAAATTATTAGACCCCAGCAAGGGTGCAGGACCCGATGGTATACCGCCAATTTTTATAAAGATGACTCAAAAATTTCTTACTTTACCATTAAAACTAATTTTTAATAAGTCATTGGAAACTTCTATTTTCCCAGAGTTTGGAAAGTTGCTAATGTCCTCCCTGTCTTGAAAAAAGGTGATAAGAATAACATACGTAATTACCGACCTATATCCTTGTTAAATACCTTCTCAAAAGTCTTCGAAGTGTATTAAGTCCTATTCTGTCTCGCTACTCTAAGAGCATAATATCAGTCCATCAACATGGCTTTTTCCCCAATAGGTCAACAGTTTCGAACCTTGTGAGTTATATTTCTTATATATCACGACATGTCGATAGTAAACAGCAGATCGATTCTATATACACTGATTTTTCCAGCGCCTTTGATAAGGTAGACCATAATATTTTAATTTTAAAACTATGTGCGTATGGTATCAGTGACCCACTATTGTCATGGTTTCGTTCATATCTTGGTAGCAGAGTTCAGCGCGTAATAGTCAAGGGTCACTCTTCAGATCCGTACATTTCCACGTCAGGTGTACCTCAGGGATCGCACTTAGGGCCTATTCTCTTTTCTCTATTTATCAATGATATAACGAATAACGTGCGACACAGTAAGTGTTCCATGTTTGCCGATGACCTTAAAATCTACCGTACGATACAAACAATCGAAGACAGCTTTTTACTTCAAGAGGACCTCAACTCTATTCAAGAATGGTGCAGTACAAACAGAATGGTTTTAAATGCTTCCAAATGCTCTTTTATAAAGTTTACCCGAAAAAAGAAAACCATCAAATCCCAATACTCTATAAATAACCAAGACCTGCAAGAGGTCTCTGTCATTAGAGACCTCGGCGTTTACAATCGACAACAGGCTTACATTCACGGAACATTACAATCAAATAGTCTCCAAAGCATGGACAATGCTTGGTCTTATTAAGCGTAACACTCGTGACTTCAAAAATACGAATTGTATTATAGCAATTTTTAACACGTTAGCAAGGAGTATATTAGAATACGCAATTACGGCATGGAATCCACACTATAAGACCCATATTAGGGCGAATTGAAAAAGTTCAACGCTCCTTAACAAGGTACTTAGCTTACAAAGATAAGACTTGTCCATTTAGAGCTGACTACATACAGCGCATGAGTCATTTTAATATAAAATCACTCGAAAATAGAAGACGTGTAGCTGACATAGTAACTTTATATAAATTATATCGCAATAAATTAGACTGTCCCGATCTCTTATCACAAATAAACATAGTGGTACCCTACCATGTTCCTAGACGTCCCCTCAAAAACAGTTTCTCACCTATTAGTTCTAGGACTAATCTTGGCAAATTTTCTCCAATTAACCGTATCATTACTTTGTATAACAACTTGTCTGACCCTGGCATCGATATCTTTCATGACACATTAGTCAACTTTAAAAGAAAAAATCCACCATAGGTTAAGTTGCGATAGTTGATACAGTTATTTATGTATAAATCCGCTATTGTTTTATTGTTTTATTATTGTATTCTACATTTGTATAGTTTTAGTTAATTCTTTTCCTTTCTTAAAAAAAAAAAAAAAAAAGTTATATTGTATTTGTAAATTTAAATTTGTTAACGCAAACCCAACTTTAAATTTTTCTTTAAATGTACTCGTATATTAGTTACCGGGAAAATTATAAACGTTGTATGTGCCTGTAATTAGTACAAGTTTCGGGACTGGAACTGCGTACACATAACTCATATGATACACAATGTTACTTGTGCTGTTGGCATGTCATAAATAATAAATAAAAAAAAATAAATAGATATATTAACGCACCCAATTAAAATTTTTCTGAAATTTTTCATGTACAGAATTGACTTTTCTACTCTTTTATTATATATATAGATTTAAGTAAACACTTGCTACACAAAGGCTTTCATAATAGTCGTAATATTTTTATTAATAAGAATAAATATATATTAAGTTTTGTAAATAGAGGCTAACGTGATGCAGTGAGACAGTACTTAATGTCAACGCAATTAATTTTAGGTTTAATACCCACTCGAAAGAATAATAATAAAATAATATTTTAAAATGAATAATAGCTTATAATTAATGAAAACATTAATTCCTCCTCTCTTAACACTTTAAACAAAATGCGGCGTTGAGCTCCGTCATAAACAAGCTATGTCTCGATTTCGTGCGGAAAGTGGAAAAGGAAGTAAATTGACGTTATTGGTTATCTATACTGCCCTTGACTGCCCCGCCGTACAGGAAAAAGTGTGAAGCTGTTCTTTTATTTATTTATAACTAAAACTAATGGATTTAACTGAAATTTGGATTTCGAAAGTAATATTTATACAATAGTATTTAAGTATATATAGTAGTCGAATAGTTATTTCTGAAATTATAATATAATAAAAATGTAAAAGAATATTGAATATTTTAATACCTTTTCGTTCAAAATAAGTTAAAACGTTTCCAAGGTCTGAACTTTCTGTAAAAAGTAAGCTGTCAAGTTTCAAGCAAAGAAGTTTTTACGGTCGAATGCAGTTTGCGCCACGAACTTTAATTTCTTGCTAATAAAAAATGGAGACATAATTTTGTTGAAACACAGAGTTAAAATATGATTTTGTATAGCGAGTATAAGATTTTTTCTAGTAGAAATGAGTATAATTTTCTAGCTTCGTGTTTTAGTCGGCATATACTATTATCAAGAACACCTAGTTCCTTAAACGCTTTATTCTCTGCTTTCTCCGGCTTTGAGAAATTAATTTTGTTGTGTACAATCAAGTGTTTATAGTCAGACGTTTTGCCACTGCACCTCGATGACCACATGTTAGTAATAATTATAACAACAAAAATATAGTTGGTGGCCAGTCGTGGCCCAGTGGCACAAGAGTGTGACTGTAAACGACTGGTTGTGGGTTCGATTCCCACTCGAGGAGTGGAAATTATATTTCCATTTTCTTCGCTCTGGTGTCGAGGTAAAGCGCGGCGTTGAGTTCCGCCACTTAACACGCAAGCCTCCGAATTCGGCGGAAAGTGGGGAACGGAGTGTCTTAACACTAGTTTCCCTCTGCCTACCCTGCTGTGTGCGGGATATAGCGCGAAAACTATTTTTTTTTTTTTTAAATATAGCAAAATCAATTCAAACTTTTAAGATCATTCAAATTTTACTCTCAATAGTTTTATATACCTACCATACATTTTATGTACACATATATGTGTGTACAAAAAGCAATTTTCACACTTTTTCTGGCGTAGTAGAGTAGTGTCAACTACATCGGTTATAATACATAGTAACATAGTAAGCTATAAGCTCCCTGAACCCACGACAGTCGGGTGTCAGAAGTCATATCTCAATCCTACCTTAGCCAGACACGTCAGCCTCAGTATTGTAGCTACATAAGCTATGTTACCGACATCAGTAATCAGTAAGCGATATTCTCCCCGATTCCTGTAAGTCGAGAGACAGTAGATGTATCGCCCCTATACTTGTAGTATATATTTGTGTTATTTTAAGTTTCTCACGTTCGTATGAAGTTGTGCAAAGATTACTATAAAATATCTAATTCTAACACATCATATATTTATATTTTGTTAATATTATTTATACTCGCAACATACAAATAATTTATAAATTTTATAATATTTAGATTTTAATAAAAAAATGTGAAATAATACTAATAACTAAAAAGGTATAAAATAAATTTAGTAGATTGGTATGTTATTAAGTACCTACTACAAAATAACTGCACTAGTGAAATGGTTCTATAATCTATACACACATAAAACTCATAAAAAAAATATAATATAATTTAAAAGTAGAATTAAGTATCGGGACCCGTTCGTTTTCGCCCAATCAACGGAGCCCCGTAAGTTCACTTCTATTTTTTTTGTCTTTATGCAGTCGGAGTTTTTGTTTTTTATTATTATTCTTATAAGTAAACATTAGTGAACCCCATATAAATCTTTGAACAATTAAAACATATGAATGCTGCAATTTAAAAAGACTAAGCTCGACGCTTCTAAAAACAGGAAAATATTTTTTGGACGAAGGAGCTTAAAAGACAACGAAGCTGCATTTTCTACACTTTTGCAACGAAAATGCAGAGAAATTTTACTCGGCAAGCATTTAGGTTCAAACCTATTAAATTAAGATTGGCTTATTTCATATGTGAATGTTTTATATAGTAAAGTTAAAGATGAAATTGATTTCATATGTCGCTATTTGACTAATATATTTAAAAAAGAATATTGTATACCTCATAATATAATGACCTCAAAATTATGTTTGATGATATAAGTTATATCTAATTATAAATAGTAGAGGCCATGGCGGCGCGGTGGAACTGTCTGACTGTAAAATCGATTTATGGTGAGTACAATTAGTACTCAGAAGAGTACATAAATCATTTTTGTTTCTCTGCTCTAGTACCTAAGACATATTGCGGCGTTGAGTTCAGCTAATGTCCCATTATTAGGTGGAAAGTCGTGAACAGAGTGTTTTGACACTAGATTCTGCTTACTACCCCCCGTAATTCACTTCAATTCAAATTAAGTTTCAGCTCCGCATAGCAAAGTAGTCAGAGAAAACTCTCAGTTCTTAATTTTTTCGCCCCAAACCTAGACATTAGGAGTTGACTGGTGAAATTTAACACCGTTTTATCTTACCTCAAATGCTCAAATGCAGCCAACTCACAGTTTTAAATAGTTTTCATAATTATAAATTATTCTTATTATAAAAGAAATAAATACGTTAAACTGAGTATTACAACGTAAGTACTAAATAGTTCATTTAAAAAATATATATATTATGAGTTCACGACTCACGTCTCAAATCTGGAGTATTAAAAAATCTGCATACAAAATTGCAGGTTAATCCTTTAAGCGATTGCAGCAAAGCGCGGTAACGAAGGATATTTTTGCTGAGGTTTCTTTAAAAATATATAATATCGTATAAACGTAGACTCGTTAGCTTGCTTTCGTTATTACATATTTCAAGTTTGAATTTTAACAAGGTAGAAAATATAGAAGTTATTGCACCATTTAAAATTATATTAAATTGGAACCGTCGTACCGTAACTGAGAGGTGGCTGACGAGTGTGGCTTGTATATTCTGTCTATATATACTTTCGTTATAAATTTAAGTTCTGCGTGATGAACATTTATATTGTTACTATTTTAGTGATAGAAAATGTAATAGTAAGATACTTTATCCTAGTCTCTTAATATTATGTACTAGCGACCCGCTCGCGGCTTCGCCACGTGAATTGGTTTTTTTTTATAAAAGGGGGATGGTCTAAATTTAACCTTGCGTCACTAATTATATTCTTGCGAAAATCATCGATGCATCTAGTACATTGTCTATACTATTTGATAACGTATAGTGATAACTGATCTAGTAAGAAAACGTACGAAATCTGCTATCATATATCTATATGATAGCAGATTTCGTACATGTATCAGGTATATAGTATTATAAACTGGTCATAATATCTTAAATAAATTTTAGACTTTTTATTTTATTTTACAATTGTGTTACTTACTGGTATTAAAAAAATACCTTTACTTGCAAATAATTAATATAACTTGACTTTGGTACTTTTTATTTTTCTGGGGGAACTATATTGAATACCAGGGGTAAACTCGACTCGACGACCCGCTCGCGGCGTCGCTGGATGAACTACTACTTTCATACCCTATTTTAGCACCTCTGGAATTATTTTTAAAAAAGAGAGGTAGCCTATATTTGACTTTGCCTTATCAACTATTTCCTGAGAAAATTAATCGAAATCAGTCAAGGAGTTTAGATCTTTCATTCTCACTATATTCTTAACATACATAAGTTTCATCCACTGTTTCAATCTCCTAGGGTTTGATTTTTTTAAAAAGTAGCCTATATTTGACCCTACGACTTCTTCTTTTCGAATTTCATCTAAAGCGGGCTAGTAGATTACTCGTGAAAACATAACCTATAGAAGAGATACAGATTTTTGCATTTTTATAATAATATTAATGAGTACGAATATATCTAGTACAATGTCAACTATATAATAACAGATAGTGACAGAAAACGTAGTGACATTTGTTGTCATATAGATAATATAAAGTTTTGTAGACCGGTCAAATGTATTTTTAATAGCAAATTATCTTCAATAAATGTTGTGCTCAATTTATTTTATAATTATTTTAAGTAATATTAGTGATATTAAAACAAATTTAGTTTCACTCGTGAACTATCAACACAATTTAAATGTTTTTTTTTTATTTTATTTTTCTGCCGCTGTTGTATAGAATACCAGGATGAAAACTATCCCATATGTTGCTCTAACCTTTAAGCTAACTTCATACAAAAATTCATTAATTTCTACCCGGTAGATATCAGTATATAAATGATTTACTTATATCGGTTTTTTATTTTTTTCAAAAAAACTACGTGGAAAACCGGGATAAAAACTATCCTATATGTACCTTTGGACTATAAGCTATCACTATACCAAAATTCATTCATTTCTGTCTAGTAGTTTTGCGTGATTGGCGAACAAATTAACAGACAGACAGACAGACAGACAGACAGACAGACAGACAGACAGACAGACAGACAGACAGACAGACAGACAGACAAAAATTCTACTGAGTGGATTTTTGGCCTCTGTTATCGATATATCACTTACATAACCCAAGTTCGAGCCTAACCAAGGACGTTAAGCAAATTTTCCATTTTTATTTTAACTTAAATTTAGTAAACATCAATTATGGCCACTAAAGCTGCAATCTCGTGCGCAGGGTGTCTTAACGTCATTAAGAGTCAGGATTTTTTGATATGTGCAACTTGTAAACAAGCGTTCGATTTATTATGTGCAAATATACTGACAAACAAATTCAACGTTATGACTAAAGAAAACAAGCGCACTTGGATCTGCCATAGCTGTCGCAGTAAACGACCCTAAAACAGATAACTCGAATACGCCCGTACGTCTCACTCAAGCATTTCAACACTCGAATTCTTCGGATAGTGATAATAGCATGCTATGCACTAATGTGACACACCGCAAAAAAGCTAAAGAGTCAAAGCAAACTTCATCGGGGGTGTCTACCTTAAGCCCCGATATCATGAACACTATAAAAAGCGAAATTCAACTCGGTTAAAGAATCGGTTAAGACCGCTATCGATTCCTTCTTTTCAAAGGAATTCGACCTAATCAAATTGGAACTTAAAAAGATTAAACGATTTAAAGGAATCGGTGGAATTTCTCAGTGCCGAATATGACCGCCTCCAAACCAACATAAAGCTATCGGAAGAAGTAATGCAAAATTTAATAACGGATAAGGCTGATCTTAAAAAGAACGTTGAATCTATTAGTACGAGACTTCAACTTTTAGAACAACATTCCCGTGAAAATAACCTCGAAATAAATGGTATCCCTGAAAACAAATTTAATAACCTGTATAATACTATGACCCAACTTGGAGCTGCCGTCTCTTGTCCCATTCTAGATACCGATATACTATCATGTGCAAGAGTCCGCAAAATGGACGACTCAAATAAAAGACCTCGTAGTGTCGTAGTCAAATTGCGTAACACGAAGGTCCGGGACTCCATCATCGCTGCAGTATCCAAATTTAATAAGAACAATCCAGACAATCGACTTAATTCAAGTCACATAGGCTACAGTGTGAATAAATCATACATATATGTATCGGAACATCTATCTCCTTACTTTAAAGCTCTGCATGCGCGTACAAGACACATAGCTAAAGAAAAAGGCATTCGCTACGTGTGGATTAGAAACGGACGCATATTTACTCGTAAAGACGATCAGTCGCCAGCGAAACAAATCAAATGTTATGAATCATTGAATCATCTTTAATATATAAAACTTAAACATTCCGGAGACCTTGGCTTTTTCTCATAAATCATGTTCAATATTTATTATCAAAATTTCCGTGGAATGAAAACAAAACTTAGTGATATTCGTTTAGCGACTTACAATCTAATTATGATATGATTGTGGGTACAGAAACTTGGCTAGATGGAGCAATCGTAGACTCTGAATTGTTTTCTAATTCCTTCAATATATACAGAAGAGATCGTCAAACTACGTCATTGTCTTTAAAAGCTGGCGGAGGAGTTTTGTTTGCTGTTTCTAAGAAATTTGAAGCACGACGAATAAAACATTACGAAAGTATTCTTGAAGATTTGTGGATTAATGTAAAATTTAAATGTAATGGAATTTCCAGAACATCTTATTTGCGTTGTATATTTGCCGCCACCTGTAACTATGGACTCCTTAAACTTGATCCTGGATAATATTAATACTGTTATGCAGTCTCATAAGGGTGATGTCATCATCTTAGGTGACTTTAACTTGAGTTTTATAGATTGGACTCTTGATGTTAATGATGCTCATAGTTTGATTCCTAATAATTTCAATAATTCTATGGGCTATTCACTGGTGGATTTTCTCTCGTTAAACAATCTTGTTCAATGCAATAGTATTAAAAATCACAATGGTCGCGTCCTAGATTTAGTGTTGGCAAATTTTGGTAATGTTAAAGTAACTAACGCTCTCGATCTCTTGAGTAGGTTAGATCCTCATCACCCCAGTCCTGGAGATAGAAATCGTACAGCAAAGTAAAACTCTCTTAAATAGTACAACTTTTGCAACACATTGCTTCAAAAAAACAAATTTTACTGCGGTCAATTCTCAGCTGGGACGTGTCAATTGGGACCTTGAATTTCAAACTTGTTCTGATGTTGATGCCATGGTCGACAAATTTTACAATATACTTCGTGGAATCATCAATTTGTTGGTTCCTAAAATAAAGTCAAAAAAATTTAAACATCCTGTTTGGTTTACACAAAACTTGTTGAAATTGATCTTGGAAAAGGATAAGCTTAGAAAATCATTAAAAAAATATAATAACCCAAGAGATAAATTAGAATATACACTAGCCAAAAATCGGGTAGAATGCTCATTAAAATATTGTTACTCTCAATATATCTCAAATACTGAGGAATCTTTAATACGTGCTCCCAAAAAATTCTGGTCTCACATGAAGAACTGTAAGACTTCGCCGTCTGAAATTCCTTCTGAAATGTTCCTGGATGACGCAAAAGCTGATTGTGGAAATGATATAAGTAACTTATTCGCAAGACAATTCTCTTCAACATTTAACATCTTAACGCCTAACCAAAAAATCACGCTAACAGATAGTCACCCGCAGACGTCCTTGTGTAACATTCATCTCACAGAACGTGACATCGCTAAAGTCCTTAAATTATTAGACCCCAGCAAGGGTGCAGGACCCGATGGTATACCGCCAATTTTTATAAAGATGACTCAAAAATTTCTTACTTTACCATTAAAACTAATTTTTAATAAGTCATTGGAAACTTCTATTTTTCCCAGAGTTTGGAAAGTTGCTAATGTCCTCCCTGTCTTGAAAAAAGGTGATAAGAATAACATACGTTATTACCGACCTATATCCTTGTTAAATACCTTCTCAAAAGTCTTCGAAAGTGTATTAAGTCCTATTCTGTCTCGCTACTCTAAGAGCATAATATCAGTCCATCAACATGGCTTTTTCCCCAATAGGTCAACAGTTTCGAACCTTGTGAGTTATATTTCTTATATATCACGACATGTCGATAGTAAACAGCAGATCGATTCTATATACACTGATTTTTCCAGCGCCTTTGATAAGGTAGACCATAATATTTTAATTTTAAAACTATGTGCGTATGGTATCAGTGACCCACTATTGTCATGGTTTCGTTCATATCTTGGTAGCAGAGTTCAGCGCGTAATAGTCAAGGGTCACTCTTCAGATCCGTACATTTCCACGTCAGGTGTACCTCAGGATCGCACTTAGGGCCTATTCTCTTTTCTCTATTTATCAATGATATAACGAATAACGTGCGACACAGTAAGTGTTCCATGTTTGCCGATGACCTCAAAATCTACCGTACGATACAAACAATCGAAGACAGCTTTTTACTTCAAGAGGACCTCAACTCTATTCAAGAATGGTGCAGTACAAACAGAATGGTTTTAAATGCTTCCAAATGCTCTTTTATAAAGTTTACCCGAAAAAAGAAAACCATCAAATCCCAATACTCTATAAATAACCAAGACCTGCAAGAGGTCTCTGTCATTAGAGACCTCGGCGTTTACATCGACAACAGGCTTACATTCACGGAACATTACAATCAAATAGTCTCCAAAGCATGGACAATGCTTGGTCTTATTAAGCGTAACACTCGTGACTTCAAAAATACGAATTGTATTATAGCAATTTTTAACACGTTAGCAAGGAGTATATTAGAATACGCAATTACGGCATGGAATCCACACTATAAGACCCATATTAGGCGAATTGAAAAAGTTCAACGCTCCTTAACAAGGTACTTAGCTTACAAAGATAAGACTTGTCCATTTAGAGCTGACTACATACAGCGCATGAGTCATTTTAATATAAAATCACTCGAAAATAGAAGACGTGTAGCTGACTTAGTAACTTTATTTAAATTATATCGCAATAAATTAGACTGTCCCGATCTCTTATCACAAATAAACATAGTGGTACCCTACCATGTTCCTAGACGTCCCCTCAAAAACAGTTTCTCACCTATTAGTTCTAGGACTAATCTTGGCAAATTTTCTCCAATTAACCGTATCATTACTTTGTATAACAACTTGTCTGACCCTGGCATCGATATCTTTCATGACACATTAGTCAACTTTAAAAGAAAAATCCACCATAGGTTAAGTTGCGATAGTTGATACAGTTATTTATGTATAAATCCGCTATTGTTTTATTGTTTTATTATTGTATTCTACATTTGTATAGTTTAGTTAATTCTTTTCCTTTCTTAAAAAAAAAAAAAAAAAAGTTATATTGTATTTGTAAATTTAAATTTTGTTAACGCAAACCCAACTTTAAATTTTTCTTTAAATGTACTCGTATATTAGTTACCGGGAAAATTATAAACGTTGTATGTGCCTGTAATTAGTACAAGTTTCGGGACTGGAACTGCGTACACATAACTCATATGATACACAATGTTACTTGTGCTGTTGGCATGTCATAAATAAATAAATAAAAAAAAATAAATAAAAATATTAACGCACCCAATTAAAATTTTTCTGAAATTTTTCATGTACAGAATTGACTTTTCTACTCTTTTATTATATATATAGATATCAGTAAACACTTGCGACACATAGGCTTTCATAATAGTCGTAATGTTTTTATTAATAAGAATAAATATATATAAAATTTTGTAAATAGAGGCTAACGTGATGCAGTGAGACAGTACTTAATGTCAACGCAAATTAATTTTAGGCATAATACCCACTCGAAAGAATAATAATAAAATAATATTTTAAAATGAATAATAGCTTATAATTAATGAAAACATTAATTCCTCCTCTCTTAACACTTAAAACAAAATGCGGCGTTGAGCTCCGTCATATACAAGCAATGTCTCGATTTCGTGCGGAAAGTGGAAAAGGAAGTAAATTGACGTTATTGGTTATCTATACTGCCCTTGACTGCCCCGCCATGCAGGAAAAAGTGTGAAGCTGTTCTTTTATTTATTTATAACTAAAACTAATGGATTTAACTGAAATTTGGATTCGAAAGTAATATTTATACAATAGTATTTAAGTATATATATAGTAGTCGAATAATTATTTCTGAAATTATAAAATAATAAATATGTAAAAGAATATTGAATATTTTAATACCTTTTCGTTCAAAATAAGTTAAACGTTACCAAGGTCTGAACTTTCTATAAAAAGGAAGCTGTCAAGTTTCAAGCAAAGAAGTTTTTACGTCGAATGCAGTTTGCACCACGAACTTTAATTTCTTGCTAATAAAATGGAGACATAATTTTGTTGAAACACAGAGTTAAAATATGATTTTGTATAGCGAGTATAAGTTTTTTTCTAGTAGAAAATGAGTATAATTTTCTAGCTTCGTGTTTTAGTCGGCATATACTATTATCAAGAACACCTAGTTCCTTAAACGCTTTATTCTCTGCATTCTCCGGCTTTGAGAAAATTAATTTTGTTGTGTACAATCAAGTGTTTATAGTCAGACATTTTGCCACTGCACCTCGATGACCACATGTTAGTAATAATTATAACAACAAAAATATAGTTGGTGGCCAGTCGTGGCCCAGTGGCACAAGAGTGTGACTGTAAACGACTGGTTGTGGGTTCGATTCCCACTCGAGGAGTGGAAATTATATTTCCATTTTCTTCGCTCTGGTGTCGAGGTAAAGCGCGGCGTTGAGTTCCGCCACTTAACACGCAAGCCTCCGAATTCGGCGGAAAGTGGGGAACGGAGTGTCTTAACACTAGGTTCCCTCTGCCTACCCTGCTGTGTGCGGGATATAGCGCGAAACTATTTTTTTTTTTTTTAAATATAGCAAAATCAATTCAAAACTTTTAAGATCATTCAAATTTTACTCTCAACAGTTTTATATACCTACCATACATTTTATGTACACATATATGTGTGTACAAAAAGCAATTTCACACTTTTTCTGGCGTAGTAGAGTAGTGTCAACTACATCGGTTATAATACATAGTAACATAGTAAGCTATAAGCTCCCTGAACCCACGACAGTCGGGTGTCAGAAGTCATATCTCAATTCTACCTTAGCCAGACACGTCAGCCTCAGTATTGTGTCTACATAAGCTATGTTACCGACATCAGTAATCAGTAAGCGATATTCTCCCCGATCCCTGTAAGTCGAGAGACAGTAGATGCATCGCCCCTATACTTGTAGTATATATTTGTGTTATTTTAAGTTTCTCACATTCGTATGAAGTTGTGCCAAAGATTACTATAAAATATCTAATTCTAACACATCATATATTTATATTTTGTTAATATTATTTACCCTCGCAACATACAAATAATTTATAAATTTTATAATATTCAGGAAATGTAAACTATAGAGTTCATACGACACTATTGAAAGATGGCGGCGCGGCACACCAAATCCTTTCATTAATAATTTGTATTGCAAATTTTACGTTTGCACAGAACTAATATTTTAAATATATACTGCTTTTAATATTATTATATTTATTATTCATTTTATATTAATTTAAATTTTCACTTTATTTTATTTTTATGTTATTAATGTATTAAAACCTTACCGAGAAATTCTTCATAATATATAAACATTAAACACGCATCTTACCAATCTTGATTGTCACAAAATTTTTATATTCCAGTCACTTTGTATTTTAAATATTGAATTTTGTAATTAAATACACTATTGTCAAATATCAAGTCACTTATCATTAAATCAACTATATTATTCATTTTCGTAATGGATTCACTGTGTCATAGGAACCGGCAAAAGGACAGTAAAGTGTTCATTACGATATGAAGTTGCTGTTTTCAAAGCCATTTTTACCCGCGACGGAACGGCGACTGTATATGTGTTTGGGGTGAGAGGTTGTTTGTTTGTTTGTTTGTTTGTTTGTTTGTTTGTTTGTTTGTTTGTTTGTTTGTGTGTTTGTGCAAATTACTATGTCAATTATTTCCAAAACTATAAGTCAGATTTTGATACGGTTTTCTATGATAGGTTGAGGTTCAATTGGCTTATGTTTTAGGATATGTCTTATTGACTTAACTCACCAGGGGGCGCTACCGGGCGTAACCATTTTACATGAAAACGAATGTTTTCAATTATCTCAAAAAATAGTAGTCTGATTTCGATAGATTTTCAGTGATAGATTCAAGTTTAATTGGTGGATGTTCTTAGATATGTTTTATCGTGTCAAACCACCAGGGGGCGCTGCAGTAAGCATTTGTTTGTACTTTTTTTGTATTTATTTGTCTAAAACCGAAACTACTGATCCGATTGAAAAGAATTTTCAGAAAAAGATTCAGCTATGCTTGATGCATATTTTAAGATTTTTCTTTTTTTGTTACGGGGAAAACTCACCAGGGGGCGCAGCAGTAAACATTTGTTTATGCAAATGAAAAACTACTTGTGCAATTTAGATGTATCTCTCAAGGATAGATTTAGGCTTAATTGGTGCGTCTTTTGATATATATGTTATGGTGACCACTCATCAGGGGGCGCTGTAGTAAGCATTTGTTTGTATTGTTTTGTGTAAAGCCAAAATTTTTCTTGTATTTATTTGTCTAAAACCGAAATTACTAATCCGATTGGCTAGAGTTTTCAGAACTAGATTCAGCTTTGCTTCATGCATATTTTAAGATTTTTGTTTTTTTGTTACGGCGAAAATTCACCAGGGGGCGCTGCAGTAAACATTTGTTAAAGCAGAGCAAAAACTACTAGTCCGATTTAGATGAAACTTCCAATGATAGGTTCAAGTTTAATTGGTGCTTCTTTTCATGTATGCGTTACGGTGACCACTCACCAGGGGGCGCTGCAGTAAGTACATTTGTTTGTGCAAAACTAAAACTACGAGTCCGGTTTAAATGCAGTTTTCAATGATAGATTCAAGTTTACTTAGTGCATATTTTCATATATGTGACACGTATGTTTACTAAGTGCATATTTTCATGTATGTGGCAACTCTCTAGGGGGCGTTGCAGTAAGTAGCTGCTTCTATTTTTTTGTGTAAAATCAAAACGACTAGTACGATTGGAAAGAGTTTTCAGTATTAGATTCCGCTTTGCTTAGAGCATGTTTTCAATTTATATTACGGTGACAAGTCACCAGGGGGCGCTGCAGTAAGCATTTGCTTTTAATTTTTGTGTGAAACCTATTTAGATGCAGTTTTCTGTGATAGGTTCTGGTTTAATTGCTGCGTGTTTTTATATGCCATTTCACACGAACTAGGCGCTCCAGTATAAATTAGTTTGTTCAAAATCAAAACTACTAGTGGGTTTTGTGATTTTCACTGATTTGGTTAGACTTAAGTTTCGTGTAAATGTTACGGTGACAATCTGCCAGGCGCTGCAATAAGCATTTGATAACCAGAAAGCATTGGGTTTAAAATTTCTTTTGGATTTGCATGAAGATTAATATAAAGTATTTCGATATTATGTAATAATATATAATGTGTATCTATTCACTTTAAAAAGTTTAAAATAAAAAGCAAAATTAAAAATTTTGAAAAAACCCACGACGGTTTAATTGTAATTGAAAAAGGATAAAATAACTGTAAATCCCCCGCCTAAATGAATATATGTAACGAGATGATGGGGACGACTTCGTCGGGGGCTGCCAGTTGCAATCCCTATTTTTATAAATATAGTAGCTAACAGTATAGATTTCGTTTTAAAGTTTTTAAATTATCAGTTAACGAAACTTATATATCAGTTATCGTAACGTAAAATCATATTAATATTTTAATTTTTTGCCACACCTGTTTTAACAGCAAGAAAACCTATGAGAAGGTTTGTGCAAACTTAAAGTAATGACAGCCCCCGACGAAGTCGTCCCCATCATCTCGTTACATATATTCCTATAGGCGGGGGATTTATAGTTATTTTATCCTTTTACAATTACAATTAAACCGTCGTGGGTTTTTTCAAAATTTTTAATTTTGTTTTTTGCACTCCTATTAATTAGTCGTGGAACGAAGGAATTATCAGGGCCATTGTGGCAAAGTGAGATAGCGTCTAACTGTAGTTGAGACGATTGGTTCTGGGTTTGATTCCCACTTGGTGGAATTATTATAATTTATTTATGTTTATTTTCTGACAATCCCGCAAGGTGACTACAGCGTGAAGCTAAAAAAAAGACAGTTATGTTTATTTCTTCGCTTTTGTGAACAAGACAAAGCACGATGTTGAGATCTGCCCACACAACGCGTAACATCTCGACGTCGGGCGGAAAGTGAGAAAAAGAGTATATTGATGTTACGTTTTTTCGGATTTTTATGATGTTTTATATATGTATGTCTTAGAGAGAGTGTGTTCCTCCGTAGGTCCTTCTTTCACATCCTATCGACGCGAATTTTATGATACATTTTTTGAGTGAAGATACTTAAAGGCTTATAAGGGTGATGCAAGTTACTTTCTATAACAGTAAACATCACATTTCCGTAGGAGATTCATTAGGATCCATATGTACGAATTATTTTATATTAAAAGTAACAATATGTTTGTCTTTCTTAGACAAATAAAAATAATTAGGGAGGTATCAGGAAGTTTCATGTAGGTCATATACTTCTTGACCATACGAGCGAAGCTACGAGTGACAGGTAGTATAATAAATATCTAAAATTTTAAAGCTAAAATTATATCTATACATAATTTTAATGATCGTCTCAAGCTGTGCCAGAGGACTCTACTTATAACGAGTTAAATCCTAAAGGTTTGAGTCTAAACAAGGTAACGATTATTACTTGTATAAGTCCATTCATTAAAATTCGTCATAAATCTATGGCTATAAACTTTTGAGTACCTATACTTTACGTACTCAGTTGCTTTTATTACTAAAGTTTAGCGAGGCATACGAGAGTACTGTAAATTGGACTTGACAATAGAAAAAGCTTAAAATACAATAAACAAGAAGTAAGAGAAAATGAATGTAGCTACATTTGAAACAGTCATAGGATTATAGTTTAGCAGTTTTACTTACAACATAATCCAAAATGAAACTTTGGATTTGACTAATATTATAAATGCGAAAATCTCTCAACATATCTGTTGCGCTCTGCTCTTTATTTTATTCATAAATCAATCTCAAAACTACTTTACTGATTTCAATATTTCTTTTGGAAAATAGTTCATGACGCAAGAGCAAATTACTACCCTGTCTTGAAAATTGTTATGATAAATACAAACCGCTTAACATAACGCAGGCCTTTGAAAATACGAAGCAGCTATAGTCTTAGATCATGCAGGCGATGTTGCGAGCGTATCGCTCGCTCGCTCGTCTATTGAATAGCAAATAATAATTTTGGCTGTGGCCAGACTTAAAATATTTCTTTCTAATAGGAACATTGCTACGACTAAGAATAATATCATAGTAATGATATATTATACAGATTTTGAATTCCAAATTCATTTGTTATCATTCTAGGCCACTGTGGCGTGATAGCGTCTGACTGTATACGCGATGGATGTTAGTTTGATTCCCACTCGAAAAGAACAAAGCGCGGCGTTGAGATTTAAATTTGGTCAAAGTGGAAACTTTAAGTGGTCTTGATACTACGGTATCTGTGTCTATTGCCTAAAAAAACGTGAGGTTTTTAAAGTTCGTCTGGGTTTATAAGTCGTCTAGATTTACTACGTCTTAATAATGTTGATTTTTAAATACTTTCATTTTTTTAAAAGTATGAATTCGACTAATTTAAAAAGTTAATTTTATATCATTTAAAACTCCAAATGTTTGTTCATTACTTCAACAAACTTTTCTATTAAAAAATCTATCATAGCTTCTTTATAAGCACGGACATATTTATTTAAAGCCTTTTCGTACGAGCATGTGTAACAATAGGGTCGAGGAATGTCAATAGTTTCTAGCCTATGGTTTCACACAAAAGGAATATTCGATACAGGCAGCAATAACGGACCCTTTTATCCTCAGGCATGGAAATAGTGTGTGGTTTTGACGAAGCCAGTGCTTTGTAGCGCCCGGAGCGGAACAAACATTTTGGTGTTTTCGTTCTTTAGTCTAAGTTTATTCAGTGATAGTGTTTTTGAACGATTTTCACACAGTAGATTGCAATATGTAACGTTATTCTTAAATTGAGTTTACGTTTAAATGTATTTCGCTAAGAATAATGAATATAATTTTATTTATAAGTATACAACTATACGGATATAAGTGTTACTATTAGCAAGTAGGTTTAGTAATACTTAATTAAAAAAAATATTATGTTATGTCTGTACTGTGGTGATTTGATTGCAACAATTCGATTTTTTTTCCACCTTAAAAGTAACATAATATTTGTCAAAAGAGTTACCACTACCCATTCGTGAAGCTGTCTTGGTGTATAGCAATTGGTAACTGTATACGCGAGTAATTGCGAGTTCGATTAAAACTCGTTTAAATGATTTTATCATCATTCCATTTTGTTACACTCTGGTTAACAAATCAAAAGCATGGCATTAAAGGTCCGCCACTCAATATGCAATGTCTCGAATTCGGACGGAAAGTGGAGACCGGGGTGTCTTGATACTACGTTCTCTCTGACTACGGTAGATATGCGGATAAAAGCTGATTCTCATCTCAAAACTATTGCATCAATAGCCGTTATAATTTATAATAGCTATTGTTGTTGATTATATCCGAAAGACCAACCCCAATATTATTTGCTTTATGCTTCATTGTAACGAAAAGTATTATATAGAAGCATGGGCATCGTTTGCAAGCTTGTTAATATTCCCAAATGACTCCAAACTGCCGCTGCTGTTGGAGTTCTGACCGCACTTTATTACATTTTCGTAACGCGCTGTTAATATGTAGCAATAGTGATATCTGCGTCTGGTTTGCTGTAACTCATATATTTTTAAAATATTTCATGATAATATAAATAAAAATGAGGCCTTCGTAACGCAGTTAGACAGCGTATGTCCGGAGATAGCATAGTAGCAATTTGTGTTTATTTTTTTTCCGGGAAAAAGCGTGAAGCTGCAAAATAAAAAAAACAATTATACGTGCACCTTGTTAACAAATTGTTGACAATGAAATGACAACGTTAAAGTATGTTACCCAGGAATGTGAAAATTTAAGTTGCCTATTAATGTGTCCTTATTCTGTTTTCACTAATATAGGTACATTAAAACAAAAATGTGTTTTATATTTCAATATAATGATAATCTAGGAAGGTGGCCAAAGAGAACTTAGTGTCAAGACACTCTATTGTCCATTTTCCGCCCCAAAATCTAGACATCTACAAAATAAAAAAATATATATTACTAAATAAAATTGTTCTATGTAAAATCTGTAGCCTATTTAAAAGAAAATAAATTAAATAACTTCTTACTAAAATGCAATGTCATCTAAATATGGCTTCATTATAACCGTTTAATTAAAATCCGTCCCGTAAAGTCATGAGTGTTTTAAAATGTTATTCATATTATTCATATTTTTTGAAGTAAATAATAAAAATATTTAATTTTAAAAAGTAAGAAGTAATTCATTAGAAGCTCAAGAATAACATTTTTCTTTATCCACACCTTTCAATTTTAACAGCTTTATTTAATTAAAAGAAAAAAAAAATAAGCTTGTATAGGAAATTAACGGTTAAATACCATTTACTATTTTTGAAGTGAAAACTTCTTTAGGCGTGTTGAGCGTTTTGGTAGAGGGTAAAATCTTCGGTTCGCGTCACCGACATGCTAATGATAATAGTATATCTATAGCTATGGAGAGCCAGACTAGCGCACGCGCAGTAGCCTGTGTACACGTATACACTTAATTATTAATAATTTATATTTACACGAATTTTATAAATACGCGCACATAATAAAGTCAGGAATAGTCGATGTATATTTCTGACTTTATTATGTGCGCGTAATTATAAAATTCGTGTAAATATAAATTATTAATAATTAAGATAATTGTATATTAATAATTTTTTCAACCACTTTGTATTTATATTTTGTTCATGATTTGTTTAACCCATCATATGTAACTAATAAATAAAACATAAAAAAAATCATATAATTTTTGCATATAGTTTTAATTACACTCAACTTAATAGTTCCGTTTTCACTTCTATCGGCAGTCCCACGACTGCTACTCTTTTTTTAATATTAAATATGTACTTTTTAATTTTAATACTTTTCCTTATACAAAGTAGGCAAAGATAACTCAAAGTAGGCAAAGATAACTATATCAAGGCCCGTCGTTCTGCATTGAGGATTACTTTGTATCGGAATCAAACAGACAACCAATTGCGTTTAAAGTCAGACTCCATCCCACAAATATTAATAAAATAATGAAATATTAAACAAATAACAGTTTTAAGTATAGTATTATTTAATAAAAAAACATTATTTAATAAAAAAAACATAACAACGTTACCAAAACACAAAAAAAACACAAAGTTATGTATCAAAATCCTGAAATCCCAAGGGGTGTCGTGACTTGTGTAGAAGCTGCGCGGGCCGCTGGCTCCGCGGTATGATCGACACGCGGCGGCCGGTGGCGGGCGCGCTCTCGTCCACGTGACTGCCCGGCAGTACTGAGAAACGCCTGTAACGAAACGAAATGTATTGTGTTATACTATATTTTTATATGGTAATTTCGTTTGTTTGAACTTTGACTATATGTTTAATCTTTTATTAACATACAATATACGATTCGTTTCTGTAATTACATATGTCAAGTGTTCGTTCGTCATTATTATGGAAAATCATCCTCTGAGACGCAAACAAAACACGGCGTTGAGTTTTGCCACTCAACATTGTTTCAATTCCTAGCGGAAAGTGGAGACAGGAGTGTCTAGATACTAGGTTATTTCTGATTATCCTGCTATGCGTGATAAAGTGTGAAACTGAAAAATAGTGCTATGGTCCTTAAGGAAATGTGAAATTTATGTTTCCTACGCTCAAAAGTTTATTACAGTAACAAAAAAGTTGTGAAATTTGATTTCAAATTAATCACTTCATTCAGTAAAAATGATTTATAGTAATTAACACATTTTAGTTATAATACTCTCTGTACTTATGTTATTGAAAATAGAAAAAAGAGACATTAATAGACATCTTAACTTTTCACATTCCATTCTTGTGGAACATACTTTAACGCTGTCATTTCATAATAAATCGTTAACAAGGTGCACGCATCATTTTTACTATATATTATTTATGGTGGATTATGGAGGCTGTCGCCGCGCAGTATACCTGCATCTGACTGTTAACATAATTAATTGGTTGTGGGTTCGATGGCCGCTCGGAGTAATGAGTATATTTAAATTTTCATTTTTCGCCTGTGGTACCTAATACAAAGCATGGTGCTAATTTCTGAAACTCAACACTCAATGTTTCGATTTCAAACAGGAACCGATTGTCATAAAACTAGGTTTTCTCTGACTATGCGGGAAAAATATGAAACTGAACTTATCAATTATAAATTACTATATAATATACTACATGAAAGATTTTCTCGTATTCCATTTATTTTCTTACAAACTTTATTTTAAAACAAAACGATATATGAGGTACATATGGATCATGTTAATACGTAATACTTATAAACAATATAAAGAAATAGTACTTATATAATATCATAATTAGGAAATCTTAACCTGAAATTAGTTATTTCAAAATATTTTGGTTTATATTAGATATTCCGTTTGGAATAAATTAATAAATTAAATTTTTCAATAATTCAAACCGCAAGCGGGATTCTTGAAATATTATTTCGCATAAAAAGCAGCCGGATGAAATCTTAATTAGTAAAGTTATAATAACACTTGGACATGTTTCCTTGTTTCTTCAGATTCATTGATGATAAACGATTATAATTTGTAATTATTTTTATAACGTAAATACAATATCTTCTACGAGGCCATCGTGGCGCATTAAGCCAACGTGGAACTGTAAACACGATAGCTGTGGTCTTCAACCCCCAGTTCTGTCTCAGTGTTAAATTTTGTCTGTGTTAATCTATTAGGATGATACAATAAATAATTCATGATTTTTAGAAACTATGTTGTTTATAATTTTATATAGTAAAAACCATTGTTTTGATATATCAGTCATTATATATAAACATTAAAAATATTAAATACAAACCTAGATGCAGGAATGGCAGACATTCTTCGGAATAAATGTTCTGCAGCAATTCGCATGTCGTCATCCTGCATCAAGCTCACCATGGCCTTCTCTCGTTTCATAATTATGGAGTCTGTAGATCCACCCTCGCCTTCAAGTGCTATGTTCACACACTATAACATATCCAAATTAGGAATGTTAGATAGTATTATACTTTTTATTTCTGTGATTGAGCTTATTATTATTTGTAAGAATTCAATTCGCGTTAAATGGAAAAAAGTATAAGTACAATTTTAATAAGGAATAGTTTATTTTGTAGCGGTAAATAGCGGTACGCTAATATTAAATAATAAATATTACGTCGTAGTATGTCATTGTCTAACTGTAAACCCGATAGTTGTGGGCTCGTTTTCCACTCAGAAGTGTGATTATATATTATTTTCAATTCTCCACTTGGTACCTAACATAAGCGTAGCGTTGAGTTCCGCCTTAACACGCAATGTCTCGATTACGGGCGGAGAATAGAGAACAGAGTGTCCTGACACTGAGTTCTTCCTGAGTGTCTACTCCCTACTATACCTACGAAACAAAGCACGGAAAACGATAAGTTATGGTGTTAATAATGGATCTAGAGTATTCTGCAGCAGTTAATACCGCAACATTACTACTAAATAAACAAGTCTAAATAGAACGAATGACTGACATTAACAGCGTAACGCCACAAACACTACTTAGAGAAAATTATAACTAATAAGCTATTACACGTAGCTAAAGGTTATATTCTCATTAATCTTGTAAGTCCAACATAACTTGAAATAAAAGGGAACATAAACGACACAAACGACTGCAGCAATAAACTTGAAGCCTACATCTTATGATATTCTAGTTGTAATCTCAGATCTGGCTTCGTACAACTAAATGTACATTTGTAGTAGAATTTATGGCACATAGTGTGTGTACTTGATGCCGTTATTACTTCCGTTTGAACTGAAATAGCTTGAATAAAACTGACTTATAGATATTTATTCGAACAACAGAATATGAAAGTCATTTGACAAAGTTTCTGCACATGTGAATGCTTTATTGCATTACTCGTATTCTAGTAAAGATAACTCGCACTGTTGTTTGTATGTACTTTATTCTTTTATTAAGCAGCTATATGTGTGAGAGAGATATAACGTGTATTTATTTCTTTATATATAGTTTTGTGCGTTTAGTAACCTATTTGCGATATACAGTTAGACTTGAGTAGGGTCGAATAGGACTTAGACAGGTTTACTTTCTTAAGTGATTGCATTTATTTTGTTGTTGTATTTATTACTTTTTTCTTCTGTTAATGTATTATTACAATTTAAACGGTACATAATTTTTTTAAACTAAAAATAGTTTAATTTAGTTGACAAGATCAATAAAAGAATTGTTTTTATACGAAATATAAGAGTACTTCAATTATTTCTTAGTGTACTATAAACACACGAATTAGTACATTCTGACGTTTATTATTATATTATGTGTAAAACAATTATAAATTCTTTATTTAAAAATTGCGTTTACATTTTTATAAGTCGGTATAAATACATATTACAGATTTTACTGCTACACTACATACTTTGATATGTACTTGAGAATTCCTATAATACAACATACTCTACACACACACACATATATTTTGACATACCGTATCGAAGAAGGCAGCGACATCTGAATATCCAAACGATTTGGCAAATCCAGCTCCTTCTATCAACGTCGCTCGTGTCTCGGGTCGATTGTTCTGTAATATGTGACAGCGTGCCAAGAGGAACGTTGCGTTTAGTAACCATATGCGCTGACTCGCCGCTCGAGCTTCTGCGAGTATTCATTATATTGCTTAAACAATTACATTTTATTAACTAGTAGTAAATCAATTTTATTTTAGGGCCGTCGTGGCGCAGTGGGACGGCGATTGTAAACAAAACATGGTTGTGGGTTCGATTTGTAAAAATTCTCATTTGTTGTAATAATGAATGTTCTCGCAAATTACTTCAATAGTTACATTTTTATAGTTTAATAAAGTTAAATCGAACCCGATTGACACTTCATAGCGAAGAATCTTGCCGTCTGTGCTTGTTTTGTATCAGCGTATAAACGTCCCAGTTCGTGTAAGATATAACAGCGTTCAGTGGGGCGACTGCTCAAAGTCAACGCTCTTTGCAATGTTCGTAAACGACTTCTAAAAACTTTTTGTTATTATTATTTATAATTTAGAAAACTAAGTTCCCTGTCTTTGTAAGTAATAATTATGGGTGATTATATTTTTTTTTTTCAATTTTCAGCTCTGGTGACTACACAAAGATCAGCGTTGAGTTGCGTTACTTAGACGCAATGTCCCGAATTCGGTGGTAAAAAAAACGTTGTTGAACTCTGTGCAGAGTTTCGAAACAGATTGTTTTGACACAGAGTTGTCACTGCCACTGCTAGTTCATATTGAAAATGCTTAAGAAAATTTACTGTTTACTTTTTTTGACACAAAAATTACCTTAACATGGAATATAAAGAAGAAATAAATTAGGATTTACTCAACTTTAATGTAAAAATTATATCTTTCAAAGCATAATATTATAAAGGAATAAAATTCCAAGCAGGGAATTTATATCTTAAAAATTTATCAAACGTAGATGTTATGATAGTATGGAAAAGATAAAAATGTAAAATATTTTTGAATAGAATTTCTCACTTGGCGTCACGGGGCGGCGCCGGAGGTCGCGTACGCAACATTGAATCACGACTCGGTTCACGCGATATTGGTATTCCCAGCAGTATAAAGGCTCTTTTCTCGCGATCTGCTTCGCTCATATCTTCTTTAACACGTTTCTGTGAACAATATTAAATTAGTGTGCGGGATTTTACAGACTTTCAAGACTGCGAAATTATTCGTTTAAATTCGAATATCTTTGGCCTTTAGACTCCCAATTTAGTATGAAGATGTCATTAAAATCTTTTAATAAAAATGTCACTAAATGAACCTGGTCTAAAAATGCCTCAGCGACGATCTCATATAATTCTTGTAAAAATGTATCTTTGGTCGGCAACATGTTGGTCGGGATCCTCGTGATTTGTTCCATAGCAAACACCGCCGCTTCGAGGCATTTTGCAGTGTCACGTTTTTCGTATATTTCTTGAGCATTATTGACAAGGCGGCGAGCGTCTGTTGTATGTTGACGTTGAAGATTTCCTATTCTTTGTTTTCGTGCTTTTGATAGTCTCGCGCGAGCTGCCGTCTCTGGTTCCCGAGCGGCGTACATAGGCCTACGCTCTCGTAAGACAGCCTGTAATAGATTTTTTTTTTAAATATTCAACGGTACAGGTACCGTACCGAAAATTTTTTTACTCTGCATTATAAGTGTTATAATGCATGTGGTATTTCGTATACTAAAATATAAAAGTAACATATTTTTATACTTCAAATAAGAAAAGATATTAGAAAAGAAAATGTTCTATGAAACTGAGTAAATGAGTCTATAGAAGAACTTTACTAAGTAATCTACGTATAAAAATATTAGTATCATATATGACAAAACAAATGTACGAACCCAGTACACTCTAATAATAGTCATTTTACTCATAATGCATAATACAGTAGTATGTCTGTAAAAATCGTGTAGATCGTAATCGTGCCATTGAGATCTATTTTACATGAACTTTTTTAAAAATTAATCTTCATACACACTTTTTTAAGATCTCTCTCAGGATAACATATTTTATTTGCGAAAAAAGGAATAAAAACTAATAAAGCCTCATAGATTTTTACAGTGTTTCTTTTTGATACTTACATATATTAAAAAAAATATTCAGAGTATTAACTCAGCATTCCTTTAACATAAAACATTGAAGATATTTAACACTAAAAAAACCATCATGGCCAGTTGGATAGCATCTGACTGTAAGCGTAACGTTCATGAATTCATTCGAATACCACCCCAGGAATGATTATATATAATTATTTTTTCGATTTTGTACCTAAGTCGAAGTGTGGCATTAATTCTGCCACTTAACACGCAATGTCCAAATTCTGGGTAGAATGTGGAGAAAAGAGTGTTTTGACACCAGGTTCTCTTTGACCACCCTGCTACGCGGGAAATAAACCCTTATAAGCTGTAAAAAATGCACTTCAACACGTACGTTTCATATCTACTAAGCTAAATAATAAGTACTTGTCGTTTTTCAACATCAGCTAACGCATTGATTGCTAAGTCTTGCAGTTTCTTTGATCCCTGTTTGTTTGCGGACCTAAGTCTTTCATCCTTGCAAATCGCTGTGAGGAAATATTTGTCATGCGCCATTTGCTCCAAATACTTAGAAGCCATTACTCGGGATATATGTTCGGTCCTATGCTTTTCCACGCGAGATATTTCCTGAATCTTAGATATGAAAATTGCAGTGAAAATTTTAGTTATAAAATTAAATTATATTCGTATGAACGTTCCTTCTCTACGCTTTGCATTTCTATGTGATATTTCTTTAAATTTTAGGTGAACGCTCTTAATGTTATTGGTTGATAGGGACTATACAATTGATAGTAGAAGTAATTAAATTATATATTAAATACGAGTATATTTTGGGCTTCAAACTGCAGAATATATAAAAAAAAAATTAAATAGCTTCACGCTATATTCCGCACAAAGCAGGGTAGGCAGAGGAAACCTAGAGTTAAGACACTCCGTTCCCCACTTTCCGCCGAATTCGGAAGCTTGCGTGTTAAGTGGCGGAACTTAACGCCGCGCTTTTACCTCGACACCAGAGCGAAGAAAATGGAAATATAATTTCCACTCCTCGAGTGGGAATCGAACCCACAACCAGTCGTTTACAGTCACACTCTTGTGCCACTGGGTCACGATTAGCCACATATTTATTATTTTCTATGTAGGTCTAACTGGAATCAAAACAAGTAACGGATTCAAATGGCGCATAAAAGTTTAATATGTTACGTGGCCATATAAACGAAAAATATATAAAAGAGGTCGTTGTGGCGCAGTTGGACAGTGTCTGACTGTATATGCTATGGCTGTGGGTTCGATGCTCACTCGAAGGAGTGATTATTATATTGTTTTCATTGCTCTCGTGCAAAGACAAAGCGCGACGTGAAATTCCACCATTTAACGCACAATCTCTCGATCTCAAAATATGGAGAAAAGAGTGTGTAGACACTAGATTTTTCTGATTTATTTTTTAATAACAATATATTTCTAGCTTTGCAAGAGATTTAAATTCATCTATTTGGGAAATTTACCACATTAATTTGAACATGTAATTTACTTGAAGAGTTGACTGATGTTTCATTCGGCTTTGCCGTGTGTAAGCCTTTGTTTCTACTTCCATTGTTTCCTCGACCAGTCGTATTTGTGGTATTAGCTTAACAGTAGAAGATAGCACCTTCCCTGCACTTTTACCCGTACATTCTCTTATCTAAATCGCACAATAAAGTTTATGAATTTCTAGAAAAAAGATAACAACAGTTCTGAGCACACTTCTTTGAAGAGACTAGCTAGATTTGCGATATAGTATTATAAGTTAAAACTGTAGAAATGACTTATTGCTATGGAAATATACAATTTCAATTCCCTTCCAAAGTGGTTTCCTAATTAAGTTTAATTCAACTGTAAATAAAAATATTCAATAAATTAACAATTATAGTATACGATAAAATAAGTAAGACCTCATTTATTAATTTGCGCTAAGAATTTTGGTGATATATAGAAAAAATATTATTATAATGTATTTTAAATAGTATTTAAGGAATAAAAGAATAGAAGACATATATTAAAAAATAATCGAAGCTCTTGATATATCAAAAATATTTTTACAAAACGTATAATTCAGGTTTGAATAAAAATTTGAATACTCTTAAAAACCATCGATACCGTCAAAGCGCTCTGGTTGCTATGTATGCAGCAGTAGTATGCATGCTTCATCCGGCTGCGTCGCAATCCATACGCTTACATATTATTACATTTTTTTTTTGTTGATATCACCTTTATATAACATATTTTATATAACATATTGTTTAACAATAGATAATCTTATTGTTATTAAAATATATATATATATATATTTTTTAAATTTTCTTGACACACGTGAGATATGAAAAACATTTTTATAAGAGCATAAAAATATAAATCTGTACATATAAGATGTGTCCTTGGAAAGATTTTAGCCGAAAATAGCCCATAAAACATAAAAATAAGAAAACCTTTGAAAAAGAATTTTCCAACCTTACAGCATAATCGTTCCCAAGATACTAATTGGGTCTCCACTAAATGTACGCTTATATAAGACTAGCGACCCGCTCGCCTCGCGCTGCTTTATGAAACTGTAGTCTTTACAACTACTACGGTTTTTGCGAGAGATCGCTTGTGTAATCTTTGCAAATATATATTTTAATACAACAAATGTTTTAAAATAATATGTTTTGTACTAGAATTTTACTTGTAATTATTTCTACAGTTTAAGTAAATCGATATAAAGAAATTCAGCTGGAATCTTAATAATATAAAAAACTTTATTTACTAAAAAAATAATTTTATGATGTTATTTTACAATTGGACTACATGCCGTATCCACTATAATGTATTTGATAAAATTTTAGCCCTTTTTTAGTAATATGATAATTCTAAAGTTCCTTACAAAAATAATGCTACTCGCGTTATAAGGTTTTCTTCAAATTTCGAAAAAAAATTATTTGCACCTTCTTGGGCCCGCTAGTTATGGCTATAGTTTGTCTGTCGGTCAGTCACTCGATAGCGTTAGATTTTTTTATATAATAAGTATATATTAAACAATTAATGTTAAATTGTTAAAACGTTTACCGTTTCCTCAGCACTCCTGGCGCAGTCAGCAAAGCTACGCGGCAATCGTCTCAGCCTCTGACCTCGACACGCTAGCACTAAGGCCCTTTCAAAGGCACACTTCTCATATTCCGTTTGTGCTCTTATTTGAAGAGCTGTTAGGTTTTCTGGTTCCAGTTCTAAATAACAATTCATTATAATTTATTTAAATATATTCATTTATATTTAAACATTAAAAAGATCATTATCTAACTGTAAACATGACCTGGTTGTGGGTTCGATTTCCACTCGGAGTAACATAGTGAGACAAAGGCAGGGCATATTCCACAACTTAACACGTAATGTCTCAATTTCGGGCGAAATGTGAAGAACAAAGTGTTTTGACTCTAAGTCCCTTTAACCATGCCTGAAAACGCGTGGAGCAGTAAAAAAGTAATAAACCAAAAATGCTTAGCGATTAATCAATACTAATTTTAATACAAGTGGAATCTCTATTCTTTTCACTTAAACACGCACAATGCATACTTTGTATTAAACGTACATACAGTTATTCAATGAAAAATCTCAATTTTTAACATCCATAATTTTATACAATAATCATTTTAGTTTTTAAATATTTTATATCTAATTGTATAACCGACTACATTGATATATTTTTATCTTCACACTGTATCTCGCACACAGCAGGATAGGGCAGAGAGAATCTAATGTTAAGACACTCCGTTTCCCATTTTACGCTGAATTCTGGAGACATTGCGTGTTAAGTGGCGAAACTTAACGCCACGCTTTGCCTCAAAACCAGAACTAGGAAATTGAAATATTAAATATTTTCATTCCTCGAGTAGGAATCGAACTCACAACCAGTCGAGTTTACAATCACACTTTGTGCGTCTGCACCACTACTGGCCTCAATAATAATAAATAATAAATAAAAAAAGACTTAAAGAAACACTTATTTAAATAAGAAAATTATATTTTATAAATGATACCGGCAGCGTGCGCGGCATCTGCTAAAGCGCCGGCGTAGTGTGTTGCCTTAGCTCGCGCCAAACTTCTTCCGAGAAGAGATCGTACGTCGGAGTTCTGCAACGCTCAAGTACATTCAAACAAGTTGGCTTAAAATTCTATTAAAACAACTTCACAAAGCAACGTATGCAGGTGTTTCAACTATTAGATTATGAATACGAGTATTCATTTTCTAAAAAGAGATCGTTGTGGCGCAGCGGGACAATGTGTGACTGTAAATGCAATGATTGTCAGTTCAATTCTCATTCGCAGGATGATTATATATTATTTTTATTTTTCCACCAAAAGTAAAGAACGGAATGTCTTGACACTAACTTCTTGCTGACTACAATGCTATGTGAAAAAGCTTGAAACTGCTGAATAGAATATGAGAGTTAAAATACCTAGCTCAGAGCATTAAAGTTTAAAGCAATTTGTACGTACATATATCATTAATAGTTCTAAGATAGCACTATGTGTCTGTATATAACAAATATCTCGCCGTAAATCATAACGTAACGAGCACGATAAATCAACATTGCTTATCTAACATAACTAGTATAATAAACAGGCAAAACAACATTTATATCGTTTACAAAATATTCATTTCTCACATTCCACCGCAGAGCTTCGTTGTAGGCCAAAATAGCTTTCTCGAATTGCTCCAAGCGTTGCAAATAATTTCTGCGAAGTAAAAATATTACCTTCAATCTGCTTGCTGTCTTGATATGTTCTTGTATTTGAATAATACATGTTGTGGATATAAATAGACTTATATTAAATTTAGTAGTACAAAGCTCTGTAACTTCAAGTTTTACCTTTTTCTGTCTTTCTCTGTATTAAGATTACAGTTAAAGATTTGTTACTATTTAACATTGAATGCGGTTCGAACACTACGCGTTGCATTATAATATTTTCAACATGTTATTTTGCTTTTAAACTATAACTAGAGTGCTTAAAATTTTGTTAAGCATTGATTCATTCTTCAGGTAAGATAGCTTAGCTTATAAAAATATATTTTTTTTATGTCTGATGTATATTTTGAATTAAAAATGTTGAATTTAGTAATAGAAAATGCGTCTGGGGGCATCGAAGCGCAGTATAGTAAAAATGTGGATTGTAAAAAGACATTATAAGTTAAATATAACTATTAAATTGCACGTCCGAGATATTCCTTTACAACAGTTTCACGCTATTTTTTGTGAACAGCAAGGTAGTCAAAAATAACCTAATGCCATGTCACTCCGTTTTCCACTTTCCATGTGAAATCGAGACATTGAGTATTATTACTTTTCTTTACAAGTCTCTTTTTCATTCACTACTCAATCAGATATTCCATTTATCCAGAACACGTCTATTTGAATATAAGTGGAACGATTTTATTTCTTTATGTGCAAAATCTTTTAACATGATTCAATTTCATTCACTCTACTTCAACTCACCCCCTTTGACGATAAACAGCTACTACGTTGCATATTGGCCTCTCCTCAAGACATAACTTCTTTCTCATTTTTCAGAGTAGGTACAACTCTATATAAAATATTTTATAAAATTGTAATATTTTAGTGAAATCTAGATGGCTTACGATAATATGTGCACACGTACATATTTATACAAAAAAAATGGAATTTTATTTTGGTAAAAGTGTATAGGTTTGAATATTTTCTAAACAACTTCAAAGTAAGAGAGTTATTGTTTCAAATTAAGCTAAATTATTTATCTGTATTCAAACAATTGCAATTATTATTTTTGTTGTATTAACCTATGTACCTATATACCAATATTATTTTTATGCTCAACGTCCTCATAAAAGAAAATCTTTTTTTCATATAAATACTCACCTACTCACCTACATAAAATATAAACCTGTGACCTCTATCTTGCGTAGACAATCTAGATTAAGTTAAGACTTAGAGATGTGTCGTAATTTAATTCAGCGTAAATTCCTTGAGCATTACACATCATCCGTGTAGACCTAGCTACATCTACATTACTTAATTTACAGAGTGTATACGAGTACTATTTGTGAGTTATAATGCCTGGAGGCACGTCGTTTATGGGCCGACCCTTCAATTTGTGACATTAGTCTCACTCTTATGTCATAACCTTCCGACCCTTGCATATATTATTACGTATAAAATTTAGATTGACATTCTAGCTAGAATAAACACGTTTAGCGTTATTATTTCACTGTAGAAATAGTATAAGGATGGTTCTACATGATGACTTGTCTGATACTAAGGAAGATTACGAATATGAAAATATTAAAAATATTTTTAACGTAGAAGACTCTAATATTTTAATTTCTGATTACACTGTGTGTAGGCAGACACAGTATTATATATTACTTATATAGATAGATAATATTTAAGTATTAGCAATCCGTATGGAACTGACTAATGTAACGATTTCAATGTAGGTGGGCAATTAAAAAAATTGTTCTTCGTTTCAAAATAAATGTATATAAAATATTTTTAGGTACTTATTCTTAATTTATTGAATGCATTTTGATATTGTGTCTAGAAATGTATAACCCAAAAAACTTTGTAACATAATACCTCTTATAAACATTAAATTGCACAATATCAAGTTCTCGTTGTACGGTTACTTCATTTACGGTAAGAAAGCAAAGTATGAAAGCCACGAAACAAAGAAAGCTTTTTAGTAGCATGAACCTCTTCCAAAATTTTGTCGTAAAAGTCCCGTTTCGTCCTCTTACGAGTAAACTATAAAAGCGTAGCTTCAGGTACATGCTTAATGATCCCACATGTGACGGTACTCAAAGTGTGCTTACGTTACGTCTTATTCTGTCCAGTAAATAACATTTAAGATATCATTTTTGAATGTGTTTTTTATCGCTACTTAAATATAACAATTGTTTATTTTATTTTATTCAATGTTATCAGCTTCACATATTTTCCAGCAAAGCATTTCAATCAGATAAAATCTAGAGTCATGACTCTTCTTCACATTCGGCCCGCAATGACACAGCATGTTGAAGCGAAATAAAAATAATTTAAGCACAATCATAGCGATTTAATTCAATAATTTACCGCCAATAACAGTTCTTTTTTCACATACATCCTTGTAGAAAAAAGATATTAGCGGCACCTATAAATAAGAAAAAAACATAATTGAATTTGTTCTGAATATATTTGGCAATGTGAGTACCCAAATCGTCAAATCGTTTTCTTGAACTAACTAAACGAGAAATGTGAATATTCCACGGTAAGTTATATTTTACAATAATATTGAATATTTGATAAAACGATATAAAAAAATTACATCTCTTTTTTTCCTCTACTCAATACGCAATGTTTCATTTCAGGCGAGGAAAATAACTACTATGCTATGAGGGAAGAAGCACAAATCTTTATTTTTGGGTTTATTCGTACCACAGTGAAATGTTTAGCATATGACTTACATATATCATCGACGTATATCGTAGACAAGCATATATTTTTTTGTTTTTACCAAAATCACACTATTTTGTAATTTCATCAGATAATAAATAGCTCAGCATAACGAACGACTAAGAAATAAGCTCATCACAATTAATTATTATTATAGTAACCGAACTATTGCTCAGTAACTTCAATTTGTCAATATGAGACAAGCAAGTATCATACTCATACAGATGTTCCCTAGGCGGTAATAAACTGATTCATCATTTAGTAAATGGGAATATCAATAATCAGCTCTCATTTGTGTTTCGCACGCATTGCTATAACGAGCTGAATAAATATATGATAATGTGTTATTCGTTATAACATATTATTGACGCTATCTAAATAGTGATTAAAATCGGTGGTTATCAGTTGAAATTTAACATGATTGAATGGGGGATGATTAAACTTTCTCAAAATAAATTCACTTTTATTGACTATCGTTATTATTGAAAATATTTACAAAAGAAATTGTGGGTTCGATTCCTACTCGGAAAATTGTACATATACTTCTTTCATTTACGTTTTGGTACCTGCGACAAAGTGTGACATTTAGTTCCACTATTAATATTTCGGTTACATACATATAATATTTCGGTTTCGGGCAGAAATAAGAGAAGGGTGTGTCATGACTCATGCTACTAGGTTCTATCTGACTACTGCTATGTACAGAAAATATTAACAACGCTTTAATCTTATTTGTTGTAATTTCACATGAAGACATACTTTTAGTTTTAGGAAACTAACTATAGAAAAAACTAACGAACAATAAACGTTGCCAGGATTAAGAATAAGAAATCTCTTTTATAAGTCATGGCATCTTCTTTTACATATTTTAATGTTATATAATATAAAGATTAAATACTTTGATATCCCTCCACGACTTGTAAAGGCCGTGTTACAGCTGATAGATGATAGACACATGTTCCAGTATTTCATTTTTCCTTTACATATTATAAAAGAAGATACGTACTCGCATGTGATGACAAGCGCATGAATGATTTCACTGAACACGATATTGCAAATACATCAAATATTTCAAATTATAATACGAAATGAAAATAGCATGTGACAATGCAGACGTGAGGGGATTGCTTTTTCATTTTATATTTTTACCTTCACATAGCTTTAACGCCTTATGCTGTAATCAACGAAAATCCTGTAAAAAATCCTAATAATTAGATACTTCGTTCCTTCCGCACTTGAGACTTAATTTGGGTTGGTTAAGGGTTCCTTCCCACTCGGAAAAATAATTATATTTTCATTTCTCCACTCGGGTACCTACGACCAAATGCAGCATCTAGTTCTGCCACTCAACATGCAATGTCTCGATTACAGGCAGAAAATGGATAATGGAGTGTCTAAACACTAGGTTCCCTCGGAGTACGCCGCTATGTGGGAAATGTGAAATATAGAAACATGAGCATAAAATAACTAGTATTGCTTTGACAATTGATCGGTCTACATAAAATCTATAAATATAATTATCTCACACATTCTGACATATCAATAAGCACTTTAGGGAATTTTCGTGTAATCAGCTGATCATTATGGGCTCCCCATTGTACATGCTTGCTGAACAAATTACGGATAATTAATGTCAATCTATCATACTATCCTATATTTATGAGTTAATTTCGATATTATTAAGTAAATAAATAGGGGCCAGTAGTCCGCCCGTAGTAGTAGGTCCGCCACTTAACACGCAATGCCTCCGAACTCGGCGTAAAAAAGGGGAACGGAGTGTCTTAACACTAGGTTCCTTCTGCCTACCCTGCTGTGTGCGGGATACAGCGTGAAAGTAAAAAAAAAGTAAATAAACAAAAAAATATCAGCTCTTGTAAAGGTAGGTAGATATATTTTTAAATTTAAATTATAGCTACAGAAAAATCAATATGCCACGTCTTGTTTTCGGGCAGAAAGCGAACAGCGGAGTTACGTTACTCTGAATTAATTTATTTACACTTGATTTTCTTATTTATGCAGAAAATATTTTTAATGTAACTTAAGATTGTTATAATGTAATATCACATGATATTAACTTCAATTAAATTTTTTTTAGGACATCGCCGACCATCTTCTTTATTATAAACAAATTAAAGACCCTAAGGATTTACAGAACACACTGCGTGTTTTACATTATAACTTTTTTACGACCTTGAACTCTCCACGAGTGTTTGTATCACACACATTTCCGGAATCACAAAGTTTTATTTATCACAAAAAAATAAGAAAGCGCGGCGTTGAATTCGGTTACTCACCATGCAATGTCTCATTTTCGAGCGGAAAGTGGAGAACGGAGTGTCTTGACACAAGGTTCACTCTGAGTAACGCTGCTATGTATATGCATATGCTATATGAGAATAAACGAGTAAATAAATTAATAAATCTTTAAAACAACACTTCATCAAAATATATTTTACTAAATGATAAAGAGGATATGTGCCCTATGTCTTACTTACGTACGAGTATACTGAATAAATATTATTACGGTTCGTCTTCTCACGTACGTAGGTGTTGAAACGCTTGGCTTCCATTGAGTATTATCTCGGCTAACAAAGGCAACACGTGAGAAAACGAAATATATAGACGGCAATACTGCATTTTGTGATACGAATGTTTGGCTTCAATATGCTATTTTCTTCACAATGTAATATGATATTTCATAGATTTTTTAACAAAGGATTTTGTACGTAGCGGGATTCGAACCCGCGCCTCATGGGAACCGTCAACGCAGTGACCGTTGAGCCATGCGTTCTAAATCTGGCAGAGTTACGGATCTAAAAATAAATAAAAGTTTGGTATACTTTTGACCACATACATTGATATACATGAGATATGCATAAAAATGTCACAAATTAATTTGGTCGGTAATTTTTTGATGGAATTTTATTTTCGTTACATTTTGTTTTTACTTTTTGCCTTTTAAAAAAAAATAAAAAGAATATACATATATACCAAAATATATAATGGTTTCGAAAAAAAAGTTAATTTTGTATTAAATATCGAACTTTTAATTATTAGACATTAGAGAGAATTTTGTATTTACCTTCATTAAATAGGCAAATACATTTAAAGAACTAACTTTAAAACTGTTGAAGAACTCTTTTAAACCGTAGAATACGGCATATTATGGAACTTCCCTCTTACTGTAATAAGGGTTACCATATTATATTGAACTTAAAATATTTAAATTTTTTTACAAGTTACCTAAAATTTTTGTATAAAGCAAAAGTAACACTTTGATAGTCCTGAAATTTTAATAATTATTGTTTTTAATAGCTTTCTCAAAGTGCTTGTTACAAGACTTGCCAAACTGAAAAAGCAAACTGTCGTCATTCGACTTTCTCTGCAAATAGAGGAATATCGACAACGTCAAACCATATCGCAACTCGTCCCGACCTATTCAAACCTTTTAATGCCTTACAGTTTCGCTTCTAAACTGGGCCCTATTGGAGTGATAAGAGGGGTGTATTAGGAGAGTTAGCTTTAGAGCTTAGTGTATGGTGTAACAATACTCTACCTAAAAAAATTAAAAAAATATATATTAATATTTAATATATAAAAAAATATAATAGTGGCACATGTTACGTCTCGCGGTTAGGACCTTTATTATTGTTTTCGTAAGTAACGCAAGATCTTTAAGAAATTCAGAAGTAACAGTGTCAAGAAACGTTCAAGATACAATATATTAAATCCCATCAGGAGAGTTGACAGCAATTGCAGTATCATAAACTTTTCCGTTGTTATCGACCACAGCTTGTCTTAGGGAAAGCTGAGGTCTCGTCTTATTTATCCTCTCGTTACAGCTTTCTAATTCGAGAGTCATAACAAAGGGAAAAATAGCTTAGTGGCCCCACCCCGCCACATGCCGTGAATTCCGACCGATCGGCGGACCCGACCGACCAAATATTGAACCCTCCGAGAGGCAACGGAACAGTTCACGTATATGATACTTACAATGCCTCAGCAAAAGATCAATTATTAGCTAGCTGTCCGTTCGTAGTCGTCCCTTATCATTTTATACGAATATTTATTATTATTAGTTACTTTTTACTCTTTATATTTAAATTAGATATGATATTTCTAAGGTACTTGTTACGATTCTTATATGTTAGATTTGTGATTCATGATTTGTTTTTGATTGGCTTGTGAGACCAATATAATTCATCGGGTTGTGAGGCATCGGCCTCACAACGCGTATATCGATACGCAATTACCTAATGAGATCAATATCATTCATCGGGTTGTGAGGCCGATATACGTCATTGATTCGTGCGATTAATATACCTAATTCATCGGGTTGTGAGGCCGATATACGTCATTGATTTGTGCGATCAATATACCTAATTCATCGGGTTGTGAGGCCGATATACGTCATTGATTTGTGCGATCAATGTACCTAATTCATCGGGTTGTGAGGCCGATATACGTCATTGATTTGTGCGATCAATATACCTAATTCATCGGGTTGTGAGGCCGATATACGTCATTGATTTATGCGATCAATATACCTAATTCATCGGGTTGTGAGGCCGATATACGTCATTGATTTGTGCGATCAATATACCTAATTCATCGGGTTGTGAGGCCGATATACGTCATTGATTTGTGCGATCAATATACCTAATTCATCGGGTTGTGAGGCCGATATACGTCATTGATTCGTGCGATCAATATACCTAATTCATCGGGTTGTGAGGCCGATATACGTCATTGATTTGTGATATCAATATAATTCATCGGGTTGTGAGGCCGATATACGCAATTAGTTTGTGATACCAATATAATTCATCGGGTTGTGAGGCCGATATACGCAATTAGTTTGTGATACCAATATAATTCATCGGGTTGTGAGGCCGATATACGCAATTAGTTTCTGAGATCAATATAATTCATCGGGTTGTGAAGCCGATATACGTCACTGGTTTGTGAGACCAATGAATTCGTCGGGTTGTGAAGCCGATATACGTCACTGGTTTGCATATCAGTTCGAACGCACAACCACACGGTGGCTGTTTGATTTATTTAACCGCACAGGCATATATAAAACCAACATTTAAACTTAGTCAAACGTCTCCGACATCAGTTATTAGCTTGCTTTGAGCTTACGGAACCCCGACAATCGTATGCCACGAGTTATACCAATATCCGACTTTGTACAAGTGCTTATGTAACACAAGACAGCATCAGACAAGATACTACAAACTAACATTCATATAGCGGATCACTTTACCAAACGCGTCAGCCTCAGTGATGCCAAGCAGTATCGGGACACCGACATCGGTTATCAAAAAGCAATAAGCTTATTGAACCCAAGACAATCGTGTGTCACAAGTTATACCAATGCTGTCGCCGTACGAGCTCCCTCACGGAACGCAAGACAGCGTCAGACATGATACATTTAACCAACACTGCTATAGCGGTTCACTTTACCAAATGCGTCAGCCTCAGCCAGCTGCTAAAGAACATTAGATCATGTCAACGACATCCGTAATCCGTAAAGTACCAGCTCACCAAACCCTGACAATCGTAAAACATTGTATGACGCAGCGTACTATACATTAAATGTATTCTTATAAATATAACCCTTTTAAATACCATCTTACTATAACCTTTCCTCTTTAAACGCATCTTATATATTAATATCTTTTTAGTAATACCTAACGTTTTAATATACCAATACTTTATATAATTCATAATATTAACGATAATGTAAACTAAAATGCTCATACAACATTATTTAAAGATGGCGGTGCTTCGCGGCATACGCTTTTACATATAAATATTGTAAATTTGATAAATCTCATACAAATTGTTATTTGTATGAGATTTATCAAATTTACGAATGTTTCTTAACATCTAATATTATTATTTAATACTATTATTTACCTTTTAATAATTATTATTATATATAAGTTAACATTTCATATTCGTTTTATGGAAATTTTCTGTTAATAATACAATAAACTTACCAAGAAAATCTGCATAATTTACAATTATGCATCTTACCAATCATGAATGTCATAAAACTATTATATTTCGATCCTATTGCATTTTATATGTTAAATTTACTAATTAAATATCCACTTCTTTGTATTAAATTCATATTATTTACAATTTAATTTCAATAATTTCCTAAGCGCCCTTGTATTGCGTCATCCTGCCGCCAAGCTTCATTCTTTTTTTTTTCTAGTAGTACCTAACCTTTCAATATACCAATACTTTATAAATTTCATAATATTAACGATAATGTAAACTAAAATGCCATACAACACTATTTAAACACTATTTAAAGATGGCGGAGCGTCGCAGCATACGCTTTTACTTATAAATTTTATAAATTTGATAAATCTCATCATATAAATAACCTTCCTAACATCTAATGCTCTTAATATTATTATTTACCTTATAATATATATTCTTGTATTTAATTAGTTATCATTTCATATTCATTTTATGCAAATTTTCTATTAATAATACAAATAAACTTACCAAGAAAATCTTCTTAATTTACAATTATGCATCTTACCAATCATGAATTTCATAAAATAATATTAATATTTCGATTCCTTTGCACTTAAATATTAATATTACTAATTAAATATATGCTTCCTCGTGTTTAATTTATATTATTTGCAATTTAATATCCATAATTTTGTAAGCGTCCTTTTATTGCGTCATCCTCCCGCCAAACCCCAATTCTTTTTCTTTTCTTTTTTTAAATTTCATAAACTATAACCTGCCACTATGGCATTCAGCCTACATAACATTTATTAAAATATTAATTACTTTTTTATTAATTACTTAAATATATTAAATAAAATTATATTTTTAATATTATTATTAAATTAAAGTAAAATATATTATTCACTAAAAATATTTTATACATATTCCTACGTATATTTATGTTTAGTATGGATTGTTACAATGGCTTGGTAAAGCTTGATGTTTCGCATTGGAATAAATTATTTTTAAAAATAAAATTAATTTGACTACTTTGAAATAAGACTAATTTAACTAGTTTTCAATAAAACTAATTGTGTATATTTTTTGTATTCGAAAAAAGATTGGAGACGGTAGACAGGAGGACAGGAGCCTACTCAGAATTTTGTAATGTGTTGGGAAAATCAGATCAGATCAGAGAATCAAACATTTTCTAATACCAAAAATATACGCGATTATTGCGATTAAAATAGTTTTATTTCTAAATGTGTTATATTAAAAAAACCTTTCGCGAAAACAAGAGACCATATTAAATAATTTTTAGTCACCATACTCATACCGTTAGAAATGGCGATGTACGATGTCGTAACATATTAATTAGGTAGTAAATATTGATTGATAGTGGTGTGCCTCAATAGAACTGCTCTACTAATATTTTATTTCCTACTTTACTTAAACTGACGATCGAAGAGGTGCAACAGGTACGTGGGTAAGTAAGTGGCTTTATTCAAAGATATTAAGAGTTAATTTTGCAATACAGCTAGAACAAAGTGAAGGGAAATAAGAATGAGTAACGATACGTGAAAATTTGATCTGTTTATATAACCATAAAATGAAAACGTCTAAGCAAGTAGCTGTTTTTACAGTTTCCCGCTTTATCCCTCATAGCAGTCAGGATGAACCCAATGTCAAGACATTCTCCATATTGTTGGTTAAATAACGCAATTCAACACTATGCTTTATCTTAAGTACCAGAATAACTAAATCAGCATCGGTACAATCAATAAAAAACCTAGTTACGTTATGGTAAGAGGTTTTATAATTACTATTTAGCTACATTTTCTTTTATGGTACAAAAAATATTTGGTTATATTGTCTTGTTTAAATTAATAATTATCCTGCTACATCCTTTCAGTTACTACCATTGTTCTTTTTATTAAGATTAGAAATTTTAATTTGTAATCTTAATAAAAAGTTTAATTTCTAATCTTAATAAAATTGTTGTTATATTAAATTAAAATAATTAGAGCATATTTTTTGTACGAACGTTCATGGTAGACTAAGATAATAAGCGAATATAGCCTTTTGTATCATTTTTTCTTGTTCAATTTTTTATAGTAAATAAAACCCCGAACTCATGTCGTTTTCAGCTCCGTTATTTTGTCTTTTTTTTTTAATTTTTATGCTTATTTAAGATGACGGCGAGCACACTCAATCGCATTTATTAAGTAAAGCTGTCCATAAAAAACTAATATTGTCAACAGTTTAGAGATTATAATACGTAAAGCTATGACAATTATAGAAGTTCTCATATACTATTATGTATTTTTTCACACATTTAAAGCGGGATTGGAACCTTCGTCTCTTTCTATCCAAGAACTGTATCCGCTAAGCCATGCATCTTGAAATGGAATAAGCGCATGAAAATTTCGACGCAGCAGTATTAAATCAGCAGTATAAAAGTTTAAGTCTTGCGGGTCTTAACACCATGTTTTGTCTTAGGTACCAGAGCGGAGAAATGAAAATCACCACTTTTACTTGTCAGACACTGACCAACTGCGTCACTATCAGTGGCGAAGGGTGGATTCTTAAAGAAGCCGTAACAAAAAAAAAACATGTTCGTGGGAAATCAAGCCGCCTTGAGATGCAACGTTTACACAAAGGTCGCGGGTTCGATTCGATTGCCGTAATTTTTACATGCGTTTCTTTAGTTTCATGTGTATGTAAGTTTGTATGTATGTTTGTAACCGACTTCTTCCAACTACAACACAAAAAGTATAATTTAATAATTAAAAAAATAACTCACCAAATAGCCTGCGTGCATCTGCATGCATTTATCTTTCATGATTGAAGACGAAAGGCCCCACCTCTACCATATATGAAAGCACTGATGTGTCTTTCAAATATGATAAAAGTTTTCCTAACTAAACAACGGTGTCAATAAACCTTTTCATTAATTCGCGATTGCGGTCGACTTTCCGGTTGTGAACTTCAAACGAATTTAAAAAAAAATTTTCGATGCGACTATTACCGAAATCATGAAGTAACAAGCAACTACGAATATGTTTTTCGGTCTGAACATGCTTTTTAGCAGAGCTAGCTAAGTTATTAATATCTGTGAAACCCGTTTGACTCCAAACAGAACTCGAATTTGAAAATAGCAATTAAAATAGAAAATTAATAGACAAGGAAAGCAAAACATTTTGTTTAATTTACAACTGCCAGTCATCCACGTATATTTGTCATAAAACGTTTTGTGGAAATGTTTGAAAAACCTATCACGTCTCTCGTAATCGATAGTCATATCTGGAAGAGACCGACCTAGGCTTACGACATGCTTTTTGTTTTCGAAACTCAATTTGCAAAATGAAGTTTTTTCGGTTAGTAAATAATCAGTTAAACAGCATTCTATGTGTAAGAGTGCCATCATACCTCTGAGCAATCCGATTCACAAATAATCACAAGCTGAAAATTAACTTGGAAACACTAAACACTTAAATAAACTATTTAAAAACTCTTTTTTTCATTCACACACGCACGGATTAAACAAACACGTCAGCCATTATGCTTTTTTGTTTTGAGTTACCAAAACCATTCAAAATTAACCAATAGACGTTCAATAAACACTTTGTTTTCGTATTATTTGACATGAGTTTAGCGAATCACGCGCCACTCACTACGCTCTCGCTCGCACGCACAGATTTGATCATTCTCCCTCTCGCCGACACAGTGGCTCCGAAACACGTCAACTGCAAAAAGCCGCAAACAGACCCGGCATATTTGAGGTAAAATTCGGTAAGTTAGAACGAAATAGATATAGGTCTATTTTGCAAGGAAATGAAAGGGACAACTGCGCACTATGGAGATTTTAGTATGGAGATATAATGACGAAGTAGGCCGGTCTCGCGTCGGCTTGTTTTCCTACAAAAGTACTTAGGCGTTTCGATAAATTAAAGTTGGCTAAATACATTTTCAAGTTTGGTTCTTTATACGGTCTAAAAGAGGTAATTGAAAGAAATGAGACGGTTATTACGGCATTATTCTATTACAATAGTGAGTAAAACTACTGATCATTCAGCAAACCAAATTTTGTTAATGTAATATTGCTATTTGTCTTACTTTAAAATTTGCGTCGTAGTAAAAGAAACACCCACAATAATATTGTAAATGCGAAAGTCTATCTGTTTATCTAAAGCATATACCTGTAGAAGGTAGATTTAAAAAAAAAGACAACTTCTAGACTGTTGAAACAGAATTTTCTAATAAAAATAGTTTTAATGGGCTGTAATAGGTAAATTAATTTAAATAAAAATATAAACCGCTTAAATTAAGCGTCAAACGCGAATAGTCTAAAATATGAAACCACTATAATTGTGTAGTTGACGCGGGTGAAGCCGGGGGTGAATCGCCGGTAATAAATGTATGATGAGATATACGCACGTATTACACAAATCTGCAGTAAAACGCAGATAAGATCAAAGCTGAGCTATTCACATAATTATTTAAATTCTATATGACAGTACTACAGCATTACATTATGTAGCGTGAGTCGTGTCGTTAGAATTTCCTCGAAACGGACAGAAATTCTCGTTCAGAATAGAATGAATTCTTTTATTTTGTGTATATTAATTAAAACTAACCACTTTTAATGGACACATCTTTTATGCAATTCAGTTTTCTAAATATTTGGCTTAAAACAAAACATGGTATAAAATTAGTCAAAAGTATTTTATATTTAGTAATAACTACGTGTACTTTTCATAAGACCCAAAGAAATGTTTTATATCAATTATTACTATCGATACTATAACTTAACCTTATTTTATTTAAACAAAATTAAATAAAATTTTGAAAAACGAAATTTAACTGTAGCTTACCTTCATATTGCTTGAAAATTACAAGTAGGTCGATACATTTACCTATGCATCCCAAGAATTATCCTCAAGAATTGCTCTAATTAGACGGGTACATGTCGTTCAGTGCACTGTCTCCTTTCACATGAATACATGTGGGATATAACATCCAACTTCAATTAATCTTCTTTAAAAAGACATTTAAAGAAAACGTATAAAAATTTGAACGCAGCGGGATTCGAACCCGCGCCTCCTGAATACCGTTCAGGCGCTCTCACCACTGAGCCATGCGTTCTACTAGCCGCTGCGTCGAAATTCTTATACGCTTTTTATTACAACTTATTTATGTTCTTAGCATCTCTGTAGAGAGATTTTTACAAATTTCTGCTACCCAAAGATTATTCTACGAACAATCATTTGGCAAGAGAGAATGCTATTTATTAAATACTTTTAAACATTTTTTAAAGTGTTATTCCACACTTAGGAAAATTGAAAAAGACATTTAAAGAAAACGTATAAAAATTTGAACGCAGCGGGATTCGAACCCGCACCTCCTGAATACCGTTCAGGCGCTCTCACCACTGAGCCATGCGTTCTACTAGCCGCTGCGTCGAAATTCTTATACGCTTTTTATTACAACTTATTTATGTTGTTAGCATCTCTGTAGAGAGATTTTTACAAATTTCTGCTACCCAAAGATTATTCTACGATTACGATACGAACGGTATTCAGGAGGCGCGGGTTCGAATCCCGCTGCGTTCAAATTTTTATACGTTTTCTTTAAATGTATTTTTCAATTTTCCTAAGTGTGGAATAACACTTTAAAAAATGTTTAAAAGTATTTAATAAATAGCATTCTCTCTTGCCAAATGATTGTTCGTAGAATAATCTTTGGGTAGCAGAAATTTGTAAAAATCTCTCTACAGAGATGCTAACAACATAAATAAGTTGTAATAAAAAGCGTATAAGAATTTCGACGCAGCGGCTAGTAGAACGCATGGCTCAGTGGTGAGAGCGCCTGAACGGTATTCAGGAGGCGCGGGTTCGAATCCCGCTGCGTTCAAATTTTTATACGTTTTCTTTAAATGTCTTTTTCAATTTTCCTAAGTGTGGAATAACACTTTAAAAAATGTTTAAAATTAATCTTCTTTACTATTAGAATAGATGCATATACGAGTGTGTTTTGTATAGTTTAATGGAGACTAGAACATTATTAAACTAATTTTAGAACTTTGTTAGCTATATAATGTTTCATTATTATTGAATACATTAATTTTATATAGATACGTTTATCATTAGGCCACCGTGGCGCAGTGACACAACGGCACACGTCTGAATTTAAACGTGATGAACGGCATCGATTCCGTCTCGGATGATGCCGAGACGGAATCGATGCCGAATATATTAGGTAATGGCAGTTCCTTATTCTGTTTTCTACACGAAACGAGGCGTTGAGTTCCACCACTTAACCTACAATATTCTTGCAGAAAATGGGGAACGGAGTGTCTTAACACTAGGTTCTCTCTAACTACCCAGATTTGCAAGGGAAAGAGTGAAGCCGCAAAAAAATATTTACAGTATAACTTTGTTATTGTTATTACTAACCTAAATGCAGTTCATTTTATTTTTCTTGATAGCAATAAAACATCTAACAAATATCAAACACGCCAATAAAAGATATATTGTTTTTCGATACATACCTAAGCATTTTGTTTCACGTTCCGATTCACACAGATTGATTCAGTTTGCATAAAAAAGGTAAACGGAAAAAACAAACGAATTGGGAGACCCGCGAATTGTGTCGCAAGCAATCAGAATAATGGAAAAGTTATGAAAAAATATATTTACTTTATGTAGCTGTTAAAATATTATGCCGTAAAGTCAGTGTGAAAAGAACATAATCTTAAGATATGAGCAACGCCAAAAGAAAACTTATTTTTACTTACTTTCTACCTCGTATTTGGATGTAAAAACATACTAATTTGGAAAATGAAGAGAGACTAGTTGAGCCTTAACTAGGTTAGTACTTTTACATTTTGTGAGTGCTTAAACACTTTTAAACACTCCTTTACCTACAGAACTTCTGGCAGAACTATGAATCACTCCTTTTCCCGCATAGCAGCGTACTCAGTTTCACATTACCTTTCACCCGAAATCGAGACATTGCCTGTACAGTGACATTGTTTTAGGCGCCACAGCGGAGAAATGAAAGTAATTTAAATTTAATTATACCTTGAATGGGAATCGAACCCATAATCACCAGTCGTATTTTCAGTCGTCTGACTGCCTCACCGCACCACAATGGCCTCTAACTATTAATCAACTGCATAAATATTATATTTCACTTTGAACGAGCAATAAAAAGAAAACCTCTAATTCAGTAAAGCTTCTAATTAATACGACTAATTAATTACTTTAAATTGTGACATTAATTAATAAGTTAGCCATAACGGACTTAGGAAGCCTTTGATTAATTTGAGCGAAGAGCTTATTGTTCTATAAGACAATAGATCTTCTCCACGTATGACTTAGTTTGATAGCCAAGATATAATATATAGAGTTAACTCATCTGGTGATATTTGATCGTATTGTGATTTTGTACAATGAATGAATTAATAAAGTAAGTAAACTTGGTTTTTTATTTACATTTGAAGTAAAATAGTTTATATATTGTGTTTGTAAACTTTGCATTTTTTATTATCAATTAATTCATAATAGATATTCACCAAGTCTATAGACATAAGTGTGAAAAGTCAATTAAATGAGTAGTTGAGTTATGTTTCGGTTTTATGTGTATATACTAGCTGCACCCGTCACAACGTCTACGTTAAGTTGATCTAGTTTTAGAGATTAAACAGCCAGAAAAAAAAATTACAAAAATGTTATTTTAGTAAATGCCCCGTGAGTAAATAATATGTATGCATTTTATGAAAATCGATTATTCGATATACGAATATTACATCCAGACACTTTACATTTTATTTATTTGTATCAATAACGAAATTTAGCAAGCAAATAGATCTATGAAGATATGTATTTTGACACAAAATGGTTTATGACATGTCACCTACGAACGTATTTCGAAATATGTATTCGCAAAATTCTAAGGGTCTAAAAGAAGAACTGCTAATACTAGCAGCTTACAGACATTGTATAGTGAGTTTTTTTTTAATAACAATGATTAGTAAAGTTCAGGTGAACAAATATTCGAGCACTAGCTAGTTTTTATATTGTGATATCTATAGAAAAATCTCTACCGTCCGTTCCATATACTAGTAATCCCTAAATATCATCTACCTATAGTTCACTAAAAAATTATAACAGATATAATCGTTATTAACTCATTGGAATACTAACAAGCTTGATATAAAATTATTTAGAGCCGGCAGCCATTAATTGTTATTTATTGGACATTTAAATATGTTATCGGAAATGTGTTCCTGTTTTACTAAAATGTATTAAAATATTGAATCGAAATTATCCGTATCAAAGGTGATTAAGCTAAGCACTAATTTTAAATATTGTAATGGTATGCAATTGTATGATGTTGTTTAATGTGAATAGTTTTTATTTAGGTATCATTCTGATATTCCTGTATGTACGCACTTACTTGCTTTATTTTTAAGAAACATCTTTATATACATTTTTGGATCACATTTAATACATATTTTTTCAGACATGCGATTGTACTATACTATATTATTGAGAGTGGTGAGTTTAATATTCACTAGGAAAAATGATTATTTTTAAAATATGTTATCCTAATATGTTATTTTAAGCTAGTAACAATGAAATAGTGTCTTGACACTAGGCTCTCAATAACTACACTGCTATGCAGGAAAAGGCGTGACACTGAGTCATTCTCAGTAAGCGAGTGAGCTCAGTGGTAAGAGCGCCTGAACGGTATTCAGGAGGCGCGGGTTCGAATCCCGCTGCGTTCAAATTTTTATTAGTTTTCTTTAAATGTCTTTTTATGCAATATAACGTTTCGTTAAAAATGTTTTAAATGCAACCTAACAAATATTTTAAAGGCTCTGGTGAGACCGTGTTCATGAATTCAGTGCGTGTGCAGTATCACTATTTGCTAGGCAGTTGTCTGTAGGATAGGTGGCTAGTACTGATAATTGTAACTAATAAGTTCGAACTATTTTTGCCATTTTTTATGGTTGACTCCGTGCATGCGAATGATTGAAGGGAAATATTTTTAATATGTTTATCGCTTTTCATTCCTGAAGATATAATATCCATACCATATGGCAAACAAAGCGTTAAAGCATTCAATACATTTTAAAAGTCAAAGCCTGTCGTAGATAGAGAAAAATGCTTGAAACGAGAAACATGCTAAATTTTGTAAGCCTACTACATTTTTTGTTTTAACAAAATAACATATATAAAAAACATGCGGGCGACCCAAAAATACAACCTTTAGTACTATGTAGGTATTACTAAGGTTTCTGACACAGGAAAAAAGAGACTGAATATTCAAAAACTGTGGTTGTGATAACTAAAACGATGATAGTTTTAGTTAAAACTAAAATTGTGATAGTTTTAGTTAAACGTGTCAATTTTTTACTAGCAATTACGATAAAAAATAATACAATTTACTGTCGTATATTAATTTTTGCTCAATGCGAGCTAAGTGTGATTTTTTTCTTAAAGTAGTAAATGTATATTTTTCGACAGCCAACAATATGATGAAATATACCTATGTACTTCTCTTGATAAATTGTTATATGGACTTGTAAAATACCATTTAAAACGAATCTACAGATTGTAACTGCAGGGGACTATGAAATAGCTTCCATTTAACTGTGGAGAAAAACAAAAATTATAAAAGCGAATGTAGTTAAAAACTGAAACGGACTTCTGCTTAATGCTACATAAACCACGCTTCAAAGTAAAATATGCAACGAAAAAAAATATACGATATATGGACTATGGTAAAATTTTTACTGCTTCTATAAAACAAAACTTTAAAACAAACTTAGCTTAATATGTCGTTTGATGTACATAAATAAATTTGTTATTTAATCTTGAAAAGTTGATTTTATCATATTAAATACTTAACGCTAAGTGAGAACTGCTCACAGGTAACCTTTGGTTAGAGGTGAGAATACACGAAATGCAAAGTGTTGGATACAGTATCATCGTCGTTTTAGTTAAAAAGTTTAAGTTAAACAATCATCACTAACACTATATAGCTTTTTGAAATCACTTAATATGAAAACTAGTTGAACCCACAACTTTGTATGTTACACATTTCTTGTGCTCTTTTTAATATCGTATAAGAACATATGTGTACATTTACCAAATTTAAAGCAAATTTTCCTGCGAATCTATACTCTTGCGCTTCAATTTAGTAAATGTATAAGTAGCATTGAAAAAATATTGGTGCTAGTGAATTAAATGCAGTAATCTATTTTACATTTTTTAATTGCTACATAAACTTTTCAAAGTGATATTTTAATACTTAGGAAGCGAAATGTTTATAAAACACGCCAAGTAAACATTTTCATCATGTTGACCGACTTTCCCTATATTTTTTTAGTAGTTTGACAGTCTGATTTTTTCGCACAGCAGGGTAGCCAGAGAGAATTTAGTGTCAATTCAAGGCACTCCGTTCTCCACTTTCCACCCTAAGTCGAGACATTCTGCGTCAAGTGTCAGAAATCACCAACGCACTACAACGCACTTTGTCTTAGGTAAAGGAGCGGAGAAATTAATATACAATCATTTAATACAGTTTACGGGGCCATATTAATACATCTTGTAGATATATAGGTAACTGGCTACTGAAACATTATACTCGTAAGTGACTATACTACTAAATGCTGTTTGGTTCTCCCCGGTAGTGCAGTTTCCACTTCGCTGCAAGTTTGATCGTAGCCAAAAGCTTTTAATATCTTGTCTCCCTAGTATACGATCACTTTCAAGTTTTAAAGTAACTTACAAACTAAACGTGTATAAAGTAAAGTACTACTAAAATGTCGAGCGGATATTACAATAAGGTGAATATGAGTATGTCTCTAAAAATGAAATAGTACTGTTCTTTTGTTTGTTTTTTGCTTTTTACGGTTTTTTTCTGACAGAGAGAACCTTGTGTCAAGACACTATTCTCTGTATTTTCCGCTTTTAAACAGAACTTTGTGTCTTGAGTGGCGGAATTTAACGCAACGCTTTTTGTTACCAAAGCAAAAAAAAAAAAAAAAATTTAATATTTTTTTCTAATGTGGAGAGATGAATTTCACAACCAATGCGTTTACAGTCAAATATTAATTCGTAATACATACGTTACTGTCGTTATTATATTTAGAGCTCATTATTATGATAAATACAATTTTTAATACAATTTGAATAAAATATACTTACATACTAAGAAACATGTTTATCAATACGGATATCCTACACTCTAATAAATACAAGTCTCCGTTATACGTCCTCCGTCCGCCAACTTACACTTACCGTAGTACAGACGTGTTTTTAGGAAACCAAATTTTAAGATATAGATAGAAGTTACTAACACTTAACAAGCAAATGTCTCAAATTTCGGGATGAAAGTGGAGAACGGAGTTCACTAGATTTTATCTGCTACCCTGCTATGTGGGAGGCATCGTAAAGCTGCAAAAATACATTATTTACTCATAACCCAATTGCCTGAAATCTTTGAAAAGCTCAAACAAAGCTAGAATTTGAATCTGTTTAGCATCTTGTCTGCATCGTATGACATAATGTATGTAAATATATATATGTATGCTTAAATAGTTTATGCTAAATATAACAAGTATTTGATTGACCTGAGCTATTTTCTCAACAAGTTTGAATAGAAATTTCAACTATCTTTAGCACAGATATTGAGTTTACATCATTCGCTCGAGGCTCGTCGGTTCTGTCGTCTGTTTTGGGAGCGGAATACTTAATATTAGGTATCAAACTTGAGATATGATGTCTACATACTTGATAGGTGTTAATATGTACGTAATACAAATGAAATGCTTTAAAGTTTTTAAAGTGCTATACTACTAATACATTATTTTATGATAAGGAAAGAATTCAGAAAAACTGATTTATAATTGATCAAAACGCATTCACTCTTGCCAAATTATTATTTTTACTTATAATTTTTGGGCACCAAAAGTTTGTAAAGATAAGTTGTAGCAAGCGTATAAGAATTTCGACGTCGCTTGGACAGTTTCCGAAATACTCGGGTTCTAAGCCGAGGGAGGACCTTATTTATTTTATGCAAGGATAAGGACTATATTTAATAACGTTTTACTAAAACAGATTAAGTGCCCAAATATGACCACTTTCTTCTAGAAATCTAGACTTTTATATGTTGTGTGGTACCAGAGCTTAGTATAATCATTCCCCACAGTAGGAATCGAATCCACAACTATTGTGTTTACAGTCAGACGCTGTCATACTGGGCCACGACGACCTCATCTATATGTATAAATAAAAACATTGTAAAATTTAGTATCTAAATATAATCCTTATAATAAATACTCTGAGTATTTTGTAACACAAAAAGCAAAAGACAGATGTATGTATGTATATAGCCCGTCTAAGTCCAGCATAGTCTAATATTTATATTGAGTTATGAAAGAAAACTTGACAAATCAGATTTATATAGTAATTTGATTTCATTCTTCACAAATGGGCACTACATTTGAATATGTACAACATTTCAGGGACTTCTTTGAACGTCTAATATAATATTTCTCTGAATAGAATATGAGCTCAAGGTAACCTTTGCGTAGATTTAAAGAATTTTACAAGTACAAAAAATGTAATGAAACGTAGATGTTCATGCAGTTTTAATTTATATAAAACTGTAAACTTTGTTTGATATATATTTCAATTCGATTATGGATACAATTTCCTCTCGATGAAATTATATTAAAATCATTTTCATTTTCTTCGTTCTGGTAATTAATACAAAACGTGGCGTTGACTTCTGCCACTTATTACGCAATATCTCGGCTTCGGACGGAAAGCGGAGAACGAATTAGAGAAAGCGAGTATTTTTACCCTGAGGCGATCGCGAATTAACAACTATTGAATGTTTTTAAACATTTTAAACTGTAATTTCACACTTAGTAAAATTAAAAAGATATTTAGAAAAGGTATAAAAATTTGAACGCAACGGATTCGAACCCACACCTTCTGAAAACCGTCCAGGCGCTCTCACCACTGAGCCTTGTGTTCTACTGTTCTCTTCTACACTTCGTAATACTAGTGGGTTCGAATTCCGCTGCGTTCAATTTTTTATACGTTTTCTAAATGTCTTTAACTATTGAATGTTTTAGTCTTTCCTATAATCTTATGTTAGGTGTTAATATAATATGTAGTTTTATACCATACGTTAAATAAAAAGTCCAAGAATCTTATCTAAAATACTACACAGCTTGTAACGATACATGTTATGCACAAATAATAGAAAAACGTATTGTATAAAATTATTTTTAAGTAAAATAATTTAATTTATTAATAGTATAACTTAATTAATAAATCTTATTAAAAAGGTTTAGAAAAAAAATATCGTTTTTATAAAATGACATGTTGGCTGAATGAGATATACTGGCGGGTTAATTAATGTATATTTTGAAAAGTAAAAAAAAGGAACATTTTTTTGGCCGGACCGTGGGTCAAAAATGACTGACAGAAATTTAATAATATAAAATTACATGCAATACGTGGAAGTCGATATTATATTAGTGAGTTTATTAAAAATATACGGGAATTGAAAATATTATTGTTCTAATTGTATTCGCGGTGGGTATATTTGTTAAATATGAAGAATTTGTTGGTAAGTTCTTATTGTATTATTAATACAAAAATTGCATAAAATAAACATAAAATTATAAATATTAAAATAAAGTGATAATATTAAAGAGATTATACATATTCTTAGAATATTCTTCGTATGAGACTTATAAAACTTTAAATTTACAATATGTTTAAGTTAAAGCGTCGGCTGCGACGGTCCGCCATCTTTTAATAATATTGTATTAATAAGGTAATTTGTTGAGGGGTTTTATAGGGATCTTTTTAACGTCTTATACGAATGTATAAAATTTAAAAGAATATTTAAAAATATATGAATTGGGCGTTGTATAATGTAATACGATCACGACTACCGGGACTCAGAGTGCCTAGAGCTTACCGATAACTGATGTCAGTGACGTAAGTCAATGTTTCTAGGTATCACTGAGGCTGTCCTGTTTGGATAAAGTGAACCGCTATAGCCGACTTGGTTTCTTGTCTCATGTCTCATGTTGTCTTGCGTTGCGTAAGCAATGCCTGTACGATGTTGAACATTCTTATACATGACATGCCACTATGAAAGTTCAACGATATGAAAACATACTGATTAATTGTTGACAAATGATGGATGTGCGGAGTGCGATATAGTTAATATGCGCACAAGCGACTTATTTTGTGGTTTCCCAAATCAATTAAAACATACAATTAAAATAAATTGAAAATAAAACCGAGAGTAACAAGTAACTTTGAAATATCAAACATAAGTTTAGATCCAATTGTGTGGTAGGTCGGGTCCGCCGATCGGTCGGAATTTACAGTATGTGGCAGGGCGGGCCATTGAGCTATTTTCCTTTTTCGTTATTACTATCAGCAACGGATAGGTATAACACGAGGATAAATAAGATCTTGGTTTATTTACGAACTCTGCAACAAAAAGTCCTTACTATGTGAGGTATATCATAAGGCAATGTATTATTTAAATAAAATGTATTTTTGAATATTTTTTAGGCAGTAGATAGATATCTTTTAAAAACTCTAATAGTTATGCGCGGCTACTAAAAAGCATGGTAAGTATCGTCAATTGCACTATAAATTAAAGACATTCTAAAAACTACCTTTATTTTAAATACTGAAACTTTATGAATAAGACAATACGCATGAGTAGGTTTTCAAATTTCTTAATATATTCTAATTTAATCACTGGTAAAGTATCGCATAATCTTGCAGGATTTAATTTGGTCGGTTTGGTTTGGTTGGTGCAACTCGTAAGATCAGCGTATATAAATAACAAAACGTAAGTGCATTAAATTTTCATTAAAACTTTATAATTGCTAAAGCTTCATTTTTGACTTTAAGCTATTTTAAAACTATTTTGTATATACCTAAGTCATTTAAGATACTATATAACGTAGTGGATACCTTTTTCCTGATGATAATTTTTCAAATCTTTCTTGTAGATTCACATTTTTTTCCCGTATATCAGTGTAGGTAGTCAAAGAGAACATAATCTTAAGAAACGCAGTTCTACACGTTTAGAGTGGCGGAACCCAACGCCGCGCTTTGTCTTAGAAGATCAATGTCCATTATTCCTCATTCTGATGATCGAATCCACAACCATTGCATTTACAAAAGTCAGAGTTCAGATGCTAGTAGAATTAAATTGAGATTATTTATAAACTCAATACACTTAGCTTGTATTGGAAAACATTTTTCAATAACAGTAATAACTTAGGAAGTATTCTGTTACGAGATTTTGCCTTACAATGTCTTTTAAATATTGTGTTCCAGGAATTTTATTTTTAAATACATAGTTTTACATATTAGTCTGTATGTCCTTTATAAAATAAAATTGTAAATGCATTTGATCATGTGATAATCTTCACATCATGATGATCATGTGATAACCAAAATTTCGTGCATGAGCCCACGAATACGGTTTTTGAATTCGTTCGCAAACCAAACGCTGTAATGTCAGATTCTTTTCGAAGTGAACAAAATCAATAAAATAACTCAAAGTGAATTAAATACTTGTGCAATCCTTTCCTCCATATTTATTTTAACTGCTGACGCAGCAACACAGTTTACAGCTAATGTAATATATATTAAGTTGATCTTGCAGCTTATAATTTAGTATAATGAATATACTCGGCTACTAAATACTCTACATGATTTTACATTATGCAACTGCCATTACCGGTCGACATTTCCGGAAACACAGTTATTTGCATACAGAATGGCAATGTTAGGGTAGTTTTATTTTTAATAGTTAAAAAAAATTAAAATGTAAATTAGTTTTGCATGCCATAAGAAATATATATGATGTGTAATTTTTGTTTTTGTGCTTTTTCCAGAAATAAGCTGAGATTACCAGAAAAAGCTTAGACTGATTAAATTTTTCATATTTTGTGGTAATTGTTTTCTGTAGTGTTTTAGTGTATATGCTTATTAGTTTCTTGAATTGAAATAGACAAAGAGTGCTAACTTAGTAGTTTGTTTTAGAGACTTTTAAAAATTAATAGCAGAAATGGCTCAAAACATAATGTTTTTTTTACAGCTTTACGTTTTTTCCCACATAGAGGGGGTCGGACGTCGTGCTTGGTCTTAGATGGCAGAACGAAAAGTGAAAAAAAAAATCATCATCATCATCAATTTAATCTCTTACTAAGTGGGAATCAAACCCATGACCAATTACGTTTACAGATAGAAACTGTCTCACAGCGCCACGATGGCCCTGTATTTATTTTTTTACTCTCTTAAATTAAAAACGCTAAATTAGTCCAACGACATAAGTGAGGATGCGACGGAAAACGCCAGATAAGGCAATGTCACTACCTCGCTTGTCAGTTGTAAGCTCGGCATGAGATAAATGACACGCTACTGAACTTTCGTAAAGATCAGAAAATTTACAAGTACTTTCAATAATTTATACTTGTTGTAATTTGCGACTTTACTCGCTTTAAATTAATAAAATATATTTTTGCAGCTTCTCGCATTATGCGTTAAGCATAAAAATTTATCCCACTATACCTATTAATATCCCGCTACTCCACTATATTAATAAATTTATATAATTATAGTTGCACCACGCAACAGGGCGATAATTAATCAAACTTAATTAACTATTTTTTCAACTTCACGCTGTATCCCGCACACAGGGTAGGCAGAGTGAACCTAGTGTTATGACACTCCATTTCGCACTTTCCGCCGAAATCGATCTCCGCATAACGTGTTAAGTGGCAGAACTTAACTTACCGCGCTTTGCCTCGACACCAGAGCGAGGAAAATGGAAATGTTAAATATCTCCACCCCCCCAGTGGGAATCGAACCAACAACCAGTTCACAGTCACACGCTTGTGCCACTGCGCCACGACTGGTCTCAACTCTCAATCTCTCAATCAATCAGCTTATAAATTTAAAAAATATTTACTCGTGTGGGCTTTAAATACACATTAGTACTTACCTCCGGCTTAATTTATATTACATTTGATTGCATAAACTATAAACACTCAACATACAATGTAAAATCAGTACATATTGACGAGTAACTGGTGAAAAGTGAAATACGGAGTATTTTACGGAGTAAGTTACGATTTTAAATCCACAACAACACAAAAGTTACTTTAAAATGAATAGTCTCGTATTCGTTACAAAACCATAATAAAAATACAGCAGCCAAGAAAAATATTAAATGAAATTTGAATATTTAACATCACATTTAGTAAAATTTACCAGCCAGTGCTGCGGCACGGATAGTTTTATGTTTTTAATACAGAAGTGAGAACTTGTGAGTTTTCTCAAACGTATTACATTCGTAGCAAAGTGCGGTAGTAATGATCTCATTTACGGTGAAAAATTAAAGCGCCGTTCCTTTTAGCCTTAAGCTATAAATTTAAAATACCATATCTACTATTTTTATTTTACGAATTTGTCTGTCTTTGTCCGGTTTTTGTTAAAAATATATATAAAATGAGAATATTATGATTCTGTTCGAATTAACACTCAAAATTAGGGATTCTATTTACCTAAAATTTGTACAAAATAAAATGTTATGTTGACCTAATTAGGTTAAGTAACAGTTTTATTATTCGTTTTTGTATATAACCTAGTTATGAGTTTGCTCGCAACTTTGTTTACGTGCACTTACATAATATGTCTTTTCATAAAATAAGTGTAAAAATCTGTATTTTCCCGTAGGAATTTCTTATATTTCACCTTCAATTTGCATTATATTCCCGAATTAATTTAATTGTACGATTAAAACAATTAGTTGGAAAACATTGATAAATTTGAATCCAATATTTGATCGACAAATTGTGGCGTTAAATAACTTATTGTGCTGTCTGAATGTCTACTCTGCATAATGTAACCTTTTATATGAAAAAGCAACTTCACGCTTTTTAATTTCCAACAGGGTGGTCAGAAAGAACCTAGTGTCAAGGCACTCCGCTCACCGTGCAAAATCGAGACATTGCTTGTTAAGTTCCGTTTTCACACTGCGCCACAAAGGCCCCTTTGTAAATAAATATAAAAACCAAATTTCAAGAAGAAATAAATAAAATATAATTTAAGGTTTACTTCATACATGTCTCTTAAATTTTATATTTGGGCGCCATTATTCACGAAATAGAGAAAAATTTCTGACTGCGACCAACATCGCTCTATCGTTACAAACAGCTGTAGTAGCTCGTAACTCAGGCGCACGTGCCGACCGATACACATTCTTATCACGTTTGTTTAGATTATTATCAGAAAGTTCCATATTTCTTCTCGATTTCAGCTTATTTGTGTAAAATGTTTTTCATAAATTATGTGAAATTTATGACCGATATTACCTAATAACAGCCTCACGTGAGATTCCGAGTGTCGAATTTTAAAAACTGGTCTAAAGAGTTGTATTGTATATTTTGCACTTAAAAAATATACTTTTGTAAGATTTTTTCGTTATCTTGGCTATATTGATCTTGCGGCGAAATTATTGTATTGTCACCATTACTTATAAGTTCCCAGCGGGCTAAGTTGACTTGGTAAGATTTGTTTACACTGATAAAGACAAGTTTATTAAAAGCATAATAAAAAAACCTTAATTTGTTTCTTAAATAATGTTCACTGTTTTTCTATTAATTACCATTACGCACATAAAAATAATTTCATTGTATACTAAATATAATAATTATTTTCGGCAATTACAGCCTAGTGAGGTAATTTCAAAACGTTATTGCTCAAAAATATAAACTGCTTCCAAGCAAATATTCGTAGAGGACAAAATAATGTCATATGGACGTAAATCCTCAAATCGAATACCTTTCCGCCGATCAAAAGCGGATTATGGATGTAGAATTCTGTAACAAACGTGTCTTTGCTGTTAAGACGATGACATATTTCTTGAATTTCTTACTCCATTTATATAATATGGTACCTTTATATATTTAGATAAATTTTCTTCTAAAAATAATAATAAAGCTACTTTTAAGTATTCAAATAGGTGTAAGATATCGTGACTTAATTTTGCTTAGATAAATAGTGAAGTACTTACAGTACAGTACGTACAGGCCGTTGTGGCGCAATGAGAATGTGTCTTATTGTAAGGTTTTGGGTTCGATTCAAATTCTAGGAATGATTGTGTATTATTTGCTGCTATGCGGAAAAAAACATGAAGTTGTTCAAATTTAAATTTATGTATGCGGGATTTAGACTATAATAACTGTAACAGTCAAGCTAAACTATAGCTAATTATTACTTACTTACTTAGCTAAAGTTTTTCTGCGCGATAAACATTTTCTGAGTGTAATTAAGTCCCCACAAACGAAGTTGAAATCTTCTCTTCTTCGTACCTGCTCGTATAGTTTAGACAAACAAAATTTCAGAATAACTCACAATCAAAATCTACTCTACTAGTCTTAGCATATTATATACATTTTTTGTTTTGAAATTAAATGATTAAGCTGTTTATAAAATTAACTGTCCCACTGTCTTAACTTTTTAATTTGTAACTCTATTATGGCTTTTAAAAGTAGCCTTGTAAAAAAGCCGCGTAATGATCGACCGTATAAACAAAAATTGTTACGGTTTTCTTACTATTATAACTTATTAATTTATTTTTAACAATGAAATTGAGAAATTGAATAAACATATTGAAGCAGAAACAAAGAAAACCTTTAAAAGAACTAGATATTAATATATTTTGAAAGTAAATAAATCAAACTTTGTACGAGTTTTATTGATATATAAAGAATTTAAGAACGACTTTAAATTCCATATACAATTATTACAAAGAGAATATTCTGTTCCATGTAAATAACGCAGATTACAAAACTTATTTCAATACTTCCGGACAGATTTATTACCTAGGAGAAATTAAATTTGTAATAAGAGGATGGAGCTTTAGAGACTTTTAAAAAGTTTTTACTTTATTGAAGCGTGTCTTGAGTAGTTCACAGTAATATTCAAGCTGTATTTCATGATTTGCTGCGATATTGGGTGCTAGGATGAAGTTTATAATTTTCATACTTTATATCGTCTTCACAGAGCTAATAGAGCTAAAAAAAAAATAATAAAATGCTTAGTAATATTATTTTCGTACAATTTTGTGAATACGTACAATTGTGTGTGTTGTGTTATTTATTATCTTTAAAAAAGAGTAGTATTTTTAAAGCGCCTTACATTACACCTTTTCGTTTCGTTCAATCGTCTCTAATCATTATTAATGATTACATGATTTTTCCTATATGTAAAGATATAATTTATATTATATCGTTGTATGTTTCTCATATATCTTACAACAATCCCGTACGTCTTACTTCTTTGCTTGAGTAAATCTGGAATTTTCGTATATATTTCGTTCGGAAGGGAAATGGAGAACGTAGAGTCTTGACACTAGTGTCTCCGCTACTTTTTGGAAGAAAAGGAAACTGAAAAATATAATTATTCAAGTAAGATTGGTGAATGGAAATCAAATCCGTAACCTTGACAGACAGTCACAATAACCTCTAAAAACACACCAGTGAGAAATTATGTACATACACGTAACTATTATGTACTTAATATTTTCAATCTAATTAAACCTAGGAAATCGGTTATATAAATAGATATGAATGTTTATGTTCAAATGTGCAGTCTATTTGGTAGTATGATGATCCAATTTTCAATATGATAATCTTTAAAAATGGTTATTCTATAGGTGATGTGTCCGTCTTTCGCGTTCAAAGAGTTCATATTATTTCAATAGTAGTACCTACTAAAATTTCATAAAAGTTTTACGATTAACTTACTTATTGTTTGAAGTTTTTGTATGAATATTCAACTTTGAGGAATAAACATTTAGGATCAAAGCTTTTGTTCTGACTCAAAATGGGCAAATAATAAAGAGCGCAGCAGATTATCATTTAAATTAAATGTTAATATTTGTATATATAAATTTAAATAGCAGGCACAAATAAATTAAATATAGGTATTAGCTGTCACTGGCGGGTTCCTTCGCATGTTCAATGAAAGTTAAGAATTAGCTTACGTGATTTTACACTTTCTTAGCTATTATTATTATTACTAGTTTATAGAAAAAAGACTACAAAATTTTCACTTTTGTTATAGAAAGATACAAATAAGAATTGTTTTGTTACTTTCGAGCCTCCCAAGTTACAATCAAACAAACACTTTTTTCCTATTTTTATTACTAGTATGGCTAAATTACAAAATAAATTGTCCTGACTTAAGCCTAGGTACGTTTTTCACGTTAGAACATATTACGCTACAGTATTTATTATAATAATCTAATTAACTTGTTGAATTTAAAAAAGAACCAAAATATTTTCCAATACTTTGATTTTAAACTATATACTAAAATTACATATTACTACGTTTATACTTTCCTTCTATCATATAACTAGGTCTTGGGCCCTATGAAGGCCTTTTTTCCTGCACTGTGTGTAAGTGACTCGAAGTTTTTTTTTATTTTTTTTTAAACATAAAATGTTTGTAAGATTATTTCTTCACTTTCATTCTCTATTTCAGTCCTTCAGGTACCTCTAAAGAGTGTTTTTTTTTTAAAGTAACTTTTATTTACATCTACAATAGAATTTGAATATACTCAGTGGAAAAGTAGTTTTAAATAATACTTCAAAAAATAAGCCTGTAGAAATAAAGCTCCTGTTACCACCAAACCAAATTCACAGTATTTACAATGCAATCACATCATGACATAGCACTTTAAATCAATATTGACTCTCCGAATGAAACCGCCAACCGCTCAGTCTATTCAACTCATGTTAATAGTATGATAAATTATGTATGCAAAAATTGGTTTCCGTTTTTTTTGGATTGAGGGATGTGTAGTTTTAAAGCGATTATTGAAATCACACAAAATAATTATTTTTTAACCCGGGAGCACACGCGCCTTTAAAACTTACACGAGAACTCGCGTATAGAGCATTTTGCTCACGTTTTACAAATGACCAAAAAGTACATAATTTATAGTATTTTTATATATTTTACTGCTTAAATATAATAAAAACAAAGTGATTAATCAAATCAAATATTTATTTTTAATATTTAACATTCGTTACACTATAATATTTGAATTACAAAAACAGGAACTAAATTGGCATTTCTTAAGTGCACTTTTGGTATAAACTAAAAAAAAATAACTTTTATCAAAAAAATATTAAGGAATTAACTACAAAACATTAATCTTCATCAAATGCACGAGCTTTAAGCATGTCACACAAAGTAAAAACATGTTCAGTGCATAAAAATATTTTACATGTAATACATGTCTTTTTTGTCTTGCGATTTTTACGCCTTGGACAGATTGCGCAGATTCCGTCAGGTTTCACAGCCTCTGAAAAGCTGGCTTCATTGGTCAATCTTTTGATAATTTGCTGAAGAGGATAAGAAAGGTTCTGTATTGTAGATCTTCGTTAAATCCAAGGCTAACTGTTTCAAGTACTGTCTTCGAGAAATAATTGTGTTTGTATTTTCTTTATAAATTATTTGGCTGTTAATCCCGGCCATATTGAGGATAGAAAAAAATAATAATCTTAGCGGCCATCTGCACGCTACTCGAGCCACTGAATATTCTTCTTTTAGTCTATCAACCACGTCTACTCCTCCTTTGGTTTTGTTGTAGAAAGTGATGATTTCAGGTTTCGCGCTATTACTAGAAGCTGGATCAATTTTATCATCATTATGCAATGAACTAATAATAAGAACATTTTTGTTTCTACATAAGAACATATTTTCAATAAAATCAGCTCTAAAAACCTTTTCTTCGATGTCTTCGGAATCATATTCTTGTAGCCATGCCAAAATTTGTTGTTCTTGTCTATCCATCTGTAAAAATATTATATTTATATGTAAACTGCATAATAAACTCATATTTCTCCAGTATTCAACAATAAAATAAAAATGAAAACTTTAAATGAGGTATAATACTGTAAGAAAAAAAATACCTACCAAAAAATAATACTTACGTTGTAAGTCGCGCGATGAGCAAAATGCCGCGCGACGTGACCCGCCGAAACAAACCACCTCCTCTGAGTGATGGATGCACGCTAATATGAAAAAAACGTTATGCACGAGACGGGGGAAGTATAAAACTCAGCTATTGGGCAAATGACAACCGTAGACAAATAAATCAATAAATGGGGGGAATTTGAAATTCACTGTGAGGGAAAGGCTCATAGCGCGTGTGCTAGCGGGTTAAACACATTTAGCTGCTTAAAAAATAATATTGTTGAGTTAAAAAAAAAAAAAAAAAAAAAAAAATTGAGTTTCTTATTAAAAATATCGATCATAATGTATAAAACGTTTTTTATATTGGAAGAGTAACCCAATCTACAACATCAGTGTCTTAAAGACACGAGTGTAAGAGTAAGTAAAAACTAATAAAAATTACCACAATTTTTGATGATTTCAAGGATATTTGACCTCAATTAAACAAGGGTGATTTAAACAAATTAGTAGTAACAAATCATATTTTTGTTGTAAAAATATTGTATTGTCATTGAAAACAACGCAAAATTTTCAAGCCAATTAGGCAGTAACAAGTGGATCAAAATACAGGTCAAGCTTGAAAAAGACATTTAAAGAAAACGTATAAAAATTTGAACGCGGATTCGAACCCGCGCCTCCTGAATACCGTTCAGGCGCTCTCACCACTGAGCCATGCGTTCTACTAGCCGCTGCGTCGAAATTCTTATACGCTTTTTATTACAACTTATTTATGTTGTTAGCATCTCTGTAGAGAGATTTTTACAAATTTCTGCTACCCAAAGATTATTCTACGAACAATCATTTGGCAAGAGAGAATGCTATTTATTAAATACTTTTAAACATTTTTTAAAGTGTTATTCCACACTTAGGAAAATTGAAAAAGACATTTAAAGAAAACGTATAAAAATTTGAACGCAGCGGGATTCGAACCCGCGCCTCCTGAATACCGTTCAGGCGCTCTCACCACTGAGCCATGCGTTCTACTAGCCGCTGCGTCGAAAGCAGGTCAAGCTTGTAAAGGCATTTTAAAATGTATTCATTTTAACTTGATTAGACTTAAAGCCAATTAGTAAAGTTTGCATAAAACAAAATATCCAGCATACGTACGTACGTAAGTACGTGTATTATTTAAGATCCAATTAGTATGTAGAAGACGTGTCGAGTAAAAAGCTTAAAAAAATCTTTTTAAACATCACTTGAGCTACACGGAATATTGTGTTTGCTCTCAAAGAGCGTAACTTTATACGTAGCAACCTAAAAAAACACCTTTGTATGTGTAAAACATTGTTAAGTAATTTTAACATCACCTGCAATAGAAAACTTAACTACTTTAATGCTTTTCGAAATTGTAGCATATAATTTCAAAGGTACAGGTTACATTTTTGTTTAGTTTTAAATATACTGTAAATATTTGTTAAAAGCAACTTTGAGCTTTTTTTCGCAACGCGGTATATTAGTAAGTAGCATAGTAGATGAATAAAAGCTAGTGGTTTCTTTTCTATACTTTACGTCTGCTTGTAATTTCTATTGGGTGGAGCAAACCTAAATTCAGCGCTTTGTCTACCGCCCACTTATTTACCATTGTGTATTTACATAAAAAATACAAATACGCGTTTATATATAGGTATAGGTCTACAACTTTGCTCCCGCCGTTTTCCAAAAAATGGCGCTAGTAGCCACTAATAGTTCAAATAAATAAATCACAGTTGTTTTCCATTAGTTTTGACATCTACAAATGTAACCTTACTACTACCTAATTAATATTAATTAATTTTTGTTTGCGTCATATAGTTACGCTTAATTAAATATGTCAACTTATAAACCGAATTTACGTCATTTGCGGGAGGTTTTACTTTTTCATTTCAACATGAAAAAATCGTAAGTAAGGTTTTCTTTGCCTTAACGCAATATATGGCTACGATAAAAGAAAAGCAATCCTTCGCGTGATTTCATTTTGAGAACACCTTGTTTTTTACCAACAAAAGGCGCGGGAAAACTGTTTCTGATAGACGACTTGCCTTTAGTTGGGTATAAAATATTCTTGTTCCGGGCCATTAACCTTGACAAAGATTGATTTTATTCTGCAAACTGCGAAGGAAATATGTGACAGTGTTATATACACGAAAACTTAACGCAAAATGATACCTACCATTTTTGTATTTTTAGGCTTTAAAAAATAACAGTCTCAAGATTTTTTTCGCATGGCACAGTCAGAGAGAATCTAGTGTTAAGACACTCTGTTTCCCACTTTTCGTCAAAAATTGAGACCTTGCATGGTAAGTCCGTAAAAATGCCGCGCTTTGTCTTAGGTACCAGGGCGATGAAATGAAAATAATTTAAATATAATCATGCCGCCTAGTTCGAAACAAGCCAACAACCATCGCATTTCCGTCAGTCGCTGTCACATTACGCCACGGCAGCCTCTACAAGACTACTACTTTATTAGCTTGATTTGTATCTATCCCATGTAAAAATATCTAATACGCCATAAATACATTTTTCGCTGTCTAATATTTTCTTTGCATTAGATATTCTCTTTTTTATATCAATTAATTATTGTCTTTACACTCGAATTACGTGTGAAGTGGTCGAACTCAACGCCGCGCCTTATCATACCAGAGCAGATAAATGATATTAATATTTAATGATAATTTTCAAGAGTAAATTTGGACCCACAATCATATTCATGATTCTTATTATATTCGAAATAATAACTTTTATCAAAAAATATAACGTAGCTTATTTTTTAAAAGAAAAGTACAAAAAATATATCATAACTTTTTCCTTTTTTTCAGTTGTTCTCGATATTCTTGCGTGAACGTGAAACAAATATGTTATGATTAATATCTGCGGATGCACATAAATTTCTTGGTTCGTTGAGCATATTGCGTATGTTTTATATTTACCAACGTTATTATTATGGGCCATATAGGATTATGATATGACGATATTATTATATCTAACCAACCAAGACGTTTATTTTGCTTGTGATCTATTTCAGGGTATACTCGTATGATGATGCCATTGTGGCTTTGACTATAAATACGATTGGTTGTGGGTTTCATTCCTACTTAGGAGAATTATTACTATATATAAAGTAAATTAAAAAAAAATAGCTTCACGCTATATCCCGCACACAGCAGGGTAGGCAGAGGGAACCTAGTGTTAAGACACTCCGTTCCCCACTTTCCGCCGAATTCGGAGGCTTGCATGTTAAGTGGCGAAACTTAACGCCGCGCTTTACCTCGACACCAGAGCGAAGAAAATGGAAATATAATTTCCACTCCTCGAGTGGGAATCGAACCCACAACCAGTCGTTTACAGTCACACTCTTGTGCCACTGGGCCACGACTGGCCTATATAAAAAGTACGTTTATTTTTTTATTTAACAGTTATTATGTTAATTTAAATGTTATTTTTCTCGTTGTGGTACCTAAGGCAAAACGCGATGTAAAGTCGCCGCCGTCTTGATTACAGGCGGAAAGTACAGAACTTAGAGTAAATTAAAATGTATCATTAAAATTTACCATTTACTTTTTAATAATCGTGAAAATATAAATTCACATTTTTGTTGTTACTTTACTTAAAACTACGGGTATTACGCAAATTAAATTTAAATAAATTTTGAAGTAACTGAATATTTTATTATTGGAAGCTCATATTTTATATTAAAGTAAAATTTTACGTTAGTTGTTATTGTTCGCTTGTCTATTTTGTCGTAGGAATCGGAGAAATAAAAATATACTCAAATATACTCATTCCCCCAAGTGGAAGCCAAACCCACTACCAATCGAGTATACAGTCAAACTTCTCTACGATGGCTTCCTATACTTCTTTAAGATGACAAAGAGTGTGAGAGTTGTTCGGTAGGTTCCGTCACCTAACACTCAATATAGAAATATTGATCGTTTTAAGAGTAAAAGGATGTTTTATTACGTTTTGTATGCATCAGTATTAGTGTTCCCTGTATGTCAGAGATATTTAAAGCTAAAGAAAATAATAGTTTTTTTATCGGCTGGTTCCGTATAACCCAGCATTTGTTACATTACAAATAATTCAACCAATTTTGAATTACAATAAAACCTCCTTTTACATTTGTTTTACTGCTCGTGCACCTATAATCTAATGCTATGAAATATACTCGTACAGTATCGTAACGTAAGCTATATAACATTTTACGAGTTGTTCCAAATGGTTCATTTTTGGTTTATTAACGACTAGTAACCCGCTCGCGGCTTCGCTTACACAATTATAGCTGTAACATATTTTCGAAGTCCCAATTTCCCGCTTATGTTAAGCTGCTTCATACAAACAATTACATCCTCTATTCTTTATACCCATCTAAAGGGGTTTATTGATTTTTGAACAAAAATAGGTAGCATATGTTTGATCATGGGTCATCAATGAATACTTGATTCATTGAAATCAGTCTTGAGTTAAGATTTTTTATAAAAATTGTAATTCCCTGATTTGTAATTCTTTGAAAAATTGTAAATCAACTGATTTGCAAAAAAAATGTAGTCTATGTTTGATCCTGAATCCATGTCTATTTTCTTTCCGAATTCCTTCTAAATTAATCTTGTGATTTAACCGTGAAAGCATAACAGACCGACAAACTTTCGCATTACATTAGTATGGATATGGGTTTTATGTCAAAAAATAAAATAGAGAGCAGGTGCTAGAAGCAGATTTATGCATAGAACTTTACGAGTGCTAATAGTAGGTCAAATTAAGTTGGCTGGATGTATAAACGAAGTCAAGGCCGGCCGTTAATTACTAGTACAAAATATAAGCAACCCTCATGTTCTTAGCGCTTTTTGTTAGTTTATTTTAAATTTTAATACATTTTACTTATATTGTTAAATTAAAAATACACTGATTTTATATAATTATGAACCTTGTTTTTGTGAACGTAATTAAATTCAATTTGACTGTGGTAAAGAAAACTAGACTTTTGTTAAAGTATATTTAAAGAGACTTTTGTTGAAGTATATTTAATTTTTTTTATAATTAAATTAAGACATTGTAATGTCATTTCGCTTTGTTGGGAGGAATTTGTCTATATACGTCTACGTATCATGTGTTTGTACTCGCACCATATTATGAATAAAAAATATTGAAATAGAAATCGTATTGCAAAGGCCGTCGAGGCCGTCTGACTGTAAAACGCAATGGTTGTAAGTTGGATTTCCTTTCGGGGAAGTATTATATTTAAATTATTCTCATTTCTCCGCTCTGGTACCTAAGACAAACCGTGGGGTTGAGTTTCACTACTCACTCAACATCCCGAAGTCAGGTAGAAAGGGAAGAACAGAGAGTGGAGAACGGAGTATCTTGACATTAGGATCTTTCTGACTACCCTGATAAAAGGTGAACCTGCTTTTATTATAAAATTTACTACGTTTTACTTCTGTTGTTTGATAAGAAATATACGGATTTTATACAATTACTTCAACTTTGTTTTTGAAAATGTAATTGAATTTAACTTTACTTTGGTCAAGAAAACTAGACCTTTGTTTAAGTATATTTGAATTTATTTTTTTATAATTAAAACCACGCCGTAAAAACAACTCTCGCAATGAGGTAGCTTCTAACTGTAATCAATATTGATTCATGGTTTGATTTCCACTCGTCGGAATGATATATTTAAATTAATTTCATTTCCCTGCTCTGGAATTAAGACAAAGCGCGGCGATGAGTTCCACTGCCCAACACCTAATCTCTCGAATTCAGATAAAAAGTGAATAACAGAGTGTCTTGACATAAAGTTTTCTCTGATTACCCTGCTATGTGGGAAAAGCCAGCGTGAAGTTGTAAAAAAACCGTCGTGTCTAAGTTGGGAGGAATCAGCTGCTACCTGTGACCTTTGTCAGGTCTTTATTGAACAAAACTGCCCTTCGTAACAAATTTCGGAGCTTGTTTACCATTCTGCTATTCCGTCTGTCTATTATCTAGATTTCTCATATTCTGTAGTATGGTCTGGCTTTCTACGTTCAGTTATACTAGCCGTATTAATCAGTCACCAGTCAGTGAGGATATGAATGGAATAGTTTCATATGTTCTTTTCTCATTCTACGTGTTCGACTAATATTTTAAAAGATATATTAATAGTTTTAATTGTTTCATTATTTTCGCATCAGAGGTTTGAGTGGCATTATCCACTACAAAGCGGAGCATCGGTCAGGCTATTCAATGTACCACATACATGGCTTGCAAAACGAATTCAACGTCTTACCAAGACGGAGATATGGAATTATCAATAAATATAATAATTTTCCCTAGAGCTACAATCAGTCAGTCAGTCAAATATTGTCCCACTGCGCGACAATGGTATAATAGTTTAATACTTTCATCCTAATAATAATCTCTATAAGCTTTTAAACACTTATACCGTTAACATATTCTGATAATAAATAACCCGAAAGCGTTTGTACTGATCTATGTTCAAATGAAACTTTATTTTATTGAGAGTGAAATAGCATTAATAAGTATAGTATTACGTATTTTATAAAGCCGATTACCGGCGTCCGGTTCTCATTAAACCAATAATAAAGGGTTACTCGTTTAAAGGCTTTCGTAATTAATAGGATTACATAAAGGCACTAGTAAAAATTATGTTTGTAAAATTTTATTAAATAAGACTATTTAATTAATTTCCACCCAAAATGTGGAAGCTGTAGCTTTAACACATATTGATTTTTAAAATATTATTTAATTTTGAAATGGATATTTTTATTATGTTTTGGATATTTATTTGATTTCCAACTATGTACCTACATATCAAGTATATTTACCTAACTGTAAAGAGTTGTAACTATTTTAATTGTATAGCTTCTGGCTTTTTTTCTCTCTTTGCAGGGTAGTCAGTGTAAATTTAGTTTTAGACAGTTTTGTAAAAATTGACAGTTTGCTTGAAAAAGTAGTCAAGGTTTATTTCGTTTAAATTTCCATTGAAAATTGATAAGTAAAAATATATAATTTTTACTTAAGTAAAGAGGAAACACTTGAGCTCAGATTCTTAAGATAAGCTCAGGTCAAACGATTTTCCTCACTTCCGTCAAGTGTGATACACTTGAGTAAAGGTTACAGGTTTGAGATATTTATCAGCAATTTCATTGTATTATATCATTGAAATATTTAAAAAAAGATAAGATGTCAAAACTTTACCCCGGAAACAATTTATTGCCGAAAAGTAAGATTTTTTTACTGAAATGAAAAAGTAATTTTGTTACAAGTAATGTAGTTACGAGATGAATCTAAAGAGTGTTTTAGTTTCGCGCGGCGTAGAGTTCCACCACTTAACACGCAATGTCTACACGCAGTTTTAGGGAAAAAGAAGAGGGTCTTGATACTAGGTCTGTGCAAACTGTTGTTACAATTAAAAATACGTGGAAAAACGTAAACGATGTCTGTAATCTCAGCATTGTAGTAAATTGTACCTTTGTATCAAATAAAAGCTACGGAAATGAGCTCTCCTTACAATAGTTTATACTGCATGTATATACACAATATATACTCTTCACTATCATATCTTCATTACTAAATGTAACATGTTTTCTACATAACTGAAAAAAAAGGATTTTCTGATATGTAATTTTTTTAAATGTAGTTTTATGTTTTTGGAGTGGATCGATACTATAATTTCATGTTCATCTATTGTCCTAAGGATATATTAATTTTGCTTGACAATCATTATTACTTTATATAGAATACTAGCGACCCGCTCGCGAGTGAACTACCACTTTCATCCTCTATTGCCTATTTGGGATTGCTTTTTATTATAAAAGGAGGGTAGTCTATATTTGACTTTCGTCACTAATTATGTTCATGAGAAAATCATTGATACATTTAGTGCAATGTCTATATTATTTGATAACATATAGCGATAAGTGTTCTAGTAAGAAAACGTACGAAATCTGCTATCATATGATAGTAGATTTCGTACATATATACCATCTGGTATATAGTATTATAAACCGGTCATAATATCTTAAATAAACTTCACGCTTTTTATTTTACAATCGTGTTACTTATTGATATTAAAAAATAGCTTTACTTGCAAATAATCAATGCAATTTGACTTTGCCAGTTTTTTACTTTTCTACGGGAACTGTTTTGAATTTTTGTAAGGTTTGATTTTTTATAAAGTAGCCTATATGACCCTGCATCTTCAACAATCTTCTTTACAAATTCCCGTCAAAACATAACAAATAGAAGAGATACAGATTTTTGCATTTTTATAATAATAATTTTAATGAGTGCGGATATGTCTAATACAATGTCAACTATATAATAACAAATGGCGCTACCCGTTGCAGAAAACGTAGTGACATCTGTTGTCATATAGATTATATAAATATAAAGATTATATAAAGTTTTATAGACCGGTCAAATGTATATTTAATAAATGTTATGCTTATTTTATTTTATAATTATTTTAATTAGTGATATTAAAACAAATTTAGCTTCACTCGTGAACTATCGACATAATTTGAATGTTTTTTTTTAAATTTTATTTTTCTGCGGGAGTTATGTTGAATACCGGGATGAAAACTATCCCATATGTTGCTCTAACCTCTAAGCTAACTTCATACAAAAATTCATTAATTTCTACCCGGTAGATACCGATATACAAATGATATCGCTTTTTTAATTTTAACAAAAAAGCTATATGAAATACCGGGATAAAAACTATCCTATATGTACCTTTGGACTATAAGCTATCACTATACCAAAATTCATTCATTTCTGTCCAGTAGTTTTTGCGTGATTGGCGAACAAATTAACAGACAGACAGACAGACAAAAATTCTACTGAGTGGATTTTTGGCCTCTGTTATCGATATATTAACGCACCCAATTAAAATTTTTCTGAAATTTTTCATGTACAGAATTGACTTTTCTACTCTTTTATTATATATAGAGAAGAGATTAATTATGTAATGACACATCTGCAATATAAATATTGTTGATAATAGACGAATACTAACTATAGTGGACACTATATTTTGTCGAAATTTTCAATAATTAAAAAAGACAATAGTCAAATAGACTGAAAAATATGAAAAATATAATAAAATGTCTAAGGTAATACGAGGGTACTACCTACTACTATATTGTCTTTATATTGTCTAGACTATATTGTCTTGTCGGAGAGGGGAAAGTAATAAGCATTACGTGCTGTACACAAAACCACGTTAGTTTAGAAGATACGTCAAATTAAAAACATCCAGCAAGCAATTACGAAATTGTATTTCACGTTTGTTCTATAAAGCGACAGTCTCCAATCTGTTTAATGTCTAAATGTCCTTTGTTCGAGCTTCGATTTCCTAAGAAATGTTGCCCGAGACAGTTTTTTTTTATTTTTAAATGCATTCCATTCAAGCTAAAGGCAAAACATTGAATGTAACAGTAATCTGCTTATTATTTATATGAAGATATTCTCTTTATTTTGCAACTTCACATTTTTTCGTGCATAGCAGGTTCGTGAGAGTGTAGTGCCAAGTGCTAAGACATGTCGTTCTCCACTTTCTGTATTCTTCATCTTTGTATTAAACTAAACTAAAAGCAGCTTCATGTCTTTTACCGCATAGCGGGGTAGTCACAGAGGACAGTATCAAGATACTCCGTACTCCACTTTCCGCCCGAAATCGAGACATTGCGGTTTGAGTGGCAGTACTCAACGTTGCGCTCTATCTTTGGACTAAGAGCAAAAAATGCAAATTATTTAACCTAAACTAATGTATATTATACAAATATCTTAGAATACACATAATTAAAACTGTTTTGTCATAACTTAACGTGAAACAAAAGTCGCGTGAGTAGTGGAGTACCTAAAATATTATTTCTAACTGGCCAGTTAAATTACGATAGGAAATATGTACCTACAAAGAAAAGAAAAATAACATACGAAGTCTACCTCCATTCTTACTCATTTAGTAGCTTCTTGCGTCCTCTAGTCTCGGCTGTGCGTTGGTTTGGCTATGATTTTTATATGTACTTACGTTTAATTTCTATAGAAGACAATTCATTTGCTAATTAATTTGGATCTTACAATGTCTTGAAAAATATTTTTACATTGAATTTACTTATTTGAACTGCTTATAAATTGTTAAATCATATTGTTTTTACGTTTACTATTTAATAAGAAATATTAACCTTATTATTATTTTCGTTTCAGGTACCTACGTCTATACTCAGTGAGTGGATTACGTTACATTTCTCTGTATTAAGATTTTTCTGGGTCGAGCCCAGCACTTATAGGAATGTCTTAAATGAATAATATACGTCATTCTAAGAACAACACGACGGGGACGGTCTAGTGAATAAGGAATTTTACTTATTCCTACACATGAGTATAAATAATACATTTTTAGCGTAGACAAACTAAGAAATATGTATAAAACTTTGAACGCAGTGCGTTTTTGAATGATTCGAATTCGTTGTTCACATGCAAAGCAATTGAATAACACTGCGAAAATGTTAAAGAAATACTCATTTATAAGCTTATATTTCACTCAGCTCATTTTGATCCACATCCCAGAGTGGGATTAACTGAAATTTAAAATTTTCAACTTAGGATAACAATGCTAGTAGTTATAATCAGCATTTATTGGGTAAACTAATTATTTAAAGTGTGTACCAATTACATATTTTTGTCAGCCTATCCAATAATTCTATCAAAATATAAAGTTTAACTGAAACAATAGACGATATATAAATTTCATACTATAAATAAATAAAGTTTGCTTTTAAAGTGCTTTGAAATTTGAACGCAGGATACGAACTCGCCTCTCTTGGAAACTATCATGAAGTACTACTTTTTTAACCGTATCAATCGCATTTATTTTTATTAATTGAAAATACATTCGCGTTTTCCATTTTCTACTGGGTCGCATAATAAGATCTTTCGAAATAAAATAACATTTTATCCGAAATAATTGCGTATATTAAGTAGTCCGTAATATAATTTAGTGTTTAAAATGGCGGGCTAAATAGTTAGCAAAATATATAAAAAATATAATATAAAAAAGTAGCTTGGTTAGTTGTATTCATAAAACGAATTTTGTTTGAGACGAACGAGAGGAGAAAACAAATCTAGATATTAAGTTGTTTCTAAGCTAAGTATTTTGTTTGTTTTTAATAAAACTAGAAAGTTGAAGTGTTCTCAAAATGCAAAGGTGCCGTTGAAATCAATACAGCGAAAAGCTTTTTTTTAAAATCAACAGCATATTAAAGATTCTTAACGTGATATCTTAAAGTAATCATTCGCTTATTAGTTCTTTTTGTGTGATCCAATTTTTACATAATATAAATACAAAAAAAATTGGGTCGGTGCATTATGCTAAGTGCATTTTACAAGACAATAAATAGAGTAACTTTTAAAGAACATTTTTTGAAAACTTTTATTTTTAAAATTAGCACGATGCTAACCCGCACCTCTCAAAAATTGTTAAGGTGCTCTGATTCTCACAGTACATTTCTCCGAACATATTGGCAAGAGAGGATGTTTTTTTTTAATATTAAAATTTAACAGCATTAAAATATTTTTAAAAAACGTATAAGAATATGATCTCGGTATGAAAATTGAATCCCACTACATTTATTTTTTTATATATTTATTAAAACATTTTTCATACCCCGAGTATGTTTAAATAACACTTTAAAAATGTTAAAATGGAGTAACTTTTGTGAATGAATCAAAAATGTAACATTCAATTTTTAGTTTACTTAAGTAAATAAGTGATAAAAATGACAGCGCATCTCAAAGCGAGCGTTAGCAATAAGTCGTGCGGAAGCTACACACGTCCTCATTAGTGTGACACAGTTATCATCCAAGTTAGATAACAATTATATATTACGAACCTATATACTTACTTAATACATGCAAGCATACTAGTACATATATTTGTTTCTATACTATTTTTATTAACTAACAAGAATTCGCTACGTTAATTAGCGATTAATTAATTGTTGTATGATTTTTTTCTCATATTGTCTACAAGGTAAAAGAGCTGAATTGAGACCGTCGTGGCGCAGTGGCGTTGGGTGGCGTTTGTCTGTAAATGCGATGTTTATGGATTCGATCTCACTAGAGGGAATGATTGTATATTATGTTAATACCCATGAATATGTACTTAATATACTACGCGGCACTAAGTTCCACCACTTAAAATGCAAGGTCTCGATTTTCAACTGGAGAACGGAACGTCTTAGCACTTCTCACGTAGAAAATTTATTTAAATGTGTTACTATTATTTTATCAGTTCAGTTCTGCTCCCTAATTGTTTTTTTTTAATTCTATGTAATAGAAAAATTATAATTTATTTCTATTATTAATTTTTGTTTTGCAATGTCTCTATCAACCAAAGTATTGAGTACTAGTCTTCCACTAAAACCGTATGAGAAATACATTAAAATTATAAAAATATCATCTATCACGTCTTTATAAATTAATAAAGATAACAAATAAACTTATTATTGTGAGACCCGCGTTTTATGTTCATTTTTGTTGAAGCAGCTCATCTTCTGATCGTGATCAGATTGCAAATATCATGAAAAATTGCTGCTTAATGTTCGCTTCATTTCGAATTTCTTAATATACATTGTAGTGTTCATAGATAAGAGAAGAAGAGAATAGATAAGATAGTGACAAGTCACTCCGTCCTCTAGTTTACGCCCGAGTCCTAGATATTATGTGTTTAATATGTTGAGGTCGAACCTCAACCATCGTTTTAACAGCCAGTCACTGTTCTGCTGCTTTTGTTTAACTTAACTTATTTTTATAATCACATTGTCAAATATTTTCTTTAAGTTATTATCTTTATTTCAGTGCAAGAACGATATTATTACAATGTGTAAAATTAATTGAAACTTGACTCTTGCAATTTGTGTGACACATTTAATTACGTACAAATTATAATTAAAGACAATGAAATAACTTATTTATTTGTATAATTTGAATTTATTTGAATACGATGAACAACTACAGTAACCTTAGCGATATTTACATTGTTTACTTAGCGGGTCTGCTAGTTGATCGAGCGGGTCTGCCGCTTTTATCCCTTATCCTAGCCCCTTTAGGATTCTTGTAACTAGAAAATTATAAGACTAAAACTGAACAGAAGTTCAATTATAATAAAATATGTAACACTCATGAATAGTGTAGCTTTCTAATTGTGAAAGAATTTTCGTGATTGGTTCAGTATTTCCGAAGATTATCCTTAAAGCAAAGTAACAATCTTTACCTCTTTATATATTAGTATAGATATAAAAATAAATGTGGCGTGGTCCGCATAATTTTCTAAAAAAAAGAGTTAAAAACGTTTCCTTTACGTGAGTAAATACACAATTGAATACTTTAATGTACAATAAAATCTTTCGTCTTACCATATCTTGTAAAATACTAATTCACTTCCAAGCTTCAATTTGCTATTCATAATATTAAGCAACACAATAGCAGTTCTAACAAGAATTCTTTGTCGTATGACGTCCGGTTTTAATAACTCAAGAAATTAAAAAGAAACAAAGACTTGCTATGATTAAAACAGCAACTTTTTCAACGTTATTAACCCTACCCTTTTAATTATTTATAATTAAAATGTATTTTTCTTTCAATATGAAAAAAACAAAACGTTTCTTATATTTAATTTATTAAGAAAACTTATTAACTTTTTATAAAATGTCATGAGTTTTCAAAGTGACCTTTTTTTAAGTATACATTTTTTTTAATTTTTGTTTATTTTTAAATGGGGTACTCAGAGAGAACCTAGTGTCATGACACTCCGTTTCCACTTTCCATACGAATTCGAGACGTTGCGTTGCGTACGAATTCACCAGAATGGAGAAATGAAAGATTATATAAATAGTATGATCATTTCTCCGACTGGGATTTGAACCCGCATTTAATCATGATTACACTTATATGCTGTGGCTACTGGGCCATGACGGCCTCGAGAACAATAAATTATATCATTTTCCACCCTTACATATCATTTTATCATGAACAAAAAGTATTAGGATCAATTTGAGTATGAAACGCTATATATAATATACGAGTATATTAGAAAAAGTAGTGTAAAATCGTATAGATGACTTTCATTTGAGAACAAGGGAAGTCTGATTGGCTGTGGATTCAATTCCCACAGAAAAGAGAAAAATAAGTTTATATTTAAAATATTATCTTTTTTAGACAACATAATATCCACAACAAACTATTTTGACTTGAAAAAGAAATTAATTTAGCTATTTCTTTTTTATATTAAACATAACTCATTGTTTTTATGATTGATGAATCCCGACTTTAGCTAAGTCATGGAGGAATCCGACGTCTACCAAAAGTCGCGTAGCTATTTGCAACGCTATTGTATTGCTCAAAAGGCTTACGAAAGTTTAGAAAAGTTATGAGAATGGATTTCCTTTCACTTCAAGCGATGATCAGAAAATATTTAAGCAATTTGCGCCTCAAAGACAAACTTGCGATACCTTGGGAATTTGAAAAATGACTGACGTAAATATTGCAAACAGGCAGGCGCTGTGAATGACAAGCGATGTAAAAACGTTTAGGTACAGTAATTTTATTATAACTTATTCATTTTTACTTTATAATCTATTATATATAAACAACATACTTAGATTCTTAAAGTAATATAAATAAAAAGAAAATAGAAAATCAAGACATTAAATATGAGGTCATCGTGGCGCAGTTGGATAGCGTCTGAATGTGAACATGGTTGTAGGTTTGATTACGGCCCAGGGATTAATATTATTTATACAATTATTTTCACTTTCCTGCTCTCATAATAGCAACAAATCGGAGAACGGAGTATTTTTGCACTCAGTTTTCTCTGATTATGTTTTAACAATAATAAATATACGTAGGTAAGACTTAGTTTTGAAAAGAATACATCTTAAAATTTAAAGTCCACATAAAGAAAGGATTGCTAAAAGTATTCTTTTAAAAAAATATAAACCTAATATGCAGTTATGGTTGTAATTATTCCAGGAAAAATTGAAATTGGTTCTTGGTATATTCAGCATTTAACTTTAATAAGGTTCTTTTGTGTGTGTTACAATAAAGCTTTAATTTTAAACGCTATTCTTAAGCCTTTTTATTTTTTTAAAAGGAGTTTCGTTAATTTTTCTTTGTAATCCAAAGTCTATTGTGTGCTATGATAGTGTGAAAATAGATAATTTAGAATTCCTAATTTATAACTCAACGCGGAAATAATCATTACAAATTATGTTCGTGATAAATAGATAACTAATTTACTGGGTTATATCAAGACGCATTCTGAAAAAAAATCAGAAAACGCACAGAACTTATACATATACACAACGGCAACATAACAATATATACTTACTTATACACAACGGGATTCGAACCTGAGTTTCTTCTAATCTAGATCTATTTTATGGAAAATAATGTTATTTATTAAAAGTAATCACATTTTTTAAATATCATTCGTTTTATGGAAACATTCTATAATTGAGGTAGCGCGGCACTATAAATATGTATCACAAATAGGAATACTTTATATAGGTTTTACACATTTTCTGCATCATTAAAAGATTTTATGAAACTGGTAAAGTTTATTTTTAAACGGTTTTATTAATACATAACTCGTGTCTCCATGACTTGAGGAAAAATATTCGGAGAAAATGCTTAATATTTCACGAAGCACTTGTCAGTCTAATCTTACTGCCTAATTACTAACACATAAACAATACCAATATTTAAATGAATGTCATGTACATGTGTGTATATTGGCAAGTACATCGAAAAATAGAAGCAAAAACATGATAACATAAAATAGTTCCATGGAAATTGTTTTGAACAGTAGAATAAGAAATATTAGAAAATCATACGTAGATTTAAAGATATTCGTAGTTGAATTTGCTGAACGTCATTTTTCATTTACCGTTGTCGCCGGAAAATTGAATTGTACATTTTGCCACACGTATTATATATGTATTAAATATATTTTTTGCGGCTTTCCGCTTTTCTGCGCATAGCCAAACTTTATTAACAGCATCAGTTTTTGCTTAGTTAGTAAAACGTTATAAATTTTCATTTCTTCTTTTTATTTAATACCATAATAAGGTTATTGTATATGTGTATATTATTTGTGCTATAGCCAACGTATTTGTATATGCGGTATTGACTTTAAGAGATCCAAACCAATTAAAAATACTATTTAATATAGAACATGATTGCCACTGATGAATCAAATAAATTAATAAATAGCACGATGTCGAAGAACACGTAATTTCAAAACACTCATTTCTTAGTTTTCCCTCCGAAATCAAGGCATTTCGTTTAGAGTGGTCGAACTTAATCCCGGACTTTGTCTTAGAGCCGAGAAGTGAACAAATTTTTCCACGAATGGGAATCAAATTTAAGTCTTAACCAATCAGGGTTTACAGTCAGACGCTGTATCACTGCGCCACGATGGCATGACTTTAACATGATAGTTATTAATAGCTTTAGATAAATATAAAATAAATCTCATGTATTTTAATGGTCCAGCAATATATAATGACGGATCTTTTGACTATTCAGCAGTTCATGACGGTTATTTATAGAATTCATTATGCGTTGAAATGTAAAATGAATTCCTTTTAAATAAAAAAATAAAGAATTTTATAATGAAGGACGTATGAAGTACTTATTTAATTTCATAAGCAGGGAACTAAAGGAATATTTATAGATAAAAACGTTAACAGCGCCTGCCTGTATACGCGATGTTTGTGGGTTCGATTTCCACTCAGAGGTGCGAAAATCTTTAAAACATTTCTATTTCTCTGTTTTGATGACAAGAGAAAGCACGGCGTTGTGATCCATCACACGCAGGTTCTCTCTGATTACTCTGCAATGCGAGAAAAAGTGTATGATTGAAAAAAATATAATTATTGTTTATGTTGGTCTCATAAATTAATAAAATGTTTAGTACCACGTTCCACAAGTTTAATTTCCTCTTCATAAAAAAGTCAATGAAAAAATATTATTAAAAAATAATAATACTTCCAAGAACATAACGTACGACCGTCATCAAAAACCGGTTGACGTTTCTGTCAAGAAGATAAAGGTACTCGATAGAGGCGTTCAATCCTATCAGACTAAAAAATATCTTTAATGTTCTTGTTATTTATCGTATATTATTTATATTTTTTTTCTTTTTTCTTGTAAGTCAAAGCTTCTAAAGTAGCTTCAATTCGTGATTTGATTCCACCAAAAATATTTCATCATTATTTGGTTTCATAATTTTACATAATAACGCATAAAAATAGTTAGTTATTTATTTTGATACTATTCGAGTATGGCGTTCAGCTCCGCTAGATAAAGCTTTAAGATAAAACAAAAATATGTAGCATATTATCTTAATATAAGAAAATTACATTTCTAATATACAAAAATATGAAATAAGAAAATCGTAAGCTCAACATTAAGATTAAGTGTAACAAAGGTGTCTTTATAAAACCGGTTCACGCTCAGGAAATTGTCTTTGTTTTTTGCAATATGAATATATGATAGGAAGAAAAATAGTTATAGGTTTGTTTATAATAAGTCTGGCACTAATTACTGTCTATAAATGAAAACAAAATTTTTGAAAACAAAAGTTTTTAATTTCTATTCTCTTTGTCGGTGCCTTTAACTCCAGGCTAATCTAATAAAGTGGCATAGCCGACTTGAGCGCATTGTTAATATATTATTGTATTTTCGTAAATTTCCCTTAACATTTTGTATATATCTTATTTCAATGAGTTCATAAATAAAAAAGTTACCTCAATTTAAATTATAAATCTAAGCAAAGTTTGTGATTGAAGTGAGAAAGCGGGCGGACGAAAACGTGAAGTGGTCATAGACATGTAGTTTACGCAGGCGAATCCGCGTCCTAGTTGCTAGTAGGCCATAAATTTAGATAAAAAATCTTTGAAATTGAAGAAAATTACACATGAAATAATTTTTCATAATAGTTACAAAGTTCATAGTTGTGTTAGTCATTAACGCTCTCCTTCAGGAAATGATAACAGATAACTGATCTCGTATTAATATTAATGTAGTATATCAGCTTACAGAATATGAATATTAATGCCCTTTTACTATATATCAATAACCTAATACGTAAAACAATATTTATTAAGTTAAATGCTATCAGAATGTAAAAAAAACTAAAATTCTGCTCTGATGTAAAGCAAACAATTTGTGTAAAAGTATTGATTGTAGCCTGCAGCAAGTCAAATGCAGAGGCGATTTAAGACAATATACTAATATGATAGTTACGATTCTAGCAGTTTTTTTTATGTCAATGTGACAATTAAAGAAAATTGAATTTTACTCTAATATTACTGTAATAATTTCATTTGTGGATTGAAAAATATATTTGGCAAACTTACTCAATTTAATGAATAAATCTTTTCATTTTTAGTAGATATAATTGTCTCACGTCATTAGGGCGTAGTATAGGGCAAACTACAGGGCACAGTACAGTAGATTACTGTCTAACTTTAAGGGTAGTTGTGAATTCGATCTCCAATCGAAGGAAATTTTATATTTAAAACATTTTCATTTATCCGCTCTAATAAGACAAAAGTCGGCTAAATGTGCTCTCGCTAACGAATGGGATGATCATCATGGAGAAGAGAGAAAACGTAGTGTCTTAAACTAGGTTATCTCTGCCTAATTTGCCATTAGCTTGAAAAATCATAAAGCTGAAAAAAAAATATATACTAGACAATATTTTCTACTTAACTGATAGTATACAAATTCCTTCCTCGCGTTACCCGTCTGCTACACATTATTTACTTCTTACACCGACATGAGGCGAATTTACCATGATAAATAACCTTAGATGCACATAAATTTTCTCGGCTCGCTGGTCATAGCGTTCAAGAATAAAGGAAGTGTGTACATTACTTTATTAACGTCTTTAAAATAAAAATTCAACATATATTTGATGAAAACTTTAACTGTTATTCATTATCTTTTTACTTTACAGAAGTCGTTTCAATGCTCCAGTATGTTTTTTTTTGTATTAAATCAATTTTCGGTTAATTTTATACAAAATGAGTTGTTTGCGTTAACTTTATAATCCTGTTTAATATTTCCATTTCCATTCTATACATTGTCATAACTGTTATGTTAATAATAAAGTAAGTAAGTTGTTAATAAAGACCCAACCAAAGTCAGATGATTTTTCTACATTTTGATTGCAAAATTCGTTAATATTTATTTATTTTTTAAAATATGACTATAATTACGTGAATTTAGTAGTTTATGTAACGAACATTATTTTAGAAGAATAAATTTATTTAAAAAAACAAAACATTTGTGAGCGACCTAGCGACCTCTAAGTTTTGTCATTTTTGAAAATGAATAGACAATTTAGAAAAAACAAAATAGAGTTAGATGTCTAGTAAACCAAAAAACCACAGTTAAATAATCGTGTTCAAATCTTAATTTTATAATTTTGTTTCAAACAAACACAGATATAATATAAACTCTATAGGATTTCTCACTCAATAAATAAATTATAAGACGTGTATTTACAAAATACTGTAAAATTTACTTATTTCATGGTTTTTTAATTTCTTTCAAATACATATCATGTAAACTTTTGGGTGAGACATAAACCTGAAAGTTTCTTGTTACGGCGAGTTGAGGAACATTTTACGATACTTTAGAAATAATTCTTATCTCTTTGAAGATTCTAGAATTCTAAGCGTGAATACTGATGTTATGGTTTTATGATAATATCTTAAGCTTGTATTTTAGTTTTAGTCATCTAGAATAGTTATTTAAATATGTCGTCCTATTTCTTAATTAACGGCATTGAAATTTCAATTTGGAAAAGACGAAAGGTTGCGGTTTATATTACATGAAAACGAAGATGCGGGCTACAACTTTGTATAGAATTATAATAACTAAGTCATCTCAAAAACACATTTTTTTATTAATATTTAATACATGGCGATTACTAACTGCATAAGGAAAAAATAAGGGAAGCCCCGAAAATATCAGTAGAAAATGTAATGTAAAATGTTTTACATACTTAGGTAAACCCTTCTGCGCTGTTAAGGTAGTTACGTTTTTCATTTTCCCCGTAAATGAGGTCATTTGTACCGCACTTTGAAAATCTGACGACTTAAAAACATTTTCTGTATGAATATTTTCATCTCTACGTAATAGCAGACTTCATATTTTTTCCTATATGGACGATGTCGTCGTGAACTTCAAATATCTAATTAATTGCGAAGATGTTGGATTTATTTTACTATGACAAAAGTTATTACTTAAACGGTATATAGATTTCTCAGTAAAAAAGGTTATTTGAGAAAAAAACATGTTTATCACATAAATTATGAAATAAAAATTTCAGACTATTTTATACGGTTAAGTAGAAAATGTGAAAATCTGTTAAAACCTACTAATTCCGCCGCTGATGAACTGATGAACTCTTTGTAGATTATATTATAATTTCGCTGTTAACGTCTTACGCCTACTTCTACCTCATACAGATTTACAAACAGTATATTTATCTCATATACCACATAAATATTAAAAGCTTTATGATTATATCGGTACAGTAACTTTGTAGTTCTTAAAACGGATTATTCAACTGTTTATCAAGAAGCAACAATAGAACGCTTGCACGTCCTCCAATCCCGCATTTACATGTTTTGCGCCCAGCTTATTTGATTATGAGCTTAACTCGGGTAAAACCGGTTATTTTTCATAAAAATATTTTATATTGCTTTATAATGACAACAAAGATACGGAGTTGAAAGATTCAAAAGGCATATGTATTTGCGTATTTCACTAAATTATATTTTTTTCAGCTTTTTATAACATTTAAATTCTAAAGGTACTATCAGTTATCTAGCTAATATAAATTAATTTTGGTATCTAGCTAATATAAATTAATTTTAAAATTTTTCATACATCAGATAAACAACAATAATAATTATATGTACAGGATGTAACATTACTATTCTGACCATACATTAATCAACGCATACATTATTAGATATCATCTCTCAGTACGTGTTATGATTATTGTTCAATTCGATTTGAATGACGTTGATATACATTACCGTGATTAAAATGAAATATTTAATCATAGTAACTGATCCATATTGCTACTGACATAATCATATCCTAGTGAATTAGGTTTATGGACTATTTACGTTTATAATCTCTATACATATAATAAAAATGTAACTAATTCCTGTTTGTACATATAATATGTATGAGAAAAAAAATTATTGAATGTGTTTATCAATGTGAAGAATGCAAAACAATGATTATTTTATGTTTATCTGTTCTTCACTGTCTATCTATTCGTTTTTGCATGTGTTAATCTCTTAAGCTGTTAAACTGGTTTAAATGCAATTTTGACTACTTTATCTTGGTAATTTTTCCTTAACATTTCTTTTATGTTATTTCATACGGTTCATAAATAAAAGAGTTACAAGAGTTTATTTTGTATCCCACAAAGTTGCGTTTTATTTTTGTCTGAAACTTCAATTATAATAGATGAACTCGCGAGTTGGTCGCTAGTTACTAATATATTTAAATAGAGGGAGGAGCTCGTACAGTAGAGACGAGCGTTAATGAGTAATATAAAGGGATAAGCTTAAGCTTATACTGATGTCGCAAATCCCAGGCTCTTCCTAGAGTGTGTGTCTCTGCAACGCGATTTGTACCCGCACAATGAATCCATAGAATGCTTAAGAATTTCTTCATACTAGAATTTCGATAAATTCTCATCAAGCTTACTTAGCTTAGGTTTTTGTGTGTTACGCATTATGTTTTATTGCCTTCATTGTCTTACATGATTAGTAAGAGTAAAAATACTGATTTAATTAAAAAAAAATTAACGATTTTAAAGTACGACTTCTTAATCAATTTTTATTTTTTTACTTTTCTACTGTGCTCCTAAGAGTAATAGCATGTTTTATCTTTTCTGTATTTAAGATCAGATGAACAATGCCTGTAAAATTAAATTTAAACGACAATTTCTAATTGTGGTGACTTTAAAATATTCGATTTTCAATGTAATATTTAATCATTCAACTCGTTACGTTAATAAAACCCAAGGTTGTGAGGGTTCCCGCAGAACTCTTAATTGCTTTAATTAACAAGCAAGTGACAGATGAAACGCGAAAATAAAGGTTCACCCTGTTAAGTATGTACTACATTTATATGTCGAATAGACATTACCTTGGATTTTCTTTAATTTCCTTGTATTTCACAAATCAGGCGTTGTAGGCATAGATTGTCTGGTGATATATTACGTCGTTCTCAATTCTCCTTTCTAAATAATACTTTTAGGAAACAATTAATTAGAGGAATCTAATGCCCCATATTTGCAAATCAAGAGAAATGGAACTCTATAGAATATAAACATTCTTTTAACATCCACACGAGATCGAACCCACAGTCAGACCAACTGTACTATCATTCTTTTTTACGCATAACCGAGTAGTCAGTCATTTTCCAGATATTATTGCCAGATATACATATTAATAATTTGATAATAATTATTCCACAAGTGAAAATCGTACCTACAATCATCAATTTAACAGCCAGACGCTGTTCCATCGGGTCATGTGTCCTTATCAATTGTATTATTCACATACTATACATTGTATTGTTCACATACTATGTTACTTAAATTTGTCATTGAAAGAACCTGAAACATTTTTCCTCTTTATATTTTATGATTCTTTAATATAATTTATGGTAGAGTATGTAAGTGTAGACGTAATTTTACTAACCGTATTTTAAATATATATTTCTATAAAATAAATGAATAATATAAAACACTTAGTAACACTAAATACTGCAGTACGTATATTTACGTAATTCTCTAAATTTTTCTTTATTGTTTTTTTTTTATTTTCGTATCGATCTAAATTATTCAATTTGTAACCGTATTAAAACACCATTTATATATCAGCACCAGTTGTAATGTCGCAGATCATAATGAAATTGCATATTTCAGACTTGTTAGCGTCGCAATTAACAGTCAAGTCCTGCACACGTTTTATGTATGCATATATAAAAAACAATATACAAATGGAATATTATTACATGATATTCACAGAATTCACTAAAAACACGTATTCATTACATACATTCATCATTTGCACAAAAAATACTAGCTACCTTTGTATTACCAAAAATATATAAAATGTAAATACTAAAAGAAATTTATATAAAAATATGCAAACTCCTACGTGACTATTAAGGCTGCGCTTGGTTTTAAATGCAAAACAGCATTGAACTACTTGAAAAATCTAATAGTGTAATAGTATCAACGCAATTTTCTTTTCAACTGCATAAATAGTTTAACTTATTGAGTAATGGGACTAGAAATTTAAATGTGACATGTCAATGGAAAAACATTTTTACATAATGTATAAAAAATGAACGCAGTGGGATTCCAACCAGCGTCTTTTGGAAACCGTTCAAGCCGTCTAACCGCTACCGCTTCATTCGGTCTATGTGTGACTGTGTCAAAGTTCTGATAGCACTTTAAGAAAAAGAATAAAAATATCTCAATGGCTTAAAACTGTGTTGCTAAGTAAGTTAGATAGGTTAATGTTTCAAAAGTAAGAAATCAAAAATGATATATTTATGTAACATTCTTATAGAATAGGAAGAAATAAAACAACAAATAAAAATATTCAAATAATGAAAGATTTTTTTATTTCTAATATAAATTTATAATTACTATCACGTTATGAGTATATTTTAAAAACTTCGTCATCACGATTTATTACACAAGTAACATAACAAGGGAATGCCATTATCTCGAATACATTTTACAGTAAATATTTGTAAAGTAATTTTGCTTCGTTAAAGTATCTACTATGTGAACTTTGTGATATTTGACAATCATCCACAATTTACAATGGTTCATAAAATTTATAAATAAAAAAATCTAATAAAAACAAAAAGATATATAGAATATCATCATAGAACACGTGTTTATACTACACATTTATAGTGTTTTCTTTATAGCGTAGCACAGGGTAGGCAGACAAAACCCATAGTAGGACGGAAATCTACTTTTTGAGATTATATTCTGAATTCGAGACTCTGTGTCACAAGTGGAGTGAGCTCAACGTCGTCCTCCGTATTAAAAGAGCAAATAAAAGAAAATAATTGTAATTTTACCATTCCCCGACCGGAGGTTGAACCCATAAATATCGCATTTAATATTTTTGTTTCTATAAAATATTTTGGAAGAAATTATTAATCTCTTTAGCGAGATTTTTACAAACTTTTGCTATCCAAAGACTATTTATTCTATGAACAATCTCTAGCAAGGGAGAATGATATTTATTAAATACTTTTTTTAATACTTTAAAAAGTTTTTAATACTTTAAGGCAGTAAAGAATATGCTTCCGTCGCTTAAAATCGAGAGTGTTCTCAGCTATGATTACAAAAATAACCAGAATTAACTTTTTCATTTTAGTTTTTTTAAATTAAACTTCAGCGTTCTGGTTCTGGTTAAATAACCAGATCTAATTGTATCTAAACTATAAAAAAAAAGATTACTTTATTTTTATTCCAGGCAGTAGTAAACGAGATAATTTCTAAACTGTACGTTTTTTATACAATTACACTGGTTTTTCTCCTATTCTTTTACATTTCCTTTCATTTCATTCGTTGCATGTGAGGGAGGGTAATTATGAAAATCTTTACATTAAAAATAAATACTTTTCTGTACTTTATTTATGTCCATAAATAACATTCATTCATTGAATAAAGAACATTCATAATATCACGAGGTTTATTATAAAATGAAATCCAACATAATTTGAATCATTCCAAAGTGAAATTTATTTACAGTATAATTTAATAAAATAAAATTACTATGAACATTAAACTCGTAGAGAAAACAGCTTTTAAATTAAATACTGACAAAAAGTTCTTCTTACCACAAACGTAATTACACAAAGCAAATATGGTCGTCCACCAACCAATTACATTTAAATTAACGAATAGTTTGTGGTTGGACTTAAATAAATAGTATCGTCACATGTTTTAACTATTGTATTTTACTGAGTCAGTATATTTAACAATTTGCAGTAAATAAAAATGCATTTTATATTTTTTAGTTAATGATCCTTCACGTCGAACTGAAACCGCATGTTTTGATGTGTTTTAATATTAATTTGCCATTTTTCACGTAATAAGGAAGTCATTTGAAAATCAAGAAAAAAATATATTAAAAATAATTTTAACTAATACTATAGATTAACAACTAGAAAAACAGCCTAACGCTTTTACCTGTATTGCAGAGTAGTGAGAAAGAACTTAGTTTCAAGACCAACCGTTCTACACTTTCCGCCCGAAATCGAGACTGCTTTAAGTGGTCGAACTCAACGCCATACTTTGTCTAAGATACCAACTAGAACGGAGAAGTGAAAATAATATGTAACAATTCTCCCGAGACGGAATCGAACCCACAACCATGACATTTCTCATGCCGCCTTCTAAAACTAATAAATAAGTTTTCATAAAAGGAGTTTATTATGTAGATGTATTACCTGCATGAAATTTGTATGCCAATAGTTATACGAGGTCGTTTCAGTGATGTTAAATTATTCATTTTCAATTCAATCACGTAGCCATTAAAGTGCTCATGCATGTTCAAAAACATTTAGTGCCATATTTCGTAATATTCTACATCTACTGTTAATACTTCTTAAAGACCGTTCCGCCTACATTATACTTAAAATATCATATATTTTGACAACAATTTATTTTGGAAACTTGTATGAAGTTTTAATTGCTTCGTAACGATAGAAATTTTGAGGTAAGTTGTGTAAATAAATGTTTCACACTTTATTCGCCAAAATTCGTTGCGTGTTCTATACAGAACCTATCTACAACAATATGTTGTGCTAAGTAGATCAATGAAAACGTTGATGTTAAATAATATACTACTATTAATATATTTTTTCGACACATATACATTTTTACAGCTTCACGCTTTTTCCAGCAGGGTGGTTAGGGGGGACCTAATGTCAAACACTTAATTCTCTACTTTCACCCAAAAACGATTTAAATTACTAAATTGTAATTCATGACAAATAAAAATATTCGTTAGTCTTAGTAACCTTTTTAGTCTTTTTTTAAATAATGTTTAGATTTGTATCTTTTACACTTGATTAAAGTACTCCCTAGTAGCTCAGACATATACATATGTACTCGTATATGAGTATACGCACTGTACGCCACAGTTTTTGTCCCATTTATACTAGCAAAATGACTTATGCTCTGTTAGCACGTTCGGAGTTCGGTCCTTTACGGTCTTTGTCTGGTACAAAAGGTGTACCAGACATGATATGCCAAAGTAATATATATTACGTAACATTTTCACGGAGTTAATGGAACTCCTGATTAGATAGTGGGTTCCCTTCCATTTAGAATCCTTTGTCAATTTCTCACTGTAATTAATGCAATTTATTAAACAAGCCGCATCATATAAGACGCGGTGGTCTCAAAGTGAATGTAGAATAAGAGAATTTTCAATAGAGTCCTATTCAATGTAAAATATCACTTTTAATGCACATAGAATTACTTTGATGGTTATGGTTACTTTAATTATGGGATCGATATAGCTCAGTTAGGACGTACTGAATTACATTCATACTGTTGTAGGTACAAATTTAAGAGTGATATTTAAAATATTTTTGTTGATCCAATCGATGGAGACCAAGTTCGACCGTATGTTTTATATGTTTATTACAACTTCTTGTACATATATATTATGTTTACAAATAAATATAAAATCATGTAATTTATTCCTTGTTTGAGTAGGAGAGAGAAGGAGAATGAATCTTACTTAAATTATTCACCAACACCTCGTGGTATTATAAACATACAAGTATTATTTTATCCTCAAGTTCAGTAAAATAAGAACTTTTTGGAGTCTCTATTCTACCTACTATACTATATACAATAGTACTTATCCTCACGTATTCTGCATTTAAAAGGCCTAAAGTAAAGGACGGGCCGTTATTTAGCCTTTCCGTCTCTGTCGTTAGGCACTCTAAGGCTTGCGCCAAATCATTTATATCTCCTTCGTCACAATTAAATGTAAATAGCTAAGTCATCTTAAAGTCAGTTAAATAACAAAAACAAAAGTGTGAATACGTGGTTGGTATAAAACATATAGGGTATAAAGAAACGGAAATGAAACTCTTTCCTCAACTGGACATATTTTGTATTCAACTCTTACATTTAAATAGGTTTCTTTACATTATTATGAATTGAGTCATAAATCATATAGTTAGCTTAGTTATGAATTTACAATATGTTATCAATATGAATCATCATATTTGTGGGTTTGATTCCCACTCGGAGGAATGACTAAATTATTTTTATTTTCTTGCTCGAGTGAAACAAAATGCAGCATTAAATTCTGATAATCGACACGCAATGTACATTTAAACCATCATCTCTACATCATTATATAAACCTCCTTATTCTAAGACTGTTGGGAAGAAATTACAGGTTAGCGATAAAATCGTCTTTTATATGACCTCAAATCCCACAAATATACAAATACTTATGTACTTTTTTGTTTTAGTATTATTATTTAATTACTGGGTACAATATTGAATATAACAAGTATGGACAATATTTATAAGCTATTACGAATTCAAAAAAGTCTAAAGCCATAAGCGTTCAACTTAGCTTAATTAAAAGGTATCTAATAGTAGGCATTCGTAGGTGTAGGTTTCCTTTTGTTCAAAAGGATACTTGTTGTTTGTTTGTATTCTTGGTAAATAACTACACGTTGGGTTTCGCCACTTAACCTATAATATTTTTAAAAAGTACAGTGGTCAGAGGACTGAGGTATGGCTAGTTTTTTCTGCCTGCATAATACAAATGTTGTGTCTAAGTAAAAAAACAATCAAATGTCAATGTCAAAATGAAAAAAATACTCAATGAGATTGAAATGGAATCTTAATAAATAAATGTTCGTGCAAAATAAAAGTATTATATTAAAATATGTTGATGTGGAACGAAGTAATACGATTTAAGGAAATGTAAGTGTCTAACCGTGTTTGCTGCAGAAATGAAAAACAAATTTATACGATGAAATTCGCAAACACTCCGTTTCTCTTACTTATTGCTATTGTTTTGCAGCAAATTATTTTGTATTATATTTAAAATTTAAGTCATGTATATATGTATTATATGGGTTAGATGTTTCGGTTAATTATTGTCAAGATTTTATAGTGTTATTCATACGCTTAGTGTATTCATTTATATAATACAAAATGTAAATAATGTAACACATTCAAACTAAATTCCCATATTCTGTTTACAGTGTCAAGTTTAAATTATGTTGTTTTATACTTTTATATCTAAACTTGCACGTTAATAAAAGCTATCAAGAAGTTTCGCCAAATACTATCTCAAATTTCACACTTAAAAATAATTATAACCTACACTACAGTCACCGCGGAAGCTAACAAAGCGTTAGCAGTCAAAGTATCGGGTCAACATTGTTCGATTTATTTAAGTCAGCCGCCAGGTAAGCTATTAATAACTATACCAACAGACAAATCGTAATTGCTGTTGGACTTAGCTATATAGCTTTAAAACAAATGTTAACATACTTTATATATGTAGCTAGTGCTACGTGATATATGTAAAATGGTTATTTGCCAGCTTCACGTTTTTTGTATATGTAAAACGAACAAAGTTTTTCTTGCTGAAGTGAAGAAATATGTAGAAGTTTTTATTTATTTATTTCAGCTTCACCACTTTTCCCAGACAGCAGGATAGTAAGAAAGAACCTAGTCTCAAGATGCTCTGTTCTTCACTTTCCACTTGACATTGAGACATTGCATGTTAAGTGGCGGAACCTAACACCGCGCTTTGTCTTAGTTAGTTAGTTAGTTTACCAGAGCAGAGAAATAAACATAATATATAATCATTCGTCCGTGTGGAAATTGAGCCCACAGTCATCGCATTTATATTGACAATGGTGTTGTCATTGTCGAGTATTATGTGAGATTTTGTTCAAATTTGGATATAATACTTGACAATGACAACAAAATGCAAAATGTCTTGGTTTTGGGCGGAAAATGGAGGACGGAGTGTTTTAACACTAGATCCTCTCTGGCCACCCCGCTGTGCCGAAAAAGCGTGAAGTGTGTAAAAAAATCTCTATATTATATACTTAAAAAAAGAAAAAAAGATATAATTTATATTATATTAAACCTACCTCCATGTTAGTATAGTATTGAAAGTCTCCAGCCTTTCAAAGGAAAGTTTACTTCAAACAACTGTATCAACTATTCCTAAGACGGTAGTTACTTACACGCCGAGTATGTTATTTAAAAATGACCTTTAAGCGAAATTGAAACTTATTGAGACATATAAATATCTTTTTACATTTAATTTTTTTTCTTTCTTTTTATTTGTTTGTTGTTGTTTGTATTTTTTAGCTTCTTTATTTTGCCCCTTTAGTAAGAACAGAGAGATTTTAGTGTCAGGACACTCTAATTTGGATTTCACATTTAGAAAATTGAAAATGATTTTTAGAAAATACAAAGATTCGAATGCAGCTGGATTTGCACATGCGCCTTTTAGAAGTCATGCGTACTTGACGTAACGCTTAGCGCTCATAGCGCTTGGATGATCTCTCAGAAACACAGACTCAAATTAAGCTTTATTCAAATTGTTATATATTTCCTAAAATATGTTTTACATATTTATTTGCTTCCCAACTATTGGATCACTCACCCTCGTAACATATAAATGTTAATGCTGTAAATTTTGCTTTCACAATGATTACAATCAACGTAGAATGATGTGTATAATATTTATTATAATGCAGTAAAACGGATGCTCTAGAGAATCCTCATGCATTATGTAAATATATCGTTTCAAACAATCAACTCGTTGGTTCAATGAGAGCGGTGGTTACATTTGCAAATTGTTATATCGATTTATTTGTAGCAGAACTCAATGTGGTGCTTAATAATGTGATTGTACGAAATATATTATTCATTTGTTCATTGAACTTTGTATTTACATATTACTCTTTGCCGGTGGTTAAAATGTTTTATTTACACTAATATCATAAACGCTTACTGCGTTTGAGAGTTTGTATATTTAAGGTAGATAATCTCTGAAGCTACTGAACTTATCCCTACTAAGAATTACAAAATATAATTGCACCACAAAAATATACTCGTAATTAACGCCCAACGAAGTGGGCACGGGTCGACTAGTAAAATATAAAAATAATATATGCATATACGAAGTTATCATACTTATCACACAAGGCATTTCAAACGTGTTTATGTCTCCAAAGAGCTTCATTTACGGTTAAAGATAGTTTATTTCTCAAAAAGAAATTACATTTCACTTACTTGAGAAAATTATGACTATACCTAAATATATTATAAATTAAAACTTCGACAATCATAATATCACTAGTTTAACATATTATTCTTACAATAAATTTTACTTTAAACAAGGAATTTAAAACATACCCTCAAAGCAACAATAATAGTGTACAAAACAGCGACAAGAAATGCAAACTCATAGACACAGAGTAACAAAAACAGTTTGATCATCAGTTATTTATTTTATACTTTATTTTTATTCTATTTAATTTTATTTATTTATTTATTTTTTATTTGTGCATTAGCTTAAATTATTTATTTTATTTTAATAATGTATTGTCATGTACTATATGTTTTTTTTAGTTTAATTTTAAAGATGTTAAATGAATTTGCATTTTTTATCTCTTTAGGTAATTTATTATAGATTTGTACTCCAGCAAAGATCACGGTGCGCATACCTAAAGCGGTTCGGACTTGAGGTAATAAGATGTGGTCACCCCTTCGGCTACTACGGGTGTGAGCCTGATGAACTTTTGTGAATGAGATTTGTGAATTAATTGATTTATTCAGGATTTTTCTTATTAATATACAAGTGCCATATGCATGTAATTGTTTTATATTCATGAGCTTTGTCTCCTTATACAATTTGACTGTAGGTGTTAAATAATCGTAATTAAATAATATTTTAATGATTTTATTTTGTGCAATTTGTAGGTCCTTTAAGTTGCTTTTTGGGGCAAAACCCCAAATTTCAATTAAATATTGTAAATGTGGTTTTACTAAAGAATTGTATATTATCAGTCGCACTTGCCGCGGAACACAGTGAATGAAGTTATCTCACTCTAAGCTTACTTTTGACGTACGAAACAGTGTTTGGTGCCTCATTCTTTACTTTGTGAGGAAATTCCACTATAAATAAATATCTATTAATATGTTAAGGAAATGCTTTCATCCCTTTTTATGAAAATGATGCGGTTAGAGAACTATAGGATTATTTTTTTATGTAAAGTAAAATATACATCTAGCCTGAACTGACCGTCGAGGCGCAATATTGTCACCTTGCACATGTCTGTAACTGCGATGGTTGTAGATTCAATCCCGACTCGGAGCAGTGATTATATAAAAAAAAAACATTTCTCTAATACCTCTAATTCTTAAGGCAACGCGTATTTTACGTATCAACGAAGTTACTAGTAATATTATATATAAAACTGCATTATGTAAAAATGAAAATCTGATCTACGTGATCTATATTTGACTCGCTAGTATGGAAAAATTTCAGGTCGTCCTGCTCAAATAGCGGAAAACAATTTTTGATAAACAGTTTCGTAGGACACAAATGGTTTCAATTGGTAGAATTTCATATAATCTTACTTTAGAAATGCTATATATTTAACGGCGTGCGTTTGTTTACATCGTTAATCTGATATTTTTAATCTAATATAACCGTTTTCTGATATATTACGAAATATACTTAGTATAGATTTCGAAATAATACAACGATACGGCACTGAATATCAAATTTAATGATTTAAATTCACCTGCCATTCTCCAAGTCAAAACTGATACGGATTGTGAAAGTTGCGACGTTAGTACGTCCCCTCATTATATGTACTTACTTCTGCAGAAATTCAACTCTTAATTTAAATAGAATAAAATAACATGGAATGATTGAGAGCTAAATATTCAAAACCTTTAATCAGTAGAGTATTATACGGTCTAACAATTGCTTTTAGGATTTACGCTTTTTCATGTTTTTTACAATGGGAAAAGAGTGTTTATAAGAAAAAGGTTAGAGAATATAATAGAAATTTTAGCTATCAATATATGTTCTTTTTTACCAGATTAACTGTAAAATTTATAAAAAAGCAGCAGCAAGCAGTTTCTCGCTTTTTCTGCATAGCAGAGTAGTCAGAGAGAACCTAATGTCAAGACACTCCTTTTTCCATTTTGTGAACGAAATCGAGACGTTGCATATCAAGGAAAGGGACTTAACACCGCGCCTCGCTTAGATACCAGAGCGGACAAATGAATATTATATATTCTTTTTTCCTCGAATGGGAATCAAGTCCACGACAATCACGTTTACACTCAGGCGCTGCCCCACTGCGCCTCGACGGCCCTTACAACTTATAAAGTATAGAAAAATCTAATAAGCTTTATAGACAATATCAATATTCTAATAATTTAATCTGGAAACGCTTATTCGTTTTGTCGATTACGGTAAGAGGTTTCATACAATCTACCACAAAAGTTATGATTTTCCAATATAGGCCTTATTCCTATAGTCATATTGTAACTTGTATTGCCTAGAGTACTTTTACTCGTTATATGAGTTGCTTACTGGGGGGCTTACACTGCGAATTTCATAATGTAGATTCAAGTATAAAAGAGAGGTCATTCTATTATACTTTAGAATATGCAAGTTATGAATTTAATGTATAAGTATATTTAATGGAAAACTGATATAAAAACGTGTTCACGTTGTATATCGGATGGCAGGGTAAAGTAGGTAAAGAGAATCTAGTGTCAAGACACTCCGTTCTCCCCGAAATAAAGTGGCGAGAATTGCGTATAAAGTGGCAGGAAATAACGCCGCGCTTTATAGGTAACACAGCGGTAACATGAAAATAATAAATAATCCTAAATGGGAATCGAACACACAACTATCGTGCTTCCAGCTAGACGCTATCCAACTGATATAATAATAGAATAGAAAATATCATACATATTTTTATAATTTCATTCATTAAAAGGATTATTTTATTATTTTTTAAAATATTATTCACATATGTGTAAAATACGTATAAACAGTAGAACGTACGTACTTGAACCCGCACTTCTTGGAAGCAATCTGCTACTACTACTAGACTAATAAGGCATTTCAATCAAAGCCTTAATTTTGAAGTGTGTTCTATGGCATAATTTAATTAAGTAATTTTCTTTCAGTCAGTCGATTTTATTTAGCCCCTTCTTTGAGACAGCGGTGTGGTGAAATAACGGTCAGTTGGACATATCCAATTTATTTCTCTCAATTTACAAATTTAACACATAAATTAATCGGTATGCTTGGGGGTTTGATTCTCACTCCAAGAATGATTATATATTATTTTAATTTCTCCGCTCTGGTATCTAACACAAAATGCGGCGTTAAGTTACCGATCAACACACAACGTTTTAAATTCGGAAGAAAAGTGGGAAATAGAGTGTCTCAACTTTTTTAAAAATATTAGACATGCGAAAAAGCTTTAGAAAGCCTCAAAGTTTGTTAATATCTTTACACACTAAGTATACTCATAAGATATTACGAAGAAATAACTTGACAACGCTTATCTCCTAACAGTCTCAGCTAAAATAAATGTCATACTGTATAACGATAGGTACTCTTAAGTGCCTCTGAGACAATCTCTTCTCTATATATAATAAAAGAGTAGAAAAGTCAATTCTGTACATTAAAAAAATCTGAAAAATTTTAATAAAAACGCACCCAGCGTTAATATATCGATAACAGAGGCCAAAAATCCACTTAGTAGAATATTTGTCTGTCTGTCTGTCTGTTAATTTGTTCGTCAATCACGCAAAAACTACTGGACAGAAAAGGATGAATTTTGGTATGGTGACATATAGGATAGTTTTTATCCCGGTTTTCCATGTAGTTTTTTTGGAAAAAATAAAAAACCGATATAAGTAAATTATTTATATATTGATATCTACCGGGTAGAAATTAATGAATTTTTGTATGGAGTTAGCTAAGAGATTAGAGCAACATATGGGATAGTTTTCATCCTGGTATTCAATACAACTCCCGCAGAAAAATAAAATTAAAAAAAAAAACATTCAAATTATGTCGATAGTTCACGAGTAAATCAAAATTTGTTTCCATATCAATAATTAAAATAATTATACAAATAAAATAAGCATAACATTTATTAAAGATACATTTGACCGGTCTATAAAACTTTATATAATCTATATGACAGCAGATGTAACTACGTTTTCTGGGGTAGCGCCATCTGTTATTATATAGTTGACATTGTATTAGATATATCCGTACTCATTAATATTATTATTATAAAAATGCAAAAATCTATATCTTTTATTTTTTCACGGGTAATCCACAGATTTCGTACATATATACCAGATGGTATATATGTACGAAATCTGCTATCATATAGATATACTATGATAGCAGATTTCGTACGTTTTCTTACTATAACAGTTATCGCTATATGTTATCAAATAGTATAGACATTGTACTAGATATATCGATGATTTTCTCAAGAACATAATTAGTGACGCAAGGTCAAATATAGACTACCCCCATTTATAAAAAAAAACAATCCCAAAGAGCAATAGATGATGAAAGTGGCAGTTCACGTGGCGAAGCCGCGAGCGGGTCGCTAGTATATGAATATTATTAAAAGTATTTGTATAAGTGTAGTTCTATTCCAGTTGTAAGAAAAACGAAAACAAGGTCAAAGAAGTTACACATATTAAAATGTATGTATTAAATTACTACGAATAACAAATGTTTTTATACCAATATAATTGTGAAAGTCTGCCTGTTACGCTTTCACGTTCGATATCCACCCAAATTGGGCCGATGTCCGATTTGGTTTGAATTCAGAATAAAAATAGTTGAAGACCCAGGGTCAAACACAGACAATTTTTTTTCAAATACAACCCTCAAACAATTGAAATAGTGTATGAGACGTTGCCAACATTATCCACCGTAGCCCACAGTATACCAAGTACACGTAACAATGAGTGAGAGAGATCTACCTACCAGCTCTCTCCTCCTACCCTCTATACGACATACATAATACGTAATATGTATGTATAGATCCGAAATCTGAACCTGGAATTAGTTAATATATCTCGGTGAAAGCGGATTGTACATTGCATCTGGAAGTGAATTTGTAAGAGCTTCTCTCACATTTCGCCTTAATATTAATTGCCTTTTAACGTCGTGAAATTAAGCACTTAGTATTATGTAATGTTTTTATAAAATATTCTTATATATTTGACTATACATTAAAAAATTGTTAGCATCCGGTTGTTGAATGAAATTTATAATTCGTTCTCCACTTTCATCTTATTATGCGATGGTATAAATTACATGAAACCAGCTGTCACATATTAGTACATATTAGGTGGGTAACAAAAGGCAACCTAGCGTCAGGACACTTGTTCTCCACGTTATCATAATTGCGAATAATTCTGTCTTGAGTAGAAGAACTCAGCGCCACGAAATATTAAACCATAATAATTTGACACGCGACGTTTCTTCAATTATCTAAATATGTTTTTCTATGTATATAAGAAAAAAATAATACATATTGTGACATACATATACTATGCTCGTATGTACATTCAGTAACTCTCGATTAGAAACAAAAACATGGTTTAACATAATTTAGTAGTTCTTTAAGGACATTGTTATAGTTTTTTTTAATTAAATTTTAAATAAAACACACATAGTGAAGTTAATTTTTGTTAATGTAGAATATACACGGGAAACTATAATATCAGCTCGCTGTTTTCACAATATCATCTTCATTCATACTAATATTATAAATGCACAAGTCTGTCGGTCTGTCTGTCTGTCTATTACTGTTTCACGGCAAATGTTTCGACCCGATTTGGATAGAATCCAGTATGAAAATAGTTGTAGAACGAGAGTCAAACGCTAGACTAGGTTTGACTTTTTATTTAAAAAAAAATTTTGTTTGTATTTGTTTGATAAATCAATCTCTAAAGGGTTGAAAGTTCTTATGAAAAGGTACGCTAGAAAAGCGCTTCTAATATATTACTTTTGTAACAAATATAACTATAATAGGTTAATTAGTAACGGTCTAAAAGGGTAAAAGTTTAAGTATTTACTCCGTCCACTATGAAAGAAAGGGCAATGCCATTTAAACTAATGAATCCTTTATAGAGGCAGACGTATGGAAGTCTTTCAGTGACCTGTTTTCAAATGTTAAAGCAAATATTTTCTTGAACATTCCGTATTCTGGGTCAAATTTTCTATGATACACGAGACTAATATTTTTGATTCGCAAATACGGATCGAACTGAAATGCTAGTTCAATTAAGTTCATAAATCTATTTCAATTCAAGTAAAGAAATGAAATAAGTATGCAATTAGCAACGTCGTAAGACGTCTGTAGGCGTCACTGGTTAGGGATTTCAATAATTTAGTATCAGATTATCACATTAAATACATATTTTTTTTATTTTCCATATTTTTTTATTCCTACTTGGTCACACAAAACAGAGCGTTGAGTTCTAATTACACGTAATGTACATTCAGGCAGAAAGTGGAGAAGGAAGAGTCTTGACACTTGTCATTTTAGTCTCTAAGTCAAGGCAAAAGAAAAAAAACGCAAAGCTAAAAAGTACTTGCTTTCGTTACAACAAATATTATAATTTTATATTATTTTAGGCTCAGTGCCAAATTTCAGCATACAAAAGGTTTCAATTAATTCCTAGCTTACAACGCGGGTCACTTTTCATTTAAGTCTACGATAATCCCTGGGATTAACTTATTTACGACAACACGCCCACTAATAGGAAAATATCACATATTTCTTTGAAACTCTAGAAATTTTATATTGATAGATAGAATAGGATAGGATTGGTTACAATCCTATCCCGAAGCGTTCTATAGCCTTGATGTGATTCACGAATACAAAAAAAATGGTGTTTTCATAATACTTACATAAAGACTGGCACGATAAGGGTATTGGTCAATACACCCTTTATTTTATTTGATTTAGAGTAGAATTTAGACATTATTTTTTCCGAACATCAAAAGTCATCTAGTGAACACTATTTTCTAACTAGGGAAAACGCGTATTATCTAGAAACTATGTTACTACTATTATTACTTATTTCTACGCGTTTTCTCGCGTAGCACGATTAGTCAGAGAGAATTTAGTGTCAAGACACTGCGTTCTCTAGTTTTTCATCGGCAATCGAGTCATTGTGAGTTGAATAAAGGAACTCATCGCCATGCTTTGTCTTAGGTACCAGAGTGGAGAAATGAAAGTAATATACAATATAAATTATTCCTTTGAGTGGAAATTGAGTCCACAGCTATTGCACCACAGTCAGACGCTGACCCACTGCACCACGACGGTCTCATATGCCTTCGTAATGCTTATGTAATTATTTATCACTAATAAATAAAAACGACACCTTTTTATAAAATATATTAAAAAAAAAATATATATTTTAATATTATTTGTCAAGAGTATTTTTTTATCTCAGATGATGAAATTTGTCACATCTATTGTGTAAAATAACAAAGAAATTTCAACTGCTCGTTAATCACTAGAGGCATATCAAATTTGTCACTGTTTGATCTTACCGTGAAGCGATATTATGATATAATTAATGAACCACCAACAAACAATTGGGGTCTAGCCAGGTGCTTATTAAATTACGTATTTGTTATATTTTTACTTATATACATACATGCATATATGCAACTTTTGCCATTCAACATGCAATGTCTTGTTTCCTTCCTAGGTTATCTGTGACTACTCTGCTGTTCGGAGCACGAGAAACTATTTCTATACTAATACAATAAAGAGATGAAGTTTGTTACTTTTTGTTTGAAAGGGTAATCTTGGAAAAAACTGAACCAATCATGAAAATTCTTTCACAATTAGAAAGTCACACTTTTCAAAAAAGCTATTAGCTACATTTTGTTACGATTGAACAGAGCGTTCAGGGAATCTCATAGTGCAAAATTTGGGGATAAAAGGAGATGCAGTTGACACGGCGATGCAGCAAGCGGGTCGCTAGTTTCTTATGTGAAAATTTAAACTTTTTCGTAAAAATAAACATTACAATATTTAAAAGGCTTAATTTAAATATTTTTATATATTATTAAAATAACATTTTAGCAAAGTTAAACACGACCGAAACATGTACTATTATGCGTTACTGTAATTGTGGCTCACCGCCAACAAAATGAATGCATGAATTGAAATCACTACTCGTTCTAGTATTTATTTAAGGTAATAAAGATAATAAATTAATGTAAAATAAACATAAAAATGTTATTTTCAAAATTTCAAATTATTATTCACACGTTTAAGGAATTAACATCTTTACAAAACATATAAAAAATCCACAAAGCGGGATTCGCATTCGCGCCTCTTTGACACTGTCGAAGCGCTCTGGCCGCTAAGCCATGACTACATTCATTGAAATTCTCATATGTTTATTTGTTGTTATGTTTGGATAGTTTCCAGGAGACGCATTGGAAAACTCCAATCTCGCTGCATTGAGATTTTTATGTTTTCTAAAAACGTGGAAGCTGTCGTAGCTCTATGGGAGCGTATGACTGTAAACGAAATGGTTGTGAATCCGATTTCCACTCATCAAAATATTTATTAATTATTTTCATTTCACCACTCTGGTATCCAAGCGTGGCGTCGAGCTCAGCAACTTAACAAGAAATGTGTCGATTTCGGGCGGAAAGCGGAAAACAGAGTGTATTGACACTGGATTCTCTCTGACTATGCTACGCTATTCGGGAAGAAGCATGAAACTATGTATGACTATTTATAGCTACGACTATATATGTTAACTTTCAATATAAACTGTTCACTTTTCAAGCTTTCTCACAGTAATTAATTAGTAATGGTGGTAGTTAAGCGCAGGCGTCCATACGTCAACCAGACAGCAAGTTAATGTCGCTATATGTCACAACCGTGCTCCCAACGCCACTACGCTAGTCATATTAGAATAACCGTCACTCATGTGATGCAAGATGGACAACGTTTAAGTGAATTGCTTTTGAAAATTAATTGTTTTATCTGGAAGCTATAGTACATAATATATGGATTGAACGATTAATGTTCTCTTTTTATACTTTCGCAAGTCCTTTTCTAAGTAAGCTACTTACTAATAGGACAAACCAAATAGAAACTTTGCATGTTTACTTCATTCACTGTTACTAAGTATTCAACACAACAAATTGTAAGAACCTAAGTAAACAAAAAAGTAACCACTTTGTGTTAACAGCCTAAAATTTCTCTGTTACCCTTGCACTATTTCCCTTCATGAGGTAACTAAACAAAGAGCAAATAGTTGATTTTAAATTGTTTTTGTGTTAAGGTTCAACTTAAAATATGTTTTAATTATTAAGTAGTTCACTTAACCTTTTGAACTATAATTATAATGAAAACATTTTGCGAAAACATTAACATGAAAACAAAACATTATGATCTGAACCCCGTGAGATCGAACGCCTTTTAAAAGGATATTATAATACAAGTGGACATCCTCCAAATGCTCCAACCGCTCTGCATATTGTTTTTCACGCCTCCAGATGCGTGCGTATTAAAAACTCGCTACAATTATATTTTTATTCATCAACTCAAAATTTAATTAATCTTAGAAACCGTTGACCGGGGTTGTAACGTTAAGCAGTTGATTTAAGGTCTTTTTATATTAATGATTATTAATTTGTAAATGTAAAAGTTGCCTACTACATTATTTTTTTACGCTTCTTATCCTGAATGTCATTGAGCTCGATAGTAACGCTCACACAATGCTTATTTTTTAAGCTAAATAAGAAATTTACATATGCTTCATGAGAGTTAGTCATTGAAGCCAAATGTAAATTTATTTTGAGAAAAATAAATTCTTTAACAGTTAATTGTTCAGCGCGTGTTTTGTAATAAATATATGTTTTTTTTTTTTCATTTTGAAGTACGTACAAAAAGTATCACGCGCGCAACATAGTAAACCAATTCATATTTAACATCTTGATTCAGGAGGGCAGTACCGCGGTTAATCATATTCAAGTGCCTATATAATATAGGAAAAAAAAAACACTTAAAACTTATTTAAAGATCTCATATAAAATGGCTTGATGGAAACATATTTTTTTACGATTATATTTGGAATTACTCTCTTTCCTTTTTTTACTCTTATATTATATACATAGTAAAAAAAGAAAAGAGACACATAGGATATAGTTACGTAATATGCACTTCGTTTTCTCTACTACGACAAGTTTCATTAAATGATATAGTCTGAATATTAATAACAAACACAGTAGCAATATCTACGTATTTAAATTAATGCAATAGAATTAACATATAAATAATGTATACAAAGTTATATACGAAAACAGGGTATCTCTGCGGGCATAATTCAAATTTAAGCGAAACGGCGAGGATATCGTTCACAAACTTGTTAATATGCTCGAACTGTCGCCGTTACCGAAGTCCTGAGTTCATTACATTTTCGTAGCGCTTACTTACAATGTAAAATTAGGGGATTTGCTCTTTTATCAAATGGCTAAACGAACCTTGACAAGCAAATGTAAGTAATTAAAGTTTTATTGCAAACTGTTTACAAAACAGTTCATGCTTATTGTAACTTTTTATATTGTATTTACGACCTAAGCTGCATGCTAGGGATTAGGGATTTTTCCAATTTCCACCCGAAACTGAGACTGCGTATTGAATAACAGAATTCGAACAATTTTCATAACATGTAGAGTTAGCCTATAATTGAGACATACTATGTAACAATGCATGTATAAATTTTATATACTCCAATGTATTCGTAGTATGTAACGTTGGCTCCCTAATAAATAAAATAAAATATAAATACATTTGTGTATCTCGAAAAAGGTGTATAATGTAATAGTATTAAAATAGTGAATTTAACCGGCTTAGAGCTGGCATAATATTAAAAAAAGATTATAAGAATAATACGTATTCATTTCATTTTTACATTATGTCAATTTGTGACATTTTTAACAATATTTATTATACATTACTATATTAAAATAAATATTTTTACTATTTATCAAATTATTATTAGAAATGGAAAAGAAACAAGTGACCTATTGCACAGACTTGGAAAAGTCTGTAATCACTAGTAACTTTGAGCGACGAGGCTGGGTTCAAGTAGGGCCTGAAGAAGAATGGAACTTTTACTGGTCTTTTACACAAAACTGTCGCAGTTTATTCAGTATAGACAGCGGGTATAGAATGACTGACAACCAAATAATTAACCACTTCCCAAACCACTATGAGCTGTCTCGTAAGGACTTACTCGTTAAAAATATTAAACGATATCGTAAGGAGCTAGAACGAGAAGGTAATCCTTTGGCTGAAAAATCTGAATTGACTTTACCTAATGGACAAACTGTTATGAGGTACACACATCTCGATTGGATCCCAGTTACTTATGTGTTGCCCGCCGATTACAATATGTTTGTTGAAGAATATCGAAAATCACCCCAAAGTACTTGGATCATGAAGCCCTGTGGAAAATCACAAGGGGCCGGTATCTTCTTAATAAATAAGCTTTCAAAACTTAAGAAGTGGTCCCGCGAAGTGAAAGCTCCATTACACCCGCAACTCGGAAGTAAGGAAAGTTATGTGATATCGCGATATATTGACAATCCCCTTTTGATTGGGGGTAAGAAATTTGATCTGAGACTATATGTTTTGGTGACTTCATTCCGACCCCTCAAAGCTTACTTATTTCGACACGGGTTCTGTAGATTTTGTACCGTGAAATATGATACTAGCGTGACAGAGTTGGATAATATGTACGTTCACTTGACAAATGTTAGCGTACAAAAGCACGGCGGTGACTATAATAGCTTACATGGTGGCAAAATGAGTATTCAAAATTTTCGGCTATATTTAGAAGGTACGCGCGGGCGTTCAGTGACTGATAAATTATTCGCTGACATGCAATGGCTGATAGTCCACTCTTTAAAAGCTGTTGCGCCCGTAATGGCCAACGACCGCCATTGTTTTGAATGTTACGGATATGACATTATTATAGATAATCAACTAAAGCCGTGGCTCGTTGAAGTGAACGCCTCCCCTTCTTTGCAATCCACGACGCATAATGACAGGATATTAAAATATAAATTGATCGACAATATAATTTCTGTTGTGGTGCCGCCAGACGGTATTCCCGACGCTAGATGGAATAAAACTCCAAGCGACGAAGCTTTAGGTGACTTCGACGTACTGATTGATGAGGAGCTAATGGAGAGGGAAGACGCAACTTCACGCTATAATAAAAATCGGCTTAGAACAGGAATTTATTAGGCTACTTTTATTATAACAGTCTACTTTTTTATGTTTGTGTTGCAGAAAATGAAATATAATTAAAAATATCACAGAGCAATCGTAAAGTTCGTCACTAATTCTTCATAAAAAAAATAAAACAGTAACCATACGTCAACAGCGTTTTTACTTTAGTTTACTTGTAATATAAAACATATCAGAAATTTTATGATAAGACAACTTTCACGAGCCATTGATTTTAAGTCACGCTATGAGCTTGTCGATATTTCGAAATGATTGGTCCTCTATTATATACGCGATCGAGCGAATAAAATACTCCATTAACATATACAAGTATATAAAAAATAGTCAGCCCTTAATCGTAGACATAATTTTATATCGTGCATATAGTTTTCTAACACCTACTTTTATTTTAAGGTGCTCTATTGACCTTAACAGATGAAAAACATCTTTAGAAAACGTTTATATAAAAATTTGAAGCAGCAGCAGAATCGAGCCACGCCGTTTTGGAAAAAACCGTTTTACCCAATCGTCAAGTATTCGTATGCTAGTTATTTTTATATTGTGTAGTAGTAAATTATGTCACTTTACTTAGTAATAAACTTAATGTTTTAATCAAAAGTGAGGGACTTGAGCGGAAAAACTTCGTTATAAATACTTCTGATCTTATTATTCTTGCAAACAGATTTAAAGATGCAAGCATTGTTTTCACTAAATTAGAAAGTCTCACGTGAATTATATAAATTGAAGACATTACGTGTTGAGTAACAGAATTAAAATGTAATCGTTCCTCCGAGCGGGCGTTGAACCCGAACCCCGAAATGCGAGACATTGTGGCGTGACGTGGCGGATCTTAACGCCGCGCCTTGTCTTAGGTAACGGAATGGAGAAATGAGCATAATATATTGTCATTCGCCAAGTGGGAATCGCATCCACAACAACTATTTTATTTATACTCAGTTTATTTATACTTTAATTCTAGTAAGTACATATTGTACATGTAATATGTACAGTGAAAGTTTTATCGAAACATGCCAAGACCATTAGCACAGAATATTAAGCAATATGCAGATTCGCTATTTGCAATGCAATCACATGAAACATCGCTACTTCCAATCTATATTAACTTTTCGAATGAATCGCTAGTGCTGTGCCAAGTTAGCCACTCAGCGCCTATTAAACCCACAAGTAACTCCAACAGGCTATGAAATCAAAAAAAACTTATTTATCTTTATTTATTTGGTACGTATTTTTTTTTATAAAACAAAATTAGTTTAAATATATTTGTTTTACGTAGTGAATTTGAACCTTGTAACCATTACATATATGTACATATATAGCCCAATAGCCACTACGGTATGATGCCCTTTTTCTTTGTTTTTAATTAGAGGATGTACAATCACAAGGTAATTCAAGCTATTAGACAGACAAGGTGATAAGACAGGAAGACAGATGCATTAAGTATTTGAGACAAAAATTCCAAAAATAACCAGAGTAAATGATTGTCAAGATTTTGTATGTAACTCAAAAAAAAATCGAATATAAATAGCCCATTTATGAGTTAAAATAAAATAACATAAAATCTAAACATTTAATTTGTTTAATTATTCATAGATATACAATATGATAAATATTTAAAAATAACTTTCTATGAGAGACAAAAAAAAGATAATTAAGTAGCAAAAATGGACAACATTCAACTAAGAACAGATAATATCACATCATTTCTGGAATTTTCACAAGGTTATCTTTTAAATCCTTTTCCTATAACTTTTGGAAGTTTATATGACATATAAAAGTATCCCTATACAAATACTTGAAGAGAATATTACCTTACAAGGAAACTAAGATTGATAATTCAAAATCCAGTTCGAAGAAAGCAAATAATAATATAGCGTAGCAAGAAAATGATGCTTTAACAACTTGTAAAGAGCTCGATAAGTCTAAAACTCTATAAATATTACGCTAACAGTTTATAATACCCTTGTTTGTTTTCATGTTGAAACCTTAAGAAAATAAATTCGGAAGAAGCTAAACTTCATAAAATATTTACTTTATATAACTACTTATATTTTACAAGCTGTTTTTTTTTCTCGCATGGCAGAGTATGCAGAGAGAAGTTAGTGTTCACTACAGTTCGTTCTCAATTGTCATGCTTAATCAAGACATTATGTTTAATGGCGCTTAACACCACGTTAACACCATTTGCCTTACCAGAGCAGAAAAATGAAAATTATTTAAATATTACCATCTCCCAAGTGTGAGCCAGTAACCAAACGACCGACCGACGACGACGACGACTAACCAACGCTATCAACACCATTGCTCCACGTCAAATAACGGGAATATAGAAACCAAAAGTTTTAATAAAGAAAGTTTGAACAAAAACACCGTTGTTATAAGGGTTACTTGTATTAAATAGATTTTTAAGTCACGACTGTCTGTGCCTTTTTAATTGTATCAATAAATTTTATAAACAAGATTTAAAAGCTACAAGAAATGGTGTAAATAAGATTTAAAGAGTGTTTGTTTTAAAAATCCGTAGAACACAATCCGAATTTCATTAAGCTCCAAGTTGATTTGCAGCGAAAAATTTAAAATCCTTTTCCACTGTATTACCTTTACTTTATTAAATATTTTTTTTAAGCTTAGTAAAAAAATCACGCTATTTTGTATAGTAATATTGCATATGGCGGGATATGCAAATTATAAGGCGAAGCACAGGATAGGTTTTATCTTATCATAATAACGAAAGACCTACTAAGAAGGAATCTTCCGTTCTAATATACTAATTTGCCTATATGGCGGAAAACCACTAAAAGGTAGAATACCTAAATATTTTAAATATCACCAAAAAATATATTACTAAGTAAATGAAATCCACTTAATGCGGAGTACATAAGCAGCTTCATGCATATTGTTAGCATTTAAAGTATTGTACATATACTTAAGAAATTGGACCAGTCATAGAAAATATTAAGTTTTCAATGAAAATAACTAGACTATCAAAGGAATGAAAATCAATTACCATCATCATTACTAATGCTTCACACGTTATTCCATTACATTCATTTAATTATCGTTTGTATCGCTGATATTCCGATTTCATATTGAAATTTAACGCACCGGTGATTTTATTCGCTTCAGTGTCGATTGTATGAATAAATTAGCTAAATTCTATTATTACACGTGTCTAATGCATTATATTTTTGTGATTGACTGGCATTGGACTGGACTGAAATTGATAGTGATGTGTAAGTTTGATTATTATGTCTACGAAAGAGATTTTCTTTATTTTAGCTTCTCGCTTTTGCTTTAGGTGGAGAGAATCTAGTGTAAAAACACTCATTTCTTAAGAAAAGAGTGTTTTTACACCTGGATCCAAATGAATAAGGTTTCCATCTGAATCCGAAACGTTGCGCGTTCAGCGGAGGAACTCAACGTTGCGCTTAGTCACCATTGGCCAACACCACACCGAGAAGTGTTTAGCTTCACTAAAATAACACAAACAAAGTGTGCATAATGTTAAAACAGACTTTGCTGTTTACATAAATATAAAAACTGTATGAAGGTACCTCGTCATTCTGAGAAATGTGTTTTATTTGTCACTCACATAAGGGTTAATTTTATCACCAAAGTGGAGAAAATAAAATTAATATACTGTCGGATGCTGTCACACGGCATCACGATGCCCCATTTTAAAATTTTGCACTAACCATTTTAACTTAAACTCCACTTCAAACTAAACATTTTAACTTAAAGAAATTTTGAGAGAAACAAGTGTCAAGGCACTCTGTTCACCACTTTTCTCCGAAATCGAGACAGTAGTACTGTTTTACGGAAAACGCTTACATATTACGTACATGCAACTGAAACACAAAACAATAGCTGCAGATAATGTCTCAGTCACAACGAACATATCTACGTTACGCATATCTATGCGTATCTGTAATGCCCTGCATCTTTTCACGGTACCCTCGTCAAGATGACAATTACAACCGGAGCTTATGCTATATGTTATTTTTAATGTGGTTTTATGTAGCTTTTAATACGAGGCAAGTAATTAACTTGATTATAATACAAAAATGGCGTCAGCGTACTTTTTCCGAACAGGGGTCAGAAAGTGACAAAAAAATCTTCTCCATTTGAGATTGAGACATTGCGTGTTAAGCAGCAGAAATTAACAACGCTATGTCTAAGGTACCAGAGCGGAGAAATGAAAATAATATATATTCATTCCTCGTGTAGGAATCAAACCCACAGTCATCGTTTGTATGACACAACTCCATCTGTCTTCCCTTCATTGAATGTTTAAATACATTCCCGCGAAAAATACTTAAATAGAAAAAATGTAAGGAAAAAGAAAACCAGTGACCATTTACGCTTTGGCTACAATCAGTTTATCAGATATTGGACACATCACATGCGGTTCTCCTTTCCGTTTATTTCATCCTATTTTCTTTTATACACGAATTGAATCAATCTGCGTAGATTGAAATTTCACAAACTTGGTTTGCGGAAATGATTTGCAGCTTAGGAGGATAACAAGAAAAACAATGCACATACCGTGAGTATAGGTTGCTTACAGTTTTTTTTTATTGTTTTCAAAAAAATAAAGTAAAGTTTAGTAAGGTTAAAGTTTTAAAATGTCGTCGTGGACGCAAAAAGACTGCGATTGAAATAAAGTTATTTATTTAATTATATAGTAGAGCAGTAAAGCTATTTGTTTTAAAATTATTTTCGTTACACCGATAATCTTGTTAACTTGAATAATACGTGCATATTTATTTTACCTGTATGTTTATTTTATTTTTATAATCTCGATGCGCAGCGTTGAGTTCTGCCACTGAACATACAATGTCCTAATTTTGGGCTCAAAGTAGAGAATGGAATGTCTTGATACTACGTTACTTTGTGACGGGCAGAAGTTCACTCGGCAAAACTATAGAGATCTTATTACACTATTTCTTACCAGAACGTGCTACCGATTACTTATATTTAAAATATATATTCTCACATTGCGGCATCAGAACCTATAATAATATATATTTATTAATAACATATATTTATTAATAACATATATAATATTAAGAAAATGCAGGTTGGTTGAATACATCATGATATTCAGTATGCCAACAACAATCAATATCCGTAACTTTATTCATTATTCAATGTTAACTATGTATCTCAAGTTCTCTTGTAATCTAAAGCAACAGTAACTCGCAGTTCGAAACATTAAATAGAGTAGGTTTATCAACAAGTTCGCTAGCATTCACAATAAACAAGACTTTATTGGATTAACCTAATATTTATATAATAAACGTAAGTGCGTAAGGTGATATTTAAAAAAAATTATTTTTTTTATAAACAACAAGCGACCGCTGGCGGCTTTGCTTGCGTAACCACATAAGTTTACATACATTCATTCCCTATTTCAATCTTTAAGAGTTAGTTTTCGAAAAGAAGTTGCCATTTTTGACTCTGGTCTTCTACCATTTTTATTTCATTTTTTATTTCATCTGAATTTCAATCAAATCGGGACAATAGCCGTGATAGTGTAACAGACAGATGACAAACGGACTTTCACATTTATAAATTATATTAGTAAGGATACTATTTGATCCCCGCAAGTACGTTTGAGTGAAGTGGCGGAATTTAACGCCGCACTTTTCCTCGACACCAGAGCGAAGAAAATGAAAATATTAAATACTTAATATGGAAATATTTCCATTTTCTTCGCTCCTCCTCCTCCTCCACAATCAGTCGCTTTACAATCACTTATGACTTTATGATTATGATTTACCATTACTTACGGATAAACTTGAGTCTAAAATTACAATAAATTTCGTTAGTTACGTATATATAATAAGAAATTATAATTGTCTTAACAATAATTAAATTGTAAGGCCGTTATTGCCCAGTAGGACAACTTCTCTTAGACGTGATGATTTTGGGTTTGATTTCCAATCATTATCACGTCTTCTCCCTGCTACCTAATATAAGCGCGGCGCTGAGTTCTGCCAGTCAATACAAAACATTTCGATGTCGGGTGATAAGTAGAGCCTTCTCTAGAGTGTCATGACACTAGATTTTCTCTCTAGTCAGAGACAGAATCTAGTGCCAAGGTAGTCGCTGCTTTGCGGGAGAAAGCGAATTAAAAAAAATAAAACTTAAATAGTATACATATGGGGTACGCACTAGAACTTACGTGCATGAGGCCATTATAACTCTATAATCAATTATTTCTAAACCAGTAGTCAGTTCAGTCAATTAAAGCACTATATAATTAGAAGTTAAAGGTCAACTGAATTTTTTTATTAATTATACTAGATAATATTGTCTAAATAATATTATTGAATTCTCTCTGACTACCCCGCAAGGGATACACCGTGAAGCTAAAAAAAATAAAAAAAATATTTTTTATACAATTTTATTTTTTCCTCGCATGGTTCAAAAAGAACTATTAATCCTTAGGAATAATAAATTGCTGTTAAGAAATTAATAAGTTACAATTAATAGTAAATCACATTCACGTTATTCTCGCATAACACGGTAGCCAGAGAGAACCTAGTGTGACAATACTCTGTTACCAGTTAGCGCCCGAAACCAAGACATTCCGTGTTAAGTGGCGAAACACAACGCCACATACCAGATGGAGAATTTAAGATGATATATAATCATTCCCCCTAGTGGCAATCGAACCCACAACCATCGTGTTTACTTTAATGTTATAGTTTTAATTATAGTCTCTTGCTAAATGTGTACAAAATTGTATTAGTTGTGTAAATTATATATAATTAAGTAAGCCTAAGAAAATAAATCAATATCGTAAATAAGAAACTAGAAACTATATAAACATATTAAAAACCATAGTCCAAAATAAAGTTAATTTGTAAAATCTTGCCGATAAAAATTGAACTAATGAAGTTAAACTAGATTAAAACCTAGTGTTAAAATATTTTATTAATAATAAATAAACACATATGCAAATAAATCACCGACAAGAACAAAACATAATAAAATCAGTAATTTTAGAATCAAAAGATATTTCCAATTATATACTTTCTTTCTAAATTTAGTAATAAGGAAAATTCTAAATTAAATATCTTCATCAAGTCCTTTAAACAATAAAAATCTCTAGTTCAACCAAGGGCCAGTGGGCCACTAACGAAAGAATAAAACATTATTTTCTTATACACTTCCATTGGTTTCTCGTGTGATTCCATTGTAATCCATTTTCTGCTTTCCTGTGCAAACATGGAGCACATTTATTATGATAAGTTTCTTCGGGTGCTCATAAATTTACTCGCTCTGTTGAACATTCGCCTAAGATATATAAGGAGAACATCTCGATTAACATAAAATGACACCACCAACTTGAGCAAGGCCGAATTCAACTTGAGTACACACGCATTATAGTTTTGCTAACGTTCAATGCTTTTACGATATCAATATTTGGCGATAATAATTAGACATGTGGCGATTATTAGATATGTGGTGACTCGTAAGCGCTATATTAATTTGTTTTCTGAATATTTCTTGTGCTTTTTCGATTTCAAAATAATTAAAAATATATAAAAAAAACTTGATACAATAAGATTATATGTCTAGACTAGACTGTAATTCTATAAATTATGTGAAGTAACTGGAGGCCGCTGTAGTGCAGTGAGACAACGTTTGTCTGTAAACACGTTGAGGATTACGGTTCGATTCTCAATGAAGCACGAGACTTTATTTAAATAAAGTTTTATTTTTGTACATACTTGAGTTGAGTTTTAATATGCAATATCTCTAACAGAAAGTAGATAACGGAGTTCTCTCTAATTACCCTGCTATATATACATATATATATATATATATATATATATATATATATATATATATATATATATATACATCTGTACATGTTTACACAATTATAAATAAATTTGAGCTGATTTAAACTATATATAGAATTCTATACGGGAGCAATAACATACATTTGGCTGCTAAGTTTATCGCTAGAGTATTACGTAAATGGGTAGAAATAACTATCCGGCGGTCTTGTATTCCATAATGACGCGAGCCGCAGCAAGTCAAGCATACTTAAATATAATTGTACTTGGTTTTAGTAACTAAAAATATTATACCAACGGAGTACTTAAGTTGCATAGTTTTCAGTGCACACTTTGAAGTTCTTTATTTCATTCGGATTATTTTAGGTGTAGCGTCCGACTGTTATCGTGACTGGTTTTGGGTTACAACCCTCTTGGTAGAATGGAGGATCACTATTTGAATTATATTTAAGTTAACTTTATTTATTTACTTTGATAACCTCGATAAAGCGCGGCGTTGAATCATGTATATTATACTCATGTATGTATGTGAAGCACAGAGAGTCTTGACACTAAATTATTTCAGAAAACGCGAGAAAAACGTAAGCTTCTACTTATTTTGCTACCCCACTTAAGTTGAAAAAAAAAACTCTTTCTCTATCAATGTGATATTACATACTATACAAGGAAATATTATCAATTTTGACCCAATAAATATAAGATCGGGCTTACGAACACTAAGATCGACTTTTATAGATACGTTTCAAGTGCTCGTTAGCAGGTATCCTCAATGTAATACATGTATCGATATCAAATCAAAAATATAAGCCGAGGCCTATGAGTGCCATATTACAATTTTTATATTGGAATTGGTTTATTGCAATAGTGTATTAATGACTTGAAGTAAATATATACATAATTACATATTATAAAACTAGAGCAAAAGATGTATAATGTTGTGTATAATTATACTCAATAGAAATAAAAACAAAACTGATAAAGAATGGACCAAAGTACTCGTTGATAATATTTTTTGTCATGATCTTTTTAATTATTAAGAATATGAGCCATCGATACGTATATACTGCATGCAGGTTGGTCCTTCCAATAAACTTTTCTTCAGTTTCACAATTTTTTCCTGCATATCAGAATAGTCAGAGAGAAGCTATTTTCAAGAAACTCCGTCCACTACCCTCCAATCTAGCGTATTGCGCTTTATCACTTTGATCACAAGAGCGGGGTAAAGAAAATAATTAACTTAAATTGTTAAGTTATGATAATTCCTCTGAGTAGGAATCGAACCACCAATAAATCGCAATTAAGGTCTGATACTATTCCACTGCGCCACAATGGATTCCTATAAGATCAGAGGAAAATTTGTACTATAAATGTTCTATAAAAAAATAACTAAGATTTACGTGATTTTAAATGAATTAAGTGAAATTGTTCTATAATCTATAGATTTACATGCTTTGTCCTATCTGAAATAGCACACATGGATTCATGCCAAATCGTATAAAACGTAGATACTGTTATTCTTATTGAAATACTATTTTCAGAAATTGATTAAATTTAGTTTCTGATTGATTTTCCCAACATTATTGTAAAATTTTCTTTATTTTGGGAGTAGAAAGTGGCTAAAACCGGACAACGTCAATACAGATTCAATTAAAACTAACAACCCGTGCCGAGTGTGTTATACCGCAAATAGTTTACAAATTAAAAATTAAAAACTTAATATTTCATTTTCATGCTATTTATATTTTAAATGAGGATTATTTGACTGCTTACAATGATAGCGGGTTTCGATCCGTTTTCACTAAGAGGAATGTTTTATGGTATTCTGTGGTGGAACATTGTTATACGTATTATATTTATCCTAACTTATTATTTTATCTTTGTTTTCCATTCTAGATAAATTAATTACAATTAAAACTCACATAAGCAATGGCTGCTGACCGCATATGGTATGGAAATTCGTAAATTTTATATAGGTATTTCAAATTTATTATCATATAAGTATTTGCGAGACTACATTAGTCTCTTCAGATATAGTTTCTCTTATTGTTAGTTACAGCAGTAGTTTGTAACCACGACATCGTATAAGCCGCTATCTGTGGCACGACTATCTACCATTAGACTGTCACTGTGGTAAGCAGCTATACAATGAATTACTAAGCCAGCGACATTTAAGTTAAGGTGTTTACAACTTAATTACTCCAAGCGTATATGTTCAATTACCCTCAACTCAATAATAATTTTGAAATTAAGTCAAATCAAACGTCGCGCTTTGTCTTAGGTACTAAGAAATTAAATGTTAAATAGGTATCATTTACTCATTCGAGTCGGAATCCAACTTACACCCATTGCGTTTACATTCAGACGCGGTCACACTGCGCCACGTATTATATAAACATGTATTTATTATCTAAAATCAGTACGCATAAAATCTAAAAGAAGTATAATTATTAATGTATGTTTACTCTTCAACCGTATATAACATTTTTTGTACAACATTGTTAACACAAAAAAAATTATTACCAAGAATCTAAAATAAAACTGTACTTGTATAATAATGAATACAAAACGTATGAAAAAGTAAAAGCAGATAGGTTAAACAAATGATCTTTATAAATATTTGAACAACGTATTTATATTTCGTAATAAATTTACAACTTTACAGTTAATTTCTGAGTGTCCCTCAAATGTAAAGGAGGTATGTTGGGATCAGGGATACATCAGAGCCCTTCGTTTACTAACTTGTAACAACGCTTCCGAACACAAATGACTTTCTCAAACATGTATTAAGTTTACACTATAATGTAATCTATGCTTATTAGGAAATTGTTCATCACAGATCAATATCTTTTCTTTATTTGAATGTAAATAATTAATTCCGTCTGACTGTGAACACTATGGTTGTAGGGTTGATTCCTTCTTGGGTCAATGAATATATTATTATTTTCCTTTCTTCGCTCTGATACTTAGACAAAGCGTGAGGTTTTTTACGCCACTTAACATGAAATGTCTCGATTTCAGGCGGGAAATTAAGAACGAAGTGTCTTAACACTACGTTTTTTCTGATAACCCTGCTGTGAGGGAAATCACGTGAAACTGTTTTATTACTAATTAATGTAGGATTTTCTGAGCTAAAAAGGGGCTTTGGATGTTATGTTAATATACATATATCTAAAAATCGACAGTTACATTTAAATAACTACAGTAGTTTAAAATCGTTACGTTCTCACTTGCAATGGCAACAATAAATGCCGTTAACACCAAAATACTACATTTATTAAGGCCATATCGCCGCGCGGAGTCGAGCTGAGTGCTAAAAGTTGTAAATCGCATGAGCTTAGTCTTTACTTCTCTGAACAAAATGGCCTGTGATTTATTTTGTTTAGCGTAAAATTTCTTTAAAAAAATTTAACTATTGCGGTTTTATTTTTTGAATTGAATAACGTTTTTTACGGTTTGGTTTATGGTTTCATACTTTATGTGTTCTATATTCATTGTTGATTGATATCAAATATGTTTATTCTTATTTTGTCAGTGTTTTTTTAATCCTACTAAATTTTAAGAAAATGAAAACAAATATTTTTCGTACCGTTATACATTTTTTTTTCTGCTTTACAGTTTTTTCCGTACAGCAGGATTAGGCAGAGAGCTATTGTGTCCAAACACTCCATCTCCCATTTTCTATCTTAATCCGAGACATTTCATGTTAAACAGCTGAACTCAACGCAACACTTTATCACTATATAGTAAATTTCTTCCCAACTAGGAATCGAACCCGCAACCGAACAGCTTCACAGTAGGTTGCTGTCATATTGCTCCACGATGATAAATTAATTATATCTATATGAATAGTTGTATATATATGAATATATAATTAATTAATTGGTAAAATAATTATTAATTATCATAAACATAATTTATATGTTTAAATGCAAGTTAATTTTTAATAGTACAGTACAAGTGTTGTAAATAACACTTTTTAAGATAAGCTTTATAGCATTGATTATATAAATATTAACATCACTTAATGTTGAATATTTATTAAAATACTTTCTTATTAAAATCATTTATTATGTTAAAATAATTAGTTCTCTATTATTTTTCTAAACTGTCTAATGTAACACGTAAAGAAATCGACATAGTCTTTTCTTTTTTTTTTTGTTTTTTTTAGCTTCACGCTGTATCCCGCACACAGCAGGGTAGGCAGAGGGAACCCAGTGTTAAGACACTCCGTTCCCCACTTTCCGCCGAATTCGGAGGCTTGCGTGTTAAGTGGCGAAACTTAACGCCGCGCTTTACCTCGACACCAGAGCGAAGAAGATGGAAATATAATTTTCACTCCTCGAGTGGGAATCGAACCCACAACCAGTCGTTTACAGTCACACGCTTGTGACACTGGGCCACGACTGCCCACTAAAATGAAATATTCATATGAACTATCATTTTATTTGTTTTGGTTTCGATACCTCTTCCGTTTTTGGGTATTTATTTTATCTTTTTAATTATCATTAGTAAACAACTAACTTTACTAACTCTTAAATAACAGACAAATATCAAAATCGGCTTAAAACTAAACATCAATAATTCTTATCATAATCTGTGCATCTATAATTATAAAACATTCACAATGAACGCGGACGCGAAAAAAGTAGCCGCTAATTTATATGGCAGAGTGACAGCTCCAGTGGAACGTTTTCGCGTTAATTTCTGTACGGACATGGAAAAGTCCGTCCTGATGAGCAATTTTGAAAGGCGTGGCTGGCATCAAGTTGGGCCCGACGATGAATGGAATTTTTATTGGGCGTCCACTCAAACATGTCGAAACTTATTTAGCGTGGAAAGCGGTTACCGAATGAACGATAATCAAATGATTAATCATTTCCCTAATCATTATGAGTTATCTAGAAAAGATCTTCTGGTAAAAAATATAAAACGCTATCGTAAGGAATTGGAAAGAGAGGGAAGCTCCTTGGCCGAAAAAGCCGAAGTCGTTTTACAAGGAGGGCAAGTTGTTACACGCTACGTTCATCTCGATTTTATCCCAGTGACATTTGTTCTCCCAGCGGACTACAACATGTTCGTCGAGGAATATCGCAAATCACCACAGAGTACATGGATTATGAAACCTTGCGGAAAATCCCAAGGCACGGGGATCTTTCTAATAAATAAACTATCAAAGCTGAAAAAATGGTCGAGAGAAGCTAAGGCGCCCTTTCATCCGCAACTCAGTAAAGAAAGCTATGTTATTTCTCGATATATAGACAACCCATTGCTCATAGGTGGTAAAAAATTCGATTTGAGACTATATGTATTGGTGACTTCTTTCAGACCATTAAAGGCCTATTTGTTTCAACTTGGATTTTGTAGATTTTGTACTGTCAAATATGACACTAGTGTAACCGAGCTGGATAATATGTATGTACATTTAACAAATGTTAGTGTACAAAAACACGGCGGTGATTATAATAGTATACATGGAGGAAAAATGAGCGTGCAGAATTTGCGATTATTCTTAGAAGGCACCAGAGGTCGTGCTGTTACAGAGAAACTGTTTGCTTCTATCCAGTGGTTGATTGTTCATTCTCTTAAAGCTGTCTCATCTGTTATGGCCAATGATAGACATTGCTTCGAATGTTACGGATACGATATAATTATAGATAATCAATTAAAGCCCTGGTTGGTAGAAGTAAATGCATCACCATCGCTAACTTCAACAACTGTAAGTGATAGAATAATGAAGTATAAATTAATAGATAACATTATATCAGGTTATCCCACCGGAAGGAATGCCGGACGTGCGTTGGAATAAAGTACCTAGTCACGAAGCACTTGGCAATTTTGATTTACTCATAGACGAAGAATTAATGGAAAAAGAAGATTCTGCTAGTGTTACTGGGAGGTCAAACAAGAATAATAAGAAGTAGATAATGTTCTATAGTACAAATAAATTTGTAAGTATATAAAGTGTAAATTATTTCATTTATCTTTATTAATATTATAAAAAACAACTCGTTAAAATATTTAAATTAATAAAATTGATTAAAAAGTTGTTTTCCGGTATAGTCAAGTCAGAATAATTTTAATGTCAATACCAAGTTTCCATCTTCCGGCCGAATTAGAGACATTATGTGTTGAGATAAGAAACTCAACGCCACGCTCGTTCAATGCAATCGAGAATTGAAAAAAAAAAAATATATGTTCATTCCCATGAGGGGGATTGCCCCGCAACCAATGGCGGCTACTGTAAAACGTTATCTCACTGCACCACAGTGGCCTCAAATCAAATGTTTAAAAAGTCAACACTATAAGAGACTAGAATAGCACAGTAATTTTTTGATATTAACTTTTATTTAAATAGATTAATATACGAGAGGTCTCTAAAATATCGAAGAAAAATATTGTAATAGAGATGAACTAATATTGGATGAATAGTGCTTTTATAAGAATAAAAGTACCTACTAGTCATCTAATTTTATTTTTTATATTCCTATAGGAACAGCTACAGCTCTTATGATTTTCTCATAATTAAACCTATAAATTGTAAAGTTAGACAATACGCCGGTTTGTTTGTTTGAGCTAAGCAATTTCATTGTTTTCTTAAGAGAATGTTGGAAAGTTCTGCGAGTATGGTTCAAATTTGATCGGAGATTAACGGTAAAACCGAGGAGCAATTTTAACGAAATAGCAAACTTATCGGAACATTACCATGTTGTGAGAACGCTTTGCGAGGATTTTAAAGAACGTTTTAAGAATCTAATTCAGAGTTAACAACTTAAATTGAATACTCTTCTTTTAGGCATTAAATAATGTACAAACTTATATAGTGGCGGATACACAAGATTACGAGTAGAACCCGCGTTTCTTGGAAACTGTCCAAGTGCTCAGACCGCTAAGCTGTATGTCCTGAATCCTGTTGTTTCTTTGAAATTCTTGTAACTGAATATAAATATTTTAAAGAAATCAGGAGGAAAGAATAAAAGTTTACACAAATGTTTAGTTTCCACAAATGTTTAGTTTCCACAAATGTAATTTATATTTCTATACTAATTGCACTTTATAAATAACTTGTTAAATAAATATAATATGCATTTGTCGTTATATTTTAAAATCTCCATCGTCAGTTTCATTAAATAATACGCTAAAATAATTGAAATGTGGCAAACCGTTCTTGTTTGAAGTAAGATTGTTTTCATTCAGTGCGCATTTCAAGTGCAACCTCTACATTTATAAAAGCCTTCTAACCAAACAAACGTTGAGTATGCCGTAGTTTGCTTTCTACTTAGTATAATGAAATGCATTAAAGTACGTGTTTAAACTAGGATAATATCAGAAAGAGTGTTTGAGGAAAATGTATGTATAATCTGTAGAACTTAGATGAAAGTGTTTGTACTGAGGATTTCATATCTGTGTGTATTTTTTAAATATTTTGTATGTCGAATTTCATATTATATGAGTAGTAATGATACAAGGCATACTTCACAACTTTATTTGCGTGGACTATGACACGTAAAACCCCTTAGAAATCAAGAATTGATTTTGGAGTGCTTTTCACGAAAGTATAAATTTCAGGTTTCTGTGCCCCTTTTTTACCAACTTTCAGCTCGTTAAGCCATTTTTGTTATATTTGGTTTCTTAGTCATACAGTTACACAAGAGACCTACTTATACATGTAGATTTTTAAAGACTGTGTCTAGACACTAGATTCTCCACTCCTAGCCTAGCAGGCTAAGAAGCTAACAGCAGGAAAAGGTTATAAATTGTTACAACTACGTAAATGTTATTTATAAAAAAACGTTCTAATATAAGCGTAATAAATATTATTTAAAGTTTGAAAGTGTACTAAATATTATTTAAAATTAAAAAAAAAACAAGTACAGTATTAAATTTGAGGAAAGTAATGAAACTTGAGGTTTTAATTATAAAAATCCAAATTAAGTATCTTGTTCCCTTTAAATAAACCTCTTACGCAAAGCTTAGGTAAAGAGCGTTTTTCCTCAACAATGTAGACTGAGTGAAGTACCCTCATTTTTGAAAATAAAGCGAATATATTATACTATATAACTCCTTTAAATATTTCTTTCATACATTTGCACTACACATTTTTAGTCCTTTTCTAGGTACCAGAGCAGAGAAATGAAAATAATTTAAATGTAATCGTTTCCTCGAGTGGGAACCGAATCTACGACTGATTGTATTAACAGTGAGACATTATCCCATTGCACCACGACAGCCTCATATTATTATTATAATCACTAATAATATATCTACAGTGTATAGAGTAAAATCCCTTCAGTTTAAGTTAATCAGCACTTATTGAATATTTAATCAACGATAAAAGGTTGTGAACAGCTTGTATAAATCACATCAATTTGTTACCTAGCTAGCATAAACATATTTTAAATATTAGAAATAGTTATACTTCATCTTTATAATGCAGATGGGAGATATACATATAAGAAAATATGTTTTGTGGGCATTCATCAACGTAATAGAAATGCAAAAAAACGATTTCTAACTTTCGTTTATTTTGTTGTTTTGTCTGTAAATCTGTATGTCTGTATGCGTTTGTGCAAGCTAATCTCTTCTGAGATTTTCTCTGAGAGAATAAATGCAATTTTAACATTGTATTTTGATAAACTTCACTTACAAAGTGAAGTTACAAAAATTTAAAGTACATTGCGGGCGATTTAAACAATTAAATAATTAGTTATACTTATATGTAGTCACAGGTGAAGCCACGAGCGGTTTGCTTGTACTTAATATAGTGTAATAATATATGTTAATAATCTTAAATCTGTTTAAACTACCTATTCAATTGTTATATCTTAAGTTGGGTTCAATAGTAATTGATCCGGTTATTTATAAAATACATTTGGAAGCTTTGAAACTTGTACGTAACATAGATTTTACGTAAATAGACATGAACAGCAAAATGTTAATAATTAAATCATTCCAGATCATATACTTTGTTTGGCAAAATTTGCAAAAATACATAAAAATAAGAAGGTAATAACAGTAAGGATATCAGTTTTCTAATCACGTACCCACGAAACGCGCTTATTCGCTTAGTCCATTACGGAAAAAGATTTCCTACAGTCGACCACGAGGCTAAAATTTATCATATTGTTCGCTGCTGCAGTAATAAAGTCTAAGAATAAAATGATTCAATTTTTTATTTCAATACTGGTTGTTTTGCAAATTTTTTTGTAATGTATATACTTACTTAAAAATAAGCGTTACGCATTTTTCACCTTTTGAAACTAGTATCGAGACACTCCGCCCAATACTTTCTGCCCACAATTGGTACATTGCGTGTTGCGGCAGAGGCAGAACTCAACGCCACGCTTTATAAAACAAAGTCGTCACATAGTGTGACAACGTCTGGTTGTAAACACTAAGGTTAAGGATTCGATCCTCGAAGAAATGATTTAGTTTATCTTCAGTTCTCCGCTCAGGTAAAACACAACGAAACGCTGGGTTCCACCACTCAACATATAATATTTTAAATTCGGGCGGAAAGTGGAGAATGGAGTGTCTTAATATCATATTGAAATAAAGTAGTAATAGTAGATAAAAATAGCATGTAGACACGTAAAAGGTAAAATAGAAATCAATTACATACAACGTCAATTTACATAGATATATTGTAATGTCAGTTCTCGTATAGCTGCCGTGTTGTGTGACGTGAGACTGATATACGCTTTCAACTAACCTGATGCTATATGCGAAATCTAAATAGCTACTTACATATAGATAAAAAAATATCGTTTTATATAGGACAAATATTATATAATTTTAAATAGCAATTTCTTTAATTAATATATTTTACGATTATATATTAGATACATTTTTTTAATAAATGTGTATTTTATACACGGTATATATATACCAAAATAATATTTCTTACAATTCTTGTCTTTCCGTCTGTCTGTTTATTCCGTCGTGTCGCTAACGGCTGGACTGATTTTGACGAAGCTTTCATTGTCAGATATTTGATCTAGGAAAGAGCAATATAGGCCGATTTGATTTTAGAGTTAAAACTATTTTCTTCAATTCCACGTAAATTAAATCTTGTGCAAAAGCTAGTATGTATATCGGTAAATTTGTCTCATAAGTTTATAATAAAAAGACTTGTTTTTCAGTTTCCTACAAATACAGAACAGTGTGAAACGTCCCTAAAAGTTGAGAAAAATACAATATATGTATGTATATAAAATAAAGTGAATATTAGCTTATCTAGGTGCAGTGTAACGACGATGGAATCGCAATGTATAAAAGTGCAATCCCCATATTTTCCCACTCTAGTATCTAAGATAAAACGCGGCGTTAAATTCCACCATTTATAATACGTGTCACTATTTCAGAGGGAAGGTGGATAACGGAGTGTCTCAGCACTACTATTGTTCTGACTACTCTGCGTTAAAAGCGTAAAGCTACGTTTTTGTAAGCAAATATTAGTTGATTACATATAAATCCATGGCATCTTTGAATAATTAAAACAGATGAATGCTCTAATTTAAAAAGACTAACTAGCGCTTGAAACTAAGCTTCGACGCTTAAGAGACAGAAAATATTTTTTAAAACGAAAGAGCTTAAAAGACAACGAAGCTGCATTTTCTACACTTTTGCAACGAAAATGCACGGGAATATTACTCGGCAAGCATTTTAGATTTTAACCATTTATTAAAATTGGCTTATTTCATGGCTGTGGCCAGTCGTGGCCCAGTGGCACAAGAGTGTGACTGTAAACGACTGGTTGTGGGTTCGATTCCCACTCGAGGAGTGGAAATTATATTTCCATTTTCTTCGCTCTGGTGTCGAGGTAAAGCGCGGCGTTAAGTTCCGCCACTTAACACGCAAGCCTCCGAATTCGGCGGAAAGTGGGGAACGGAGTGTCTTAACACTAGGTTCCCTCTGCCTACCCTGCTGTGTGCGGGATATAGCGTGAAGCTATTTATTTATTTTATTTATTTCATATGCGAGTGTTTTAGATGGTAAGGTTAAAAATGAAATTGATTTCATATGTGGCTATTTGGCTAATATATTTAAAAAAAATAATTGTCTAATGAAAATTATTATATGTACTGTTATTGGAACTATGGTTTTGACGTTCAGCTAAGTTTATAAAGGCCTGTTTAACTAACTAGGTTATTAACCTATAACTATTTTTATTCCTAAAACAAATTGTAGCCAAACCAAATACAGACATTTATATTGTTAAAACATTTCTATTATTTTAATCAAAACAGTACTTCATTCTCTCATATTCACAGTTTACCTCAAATGCAATTTCACGCTTTGCCCCGAATAGCAGTCAGAGAGAATCTAATACTCAAAACACCCCGTTCTTTACTTTGCTTCCGAAATCGAGACATTTAGTGTTGAGTGGCGCAAGTCAACCTCGCTCTGTCTTACCTCTAATGCTATTTGATTCACAGTTTTAAATATTTTTCATAATTACCAAAATTATCCATATTAAAATGAAAAAGAAATAAGTTAAACCGAGTACTATTACAACTTAAATACTAAATCGTTCATTTAAAAAACTTTAATATTTATGAGTTCACGACTCATGTAATATCACTGAAATCTGGAGTATTAAAAAATCTGCATACAAAATTGCAGGTTAATCCTTTAAGCGATTGCAGCAAAGCGCGGTAACGAAGGATACTTTTGCTGAGGTTTCTTTAAAAAAAAATAATATCGTATAAACGTAGACTCGTTAGCTTGCTTTCGTTATTACATATTTCAAGTTTGAATTTTAACAAGGTAGAAAATATAGGAGTTATTGCAACATTTAAAATTATATTAAATTGGAGCCGTCGTACCGCAAGTGAGAGGTGGCTGACGAGTGTGGCTTGTATATTCTGTCTATACATATATGTTTACCTTATAACTTTTATTTCTTGCGTGATAAACATTTAGATTATAAATATTTTCATTGATAGAAAATGCAGTGGTAAAATACTTTATCCTAGTCTCTTAATATGTATGTATAGTTAGGCGGGGTATTAAAAACTATTTCACCAAAGCAATATAATACTATATTTCGTTGCTAAGGCAACGTGTACTTTAACTAAAAAGTTGCGTATGAAATAGACTTGGGTCTGATGCATGAATATCGAAATTTGTTATATTTATATTTATGCCCCTATAGTATTTCTTGCTATAAAAACATATATTCTTGCTAAATAGACCTACATATATTTTATCATTATTTCTTTTTCGGAATAGAAAATGATTTAAATATTAAATACCTCCCCATCGTCGCGAAGTGACACAGCGTTTGCGTAAGCGTGATTGCTTCCGGGATCGACTCCCACTCGGTGGGATGTTCATAATTTAATTATTCATTGTCACAAAATTATTATATAATTTTCATTTTTCCTCTATGGTAAGAAGACAAAACGTGGCATTGAGATCCATCACTTAACTTGGTCTCGATTTCGAGTGAGAACGGAGTGACTCGACACTAGGTTCTCTCTGACTACCTTGCAATATGGTAAAAAACCTTTAAATATTGAAAATTGTGATAAAAATAATGTCAATTTATTTTAGCTACCTTCTCCGTTGTAATTCTTCTTATTTTCACGACCAAAAATATTTTCATCTGGCACATAAATGCGATTTACGTTTGTTTCCTTTTTAGGTATTTCGTGATGTTTCAGATATTTGTTTATTAAATTTGTATATGGCACACAAATACATTATAATATTACTGCAATAAAGCATTATTGTGCAATTCAGGTATTTCATATTGCATACGATGTCTGTGGCTTTCAATCTCCGTCGAGGAATTGTTTAGACTAAAACAATATTATTGCGATCTCGTTAAACAAAACGCGAATGCAAAACCAAAAGAAAGATTACGTATACTAAGTTAAATTTAAATCAATATATTGTATATGATAATTTAAGTTTCTCCGGTTTGGTACTTAAGACAAAGCGCGTCTTTGACTTCCATTATTTAATATGCAATACCTCATTTTCGAGCGAAAAGGAAAGAACGGAGCGTCTTGACACTAGGTCCTCTCTGGCAGGGTGGTCCCTGCAAAGGGGGAAAAATGTGAAACTGCATTATTACAATTTAAACACTACTACTGAGTAAAATACGCTTCTTTTGTTTCTAAAATACAAAATCGTTCTCATATATGCTAACAAAGTAGCGGTTCTAATTTTATACACAAACAAACTCTTTACTCTATTAAAATTTTAAATACATTTTCATTTATAAAAGATAATTATGGCACTTTTGCTAAACTTATAGTTCGACAAACGCGTATTTAACATTTACTTTTGTTTAGGTCTCACAAGAGATTCTCGGGAATTTGAAATCAGATTTATGGCTTTATCGTTCCGCCCTAGCGGATGCGGGATGTGCTCATTTTTTCCAAAAAAATTCTTATTCTTTCCACTGGCATACTTATATTAAAATTATTTTGTTCTCTATTTGCTGAAGTTAATTTGGTAGACATATTAATTTCTGTTTTCCTCTAAATTTACGATTCATAAATCATGAGGTATGGTAAATACGAAACAATTAAACCTTAACAAAGCTCATTTAATGTTTAAAAATGATATAATTTTTGCCGTTTTTATTTCTTTCTCGCCATTTAAGTGATAGATTAAGTAAGCCGTCCTCAACTTTCTTATGAATTTTATTACTGCCAACAAACAATATAATTGTAATTATGGAATAATAACTCCTTAATCAATCAACATTGTTACATAATTGGAAAATGTCTAAATTCTGAACGTACACGGGAGTAAAGATTTTACCCGGAAATAGATTCGTTTTTAAATTATTTTCGTGTAGCTTGGTGTACTAAATCACACTCCGGGTTATCAAAGACAAATGCAACACAGCGTTGAATTCCGCCTCTCAAAAAACAATGTCTCGATTAAATCTGTGAGATGATTTCGATATTCACATTCTGTTTGAACCTATATTTTAAGTATTTTAATATAAAATAATTTAATTGAATAGGCAGATTCTCCATATATTCGCGCTAGTATTTGCGCTATATTACGTTGTCCCATATACACAAATTAACGTATTACCTATAGTAAATTTTAGTATTTAATGCACGATCACAACATAACTAAAAACATACTTCATCATAAATTTATAATAACCTATAATCCATGTTATTTAATGAGAACAGAACGTGCATGCTATCCTGATACGATTAACAAAAAACATTGCTTCTAGAATTTAGGCGATAAACACTTGCTATACAATTTTTTATAATGATTGTAATATTTGTATTAACAAGAATAAATATGAATCGATTTATCATGGCGCAGTTAGACCGCGCTTGAATGCAATTACTTTTGAGTTCCTGCTCGAAAAAATAACTAATTTTATTTAAATTATTTTCATTAATTCACGCTGGTACAAAAGACAAAGCGCAGCGTTTGACTCAGTCACAAACAGGCATTGTCTCGGTTTCGTGGGGAATGTGGAAAAGGAAGTATATAGGATTTCTATGACTGTCCCGCCATGCAGGAAAAACCGTGAAGCTGTTTTTTATAACTAAAACTTATGGAGGTAATTGAAATTTTAATTGTATACTAATATTTAAACAGAATAGCCGAATATTTAGTTATGTAATTATCAAGTGAAAAAAATAAAAGCATTTTACATTCAAAAAATATAAAAGAAGCTTAAACATTTTAAGACCTTTTCATTCAAAATAAGTGGAACGTTTCCAAGGTCTGAAATTTCTATAAAAGGGAAGCTGTCAAGTTACAAGCAAATAAGTTTTTATGTGGAATGCAGTTTGCGCCACGAACTTTAATTTCTTGCCAATAAAATGGAGACATAATTTTGTTAAATCGCAGAGTTGAAAAATGATTCTTTTATAGCGAGAATAAGATTTTTTCTAGTAGAAAATGAACTTCATTTTACATTTTTCATGCTTTATTTTACATTCATGCTTTATTTTATTATCAAGAAAACGTAGTTATCATGTCACCTGATGTCTACAAATCATGCTACCGAGTGGGGATTCGGAATTGTAACCAAAACCACACACGTTTATTGTCATGATGATGATTGATCATGTAAATAATAAGTACGATAATAACAAAAACATAGCACAATCAATTCAAACTTTTAAAGACATTCAAACTTATAAATGTAATATATACAATAACAAAAATAAATATTCAACTCTCAATAGTTTTATATACCTGCTATATGTACCAGTTTTATATGCCTGTATACATATGTGTATACAAAAAGCAGCTTGAGCTTTTTCTGGCGTAGTAGAGTAGAGCGTCATCGACATCGGTTATTAGATATAAGCTTTCTGAACCCGCGATAGTCGTGAGTCTCAAGTTATATGAACGTCAGATTTTATACAATAAAGTATCAGTTTAGCAATGTCAGATAGCATCATTCTTTCATTAATTTGTTTCATATTTAATATTATTAAAATATTTATTTATTCTTCATTTTATAATCATTTAAATTTTTACTTTATTTTATTTTTATATTATTAATGTAATATGAACTCACCAAGAAATTCTTTATAATTTACAAATATGCATCTCATCAAACTTGAATGTAACAAAATTATTATATTTCGGTCTCTTTATATTTTTTTAATATTTATTTTTTAAATTAAATAACCACTTCGTTGTATGAAATTTATATTATTTGTAATTTAATATCAATAATTTTCGGAGCGTCACTATTACTCACGTTACGTTCCCGCCAAACTTCCGTTCTTTTTTTTTCTATTTGTAAATATATATGACCAGCAACTCAAACAGCCAGAGTTGCATTTTCTACAAATGTTAATTATTTTTTAAATATTTTATTTTTTAACATTATTAGATAACATTGTTTTTTTTGCTATTATTAAAATTTAACTACTCATAAAAATATTTTATATTCTTACCTTTATTTATATATAGTATGTTAATAAATGTAATATTGTTACATTTGCCAAATAGGATCTAGTGTCAAGACACTCACATTCTTAAATTTCCGCCCGTAATCGAAACATTGCATAAGTGGCAGATCTACACGCCACACACACATGCACATATATGCAAGTTGTCTGTTATATGTACACTTTGAAATACATTGCCTGAATATTACAGGTAGAAAGGTTATTAAAATATATATGTATAAAATTATATTAAATCAACTATATTATCTTAACCAAAATTCTATTTTCATTTTCGTAATGAATTTAATGTGTCATAGGAACAGGCAACAGGAAAGTAAAGTGTTCACTACGATATTGCTTGCTGTTTTCAAAGCCATTTCGCACTCTTGTTAATTAGTTGTGGAACGAAGGAATTATCGCCATCATAGTGGCAAAGTGAGATAAGGTCTAACTGCCGTTGATACGATAAGTTCTGAGTTTGATTCGCACTTGGTGGAATTATTATAATTTAGTTATGTTAATTTCTTAGGTTTTGTGAACAATACAAAACACGGCGTTGAGTTCTGTCACTCAACGCGCAATGTCTCGACGTTAAGTTTTTTCAGATTTTTATAATATTTTATATATGTTTGTCTTAAGGGAAAGTGTGTGTTGTGTGGTCCTTCTTTCATATCCTATCGAAGCGAATTTTACGATAGATTTTTTTAGGTGAAGATACTTAACAGGTTACAAGACTGGTGTAGTATAATTTCTATGACAGTAAACATCTTTTTTCCATGAGAGATCCATTAGGATGCATATATACGAATTATTTTATATTAAAAGTAAGTAAAAATAATTAGGGAGGAATCAAGAAGGCTCACGAAGGTCTATGACCATGCGAGCGAAGCTGCGAGCGAAGCTGTGACAGGTAGTAACTACATTATATATCTAAAATCTTAAAGCTAAAATTATATCTATAAATAAACTAAATGATCGTCTCAAGCTGTGCCAGAGGACTCTACTACGCTACGCTACGCTAAGCTACGCTAAGCTACGTTTTTTAAGCAAATATTAGTAAATTACATATAAATCCATGACATCTTTGAATAATTAAAACAGATGAATGCTCTAATTTAAAAAGACTAACTAGCGCTTGAAACTAAGCTTCGACGCTTAAGAGACAGAAAATATTTTTTAAAACGAAGGAGCTTAAAAGACAACGAAGCTGCATTTTCTACACTTTTGCAACGAAAATGCACGGGAATATTACTTGGCAAGCATTTTAGATTTTAACCATTTATTAAAATTGGCTTATTTCATATGCGAGTGTTTTAGATGGTAAGGTTAAAATGAAATTGATTTCATATGTGGCTATTTGGCTAATATATTTAAAAAAAAATAATTGTCTAATGAAAATTATTATATGTACTATTATTGGAACTATCGTTTTAACGTTCAGCTGGGGTACTTATTACATCTATATTTAAATAGCATTAAGACTGTATAATTATCATCTCAAAGTTTATAAAGGTTTGTTTAACTAACTAGGTTATTAACTATTTTTATTCCTAAAACAAATTGTAGCCATAGATACTAAATGGTTCATTTAAACAACTTTTTAATATTTATGAGTTCACGACTCACGTAATATCACTGAAAACTGGAGTGTTAAAAAATCTGCATACAAAATTGCAGGTTAATCCTTTAAGCGATTGCAGCAAAGCGCGGTAACGAAGGATACTTTTGCTGAGGTTTCTTTAAAAAAAAATAATATCGTATAAACGTAGACTCGTTAGCTTGCTTTCGTTATTCTATATTTCAAGTTTGAATTTTAACAAGTAGGAAATATAGGAGTTATTGCAACATTTAAAATTTTATTAAATTGGAGCCGTCGTACCGCAAGTGAGAGGTGGCTGACGAGTGTGGCTTGTATATATTGTGTGTATATATGTTTATAAATGTTAGTCCTGCGTGGTAAACATTTATATTTTTAATATTTTCATTGATAGGAAATGCAATGGTAAGATACTTCATCCTAGACTCTTAATATTTGTGTATAGTTATATGGGGTATTTAAAAATATTTCACCAAAGCATAGCAATATAAGACTATATTTCGTTGCTAACTTAAAAGTTGCATATGAAATAGGCTTGGGTCTGATGCATGAATATCGAAGTTTATTTTGGATGTTCATATTTAAGCCATTATAATTTTTTTGCTATAAAAATGATATGGAATTATATTCGAAGTTGAAAATGGCGTGATTGCTTTCGGGTCGATTCTCATCGGTGGGATGTTCATTAATTTAATATTTATTTATCGTCCTATGGTGAGAAGCCAAAACGCGGCATCGATCCATCACTCAACTGATCTCGAATTAGAGTGACAAACGGATGACTGGACCCTAAGATATCGTCAATGCAAAGGGAATTTATAATGTGCCTTTTTTATAAGGTGCCTGGCAGAGATCGCTTCTAGCGATTACAGCCCTCCCTAATGTACAATTCATTTATTTAGTTACGTTGGTTTCTCTATTTTTTTCTCTGTAATCTTGTGGTGTTAATAAAATATTATTAATTGGAAAAATTTCTTTGAATATTTTAAAAATTGTGTGTTAATCATAAGAATATGTCAATTTATATTAGCTACCGTCACAACTGTAATTTCGTTAATAATCTGGCACATAAATGCAAAATTTGTTTTTACGGGTTGTTTCTGTAGGTAGGTACCTAATTTCGTGATATTTCAGACATTTGTTATTAAATTTGTCTGGTGTATAAAACTACCTACAAATGAGGAAAAGGAAGAAGAAGAATGGTCCATTATCCAAGCTTATTCACCAACCGAGTCTAACAAACATGAAGATATAATAGTAATAGAAAAATTCTACGACGATCTCCAAGTCACTATAGAAAACGCACATAAAAATGTCATAGTAATGGGTGATTTAATGGCCAAATAGGAACACAAAATTGTGGAGAAGAATATGTGATAGGAAGGTATGGGTTTGGGATTAGAAGCAAAAATGGTACAAGATTAATAAATTTTGCATTACAAAATAAACTTAGTATTCTAAACAGCTTTTACAAAAAGAAACCATCAAGAAAATGGACATGGATTTCACCTAATGGACTTTATAAGAACGAAATAGATTATATTATGACTAATAATAGAAAGAAAATTAAAGATATATCCATCATAAACAATTTAAATTTTAACACAGACCACAGAATGATTCGGACAACAATAACAGGGAAACACATAAAGAAATCTAGACAATATCACAACAAATACTCAAGGATTGAACCGGTATATAACACAGATGTACTACTTAAAAACCTCAAATCATCCTTCGAAGCTGTGGGACCTAAGAAAAATGAATTTATGTCTATACAAGAACAATACAATAATTTTATTAATCACCTAAAAACGGCAATTAAAAAAGTAAACACAAATAGTAAGACAGAAGTATCGTCTACAACTGAAAAATTACTACAGGAAAGGAAGGAACTATTACAAGAAAAGAAATGTAAAAAGAACCGGCAACTGATTACTGAATTAAGTAAAAAGATAAACGAGCAACTTCGAAAGGAAAGAAAAACAAAGCGGCTTAATACCATGAAAAATTATATAGAGAAAATAGGAGGAATTAAAAAAGCACTGAAAAAACTAAATAGCAAAAAAGACTGGATACCAAACATTAAAAATAAAGATGGCATAAATACAGCAAACAGACCTGACATAATAAAAATAGCTACTGAATTCTACCGAAATCTTTACAAAAGCAGCCAAAAGACAAGCCTAACTACAAATGTGTTTGATTTACTTACCGATGAACAACAAATACCTAGAATATTAGAAGAAGAAACCATAAAGGCAATTAGTACGCAAAAGTTGGACAAAGCGCCAGGATCAGACACAATTACAAATGAAATCTTAAAAGCTACACTTCCAGTTATCACCCCAAAACTTACAAATTTATTTAACGAAATTATGAATTCAGAAAATATTCCGGAAGATTGGACTAAATCTACAATTATACTACTTCATAAAAAAAGCGACAAGAGAGATATTAATAATTATAGACCTATCAGCTTAGTCTCTAATATATATAAGCTATTTTCAAAAATTATTCTTGCTAGGATCACAAATATTCTCGAAGAAAATCAACCTAAAGAACAGGCTGGATTCGGAGAAATTTTTCAACTATTGATCATATACATACTGTTAGGCAAATACTAGAAAAATTTAAAGAATATAATAAAATTTACTACCTTTGCTTTGTTGATTTTAATAAGGCTTTCGACACCCTGGAACATGAATACATATGGAGTGCGCTAAAAACACAAGGTGTACAAAGGAAATATATACGAATTCTACAAAACATATACACAAAGGGTACAGCACAAATAAAGCTAGAAACTACAGGAGAAGAATTCCAAATAGAAAGAGGCGTACGCCAGGGAGATCCTATTTCTCCGAAACTGTTTTCAGCCGTCCTGGAAATGATATTCAGAAAACTGGATTGGACAAATAACGGTCTTAATATAAATGGCGAATACTTGAATCACTTACGCTTTGCAGACGACCTAGTAATATTTTCAGACAGCCCGCAAACCCTAGAAATAATGTTACAACAACTAGCAAATGAAAGCGAAAAAGCAGGTCTATCGATAAACCTGTTAAAAACAAAAATAATGTCAAATTCTTCTGAAGTACAAACAATTAGCATAAACAATGAGCAAATACAATATGTAAAAGAATATATCTACTTAGGGCAATTAATAGCTCCAGTAGAAGGCATGCGGAAAGAAATAGACAGAAGAATTACTAATACTTGGAAACGGTTTTGGTCTTTAAGCGAAATAATGAAAAGTAGAGAAATGCCTATGGAAATTAAGAAAAGAGTATATGATATGTGTATCCTACCATGCTTGCTATATGGATGCCAAACTTGGGCGCTGACAACACACTTAGCTAACAAAATAATAATTTGCCAGAATGGAATCGAGAGAAGTATCATAGGAGTTAAAAGGAAGGACAGAATAAAATTAACAGAAATCAAAAAGAAAACAAGGTTTAAAAATGTATATACAACTTACAGACAACTAAAGTGGAGATGGACAGGACATCTTATAAGGGACAATAAAGAGAAATGGACAAGAATAATAACAGAATGGTACCCACGAGACAGCAAAAGGAAAAGAGGTAGACAGATAAAGAGATGGGAGGATGACATCAGGGAAATAGCGGGACCACTTTGGACCCGTGCAGCAAAGGATAGACAAACATGGAGAGCTTTAGAGGAGGCCTTTGTCGGAAGACAAGTTACAATCAATTAACTACCGTTTGCCGATATATATAAATACATATGTACATTATAAACATGTAAAATAATATATATGTAAAAATAATATATAATATAAATGTATGTGTATATGTGTATGTATCGAGTATATGTGTATATTTACATTATAATGTTAGAAATCTGTAAATAGAAATGTAATAATTAAGTTAAGTTAAGTTTTAGGCAATCATATATTTGCATAGCATGTAAGAAAACTAGAGTAACAATAAAGGCTTATTTTATTTTATTTTATTTTTAGTAAGGTTAACAATTGTATGCGGCGCTCTCTTTTTTTATAATAATTTTATTTATATTTTTGTTATGTTTTATTGTTTCTAGAAAATATCTTATGATATTTTTATTTTTCTTTAATAATCATTATTTATGATGTGTTACTATATAATAAATCTTTTAACATTTATATTTGGAACACGGTAATAAAACATTGTAATAGTAAACATTACAATTTGTAATATTTTAATAAAAGTTTAAGATTTATTATATTTTTATGATATTAATAAAGATAAATGAAATAATTTACACTTTAAATAATTACAGATTTATTTGTACTATAAAACATTATCTACTTCTTATTATTTTTGTTTGACCTCCCAGTAACACTAACAGAATCTTCTTTTTCCATTAATTCTTCGTCTATGAGTAAATCAAAATTGCCAAGTGCTTCGTGACTAGGTACTTTATTCCAACGCACGTCCGGCATTCCTTCCGGTGGGATAACCACTGATATAATGTTATCTATTAATTTATACTTCATTATTCTATCATTTACAGTTGTTGAGGTTAGCGATGGGGATGCATTTACTTCTACCAACCAGGACTTTAATTGATTATCTATAATTATATCGTATCCGTAACATTCGAAGCAATGTCTATCATTGGCCATAACCGATGAGACAGCTTTAAGAGAATGAACAATCAACCACTGGATAGAAGCAAACAGTTTCTCTGTAACAGCACGACCTCTCGTGCCTTCTAAGAATAATCGCAAATTCTGCACGCTCATTTTTCCTCCATGTATACTATTATAATCACCGCCGTGTTTTTGTACACTAACATTTGTTAAATGTACATACATATTATCCAGCTCGGTTACACTAGTGTCATATTTGACAGTACAAAATCTACAAAATCCAAGTTGAAACAAATAGGCCTTTAACGGTCTGAAAGAAGTCACCAATACATATAGTCTTAAATCGAATTTTTTACCACCTATGAGCAATGGGTTGTCTATATATCGAGAAATAACATAGCTTTCTTTACTGAGTTGCGGATGAAAGGGCGCCTTAGCTTCTCTCGACCATTTTTTCAGCTTTGATAGTTTATTTATAAGAAAGATCCCCGTGCCTTGGGATTTTCCGCAAGGTTTCATAATCCATGTACTCTGTGGTGATTTACGATATTCCTCGACGAACATGTTGTAGTCCGCTGGGAGAACAAATGTCACTGGGATAAAATCGAGATGAACGTAGCGTGTAACAACTTGCCCCCCGTGTAAAATGACTTCGGCTTTTTCGGCCAAGGAGCTTCCCTCTCTTTCCAATTCCTTGCGATAGCGTTTTATATTTTTTACCAGAAGATCTTTTCTAGATAACTCATAATGATTAGGAAAGTGATTAATCATTTGATTATCGTTCATTCGGTAACCGCTTTCCACGCTAAATAAGTTTCGACATGTTTGAGTGGATGCCCAATAAAAATTCCATTCATCGTCGGGTCCAACTTGATGCCAGCCACGCCTTTCGAAATTGCTCATCAGGACGGACTTTTCCATGTCTGTACAGAAATTAACTCGAAAACGTTCCACTGGAGCTGTCACTCTGCCATATAAATTAGCGGTTACTTTTTTCGCGTCCGCATTCATTGTGAATGTTTTATAATTATAGGATGTTAGACTAATTTTAAAAACACAGTCGATATTAGTTCTTAAGCGAACATACACGCTGAATAATCTGTTAACAGTTTCCAAGGCAGTATTGACATAATAAGTTGCCTAGATACTGTACATAGATGCACAGATTATGATAAGAATTATGGATGTTTAGTTTTAAGCCGATTTTGATATTTGTCTGTTATTTAAGAGTTAGTAAAGTTAGTTAGTTGTTTACTAATGATAATTAAAAAGATAAAATAAATACACAAAAACGGAAGAGGTATCGAAACCAAAACAAATAAAATGATAGTTCATATGAATATTTCATTTTAGTGGCCAGTCGTGGCCCAGTGGCACAAGCCCATGTGTGACTGTAAACGACTGGTTGTGGGTTCGATTTCCACTCGAGGAGTAGAAATTATATTTCCATCTTCTTCGCTCTGGTGTCGAGGTAAAGCGCGGCGTTAAGTTTCGCCACTTAACACGCAAGCCTCCGAATTCGGCGGAAAGTGGGGAACGGAGTGTCTTAACACTGGGTTCCCTCTGCTGTGTGCGGGATACAGCGTGAAGCTAAAAAAAACAAAAAAAAAAGAAAAGAATATTTCAATATCTTTACGTGTTACATTAGACAGTTTAGAACAATAATATAGAACTAATTATTTTAACATAATACATGATTTTAATAAAAAATATTTTTAATAAAAGGTCAACATTATGTGATATTAATATTTATATAATCAATGCTTGAGATATAAAGCTTAAAAAATAAAACCGCAATAATTATTTTTTTTTAAAGAAATTTTACGCTAAACAAAATAAATCACAGGCCATTTTGTTCAAAGAAGTAAAGACTAAGCTCATGCGATTTACAACTTTTAGCACTCAGCTCGACTCCGCGCGGCGATATGGCCTTAATAAATGTTGTGGTTGTGTTTGCAGCTATTTTGATGTTAACGGCATTTATTGTTGCCATTGCAAGTGAGAACGTAACGATTTTAAACTACTGTAGTTATTTAAATGTAACTGTCGATTTTTAGATATATGTATATTAACATAACATCCAAAGCCCCTTTTTAGGTCACAAAATCCTACATTAATTAGTAAAAAAACAGTTTCACGTGATTTCCCTCACAGCAGGGTTATCAGAAAAAACGTAGTGTTTAGACACTTCGTTCTTAATTTCCCGCCTGAAATCGAGACATTTCATGTTAAGTGGCGTAAAAAACCTCACGCTTTGTCTAAGTATTTTCTTCGCTCACCAGAGCGAATAATATATTCATTGATCCAAGAAGGAATCAACCCTACAACCATAGTGTTCACAGTCAGACGGAATTAATTATTTACATTGAAATAAAGAAAAGATATTAATATGTGATGAACAAATTCCTAATAAGCATAGATTACATTATATAACTTAATACATGTTTGAGAAAGTCATTTGTGTTCGGAAGCGTTGTTACAAGTTAGTAAACGAAGGGACTGATGTATCCCCGATCCCAACATACCTACTTTACATTTGAGGGACACTCAGAAATTAACTGTAAAGTTACAACTTTAAATTTATTGCGAAATATAAATATGTACGATGTTCAAATATTTATAAAGATCATTTGTTTAACTTATCTGCTTTTACTTTTTCGTACATTTCGTATTCATTTCATTCACAAATACAGTTTTATTCTGGATTCTTGGGAATATTTTTTTGTGTTAACAATGTTGTACAACAAAATGTTATATACGGTTGAAGAGTAAACATACATTAATAATTATACTTCTCTTAGATTTTATACGTACTGATTTTAGATAATACGTGTTTATATAATACGTGGCGCAGTGTGACCGCGTCTGAATGTAAACGCAATGGGTGTAAGTTGGATTCCGACTCGAAAGAGTAAATGATACCTATTTAACATTTAATTTCCTCGTACCTAAGACATAGCGCGACGTTCATTTGACTTGACTTCAAAATTATTATTTAGTTGAGGGTAATTGAATATATCCGCTTCGAGTAATTAAGTTGTAAACACCTTAACTTAAATGTCGCTGGCTTAGTAATTCATTGTATAGCTGCTTACCACAGTGACAGTCTAATGGTAGATAGTCGTGCCACAGATAGCGGCTTATACGATGTCGTGGTTACAAACTACTGCTGTAACTAACAATAAGAGAAACTATATCTGAAGATACTAATGTAGTCTCGCAATTACGTATATGATAATAAATTTGAAATAGTATAACTTATGTTTATTCAAATAGGTATACGAGTATATAATAAGTTCAGAGTATGGTTTATAATATAAAAATACCTATATAAAATTTACTAATTTCCATACCATATGCGGTTAGCAGCCATTGCTTATGTGAGTTTTAATGATATTTAATTTATCTAGAATGGAAAACAAAGATAAAATAATAAGTTAGGATAAATATAATACGTATAACAATGTTCCACCACAGAATACCATAAAACATTCCTCTTAGTGAAAACGGATCGAAACCCGCTATCATTGTAAGCAGTCAAATAATCCTCATTTAAAATATAAATAGCATGAAAATGAAATATTAAGTTATTAATTTTTAATCTGTAAAGTAAAGTGCTTTATTTGCGGTATAACACACTCGGCGCGGGTTGTTAGTTTTAATTGAATCTGTATTGACGTTGTCCGGTTTTGGCCACTTTCTACTCCCAAAATAAAGAAAATTTTACAATAATGTTGGGAAAATCAATCAGAAACTAAATTTAATCAATTTCTGAAAATAGTATTTCAATAAGAATAACAGTATCTACGTTTTATACGATTTGGCATGAATCCATGTGTGCTATTTCAGATAGGACAAAGCACGTAAATCTATAGATTATAGAATAATTTCACTAATTCATTTAAAATCACGTAACTTTATCATAGTTATTTTTTTATAGAATACTTATAGTAGGTACTAATTTTCCTCTGATCTTATAGGAAGCCATTGTGGCGCAGTGGAATAGTATCAGACCTTAATTGCGATTTATTGGTGGTTCGATTCCTACTCAGAGGAATTATCATAACTTAACAATTTAAGTTAATTATTTTCTTTACCCCGCTCTTGTGATCAAAGTGATAAAGCGCAATACGCTAGATTGGAGGGTAGTGGACGGAGTGTCTTGACAATAACTTCTCTCTGACTATTCTGATATGCAGGAAAAAATCGTGATACTGAGGAAAACCTTATTGGACGGACCGACCTGCATGCAGTATATATGCATCGATGGCACATATTTTTAATAATTAAAAAGATCCGCGCTTAAAAAGATCCGAGTGGCCAGTCGTGGCCCAGTGGCACAAGCGTGTGACTGTAAACGACTGGTTGTGGGTTCGATTCCCACTCGAGGAGTGAAAATTATATTTCCATTTTCTTCGCTCTGATGTCGAGGTAAAGCGCGGCGTTAAGTTCCGCCACTTAACACATAAGCCTCCGAATTCAGCGGAAAGTGGGGAACGGAGTGTCTTAACCTTAGGTTCCCTCTGCCTACCCTGCTGTGTGCGGGATACAGCTGAAGCTAAAAAAAATAAATAAAAAAGAAATGATAATAAAGTATATCAGTTTTGTTCTTATTTCTATTGAGTATAATTAAATAATAAAATATTTAAGTTTGAGTATAATTATACACAACATTATATCTTTAGCTCTAATATTATATGCCATAATATTATGTACATATTTACTTGAATCAATTTAGACACGAAAGCCAGAAATCCGTGACGCAAATATATTTGAATATAAAAAAAAGACACTATTGCAATAACCCAATTCCAATATAAAAACAGTAATATGGCACTCGTAGTCCTCGGCTTATATGTTTGAATTGATACATGTAGCCCGTTGAGGATACCTGCTAACGAGCATTTGAAACGTATCTATGAAAGTCGATCTTAGTGTTCGTAAACCCGCTCTTATATTTATTGAGTCAAAATTGATAATATTCCCTTGTATAGATATCACATTGATAGAGAAAGAGTTTTTTTAAGTCAAGTAGGTTAATAAAATAAGTGTAAGTTTACGCTTTTGTCGCGTTGTCTGAAATAATTTAGCGTAAAGGCACTCTGTGCTTCACTTTCCGTCTGAAATCGAGACATTGTGCGTGTAATAATGACGCTTTATCGAGGTTATCTAAGTATGGGAATAAATAAAATTAACTTAAATATAATTCAAATAGTCATCCTCTATTCCACCAAGAGGGTTGTAACCTAAACTGTAACCCAGTCACGATAACAGTCGGACGCTGCACCTAAAATAATCCCACTAAAATAACCAATTTCAAAGTGTGCACTGAAATCTATACATCTTAAGTACTCCGTTGGTATAATATTTAAGTTACTAAAACCAAGTACAATTAATTATATTTAAGTATGCTTGACTTGCTGCGGCTCGCGTCATTATGGAATACAAGACCGCCGGATAGTTATTTCTACCCATTTACGTAATACTCGAATAGCGTTAAACTTAGCAGCCAAATGTATGTTATTGTTCCCGTATATAATTCTATACATAGTTTAAATCAGCTCAAATTTATTTATAATTGTGTAAACACGTACATATGTACATATAGCAGGTATAGGTAATCAGAGAGAACTCTGTTATTTACTTTCTATTAGAGAAATTGCATATTGAATGATGGAACTCAACTATGTACAAAAAAAATGAAAGTTATTTAAATAAATTCTCTGCGCCACAACGGGCTCCAGTTACTTCACATAATTTCTAGAATTTCAATGACGTTTAATCTTATTGTATCAAGTTTTTTTATGTACTTTTAGACATTTTTAACGTGTTATTCCACACTTAGGAAAATTGAAAAAAACATTTAGAAAGCGTATTAGGCATGCTCAGTGGTGAGAGCCCCTGGACGGCATTCAGAAGGTGCGGGTTCGAATCCCGCTGCGTTCAAATTTTTATACGCTTTTTTATTTCTATGTATTTTTAGTTATTTTCAAGTTGAAAAAACACATATTCATTTATTTTGTAAATATTGTCACAAAATAAATGAATATAGCGCTTACGAATCACCACACATTTAATAATCGCCACATGTCTAATTATTATCGCCAAATGTTGATATCGTAAAAGCATTGAACGTTAACAAAACTATAATGCGTGTGTACTCAAGTTGAATTCGGTCCTTGCTCAAGTTGGTGGCGTCATTTTATGTTAATCGAGATATTCTCTAAATATATCTTAGGCGAATGTTCAACAGAGCGAGTAAATTTATGAGCACCCGAAGAAACTTATCATAATAAATGTGTTCCATGTTTGCACAGGAAAGCAGAAAATGGATTACAATGGAATCACACGAGAAACCAATGGAAGTGTATAAGAAAATAATGTTTTATTCTTTCGTTAGTGACCCACTGGCCCTTAGTTGAACTAGAGATTTCTCTCTAGCTTTTATTGTTTAAATGACTTGATGAAGATTTTCAATTTAGAATTTTCCTTATAACTAAATTTAGAAAGTATATAATTGGAAATATCTTTTGATTCTAAAATTACTGATTTTATTATGTTTTGTTCTTGTCGGTGATTTATTTGCATATGTGTTTATTTATTATTAATAAAATATTTTAATACTAGGTTTTAATCTAGTTTAACTTCATTAGTTCAATTTTTATCGCAAGATTTTACAATTTAACTTTATTTTGGACTATAGTTTTTTAATATGTTTATATAGTTTCTAGTTTCTTATTTACGATATTGATTTATTTTCTTAGGCTTACTTACATCATTTACATAACTAATACAATTTTGTAAATATTTAGCAAGAGACTATAATTAATACTATAACATTAAAGTAAACACGATGGTTGTGGGTTCGAATGCCACTAGGGGGAATGATTATATATATCATTTTAAACTCTCCATCTGGTATGTGGCATTGTGTTTCGCCACTTAACTCGGAATGCCTTGATTTCGGGCGCTAACTGGATAACAGAGTATTGTCACACTAGATTCTCTCTGGCTACCGTGTTATTCGAGAAAAACGTGAAGGTGATTTACTTTTAATTGTAACTTATAAATGTCTTAACAGCAACTTATTATTCCTAAGGAATAATAGTTCTTTTTGAACCATGCGAGGATAAAATAAAATTGTATAGAAAAATAATATTATTTTTTTAGCTTCACGCTGTATCCCTTGCGGCGTAGTCAGAGAGAATTAAATAACATTATGTAGATAATAATATCTAGTATAATTATTAATAAATTCAGTTGACCTTTAACTTCTAATTATATAGTGCTTTAATTGACTGAACTGACTACTGGCTTAGAAATAATTGATTATAGAGTTATAATGGCCTCATGCACGTAAGTTGTAGTGCGTACCCCATATGTGTACTATTTAAGTTTTATTTTTTTTAATTCGCTTTCTCCCGCAAAGCAAGGTAGTCAGAGAGAGAATCTAGTGTCATGACATTTCCTTCTCTACTTATCATTCGACATCGAAATGTTTCGTATTGACTGGCAGAACTCAGCCGCGCTTTTATTGGGTACCAGGGAGAAGACGTGAAAATGATTGGAAATCAAACCCAAAATCATCGCGTCTAAGGAAAGTTGTCCTACTAGGCAAAAACGGCCTTACGATTTAATTATTGTCAAGACAATTATAATTTCTCATTCACAGGATCAGTCACATATTTTTATTCACAAATCGCTGTCGTCATCATTTTTTTTATATTATAATATGTCACAGAGGACGTAATTTTGTTTTACCAAGTATCGCCAAATTTAGGGCGAGCAAAGTCGATAAAGTAAGCTAGTTTAATATGTTGCTTTTGCGAGAAATGTTTTCTCAAAAGCTCTATTTAGTAGGAACATGGCGCACGCTGCAAAAGCAGTTTGTGCTGATTATAACTGAGTATAAAGATATATAAAGTTGCAGAATACCTTTTTATTTTGTTATTCTTATTCATTTACTAAATGGAAAAGGTAGAAAATACAATAATAATGAAGAGCAAAGAAGCCTTTGTGGCACATTTGGAGACCGTCTGACTGTTATCGCGATGTGTGTGGGTTCAATTCCCCTTCAAAGGAATGACTTTATACATTTATCCACTTTAGTACCTACGACAACGTTTAGCGTTGTGTTCGTGAGGTAATAAGGACTAATTTAGGCTCAAGGCTTATTTTATTATTAAGTCTTTTGCTAAATTCCACACGGACAAAGTCGGAACTCAGCTTATAAGAAATAATATAAGCATAATACGAATACAAAAAAGATAATTTCTTTCATAAGTATTAGTTGATTACATCATTTACATTTACAAAGAGGAAATTGTAAGGTCGCAACCCGTCAAGTTAAACATCTTACCTTCATAAGCTGCCTTATACTTTCTGTGTACAAAGGTTTCAAATAATCCGGCGTAAAGCGCTTGAGTGTGCCTAACTACTGACAGGAAAGGTCTGAAAGGGAAAGCTTAAATAGCGACCATTTGTTCGTCTTGAAAGGGCATACCAGCTTTACATAAACACTTCTATAGGGCATAGTGTAGGTATAGAAACTTATACTTCTTGCTTTATATAAAAAGACTTTTAGGAGCTCTATTTTAAAAATTAATTTACTATGAATTCGGATACCTTTGCTGAAAATAAATAAAAATGGAATATGTGCTCGTTTTCTACTAAATGTATACACATTATGTATATATACAAGGTGAATAAACAAAAATAAAATTTTCAACATTTTTTCTTGGTGTATATTTGTCGGTTTGTTCCGGCTAGTTTTTCTTGAAGAGTTAGTCCCATTTTGACAGGTTTTTTACTGACAGATGGCTCATAAAATAAGAAGTTACTAAGATTTAATTTTAGAATTATATTTTTTTAAAACTCCACTCGGACGAAGCCACAAGCAAGTTACACAAGTTTAATATTTCCATTTTCTTAAAACCAATAATGTGTTGATATTACGTATGTAAGTAATTAAAATAGTCGTAATCTAAAAATTTATAAAAAACATTCAGACTAATTTTAGTCTGAAGTTGAATAAAAATAAAAAAAAGCTCTAAAATAAGCTTCTAAGAACTACACGTAAAAATAAAATACATAAATATTACAGATAATATTTAGAAATTTTTACTTTGAATAGAACGTAAATTGTAAAAGAAAACTAAACGTAAATTTTTATATAAATATTTTTATGTCTCCATAAGCCTCACCTCGCCTTACAATTTCAATAAATACTATTGCTTTGAGAAATTACTTTTCGATTGAGGCATTCACAAAACTATTTCACATTGACAGATTTATACAAACCGTAAAAGGTCCCCATTTAAGACCTTTAGAGCGCCCTTCAGAGCTTTCTATACGTATAGCCTAACTAAATTTTCTGTTTCATTTCAATGAGTTCTTGAATTCCAAAGATTATTATAAAAATATGATTTTAAATATATTTTAAGTATATTTATTTCTCAATTAAAGTTATATAATTCGATTTTGACGTAATGTTGCCGTAATGTAACGTAATGTTGTAATAGTAACTGCTGTGAGTGGTTATATCAAGTCTTACAATGCCATAATTTGACACTCAGGAAAAATATTATATTTGAATTATTTCGAGTTCTCCACTTTGATCAGACAACATGCACCGTTGGGTTCTACCACGTAATGTGAAGTATTTTTACTTTAGATTCTCTCGGCCTTCGAGGAAAAAGAGGGAACATTGAAAAAAATCGATTGGTAAATAAGCCAAACATTGGAATGTAGTTAAACCGAAGATGTGAGCTGATAGGTCTCTAATTAGTCTGTGTCGAGTAAGTTCTATATTTAATTCGCAACATTGAAGTAACTAGACAGTGACAGTACGATTTTCCCGGTTGATGTTTGCGGCGATTTACATTTAAATCTTATTATCGAAATTAGAAACGCTACGTTTTTATTATCTGGTAAACTTCTTTACAAAGACATTACGTAAGGTCCTGAAGTGACAGTGCAAATATTCAATTCAATCCAAATATATTTTTCAAGAAATTTATTGTAATTTTAGACTCAAGTTTATCCGTAAGTAAATGGTAAATCATAAACATAAAGTCATAAGTGATTGTAAGGCGACTGGTTGTGGAGGAGGAGGAGGAGCGAAGAAAATGAAAATATTTCCATATTAAGTATTTAATATTTCCATTTTCTTCCCTCTGGTGTCGAGGAAAAGTGCGGCGTTAAATTCCGCCACTTCACTCAACTTGCGGCGATCAAATAGTATCCTTACTAATATAATTTATAAATGTGAAAGTCCGTTTGCCATCTGTCTGTTACACTATCACGGCTATTGTCCCGATTTTCGAAAACTAACTCTTAAAGATTGAAATAGGGAATGAAAGTCTGTATGTAAACTTATGTGGTTACGCAGGCAAAGCCGCCAGCGGTCGCTAGTTGTTTATAAAAGAAATAATTTCTTTTAAATATCACCTTACGCACTTACGTTTATTATATAAATATTAAGTTAATCCAATAAAGTCTTGTTTATTGTGAATGCTAGCGAACTTGTTGATAAACCTACTCTATTTAATGTTTCGAACTGCGAGTTACTGTTGCTTTAGATTACAAGAGAACTTGAGATACATAGTTAACATTGAATAATGAATAAAGTTACGGATATTGATTGTTGTTGGCATACTGAATATCACGATGTATTCAACCAACCTGCATTTTCTTAATATTATATATGTTATTAATAAATATAACTGATGACTACGTGTTGATGATTACAGGTTCTGATGCCGCAACGTGAGAATATATATTTTAAATATAAGTAATCGGTAGCACGTTCTGGTAAGAAATAGTGTAATAAGATCTCTATAGTTTTGCCGAGAGCCTGCTTTTCCCCGTCACAAAGTAACGTAGTATCAAAACATTCCATTCTCTACTTTGTGCCCGAAATTGGGACATTGTGTGTTCAGTAGCAGAACTCAACGCTGCGCATCAAGATTAGAAAAATAAAATAAGAATATAGGTAAAATAAATATGCACGTATTATTCGAGTCAAAAAGATTATCGGTGTAACAGTAGCCATTTAAGTAACGTCGCAGGCGTAAATAAATTTAAAATAAATAGTTATAAAAAAAACTATAAGCAATCAATACTCACGGTATGTGCATTGTTTTTCTTGTTATCCTCCTAAGCTGCAAATCATTTCCGCAAACCAAGTTTGTGAAATTTCAATCTACGCAGATTGATTCAATTCGTGTATAAAAGAAAATAGGATGAAATAAACGGAAAGGAGAACCGCATGTGATGTGTCCAATATCTGATAAACTGATTGTAGCCAAAGCGTAAATGGTCACTGGTTTTCTTTTTCCTTACATTTTTTCTATTTAAGTATTTTTCGCGGGAATGTATTTAAACACTCAATGAAGGGAAGACAGATGGAGTTGTGTCATACAAACGATGACTGTGGGTTTAATTCCTACACGAGGAATGAATATATATATTTTTTTATTTCTTCGCTCTGGTACCTTAGACATAGCGTTGTTGTTTTCTGCTGCTTAACACGCAATGTCTCAATCTCAGATGGAGAAGATTTTTTTGTCACTTTCTGGCCCCTGTTCGGAAAAAGTTCGCTGACGCGATTTTTGTATTATAATTAAGTTAATTACTTGCCTCGTATTAATAGTAAAAGCTACACAAAACCACATTAAAAGTTACATATAGTATAAGCTCCGGTTGTAATTGTCATCTTGACGAGGGTACCGTGAAAAGATGCAGGGCATTAAAGATACGCATAGATATGCGTAACGTAGATATGTTCGTTGTGACTGAGACATTATCTGCAGCTATTGTTTTATGTTTCAGTTGCATGTACGTAATATGTAAGCGTTTTCCGTAAAACAGTACTACTGTCTCGATTTCGGAGAAAAGTGGAGAACAGAGTGCCTTGACACTTGTTTCTCTCAAAATTTCTTTAAGTTAAAATGTTTAGTTTGAAGTGGAGTTTAAGTTAAAATGGTTAGTGCAAAATTTTAAAATGGGGCATCGTGATGCCGTGTGACAGCATCCGACAGTATGTTAATTTTATTTTCTTCACTTTGGTGATAAGATTAACCCTTATGTGAGTGACAAATAAAACTCATTTCTCAGAGTGACGAGGTACCTTCATACAGTTTTTATATTTATGTAAACAGCCAAGTCTGTTTTAACATTATGCACACTTTGTATGTGTTATTTTAGTGAAGCTAAACACTTCTCGGTGTGGTGTTGGCCAATGGTGACTAAGCGCAACGTTGAGTTCCTCCGCTGAACGCGCAACGTTTCGGATTCAGATGGAAACCTTATTCATTTGGATTCAGGTGTAAAAACACTCCTTTCTTAAGAAATGAGTGTTTTTACACTAGATTCTCTCCACCTAAAGCAAAAGCGAGAAGCTAAAATAAAGAAAATCTCTTTCATAGACATAATAATCAAACTTACACATCACTATCAATTTCAGTCCAGTCCAATGACAGTCAATTACAAAAATATAATTAATTAGACACGTGTAATAATAGCATTTAGCTAATTTATTCATACAATCGACACTGAAGCGAATAAAATCACCGGTGCGTTAAATTTCAATATGAAATCGGAATATCAGCGATACAAACGATAATTAAATGAATGTAATGGAATAACGTGTGAAGCATTAGTAATGATGATGGTAATTGATTTTCACTCCTTTGATAGTCTAGTTATTTTCATTGAAAACTTAATATTTTCTATGACTGGTCCAATTTATTAAGTATATGTACAATACTTTATTGCTTATGTACTCCGCATTATGTGGATTCCATTTACTTAGTAATATATTTTTTGGTGATATTTAAAATATTTAGGTATTATGCCTTTTTGTGGTTTACCGCCATATAGGCAAATTAGTATATTAGAAAGGAAGATTCCTTCTTAGTAGGTCTTCCGTTATTATGCTTCGCCTTATAATTTGTATATCCCGCCATATGCAATATTACTATACAAAATAGCGTGATTATTTTACTAAGCTTAAAAAAATATTGAATATAAAGCAAAGGTAATACAGTGGAAAAGGATTGGATTTTAAATTTTTCGCTGCAAATATGAACTGGAGTTTAATGAAATTCGAATGTGCTCTACGGATTTTAAACAAACACTCTTTAAATGTATTTACACCATTCTTGGTAGCTTTAAATCTGTTTATAAATTTATTATACAATTAAAAGGCAAACAGTCGTGACTTATTTATTAGGAACGAATTAAAAATCTATTTAATATAGTGTCCGCCGAAGGTTCGGTTCGGTTTCGGTTGCGCCATAAAAAATGTAGGTTCGGCCGTCGAATTTCGGTTCGGCAAAAAAGCTTGCCGAACATTCGGCACTGCCGAAACTCTGTAGTCATAATATTTACCAAGGTCGTTAGGCTACATTTGAGTGTTTTATAGCTTGGCACTTAATCTCAAGATTATGGTAAACGATTTTAACGAATTATAAATGTATGTTAAGAATAATATGGTGACATTGTGTGAACGACACTGTGTTGTTCTCTTAGTGTGGCTCCTTGCAGGGGCTGACTATTAATTTTGGAGGGACCCTGGGCGCTAATTATTATATTGGAGGCCAGCATAATTGTTGATTATTTACAAACTATACATGTTAAACAGGACTTCTATAAAAAATACAGATATAGTCCTAATTAATTCAATAAATCTTATCACAACTAAGCACATAAATTACCTGCAAGAAAGACCACGTTGCCATGAAAATACGACTGTTAGTTTGATGCGTAAAGTATGGATTGACTTGGTAACATCTATGTCAAAGACATTTTAAATAAAACGTATAAAAAATTTATTCGACCCGCGCCTCCTGAACACCGTGCAGGCGCTCTCACCACTGAGCCATGCGTTCTACTATCCGCTGCGTCGAAATTTTTATACGCCTTATTACAGCTTATTTTTATTGTTAGCATCTCTGTAGAGAGATTTTTTACAAATTTCTGCTACCCAAAGATTATTCTACGAACAATCATATGGGAAGAGAGAATGCTATTCTTCCCGTGGGGGAACGGGTTAAGAATACAATTCCTCCCGCCGCTGGGTAGCGTCCCGTAAAAGGCGGGTAACCCAGTATTTTGGTAGTAGGAGATTTGTTCTTCGACGGGCTCGCGACCACTATCATGTCAAAGACGAACCGCCAAATATCTTATGATGTGTTGCCTCCTGAACACCGTCCAGGCGCTCTCACCACAGCCATACGTTCTACTATCAGCTGCGTCGAAATTCGTCTGTCACTTTATGTAACAGTGTATGTCAAACATATTGTAGTGTGTGTAATATTTTTATTGTAAATTTAATTTTATTACAGCATTTTTTTCCGTATGGCCCATGGGTGAACATAATGTTAAGACAGTCCCTTTTCAAGCTGGGTACTTGAAAACGGACATTTCACATTTCTTATTGTAAATCGTATAATTTTGTTAAGTGGCAAAACATTTTAAACATAGTATACTCGTATAGAATATTATACATTTTTTTTATGGAATAAAGGAGGCAAACGAGCAGAAGGCCCACCTGGTGATAAGTGGTTACTTTCGCCCATAGACATCCAGAACATTAGAGTTATGGATGCGTTGCCAGCCTCGGGGATGTAGGACAGAAGGAGGGAGGCAGGATGGGAATGGTAGGAATAGGGAGAGCTGGCTTACATGCCATCGAACCGGAACACATCAAAATATATAGTTACAAACATAGAAATTGATGATTGATCATGTGGCACATAAAGCGTTGTAACTATAAACTCATAGAATAAGGCGCGGCGTTAAGTTTCGCTTCTTAATATACACCTTGAGTCAAAATTGGGTGAAAAGTGAATTCGGAATATCTTGACACTAGGTTCTCTCTGCCCCTTCTGTTACTAACGTGGGTGACCTAACAAAAAATATAATGTTTTTAAACGTTTTTTTAGTAATTTTTGCTATTTCAGTCTTGATCTAACGATGATCGTAAACGAACGACGCGACGTATTAAAGGGAAAATTGCGAGGAAATCTCTTTATCGGACCGTAAGCTCCGAGTTAGCGCCTTAAGTATTCCTTTTGGACCTACTTTATGGTTCATCGTCGGGATCATTTATTTTTTTAATATAAAAGATATTGGGCGGAGAATATTTACGAAATTTTCGGCTATTTTTTGTGTTTTCTTGAGTTGATGCTTTTGTATTTTTTTAAAAAGGTTAAATATTATTTTTTTTTCTAGAGGCACTGTTTACACGTATAGTATAAGTTGTCATAGTCAACGTGAAGTGTAAGTAGAACAAACAAAAGTCTACTTGTGAACAAAATTCTATCATTTAAAAACATGTTAAAATCATGAAAACAACGTACTAACTCATTTATTATTACTTTTAAAACGCCAAATAATTTACCACCGGTTCATTAAAGTTAATGCCCACAACCTGAGCAGGAACTCAGCCGGACTTTTGTCAAATCAATAATTTATAAATATGATAAATTTATAGTGACAATGATATGATAATGATTTTTTTATACTTCGGGAACCTAACGTTAAACTCCCTTTCCTACTTTCCGTCAAATTCTGCAGGCGTATCTACGTGTTAAGTGGCTGAATTTGACGCTGGGCTTTGCTTCGACACCAGAACGAAGAAAATGAAATATTTTAATTCCTCAAACTTGAATCGAACCCACAACGAGTCCCGTTTACAGTCACACATTCTGCCCATGCGCCACGACTGGCCTCGAAGAAATTTATTTAAATTAAACTTAAACAATTTTCTTTCATACTTCAAGATATAACACAATATCTTGAAGTAAATTACTTCTACACTTCAAGATAGTGTCTTGAAGTAGATAGGTAGCAGTTATTTAACACGCTACCAACATTACTATGCATGATCACGGTCCGTCCTGTAGTACACGTCTGTCAGTCTCACCTACTCCTCTCCTGTGATTTTCAGTTCGGCCATATAATATATGGTGCATATATTTGTGGAACAATGGCCACACACTGTGGCGCAGTGGGATAGTGCCTGACTGTAATCAGGATTAGTCGTGGGTTCGATTCCCATTCGATGGAAGCATCATTCTTTTAGTTTTTTTCGTCACTCTGTTGCTTAAAACAAAATACACGACATAGAGTTGTGTGAGTGTCTTAACATTATGTTCTATCTGCCTAACTCCCCGTGGTATGTATATGCGGAAAAAAAGAAGCCTGGTGCTGCATTATTGTTTATGAAATATAGGAATCAAATTTAATTCAGTGAACTGTTCAATTTATACCATTTTTTTATTCTTTTCTTCTTTTGTAATACTTAAAACGTAATATAATGGAGTAAACGTTTTATATAACTTACTGGTCTAAATTATATAGCCACTTTAACGCGTAAAAAAATATTTCATGTTTTCTAATTTATTACACCACCTACAATGTTAATTTAATTAGCAATAGAATAGTCTGACTAAAACGCAACAACTAGTGGATTCGATGTATACTCGAGAGGCATACATTTAAATTATTTTCTTATACTGGTATAGTACCGAAGATTCAACACACAACGTCACGAATGCTCACGGAAAGCCTATTGCCGAGTGCCTCAACAGCAGATTTTTTCTGAATTAAATATTATGAGGGAAACAGCATGACAACAGACCATATGGCTACTTTTATTCGCTGAATTCGAACCTGTAACCGTGGCGCAGTGTGTTCGATTCCCACTCCAGGAGTGGAAATACATAATATTTCCATTTCCTTCGCTCTGGTATCAAAGGTAAAGCGCGGCGTTAAGTTCCACCACTTAACACGCAATGCCACTGAATTCAGCGGAAAGTGAGTAACGGAGTGTCTTAACACTAGGTTCCCTATATCAATCCTGTTGTGTGCGGGATGCTAAAAAAATAAAAGAAAATATTATACGGGAAATAACATGAGGCTACTTTAATTCGCCGAATTCGAACCCGTAAACAACGATCTTTTATTTCATTACGTATTAAAGGTAAAAAAAATAATGTTATAAAAGAATAACGCCTTTATTTGAAGCATACATATAAACATTAGATGTCATCTTGTGATCTGCTTGTCATACAAATGGGATTTCTGACGTGACATGTCAATTATGTTATTCAGGATTTTGTATATATGTAGGTACATATATTGCATGATTCAATAGTTAGTAAGGCTTATTGCTGTTCAGTTTAATAAAATATATATAAAAATGTGGTGCAAAATTATTATATATTCAGCTTCATTGTCTATAGTAATCTTTTACCCGCATGGCACGGTAGGCACAGAGACCATAGTGACAAGACTCTCCGTTGTTCGCTTTCTGTCCTAATCTGACACATTGGATATTCAGTGACAGAACATTACGTGGCACTTTGTCTTGTCACCAGAGCGAACCACTAAAATAATTTTAGTATAATCATTTCCCCGCGTGGGAATCGAATATACAACCATCGTATTGATAGTCAAAGAAACTTCCACTGCGTCACAATGACCTCAAATATATAACTCATACAAATATAGAACTACTATGATATACATATATTAATGACTTGTGGCCAGTCGTGGCCCAGTGGCACAAGCGTGTGACTGTAAACGACTGGTTGTGGGTTCGATTCCCACTCGAGGAGTGGATATTATATTTCCATTTTCTTCGCTCTGGTGTCGAGGTAAAGCGCGGCGTTAAGTTCCGCCACTTAACACGCAAGCCTCCGAATTCGGCGGAAAGTGGGGAACGGAGTGTCTTAACACTAGGTTCCCTCTGCCTACCCTGCTGTGTGCGGGATATAGCGTGAAGCTATTAACATATATTAATGACGCCGTTGTACTTGACGTTGGACTGTAAACGTGATGGTTTAGGGTTCGATTCCTACTCGGGGGAATAATTATATATTAATTATTTTCATTTCTCCACTATAGTGATAAGTTAAAACGTTGAAGTCTGCTACTCAACATATTAGGTCTCTATTTTGGTTGGAAAGTGTAGAGCGGAGTGTCTTGACACTAGATTCTCTCTCCTTACCCTGTTATTACAAAAAGCGTCAAATAAAAGAAAATAACTGTTGTTTTCAACAAAAATAGCAACATTCCATAAGTAGTTCTATATTCGTATCAGGATAGTGAGATTTTTCTGAACAACGAAAAGCTTTTACTTCTCCGCAACAAAATTAAGACTAATCTAAATGGTTACTGCTTTTTTAATAATGTAATTACTTTAAGCTTGGCTAAATATATATAATATTATTATTTGAGGCTATCATGGCGCAGTGCGACAGCGTAAACTGTAAACGCGATTGGTTGTGGGTTCGACTACCACTGAGGGGAATGAATTATATTATTTTGTTAAATTAAACTAATATTAAGTAATATTTCCATTTTCTTCGCTCTGGTGTCGAGGTAAAGCGCGGCGTTAAGTTCCGCCACTTAACACGCAAGCCTCCCAATTTGGCGGAAAGTGGGGAACGGAGTGTCTTAACACTAGGTTCCCTCTGCCTACCCTGCTGTGTGCGGGACACAGCGTGAAGCTAAAAAAAAAAAAAAAAAAAAAATATTTCTGAATTTTTAATACAATGAGCGTTGAGAGGAGTACAATGACGTGTTTTATTTGACCGTATCGATGAATTATATTTAGTAATGTAAGAAGAGTAGGAACCAAATCAATGACCATAGCGTTACAATTACATTCAGGCACTGTCCTACTGCGCTACGCTGACCTCTGCCTTGTTACATTATTATATATTGTTATATATTTATAGGTCCATCGGTTTGGAAGCTATGATGCCTTAAACAGACAGACATACACATACACAGGCATCTCATTTCTTTTTGCGTCGGGGGTTAATGCCCACCATGCCGATTTGAACCCATAATTATTACACGAGAAATATATTGCTCCAAAATATAATTATTTTTAAGAAAAAGCTAGCGCTATAAAACTTTTATAAATATGTACTATTATCATAATTTTCCATTTACATATATATCCATTTACATATATTTTTCTAATTAAGAATAGATATAAAAAACAAACATAATTTTCTAAAGACCAAGTAAGTTTTTGCCGCAATAGAGCCCTCTTCAATTCATCAAGTTTAATTTACCCATTTCTTTTCTTTATTTCGGTAAATTAGTAATGAAGCCATGTCTGTCTTCATGAGGTAGGGTTACCAGGGTTTTTGTAATTACTTTGAAATATAAACGTAAAAAAAGCAAAAAATATATATTTTTGCTGTGGACTCTCAATTACGGGTGCGGAGAATGTGGACTGTCCCAAGATTAGGTTGTCTTTAAGTCCTGTTATGCGGGAAAAAGCGAGAAGCTTATTTTTTTAGCTTCACGCTGTATCCCGCATACAGCAGGGTAGGCAGAGGGAACCTAGTGTTAAGACACTCCGTTCCCCATTTACTTTAAGTTTTACTATGTAAAAAAGAGGCGAGAAACTCAATATGTAAGCTTAATATATTATAGTAGTCGTAGGTGAATATTGAGAAATTCAACTATTGAAAGGGTGAATTGGATTGTCAAAGCTCATATTTAATATATGTTGTTATTGGAACAGTTAATAACGATTACTTACTTTGTAATATATGTTCATAAGATATTTAAAGATAACTGATTAATATTTTAATATATTTATGAAGATCGAACCGAACAGAACGCAGATCTGTCAGATTAACGGTGCTATAAGATTCAACGGTAAATAAGCCTGACTTGTTCCTTTGATAAATTCGAATCTTTTTGTGTTAAGTACATAGGGATATCCCTATGTACTAGCATATGCTTGGTTAGGCTTTTTTATTATAAAGTTAAGTTCTAGCATTTAATAAAAGGTTTTTTTTTTGTAATAATTAATAGCTTTACGCTTTGTACCGCATATCACTAACCAGAGAGAACCTAGTGTTAAAACACTTCGTCCTTCACTTCTCGCTCAAAATCAAGGCGTTACGTATTGAGTGATGTTCTCGAGGCTGTATTTTTATATTAATTACTATATTTTATTACTTTATCTATAACAAATTGATTATTCCTCTCACATGGTCACCCTACCCTCCTTTATTTGACATGCAAACTAAAAATGAAACAAACATTAAGATAACTCCCACATTAAAATCTATACTATAATTCAGATTTTTAAATACACATCAAAATAGGTACATCCTTTTATTCGGTGGCTCGTTCCCGACAAGTGTTCCCCAAAACGAACCGTACAATCAAATTAAATGAGATCTCATTAGAGCGTCGGTATTGAGTATACGTGACTAATTAGATGCCGCGAAGCCTTTGAAAGTTTTATTGTGGCTCGCGTAAAGGATCTTTGTATTGGGGTTTTTTAAAAGAAATAACTTTTGCTTTTTTTGGAAAAATGTTAAGTTATTTTATGTAGTACTTATAAGATGGTTGTAGGTTCGATTCTTACTTGGGGAAGGATTAAATGAAAATTATTTTCGTTTTGTTCCCTTCACCGTACCATTATCAAAAGCGCGGCGTTGAGTTCCGCCACTCAACATGTCGTAACGTGTCGACGTCGGGCGGAAAGTGGAGAACGTATTTGGCGCTAGGTTGCTAATGAAGTTACGTTTTTTCAGAAACAATTTAGTCGTAATTCGTACTTAATACTTTCAAATTTATTACATTGGTAAGATCATATTGTGGCACAGTTTTATGATATCTGATGTGTACACTTGGTTATGGGTTCGATATTTTTTACATGGTAACTTGGTAAAGTTATATATATATTTTAATATAGAGTAGTTTTTTGTCTAGATACACACATCAAATCTTAAGAAGGCATTAATACATTTTTAAAGTTTTATTGAAATAAGGATAAAAAAAATAGTAAACGTGTAGAAAATTGAATGTGTCGGGACTCGAACCTGTGACTCCTGAAAACTGTCCAAGGTCCAGCTGCAAGTTAATAAGCTGCTGGATAAAATGTGTGACTTAGTGGTCAAAGCGTTTGACACTTTTCAAGAGGTGCAGGTTCAGTTCCTTTTGAGTTTTAAACGTAGTGCGTAGATATTTCAAAATCAAATCGTAATCTTTTTCTGCAAAATATGTAATTGAAAATAATATTTTGTGGAGAGAAAAGAAATTTAAGTACTATGTAATAAAAAACTTAAGAAAAAAGAAAATCCATTAATTTTCAATCACGGTAATCAAATTTACTACTGTTTAGTCAAAATATGTATGTACATGTGTTGTGAGAAAGAGGCACTGAAAACAATTCAATAACTTCAAAGAATAACCTCTAAAATAAGCAAGGTTTTTTTAAAACGTGAACCTAAATATTTTTAGCAAAAACCATTTTAGGTATCTGACAGTCAACGTCATGTTGATTGTAACGATTCTAAACTTCTAAATGAACAGACAAACTAACTTATAAAGAAAATTAATTTCTTTTGAACTTAAATTAGAAATACTTGAGATATTCGTAATATATAGTATATCAAATTATGTTTGAAATTGTTAAAGTTTTAAGATATTATAGCTATGATTGACGCTGCCATGGAAAATTTTGATAGTGCATTATTTTTTTTTATTTGACACATAATATCTTGATTTTGAAAGGAAAGTGGAGAAAAATACGGAGTGTCTTAACACTAAGTTCTCTTTCTTATATGTAGTAATACGATACAGATGAGTATATGTAGTAATACAATACAAAGAGGTAAAATTAAAGAGTCTCTTTGTAAAAATTGAAATAACCGCTTCTTACTAAACGTATACACGGGAAATACATATATAACAAAACAATTGTGTTTTACAATTTGTCTCCATCTATCTGTTTGTTTGTTCCGGCTTATCTCTGAAACTGCTGGACCGATTTTAACGTGACTTCCACTGGGAGATAGCTGATGCAATAAGCAGTAACTTTGGCTACTTTTATTTTAAAATCACAACTATTTTATTATATTCCACGCGGACGAAGTCGCGGGTACAGCTAGTAATACATGTATATGCTTCATAACGACAAACGTTCTGCTATGCACCATTTTATATTGCGCAGTAAAGTGAATGGAAATTTATAGCGACGCTAGATGACGAAAATTGATACAATTGAATACTATTGAGGAACATCTCTCGTAGCGGAGCCCACGTTGGGTTATTGAATGTCTTTTACAATATTTTTGAGGTAAAAAGTTATTTGACATATTCTGGTTGAAATTGGAAATTTGATGAGTGGAAAAATTGCATTTTTTTTAGCTTCAGGCTAAGAGCCTAGAACCTAGTGTTAAGACACTCCGTTCTCCACTTTCCACCGAATTCGGAGGCATTGCGTGTTAAGTGGCGGAACTTAACACCACAAATGCTTTTTAGATTAGTTTATTTTAGTTTTACATAAGTTAGTGTTATTCACATGAATTAATTAATATTTTTTGCAGCCTCACGCTTTTTCCCGTATGGCTAGGTAGTTAGTGATAGCATAGTGTCAAAATCCAAAAGCAAGACATTGTGAGTTTAGTGACGCAACTCAACGCCGCGCTTCGTTTGGTAACAAAGAGGCCACCGTGGTACAGTGAGACGGCATCTGATTGTAAACACAATAGTTATATATTTTATATATTTATATATATTTTTTTGACTTATGATAAGTACAATTATTAAGTTATGGATGCGATTCCCACTCGGAGCAGTGAGGGTATTGAAAATTCAATTTTCTTCGCTTTAACATTTCGATTTATAAACCTGAACTTAGCAAACAGCATAAATAATTCATTTAATACAATTAAAATCTCATATTCCTAAACGCCTCTAAGATATCCGTACGTTCTCTCTAATTACTTAAAGATAATATTATGAACGCAGTAGGTACATACGAGAGTCTTATTAAGCCGGCTCTAATGGACCTCACTTTGTGTTCCCGGAAACGGTACAAAAGCTGAAACGGATATACGTTTTATGATTTAATTTTATTTGTTTATAATCTCACTTTAACTAGGTAAAGGCACTAAAAAGCAGCGTTACTTTTTTTAAAAAAACAGTGTTTTTTTTTACCCGCGACGGAACGGCGACTGTATATGTGTTTGGGGTGAGAGGTTGTTTGTTTGTTTGTTTGTTTGTTTGTTTGTTTGTTTGTTTGTTTGTTTGTTTGTTTGTGTGTTTGTGCAAATTACTATGTCAATTATTTCCAAAACTATAAGTCCGATTTTGATACGGTTTTCTATGATAGGTTAAGGTTCAATTGGCGTATGTTCTTAGATATGTCTTATTGCCTTAACTCACCAGGGGGCGCTGCAGTAAGCATTTACGTGAAAACGAATGTTTTCAATTATCTCAAAAAATAATAGTCTGATTTCAATAGATTTTCAGTGATAGATTCAAGTTTAATTGGTGGATGTTCTTGGATATGTTTTATCGTGTCAAACCACCAGGGGGGCGCTGCAGTAAGCATTTGTTTGTACTTTTTTGTATTTATTTGTCTAAAACCGAAACTAATGCTCCGATTGAAAAGAGTTTTCATAAAAAGATTCATCTTTGCTTGATGCATATTTTAAGATTTTTCTTTTTTTGTTACGGGGAAAACTCACCAGGGGGCGCAGCAGTAAACATTTGTTTATGCAAATCAAAAACTACTAGTCTAATTTCAATGTAACTTTTAAGGGTAGGTTCAGGCTTAATTGGTGCGTCTTTTCATATACATGTTATAGTAACCACTCATCAGGGGGCGCTGTAGTAAGCATTTGTTTGTATTTTTTTGTGTAAAACCAAAAATTTTCTTGTATTTATTTGTCTAAAACCGAAATTACTTATCCGATTGGCTAGAGTTTTCAGAACTAGATTCAGCTTTGCTTTGTGCATATTTTAAGATTTTTGTTTTTTGGTTACGGCGAAAATTCACCAGGGGGGCGCTGCAGTAAACATTTGTTTATGCAGAGCAAAAACTACTAGTCCGATTTAGATGAAACTTCCAACGATAGATTCAGGTTTAATTGGTGTTTCTTTTCATATATGTGTTACGGTGACCACTCACCAGGGGGCGCTGCAGTAAGTACACTTGTTTGTGCGAAACTAAAACTACGAGTCCGATTTGAATGTAGTTTTCAATGATAGATTCAAGTTTACTTGTAGTGCATATTTTCATATCTGTGCCATGTATGTTTACTTAGTGCATATTTTCATGTATGTGTTAACTCTCTAGAGGGCGCTGCGAAACTAAAACTACGAGTCCGATTTGAATGTAGTTTTCAATGATAGATTCAAGTTTACTTGTAGTGCATATTTTCATATATGTGTCATGTATGTTTACTTAGTGCATATTTTCATGTATGTGTTAACTCTCTAGGGGGCGCTGCAGTAAGTAGCTGCTTCTATTTTTTTGTGTAAAACCAAAACGACTAGTACGATTGGAAAGAGTTTTCAGTATTAGATTCCGCTTTGCTTAGAGCATGTTTTTAAATTTATATTACAGTTACAAGTCACCAGGGGGCGCTGCAGTAAACATTTGTTTGTAATATTTAATGCAAAGCCTTAACTACTAGTCCGATTGCGCAGAGTTTTTAGTATTAGAGTTACCTTTACTTTTTTTTGATTTGCATGAAGATTAATATAAAGTATTTCGATATTATGTAATAATATATAATGTGTATCTATTCGCTTTAAAAAGTTTAAAATAAAAAGCAAAATTAAAAATTTTGAAAAAACCCACGACGGTTTAATTGTAATTGAAAAAGGATAAAATAACTGTAAATCCCCCGCCTAAAAGAATATATGTAACGAGATGATGGGGACGACTTCGTCGGGGGCTGCCAGTTGCAATCCCTATTTTAAATATAGTAGCTAACAGTATAGATTTCGTTTTAAAGTCTTTAAAATACCAGTTATCAAAACTGTAAATTCATATTAATATTTTAATTTTTTGGGAACCTGTTTTAACAGCAAGAAAACCTATGAGAAGGTTTGTGCAAACTTAAAGTAATGACAGCCCCCGACGGAGTCGTCCCCATCATCTCGTTACATATATTCTTTTAGGCGGGGGATTTACAGTTATTTTATCCTTTTTCAATTACAATTAAACCGTCGTGGGTTTTTTCAAAATTTTTAATTTTGCTTTTTTTCATTTTATTTTATCAGACTACGAACATGAGGTCTGTACTTTTTTTCTATATATTTTTTTATCTTCACGCTGTATCCCGCACACAGCAGGATAGGCAGAGGGAACCTAGTGTTAAGACACTCCGTTCCCCACTTTCAACCAAATTTTGGAGGCATTGTGTGTTAGGTGGCGGAACTTACCGCCGCGCTTTGCCTCTCGATACCAGAGCGAAGAAAATGCGAAGAAAATATTAAATATTTCCACTTCGCGAGTGGGAATCGAACCTACAACCAGTCGTTTACAGTTTACGTTCTTTTTTTAATTTTATTTTATCACCCTACAGGCACAATGTCAGTACCTTTAAAAATAATATTCTATTTTTATATAAATTTCTTTTTTTTTTCACTAAATCAGTACTTGAAACTAAGGTTTATAAAATATACCCTAAGAGAGTCCAGTATATTTTTATTTAAATTGCCTTTCTAAACAGTATAGCAGTATTCAGGCACTTTTAAGTTTAATGTACATAAATTAAAGTTTTTTATGCAATGGAGCATGGTCAAGTAATTGCTATTATTTTTTGGTAGGTATACATTTGTCATGTGTGCAACAACGGTGGCTTTTACTTTAAAATGTATCGCTTGATAAGTAATGCCCCTTCATTTTATGTTTTATATCACAATTACTAAGTCCTCTTTTCGTCCTTCAACTAGAGTAGACAAAAAGAATGTAGTGTCAAGACCCTCTGTTCTCTAGTTTTGTCTAAAATGGAGTCATTAAGTGTTGAGAGTTGACTCAAAATCGCTTCATTTTCACGAATCTCGACATTGTCTTGGGTCCCAGAGCGAAGATATCTAAATAATATTTCCGCATAGTAGCGTAGTCAAAGAGAGTCTAGTGTTAAGACACTCCGTTCTCCACTGTTCACTTAACACAGAGATATTTCGTTTTGATTGGTGAAACTTAACAATGCGCTTAAGTAATATGAAAAATTTCCCCGCGTGGGAATCGAACCCACAACCAACCGTGTTAACTTTCAGACGTTCCACTGCACTACAATGACTTCTGCGGGGAAATTCCTTTTATGATTTATTTTTATTAGTTTCTAAATCTTACTTCTCTCATACGAACTAGTAAAGTTATAATTGAATGAGTTGCTTTCTAAGATTGTTTTGAACAACTTCTTGTGGAAGCTCTCATTGTTATTAACATATTGTAAAATTATATTTTAAAAGGCTTTTATTTTTATAGTTAGCGATATTGAGGCGCAGTGGAACAACGTTTGACTGTAAACACGAAGGTTGTAGGTTTGATTGCCTCTAGGGGGAATGACTTTTTTTTTCTTAGCTTCACGTTGTATCCCGCACACAGCAAGGTAGGCAGAGGGAATCTAGTGTTAAGACACTCTGTTCCCCACTTTCCGCCGAATTCGGAGGCATTGCGTGTTAAGTGGCGGAACTTAACGCCGCGCTTTGCCTCTGATACCAGAGCGAAGGAAATGGAAATACAAAATATTTCCACTCCTCGAGTGGGAATCGAAGTCACAACCAGTCGTTTACAGTTACACGTTCGTGCCGCTGCGCCACGACTGGCAGGGGGAATGATCACATTTAAACTTTCATTTTTTCTGGTCCAAAGACGCAGCGCGGCGTTGAGTTCAGCCACTCAACACGCAATGTTTCGATTTAAGGCAGAAAGTGGGGGGTATCTTGACACTAGATTCTTTCAGACTCCTCCACTATTTTTTTTTTTTTTATTGAATAAAGGTGGCAAACGAGCAGAAGGACTACCTGATGGTAAGTAGTTACCTTCGCCCATAGACATCCACAAGATTAGAAAGGTTGTGGATGCGTTGCCGACCTTTAGGGGGTGGCGGTAGAAGGATAAGGATGGTGGGAGTAGAGAGAAGAGCGCTGGCAGACAGCTGGTTTACATGCCATCGAACCGGAACACATCACTAGATGTTTGGCGGTTCGTCTTTGACATGATAGTAGTCGCAAGTCAGTCGGAGAACGAATATCCTACCACCAAGCTTCTGGGTTACCTGACTTTTACGGGTCGCTGCCTAGTGAGGGTGGGGAATTGTATCCTAACCCCCCCCCCCCCCCCCCCCCCCCCACGGGTAGAAACTATGCGGAAAAACTGTGAAACTGAAAAAATAATGAAGACTTGGGCTGCTAGTTAATTAAAAAAAGGCAAGAACATGCTTTTTCGAATATAGCGGGGTAATCAGAGAAGACCTAGTGTCGAGACACTCCGTTCTTTTACTATATACGTATGAATAAAAATAAAAATTAAAAGAAATATAAATAACATAAATAAAACTCTTTATATACTGATAATTTATTTATTATATAAACAAACGTTACATTAGTATAAGGTAGTAATAATAATTTAAGTAAAATAACTTTTTAGTTAAATATATATGCCATGGTCACAACTTCGAGTACAGCAATTTTTTTTATTATATTATCAATATTGTAATTACTAAGCTAGAAAAAAAATACATTTATGTATTTAATACATACTTTTTCTTAAGTTTATCAACTTACAACTTTGACACTCAGTGTCTAAATATTTAAAATAACATCACTAATATTTAACTTAAGTGATATAACCTTACATTCTCTATATTTGAATTTATAAAGAAAACAATAATAATATAATATTATTCTTATTACGGACATTTTGTTAAGTTAAATTTAACTTACAACTTTGACACTCAGTGTCTAAACACTTATTTTAACATCACTAATATAAAACTTGAGTGATGAAACACTACTCTCTACCTAGAAACCTATGTATATTCATAAAGAAATTAATAATAATATAATGTAATTACATACTTTTGTTAATTAAAATTCAGTTTATAACTTTGACACTTAGTGTCTAAACACTTAACATCACCAATATTACAATTGAGTGATGGAACACTACTTTCTAAATATAAAAAAAAACAAGTAAAGAAATATGACGTTAAAACAATAAATAATATAATATTATTCTTCCATTTCTAAAACGATTAAGTTAAAATACTCATTTCGAATAAACATTAGAAAAAAAACAATAATCTAAGAAAAATGCTTTTAAAACTAAGAAATATGAAATAAGGGTATGATATATAAAATAATACTTTTTTAGTCGCGTATTTTGAATTGTAACCAGTGACCACCAAGTATGCGAAGGTTAAACGATTCAGCGGAGAGAGTCGTGGGAAGGCGCGTCTTCTCCGACGGAGAGATCTCCATGTGCAGGAGGATCTGGTAGAGAAGAGACTTTAGCTCGCAGAGAGCGAATCTAGAACCTGGTAGAAGGAAGTGTTTTTTTAAGTATGTTTTTTTAGTTTCACTTATATGACCCTGATGGAATCACTTTTAAATATTTTTAAAGTGTTATTTCACACTTTGGAAAATTGAAAAAGACATTTAAAAAAACGTATAAATATTTGAACGCAGCGGGATTCGAACCCGCGCCTCTTGACAACTAACAACAAAAATAAGTTGTAATAAAGCGTATAAGAATTTCGATGTATGAATGCATGGCGGTCAGAGAACCTGAAGGGTTTTCAGGAGTCGCAGGTTTGAATCCCGCTGCGTTCAAATTTTTATACGTTTTTTAAATTTATTTTTCTGATGGAATTAACTTACAAATTCTTGCTATTATATTTCGTGGTTTTTTTTACATAATTAATAAAGGGATGATTAAGGACATTCATTAAAATAACTTGCTGCTGGTTTGGATGAAGCCCTTTAGTTTTAATGAACAAACGTGTAATGACAGACAGAAATCGAAAACAAGTGCATAGATAATAAAATTTTACAACGATTTTGATGCGATGAGTAATTGCTCTTTCAAAACCGATAGGCGTTTAAACAGTTATATTTATATTCGTACAGTACTCGTGTTTATTCAGGTTGTATTCCACATACACTAGAGTAGGCAGTTGGAATCTAATGTTAAAACACTATATTTTTTCCACCGAATTCTGGAGGCATTGCGTGTTAAGTGTGAAAACTCAACGTCGCGGTTTGCCTCTACAACTGAAGAAAATGGAAATCCATACTTATATTATAAACGCGAGTGTCTGTGTGTTTGTCTGTCACGCTTTCACGGCTAAATTATCGGCTCGATATAAATGAAGTTTGGAATGAAAGTATTAAAAATTACTGCTACTTATTTTTCCAAAAATAAACCTCTTAAAGGTTGAAATAGCGGATGAAAGTATGTATGAAAAATCTAACCACTTGACCAATTGTAATGAAATTTGGCCTAAATATAGTTGATAAACCAAGGTTAAACATAGGCTACTTTATTTTTCAAAAATCCACCCCTGAGGGTTGCAATTTAACGTAACAGCTATGGAGTAAACGCGGCGAAATCGCGGGCGGGGCGCTAGTATTAAATATAGCAATCCCTCGAGTGGGTATCGAACCCACAACCAGTCTCGTTTACCGTCACACTTTCTGCTAACAAACCACGACTGGCCGCATTAATATTTATTTAGCAAAATTTAAAAAAATGTAATAAGAAGTATTATAATACTTACCAATACAATTTCTTGGGCCAATACCGAAAGGCATGTACGCCATGGGGTTGATCTTATGTTTATTTTCTTCTGAAAACCTTTCCGGGTCGAATTTGAAGGGATCGGGGAAGAACTCCGGGTCGTGGTGGAAGCTCCATACTGGGATACTAAGTATCTCACCTTCTCTCAACTATTGTATAAGTAAATAAAATTATATAATATAATATTTTTATTTTGTTCATTATTTGGAATTAATTTATTTTCACTTTATATAAAAAAATATAAAAATACTTTATTGCACACATAGATATAAAACATACAAGAGAGATACAAACATAAATAATTTAAAATGTATGCAAAGGCGGTCTTATTGCTTTAAACAAATATAAAAAATATATAAAAAATTATCTCTGTATATCTTAATATGAATAAACAAAAAGTTATTTTAATAATATTTTCCCGTATAGCAGGTTAGTCAGAGAGATTCTAATATTAATACACTCCGTTCTCCACTTTCCGCTCAAAATTGAGACGTTGCATGTTAAGTAGCGGAAGTCAACGTTTCGGTTCGTCTTGAGTGCCAGAGCATCAAAGTGAAAAAAAAAACATATAATTATAACTCCGAGCGGAAATGGAACCCATAACCATCGCGTTACAGTCAACAGTATCAGTCAGCAGCGTCTACGGTCTCAATATTAAAACTAATATAAACATTTACTTACAATAAAATCTTCAGTTGATTTGCTGTTCGGTTTGCCCATGTTGTAGTCTTTGAGACACATTCTGTCCAATGCCAATATCGGAGGCCAAAGTCTAAGGACCTCTGGAAACAAAATAAAATATGTGAATAAGTCTGTACGTAGCATAAAACTTTCAACAAAAAGTATGTTATATAGCTTAAAATACTAAGCAAGGATAACATTTTTTCTGTATTCGTAGCATTTTTGGACCTGTTTTAGGTTTTAGGTATTTTTGAATGAAACAATTATTGAATTATTTTCTTAATATCTCTCTTATTTTCTTAACAATTATTGAATTAATTACTTAAAGTAATTAATACCAAGCTTATTCTAATTTAATTTAGACGAGTGTACTTAGCAAAATATATTATTTAAACAATGCTATTTTGAATTGTCTTTTCAGAAATAACTATTTAAATATATATGTATTTCTTTCAGCTATTTTTTTTTAAATTATTTTTAAGCATTAATCTTCCTTTCATAAATCTAAGAGATTAAAAGCAGATCTTTACATTACAAATCTATACTTCTACAAATCGATTTACATCTTATAAGAACAATACATACATTTTACAAAAACAAATTTCAGCAAACAATTACCAAACACAAACTAAATTTACAAAAAAGAAATAAAAAACATTCGAGTGACAAAAATATCAACTCACCAGACGTCACCATATCCAAATAAGTCATACTTTGTATAGCATTGAAGTTCAATTTGCCATCATTCTTAACATGTTGTTCTTTTATTTCCTTCACCAATCTCTCCTGTATTTCAGGATGTAAAGCCAGTTCGTGTAATGCGAAGGACATCGCGATAGATATGGTTTCGAAACCAGCGATGAAGAATAACACCGCTTGGGCTGTCAAGTCATTGTCGGACCAGACTAAAGAAAAAAAAACTTATAGTAAGACTATCTAATTGTAAAAGCTTTGATTATAAATACGATCTCTATAAAGGTAAATGATTATTATTTTAGCTTCACGCTGTATCCCGCACTTAAAAGGATAGACAGAGGGAACATAATGTTAAAACACTCCGTTCTTCCACTTTCCGCAGAATTCTGGAGGCATTGTTTGTTAAACGATAGAACTCAACGCCGTGCTTTGCCTCGACACCAGAGCGAAGATAATGAAAAATTATATTGAATTTTTTTCGTTCTATTGCTTCAAGACAGATCGCGATTTGCACACTCTTTGTGAATCCATTAATATTTATTACGTGTCTTCGTACTTTTTCCCGCGTATCAGTATAGTCAGAAATAACCTAGCGCTGTGGGACCATCTCTCTGACTGTAAGCCTTTGATTATAGGTAAGATTTCTAAACAGGTAAAAGATTATATATATATTTTTTTTATTTTCTCGCTGCAGTATGACAAGTTGCAATATTGCCTTTCATTGCCAGTGAGTCTAGAAGTAATAAATGTAATAATATATCTATTAAGATGGGATTTGACTCGATGGCCACTTTAAAACAAAGAACACATTCAAATTTAAACATAGTCTAGAGATAAGGTACCATCATTTATTTTTTTTCTTTTTTTGCTTCACGCTGTATCCCGCACGCAGCAGGGTAGGCAGAGGGAACCTAGTGTTAAGACACTACGTTCCCCACGCACCGCCGAATTCGGAGGCATTGCGTGTTAAGTGGTGGAATTTAACGCCGCGCTTTGCCTCGACACCAGAACGAAGGAAATGGAAATACTAAATATTTCCACTCCTCGACTGGGAATCGAACCCACAACCAACCGTTTACAGTCACACGTTCGTGCCACTGCGCCACGACTGCTATTTTTATTTAATTGATAAGTTATAAAATTGATAATAATTGTTATTTTTAATATAAAGCAAAGGTTATTTTAATTTTGTTCATACAAACCTCTATTAATGGTTCTCTTGCCAACAGCCGATTCTTCAACAGTAGAGAATCCAGTGTCTTGGACTATGTCGTTTCCGGTTTTCTCTTCGTGAGCGAGACGTCCTGTAAAAAAAATAATATTATAGCATCTTTATATTAAAATATTTATTGTATGACAAACAAACAATCAAACTGTAGTTTGACATGTAGGGGCAAAGACGGTGTCTAAGGGGCGCCGGTTCGTATCCCGCTGCGTTGAAATTTTTATACGTTTTCTAAATGTTTTTTCAATTTCCTAACTTAGAGATGAATAGCACTTCACTAGTAAGAATAACATTTTAAAATGTCAAAAGCAGTAAGAGATTTTTCTGAAGTGTTATTTACACACGTAGGAAATAGAAAAACATTTCAAAAATTCCAGAAATCCCTATAAAATGAAAAAAAAGAGATTTATTATTTGGCAATCTAAACTATGGAAGATATGTAGTTATGAACAGCATGAGTGTGTAAAAATCCCATACAAACATATTTGATAGTGCCAAACTAAATGTTTCTTATAAATGATCGGACAGTGTAACGTTACCGTGAAAAGGCACATTTAGGCAATGGTTACGAATTCGACTCCTACTGGAAAAAATATTGCAATTTTAATATGTACAGAAATTAAAGAATAATTTATCACAAGGTTTATTTATTCTACTCTGTTTATTGTAAGGAAAATACCCTTAAGTTAAAAGAAATACCTTTCTTAGCTTCCATAAGGAGATGTATCATGTCAGGTCTGATGATGTTGTTCTTCTCTCTGTTCTTCATTGTTCTAGACACAAGGTCGATGAAGAAATCCTTTGTACGACTTGAGAATAACGAGATTCTTAAATACTGTAACAAAATTGGTTTGCGTTTAAAACTTAACTTTTAATGAATTTATTTAATTACATAAAACCTATTTCCGGTTTGGTTTGACTTAGAGTGGTGTTAGGTTCCGCAACACATCATATGGATTGGAGTTCTCACGTGCGAAAACGAACAGAAAGTAGAGTGTAATAAAATTCCTTTTTCCTTGTTTGCTTTACAAAAATGTCTAGTCTAAATAATTTTGAATTAAAACCAGCTGTGCTACTAATATGATATACATGTTTGAACACTACTTGACAGCGTGATTATATTCCAGTTATTTTCATTTACCCTCTCCGGTAAGATAAAGAACGGCGTTGAGTTCCGCCACTTAAGACACGATGTCTTTATATCGGGCGGTAAGTGGGAAACAGAATATCTTAACTAGTATTTTATCTGATTAGCTGATACACGAGAAAAAGTATGAAGTTATTATAATTATAATAAAAATAAATTTGACATAATAAATAATTTGGGGCCAGTCGTGGCGCAGTGTCACAAGCGTGTGACTGTAAACGACTGGTCGTGGGTTCGATTCCCACTCGAGGAATGGAAATATTTATTATTTTCATTTTCTTCGTTCTGATGTCGAGGCAAAGCGCGGTTTTAAGTACCACCATTTAACACAAAAGATAAGTAATTTATTACTGCATTTATGCAAGACAAAGTGCGGTTTTGTGTAACTCTCTTCTCATTACCCAATATCTCGTTTACGAGCAGTAAGTGGTGGCCGAAGTGTCTTAACACTAGGTCCTCTTTATCTTCCCCGCTATATGGAAAACAATGTGAAGTTACTTAATAACAACAGGATAGACTGATTTCAACAAAACTTTAAATAACAGAATAAGGTTAATATTATTCAATTCTCCTTCGAATGAGGATTGAACTCATATATATTATTGATCCTAAAACTATTTTTACCTCAAAAATAAAAGAACTTAAACACATATTAAATTAGCATCAAATTTACAAACTAAATTCGCCAAGAAAATACTAGTGTACTTTCTTTCTCAAAGCAAGTTCTCAAAAGACTAAAAAGACTAACCTTAACAAGACCTGGACATGCGGAAAGAACGAAGAAGAATAGCATTTGACGCAATTTGAACTCGGACGCCAACTTGCCCATCTCGTAGAACTGGTTCTCTACGTCAGTGTGCGAGTCTACCTTCAGGCCGAAAGCGCAAGAGGCGATCACGTCGTTGGCGAAACGCGAAGTTAGATCTTTACAATCCACGTCGATGTAGCCAGCTAGAAATAATAATGTTTTTAATATACTTTACATATATTTATTTGTGGCCAGTCGTGGCCCAGTGGCACAAGCGTGTGACTGTAAACGACTGGTTGTGGGTTCGATTCCCACTCGAGGAGTGGAAATATTTAATATTTCCATTTTCTTCGCTCTGGTGTCGAGGTAAAGCGCGGCGTTAAGTTCCGCCACTTAACACGCAATGCCTCCGAATTTGGCGGAAAGTTGGGAACGGAGTATCTTAACACTAAGTTCCCTCTGCCTACCCTGCTGTGTACGGGATACATATTTATTTATTTATCAATTAATCTCGGGGCCAATCGTGGTGCCGTGAAACAGCGTCTAACAGTATGATGGCGATCGAAAGCGTTGGGTTCAATTCCCCTCAGAGGAAACATTACATATTACTTTAATTTACTCTGCCCTGTTACCTAAAACACAGGGCGGCGTTTATTTCTACCAATTAACACGGAATGTCTCGAATTTGACTCAAAGTGGAAAACGGAACCTCTTGACACTGTCTCCTCTCTTACTACTCTACTAAGCGGGAAGAGCAATTCTATATATCCAGATAGTATGTTAGTCTGTTCTGTTGGCTTGGTAGCGGAACCTAATACAGCATGTCGGAATATTGCCGTATATAGACCGTATATAGTAAGCAGGAGATTGGAGCAGGTCGTGGCGCAGAGGCAAAATGTGTAAAGTGACTGGTTGTGGGTTCGATTCCCACTCGATTAGTGAAATTTCCAACTTATTCGCTCTCGTGTCAAGGTAAAGCGCGGCGTTAAGTTCCACCACTTGACACGCAATGCCTTCAGAATTCGACGGAAAGTGGGGAGCGGCGTGTCTTAACGCTAGCCTACTCTGCTGTGTAAGGGATACATGAAGTCTGTGTGCGTGAAGCTAAAAATAAAATAGCATAGTATGAGGAGTATTATAACCATGTTGCCTGTGTCTAATATTCTTGATTGGGTTGGAGAATTAGAAAATATATTTGAATATCGCCATAAGTAGAATTCTTACACCCTGAAACCGTGACCAATGGAACATGTACCAAAATGCTTATTAAATACTAGTTTACGTATTATTTTCCTGTACTGTAGAATTAGTTAAAAAGAATAATATATACAAATTACATACATTTTTTCCAAAGATCATTCAAGTTCACGCTATTTAATTATTAGGTTTCATTTTAAAAGAACCATATAATTAATATTTCCTAAGGCTTCATAATAATACTCTTTGTACATACAACGTTTTATATAAATGGCTTTCAATAAGAATAGGATTAGCTACTTACTTTAGCTTCATTGGCTATTCACTAAAGAGTAAATTAAAATAATGAATCGATTTTGGCGAAACTTATTCATTAAAACATGCAATTTTAGGATTTCAAGGGACAATTTAGAAAAATAAAAAGTTAAAATACGTACTCTTTGATTCGCCAATCTTCTTCTTCAGAACTCTGATCATCTGGTCTCCGACTTCCTCCATGAAGGGCACCATCAGCTTTATCTTGGAGCTCGTGAACGCGGGGCTCAGAGTCGACCTCATGTCCTTCCATTCCTCACCTGATTATACGTCCAAAAATATATCATAAATATTATTTTTCAGATATGAAATTGAAATTATTTCGTTGAACGCAAAATAACTGACGGGTGATAGACATTGGAGCAAGTTAAAATATTCATATTCGTTGGTTAGTATATTATAGCTTTTAATGTTAAAAAAACTATGCTGATAAAAAATATTATATACATTTTTGGGCCAGCAAAAACTTGGATTTAGGTAGATCCCATAGTTACTTTCCTACTTTACATATTTTTAAAAGGTAAAAATATTATATATGATACAAAAGTAGAGAATATAAGTAGAGAATAAAAGATTGTCTGATTTTGATATCTAAAAGAATTATAATAAATTTATAAACAAATTATTTTTATAGAGTATTGATCAATAGAATTTTAATCCTACCTTTCAAAGCAAACAAATTCCTTGCAAACAGAGGCTCCACTTTGTCATCTGTGAATGATCTGTGATCTACGAAGTATTCGAAGTCTTTAATCGTTATTTTCTTTACTAGGTCTATATCGCGTAACAATAGTGTAGGTTTGACGAATTCATAGTTGCCAACAAATCTGGAATTAAACAGGCTTAGTGTAAGTGTAATTCATTTGACTTGTATGTTTTTCAGCTTCATTCAATTTTATTATGTGTTTGATTGGTAGTGAAAGGGAAGCTAAGGTCGAGCCCCTCCGTTATCCCCTTTCGAACGGTGAAGCTTAACGCCGCACTTTGTTTTGTCTTATTTACCAGGCCAGATAAATAAATTAATTTAATAATTTTTGTTGTAAATTTAATAACTTGTATTGTTTGTATTCTTCCAAAATGTATAAAAAATAGCAAATTCTTCAGAATATGCCCATATTGAATGCAAGAACGACAATTTTTTTTATTTTAAGATGTTATTATTTAAAAGGTAATTTATACAGGTTTGTACCTGTACACTAGATTTTTTTGTACCATAAATATAACCTCCAGAAGAATAAAAAGTCTAATATACAAGTACCTAACAATTTCTAATAAATAGTTGACAATTATTAGGTTTCTAAGATGTTTAAAACTTACCTTTCATCCTTAAAAGTGTGGTACACTTTATCCAACTGATCACTGAAGTGTCTTTGGCGGAGTAAGAAAGTCATCATGTTACCAAAGAGCGGTACCACTCTGAGATGCTTCACGCCATAGTTACTGAACCTCGAGTACACCTTGTAGAAGTATAGCGCAACTACTGCTATTAGTACTGCCGTCCATATTAGGAATATCATCTGAAAAGGGAACTTTGTTATAAGAATATTTAAATTTGTGGCCAGTCGTGACCTAGTGGCACAAGCGTGTGACTGTAAACGAGTGGTTGTGGGTTCGATTCCCACTCGAGGAGTGGAAATTATATTTCCATTTTCTTCGCTCTGGTGTCGAGGTAAAGCACGACGTTAAGTTCCACCACTTAACACGCAAGCCTCTGAATTCGGCGATAAGTGGGGAACGGAGTGTCTTAACACTAGGTTCCCTCTTGCCTACCCTGCTGTGTGCGGGATACAGCGTGAAGCTATAAGAATATTTAAATGTTGTGTTTTGGCGACTTTTTGAGTAATTTCTCGGGAAAATATGAAAGTTGGAAAGCTAAATTCAAATTTAATTAAATATTCATTAGAAACGAAGTGGTATTTAAAATATTTTCTTAATTTTGTTTTGATAATTAAACTGCGACAAGAAATTTTGACTTCTAATAAATGTAGAATAAGGTGGGTAGTTTTGCTTTTCATTTTTTCATATACAGATACTTCTTTTCTTTCTTCGCATTATGTAGGTGCGTGATTTTTTATAGCAATAGTACTTAGTAATATTAAACATTCATTTTGACTTTTTGATTCAAATTAATTTGAAACTGTTCAAATGTTCAAGATCCATGATAAATAGATATAATAATAATATAGTACAACGCTACTTTCGCTTTAGCACTATATTTAAGTACATCTGCATACATGTTTCATTTGTAACTGGTTACGAAAAACAATATCAAATAATATAAATACTATTCTACACACAGCTTAAAGATACGTTACTAATAGGTAGCATTAGTTTCCCTCTAACTACCCCAGTCTAAACATTGTTTGTTGGGCAATGAAAATAATTTTATTGTAATGACTGAATCAAACTAAAAAATAAAAACGGGGCCAGTCGTGGCGCTGAGGCACAAAGTGTGATTGTAAAGCGACTGGTTGTAGGTTCGATTCCCACTCGAAGAGTGGAAATATTTCTTATTTCCATTTTCTTCGCTCTGGTGTCGAGCAAAAGCGCGGCGTTAAGTTCCGTCACTAAACAGGCAATGCCTCCGAATTCGGCGGAAAGTGGGGAACGGAGTTCTTAACACTAGGTTCCCTGTGCCTGCACTGCTGTGTGCGGGATACAGCGTGCAGCTAAAAAAAATAACTAATCTATTATTGTTATAATTATTATTTATAATAAAAAATAAATATTATCAAAATATTTTAAGATTGCTAACAATCTCGCAACAAGGCACTCTTCCAATTACACAGCTTTCAAAACATGCTCAGTGTCCTTTTTTTATTTGGAACTTAACCAACGATAGGTGGGTTTTCTATCGATTGAAAAATTAATAAATACTTCATAAAACTTAAGACAACATGCTATAAATAGCATGTAAATAGCAATATATGTATAGTAAACAATATATTAGTGATATCAAACAATAACAATATAGATAGTACCTACTCCAATTCAATCACTGTTATCAGATAACAGATGTGTATGAGACACCCGAGCATATCCTGTTCTCCATCCGGGTGTCTCTACGCACTGGGCTGATGGTATTAGTCATTAGTAAAATTTATCTATATTAATTAATAAAATTGGTGTGTACGTTTGTAATGTTAAATAAATATTTTTTACTAGATGCAACATGTATTGCACTGCGTACATGTATTAACAATATAATTTTTGCCTTTTTTGCCTGATTGTCTGCCTGTTTGTTAAAGGTAATCTCTGAAACGGCTGAACTGATTCTGATGAGATGATCGCTAGTAGATAGCTGATATAGTAATCAGTAACTTTGGATACTTTTATGTCATGTTGTACGTGAAGTCACAAGTCATTAATAAAATTATAAAGATTTTTTTTAGTATAGGTGTGAAAACACTCTGTTCCCAGCTTTTGACCTGAAATTGAGACATTGCAATTTGTGTAGAGGAACTCAATGCCGCACTTTGTCTTATCAGAGCCAAGTGGAGATAGTTATATGAATAATGCTAAATTTTAATGTTTATCTAAGATTGCAGATTATTTAGTTTATTTTTATACTTTATCTTTTATTATTGTTTTCTTTCTTATACTTTATCTCAGCTTCACGCTGTATCCCGCATACAGCAGGGTAGGCAGAGGGAACCTAGTATTAAGATACTCCGTTCCCCACTTTCCGCCGAATTCGGAGGCATTGCGTGTTAAGTGGCGGAACTTAACGCCGCGCGTATGTATGTTTAATATATTTTTTACGGTATTAACAAAAACAGATAAAGTATAGTATATATAGTGGCCAATCGTGGCGCAGTGGCACAAGCGTGTGACTGTAAACGACTGGTTGTGGGTTCGATTCCCACTCGAGGAGTGGAAATATTTAATATTTCCGTTTTCTTCGCTCTGGTGTCGAGGTAAAGCGCCCCGTTAAGTTCCGCCACTTAACACGCAATCTGAATTCGGCGGAAAGTGGGGAACAGAATGTCTTAACACTAGGTTCCCTCTGCCTACCCTGCTGTGTGCGTGATACAGCGTGAAGCTAAAAAAACTCCAATTTTATTTATTTCCATAGATGACGGCGGAGTTACGATGCAATATCTTTGTTGTTAGACTTATTTGTTATTGTAATTTTATATGTCGTCTGAATATAAACACGATAAGTGGCGATTGGATTAAGGATTACGATTTGGTCTATACTTATACATATTGACTAAGATTTTTATTATAAATCTATTATTTTCATTGCCCTAATTAAATCGAGTGTGACAAAGTGCGGCGTTTATTTCCGCCACTTAAAACGCTTTGTCTTAGATGGGAAGTGTTATGACACTATTCTTTCTACCTACAGGAATGGAACGTGAAAAATATATTCATGTATCTCTTCTAGATACATTACGCATGTAATATAGTGTAAATAAAGAAATGAAGAATGAAGTAATTAAAAAAGTGGCCAGTCGTGGCCCAGTGGCACAAGCGTGTGACTGTAAACGACTGGTTTTGGGTTCGATTCCAACTCGAGGAGTGGAAATTATATTTCCATTTTCTTCGTTTTGGTGTCGAGGTAAAGCGCGGCGTTAACTTCCGCCACCTAACACGCAATGCCTCCGAATTCGGCGGAAAGTGGGGAACGGAGTGTCTTAACACTAGGTTCCCTCTGCCTACCCTGCTAGGTGCGGGATACAGAGTGAAGCTAAAAAAAAATCTAAAAATAAATATTTAGAATCCGTTATGTAGCTCTCTCTCTTGTATAAATATAACTAGTATCTACCAACAGCTTCAGTTCCCTGGACTTAATGACTCTGCCCACTAAAATACCCATTACACTGAACACTTTTTGCTAAGGAGGCATTTCCTTATTTCTTTCATTTAACTAAACTATTATGGTTCTTCATTAAACGTTCCAGATCTTTAATTTTTACATGTTAACAAAAAAATCTAATAACTCTGAGAAACTTTTGTTAGGATGACATTTCCTTATTTCTTATAGTAACTGGCCCTATTATGGTTCTTCCAGAGCATTCCAAACTTTAAAATAAATTATACCCCAATTCCTGCCTAGGTTTAAAAGCTATACAACAAAAAAAGTTTCATTCAAATCCGTTCATTAAGCCCTCACGTGTGCGTACAAACATTCTGTCTTTACTGTTAAATATTATTAAGTAACAAAACTAATACTCTACTTACTTAATACCTACTATTAAAAAAACACAGGACTAGCTATGATTCAAAAGTACTTGCAAAAGTCTATTTGAATATAGATATTTTGAATTTGAATTTTTTAATATAAATTTTACATCTTCATGCTATTTCCCGCATAGCAAGGTTATCAGTGAGAACCTAGTGTCAAGACACTCCGTCCTTCATTTTCGCTTGAAATCGAGATTGCAAGTTGAGTGACTCAACACCACGTTTACGAGACTAGCGGAGAAAAGAAAATAGTATATGATCATTTACTGAAGTAGGAATAGATCCCACAACAATCGCGTTTACAGTTAGACACTATTTCACTGCGCAATAATGCCTTCTAAATATGAGTATATCAATTTTAAAACATATACATTTTAAAATTTAATCCTTACTTATAAATGCGAAAGTCAGTGTGTTTGTCTGTCATGCTTTCATTGCTAATCTACCGGTCCGATTTGGATGAAATTTAGAACTGTGACTGTGAGTGACTGGGTATAACATAGGCTACTTATTTTTTCAAAAATCAACCTCTAAATGATTGAAATATGGGATGAAAGTTTATTTGAAAAGTCTAAACTGCTTGATCAATTGTAATGAATTTTGGCATAAATATAGTTGATAATCTAAGCTTAAACATAGGCTGCTTTATTTATTAAAAATGTGCTCCCGAGGGTTGCAATACAACGAAATAATTAACGCGGTGAAGTTGCTAGCGGGCCGCTAGTAAATAATATAACTGACTCTTATAAATTTTAAAACAAAATTTATTATACAAATATAACTAACCTTGTTTCAATGTATTCACAATTCGCTCCACGAGACACAAAGAAGAACAAATTTTAATAACTCTTTTAAGAATACACAGTGTAAAACGTAAAACGCGTGTTCTGAGCGCAAAGTAGTTTGCAGAACAACATTTATACACCCACTTATCAATAACAACATCCGTGTACATTTTGAAACAACGCAAATGATTATAATATCTTAAGTACACTTGTATAAAGATAATCTATGTGTTTTTATAATACATGTATATAAAAATGGGGCACAAAGTATGATTTGACTGGTTGTGGGTTCGATTACCACTCGAGGAATTGGAATATTTAATATTTTCATTTTTTTTCTTTCTAGTGTCGAGGCAACGCACGGTGTTGACTACTTTTATTTAAGAACTATTAATTGTTTTATAATTTCCACTACTAGTCATTCCTGTATTCATATACTAGCAAAAAAATACCTTTTTTGTTTTTATAGCGTCACGTAGTATCCAGTACAAAGCAGGGAAGGCAGTGGGAAAGACACTACAAGACCAAGACCTAGACACCTAGACCTAACAAGACCTAGTGTTAAGACACTCAGTTCCCCGCTTACCACCGAATTTTGGAGGCATTGCGTGTTAAGTGGCGGACAAAAGAGGAAAGAAAATGGAAATATTAAATATTTCCACTCGAATGGGAATCGAACCCATAACAAGTCAAGTCACAATTCAATTTATCGAATGGCATAAAACGGAAAACGGAGTGTCCTAACACTTACTTCTCTCTACCAACCCTACTGTAAAGAAGAAAATCATGAAGCTAAAAACATGCCCCAGATAGGTAAAAGGTGGTAAAGTAAATAGAACGTACTGCGCCTTATTACTCGTTTAGCGATTACACTTTTTAATTAAGCCGCCTGTTCACACGGCAAATGAGGGAAGATACTGTATAGATGAACCTAGGTATTAGTACTGCCTTTTCATTTTAAATTTAATAAAGTAATTAAAAAGTGGGTGAAATGGGTGGGAAAATTGTGTAGGTGTTGTAGATTCGATTCTCAGTGGGTATTTGACTTTGGTACAAATAAATTATGGGTAATTTTAAAATCGAAAATTAGGAAATATCAGTTCATATATATTTTTTTAATTTCTACATAGCATTAAGATTTAATAAAGAAATTGCTATTATATAATTCTTTTAGGATTTCTTCTGGTTGTAAAACTGCTCTGGTATATAAGACTAAGCGCGGTGTTAAGTTCCGCGAGTCAACACATGATGTCTTAATTTCGGCCGGAAAGTTGGGAAAGGGGTATTTGACAATAGGACTTTCTGACTATCCTGCTAGGTGAGAATAGACGTGAAGATGCTATTATGATATTATTTTCAAAAATAAATAATTCAACTAACATTTTAAAACAATATCTTATATTTTTTAAGTAGAAAATAATTCAATCAGCACATTACGGTTGTAGCTCCGAAATACATTGGATATAAAAAACGATTTTTTCGTCTTCTGTTTTAAAACGCAACGTCGAATCCTCTACTTAACACGCAATAGACAAAAAGCGGAGAACAGAGTGATTCTCCTCTCCGTTCTCTCCACCAACCAAAGCAGTAAAGAAGAAAACAAGTTTTAAACAATAACAGCAATTTCATAACATAATAGAACAATTTTATTGAAATATCCCCAACGCAAGGGAGGGGGTTCAGGGAGTAGACGAGAGACGTCATAAATGAGCACAAACTTAGTCCGCCTTGTATTGTAATGTAAATTATGAATTTGCCTCAAAAACCTTTAATATTTGCTAAATTACTCTCGTTCCCACAGTTTCGAGTTAATTAAAACGTCTGCTCGAATTAAACTTAACGTTGTTAATCCTGTTTTCCATGAAATAGGGTAGCTATATTTGTTTTATATATCTATGTATATGTAAAGTAAGGCGTTGTGTTCTGGCACTTAACACAAAACATCTCATAATCGAGACGATGGATAGTATAGAAGGGAGTGTCTTGACACTACATCCTTCCTGATTACCCCGCTATGCGAGAAAATCTGAATAAACGATAAAAAATTATTTTGCGGCGTTAAGTTCCGCCACTTAACACGCAATGCCTCCGAATTCGGCGGAAAGTGGGGAACGGAGTGTCTTAACACTAGGTTCCTTCTGCCTACCCTGCTGTATGCGGGATACAGCGTGAAGCTAAAAAAAAAAAAATTTTTTTATCTTTTACGGAAGGATGAGTAAACGTAATACTTGGTTCTGCGTATAGCCTAACTTTTACTTCTTCTAGGTATAAAAATAATGTAAGTAGCAATTAAAATAATATTCAGTTTAACTAGTTTTGTTTTTCTAAATTCGCAATAAATGGCATCGTATAACTAAACTAGAGGGGAAATCTGGGTTGACCGTGTAAACACAGTATTGATGATACTGAAGGAAGGTCATGTAAGACATGAGGACCCCCAGATAGAGGAGAGCGTGTATGAAGACGTTGATGACAGTAGACGAGGCGAAACAAGTATACAGGGACCGAAGCGTTTGGCGCTCCGTTCTCTCTACCCCGCTAGGAATTAAGGGTGGAATTTCTTGTATGTTTCAATACTCCAGTATCTATCTATGTTTTTAAACAATATCGATCCATTTCTCGCTATCCTTTGCTTAAAAAAATCACAAGTATGCGGATCAAACTACGTTATTGTAATAAGATGAATTTGCTATGTTATGTTTGTATGTAATTTAAAAACATATATATATAGATTAGGTGGCCAGTCGTGGCCCAGTGGCACAAGGGTGTGACTGTAAACGACTGGTTGTGGGTTCGATTCCCACTCGAGGAGTGGAAATATTTAATATTTCCATTTTCTTCGCTCTGGTGCAGAGGTAAAGCGCGGCGTTAAGTTCCGCCACTTAAGACGCAATGCCTCCGAATTCGGCGGAAAGTGAGTGGGGAACGGAGTATCTTAACACTAGGTTCCCTCTGCCTACCCAGCTGTGTGCGGGATACAGCGTGAAGCTAAAAAAAAAAAATAAATATATATAGATAGATCTTTTTAAATTATTATAATATTTTCCATAATGGTTAAGTTGTACAAAAAAAAATCATGTTAAATGTAATGTTAAATGTAATTAATTATTATTTATTATTGTCAATTAAAAAAAAAATTATTGTTTTACACTTTCCGGTTTAAGTGACGGAACTCACCGTCACGCGTTGTCTTCGACACTAGATTCAAGAAATAACAAATTAAATACAATCATACATAAGTGGGAATCGAACCCACCGTCTTCCCGTTTACAGTCAGATGATGTGACACTGACACGATGGCCTCGTTTCTATGAAGTGTATTTAAAATATTTAACATTTATACAAAGCCTATGTTTATATTAATTTAAAATGTAAAGTATAAACGTGTCGAAAGCAACCACTCAAAGCAAATTATATTAAAACTTCAAATGGAAAATTGAGGATGAGTTGCTGGAATGTAAGCTACAGGCAAAGTGTTATAAGTATTTAAATGTAATCCTTTATTTACCAAAAAATATAAAGTAAAATATAACAAAAATATGATTTTTAGTAAAGCTTATATTATCGTTTTTTATGCATAAAAGAGACTGCAGAGATTTTGAGTGTTAAGTCACTGAGTTTTCTACTTTTCATACGAATTCGAGTGTTTGCATAACGGTTGGGAGGTAGAACTTAATGCCCTATGTTTTACCAGAGCGTAGATGTGAAAATAAATAAGATCATTCACATGACTGGGATCGAACCTAAAGCCAATCACGTTTGCAGTCAAACGTTATTCCACTGGACCAGAGCACAGATCAAAATGTCAGAGATCACTTTCGGCTCTCTCGGATAACTTTCTCCGGAATAAAGCACTAAGGGGCTTTCTAAAGAAAAAATATTTTTATAGAGTTGTTGTAATATGAATGTTATGGATGTTGGTGTTTTTCATAGTTTATTGTCTGAGCCTGCTTCTGTAGGCTAAAATGCTGTATAAATTTAAGTATAAATAGTATTCTTAGATTTAATTTAAAATTGTTATGTTTGTGTGTTTTAATTTTGGTTTAGGGAACGATGGGGCTGACATTTTTGTATTTTACTTAAAAAGTCATTAAATAAAAACGGATTAAAAAAAAATGTCGTTTACGCCACTTTACCCTTTACCTTTCACTATCTAAAATATAGATTAATACATAAGTTAATTATTAAAATATTCTATTTCACATTCAATGTTAATTGTATGAGGTTAGCCAGTTCTCTGTGGTGGATATTACGAGTGCATTTACAGTTATATGCTATTCTGTGTTATGTGAAATATCATACTAATATCATTATTCAAATATTTAAAGACCAATCGTTGCGTAGTGGGATAGCGCCTGACTGTAAACACGTTGGTTCTGGGTTCGATTTCCTTTAGAGAGAAATTTAAATTATTTAAATTATTTGCTTTTGCTTTAAGATCGTCAGTCATCATGCAACGACTAGGGAAAGCGGAAAACGTAGTGTATTGACACTAGGCTCTCTTTGTATACCCTGATTTGCGGAATTGAGCGCAAAGTTAAAAGGGAAAATAAAATATTTGTTTCTTTAGGGCACCTAAAGTTACTATACTAAATAAATCAACTGATAGACAGTTAATCTCCGCTTTCTGCTCAGTTTCGTGACTTAGTGTGTCGAATTGCAAGTGTTACTCATACATATAAGAAATTAAAAATATTACTAAAAATGTTCACATTTTCATATTTTATTTAAAAATATTATGTAATTAACTATTTCTCTCGTTAAACGATTGTTCATATAAATAATCTTTGGGTAGCAGGAATTTGCGACAACTCTCTACAAAGATGGGAACAACAATAAGTTGTAAAAAAGGTATAAGAATTTTGACGAAGCCGGATGTAGAACGCATGGCTTAGTGGTCATCGCGCTAGGACGAACCCGATGCGTTCACAATTTTTATAATATGTATTCTAAACTTATTTCCCATTACCGATTTTTTAAACAATAACAGATTCTTATATCTCGGTTTGGCTTGTTTATTTCAGCTACTTTCATAGTATTATGTCATATGGCATTATACTCTGGGGTACTCTGGGCTCGCTCCAGGCTATTCCAATGGTATCATTGCCAATATATAATTAATGAATTATATAATATCTGTAAATGCTTGACTTAAAAAAAAATAAAAAAATATCATCCCGTCGAGTTTCTTGCGCCGGTTCTTCTCAGGTCTGAGGCATTAACTTTAGTGAACTGGTGGTAAATTGTTTGACGTTCAAAAAATGTAACTTCTTACTTTGAATAAAATTATTTGACTTTGACTTTGATTCATTATTTTCAATATACTCAAGCTCTTAGTCACCCAATCAGGATTCGAAGCTACAATTATCGCTCGTATAGTGGTGTCTCGACTACGTCGCTAAAGCGTTAACTAACTTATTAAATATCAAATTACTAAACTAAACATGTGACTTCGCGGTTGGATGCCGGTTTTAATATCAAAATATAATACGCTGTCCTCGTGTCAATGTAGGGCAGATACTGGCTGTAAACTGGATTGGTTACGGGTTCGATTCCCACTCAGGGAAATATTTATAATTTTTTTTTGTTTCTGTATGCCGCACACAGCAGGGTAGGCAGAAGGAACCTAGTATTAAGATACTCCCCACTTTCCGCCGAATTCGGAGGCATTGCGTGTTAAGTGGCGGAACTTAACGCCGCGCTTTACTTCGACACCAGAGCGAAGAAAATGGAAATATTAAATATTTCCACTTCTCGAGTGGGAATTGAACCCACAACCAGTCGTTTGGTGATGACTTTCGTTAATTAACACGTAATGCCTGGAGTTTGATCAAAAAGTGGAAAACGAAGTGTCCTGTCACTAGGTTCTGTCTGCCTTGCTATGCTTAGTGACGTTAAAAATATAACACCAAAAAATGGAACAATGATTTCATTTCCACGCGGGAACATTATTAATTTATTAATTTTTCTGATTTTGTTAAAACAGTGCATAGCGTTGAATCTCGCTATCCAAGACACAGGGACTGAAGTTAGAATTTATTCAGAAACTGAGTGTTTTGCCGCTAGGTTTTCTTTCGCTACTTTGCCATAAGATGAAAGCTGAAAAAATATATATAATTTCAATAGAAAATAGATTCAAACTTGGAAAAATTGTCATTTTAATTAATTTAAAATGTCTGTGCCCTGGTAAGATAAAAGTACAGGGTCGGGCACTACCACTTAACATTTAGTGTCTGGAATTCGAGTGAAAATTGAAAATACGGAGTGTCTTGGCACTAGGTTCTCCTTACTTGTGTTGCTATAGAGAAAATACGTGAAGCTATAAAAAATCTAGAAAGCATGACGCAGCAAAATTAATAACACACCGTTCTATAAATAGCGAAAGGTGTCTGATTCAAATTAATTTAAGCTCAAAACAATTTTCAACGTGGAATATTTAAAATAACCTCTCATTGTAGAAAAAAACTTAATTAAATATGAAAAATGTGTTGTGAATTTCTGGTTTAATTACTCGTGAAATGTTAAAAGGTTCGCGTTTTAAAGTTATTCACTTAATTGACAGTAAATAGACTGGAAGGTTGACGTGACGTTTTGATGTTGATATCTTTAAAAATAAAAGTAATTTTGTATAGTGGCCAGTCGTGGCCCAGTGGCAGAAGAGTGTGACTGTAAACGACTGGTTGTGGGTTCGATTCCCACTCGAGGATTGGAAATTATATTTCCATTTTCTTCGCTCTGGTGTCGAGGTAAAGCGCGGCGTTGAGTTCCGCCACTTAACACGCAAGCCTCCGAATTCGGCGGAAAGTGGGGAACGGAGTGTCTTAACACTAGGTTCCCTCTGCCTACCCTGCTGTGTGCGGGATATAGCGTGAAGCTATTTTTATTTTTAAAAGTAATTTATTTTCCTTTTCTTTCACACCTTTTTCCGCTTAGTAGTCAAAGAGAATATGGTCACTTTCCACATGAAGTCTTGGTATAGCGTGTTGTATGGCTGAACTCAACGCCGTGTTTTTTATTAGATAATAAAAAAAAAATGAAAAATGGTGGAATGAATATCATTAAAATATACTTCTACTGAGTGGGAATTAAACCCACAACAAATCCTGTTTATGGTCTGACGCTGTCCCACTGCACCATGATGGCCATCCAAAAGTAATATACCTATCAGCTCTGTCAGTCTATATTTTATGTGTGGCTCTTAAAATGACTGGCTCTTTGTTAATATTTTTGATACTATTAAAAGTCAAAATACATGCTGTCATCATAGCAGTTTTTTTTTTTTTTTATGGAATAAAAGAGGCAAACGAGCTGAAGGCCCCCCTGGTGTTAAGTGGTTACCTTCGCCCAAAGAAATCCACAAAAATCAAGTTATGGATGCGTTGCCAGCCTTGAGAATGTAGGACAGAAGGAGAGAGGAAGGATGGGAATGGTGGGAATAGGGAGAGCTGGCTTACATGCCTTCGAACCGGAACACATCGTAAGATATTTGGCGGTTCGTCTTTGACATGATAGTGGTCGCGAGCCAGTCGGATAACGAATCTCCTACCACCAAACGATAGTGGGACGGTGTCTCATTTTTAACAAGATGTTTGGGGGTTCGATTCTAAATTAAGGTTAATGATTAATTATTTTAATTTTTTATTCATTTCTACGTTCTGGGGAGACGAAAGTAATATCCATATTACTCAGAACTAAAGCTGTGAGGTGTTTAAGTTAAGCTGAGCTAAGAAAGTTATTTCTATTCTATTTATATCTATTTGAATACATAATGTTAATTATAGATTTATTGTAAAACCCACACAGTGTCAACTGTTAATTGCCAAAAGAATGTAAGAAATCATGTGTGAACTTTTAGGCTACGTGATTGAGCTACGAGATATGGAAGTACGAATTCAGAATAACAATGAGTATTTTTAACATTTTTAACGGCTTTAAATGATAATAAAATTTTGTTTCTTTTACAGTCCAGGATATTATTGAGTGGGACAGTGTGTGAATGGGAATACGATGGTTGTAGGTTCAATCACCACCGTGGTTGTTATTTATTATTTCTTATCCTAGTCTGGTAAGACAAAATGCGACGTTGAGTTCCGCCACTGGGCTTGTAGTGTTTTGCGTGTCAAACGATAGCAGATTTTCGTTGTCTTTACATTTTATTCTACATAGCGGGCTAAGGAAAAAGCTAAGAAAAGCTTTTTACAACATGGAAACATCTAAATAGTTAAAGCCTCTTTGCGATGATGATATATGTACATCCTTTATTCATTACTTGATATTCAAAACCACGGTAGTAAGATGCAGGGTATTAAAACGCATTGCTTAGAGGTCAAAGCGCTTGGACGGTTTCCAAGCGGTGCAGGTTCATTCCCCGCTACGATTAATTTTTATACGTTTTTAAAAAATGTTTGTGGCCAGTCGTGGCCCAGTGGCACAAGCGTGTGACTGTAAGCGACTGGTTGTGGGTTCGATTCCCACTCGAGGAGTGGAAATATTTAAAATTTGCTATTTTCTTCGCTCTGGTATCGAGGCAAAGCGCGGCGTTAAGTTCCGCCATTTAACACGCAATGCCTCCGAATTCGGCGGAAAGTGGGGAACGGAGTGTCTTAACAGGTTCCCTCTGCCTACCCTGCTGTGTGCGAGATACAGCGTGAAGCTAAAAAAAAAAATGTCTTTTTAACTTTTGTCTTGTACCATAACGCGATATTTATTTGATTATGTAAACTATTGAAAAATATTGCATTTTAGTTGAAAACAAAACTCAATACTACGGCCTCGAATATCAATCAATAAAAAAACGATTTAACGAGATGTCATGTTGTCATTTGAAACTGTATTAGAAAAATACAATTTTTATCACCAAAATTTGAATTGGATACCTTAAAGCTAGTCTTATTGACTTTACTTTCTCACCAATCAATAGAACCTTAATTTACAGGGCGCACGTCCGCAACTCAACACAAATGCGATACGATGTGTGTGATAACACAAACTTTGGCGTTAACACGTAATAAAGCAGATATTGCTGGCATGTAATCCATCGGATAGCGCGGTTCTGAGAATATTGTATTATATAATAATATATGGAAGGGATATAGAATTCGATTTTTTTATGGTTAAAAGGAGGGATATAGTGTTAAGTCTCAACGTCGCATTTTTTATCTTCTAGACTTTTACAGCAGAATGGGAAATGTGGCCATGGGGCCAGTCGTGGCGCAGTGGCATAAGCGTGTGACTGTAAATAATTGTTTGTGGGTTCGATTCCCACGTGAAGAGTATTTTCATTTTCTTCGCTCTGGTATCGAGGTAAAGCGCGGCGTTAAGTTCCGCCACTTAACACGCTATGCCTCGGAATTCGGCGGAAAGTGGGGAACGGAGTGTCATAACACTAGGTTCCCTCAGACAGCAAGGTTGCCTACCTGCTGGTCTGAGGGATACAGCATGAAGCTAAAAAACCATTTACATCACGCTTAAAGTCAGAGACTCTTTTTATGAAACGTAGTCAAATACTCTACTTCGTTCGTGGTTTTACTCGCATGAACTACATAATAACAGCTGCTTTGTATTTTCGACGGCCCGCGTTCTCGCTTAAGCGATTTTGTGACACAAATTTTCTTACTGATTTCTGTTTCTGTTTGCATTTTAAAAATAATGTTGGGCTATTTTTGACGTTGCGTCATCAACTGTCGTTTCAAAAAAAATATCGATTACGATTTTAAATTCGAACTTTCTTCCCCTATTCTAACCATTTATGGATAGATTTTGGAAAAATAAGCCGGCTATGTGTGACCGTGGGTGTGAATAGAAATGAAAATTATTTTAATAAATAGTTTATAGTCAGACGATGTCCCACTGACCCGATAGCCTCAAAAAAATGTATAAGCCTTATTATTTTTTTATGAAAAAAATGGAGATATACATTAAATAAAGAAAATTTAGTTGTAATTACGTACAAATAATTTTGGGTTAAGAGCAACGTCTCTCACCAAATCATTATTCTTTGTAACAATCTTTGGTTAGCGGAGTATTGTAAAATTTTTCTTACAGAACTACTAAAAAATAGAAGTTACACCAAATATACTCGTACATAAATAACCAGTTCTTTTATAATTGCATTGGTTAAAAACATTTGAAATTTAAATATACTTATGCTGTAACTTCCCGCGTTTGGGTACATATCACGATTAATTGCACTTTTAATACTAGACTGACTATATTTAAATCAATTCCTTTTCTCTGCTCTATTAAGAATACAAAACGCGGCGTTAATTTCCACCACTCAACACTCAATGTCATCATTTCAATCAAAAAGTGGAAATTGGACAGTTGTATCTAAAAAAAATCTGCCCTTCACCATATAAACTTCACTAGGGCAGATTTCATTTAATACAAAAGACTACAAAATTTGCCTTGCACATATTAATATTGTGAAAATTATTATAATGATTGTTTTTTTAGCTTCACGCTGTATCCTGCACACAGCAGGGAAGGCAGAGGGAACCTAGTCTTAAGACACTCCGTTCCCCACTTTCCGCCGAATTCGGAGGCATTGCGTGTTAAGTGGCGGAACTTAACGTCGCCCTTTACCTCGACACCAGAGCGAAGAAAATGGAAATATTAAATATTTCCACTCCTCGAGTGGGAATCGAACCTACAACCAGTCGTTTACACACACGCTTATGCCACTGGACCACGACTGGCCACAATGATAATAATGATATAACAATATTAAACTCAAAAATAGAAATAAATACTAATTATGTAATGAAATTACTCTATAATGCCACTTCCATTGCCTACTAACCGCCCCACGCCGCCCCACACCGCTCCAAACCGGTTTCAGCTGGATATTGAATTAACACGAGGCCACACTGTGGAATTTTAATGACAGGGATTTTTCTTGCTTCAGTAATACTTTTTTTTGAGGTCGCTGACGATTAATATTTTCATTTTGCACAACGTTAATAAGAACGTTGTAAATTCTTTTTAAAAGCTGGTTATTTTGGTGGGAAATGAGTAGAAAAGAGTATTTATGCAGATGTTTTTGGTTAAGTCGTAGCTTTGTATTTTGTGGCTTCCCGTCTTTTTTACATATAAAGCCTGTCTAAAAAGCCTGCCTGCTATAAAGCCTCACTCTCCTGATAGTGAGGCAGAATTGTAGACACTCCGCTCTCCACTTATCGTCCAAAATCAAGAAATTGCTTGTTAAGCGGCGACGTAGTGCTTTGTCTTCTTACCCTAGCGAGGCGATAAATATATTTTGTAATACAATCATTCCCCTGAGTGGGAATCGAATAGACAACTAATGGAGTTTCTAAAAAACCTGTTAAAAATTCCTCTCTCCATTTTCACATATTACAGATTTCACGTGATTTCAAAGTTAGTGAAATCAACACCGCGGTGTGTTTTTTGCAAAAAGACTAAGGAAAAAAGATAAATGATAATATATATTTTTAAAGTGTTATTTACATTTGTAAGTTAAGTGTTTAAAATATAAAATATATTTTTAGAAAACGAAGGGCGGTTACCTAGAGTTACGGGTTCGAATCTCCAGGCGGTCAAATTTATATTCATTATCTAAAAAATATTTTACATATACTATGAGTGCAACTAACACTAAAAATGTTAAAAATATAATAACAAGTTTGACAAAATTTCTCGTACATTTTAACATAGCAAGATGTGAAGCTAGTTGAAGCATATTCCGCTCCAATTGCATATAAGTGCTTCCAGTGATAGATTGTTCTTAAACTTCTATCTGCAGACTCGTTTTAGATTCGTTTCTCTATAGGGTTACTTATTTTTCCACTTTAAAAACTATTTATGATAATCTATAATTACTTTAGTGTATTTTTTTATTTGGGATGATATTTATGTTTGTTTTACATCAACAAGGGAAAAGAAAAACATTTCAATTGCCTTCGTTTCTTTCTCCACCAAGTCAAAAGTTATGGGCGGCGTTAAGCTTCGCCACTGACCGCCGCCCACGATACGCAATAATTGAGAATACAGTCGGAAAGCGTCATATAATCCGTAGTTTTCGCTTTTTAGCTATTCATTTTTTTATAAGCTTTACATAAAATCTTGGAAGTAGTTAACTGCCTTGTGATTTAACATTTTTTTAAACTTCGTAAGTTCATATTGTACTTTTGAAAAACAAAAGGATTACATATTTAGGTATAAAGTTTTAACTATTTTTTCAACTATATGTATATATAATATATTGTATTCCAAAAAAACATACTTTAGAAGCATGAATGTATTTTAGAATACAGCTAATATAATATATTTAAACAAATTGAGAAAAGGAAAATGTTTTTCATATAGGTCATGACAAAGAATTGAACCCGAAATTGACCATTGTCTGTATTAAAAGATCTTTGGTATAGTTTTATATGTTAAAATAAATATAAAAGCAATATAAGTAAATATTTCATTTTTGGTTATATTTTTGTTTATCTCTCTCTCTCACTCTCTCAATACATATATTTTTCTATATGGATCTAGAGCACCTAGTAGTGTTAAGACACTCAGTTCTTCACTTTTCGCACTAAATCTAGATATTGAGTGGCGGAATTTAACGCTGCGCTTTGTTTTAATAAATCAAATTTCTTTGAATACTTCATATATTGAAAATACTTACATGTATTATTAATATACATGTAAGTATTTTCAAAAAAGCTTCAACCCTAGCAGCAGTATTTGACGTAACAATCCATCAATCAACTTCGTATGGAAGTTGTTTGGAATATATTCACTTTTTAATGTATATTGTAGTTCACTTGCACAAAGGAGAGCTTTGTGCAGCTTTTGTTTATAATGTAAGTATAGCTTAAAAAGTTCTTAAATTTCTTATAGGGAACACGGAAAAAGTATATGTTGTATGTATTTTTGTTTTAGATTCCTTCAGCTTTACATTTTTCCCGCAGAGTAGTCAGTCACTCCGTTTCCCAATTATGTTATCAAGTCGAGATGTTGCGTGCTGAATAGCGGAACTCAACGCATATTGTCTTTGCCGACAAACGAAAATAACTAAAAATATAATCATTTCTTCGAATAAAATCGAACCTGCAGCCATCAAATATATACACACAGATAAAATCATACTACGCTACACCTTACTACATGTAAAATATATATAAAAAAGAGATTTCTATACAAAAATTCTTTAAAAAAATGCTTACATGATTTATTTAGAATCCAACCATTCATTTGCAGCATGTTTACGTGAATTCCACTATGAATTGCATTCCCGGATGTATGTAGGTTAACACCGAAGCTTGTTACAGAAAGCTACGCAGTTCAAGCTTGTAGGTACCAATGACTATATAAAGGCTAGAGAATTCAATTCGCATTGTCTTGTTCCCTTTTTCCAGTACAGCAGTAGTGGGTAGTCAGAAAAACTTAGTGTCAAAACACTCCTTTCTTTACGTTCTACCCGAATCTGAACTTGAGTTATCGCGTGTTTAGTGGCGAAACTCCACGTGATTTACGTTCACCAAAGCAGAGAAGCGAAGTCAATTTCAAATATAACCATTACCTATATATCCACAACCATCAAATACATATACAGATGCAATCACACCACGCTATATATTACTAAATGTAAAATATATTTTCTATACAAAAATTCTTTAAAAAAATGCTTACATGATTTATTTAGAATCCAACCATTCATTTGCAGCATGTTTACGTCAATTCCACTATGAATTGCATTCCCGGATGTATGTAGGTTAACACCGGAGCTTGTTACAGAAAGCTACGCAATTCAACCTCGTAGGTACCTACTGCTGTATAAAAGTTCATTTGCCTTGCCGCCGCGCCGTCTTTAAAACAAAAAATACATGTTAAGTGAAACTGCATAGAAACGTTAATGAAGTGTTCCGTGAGGGGTTTTGTGTTCCAATTTTTGTGTTATTTAATTTGTATGTCTATATTATTAAGCTTACTTAGTACTCTTAGTTGGCAGAGAGATGATCAGTTGAAATTACTGGTTTTGAAAAAACTAATATGGCATATAGGTTCCTTAGATAGCGAAAAAGCACTTCCCGAAACTTTTCATAGTGACTTATCGCCAGAAATGGAGTCATTGTGTGTTCAGTGGTGGATGTCGACGCCGTATTTGACAATTCGTTTGATAATTCAAATATACAACATTCTACTAAGTGTGAATCGAATCCACAATCATGACGTATACATTATACGCTGTCCCACTGCGCCATTATATCCCTTAAAAATAGAACACTTAATAAGTACAATGAATAAGACAAAAAAAAATTGTTCATTAATATCCATTGACATGAAAATGTAGTCTGAAATATCTTATTTAGAACTACTGAAAAAAACTATAATAAAAACAATAAAACATCAGTATCAAAATTCCATACTTTATACAAATTGCCAAAATCTTGCACCGATCCCAAAAACTATTCTAAAAAGTCTAGGGACCTCTAAACAGACGTTGAAACAACAGAAAAACTTATTACAAATTTATTACGATGTACTCGTCAAATGCTTACCTCTTTTGTTTCCTAAAGCATCTAATTGTCTACATCGTTAGTATAATAGCACTTGCTGTTATTATGAGCTGGCAAGCTTTTATAAGGGGGTTTTTCTTAACTAGTCCAGTCGTTTACATTTGTGTAAAAAAAGGTAGGTTCTGTGTGTTTAGTGACAATGTAGTGACAAGTGTAGTGACTAATTGGTACACTTTATGTTTATTTGGAGACACTAAGTACTGGTTGTCAAAAATTAAGTTTTTGTTAATTCAGGCAAAACAGTTTTATGTTGTTTAAGTTAGTTTTTATCTGATTAAGATTTTTTTGTTGAGACTAGTCGTGGCTTGGGCATAAAGTGTGGGTTCAATTCCCACTCGAGAAGTCTCGAGAAGGAGATATTTAATATTTCCTTTTTTTCATTCTGGTATCGAGGCAAAGTGCGGTGTTAAATTCCATCACTTAATGCGCAATGTCTCAAAAATTTTTTGAGAACTTAACGCTTAACACTAGTTTCCCTATGCCTACCCTGCTATGTGCGGGATGCAGCGAGAAGATAAAAATTTATGAAAATATAATTCAATTATATTTTATTTAATATATACAATCAACACATAGGAAAAATCAACTATAATATATTTCAATATTGGGTAGGCCAATCGGGGCCCAGTGGCACAAGCGTGTGACTGTAAACGATTGGTTGTGGGTTCGATTCCCACTCGAGGAGTGGATAAATGTAATATTTCCATTTTATTCGCTCTGGTGTCGAGGCAAAGTGCGGCGTTAAGTTGCGCCACTTAACACGCAATGCCTCCGAATTCGGCGGAAAGTGGGGAACGGAGTGTCATAACACTAGGTTCCCTCTACCTACCTTGCTGTCTGAGGGATACAGCGTGAAGCTAAAAAAAAAGAATATATTTTAGTAGTTTCTTATAATGATTTCTTCCATACTTCTTACTAACCATTAAGAGCGCTCGGAATTAATATTCCTTCAAATCATCAAATTCAAATATGCGACTTCCGGAAACCGCTTAAGTTCGCTGGCAAATGCGCTAAGATAGCGTATAGCATGCGCGATGTTTATTGGTTCGATTCCCCTTCGAGGAAACTGTTACATTGTATTTCATTTTTTCGCCTCCGAAAAACCATAGGTTTGTTTTATCCCCCGACCAGTTTAAAACATTTAATTTTTCAACGCATCATTTAATGACATTTTTTTTATTAATATTAATATTAATTATTTACACTCGCAATATACAAATAATTTATATTTTTTATAATAAACAGAAAAATGTAAACTACAGTGTACATACACCACTATTCAAAGATGGCGGTGCGGTACGACAAATGTTTTAATAAATTTATGTTGCAAAATTTACTTCTTTATCTTCTTTATCTAATAATATTCTAAGTATTTATTGCATTTAATATTGATATTTTATTTAGTTAATATTCATTATATTTACTTAAAATATCTACAATTTATGTTTCGTTTCTATTATTAATGTAATAAAAACTCACCAAGAAGTTCTTCATAATTTACGTATATACGTATACATCTTGCCAATCTAGAACATCACAAAATTATTTTAAAAGTTAATTTTACTTACTAAATATTCACTTTCAAGTAATAGGAGTAAATTTATATTATTTTTAATTTAATACCAATTGCCTTTTGAGCGTCACTTTTTCTCAAGCCACGTTCCCGCCAAGCTACGTTCTTTTTTTTTTAATTTCATAAACTATAATCGGATAGTAACTCATACAGCCAACGTAGAATTTAACAAAAATATTAATTATCTTTATTCTTCTATTATTACTATTAAATAAATGTAAATGATTTAATAAACATATTTTATATTTTTACGTTTATTTATATATTATATGTATGGTAACACTATTATGCTTGTTATAGCAAGTATTTAGACTTTTAATTTTAAGCGGTGAAAATTTAGAATTTTTTCACTCTCAAAGTGTTTTTTTTTTCTTAATAATTATTTGGCACGAGAGAAACGAACCCATAACCATCGTGTACAGTAAAAATAGCACCTAGAAGGTTTATACATAAGTTTATACCAAGCGAGTCATTTCAATTAATTAGTTGAAAGTTGTTTAAAGGTTAACAACTAGCACAAGCCTCAGAACAATGTACCTCAAACTTTAGATTTAATAAAAGAAATTACGTTTTTTTTAATAATACCACATAAAGTCGAAGCAGAAAGTGAAATAATGGAAGTTGTACTACGAGTATATGTGGATTTCAGTCGAAAAGCGAAGAATGGAGTGTCTTGACACTAGGTCCTGTCTGACTGCGCAGCTGTGCAGTGAAAAGCGTGAAGCTGCTTGCTTTACTTTTATGTTGAGTTATAATTTAAACTTCAAATTTGGGAAATATACACATTATCAGTCCAGTTTTTTCTTATATTAGGATAGGCAGAGAGAACGTAGTGCCAACTTACTCCGTTCTTCAGTCTTATTAATAATTATATTATGTCATCCATTCTTATAAATGCGAAAGTTTTTGTCTTTGTCTGTCACGCTTTCACAGCTAATTTCAATTCAGTTTGGATGAAATTTAGATAGAAAGTAGTTAAATCCAGACTATATAGACCGTAAATCCAGGGTCAAATATAGACTACTTATTTTTTCAAAAATCCATCACTAAAGGCTTGAAATAGGGGATGAAAGTTTATATGAAAAATTTAAACCGCTTGACCGATTGTAATGAATTTTGGCATAAATACAGTTGATAATACAAGGTTAAGCATAGGCTACTTTATTTTTCAAAAATCCACCCCCGAGGGTTGCAATATAACGAAATAGTTATGTAGATCATGCGGCAGAGCCGCGAGCGGGCCGCTAGTTTTAAATATATTACTGACACCATCGTGATGTAAAGAAGCAATTTCCAATTGTAGTCACCATGGTTATGATTGTTGATCAATTCAATTCAAGGGAATATTTATTATTAAAAAATTGGTATTATTTTAGTGTTATTCATACACTTATTCACACATTCGGATGTGAAAAAAATTTGAACGCAGCCCTAACAACTTACCGTTAAGCCATACTTTCTATATGCCATTGTTTCTTGAAATTTAACGGAAAGTGAAGAACGAAGTGTCTTAACACTATGCTATCTTGGAGACTCGAGAGATGTGTTAAAATACAAAAGATTGACATTTTTATAATGCTTTAATCTTAATTTTGATTGCCTGAGTAAATATCAGACGTAGCGGCGTAAAGTTTGCTTTATCAGCAAAGGATTCAGCCAACTATGAATATGTAGAAAATGTAGGATGCGGTATTAATATAGAATGTTATGTATAACTTCTTGTTGATGCGTAAGCTGTGCGTTGCCATGGTAACGTATATGTCAGTTTATGAAAAATTGTATGTCAAACACATTTATTATTTAATTGTATTATATAACAACTTCTTATGGAAATTTTATGTTATATTCGTATGAAATAAATTAACCAGGTGGGCACTCCACCGGGGACCCAGAGCTTACGGGGTTTTCTCACCTCAGCTTCAAAAGCAAAACAACCAGAACTTTTTTTTTCAAGACATCAGCAATCAGAAAGATTATTTTTCATAAGCACACTTGTCCATTTAAGTACTCTATTGGCCATACATAATCTATTAATCGGAAAACATGCTTTATGTAAAGTTATAAGGTTCTATTATGTTGAATATAATATTTTCATTTCCTTGAACCTTATTGGTCAATATGTAAAGAAGGAATATAGAAAAAGATAAAAAGAAATAAAAAAAAGCATTCAAATAATAAAACAGGCCTTAAGCAGAATGTAATAAGAATATTAATACAAAATACATACATAAAAGTAACAAAGGCAGAACATATCCCAAAAGCCCTGCTTTACCCCTTTAACGTTCTGAAGATGTCATTCCCCAAGTCCCTAGCGGTGTATTCACAGAGAGCGTAGCACCAATCGCTACGGTCCCTGCATACCACTTTTGCTTCGTCGCCTGTCTTCAATTTCTGCATGTGTACTTGTCCTCTGAGAGTTGCATTGTCTGTATGCACTGGCATATCTTTGATAAAGTATTAGCACTGTGTTTTTTAATTTGACTATAAATTTAATCAGTGGCCAGTCGTGGCCCAGTGGCACAAGAGTGTGACTGTAAACGACTGGTTGTGGGTTCGATTTCCACTCGAGGAGTGGAAATTATATTTCCATTTTCTTCGCTCTGGTGTCGAGGTAAAGCGCGGCGTTAAGTTCCGCCACTTAACACGCAAGCCTCCAAATTCGGCGGAAAGTGGGGAACGGATCGTCTTAACACTAGGTTCCCTCTGCCTACTCTGCTGTGTGCGGGATATAGCGTGAAGGGTTTTTTTTTTTTTTTATTTAATCAAAAAGTCGATATTTTTTCTATTTCTCCTGTAGTAAGACTTTTCCATGTTAAATTTTATATTTTATGTCCGAAATCAAGACATTACATATTAAGTGGTGAAGTTTAACACCACGCTTTCTCTTAGGTATCAGAGCGAAGAAATGAAAATAATATATAGTCATGTCTCCGAGTGGGAATCGAAGTTTGCGAGTTTTGCCTTTAAAGTCAAATGTTCTTCCACTGCGCTACGACGATCTAAAAATTAATATAATAAATATAATGTACACTGCTATGTGTTTCACATAGCTTTTTGTATAAAGCGACAAACATACATACATGTTACTAAGGTAGTGTCGTGGTTTACGCGTCATCAGACCTACAATTTTACGCTTTTTTTGTATAGTACATATCCTAGGGTCATACTAAATTCTTCACTTTGCGCCTAAAATTGAGTTATTGCGCGTTGAGCGCCGTAACACAACGCCGCAATTTGTCTTAGTATGTATAACAAATCATCTTATTTATTTTTGCCATCTTTTCTTTTCCGCATTTTACAGAGTAGATCCAAATAATTAATTACTTTCCATTTTTAATGAAAATGACACGAAATTAAAAAAAATAATGTCATATCCATTAATTGCTTGTGTTTCTGGCACATTCAGAATAATTAGCAGTTCGCGACTCACGGTCTGCGGGTAGCGGATAAATACGAATGAAATCTCGTTAAGATGCACACGCTAAGTACAGGTGACGCCCTTTTCTATTGTTTTAGGAGAAAGTGGCGTATTTTAGTGATATGTAAATTTTAAAGTCATATAAAAATAATTATATTTAAAATAAGAAGTTGATATGGTTAATTTTTTTAATTGTCAACTTTTTCCAGACTTAATTTACTTCCGGTTTACTAAAGGTATATATATATGTCTTGAGAAGAACCGGCCCAAGAAACTCAGTAGGCTTAGTTTAAGTGAATTTACAATTATTAATTTATTGTTTTATTAATCGGTTGTTAATTATAGAGAAAATTAATAATTGACTAACTACATAGGTGAAACTTTTTTTTTATTGCTACTAGATCTTTTTTCAACTTATAATCTAAAATAATGTAATTTTATCTATTTTTACGAAATCAAACTTCTTTGTGTATGCTCCATACAACGTTACATTGGTGAAGTGGTAAGTGTCCAACTTGCAAGTTCGAAAGGCCAAGAAATTAACTGCCTAGCCTGCTGTGGGCGAGATTTAAAAAATATTGACTGGGTCTAACACTGGCTACTTAGTTTTTCAAAAATCAACCTCTAAAGGGTTGAAATAGGGGATGAAAGTTTATACGAAAAATCTACACATTTGGCCGACTGTAACAAATTTTGGCATATATATAGTTGATAATCCAAGGTTAAACTTAGGGTACTTTATTTTTCAAAAATCCGCCACCGAGCGTTGCAATATACCGAAGCAGCCATGTAGATCACGCGGCGAAGCCACGAGCGGGCCGCTAGTATGAAAATAAAACACTGTAGATGCACTTCAATATAACGTACAAGCTTTACACCTATTTATCTTAAACGTAGGTAAATTCCCTGCCTCTTAATTAACGTCTTATAAGCGCTATACAATTCATACTGGCGTCTGGTGAATGCTCTTATAGACTCCCGCTATTATGGTGACAGTATAATAAGTCATTGAATAGAATAGAATAGATGTAAATCTGGCTCTAGTTGTACTAGTTGTAGGTGGAATTAGTTTCTATTTCAAACGCTATTTATGTTATTTTAATAGGTACTATAAAGAGCAATGTTATTATATATTATCTAACACTGGTTTTATATAATATAACTTTAATAATTGTTGCCTAGATGCGATCGTGGCACAGTGATATAGTGTCTTATTGTTTTTGCGATTGGTTCTAGGATCGATTTCCTTAATTAAATTATTTACATTTCTCCGTTCTGCTGAACAAGTCAAAGCGTGGTGTTAAGAAAAAGCGCTTATGAAGTAGAGGATTTTCAAGAGTCTCTTACTGCACCGTTTATATTACATACATGTACACGAACACGCATACTCACGTATACAGATCTGGAAAAAATCATTAGTTAAGTTGTGGGTTCGATTTCATTAAATTAAATTAAATTAAATAGCTTCACGCTATATCCCGCACACAGCAGGGTAGGCAGAGGGAACCTAGTGTTAAGATACTCCGTTCCCCACTTTCCGCCGAATTCGGAGGCTTGCGTGTTAAGTGGCGGAACTTAACGCCGCGCTTTACCTCGACACCAGAGCGAAGAAAATGGAAATATAATTTCCACTCCTCGAGTGGGAATCGAACCCACAACCAGTCGTTTACAGTCACACTCTTGTGCCACTGGGCCACGACTGGCCACGATTTCACTAGAAAATATTTATTTATAATATTTATATTTCTCTGAACCTAAAGCGCATCTTTCTTTACCTATTCGGCTATACGTAACGAAATATAATTACAAAAAGTTATATATTTGGCAGAGTGAGTCAGTCTAATAAATGTCTAACTTTTTGTATATTTTCCTCATTTTTGAAAGTGGAAAACGGATTGATTTTTGCAAAACTGGTTGGAGAATTGACTTCTGGCTTCTAGCGTGCAATTTAATTCGATTAACTACTATACTAAGAAGTACATTTGAGCACAGGATTCCTATCCACGCCTCTTGGGAACCCTCTAAAAACCCTACAAGCGCTAAGCTATGCGTTCGAGTTCTGGTTCTTATGGATTCATAGACGTTATATTTATTTTACGAATTACACAGCGTTTCGTTATTTTTTATGCCATTCTAAAAAATATGAATGACAATTTTAAAATATTCAAATATTTTTTTTTTTTTTTTAGCTTCACGCTGTATCCCGCACATAGCAGGGTAGGCAGAGGGAATCTAGTATCAAGATACTCCGTTCCCCACTTTCCGCCGAATTCTGAGGCTTTGCGTGTTAAGTGGCGGAACTTAACGCCGCACTGTATCTCGACCCCAGAGCGAAGAAAATGGAAATATTAAATATTTCCGCTCCTCAAGTGGGAATCGAACCAACCAGTCGTTTACAGTCACACTCTTGTGCCACTGCGCCACGACTGGCCACATATTCAAATATTGCATATACAAAATCAAATGACAAGTCCAAATTTAAACTATAACAGCTATAACAGGATATAACAAGTTGAAAACAACTTGTTACAGACAGAATACTACCGCATTAAACTGAGAGAGTCACACCGCGCCTTATGTATTATTCAGCGTTTCAAACTATTCATTGCTTAGATGTTGCTAAGTTTGGGAAGATTGTTTTTGGGGGAGCTCTTAAATGTTTTACGAAGTAGATTTGATATTAAATTTTAAAAATATAAATAATTAACCTGACAATTTTAAAGTGCAACTTCTATTTAGAGAAATGATTATATTTGTTTCTCTTCATTTTTTCGGCGTGGTAAGATTAAGTGAGGTTAAGATCTGCCACTCATTAAAAAATGCCTAATTTGGAGTTTATAAGATGGAGAGTGAAAAACGGAGTGTTTTGACATTACCTTGCTAAAAAATAAAATCAAAAAATAATGTATAAGAGTAAAGTTTTAGAAGATTGTTTTTAGGGTAGCTGTTGAATGTTTTACTTTGTAGACTTAATACTAAATATTAAATAGTAAATGAGGTCAACTGATTGTAAGTGCGATTGGTTGTGGGTTCGATTCCCACTTGGAGGAGTGTTTGTATTTGTTTCTTTTCATTTTTTAGCTTTGAGAAGACATAGTACGGTGCTAAGATTTGCTATTTAATAAGAACTGCCTTAAATTTTAGTGCGAAGTGGAGAATAGAGTGTTTCGACGTTAAGGTTCTCTCTTTCCCTGCGAAGAGGGATACAGCGTGAAGCTAAATAATAAAATTAAAAAAATATATGTAAAAGAAATTTCACACCATCGTAACCGTAGTTTGATGAACAAACGATGGTTACAAGTTTCTAGAAAAAGTTAGGAGCCTAAAATAATATTAATATGAAATATATAGCTGGTTTTTAGAACTGGCCCGACTTTTGCGCCTTTCATAAATAATGGATATATTGTTTCACCTTTATTTGATTGCCAACTACAAAAGTAAATTTTGAAGAATTCACAGCTTTAACGGTGAGAGCGGTTTCCGTGACAGTTTCCAAGATCGTGGGTTCGTATCCCGTTGTGTTAAAATTTCAATACTTGAGGTTTCTTCATACTTAAGCTTTCTTAAAAATGTTTTGTATTATCAATATATTCACACTATATAACGGAATCATCTCTATAATCCAAATACAATGTCACAAATAACTGCTGATTATCGCTACAAGATGTAATAATCATGTCTAAAATGAATAAATATATTTTTTTTTAGCTTCACGCTTTATCCCGCACACAGCAGGGTAGGCAGAGGGAACCTAGTGTTAAGACACTCCGTTCCCCACTTTCCGCCGAATTTTCGGAGGCATTGCGTGTTAAGTGGCGGAACTTAACGCCGCGCTTTGCCTCAGTGCCAGGCGAAGAAAATAGAAATATTAAATATTTACACTCCTCGAGTGGGAATCGAACCCACAATCAGTCCTTTGAAGTCACACGTCTGTGCCACTGCGCCACGACTGGCCTTAAAAAAAAAATATTATTTTTATTAAAAACTGTTCCCCCGAAATGAATTCGAACCTATAGTAGTAGTCTACTATAGTAGTAAATACTAAAGTAATAATTGCAGTAAAATCATGAACAGTCAACAGAACTAGTTGTTAACAAGCGATTGTTTCATTATATTTCCTCTCATTCCGTTAATTAACTTGGAAAGCCTGAAGTTGGTCAAAGGTCTTTACAAACAGAACGTTTGAGCTGGCTTCTGAGAAAGCATCGTTGTTAATTGGCTGCAACGATTATGTATTTAATTTTATAATATAATATATGTATGTGTCATATTGGAGCACATATATTGTCAATGTGTGGCAGGTTGTAAGTTCGATTCCCACTCGGGGGAATGGTTATATTTAAATTATATTAATTTTTATCTTCTGGTACCTTATTTCTTTTACTGAAAATGTTGATGTTTTTCTAAATAAATTATAAATTAATATTTATCTCTAATCGTAACCGAATCTAGTATAAAAAGTTGAGATAGTTTCAGACATTTTTTTTATGGAAGTAGGAGAGGCAAACGAACTGAAAGACTACCTGATGGTAAGCAGTTACCTTCGCCCATGGACATCTACAAAAGCAGAAGAGTTCTAGATTCATTGCCGGCCTAGAGGATGGAGGTACCTGTACACTCGACGCTTAAATACACCTATGTCATAGCGCTGTAAGAAGCTGAGGTATGGGCAGAGATTTAATTTGGGCTGGAAAGGGGAGAACGGAGTGTCTTGACACTATGTTCTCTCTCACTACCTGCTATGCGGGTAAAGCAAAAAATGATATTATGGTAACATAACCGTTAAAAAATATATCGAAATACATTAAAATATTAAATATACACAGACAAAAATCCCTTTTGTTTATAAAATAAATTAAAAATTAAATGAAAACATTTTTTTATTGCAATAAGATGTAAAGCCTATTAAAGCAACGGCTTTGTAACCTCTTAGTGGGAATATCTTTTTAAATTGGATGTCTTAAGTAAATCGATTTCAGATATACTCGTACGTATACGAAGCTTACCTCAGCTTTACACTATAATGTTGGTTGACACCTTTCTTCAATACATTGGTTGAAAAAAGTTGACCTTAATGTTTTACGAGAGGATTCGATAACGCGTATATTACGTGTTGCCATGGCAACGTAAATGTAACCTAAAGTCTAAACATGTATATTTTTATTTTTATCTATATCTCTCTTTACCCTATATGTATCTATCTACATTTTTTACATCATAAGAGTATGGGCAGAGAGACCCTGGAGTCAAGAAGATTCGATCGATCCTTGTTACAAAAATCCTTGCTATTTTTAAAAAAAAAGAAGATTTTAAGTTTTTTTCATTGCAATAAGATGTAAAGCCTATTAAACTGACGGCTTTGTAACCTCTTAGTGGGAATAAACCTTTTTAAATTGAATGTCTTAAGTAAATCGATTTCGGATATACTCGTACGTATATACGAAGCTTACCTTAGCTTTACACAATAATGTATATTGTTTTAAGAAATTGTCCTTTATATATAAGTATTATGAGAGGATTCGATAAATCGAATCGTCAATTATATGTAAGTATATTGTTTTTACAATTTTACGCATTGTCCCCGCATAATAAATAGGATAGGAAAAAACCTATTCAAGATACTTCTTTCTCCACTTGCCGTCTTAATCCCAGACATTGCGTGTTGAACGACGGCACTTAACGCCGAGCTCTGTCGTGACACAAAAGTATAAAAATAAAATTATTGCGTAATAGCACCAAGGAGTCAGAAAGACTCTACTTTAGGCTAAGTTCTGGAAGCATTGTGTGTAAAGTGGCGGAACTTAACGCCGCGCTTTGCCTCGGCACCAGAGCGAAGATTTATTTTTTTTGCTTCACGCTGTATCCCGCACACAGCAGGGTAGGCAGAGGGAACCTAGTGTTAAGACACTCCGTTCCCCACTTTCGGAAATATAATTTCTACTCCTCGAGTGGGAATCGAACCCACAACCAGTCGTTTACAGTAACACGCTTGTGCCACTAGGCCACGACTGGCCACAAAGTGGCGAAGAAAATGAAAATATTAAATAATTTCACTCCTCGAGTAGAAATTAGACTAACAACCAGTCGCTTTACAGTCACATTTTATGCCTCTGCGCTTCGACGCGACGTGCATCAGTCTATATATTACATATATTATACTAGCGGCCCGCTCGCGGCTTCGCCGCATGATCTACGTGGCTGTTTCCTCCTCCAACCCTCGGTGGTGTATTTTTGCAAAATAAAGTAGCCTATGTTTAACTTTGGATTATAAGCTATATATATGCCAAAATTCATTACAATCAGTCAAGCGGTGTAGATTTTTCATACAAACTTTCATCCCCTATTTCAACCCTTTAGAGGTTCATATTTTATAAACTAAATAGCCTATGTTAGACCCAGTCATTTTTACTACTTTCATTCTAAATTTCATACAAATCGGACCAGTAGATTAGCCGTGAACGCGTGACAGACAAACACACAGACATTCGCATTTATAATATAAGTATGGATGTATTTCCAAAATGATATATTTAGAACTAAAAAGATACTTTCGTAAGACATACATTTCAATCTAGATAGAAATCAGCTGTCTCAATAGTTCGCCCGAGACCCATACCTCGCGGCTCATTGCACAGGCCTTAGGTCAGGCCCTGACCAGTCACTCGTGCCTACGTTATATAAAAATACCTTGCTGAATTTAGCACGCACCGTTTGACTGTTTATTTTGTTTTTCTTTATTTTTTGTGTTTTTTGAGGCCATTGTGGCGCAGTGGGCGGTGCGTGTAAACGTGATTGGTTGTGGGTTTAATTCCCACTCTGAGGAATGAATATGTACATATTATTTATATCTTTTGATTTAGATATTAGATACAAAGCGCGGTGTTGAACTCTGCCAGTCATCAACGGTTTAGATGGAAAGTAGAAAATGATGAGTTTTGATACTTAATATTATAATAATTTGACTAGATTATCTTCTACTGCCCTGATATGTGGGTAAAGTGTCCAGCCGAAACAAGTATTTAAAATATTTGTTTCGGCTGGACATTTGGTTCCGCTGTCTTAACGTAATATTTATAAACTTCATAATAAAATTGGTTAAATAATTTTAAAACACAAATCCAAAAAACTTGACTAAAACACTAAAACTTCTGATAGGTAAAACTTTTACTCACTAATCGCTCGCAATGAAGAAAATTGTTAAAAAAGAGGAGAGTCAAATTTAAAAATACATTATGTATTTTAAGTGACGCAATATGAAGATAAGATGCGATGTTCCGTCTCTCTCTCAACACGGAATGTCTCGATTTCCGGCGGTGCTCGGAGAACGGAGTGTCTAGACACTAGCTTCTGTCAGACTTTGCTATGCGAGAAAAATCATGTAGCTGAAAAAAATATACATACGGAAGTTATTACCACAATTAGGAAAATAAGCGTAATTAAAATAAAATCAACAATTCCCCTAACTGGGAATCGAATATACAACCATCGCACATTCAGAAACATCTCAACTAAGCCACAGTAGCGTTAATAAGTAAGAATAATTTTTATTATTATTCCTTTTAAGTGTATAACGTTTTATCATTTTTACATTAGCAAGTGAAAGCCTATAAAATTATCGGCTTTGTCTGTGGGCTTTTAGCGAGAGTTTAATCTTAAATTGGGCGAGAAAAGTGAATCAATGTTCACGTTGTAGCTTCAAACCTTATTATATTATATTATGTAAAAAAAAATTTCTAAGGAATAAATTTGTTTTCATGTTATACAAATTTTTGGGGTGATTGTAAATTTATTTTTTATTTTTTGTACAAAAGTTTTCCTTCTAGTTAGTTAGTTAGATATTATAAAACAGTAAGCAAAGTGTCTGTATATTGAATATATTTACGAAATTATAATTTGGGAAAATGAATACATATATAGTAAATAAATATGAATCTATAATTAAGTGGGGCCAGTCGTGGCCCAGTGGCACAAGCGTGTGACTGTAAACGACTGGTTGTGGGTTCGATTCCCACTTGAGTGTCGTGGCAAAGCGCGGCGTTAAGTTCCGCCACTTAACACGCAATGCATCCGATTTTGGGGGAAAGTGGGGAACGGAGTGTCTTAACCCTAGGTTCCCTCTGCCTACCCTGCTGTGTGTGCGTGAAGATATAATAGAAAAAAATAACATATCGTGTTGTTAAGTTTCGTCACTCAACACCCAATGACTTGATTTTAGACGGAAAAAGAAGAACGGAGTGTTTTGACACTAAGATTATTTCTTCTCCTGTACGAAACAAATCGTAAAGCTGCAATTTGTATAAAGCAATTCTATCAAGTGTGACCTTCTTTTAATCAGCATTACGCTACACTTATAACATATTATTCATAATATATCTCGAAGATATTTTCTATATATATATAAAAACATAACAGTCAAATGAATCGTATTATTTTCTAAGCATATGTCCAATCCGTTTATAACTAACACTTCTCCCAATATTTAACATACATTACCGGTTTTATACCAAATTTCAACCAAAGCATAAAGTAGAAAACGCAATGTATATAATACAAGATGTAGAAGTAGTACCAGGGGTTGATCATGTACGACGGTGAGTGCGGGTTCAGTCGAGATAAGGAGAGGTAAATTGTGATAACGCTAGGCTGTTTATTGTGGGCTCTCGATCCCTTAGATCTCGCTCGAGGCGCTCTCTGCGATCATTTATGGTACTGCCTTATTCCGTGCAAATTGCTCAGTTTGTTAATTCAGCTTTTAGTAGGGTTTGGAGATTAGTGATATAGGTGTGTGTGTGTGTAAGAAGTTCGTGTATTGGAAAATGAGATGTCTGTCTGTGTGACTTTCAGTAGTTTCACTATTGTATATGTCTACGACGCGCAACGACGAGTTAAATTATTACAATAGTTACATAAATCTATTTAAAACAACTTTAAATAATAATTTGTGAAGTGTTCAGATTTTATCATAAAGTAAATTCAGATTTTATCATAATATAAGTAATACAAAAATAATAATAAAAAATAGTAGGTATTTTTGACTGCTATTTGCAGTATAAATACGCCGGCATTTTCCTAGCACGGGGGGCTCGTTTCAATCTTCGGACTGTTAGACCTCTCTGTTATAATATTACGGTGCCTAAATAATAAACTAGGTTATCAATAATATTAAGCGGTTTTATTTTTAGACCTTTCATCGATTCCACGATCATCAAAACCATACGAGTGGCGTCAGCAGTGGTTATTGTCCTTCACAACATAGCTCTGGGCTATTTCTCTTCGACATATAATATTTATTGTATGTAATGTTTATTATCTCTAATTAGGGCAAAAAATGGAGATCGGAAAGTTCTTCTGCATAGCAAAGATTAGCCTACTTTCGCTTTAGGTGATGTATACATATCACTTTCTATTTTTGCCATTTGTTTAATTGTAAGTACACGCGATTTTTGAATTCATTAATTTTTCTCTCCGAATTTGGCAGAAAGTGGGAAACGGAGTGTCTCAACACTAGGACCCCTCTGTCTACCTCGCTGTGTGCGGGATACAGCGTGAAACTAAAAAACATTAATTTTGCTCTCACAGCATTTTCTAGGCAGTCACAGAGAACCTAGAGGTAATACACTCTGTTAACCACTTTCTGCCTAAAATAAAAAAAAAAAACGTGTTGAAAGGCGTAACTTAATGGACTTTGTGGATGTGGATAGGTACCAGAGGGAACTCTTAACAAATCGCTTCCAGAATCGCATGCTGTTCCTGTTAAGAAGCATAAATATATTTCACTTTAAAGTAATTTCAATTTCTCTTTAACAACTATAGTTATTAAAGAATGTAGGTAAAAGAAAGCGCTCGTTAAAAACTAAATAAATACAAAAGCATGACGCAAAGCTTTTTAATTTTTCTAATTTTAAAATGTTCAACTTAATTAAAGCCTAGTCTAGCTCTGGGCGATGTCTAGTTCTTCAGTACTGTCTTTCAAAAGTATAACAATGTATAAGAATTAAAAGTTAACTGTTATTTTGTTATTAAGACTGTTAGTGGTAACGAGGTCCTTGTGGCACAGTGGGGCAGTGTTTGACTCTAAACACGATGGTTGTGGATTCGATTTTTACTTGGGGAATGAATATTATTATTATTTTTAGCTTCACGCTGTATCCCGCACACATCAGAGTAGGCAGAGGGAACCTAGTGTTAAGACATTCCGTTCCCCGCTTTCCGCGAAATTTGGAAACGTTGCGTGTTAAGTGGCGGAACTGAACGCAGCGCTTTGCCTCAGTACCAGAGCGAAGAAAATGGAAATAATAAATATTTCCACTTCTCGAGTGGGACTCGAACCCACAACCAGTCGTATGAAGTCACACGTCTGTCTCACTGCGCCACGACTGACCCCATGATTATATTGCAATGTCTCGAATTCGTGTGGAAAGCGCAGAACAGAGTGACATTAGGTTGTCTCTGGTTACCCTGCTATGCTGGATGAAGGATGATGCTAAAACAGTGAAAGAACAGCAGTAGAGGTAAAAATTACATGATAATGCACAATAGCTTTAAAATGATCAGAAAGTGTTAAAGAAGAGTGTTAACACTAGTTTCTTTTAACATATGTATCAAATAAGTTTTAAAGTAATATTTTTTTCCAGTTTCACGCCTTTTCCGTCAAAGCTCTCTACTCTTTTACGAGTGATGGCGGATTTTAACGCCGCACTTGGTTTATATTACCAGAGCAGAGGAATGTATGTATATAGATAAAGTATAATCTTTACCTGAGAATCGAACCCAGCAACCATTTGCGTTTGCAGTTAGCCTCTGTCCCATTGCACCACGTTAGACGGAAAATACTATTTATAAGCACAATTTATTATAATATTTTGCATTGGGTTAAAAATGAAACGTTATGACTCTTCGTTCAATACATAATCCATATATAAGTACGAGAAAGAACAACTTTCGACCCTCTGTTCACGCAAAATTATGCACACGGAGTGTAGTATGAAATTTGACATAGTTAAACTTTGTATGGAGAAGAAATGATGCAAAAGCCGATAATTTTGTTAACATTAATAATACATTAAATAAATAAAATAATGATTACGCATATTACTAATTGTTTGATATAGTTTTATAGAAAATCAGATATATATGTTGCTAGGCAACGAAAATTTTACGCGGCAAATGCCTTGTGCATAGATAAAATTTAATTCTTTATACTTAATTCAATGCTTACTTTGCGTTATTCCTACGAAGTAAATATATTACAAATATAAATGTTCCCTTCAATGGGATTAGAATCCCCGACCCTTGCACTTATGCAAGTCAAGTCGACTGTGTTCTGTACATAAAACTGAACAACTTCCGAAAATGTATAAAAACGGACAAACAGACAGACAAGCATTTTAAAAATCAGAAATTCATATTTTATTACTGTTTCTTCTTCTCCCTGAATTATATTTTCGTAAAATATTCAATTTACAAACACATTTTTTTTTTATATTTTATAATAGTACATATATCTTATGAAATTAACCAAAATAATTTTCATTACGCGACCCACTCGCAGTGTAATGGGTTCACGTTATTAAATTAAAAAGTCAGTAAGAAATTGGAAAGACCTTTATACGTTTCCAATAAATGTTTTCAACGTTTTCGTTACTTTTATTCGAAAGTTATTAATATCGCAGTATAATATCTTAGTCCGTATAAAATCTTAAATGTATTGAATTTACTTTCTATTTATATACAAACTATAATAATAATGTTGGCCAGCACTGTTCAGGCACACTCAGCAGCTTCACGTCACGGAGATGAAGATGCTAAGGTGGATGTGTGGCGTTACGCGGGCTGACCGCATACGCAACACATTCATCCGAGGTAGTCTTAGAGTCCGTGACGTCCAAGAGCGTCGCCTGAGATGGTATGGTCACGTTGCACGGCGGCCTGAGGGCTATGTCGGGAGGATATGTCTTAGTATCTATAGTCTATCCCTGGAGCAAGACCCTCCCGGACACCCAAGAAAGCGATGGCTGGATGTCGTGAAACAGGATCAAAGAGAGCCAATGTACTAACCACCAAGGATGTTGACGATCGTGCAAAGTGGAGTAGTTTAAGTAGGAAGGCAGACCCTGGCTAGGCCGGGATAAATGCCAAGAAGAAGGAGAAGACAAACTATAATAATAATATAAAATATACGAAGTAAATGAGATCGTGGTATAGTGTGACATTACCGAACTGTACATGCGATTAGTTGGGGGTTCGATTCCCACTTGAGGGATTGATTATTTTTAAATACAGCTACATATTACACGCGTTGAGCTCCACAATAAGGAGTATCTTGGTATGTGTGAACACTAAGTTCCTTCTGACCTTCGCTTTGCTGTAAAAAACGTGAAGCTGAAAAAAAACTAGGCGTTTGGTGGGAGATACGCACTATTAATACGTGTTTAATTTACATTTATGTATCTTATAATAGCATAAAATTAGGCCATCGTGGTACAATGCAATAACGTCTAACTGTAATCGATCGGTTGTGGGTTCGATTTTTCACCTTTAGTAATTACACAGGGGTCACTCGTGGCGCCGTGGCACAAGCGTGTGACACTAAACGATTGGTTGTGGGTTCGATTCCCACTCAGGAGTGGACATATTTAATATTTCCATTTTCTTCGCTTTGGTCTCGAAAAAGCGCGGCGTTAAGTTCCGCCACTTAACACGCAATGCCTCCGAATTTGGCGGAAAGTGGGGAATGGAGTGTCTTAACACTAGGTTCCCTCTGCCTACCCTGCTGTATGCAGCGTGTTACAGCGTGATACAGTGTGAAGCAAAAAAGAGTATTTAAGCAGGACATTAAGTTCCTCCACTCAACACGTAATGTTACGATTTCGATCGAAAGAAAAGAGTTCGTTGTCCACATTCCGTATGTCTTATAATGTTAAGAAGATCCTGTCTAAATGAAAAGGAGGAAAGCGTAAAACTTAAAAAAAAAGGTGTTTCTAAATTTCAAATTTATTTAACCAAAATATTATTGCAAATAATATTTAGTTTCATTTTTAATTAATACTAAAATTATATTCTTAATTTCATAATGAAATTTTTAATTTTAATGAAGTCTTTCAGTCTCATAGCTTTATTAAATTATCTTTATAATTATTGTATAGTTTTCATTTTATAAGAGAATTCTTCTAACATTAGTTATAGTTTTATAAGTTCAGAGGTCAGTCGTGGCTAGTGGGTACAAAGTGTGAGTATAAACGCGATTGGTCGTGGGTTCTATTCCCACTCGAGGAATTGAAATATGTAATATTGTTTTTCATTCGCTCTGGTATCGATGCAAAGCGCAAAAAGAATTTTGCGGAAAATGGAGAACGAAGTGTCTTAACATTAGGTCCTCTCTGCCTTCCCTGTTGTGTGCGTGATGTCTATTCCTAGATTTCAAGTAAGAGCGGTATTCAAGGCTGGTATTGGATTGGTTTTAGGTTTGATCTTTAGCTTTCCTTAGAGAACTATGTTTAAGACAAAGCGTGGTGTAGAAATCTGCCACTCTAAATTAAAAAAAAAAACAATAATACTTAACATGGAAAACAAAACACTTTTTATCCTGATCAAAGTTAAGGAAAATTGTATTTACGTAGCCATTCACATGAACCCATTTCATTATATATAGCTTATATATCTAAATTAAGTAATCCTCGAAGACGAAAGAGAGCGTAGTGTTTAAACACTAAGTTTTCCCTGTCTATCTCAAGTACCATGAAATTAACTACAATCTACGTCTCTCTAATCTAGATATGAACTTACACCTATTTCATTATAAAAGCTTTCCGACCAAATTAAGTGATCCTAGAAGATGAAAGCTCAATCAACTCTCAGTTTAATATTGCGATAGTTGCAGACTAAGTGGACGAGAAAATCGCTCAGAGATTAATTAAAGTGAATTAAGTGTCTCTAAGATTGGTACAGGTCTTGTAATTTAGTTATGGTACTAATAGGCTACTGCTAGAACTATTAAGCCGGTTTTGATAACATTTTTAATAGTTTTATTCACATATTTAAGAAATTTTGAAAGCAATGTGATTCGAACCAGCGGTGCTACAAATTTTTTCTGAATGTAATTTACGGTCTATGTCCGACCACGTCGCAATTTTTGTATTATTAGATTTCATTTTAATTGTTAGAATGCTTTAACAATCAGATCTGGCCTGAATTCAGCTGTGTTTAATTTTTTAGTTCTTTACACTTCACACTTCTTACAGAATACTTGTAATATAAATAAACGCTTGACGAATAAATTTCTTAAGCGGGCCATATGCACCTAGATACCTAGATACTAGATAGAATTATAGAGAGCAAGATAATTATAGAGAGAAAAATACTTATATTAAAATCATTTCATTTTGTGTCGCGTGTACAAAGCACGGCGTTGAGTTCCTCCACTTAAAAGGCCATGTCTATACGATAGACCGGAGAGAGGAGTGTTTTGCACCAGGTCTTGTCTGACTATCATAGGATATGTATGTATAAGCTATAGAAATTACGGTTTAATTCTTTCTTTATCTTCACGCTGTATCCCTCACACAGCAGGGTAGGCGGAGGGAACCTAGAGTGTAGACTCTCCGTTCTCCACTTTCCACCAAATTTTGGCATTGCGTATTAAGTGGCGGAACTTTACGCCATGCTTTGCCTCGGACACTAGAGCGAAGAAAATGAAAATACTAAGTATTTCTACTCCTCGAGTGGGAATCGAACTCGCAACCAGTCGTTTTACAGCCACACTTTGTGCCTCTGCGCCACGTCTGGCGCCAGTTTAATTCGTATTTAATGTAAAAAAGAAATATTTATTTCTCTTTTAAACAAAACAAAAAGGAAAACGAAATTTAATTATACGCCGCCGTAAAGGAGAATAGTTCCCGATAAGTAGCGAAGAAAATGTCAAAGGGAGGGTTGCTAATTGACGGAAGCTTAACCTGCCTCTCGCTAATTATATAATAAAGCTTTTAGTTTTTTCCTTTGGTTCTTTTGCACGCTTCCCGCTTTTTCACGTTTGGTGTAGTCGGGAGAATTTAGTGTCTGAACACTCTGTCCTCCATTTTTCACCGGAATTCGAGATATAGCGTAGTCAGAGCAGATCTTAACGCCGTGTTTTGTCTTGTTCACTAGACCGGAGAAATGTAAATAGTTAAATAATCATGATTGCTTTGAGTAAGAATCGAATCTACAAGCAATTGTGATTACAGTAAGACCCAGTTCTACGTCACCAACGCGCCAAATTTCTTTTTAATATAAAATTATTTGAATTTTTGAAGTTAAATAAGTAATTTGAAGTTTATTTATAGATTGTGCTAATATAAAGACTGTCTGTAGTAGTTAATGTTTCAGCTTTACGGTTTCAAGACCTCTTCTTACGTATAACATGAGAAGCGGCTTCATGCTTTTACCCTGCTGTCACAGTAGGCAGGGTGCCAAGACACTGCACTTTGAATGGCGGAACTTAACGCCGCCATTTGTCTAGGTACAATAGCAGAAAAATGAAAATCATATATAATTCACCCGACTGGAAATCGAAACTAAGACTATCGTTTTTTATAAGCAGGGCTGAAAAACAAAGTCAATTTGATATGACATTTTTTTCGCTCAACGATTTAGCCCACAGTCTTATTCCACCCACGGTTATAACAGTGCTTTTTAAAATAGGAAAGAAATAATATTATTTGATGAAATATTATTTTTAGACCGTACTTAGAGTTAAGAAGACTAACTAGTACGAGGAAAATATATTTTATAAAAATAAACCGATTTGAATTGTAAACCCAAAAGCTGATCAACTAAATTTTAGAATACCAAAGAAAAGATTAATAAATTTGATGTAAGAAATTAAAAGTGTAGCTCTACGTTTTTTCCCGCTTAGCGGGATAGAGAGACGGAGAGAGAGAGTACCTAGTGTCAAAACACTCCGCCTTAAATCGAGACACTGCGTGTTGAGTGGTGGAACACATTTCGTTTTGACTTTATTATAAGAGCGGAGAAATAAACATTTAAATATGTTAATTTTTTAAGATCTTTTGTTTTCGCATTTATAATACATTTTAAAATAAAACTTTTTTTAACCGGATTAATCGCGTATATATTGGATATTCAAATATATATTTTTAGAAAACCCGACGTTTCGAACACTTTACAGTAGCCCATAGTCACAGGTATAGTCATTTCTCCAAGTGAGACTCGAACCTGTAACCATTACGTTTACAAAGACACTCTCCCATTGTGCCACGATGACTGCCAAAACTAAAAGTCAAGATCTTCCCAAACAAATTAGGTAGATCAGAAAACAAATTAGATTCCAAATGGTCTTTCAATCACAATTAATATCTATCTATTCGTGGGACTAATGATTCCAGCGTTATTCATTGCACCGGTCTTAAGATAAATCTGCTTAATACATCATTGGCGTTACAGCCTAAGTCTAGACTAATGGTGTAAAGTAAAGTTTGATTTGAGGAAAATAAGGTAGTTTTTGGCATTTTGCGAGAAAAACATAATTTTCTGATAGAGACGTCATTATTTCGGAGACAGAAAGTGGAGAACGTAGATGTTTGACATTCGGTCTTCTCTGCCCACATATACTCCTTACGTCTCTGCCTTTTTTTATTGAATAAAGGAGACAAACGAGCCCAAGGACCACGTGATGGTAAGTGGTTACCTTCGCCCATAGACTTCCACTACATTAGAGATGTGGATGCGTTGCCGACTTTGAAGGTGAAGGAGGGAGGAAAGATTGGGATGGTGGGAATAGGGGGAGCTGGCTTACATGCTATCAAACCGGAACACATCATCAAATGTTTGGCGGATCGTCTTTGACATGATAGTGGTCGCGAGCAGTTGGAGAACGACCCACCTACCACCAAGCTACTGGGTTACTCGCCTTTTACGAGACGCTACCCAGCTGCGGAGGAAACCTGTATTCTTAACCCGTCCCCCCACGGGTAACCTATACTACTATAAATGACGAGAAAAAAACACAATGAAATTTAAGACTTATTATAATAAAGACATGAAACTGCCTGTTCCACTTGACCCAAAGTCTAGACAAGCAAGGTAACAATAATTCATTTTTTATTAAAATTCAATAATTCACCAACCAAAAATCGAACCTGCAACTCCTTCCGCATGCAATATGCATTCACAATCACACATGGACAGCACAGAAATTTATTTCCAACAAGGCATGTTACCGTCTTCAGAACAGAGCTAATTGCGTGCTCCGACCGATACGCTCGTGTGGCTTTGTAACTGGGAATTGAGTTTACATTCAGTATCTGTATTGATGGTTGAAATGCATTATTTTACGATATCGCCTTCCGTTTTGTATTACTTGTAAAATTATATTTTGTTATTTTATAAGTGATTATTGTAATACAATTATAAACGTGGTATCGAAAGATTGTATGTATTAAATAGTTACTTAGGAATTTTTGTTTAATTTTAATTACATAATAAAACAACTTCTGGTTTTTTTATCACGTAGTAGTAGAGAACTTAGTGTTAGAATACTTCGATCTCAGCTTTCCACCCGAAATTGAGATTGCGTGTTGAGTGACGCAACTCGATACCGCGCTTTGTCCTGAGGAGACCTGAGGAATGATAATAATTTAAATGTAATCATTGCACATGGCGGACATCGAATCCAAGACCAACACCGTTTATAGTCAGATGCTATACCGCTGCGTCACAACGGTCTGTAATTATAATTAACATTGATAATAATGTTGTTAAAATCACTCTACAGAGCCGTAACTAACACTTATTTAGTCTAGGCTTAGCGGTTAGGTTAGCCCTTGGAAGGTTTTTAAGAAGCGCGGGATCGAATCTTCAAACTTTTGTATTTTTTTAGCATCTTTTGTATAGTTTACAGTCGCACGCTTGTGCCACTGGGCTACGACTGGCCACGAAATTTTTGTATACATTTTCAAAAAAATAATCAGCTAGCGTTAAGTTCTAAGTACAATCACTACGAGTAAATTAAGACACTTCCTCAATAACAGTGTCTAATTTTACCACTCACTTTATATACACTAACAAATAATTTACGCACTCGCTAGCGACTATCGATCATAAAACGTCTATGAGAGGCACTGGGACCGCTCGAGCGTCAATCTGCCATCAACGTAATTGCGTGTCGATACTATCAGTGACAGGTGTATGATACTTGCTAGGTAATTGCTATTAGCCTGAATAAGCGAATGGGTGGAATTCTTTTATAATTTGCTATATTTTTTGTTTTTAATTTTGTATTTATGATTTTGACTGTAAAGGAGATGGTTTTAGGTTCGATTTATGCTTAATTGAATGTTTGTATTTATTTTTATTCTCTTAATAAGGTAAGACAAAATGCGACGTTAATTTCTAATAACTCTGGTTTTTTTTATCTTCACGCTGTATCCCGCACACAGCAGGGTACGTAGAGGCAACCTACAGGGAACCTAGTGTTAAGACATTTCGTTCTTCGCTTTCCGCCGAATTAGGAGGCATTGCGTGTTAAGTGGCGGAACTTAACGCCGCGCTTTACCTCTGATACCAGAACGAAGGAAATGGAAATATTAAATATTCATTCTTCCACTCCTCGAGTAGGAATAGAACCCACAACCAGTCGTTTCCAGTCACACGTTCGTGCCACTGCGCTACGACTGGCCTCTGGTATATATCAAAATAATATTTTTAAGTAATTCATTGATTTTGATTCATTGTTATTTGAAGCTCGTAGGTATACACGTAACACGTACATTTTACCCCATAGTAAGGCAGTCACAAACCTAATGACACGACACTCCGTTCTTCATTGTTCGTCTAAAATCGAAACATTGCATGTTGCGATTCGTCTTCTTCCCCAGAACGGAGAAATGGAAATAATTTAAATGTATACTTTTCTCTGAGTGGGAATCGAATCCATAAAACATCCTGTTTAAAGTCAGCCGTTGCCCTACTGCGCCACGACTGCCGCATATAACATCATGCTGAATTATATTGCATTATTAAAGTTATTGTTTATTATTTAAGTTAGGGGCCAGTCGTGGCGCAGTGGCACAAGCGTGTGACTGTAAACGACTGGTCGCGGGCTCGATTCCCACTTGAGGAGTGGAAATATTTAATATTTCCATTTTCTTCGCTCTGGTGTCGAGGTTCCCTCTGCCTACCCTGCCCTATGCGGGATACAGCGTGAAGCTAAAAAAAACATTAAAGTTATTGTAGGATATATCAGTCTAATAGTCTAAGTGTGTAATTATTTGCACGCGATCGTTGTGGGTTCATTTCTATTACAATTATAATTAACTGTAGTTCTGATATCTGCCTTGTTAACAACTGAAGGAAGTAATATGAAAGTGTTTATATGTTTACTATACAAAGAATTTCTTTTGAGTACAAGTCATGAGTCATTTAGTTAATTAAGTAAAGCTATAGGCCAGTGGTGTGGCGCTGCGGCACAAAAGTGTGACTGTAACTGCGACTGGTTGTGGGTTCGATTCCTAATTGAGGATAAATATTTAATATTTATATTTCTTTGCTTTGTCAAGGCAAAGCGCAGCGTTAAGTTCCGCCACTTAACACACAATGTTTGGCAGACAGTGGGGAACAGAAGATCTTAGCACTAGTTTCCCTCTGCCTAAAATGTGCGGGATAAAAAAAAAACAAAGAAAAACTAAATTTAGCATTATTTTTATAGAGGAGAGGTCGTGTGGCGCAGTGGTGCAGCGTCTGAATGTAAACGTGATGGTTGTCAGTTGGTTTGCCTTTCGGGGGAATGATTATATATTATTTTCATTTCTCCGCTCTGTACTTGGACAAAGCACAACATTAAGTTCCGCTAAATACGTATTTTATCTGTTCCTGGCGAAAAACGGAGAATGGAATGTCTTGACACTAGCTTTTTTTTTGACTTCCTTGTTGAGAGGGAAGAAGCGTGACACTGCGACAATATTTAAGTATAAAGTATTTCAGCTTATTTCAGAAATTTCACAATCTTTTTATCGTGTAATCTTTTACCTTTCGACAAAAAAAATTCGCGACAAGCGAAAACGGATGGGCAACTGGGCAGGTCAAAGCGTCAAAGCCTTTAAAAACGTTTGACTCTGACACTAAAAACCAAGCGAGTTTATATTCAATTCCGAAATGTTTTAAATAAAGAGAATGGACGCTCTGATGAATGATCTTTGGTGTAGAATTTAAAAATGACGGTATAGTTTGGAAAAATATGCGTTGACAGGTTTTTTTTATTATGGTAGAATATGTAGTTTTTTTAGCTTCACGCTGTATCTCGTACACAGCAGGGTAGGCATGCGGAACCTAATGTTAAGACACTCCGTTTTCTATTATTCGTCGAATTCTGGTGGCATTTTGTGTTAAGTGGCGGAACTCAACGCCGCGCTTTAGACATAATAGTGAAGAAAATAAAATATTAAATATTTCCATTCCCCGAGTGGGAATCGAGCCCACAACCTGATACGCTACAGTTTATTCCGCTGTGCGGCAAGTGACCTCGAATATTTAGAGTGATTTTTTTCTCTTATGGGTTTCTGTAAAACTATGGTCCTTTCTGCGTAGTCATAGCGATCTTAGTCAAGACATTACGTTCTCGACGTTCCATTTGAAGTTAAGACATTACGTGCTATGTGGTGAAACTCAGCGCTGCGCTTAATTCTACCAGATCGGGAAATGAAAATTGTTAAATATGTACAATTCCCAATTGTTAAAATGTTAATAAATTAATTATCTTTATTTCTCCGCTATAGTGAACCAGACAAAGTGTCTAGACACTACGAACGCGGGAAAAACATGCAGCTGAAAAAATGAAATCATTTTCTCAGATTAATATTAATATTACATAACTTAGACAAAGATATTTTAAATATTCAAGTTTAGTATGATTTAGAACCTGACTCCGAAGTCTAGCCGCGGAATATCGGCCTGAAATTTATAAGCAGGGAATGCGCAAAGAATTTTTAATTATTACTTTAAAATATTTATATTCAATAACACTTAAAAATATTTAATAAAAACCATTCTCTCTTAACTTAATGGAAAAATGTACGAAATATGTACATATGAGGCCAGTCGTGGCGCAGAAAGCAACTGGTTGTAGGCTCGATTCCCTTGACTCGACGAGTGTAAATATTTAATATTTCCATTTTCTTCGCTGTGGTGTCGAGGGAAAGCGCGGCGTTAAGTTCCGCCACTTAACACGCAATGCCTCCGAATTCAGCGGAAAGTGGGGAACGGAGTGTATTAGCGCTAGGTTCCAGGTTAAATACAAATAAAAGAAAAGTGTCGAGCTTCTATGAATTTTAATGTAGCTCGCTAACGTATGGCTTAGTAGTTAGTGATCGGGCGGTTTAAAAGAGGCGCAGGTTAAAGTCTCGCATCGTTTAAGTTTAATGTTAGTAAACTATTTTTTACATTCAAACATGGTAAGTAAAGACACTAAGGCATTAAATTTTTTTTTTTATAAAATGAATTATAATTAAATTCAAATTCAAAAAAAGTTTATTACCGTTTTTACATAAATGCAAGTCATAAAAATACAAACACCAAAAATAATATGTAGTATAAACAGCGGTAAAGGGAGTGAAGCTCAGCGTATGCTGTGAGACTTGTCTCCAGCGCTGATTTTCAGCATCATCCCTTTTCTTATAAATTAAGTAAGTAATACCAAGAACGATAGAAATAAAAAGTAACAAAATACTACATAAAAATACAGAATAAAAACAAAAGCAATCACAATAAAGAATTCATATATATTAATTGTAATATGCAAGAATTCCAACAAAGCCGGATATAGAACATATGGCTTAGTAGTAGCGCTTTTCAAAAGGCCCAGGTTCGAATTAATCAAATTTCTGCGTACAAATATGGCATAAAATATATTATTTTTATTCACTCACCCGGAATATTAGATTAGTATAACTTAATTTAAATATTCACGTTTCGATGATTCAACCGTTTATATAAAGCAGGGTTTCTCAAACTTATTGCTCCATGTACTCCTACTAGAATTGATTTTCTTAGAAAACAAAAAAAAAAACAGTGGATCCATATATTTAGCATTTATAGCTTCCCGCTTTTCCTGTATAGGAGGGTAGGCAGCGAAAATATAGTATTAAGACACTTCGTCTGCTACTTGTGGTGTTTGGTGGAACTTAGCGTCGTGCTTTATATATGGTACATCAAAAATTTTATAATTATTCCCTCTAGTTTTAATTGAGTGTATCAGGCCAAGGCTTTAGCTACTGTCATTACATACTAACGTGGCCAGTCGTGGCCCAGTGGTATAAGCGTGTGACTGTAAACGACTGGTTGTGGGTTCGATTCCCACTCGAGGAGTGAAAATTATATTTCTCTGGTGCCGAGGTAAAGCGCGGCGTTAAGCTCCGCCACTTAACACGCAAGCCTCCAAATTCAGCAGAAAGTGTCTTAACACTAGGTTAACCCTATGGTTCAAAATATACCCCCAGTGTATATAAACGTACTCCACTTTGAGAAACGCTGATATAAAGTAACATAAAATGAAAATTTATCGGCAACATAAAAGGGTTTAGTAAATTATTTTGATTTTGCATTCCACGTAATGTTCTTATTGTAATTAACGCTTGGAATTTTGTTCCGATGGATTTTGCGGAATACATACCTGAGTGAGTTTGTAAAGCAATTTATTAGATATTGTTATGTTGGTTGGTTGGTGTGACTCGATGGTTGTAGGTTCGATTTCTTTTGGAGGGATTCTAAATTAAGTTTTGGAAGAGGGAAGTTTACGAATTGTTAGTAAAAATAATCCTATTGTTAGTAATGTTGTAATGATATTTGCTAGGTCTCAATTTAAGTATATGGTTATACTCATAGTTAGTTCAAGAGGCTAGCTTAGCTAGACCTACTTGAGTGAGGTAATTGCTAGTCCAATATCTGAAGTCTTCATGGCGCAACGGGACAACGGGTTTAACTGTAAACGCGATTGATTGTGGATTTTTCAGTTCAGTTAGGTATTCAGTGAGAACCTGGTATTAAGATAACTCTGTCTCCATTCTCCGGCTGAAATCGTTGACTAGCGGAGAAGAGTCAACGTTATGTTTTGTTTTACGAACCAGAGCGGAGAAATTAAATGAACTATGAAAGAATTCATACTGAAAATAAAACTTTGTACAATATCTAGAATTTTTTAATATAAAATCTAGATATTTTTTAAAATACAATATCATATAATTTCACCGCAACATTATAGCAAGATTGAAATATGGGTTGCGCTTCTGAGCACGCAATGAAGCGTCACAAGCGATAAGGATAGTAATTATTATTTACTTGTATATTATCATTGTCATCATCCATCGTGGTGCAGTGTGACTGCTATTGGTTGTGGGTTCGATTTCCATTCGGGGGGATGAATATATATTTGTTTTAGCTTCACGCTGTATCCTGGACATAGCAGGGTAGGCAGAGGGAACCTAGTGTTAAGACACTCATTTCTCACTGTCCGCCGAATATGGCGGAACTTAACGCCGCGCTTTACCTCGACACCACTATCGAAGAAAATAGAAATATTAAATATTTCCACTCCTCGAGTGGGAATCGAACCCACAACTAGTTGTTGACAGTCACTCGTATATGCCACTGCGCCATGACTAGCCCCTGTATGAATATATTTTAGTTATTATTTTCATTTCTTCGCTCTGATTTCTAGTGGAAAGTGGAGAACGAAGTGTCTTGACACTATGTTCTATTTACCCCGCTATACGGGAAACTGTGGAAAAAATCATTATCATCGAAAACGGTGATAACAGGTTCGATTTTACTTAGTGAGTATATATTTAAAGTATTTTCGTTTTAATTTTATTAATAAAGCATTTTTTTTAATTTTAGTTAATAAAGCCCAATGTTAGGTTATGCTTTATATGCTTAGTTTTTAAATTGACCAAATATTGAATAATTAATGTACCAATTGAGTTTTTTTTATTAATTATTACCAGATAACTTAATAGTAGAATTTTAAAGGTAAATAAGTATCTTATTAGACTAGTTAGGTAATACAAGGCGTCTAGTTCTCAGCTGATGGCTCGAATGCATTTTTTTTGCATATTCAGTAACACTTTGTAAAATTAAACAAAGAAATGATGTGTTCTACTGCGTGGGAATCGAACCTATCACCATCACGTTTGCAGTCAAATAGCGTTTCACTGCACCATAACGACCTTTTCTTACTACTAAAGAAGAATCTTGAGAATTTGGTTTACACTATAAAACATTGGTTTTAATACATTGAACAGTAGGGACGATAATAAATTACACGATGCATCCACTATTTGATTAATGGGCACTCTAAAGTCGATTCGAAGAGTATCGAGTCGAAGAGTATTTTAGATGTCGATATACTAGCTATCCTACCAACACTAGTAAAATGTTATGTAATATTTTGAAAAAAATATAGTATTTACAAGGAATGTATAAAAAAATCACTCAGTTCTCCTCTGTACTAAAACAGAGACTTTATATGAATATACTTATACTACTTCATTATATAGTTGATATTCATTCATTACTTAGTTTGAGTAAAGTGCGGCGTTAAGTTACGCCACTTAACCCGTAATGCTTCCGAATTCGGTGGAAAGTGGGGAACGGAGTGTCTTAACACTAGGTTGCCTCTGCCTACTCTACAGTGAGCGGGATACAGCGTGAAGCTAAAAAAGAAAAAGAAATATTAATTTTAAATAGGAGCTCTTAAGAGCTTGGGTCGCTAGTCCCATACACTGCTCTCGAGTCCACACATCTTAGTATAATATCTTATAGATGCTAACAAAGTCAAAATAAGTTGTAATAAGCGTATAAGAATTTCGACGCAGCTGGTAGTAGAATGCATGGCTTAGTAGTCAGAGCACTTAGACGGTTTGCATGAGGCGCGGGTTCAAATCCCGCTGCGTTCAAAATTATTAAACATTTTTATAAAAATGTTTTTTCATATCCCACGTATGTGAATAACGCTTTAAAAATGTCAAGGAAATATTTTTTTTTATACAAAACTGAGGAAAAAGAAGTTAAAATAGTATGACAAGGTTCATAAAGCCAACACAAAGAAAGTTGAGGATAACAACTAGTTCTTTTATAAGCAATTCATTTCAAAGTTTCCGAGTCAGATTAGAAATTATAATCATCGTGAACAGTGCAGCAATCAGGTTTATTAAACTTTCATATAAAAAGGAATATTAAAGTAGGGTATTCTAGACTTTAAGGCTATCGTGGCACAGTATTACAGTTTTTTTTTTTTTTTTAGCTTCACGCCATATCCCGCACACGGCAGGGTAGGCAGAGGGACCCTAGTGTTAAGACACTCCGTTCCCCACTTTCCGCCGAATTCGGAGGCATTGCATGTTAAGTGGCGAAACTTAACGCCGCGCTTTACCTCGGCACCAAAGCGAAGAAAATGGAAATATTAAATATTTCCACTCCTCTGTGTGGAAATTGAACCCACAACCAGTCGTTTACAGTCAAACGCTTGTGCCACTGGGCCACGACTGGCCACTATTACAGTATTAAGATACAGGAAGCTGTATACGCAGTAATTGTGGGTTGGATTCTTATACGGAAGAATCATTTTATTGTAATTTACTTTCGTATTTCTCTGGTGACTAACAAAGGGTTGAGAGTTCCACCACTCAACAAACAATGTCTCATTTTTGAGGAAAAGTGGAGAACGGATTGTCTTTATACCACGTTCCTCCTTAGCCTACTATGCGGGAAAAACTGTGAAGGTAATACTCTAGACATTGACATTATTTATATTCTTTATTGTATTTAAAAATAAAACAGAGACAGCAAATAAATTTGTTTGTTAACAATGGTGGACTTATCTCTAAAAGAGATTTCTTCCAGTCGACCCGTGGAAGTGGATGAGTTACAGGTTGCGGGATAAGATTGTAAAAAAAAAACACAAACAGAGAGAGAGAAAAACAAAATGTACATAAATACAAGATATACATATATAGATTTATATTAATATATACATACTAATAAAATATATATAAACGTTATAAGACAAGTCAACCGAATTGGTACGTGAATGAAGAAGACGTGTTACTAGAGTGACATGTCTACTATATTCATTGAACATTTACTGTTTGTTTTTTTTAAATATATTTTGTGTTTGAAGTGTTATTCACAAAGTAAGGAAAGGAAAAATGATCGAGAAAACGATGAATTTTTAAAATAAGACAACAAAAACATCTTTTAAAATGTGTATAAACATTTGGATGTTGATCGATAATTTAATAGGTCTTTGAACGGTTTCCAGATGGCGCGGGTTCGTATCCTACCATCTTCAATTTATTATAGTTTTCTAAAATAATTAACTAAGCAGATTACTTGTAATATTAAAAAAATATTATAAAAGACGAATAAAAACACGCATTTACATACATTCTCATATATAAAACAAAATATAACCCCACCAGTTTCAGAAGACACCTATAATTTATTTTTATTGGTACAAGAAGATATAAATGTCAGTGTTATCTTGAACAGATTGCATTTACACGATTAATGTTGGCAATTTGGCCACAGCTTATTAAGCTCAGTATAAACAGGCGTACAATGCTGTGACGGATTGGCTAATCTAGCTCGCCCGACTAATTAAACCCACGCCAAAGAAATTCGAGGTTATTTTGTAATATTTTAGTAGTTTAAGTAAGAAATAGATAAAATTTGGTATAAAATTAATATATTTTTGTCAGTTTTGTCAGTTTTCCCCATTTTCCCACATTTCAGTTGTATTAAAAGAAAGTTTTGTTAAGACACTCCGTTCTCCATTTTATACTCAAATTCAAGACATTGCGTGTTAAGTGGCGGATCTAAACGCCATACTTTGTCTCATTTGCTACAGTAGAGATGAAAATAGCTTAATTATGATCATTTAACCCAGTAAAAATCTAACTTATAACCAATCGATTTAAATGTCAGGCACTAGCCCACTGAGTCAAGATAGGCTCGTTTTACTTAATAAAGGGGACGATTATTGCAAATAATTGCAATATAATCATTTCTAAGAACGGGAATTACACCCCTAAAGCACGTTTACAGGCAGACGTTTTCCCACTGCGTGACTATGGCTGCATAAAAATAAACCTTTTTTTAGCTTCACGCTGTATCCCGCACACAGCAGGGTAGGCGGAGGGAATCCTCCTCGAGTGGGAATCGAACCCACAACCAGTCGTTTACAGTCACACGTTTGTGCCACTGCGCCACGACGGGCCCCACCATTTTCATTTCGCGATATCTTTCATAATAATTTGAAGCTACCAAAATCGAATTGCCAATATATTTTTTCAATATATATACATATATAAGTGTATATATATGTATATATAAAATGAACATATTTTAAAAAATATAGTACAAAAATGAAACCCAGCGGTGAAGAATGTGAATTATTTTTTAAAACAAAAATATAAAATAAAATTTTTAAACAAAGAAAATTCCTTTATTTATTCGAAGACAACGATTGTACCTATTGTTGTAAATATAAGAAGCACAGCGAAAACTCGGTGAAACCAAACATGTGGAAATATTACTGATTCGAGTAAAGCTATGTGCAGACGTCAGACTTGTATGATGGATTTTGTTAAAATAAAAATATAACCGAAATATAGAGGCCGTTAAGGGTGCAGTGGGCAAGTGATTGACTGTAAACGTGATGGTTCTGGGTTCGATTTCCACTCGGGGAACCGATCATATTTTTTTTTTAGCTTCACGCTGTATCCCGCACACAGCAGGGTAGGCAGAGGGAACCTAATGTTAAAGACACTCCGTTATCCACTTTCCGCCGAATTCGGAGGCTTGCGTGTTAAGTGGCGGAACTTAACGCCGCGCTTTACCTCGACACCAGAGCGAAAAAAATGGAAATATAATTTCCACTCCTCGAGTGGGAATCAGACCACAACCAGTCGTTTTACAGTCTCAAAATGATTATATTTAAATTTTCATTTCTTCGCTCTGGTAACAAAATTTGGGGCCAATCGTGGCGCTGAGGCACAAAGTGTGACTGTAAAGCGACTGGTTGTGGGTTCTATTCCCATTCGAGAAGTACAAATATTTATCATTTACATTTTCTTCGCTCTGATGTCGAGGCAAAGCGTCGCGTTAAGTTCCATCACTTAACACGCAATGCCTCCGAATTCGGCGTAAAGTGGGTAACGGAGTATCTTAACACTAGGTTCCCTCTGCCTACCCTGCTGTGTGCGGGATACAGCGTGAAGCTAAAAAAAAGTATTAAGACATAGAGAGCATTAAGAACAAAAGTCTATAACTACACTATTACACAATAACTAAGTCCAGCGACTTTAATGTCGCGAGTCTGAGATCAACTACAAAATATGTTAGTATTTTGTTCATGACTGCCAGATATTAGCGCACGTACAGAATTCATGACTTGCGGTTTATCCCCAGTATTGTCCAAGTTTAAAATTATATTTAACTAAGAGAATTATGTGATGTCTAATTAGACTAACTTTTTTGTCTAACAATTGTAACTTTTCGGTCTGAAGAGTTAAATAAATTTTGGATCGTTGTAATGAATAACATTCGGTGATCTCTCGTGGTTTTGTGAATTATTATTTTCATATTATATTTAAGTTATAAAATTTGTGTTTTTGTATAGCAAAGTATCATTTTACACTTTATATTTTTTTGGTAAGCTTCGATTTACCAATCCGATCAGGATTTGCCAAAATAAAAGTTTGCTAGTACGGTGACAGTACCTACAAAAAATATGTTGTAAGAATGTATTCGAATATTTAACCTAACTATAAGAAAGACAACGTTGAAATGCGTAAGTCCACATATTACTTACGATATGTACTATTCAAAGAGATAATTTCGATTTAGTATTAATAGTAATTAAATGCAATTCATTTAATTAAAGAGGAAGAGTAATTAAAGACCAGTGACCTCTCATTATCTTCATAGACAGGAGTTTAAAAAACCTTACTTGATGTAGTTGTAAGGTTTTATTTCTTTTATGTACTAGTATGTATACTGGCATCAATGACTGCTCGTGTCTTACGTCGCTTACGCTTGGTCGACCTATAGATGCTGATTTTTGAAAAAAATAACTTGTTAGATATTCAACTATATTAATTCCGAATTTCATCCAAATCGGGCCGGTATATTAGCCATGAAACCGTCACAGACAGACTTTTGCATTTACAATATTAGTATGTATTAAATGCTAGATACCAAGGGGTTGGCAATAAAAACATGACAGTCATAAAATAAATTAAATTACATAATTCAATTCTTCAATTTCACTTCTGCCTATTGGAAAAATACCTAATACTATTTTAGTGAAACTCAGGTGTATTTATTGCCGCGGCATCCACTGGATGCTAGCTATAAATTTGTCCAATAAAATATTTTATACGCAACAAAATTCCTCTATGTTAGGATTGTTTTGTATCGCGTTTTATGAGCTGTTTTTTTTATTTAATTACTTTAATATTTTTTTTAATAAAGAATGAACCTGTGGAGTAAGTATTTACGCGATTATCTCGCATGTTTGTTCCTTAAGGTAACTTTTCAATTTTGTTACCCACTACTGTTAACCCACTAAAATAATATTATTATACATTTTTTAAAAGGTTAATTTATAGACCATAAAGTAAACGTGAAAGTAAATGTAACTGGAAACGTGATTGGTTGTTGGTTCGATTCCCACAAAAGGAATAGGAATCTATACTTTTTTTATTTTCTTCGCTCTAATGTCAAAGCAAAACGCGGCATTGAGTTCTAACACTTAACACGCAATGGTTTCAGAATTCAGCGGAAAACGGGGGAAAACGGGGAACTGAGTATTTTAGCACAACGTTTGGAAGAAGCTAAAAAAAGTTATACGTGATGTAACAAAAAAAAAATACGTGTCAAATTGTTTACTTTTTATTTTCATTGGTTCTAAATTAGTACATAATATGCTGATTTATAATTCGAATGTAAATACTACTAATACCTAATATACAATATAATACAATCATTATATGTTTAAATCTTTTAGTTTATACGTATGTTTCTGTTGAGAACAATCGCAGTCAAACTTAACTGCCACTTGTTTAAAATTAAATATTTCAATAAAGTTACAGTTAAGTTCAGTTCTTTAGTTAAGGCACTTCGAACATGCGAATTAAGCACTTATCACTTCGCCAATGTTACGTTGTATGGAGAACACTCGAAAGATTGACGATAAACTTACGATCAAATTTATTTACTTCAATTTATTCATTTTCTTGTCATAATCAACGCATATAGTAATAAAACAATATCGCTTTACCCATCCACTGGACAACCAGCGCACACTGGGATACAATTTAAGAGCGTACTCCTGATTCCATATCCCTGGTTCTAGTGTCGAATGTAGTGGCAAGAATAATTGGCGTTGTGTACCATTCGGACTTCAATAACGCGTTTCAAATGTACATGCACGTATATATGTATGAAGCTATGTATGTGTGTATTTATTTGTGGAATTTAAAATTGAAAAAAGACATTTAAAAAAATAAGTTGTAATAAAGCGTATAAGAATTTCGACACAGTGGATAGCAGAACAGTGGTTCAGTGGTGAGAGCGCCTGGACGGTATTCAGGACGCGCGGGTTCGAAACCCGCTGCGTTCAAATTTTTATACGTTTTCTTTAAATATCTTTTTCGATTTTCCTAAGTGTGGGATAACACTTTAAAAATGTTTAAAAAGAATTAAAAATTGCTTTATAATGTAGATAGAAAAACAAAGTAGAGTTAAAACATTTTGTTTTCAATTTTCCTTATGAGTTGAGTTCAACGCCACGTTTCGTATTACGTGAGGGATATTATATAATTATTTTTTTTTAGCTTCACGCTGTATCCCGCACACAGCAGGGTAGGTAGAGGGACCCTAGTGTTAAGACACTCCGTTCCCCACTTTCCGCCAAATTCGGAGGCATTACGTGTTAAGTGGCGGAACTTAACGCCGCGCTTTGCCTCGGCACCAGAGCGAAGGAAATGGAAATATTAAATATTCCCACTCGAGGAGGGGCGGATATCATATTAATAATAACTTAATATAATAATTCTTCCAATTGGGAATCGAACTCACAACTAATTGCATTGACAGTCAGATTCTGTCATTGGCGCGACAATGTCTTTTAATTTAAAATAGTAGCAATTTTGATTTTAATTTTACTTCTCAGACTATATATATAAGAAATATATCCCTTACTTTATAGAAAGTCACGCTATCTTAAATACTTTTGAAAGATAGTTTTGTATAAGAATAAGAATTTTGTAAAATAATCTATCATGAAAATATTATAGCACAGTGGTCAGCATCTGACTGTTGTCTTGATTGGTTGGGGGTCCGTTTCCCATTTTGGGGCATAAGCATACACAAAGACAACTTAACGCATTGCGGCGTTGAGTTTCAACAATCATTACATTATATTTCGAATTCAAAATGATTATACATTAGACAATTCATAATGATTACAGATTAGCAGAATGATTTCACATTAGTTATTATTCTATTAGTGTCACACTATATCTCGCACACGGAAGGATAGGAATGGGGAGCCTGACACTCCGTGCCCCAATTTTCTGCCGAATTCTCGAAAGGCATTGCGTGTCCAATAGCGGAACCTAACGCCGCACTTTGTCTCGACACCAAACAAAATGAACCCACGACCAGTCACGTACAATAATCATGCTCATTCAGGTTCATCAATTGCTCCAATGAATAAATTTCTCATCGTTCCACTCTAGTCAGATCGAGAGCGAAGACTAAAGTGGATTTATCATTTCAAATAAAGCCCCGCTAAGTTCTACTTTGTTTTGTACTTTTGCATTCATCTACGTTCTGCAGATACAGGATAGATTGTATAGATGGTTGTACCTTTCAACGATTGATTGCTCAAAAGCATGGTCTAGCCTTTTGAGCTAAAAGGTAAATTTAAAAAAGCTTTTTACATAATATTATGGGGGAAAAGAAATTCTTAAAATGTGTTTTTTCTAATAATAAAATAATGAAGATTGTGGTAAATATTATATTATATAAATTTTTATACATAAAGGTACAGACCTTAATTAATGTCCGTAGAGCGATAAATAGAATAATAAAATATATATATATATATATATATATATATATATATATATATATATATATATATATATATATATATAGATATATATATATATATATATATATATATATATATATATATATATATATATATATATATATATATATATATATATATATATATATTTTTGAAATATAATATCTTAATAAATAAAAGATGATTGTATGTATTTTGTGAATCATGCTAAAATTGATTGGAGTGTTAGGTTCTCTTCGATGTTTATACATACGTGATACATTGTGGTTCTCTATTCGGCTTAGATTAAATACGGCGTACTAAACTAAAACGACGTTTTAAATTACCTAAGCGAGTTATTAATTATATTTACTATACTTATTTTTACAATTAAATTAACTCTTAATTAAGACAATATTATATAAAAATTTGAAAATATTATTTTTTACAGCTACAGACGTATTTGTATTAGTTTTACAAAATTAATTATATGTAAGTCTAGGTTTATGTGTAAGGAATTTGGTAGCGGAAATAGGGCATGACCGCTATGGACGAGGACGTGACCGTTTCATTTTTGTCTTTTATTATCTTAATGTTGTATCCTACGATACTTTTATTAGTTGCCCCCGTCGTGTTCCGCATTAGCCTTTTGACGGCATCATCTTTGTCATCACTGTAGTGACAGTGCAGCTTCTTTTTCACTTACTGAAACATACCAGAAATTCGGACATCTTATGTTGAGTGGTGGATTTAAGCGCAAGGCTTCTTTGTTCTAGGTGCCGAAGCTCCTTCCGAGTAAAAATCGAACCCACAACCGTTTACAGTTAGACTTTGTCTCACTACGCCACGATAGCATCCTTATGCCCTATAACGCATTAAGAAATTATTACCTTACCTTACCTTACCTTACCTTACCCTAAGGGTAAAATTATTATTTTACTGACTCTATAATATTACAGTACAACTGTTGATAATTACTTTCTCGAACAATAGTTTCTGTTAAAATGTGTTGGCAAGTATTTCACTTAGGCGTTAGTTTTGACAGGCGTTTTGGACTTGTTGTTTTGTCATATAGTGTAACTTTTGATTAAGTATTAATAGAGTGGATTATTCTATTTGTATGCCGGTGGGTCGTGGGTTCAGTTCTAACAGACGAAAATGAGGTTTTTAAGTGGACGATTACTTAAAAGAAATGTCGTTTTATGTCTACTATTACTTATTGCATATTATTTTCTATCTCAAAATAGGGAGAACCTAGTATTGAAACACTTTTTTCTTCGCTTTTCACCGGAAACGGAGACTTTTAGTGTTGAGCGGAATTTAACACCACTGCAAATTCAAATTCAAAATATCTTTATTCAAATAGACTTTTGTAAGCACTTTTGAATCGTCAAATGTACATAAAGCTACCAGCGACTCGGAAGGCAGTTCTGCTGAGAAGAGCCGGCCAGAAACTCAACAGTTGCTCTTTTCAAATATATAAATTACAATTTTATTATTTGACACAATGGTAGCTAACCGGCATTGGACTTATTCATTTCATTTTCATTCATTTTTCAAAGTTATTAGGTGGATTACTTAAAGAGAGTGGTTAATTTTTTTTAAGCTTCACACTTTTTCTTGCGAAACATGTTTGTCAGAGAGAACGTGACTTGACACTAATTTCTTTCTGACTTCTCTTATGTTATGTGGGATAGTGTGTTACTGTAAAAAAAAGAAGAGGAATACAAAAAAAAACATATTCACATAATGCCCCTTAAAAACCACTAAACCATACGTTAAATTCTAGCCACTAAGAAAACTATTCGTAAAAAACATATAAAAAAATTGAACGCAGTGAGATTCGAAGCCGCACCTCTCGCAAACCGCCCTAACCACTAAATCATACGGTCTACATCCAGCTACTTAATTTCCTAAGAATTTCCTAAACATTTCACACGTTTAAAACACATAAAAAATAATAATTAAATATATTGTGGCCAGTCGTGGCCCAGTGGCACAAGCGTGTGACTGTAAACGACTGGTTGTGGGTTCGATTCCTACTCGAGGAGAAGAAATATTTAATATTTTCACTTTCTTCGCTCAGGTATCGGGGTAAAATGCGGCGTTAAGTTCCGCCACTTAACACTTAACACCTCCGAATTCGGCGGAAAGTGGGGAACGGAGTATCTTAATAATAGGTTCCCTCTTCCTACCCTGCTGTGTGCGGGATGCAGCGTGAAGCTATAAATAAATAAATAGGTATGTTCATACATATCACCGATTGAATGTAAATCGATACACCTAGTGTCGCACGCTCCGGCGGCGGCGCTCGTCCGACCGACGGGCGTAAATTAAAATCGCTCCCATTTTACATGTAAATTAAAGTGGAACTGATTCTTTTCCAATCCGTAGACATTCGTGATGTATGGCTTTAATTCGTACAATGTGTTTTCGTTTTTGTGACGTGTTGTTATTGTTTTTTTTTTCGTTAATTTCTTGCTGACTTAATTAAACTTTTGTTTTTTGTGGTATTTTTAAATTTGAATGTATGTGGGATTTGAATCTGCACCTTTCAGAAACCTTCCTATAGTTATAAACAATAAAAAGTTACAAGTTCTAATAGAGCTACGTCGTATTTCTTATAATGATTTGCCCTATCTATATACTTACCATCTCGGTAAATAGATTTTAACAATTTTTTGGTACCTAGGAAGAGTTAAAACTAAGAACAACTTTTAAAAGAGCTAAGAACAATTGTTTGTGTAGCCATCGTGGTGCAGTGGGACACCGTTTGACTGTAAACGCGGTTGTTTGTGATTTCGATTCCCACTTAGGCAAGTTATTAGGAGGAGCAGAGGAGGGAATAAGGATGGGGATGGTGGGAATTTGGAGAGCTAGCTTACATGCCATCGAACCGGAACACATCATCAGATTTTTGGCGGTTCGTCTTTGACATGATAGTGGTCGCGAGCAGGTCGGAGAACGAATCTTCTCTCACAAAGTTACTGGGTTACCCGATTTATAAGGGACGCTGCCCAGCGACGGAGGGGAATTATATTCTAACCCCCCCACGGGTGAAATATAAATTATATTAATTTTCACCCTGATACCTAAGAAAAAATGCAGAGTTGAACTACACTATTCAACCCGTAATATCTCGACTCGGAGTGTCTTGACAGCAGATTCCCATTCGCCTGCTATCCGTAAAAAGAGTTAAATTCTTTTTAAACATTTTAAAGTGTTTTTCCACACTTAGGAAAACTGAAAAAGACATTTAAAGAAAACATATAAAAAATTCAACGCAGCGGGATTCGAACTCGCGCCTCCTTAATACCGTTCAGGCGCTCTCACCACTAAGCCATGCGTTCTACTATCCGCTGTGTCGAAATTCTTATACGCTTTATTACAACTTATTTATGTTGTTATATTGTGTATTATGTGTTAAATGTCTTTTTCACGAGTTAAATTGTTAAAAAAGTGATTGTTGAAAGAAAATGCTATTTACTAAATATTTTATTAACTTAAAAGTGTATTTCACGAGCATGTTACTTTTAAATTAGAGAAACAAGCGTTTCTTTTCTCGAGTCAGTACACAACAGTGATGTATAGGTTTAATTTGTCCTTAGTTTCGTTCTTATATTGCTTCAATGTTTCAATAGTGCTTTCTAGTTATACCTCTAGAATTGTAGTAGTAGTAACTATACTAGTAAAGCTAAACACAAAAATAAGTTGTAATAAACTGTATAAGAATTTCGACGCAGCTGGTAGTAGAACGCATGGCTTAGCGGTCAGAGCACCTGGATGGTTTTAAGGAGGCGCGAGTTCGAATCTCGCTGCGTTAAAATTTTTATACGTTTTCAAAATGTCTTTTTCAATTTCCCTAAGTGTGAAATCACACTTTAAAAATGTTTACGAGAACTATACTAATCCTTAGTTCTTTTATAGTAAATTATATAACTAACTGACTTTAAATACAATTACTTGTGGGTTCGATTTCCACTAGTAAAAAATATGATATTCAAAATTACTTTCATTTCTTCCCTCTGGTTTGTTTTACAAAGCGCAGCGTTGAGTTCCGCTATTCACTCAATGTCTTTCGATTCTAATGGAAAGTGCAGAGCGGAGTGTCCTATTATTAAGTTCTCTCTCTCTATTTTTTCTATATTGATATTCGCAACAAAGTGTAATAAAATATATTTTTGTAGCCTACCTATGACCACTATTGTACAGTTTTCGAAAACTTGGATTTTCTAAACTATTTATAAAATGCCAAAAAAAATAATTCGACACTATTTACTTTAAGTTCAAAAGTATGTAAATAATTATAAGATAGTGGGGTCAGTCGCGGTGCAGAGGCACAAAGTGTGACTGTAAAGCGACTGGTTGCGGGTTCGATTCCTACTCAAGGAGTGGAAATATTTAATATTTCCATTTTCTTCACTCTGGTATCGAGACAAAGCGCGGCGTTAAGTTCCACCTCTTTTTTATATTAAGGACAAGGGCAAACCAGCGTTAGGGTACCTTAATGGTAGGTTAACACCGACGCCCACGGCCCCGTGTAACGCTAGAAGGGCGTTGCAGGCTGGCTGGCTTTGAGGTATAAACGCGCTTTTTGAAGGTGCCCATGTCGTATCGACCTGAAAACACTGCCGCTGATAGGTCATTCCACAGTTGCGTGGAAGAAAATTCCTACGAAACCGCACAGTACTAGGCTGCCAAGTATCCAGATGGTGAAGATGATATTTGAGTCTTTGACTTAATACGCAATGCCTCCAAATTCGGCGAAAAGTGGGGAACGGAGTGTCTTAACACTAGGTTCCCTCTGTCTACCCTGCTGTGTGCGGGATACAGCGTGAAGCTAAAAAAACATATATTATAACAAAGATATTTTACAAGAAAAAACTTAATAAGCCAGCTTTATTTATATATTAAGTTTTTCTTTTTATACTTTCTTTGTACACTTTCAGTGAGTTCTATCGAATGGCTGCACAAGTAAGTTGCTTATCTGCTGGTTAAAAAGCTTATCTGTTTGTTAAAAATACTATGGAAGTTAAATTTAAAGTTTAATTGGTTCAAATCTCTAAAGAAAATACTTGGAGGATTCCAACTACTCTTACTTAAGTTTACTTCGACGTATGTATTTTTGTTACTGGCTTTTGTTTATGTTTTATTTTTTCTAGTTTTATTGTGTTTCTCGTATATAATAGGCTTCACGCTGTATCACGCATATAGGAGGGTAGCCAGAGGGAACCTAGTGTTAAGACACTCCGTTCCCCACTTTCCGCCAAATTCGGAGGCATTGCGTGTTAAGTGGCGGAACTTAACGCCGTGCTTTGCCTCGACACCAGAGGGAAAAAAATGGAAATATTGAATATTACCGCTCCTCGAGTGGGAATCGAACCCACAATCAGTCGCACTTTGTGTCACTGCGCCACGACTGGCCCCAATCTCGTATCACGTATCGTCTCATAAAATTATTATTACGTTTAATTTTCATTTCTTTTTATATCTTAAGTCTTAATTTAGGTCTAGATTTTGTCAACTGTTTATTTATAATCCCATTTTGTAGGTAGGTTGTGTTTACTTTTAATTTTAAATACTTACCTACGAAATTATTAAGCGTATGTTTGTCTTACATATTACATCCCTTAGTTTACATATTCAAAATGAGATAACGGAATGAATAGATTCAGTTGTTTTTACATGAATTTCATTATGATATAACTCTTATATCTGGGGCCAGTCGTGGCGTAGTGGTACAAGCATGTTACTGTAAACGACTGGTTGTGGATTCGATTCCCACTCGAGGAGTGGTATTTAATATTTCCATTTTCTTCGCTTTGGTATCGAGGCAAAGCGCGGCGTTAAGTTCCGCCACTTAACACCCAATGCCTCTGAATTCGGTGGAGAGTGGGGAACGGAATGTGTTATCACTAGGTTCCCTTTGCCTTCCCTGTTGTTTGCGGGATATAGCGTGAAGCTAAAAGAATATAACTCTAATCTACTAACTAATAATCTACTAAGAGGCTGTCGTGGCGGAGTGCTACAGCGTCTGACTGTAAGGTCGACGGTGACGGTTGTAGGCTCGATCCCCACTCGGGGAATGACTATATTTAAATTTTCATCTTATCACTCTGGTATGTAAGACAAAGCGTTACTCTGAGTTCCGCCACTCAACACGCAATATCTCCATTTCGTGTGGAAAGTGGAAAACGGAGTGTCTTGACATTACGTCCCCTCTGACTACGCCACTGCCGGAAAAAGATAAAGTAAATATACTAACAATCTACTAAAAGATCTCCCGTCTAGAACTATCATAAGTATATTTCCAGAACATTCTTCAAAAGCTGCCTTAGTAGGACCTTTTCTAATTTGATTAGGTAGAGAGAGAGAGGTAGGTGTTAAAACGTAATTAAAGGAGCCCCTTAAACCTACACTTGAGCTGCAAGTCCCAAACAAGTTATGCAATAAAAAAGCATAAAGCTGTGAAAGCAATCGTATGTACAATGTATTTTCAAAATAAACATTAATGCCATTTTATTATTACTATTATATTAATAATTAAGTTTTCAAAACATTAAACTATGAAAAATAAACATACAAAGATCATAAAATAACATTTCAAATAATTCACTCCATAAGTTAACAAATAAACAATGTTTGTATGTTAGTCCGCGAACGTAAACGTATCAATACGGAAGTTGCAAGTGAAATAACTCACCGAGATTAGGGGACGCTGTGCATGAAGTATGCGTCACTGATCATTGCTGTTGTGACCATGTTTTAGAAAATAATAATGATTTAAAAAATATATTATTTCTGTATGAAACAAAAATTTAAATATATCCTTAAAAGATATATTTAAATTTTTGTTTCCTCGCTCTAATAGAATAGACAAAGCGCGGCGTTGAGCTCCACCACTTAACACGCAGTATCTCGATTTTGGATGGAAAGTGAAGGGCTGGTACACTAGGTATAATAAAATAAAAAAAAATTGACTAAATAAAATAAAAAAATGTAGTATAATTAAAAAAAATCCTTAGAATTCCAGGAGTTCACCTTGTAGATTTCAGATCGCATTGCAGAGAGAGGAGTTGAGAGCGGTGCTGACGAACACTTGTGAACAAAGTGTAAGCTCAAGGAGACCCTTTAAAATGTATCTTAATGTTCCTATCCACTGTACACTCCATTCTTCACTTTCCGCCTAAATTACATATTGAGTGGCGAAATTTTACGCCGTGTTTTGCCTCTTAACCAGAGCAGAGCAATGAAAATAATTCAATAATAATTTAATTCCCCTGAATGGGAAACGAACCCACAACCAGATGGTGTCGGACTGCACCTCGATGTCCTCACCTAGATCAACTCAGACGTAGATTTATACTTGTAATTTCTAAATTTAAATAAAAAAATAAAACTGATGGTCACCATAGTGTTTATGTAAGTTTCCAACGAGAGCGAGCGATAGTTGCGGGCCATTCCGTATCGCCACACATACTCGTAAAACGGTTATTGTTGACAGAAGCTTTTGTTTAGAAAAATGTTATGGGGTTTTGTGAAATTGCGAATTGCATATATACATACATACATACATACATACATACAGTTTATGAAAAAGTTTCGCAGTTACGTTATGTGTGTGATATAATAAAATAACTGGAGCTTTTGGTTGGCATATTTTATTGAATAAATATTTTTTGTAATAAGTGATGGTACAGGTCAGCTTTACATTTTCCCTCATAGCAACGTGGGTAGTCAGGGAGAACCTAGTGTTAAGACACTCCGTTTTCTCCTTTTTGTCCGAATTCGAGACGTTGGGTGATGAGTAGTGGAACTTAACACCGCGCTTTGATTTAAATAGCGAAGAAATAAAAATAATATAAACGCACTCGTAAAATGGTTATTGTTGACAGAGGCTTTTGTTTAGAGAAATGTTGGTTTTGTGAAATTGCTAATTGCATATATACAATTTATGAAAAAGTTTCACAGTTGTGATGTGTGTGTAATAATTAAGTGGCTGTAGGTTTTGTATGGAATACATTATTGGAAAAGTATTTTAAAGTAATATGTGACACTAAAGAGCTGCTTCAGCTTTTTTTGGCCTCATAACAGGGTAGGCAGAGAGAACCTAGTGTCAAGATACTCCGTTCTCTACTTTCTGTCTGAAATCAAGACATTACGTGTTGAATGGTGGAACATCTTCAATACTGGAGGTAATAAAAGAAATTGGTATAATGGGAGGGCGGAGTGTCTTCACACTAGGTTTACTCTGACTACCACTATGCGGGAAAAAACGTGAAGGTGCAAATATAATAATTCCTCCCATTGAGAATCGAACCCACAATCTTTTGGAAGTTTTGTTGTAAACTGTACCATTGTGCTACGTTGGCCTCTATATAAAAACTAAAAAAAACAGATATAATATGGGGCCAGTCGTGGCGCAGTGGCTCAAAGTGTGCTTGTAAAGCGACTGGTTGTAGGTACGATTCCCACTCGAGGAGTGGAAATATTTAATATTTGCATTTTCTTCGCTCTGGTGTCGAGGCAAAGCGAGGCGTTAAGTTAACACTTAACACGCAGTGCCTCCGAATTTGGCGGAAAGTGGGGAACGCAGTGTCTTAACACTAGTTTCCCTCTGCTTACCCTGCTGTGTGCGTGTGAAGCTTAAAAAAAAACAAATATAATAACAAAAATGAACAACAATAATAATGTCACTGCATATGTAGAAACAAAAAAATAATATTCACATTCAAATAACCAGCTTTATGTGATCCTTAATACCTGCTTTCAGTATACAGGATTGAATCCTGAAAATTCTTTCATTGAAAAAGTTAGTCAGATTTAATTGACTATTCATGTTCTGATGGAACTGAATGGTAATGCCAAATAGCTTCGCCTTTTAATTGGTGTTGAACGAATACATGTCGTTTTGTAGTAAAGGAAGCGAATTTTCATACTATTTGCTTTTGAAAACACGTCTAGATTAATATAGGGTTGAGTCACACTAAATGTAAGATATTTAAATTACTTAAATTACGTAAGATATATTATTTAAGATATTTTCACCCGTGGGGGGACGGGTTAGAATACAATTCCCCCCCCGCCGCTGGATAGCGTCCCGTAAAAGGCGAGTAACCCAGTAAGTAGCTTGGTGGTAGGAGATTCGGTCTCAGACTGGCTCGCGACCACTATCATGTCAAAGACGAACCGACAAATATCTGTTGATGTGTTCCGGTTCGATGTCATGTAAGCCAGCTCTTCCTATTTCCACCACCCCCATCCTTCCTCCCTCCTTCTGGTAAGGTAACCACTTAACACCACGTGGACCTTCTGCTCGTTTGCCTCCTTTATTCCATAAAAAAAACTTATTAATATTTTAATATAGTGAAGTCCTATGTATGACATGTATGACATGACCGTAACCGTGATTATTGGCCATATTGCAGAATAGGCAATTGGAGCCAGTCGTGGCGCTGTGGCACGAACGTGTGACTGCAAACGACTGGTTGTGGGTTCGATTCCCACTCTAAGAGTGAAAATGTTTAATATTTCCATTTCCTTCGCTCTGGTGTCGAGGCAAAGCGCGGCGTTAAGTTCCGCCACTTAACACGCAATGCTTCCGAATTTGGCTAAAAGTGAGCGGAGTGTCTTAATACCATGTTCCCTCTGCCTACCCTGCTGTGTGCGGGATACAGCGTGATGCTAAAAAAAATAGGCCTAGACGTAATCTTAAAACATTTTATTATTCGTTTATGGGAATATCACATAAAATTTACAATTCGCTGAAAATTAATCAGTTCTTAATATTTACACTAAAATTAACAATGTATTAATTGTTAATTGTGATTTTCGCACAAACAAATGATTAACTATTAATATATAGGTAATTGTTAATTGCAATTAAATTTTGCCCAGCACTGTTTGCGCTGAATGTGAGATATTTAAATTTTGTATTAAAATTTTAACAAAGTGAGGATCTCATGACTGTTACCGTGGATATTCTGGGTTATATTCCCACTCAGGGGAATTATTATGTTTATATTGTTTTAATTTTTCTGCTCTAATACCTAAGAAAAACCTCGGCGTTAAGTTCCGCGAATTAACACGTAATGTCTCGATTTAACTGGATGAGTTTCGTGCGAAAATTAGCGAGGCCGTTGTGACGTGTGGTGACTAAAATGACGTTTGACTGTAACTGTGGTGTAAGTAAATTCGATTCCTATTCGGATGAATACTTTTTGGAAGTATCGAATTTATATGAAAAATAGAAAACACATTCCGCGTCAATTTATGTATATCCGTCTTGACATTTGGTTTCTTTTCCACCCTTACACATTTATTTTTCTACTATGTATACTTAAGGAATCGAACCCATAACTGTCATATTTAATAAAGCTTTCTCGATTATATTTCAACTTCCATGTCCCAGTACAATGTATCTGTATGCCGCCTGAAGTCCAAAATTGTTCATAGAGACAAATGCACTTGAAGTTGTATGGAGAAATGAGTCACATATGAATCATGAGCTTGTCAGAAAACGTTCGTATGAGTCATATCTGACTGATGGGACAGGGAAGTTGTTAAAGGAGTCCAATTGTCATTAAAAATACCACATTGCAGAGTTTCCCGCCAAACAGAGGGGATTTCCACTCAAATTCGAAACATTACGTAACTTAACGCCGCGTCATGTTTTTCTAGACCAGCGGAATACAACGTACAGTATATAGGTATTCATGTAGTAGTAGAATAGAATTACCACGTATTATAAGGCAGCGGCATAGTACATGTAAATTTGACAAACAGAGTTTATTACTTGTTCCAAGCTATTTATCATGATAGTCTATTTGAATGTAAATTGGTTTAGTGGTTGTTAATATTTATGATACTGCTACATTTCGTTGTATAAGTAGCTTCAAGTTTTTTTGGTCATAGCAGGTTAAAGAGAGGTAAGTGTCTCCGTTCTCTGTCTAAACACATTGCGTATTGAATGGTTGTAATTTAACGCCGCTTTTTGTCTCCGGACGCAAGTAGGAACATATATATATACTAGTGAATTTGTAGATTACTATTAATTTCCAGTGTTAGTGGGGCCAGTTGTGGTGTAGTAGCACAAGCGTGTGACTGTAAACGACTGGTTGTGGGTTCGATTCCCACTCGAAGAGTGGAAATATTTAATATTTCCATTTTCTTCGATCTGGTGTCGAGGCAAACGCGGCATTAAGTTCCGCCACATAACACGCAATGCCTCCGAATTTGGCGAAAAGTGGGAAACGGAATGTCTTAACACTAGGTTCCCTCAGCCTACCCTGCTGAGTGCAGAATTCAGCGTGAAACAAAAAAAAAACGATTAGTTTAGTCACTATCATTCCGTTAAAAATTAGAAAAAATAGACATTATAAAATTTCCATAGGACACCGCAGTGTATTGTAACAGTGTTTAGCTGTAAACGTGATGGTTAAGGGTTCGATTCCCATTTGAAGGAATGGTTATTATATTAGATAGAGGCGAAAAGAGTATATTGACACTAGATTCTCCCTGCAAAGCCTCCTATGTGGAAAAAGCATCAAGTTGAAAAAAATATTTAGTTAGAAAACTATTAAAAATTATCTAAACTAATATATTTAATAACTTCATCAACAGCTCTTAGTAAATGGGTTTTTGAGGTCATGTGTGTGTCCGCGTTCCCTGCATTAGCTGCATTAGTCGAGTAAACCCTCGTCTGTACTGTACGCCAGTAACATCGTGTTAGTTATTTTAAAAGTAACAAGTAACAGGTCATTTTCAACTACACGTTAAAAATGTATGATTTATTTTATACTAGCGGCCCGCTCGCGGTTCCGCCGCGTGATCTACGTGGCTGTTTCGGTATATTGCAACCCTCGGTGGTGGATTTTTGAAAAATAAAGTAGCCTATCTTTGACTTTGGATTATCATCTACATTTATTCCAAAATTCAATACAATCGGTCAAGCGGTGTACATTTTTCATATAAACTTTCATCCCCTATTTCAACCCTTTAAAGGTTAAAGGAAAACTAAGTAGCCTATATTAGACTCAGTCATTTTTACTATTTTCATTCTAAATTTCATGCAAATCGGACCAGTAGATTAGAAGTAAAAGCGTGACAGACAAACACACAGACATTCGCATTTATAATATAAGTATGGATAGATAGAACCTAGTCAAAGTATTCTGTTATCTATTTTCTGTTTGACTTCGAGATATTGTGTGTTAAGTGGCGCAACTCAACGCCGCGCTTTGTTACACTAGAGAGAAGGCGAATCGATTCGGATATGCCGTTTCAAGTCATACGCCATCCAAACTGCCACGATGGTTTCATTCTTTTTTTTTAGCTTCACGTTGTATCCTGCACACAGCAGGGTAGGCAGAGGGAACCTGGTATTAAGACACTCCGCTCACTTTTAGCCAAATTCGGTAGCATTGCGTGTTAAGTGGCGGAACTTAACGCCGCGTTTTGCCTCGACACCAGAGCGAAGTAAATGGGAATTTTAAACATTTCCACTCTTAGAGTGGAAATCGAACCCACAACCAGTCGTTTTGCAATCTCACTTTGTGCCACTGCGTCACGACTGGCCCCCACTAGTGGTGGACTGGTTTCATCATTAGATATTTTCATGAATCTATCTAAGTTTGTAAAGAAGATAGAGAAGTTAATCAGGTATTATGTTAAGAGAGTAGTGACTCATCACTAAACTGTTTATTTTCTCTTTATTTCGATGATTGCATACAATGACTATAACCAAGCTTTAACATGTCTACTTTACACAATATTAATCAGAAAATTGACATTGTATTTGAACCCACAACCATTTCTACTATCAAAATCCTTTTCCACTGCACCAACGCCACATATCTTCATAAAATATACAGTATGCATGTACGTATGCATATATCTGCATATTATTGCCTACATGATGCAAGCGCGGAATGGCTAGCATGTACAGTGCATTCCTTTCTATTACAATAGTCGATTGTTACTATGAAAAATGAATGTGGTATAGAATAGGTAGACCGAGGCTGTCATGGCGCAGTGGGACAGCGTTTGACTGTAACGTAATAGTTATGGGTTCGATTTTCACTTGCGGAATGATTATATTTGAAATTTCGTGTATTCACTTAACACCCAGCTCCCATCCTATCTCCCTCCTCCCCTCCTTCACTCCTAAGGTCGGCAACGCATCCACAACACTATAGGGGTCAATGGGCGAAGGTAACCACCATGGACCACCATACTGGAATTTTTTATTTTTTTACTTTCACTCATTAAACATAGAGCGAAGGGTCATTGTATGTCTCTAATTGCGATCGGTTGTAAGTTCAATTCCCATGCGAGGGAATAAGTATATTTTAATATCTCCCCTCTAAAAAATAAAAGGTTTGACATTGACATTCGCCACTCGACAGACCAGTGCCTTAGTCCGGAAGTGAAGAACGGAGTGTTTTGATACTAATTTCTCTCAGACTACTCTGCTATGGAGGATATGCGTTGCTAGGCAACGTGCATATTACGCATCATCGGGTCGGCTAGTACCTTATAAAACGTTCTTACGGTTTTAAGGATCCTTTAAACTATATATATAAGTACGTAATAAACTAGCTTCTTACCTGAGACCGTTAACTTTCGTTAAATTGAACTCATAATATGAGTGGGTAGAAAGATAAAGTTGGATTTTAAATGAAATCTAGATTAAATGTTGATTTAAATCAAGTTGCAATATCGATTGAAGTCGTCGAGGCGCAGTGGGGACAGCGTCTGACTGTAACGCGGTGTTTGTGGGTTTGACTTTAGCTCAGAGGAATAATTATAATTATTTTTTTATTTCTTAGCTATGGTACCTAGGATGAAACGCGGCGATAGGTTCCACCACCTAACACACAAAAATGTCTCGATTTCGGGCTAAAAATGGAGAACGGAGTATCTTGACACTAGTTTCTCTTAGACTACTTCGCTATATGGGAGAAAGTTTAAAGCTGCTTTGAAATATCGGTAAAAATAAAAAGTAAATTAGTTTGTGTCTATTTGCCTTTATGATATGTGTTTCGTCATTTTTGTAACTTGAATATGTGGTAAAAATGAATATTTATGAAATTACTTTTTAAATACATATTATCCAACGTAGAAATAAATAGAGCGTTACTTAAATAAAAGCAATCATAGTGCAGTTGGACAGATTGATAGCGAACGCAGTTAATTATGGGTTCAAATCCGTCGAAGGAACAAATATAATCAACTTAACTTTTTCACCACTCCACTAAGATAATAGATAAAAGGTGTCAGTCGTGGAAATATTTAATATTTCCAGTTTCTTCGCTCTGGTGTCGAGGTAAAGCGCGGCGTTGATCTCCGTTACTTAACACGCAATGCCTCCGAATTAGACGGAAAATGGGGAACGGAGTGTCTTAACATTAGCTTCTTTCTGCCTGCCCTGCTGTGTGCGGGATACAGCGTGAAGCTAAAAAAAAACTAAGATAAAACATGGCGTTGACCTCATCCACTCAACATGCAAAATGATTTCTGGCAAAAAGTGGAGAGAAGAGTGTCTTGACATTCATTTTTTTGACTACTATGACTGGGCAAGAGCGTAAAGCTACAGAAAATATTATAAATATATCAATAACTAACAAATATCAAAAGCGTGTTTCCCCCACGTGCGTAGCGACATCACGTTTTGACTTGCGTAAATTGAATGGATATTTTCGTCTTCAAAGCAAATGTTATATTTTAAATATTTTGTTCGTTGAAGAGTGAAAAAGAATTGCAATTTTTATTTTTTAAAGTGTTTTTTTTTACTATATGATACTTGATACCTACTTGTTCGTAGGAGTACATCGCAGCAACCAGATCTCGGAAACGGTGAACGATTTTCACCAAATTTGGTATTAGGAGGCTTCGTAGGAGAAAAATCGATCTATCTAGGTACTTTCGCAACGTTTGACAACGTTTATTTTTTTTGAAGTGAAAACTTCTTTAGGCGCGTTGAGCGTTTTGGTAGAGGGTAAAATCCTCGGTTCCCGTCACCGACATGCTAATGATAATAGTATATCTATAGCTATGGAGAGCCAGACTAGCGCACGCGCAGTAGCCGCAGTACACGTATACACTAATTTCAACCACTTTGTATTTATATTTTGTTCATGATTTATTTAACCCATCATATGTAACTAATAAATAAAACATAAAAAAAATCATATAATTTTTGCATATAGTTTTAATTACACTCTACTTAATAGTTCCGTTTTCACTTCTATCGGCAGTCCCACGACTGCTACTGTTTTTTGTAATCATTATTACAAAATAACGATTTCTCGAAAGGAATACCTTTAATCTCCATTTCTCTCGACCTCTCTCGTCTGATAATTTTCAACATTGACTTTTTATTTTTAATATAAATATTAATTTATTTTTAATGAAGACAACATTGTTTACACAATTACATTAGCACATACAAAACTATGATTATACTAAATTATTTTTATTTCTACACACTAGTACAGATATCTCCCCTTCCTAGGTCTCCGTTCTGATGCCGTTGAGAAGTATCATGACGTTAGATTATTTTTGCACACCCTGAAAGGGAAAAGCATGAAATAGTATTTATGGCAAACCCATCTAAAGCCTTAGAAAAGACTATAATCAATTTTATAATTTAGAATTATCAATCCTTTGAAATCTTGAATAACCACAACACTGAGAATGCACTGCTACTACACGCAAGACGCATGTGCTGTTCACCTAATCTTGATATATTACCCTGTAAGTGGAAATCAGTGGGATTCCTTCATTGAATTGAATTCTAACTTATAGTTACTGTTAGTCGCTTAATGGTTGAAATTAGTTATTTTAGAAATTTATTTAGACAAAAATACATATAAATATTATAAATTATGTCTTAAAGTTGTAAAGGGGCCAGTTGTGGCGCAGAGGCACAAAGTGTGACTGTAAAGAGACTGGTTGTGGGTTAGATTCTCACTCGACGAGTGGAAATATTGAATATATCCATTTTCTTCGCTCTGGTGTCGAGGCAAAGCGCGGTGTGCAAAGTTCCGCCACTTAATACGCAATGCCTCCGAATTCATGTAATTCCAATGAACGGAGTGTCTTAACACTAGGTTCCCTCTGCCTCCCCTGCTGTGTGCGGGATACAGCGTGAAGCTAAGAAAAAAACAAAAGTAATATTTTTAAATTCAGTGTACATATTAGGTCCCCAAGTACACAGAGAAAAAAAGTAACGCAATCTAAAAACATAAAATTTGAAAAAAAAAACTGTTTTACACTTGTTTTTTTCAGTCAGCCATAGTTTTTAATATTTATAATACAATAATAATGTCTCTTTGGTGAACAGAATAACTTCGTCTAGCCTGAATTAAATATTTTTTTATAAACATGACAACATTTTTGATTTCTTTTTAGTGATATACTCAAGTCCCTTACACTTTTTCTTTCTTTTCTTTCTTTCTTTCTTTCTTTCTTTATCAAATTAAAGATACAAGCGTCAGAAAAATCGTTGTTTTTTTTTAAATTAAACACAATAATACTTATCAGATGTAGAATTTATTACATATGTTTTTAAACTGGCCATTCGTTTCGCAGTGGCACAAGCGTGTGACTGTAAACGATTGGTTGTGGGTTCGATTCCCACTCGAGGAGTGGAAATATTTAATATTTCCATTTTCTTCGCTCTGGTGTCAAGGTAAAGCGCGGCGTTAAGTTCCGCCACTTAACACGCAAAGCCTCCGAATTCGGCGGAAAGTGGGGAACGGAGTGTCTTAACACTAGGTTCCCTCTGCCTACCCTGCTGTGAACGGGATACAGCGTGAACCAAAAATGTTTTTAAACATGTAACTTTTTAACCAAATTTCTGCCCATATTAATAATTTAAGTTAAATAGTCATAAAACTAATAAAAGCCAGAAGAACAATTATAAAATTACTTAATATGCTAACACAAGCTTTCCAACTTATTATAACTCGGAATTATAATTAATTATAAAACTTATGATTATTGATTGAATTATAAATTAGCCTACTCATGGCGCAGGGGACAAAGTGTAATAGTAAATGCGACTGGTTGTGGGTTCGATTCGCATTCGAGGAATGGAAATATTTAATATTTTCATTTTTTGCTCTGGTGTCGAGGCAAAACGCGGCGTTAAATTTCACCGCTAAACACGCTATGCTTCTAGAATTCGGCGATAAATGGTAAACGGAGTGTATTAACACTAGGTTCCCTCTGCCTACCCCGCTGTGTGCTATATGGTATAACCGCATAAAGCTAAAAAAAATTAACTTAAAATATAAGGTGTACGACTGGCCACAATTTAATAATTCTTAAATTGAGACCAATCGTGACCCAGTGGCACAAACATGTGACTGTAAACGACTGGTTGTGGGTTCGATTCCCACCCGAGGAGTGGAAATTATATTTTCATTTTCTTCGCTCTGGTGTCGAGGTAAAGCGCGGCGTTAAGTTCTGCCACTTAACACGCAAGCCTCCGAATTCGGCGGAAAGTGGGAAAAAAAATATATAAGGTTTAACTAAATAAAAAACAATGAATATCCGCGACTTGATTTCGTTTCTTGTTGCTTTCATGTTTTATGCCAAATCAATTTACCTACATATATCATTGTTTTATTCTATTCTACAATAATATTAGTCTTGTAATACTTTTGATTGCCTAGTTATAGATTCCTAACAAAGTTTGTATGTATTATGTTTGTATTTGCTCTAACCCATCGTGGCACAGTGGAACAGTGTTTGACTGTAAAGGCGATTGGTTGTGGGTTCGATTCCTATTCGGAAGTATTGTATATAAACTGTTTTTATTTCTCTGCCCTGATACTTAAGACAAATAGTGTTTTAGAATTCTACCACTCAACTTCCAGTGTCTGAAATGTGGGCTTAAAGTGGAGAACGGAGTGTCTTAACACCAAGTTGCCCTTAATACTCTATTATATCTCAAAATAAATGTATGTTTTTTATATAAAACACTTGATCTCATATATTACCTAAATAATAGCATAACTAAGTAAATAAAAACTTTATTTCATCAACATATTACCTCAGAGTTATTTCTATTTCAATTACTTTCTTTACTAATTTTCACTTAACGAATGCAGTCAGGACTCGGAGCTTACTAAAAGTTGATTAAATTCACAAAGTCCCAGCGGATCCAACTACATTATATACAGTGCATGTCTCGAAAGCTCGGTACAGCTTCTTAAGGCTTTTATTACTTGACTAAAATATTAAAAACTTCGCGCAGCTTCACGCATAGCAAGGTAGTCAGAGAGAACACTATAATAGTGTTAAGACACTCCGTTTTTCGCTTTTCACTCGAAATTGAGACATTGCGTGTTTAGTGGCGGAATTAAACGTTGCACTTCATTTTAGGTTCTAGATCGGAGATGTTTTTTTTTTTTGGAATAAAGGAGGCAAACGAGCTGAAGGCCCACCTGGTGTTAAGTGGTTACCTTCGCCCATAGACATCCACAACATTCAAGTTATGGATGCGTTGCCAGCCTTGGGAATGTAGTACAGAAGGAGGAAGGAAGGATGGGAATGGTGGGAATAGGAGAGCTGGCTTACATGCCATCGAACCGGAACATATTTGGCGGAACATATCAGATATTTGGCGGTTCGTCTTTGACATGATAGTGGTCGCGAGCCAGTCGGAGAACGAATCTCCTACCACCAAACTACTGGGTTACCCGCCTTTTACGGGACGCTACCCAGTGGCGAGGGAGAATCGTATAAAGAAGAAATTTAAGTGTGATCATTTCCTCGACGGAGAATCAAATCTATAACTAAATGCTATTATAGTCAAACGCCGTCCCGTTGCCCTACGGATGACCTCTGATGAAATATACTTTGAGAATATTTAATTTGTAATTTAAATTTCTAGGCCAACATGGCGAAATTGGACAGTGTATAATATGTCAACGCGATGGTTGTGGTTTGGCCCTATTTGAAGGATTATATATAATTTATTTTCTTCCGTACTTTATCGTAGGTATTAGAGTGGACAAATACAATTAATATAAATATATCATACTCCCAAGTGGGAATCGAACCCACAATCAATCGTATTTACAGTCAGAAGCTGTTCCACAATCGCTTCTGATGGCTAAAATATACTATGAGAATATTTAATTTGTAATTAAAATTTACAGGCAGTCGTGGCGCAATTGGACAGAGTGTAATCTGTCAACGCGATGGTTGTGGTTTTGTCCCTATTTGGAGGGTTATATATAAATTATGTTCTTCCGTTATAGTAAAACAAACCACGGCGAAAACTTAGTATATTGAATTTAGGTGAAAAATAGATTAACCATACTTTTTTTATATCTGTATCCCGCACACAGCAGGGTAGGCAGAGGGAACCTAGTGTTAAGACACTCCGTTCCCCACTTTCCGCGCGAATTCGGAGGCATTGCGTGTTAAGTGGCGGAACTTAACGCCGCGCTTTACCTCGACACCATAGCGAAGAAAATGAAAATATAATTTCCACTCCTCGAGTGGGAATCGAACCCACAACCAGTCATTTACAGTCACACGCTTGTGCCACTGGGCCACGACTGGCCACTATATATATATAAATTATGTTCTTCCGTTATAGTAAAACAAAGCACGGCGAAAACTTAGTATATTGAATTCAGGTGAAAAATAGATAATACATACTTATATTATAAATGCAATTGTCTGTCTGTTTGTCTGTCACGCTTTCACTGTTAATCTACTGGTCCGATTTGAATGAAATTCGGAATTAATATAGTTCATGATCCATGGTCAAACATAGGTGATTTTTTTTCAATAATCAACGCGTGAGGGTTAAAATAGGGGATATAAGTTAGTATGAAAAATCTAAGCCGCTTGACCGATTGTAATGAATCCGCATCCACAACTCTAATGTTGTGGATGTCTATGGACGAAGGTAGCCACTTACCATCAGGAGGTCCTTCTGCTCGTTTGCCTCCTTTATTCAAAAAAATATATAAAAAAGTACCGTTCGATAAAGATACTATTGTACAAATTACCACTAATAAATCGTGTATATTTTGGTATTTGAAAATACATGTAACCTCCTGAACGATTTCCAAGAGACACAGTTTCGTATCCCGGTACCTTCAAGTCTTTTATACATATTTAAAAAAAAACATCTTATTCCTTTAGTTATTTTTTTCTTTTCACAGCAGGGTAGGCAGAGGGAACCTAGTGTTACGATACTCCGTTACCTACTTTCCGCCGAATTCGGAGGCTTTGCGTGTAAACTGGCGGAACTTTACGCCGCGCTTTGCCTCGATACCATACCGAAGAAAATGGAAATAAATATTTCCACTCCTCGAGTGGGAATTGAACCCACAACCAGTCGTTTACAGTCACACGCTTGTGCCACTGGGCCACGACTGGCGCCAGTTAATTAAGTATGTCTAGATTTCATTCAAATTCAACTAACGAAATTCGTAACCTCCAGACTTAGTTTTATTCTCATTCACGCTCATACATTGGCAAGCTATAATTAAAGCCTCGTTGGATTCGAGCTTTCATTAGTAATTTGTATACCCTACTCAGTGCATTTCAAAGAAATAAATGTATTAACTGCTTGCTATGTAAAAGGCCAGCATTGGTGGTGCAGTTACAAAACATGGCTGTATGTACACAGAGTACGAGTATATAATTACATGAAAAGTGAGAACGAAGTCATTTTACAAGACTCTTTCCATGTTGTAAAGTAATAAAATTTTAGAAGAATATTTCTGATTTTTTTACTTCACAATGAATTGTTATATTTAAAGTATTAGTATTATAGTCGCTCAACGCGAAATATCTCGAATCCACGTGGAAAGTGTAGAATGGAGAATTTTGACACTACGTTCTGTAAGACAGCTATATGACAAAAAGCATAAAGGTGAAAAAAAATGTATTACATACTTCTTATGCAAAAGGCTAACTTTGGTGGTGCAGTTACAAAACAAGACGTTAGTTAGACAGAATCTATAATTAAGTAAAATTTTTAAAGTGGGTTGATGTTACTAGTACATCGCCTGACTATAAATGTGACTGGATGTGGGTTCAATTCCCACTCGGGGGTCATTTAAATAGTTTTCATTTCGTCGCTTTGGTATCTAAGACAAAAAGCGGCGTTGAGTTGACCTTAAAACATAACTTACTGTACTTCAATAATAGGGTGATGTAGAAAACTTAATCGTGAAATTTTATAATTTAATTTAATTGGAAAAGCTTAAGTTCCACCACTTAATACGCAATGCCTCCGAATGCGGCGGAAAGTGGGGAACGGAGTGTCTTAACACCAGGTTCCCTCTGCCTAACCTGCTGTGGGCGGGATACAGCGTGAAGCTAAGAAAAAAAATTATAGTTATCTGGTGCAAATTTTGATCTAAAATCCCAAAATAAAGTGCAGCGTTTAATTCCGCCACTAAACACGCAATGTCTCAATTTCGAGCACAAAGCGAAAAACGGAGTGTCTTAACACTATTATAGTGTTCTCTCTGACTACACATTCACATTGCTAAGCGGGAAAAAGCGTGAAGCTGCGTGTTTAATATTTTAGTCAAGTAATAAAAGCCTTAAGAAGCTCTGTACCGAGCTTTCGAGACATGCACTGTATATAATGTAGTTGGATCCGCTGGGACTTTGTGAATTTAATCAACTTTTAGTAAGCTCGGAGTCCTGACTGCATTCGTTAAGTGAAAATTAGTAAAGAAAGTAATTGAAATAGAAATAACTCTGAGGTAATATGTTGATGAAATAAAGTTTTTATTTACTTAGTTATGTTATTATTTAGGTAATATATGAGATCAAGTGTTTTGTATTAAAACTAAACATTTATTTTTGATGAATAACATAGTATTAAATGTGCTTTGGTGTTAAGACACTCCGTTCTCCACTTTAAGCCCCAATTTCAGACACTGCGAGTTGAGTGGTAGAACTCTAAAACACTATTTGTCTTAAGTATCAGATCGGAGAAATAAAAAAAGTTTATATACAATCATTCCGAATAGGAATCGAACCCGAAACTAATCGTTTTTACAGTCAAACACTGTTCCACTAAGCCACGATGGGTTAGAGCAAATACAAACATAATACATACAAACTTTGTTAGGAATCTATAACTAGGCAATCAAAAGTATTACAAGACTAATATTATTGTAGAATAGAATAAAACAATGATATATGTAAGTAAATTGATTTGGCATAAAACATGAAAACAACAAGAAACGAAAACAAGTCGCGGATATTCATTCTTTTTTATTTAGTTACCTTATATTTTTAGTCGAATATTTTTTTAGCTTTACGAGATACCCGTACACAGCAGCGTAGGCAGAGGAAACCTAGTGTTAATACAATCCCTTTACCATTTCTCGCCGCACTCTAGAGGCTTGCGTGTTAAGTGGCGGAAGTTAACGCCGCGCTTTACCTCGACACCAGAGCGAAGAAAATGAAAATGAAAATATTAAATATTTCAATTTCTCGAATGGGAATCGAACCCACAAATTGTCGCGTTTACTTTGTTCCCTGTGCCACGACAGTGGTAATTAACAATTCAATCAATATTCATAAATCTTATAATTAATTATAATTCCGAGTTATAACAATTTGGAAAGCGAACAGAATAGAAAATGAAGGACAGAGTGTGTTGACCCCGGGGTTCATTTTGATTATCCTTAGACTATATTGAAAAAAGAGTGAAGCTAAACAAAAAGAAACCTAACATTTCAATTTCGACTATCTATTAACATGAATTTTATATTTTCCATATAAATTGTACACAATATAGCAACAGAGTACCAAATCCAGTACATGTTTATACATATATACGTAGGTACATTTGCCAAATGAGTAGTTTCTAAAGGCTGTAACGACTCGCCGCTGCGGCGTTGCCATTGCCGTACCGTGCGGGACACATTTACTTTACTTTACAGCAAGTTCAAAAGTCAACACACACAGCTTGGGTTCATTATTATCATCACCCGGAAGACGTCCACTGTTGGACATAGACCTCCCCCATAGATCGCCATTTATAGCGATTGCTCGCCTTTCTCATCAAGCGGTAACAGTCTACCTTGTGAGGAGTCGTCTAACGCTTCGTCTTCCGGTTAGTGATTGGGTTACAGTACTTACTATTATTCACATACCTAGAACATGAAAAATATTTTATGAATATGTAGAAAAAATTGAATGAAAGCAAGACTATTAAGCCATGCGTTGTACATCTGGCTACATCGAAATTTTTATACGCTTATTATAAAACACATTTGCTCCACGCATGCTAACGCATAAAAAGTTCCACGCTGTGTCCCGCATACAACAGAGTAGGCAGCACACACTATATTCCCCATCGCTTGTTAAGTCGCGAAGCTTAACACCGCGAAAATGGAAATAATAAGTTTCAAGGCAAAGCGCGGCGTTAAGTATCACCACTTAGCAGGCAGTGTTTCCAAATTCGGCGGAAAATGGCGAACGGAGTGTCTTAACGCTGCGTTCCCTTTGCCTACCCTGCTGTGTGCGCGATACAGCGAGAAGCTAAAAAAAATATAATTTTTCAAAAGACTTTTTAACTACATGTATTTTTAATTGGTTGGTTAAGTACATGTAAGCTTTTTATTACATATACACAATTTTTCTGAAATTAAAATTAAAAAACTACTTCATGCAGTAACCTAAAATATAAGGAAAGTAGCATGTAAGTTATTTAGTAAGAGAGGATTTCCGAAAATTCTTATATTAACGGAAAAAAGGGGTTCATATAAAGAAATTTCACAAACAACAATAATTAATATAATAAAGAACGTACAAATAAAAATATAACACGTAAATAAAATAAAGTTGTACTCAGTGAAAACTTCCAGGCGGCAACATGAGATATAGTACAGACGTTTTAGAGCTTCCACGAAGCTTTTATCGTAACAATATCGTTAATGTTGCGAGTTAGAACGGAACTAGGAATAGATGGTCTTGTAAAATGTTTTGTAAATTAAAGGAATCACCCGTCACGGTTATTTTTGTATGTAATATATTTCGCTATAATACTGGGGAGCTTTTTCCCGCATAATGTCAAAGTCAATTAATTTTATTCAAAATAAGAAGTTACAAGCTTAATTTTTTGAACGTCAAATAGTTTACCACCGGTTCACTAAATTTAATGCCTCAGACCTGAGAAGAACCGGCGCAAGAAACTCAGCGGGACTTCTTTTTTTTTAAAGTGACTGTTATATACAGATTTATTGCAGACAGTGATACTTTTGAAATAGCCTGGAGCGAGCATTTCATTCCCAAGGCGTGTTATCATTTATAAAATCTTGAATGTGGTAATAACCTTTAACACACAAACGTCTTTTCACAACTTTTTTAAATTGTGATATAGAAAAATCTTGGACGTTTTCTGGGATCCTATTGTAAAAGCGTATACACTGTCCCATGAATGAATTATTGACTCGATGTAAACGAGTCACAGGTGTAATCAGTTTATGCTTATTTCTAGTATTAATTTTATGTGTGTCGCCAATTTTTATAAAAAGTAGTCAGGGAGAAATAAGTCTTAGTTGTCAGAGCGTAAAAATAGAAATAATAAAAACATATTCATTTTCCTAAGTAGTAATCGAAACCACTAACGGCCTCAATGACTTGAACAGTTTAAATAATATATTTTTTTATACTAAATATTAATTTTACTAATATTAGTTTGACCCCCCAGACGCCCAAGGAAGCGATGGCTGGATGTCGCGAAACAGGACATGAGAGCCAATGGACTAACCATAAAGGATGTCGAAAATCGTGCAAAGTGGAGAAGTTTAGATCAGAAGGTAGACCCTGGCTACATCGAGATAAATGCTAAGTAGATAAAGACTAAATAGTACTTTTAACGCGAGCAAGCTGCAATTAAAAATTGTCTTACGAAAGTGAAACATACAATGAATGCGTAATGAAACTCGGTACTTGATTTTGCATTAATTATTCTTAAATAAAAAAACCGCCCTATTTCAACTGAGTGCTACGAGGCGGAATATTAAAATAATTTAATAGTTTAACTTTAAAAAAATAGAATTATTTAACTACAATCTATCCCCCAAACTTGGAAATGAACCCACAATCGTTTCATTTACAGTCAGATACAACTAGCTTCTATTTTTAATAATTTCAAATATTTTTTAGACAGACAACCTAATTTTAAAGACCTATATTGACTAGTATAATAAATAAAAATATATAAAAATCTATAATTTTAAACTAAAAGAAGTATAACTGTTTCCCATTTTACGACAGGTCCACCAATAAAAATACCTTCAAAATCAGTCCAGCCGTTGTAAAGATTAGCAAAATTAATACAAACATACAGTGAGACATAAACATTATAAAAATTGTTATTGATGTATGTACCTTGTATACGTATGTATATGTGCATTTACTAAAAACTTGGGATAAGTCATGGTGCAGTGGCAGGAATGTGTGACTGTAAACGTCTGGTTGTGGGTTCGATTCCCCGATTTTTTATACGTTTTCTAAATATTTTTTTTAGTAAGCTTATTTTTTTCGAATAAGGGAGTAGGCAAAGAGCCTAGTGTCTAGACATTCCGTTCTCAATTTCTGAAGTCGACCTATTGTGTCTTTTTATAGCGCATTATTTTTAAGGATAAAATTCTTATACACAAAGTTGTAAATCAAACAAGTATAGATAAGATTAAGTTTGTCAAGGAAGTTATAAAAAATGACGGCATCTATAAGAAGCGACGTAGATTGATTGGACACGCTCTGTATAGCGCGATGAAAGTCCATACATATTAGCTATTAGGTACATATATATTGAAAAAGTTACGCTTTTTAGTTATAATCGTTTGGTCATCTTAGATATAAATAAATAGAATTACAGTATGTATATTTTTTATTTAGCTTCACGCTCACGCTGTTTCCCGCACACACACAACACGCAGGGTTGGCAAAGGGAACCAGTGTTAAGACACTCCGTTCCCCACTTTCCGCTGAATTAGTCGGTATTGCGTGTTAAGTGGCGGAACTTTACGCCGCGCTTTGCCTCTGATACCCGAGCGAAGGAAATGGAAATATTAAATATTTCCACTCCTCGAGTGGGAATCGAACTCACAACCAGTCATTTTACAGGCACACTTTGTGCTTCTGCGCCACGACTGGCCCCATGGCATGGCACTCAACGTTTAATGTTTCAAATTCAAACAGAAATTAAAGATCGGAGAGTCTTAATAGTAGGTTCTCTCTAACTACTACTATGCGAGAAAAAGCCTAAAACTACTTTTTTTGAAGCACCAAAAACATAGTCAAATACAAGTTACTACTACTACTACTACTACTATATTTGAAAGTCTATTCTGTTCTATAGTGTTCAATAGCCAAAGTAATTAAACGAAACAATGGAACATTATCCAAACTGCGAGGTAAATAGTAATTGTTCTTGTAGTACACCTACTGCACTTCTAGAGACTGTTGTAATAACATTTATTCTATGGATATAACTAAATTCTTACGTTATCTGGACATGTCTATTCTGGGTTGCCAGTGAGAACTTAATGTCAAGTCAGGAAGTGGAGAACGGAGGGTTCCGTTCTCAAGTTTCCGCTGGATATAGATATATTGAGTATTAAGTGGTGGAACTTAACCCCACGCTTTAAGAGTTCTTTAATTAAGAGTTAATTTAATTGTAAAAATAAGTACAGTAAATATAATAGGATAACTCGCTTAGGTAATTTCAAACATCATATTAGTTTTGCATGTCAATGTAATTTAAGAATTGTAAACAAATCATTTTAAGAAAAAAGGATACAAGACCGAGTGTAGTGTTTAAGTAGTTTCATTAATAAAAAAATAAAAAATAACCCCACGTTTTGTCTTATTTACCAGGGCGGGGAAAGGAAAATGTATTAAATACAATTATTACCCCACCTTGCAATTGATCCTACAGTCATAGCAACTTTAGATAGACTCTCCTCACTGTGCCACAATGGTCTTCGCTGATTGGCTATATAGGGCGTAATTTCGAATTCTGCTACTTTATTTTTTTTACCTCGACACCAGAGCGAAGAAAATGGAAATATAATTTCTACTCCTCGAGTGGGAATCGAACCCACAACCAGTCGTTTGGCCACAAGTCAAAGTAAGTTCCGCCACTTAATACGCAAGCCTCCGAATTCGGTGGAAAGTGGGGAACGGAGTGTCTTGACACTAGATTCCCTCTGCATACCCTGCTGTGTGCGGGATACAGCGTGAAGCTAATTTTTTTTTACATTGTCAATATTTTATTTAACCTTAGTATGTAAATACCACTTTATTATTAAAATTATATAACTTATTGAATTTTCTTAAGGTTAATTTACAAAATGCAACAGTTTTTTACATAAAGCATAAACAAATCAATTTCACTCTCTGAATAAATAAACCCACGTGAAAACTATACTTAACTTTCACACAATCCAAAGAAGAATGAATGCATACACTTAAAACATATATATTATAATAAAATGTTTATAAAACTAATTAGTGTTGACTTTTGAACTCGCTGTAAACTAAAGTAAATGTGTCCGCACGGTACGGCAATGGCAACGCCGCAGCGGCGAGTCGTTACAGCCTTTAGAAACTACTCATTTGGCAAATGTACCTACGTATATATGTATAAACATGTACTGGATTTGGTACTCTGTTGCTATTTTGTGTGCAATTTACATGAAAAATATAAAATTTATGTGTTATATATGTTTAATTTTATAGATGGTTGTAATTGAAATGTGGAATATTAGGTAATAAGGTTTTATTGTTCATTTCTGTTTTAAAATAGCGTAAAGGAAATCCTACTCTCAATGCCAATTCCTTTACTCCACTTCCTGTGCAAAAATGCCTGTTAAGTGGCGGCGCTCAACGCCGCATTTTGTTTCCTTACTTGGCGAAGTAATGGAATTTATATTTTTTTTTTAGCTTTCACGCTGTATCCCGCATACAGCAAGGTAGGTAGAGGGAACCTAGTGTTAAGACACTCCGTTCCCCACATTATTTACATATAATTTCCATGACTGAGAATGGAACCCACATCCAACCCTTAGGAATCAATTCCACAACAAATCAAAGTTTACAATCAGAAGCTGTCCCATCCCACGGTGGCTTCGCCAAACAAAGATTCTAAAATAATACAAAATTTCAATATAATTTTCCTATTCACTCCTATTACGGGTTGGACCGAGAGCCGTTATACCGTTTTCCTTTAGCTTTTATTTCTAAAACGTACTCATCTAAAAGCGCGATTCAATTATAGAATTAAGTTTCACGCTCAGGTGCAAACAGAATTCTTTTATATATTTAAACACTACGAGTATTATTTAGAAAGACTTCGTGACTTTTAAAATGGAATAAATTAAGATGAGTTAGAAAAAAAAACATTTTAAGAAATTGCAAAAAAATAAAAATAAGTTGTAATAAGCGTATAAGAATTCCCACCATTCCCATCCTTCCTCCCTCCTTCTGTCCTACATTCCCAAGGCTGGCAACGCATCCATAACTTGAATGTTGTGGATGTCTATGGGCGAAGGTAACCACTTAACACCAGGTGGGCCTTCAGCTCGTTTGCCTCCCTTATTTCATAAAAAAAAAGATAAAACACAAGATAGATGTATACAAAATAGCTTGATCTTTTTGGCACATGTAAAATTTTCTGATCGACATAACTTTGTAATGACAACACATAAAAATATTTAAAAAAGAATTTTTATTGCTACAAAGTAAAATTTAAATAGAAACACTGAAGGCAGAGATAGAGAGGGGAGACCTCGGTTGACCTACGAAAACACAGTATCGATGATACTGGAGGAAGGTCACGTAAAAAGCATGAGGACCCCCCGGAGGGCGTGTATGAAGAGGTTGATGACTGTGGACGAGGCGAGAGAAGTATGCAGGGACCGTAGCGTTTGACGCTCCGTTCTCTCTGACTACCCCGCAAGGGATACAGCGTGAAGCTAAAAAAAAAACACTGAATTTAATAGACGCTTGTAAAATGTTACATCGGATGAAGAACTTAGCGTGGCTTAGCGGTAGGTGCATTTCGACGGTTTCTAAGAGGCGTGGGTTCGAATCCCGCTGCGTTTAACTTTTTTATGCGGTTGTCAAAAATGTTTTTTTTTAAATTTGCTAAAAGTATGAATAACTTTATAAAAAGTTTAAAAAATATTTAATAAAATATAAGATCAAAATGATTATCAGATTGATTCGTAAAATAGAATGCAGCGTTGAGTTCCGCCAATCAACACGGAATTTATAACAGTTATGTTAATAAAGAGGAGGACGGAAAATCACTTGCAAATGTTTCTGCCAATCCATACTAATATTATAAATGCAAAGGTTTTACTGCCCGTTTGCCTGTCTGTTGCATTTACGGTATAATGGACCCAATTTGGATAAATTCATAATAAAAGTTAAACACCCAGGGTGCCTATTCTACTCCTAAAAGTTTGAAATACAAGATGAAAATATGAAAAAAAGGTTGAAAGGTAAGTATGAAAAATCTATATTTGTTCAAAAACCAACCCCTAAGGGGCTGAAATAGGGGATGTAAAATAATACTTTTACATTTGTTTTTAAAATATTATTTACACACTTAGGAAACTCAATTTCTAAATGAAGGAAATTCATTTAAAAATGCCTTTCTAATGAATGTTGGTCTTAAACTAGTCGTTATAAAAATGCACAAGCTATCAAAATCGATAATATTTAGTTCTATTCATACACAGAATCCCTGTACTTTGCACTAAGCACAGTGTGGGGTGTAATTTGCAACTACTACTTACTACCACTACTGTAGTACACTCGACTAGCAAAGCTTCTATCTAATAGTGTAAATAGAAATTAAATGATGACACTAAAATTTTATTCACTGTATTACTTTTTATTTTGTTGCTTTGGATATTGCTTTTTTGTGCTTTTAATATTTGAAAATTGAAAAACAGATATATAGAATACGTATAAAAATTTGAAAGTAGCGGGATTTGAACCAGTGCTACTTTGACTCCGTCCAACCATTTGGCCACTAAGCCATGTGTTTTCTTTATGATTGTATGCCTATTGACGTATTGTAGAAATATGTAGATTTGTTTATAAAATATTTTATTTTACATAACTTCACGCTGTATTCCGTATACAGCAGGGTAGGCAGAGGGTACCTATGTGTGTTAAGCCACTCCGTGTCCCCTTTTCCGCCGAATTCTAGAGGCATTGCGTGTTAAGTGGCGGAACTTAACGCCGCGTTTTGCCTCGACACTGAGCGAAGAAAATGGAAATATTAAATATTTCAATTCCTCCAGTGGGAATCGAACCCACGACTCGAATTAATATTTTTATATGAATTTATTTTTTCATTGCTTGTGTTTTACTTTTTTTGATTCAATTCAATTTGCAGGAATACTATCCGTAAGCTTATATAAAGCTTATATAAATCTGACATAGAGAGCCTTTAGATGCAGATTTTAGTCGTATATTTTTTTAAAGGTATATTTTTTCACCTAAACCTTTATTCTATCTATCCATTTGAGGCCATAGTGGCCACGTGTGCAACGCTATCTGCATTACCTATAAAGATAATTATGGGTTCAAATCCCACTCTGTTGGGTGACAATATTTAATTTATTCACATTTCTTCATTGGGGCCAGTCGTGGCGCAGTGGCACAAGAGTGTGACTGTAAACGACTGGTTGTGGGTTCGATTCCCACCCGAGGAGTGGAAATTAATATTTCCATTTTCTTCGCTCAGTGTCGAGGCAAAGCGCGGCGTTAAGTTCCGCCACTTAACACGCAATGCCTCCGAATTTGGCTCGCTCTTGTAAAACAAAGTTTGGCTAAAAATTATTCTACCACTTAATAAACAACGTGTAGATATCGCGAGAAAGATGTATCAGTATCTTGACTACTGTGCTACTAAAACGTAGGACTGACCTGACTAGAACTTTACTTCAAAAGATTTTTTATTATCGACCTTCTGAATTGAAATTTTTAATAATATTTCATTTTATTAATGGATTATATTTTATTATGATTGTTAAAAACTTATAGTATTTTTTTAACAATTATACTTTTAAATCAAATACTCTAGTCTAGTCTACTGCGGCGTAGTTGGACAGCGTTTAACTGTAAGCGTAACTAGCTGTGGGTTCCATTCCCCAACGGGGGAAGCCTTTATACCTGTCCTGTATTTAAATTATTTTCAATTCTCCCCTTTAGTATTTGACTTGTTAAATTCTACCACTAAACACGAAATGATCCGATTTGTTTCTGAAAATAGGAAAACTGAGGCTCTTAACACTAATATCCCTCTGACTTCCAACTGAAAAAAGTGTAAATTTATATAAAAAAGAAATCCTTTCTTTGTAAGATTGAAATAACCATAGGATATTCAATACATGCTAATGAAAAGGGACGGAAATCCTTCAATTACCGTTTAATTACACCTCACACTGCGCTCTAAGCTGTAATGATGACATAAGGCTACTTTGTTTGTATAATTCTTTTATTTACGAGTATAAGCTTATTTGTTTTCTTTTGTTTTAAAATATATAGAGGTGTAGTGTTAAAACACTCCATTTTCCATTTATTTGCCTAATTTTGAGTAATGTTGTGCTAAGTAGCGAAAATCAAAAACGCGTTTTACTTTAGTAGATTGTAAATTAAAATAATTTAAATATCTGATGAATAATTTAAATCTCTTCCTACCCTACTGTGTGCGGGATACAGCGTGAAACTAAAAAAATATTTAATATCACTGACATTTCAGACGAGAATGTTGTAATAATATACGGGAACATCTAAAGTAAAGAAAGTAAAAGAGGCTGTCGTGGCGCAGTGGAACAGCGTCTGACTGTAGACGCGCTTAGTTGTGGGTTTCGATTCCTACTGTGATTATATGAAAAAATTTACTCCGCTAATAATCCATTTCCCTGCTCTTGTATGTAAAACGAAGCGGCGTTGACATCCGACTAAACACATCTTTTTTTTAGCTTCACCCTGTATCCCGCTGTATCCCGCACACAGCAGGGTAGGCAGAGCGTTACACTAGGTACTAACGACACCAGAGAAAAGAAAATGGAAATATTAAATATTTCCACTGCTCGAGTGGGAATCGAACCCACAACCAGCCGCTTTACGGTCACACTTTGTGCCTCTGCGCCACGACTGGCCACGAATAAACACATAATATACCGAATCCTGACAAAAAGTGAAAAACAGAGTGTATTGACACTAGATTCTCTAAATCTAAAAAAGCGTAAAGCTCCGTTTTTTACTTAAATAAATCTAAATTTATTAAAACAACAGTATTTATTACACAACAGTCCGTCTAATATTTCAACTTCACTCCAGCAATTCGGTCGCTGAGCGTTAATTAATCAAAATTACCATCATATTAAAAACTTTCAATAATCATTGCCTCCATCGCTGCCCATAAATTACACCTCTCGATCGCGATCATTATAATACAAATTATAGATTGATTTTAGATGGATTAAAAGCGTAAATCTGTTATGGCACAGTGGAAGTGTATATGTTTACGCAGGTAATAGTTGCAGGTTCTTTTTTATAATTTTCACACTACGGACATAAAGTATATACCTACCTTTATTAAAAATTATCTTCTTTTTGGGGCCTTGGGGCCAGTCGTGGCGCAGTGGTACAAGCGTGTGACTGTAAACGACTGCTTGTGGGTTCGATTCCCACTCGAGAAGTGGAAATATTTAATATTTCCATTTTCTTCGCTCTGGTGTTGAGGCAAAGCGCGGCGTTTAGTTCCGCCACTTAACACGCAATGCCTATATATTTGGCGGAAAGTGGGGAATGGAGTGTGCTAACACTAGGTTCCCTCTGCCTACCCTGCTGCGTGCGGGATACAGCGTGAAGCTAAAAAAAAAAAAAAAAAAGTTGTAAGTTCAATTCTAAAACAAGAGTTTGTTTACTAAAAAATAAAAACATGCTTAAAAAATGAATTTAATTATGAACGCAGCGGGATTTGAACCTGTGTCTGTAAGAAAATGTCCAAGCTCTCTGATCGTTAAGCTATGCTTTCTACATCCACGTTAGTACTTGATACAACTAAGAAATTGTTGGTTGTATTTTGATATAATAATTATATCAACTGACTGACTGTGGCCAGTCGTGGCCCAGTGGCATAAGCGTGTGACTGTAAACGACTGGTTGTGGGTTCGATTCCCACTCGAGGATTCTGTTTTCTTCGCTCTGGTGTCGAGGTAAAGCGCGGCGTTAAGTTCCGCCATCTAACACGCAATGCCCCCTCCGAATTTGGCGGAAAGTGGGGAACGGAGTGTCTTAACACTAGGTTCCTTCTGCCTACCCTGCTGTGTGCGGGATACAGCGTGAAGCAAAAAAAAAAAAAAACTTACTGACCACTGTGTTCGAAACGAAAAAATGTATTTTCGAATACCAAAAATATATGCAATTAATCCGGTTAAAATAGTTTAATTTCTAAAAGGAAATGTATTTTTAATTCCACTATACTACGGAAATGCACTTCATTATTATTGAGTAATTGATACGTGTAAATTGACATAGAGAGAGGATTCTTGTTAAAGTGCTTTTATTTGTATATCTATAAAATAAATTTAATTTAAAATAATAAATTAAATTTATTTTATACGATTGCAGGAATGGTTATTTTTGAATTGTTATATTTTTTCCTCTTTTGTATGAAAGACAAAGCGTGACGTTGGATTCTTTTAGAAAATAAAGAAATAATAGTATAAATAAATAAAATTGGCCGTGGCCAGTCGTGGCCCAGTGGCACAAGCGTGTGACTGTAAGCGACTGGTTGTTGGTTCGATTCCCACTCGAGGAGTGGAAATTATATTTCCATTTCCTTCGCTCTGGTGTCGAGGTAAAGCGCGGCGTTAAGTTCCGCCACTTAACACGCAAAGCCTCTGAATTCGGCGGAAAGTGGGGAACGGAGTGTCTTAACACTAGGTTCCCTCTGCCTACCCTGCTGTGTGCGGGATACAGCGTGAAGCTAAAAAAAAAACTGACTGACCACTGTGTTCGAAACGAAAAAATGTATTTTCGAATACCAAAAATATACGCAATTAATCCGGTTAAAACAGTTTAACTTCTATAAGGTAAAAATGTATTTTTAATTTCAATTTACAGAAATGCACTTCATTAGTATTATTGAGTAATTGATACGTGTAAATTGACATAGAGAGAGGATTCTTGTTAAAGTGCTTTTATTTGTATAGCTATAAAATATATTTCAATTATTATTTTAAATTAAATTTATTTTATACGATTGCAGGAATGGTTATTTTTGAATTGTTATATTTTTTCCTCTTTAGTATGAAAGACAAAGCGTGACGTTGGGTTCTTGTAGAAAGTGGAGAAATAATAGTATAAATAATTAAAATTGGCCGTGGCCAGTCGTGGCCCAGTGGCACAAGCGTGTGACTGTAAGCGACTGGTTGTTGGTTCGATTCCCACTCGAGGAGTGGAAATTATATTTCCATTTCCTTCGCTCTGGTGTCGAGGTAAAGCGCGGCGTTAAGTTCCGCCACTTAACACGCAAAGCCTCTGAATTCGGCGGAAAGTGGGGAACGGAGTGTCTTAACACTAAGTTCCCTCTGCCTACCCTGCTGCGTGCGGGATACACGTGAAGCTAAAAAAAATAAATAATTAAAAATAAGACTGTTATACAATAGTCTGTCTAATATTTTAATTTAACTTTAGAAATTGAACTATATTCATTTTGATAAAAGTCTTAATGAATGGATGAATTAATTAATTAAAATATGTTGAATTCGTGCCTAAAATGAAGAACGTAGTACCTTATACTAAGTTCATATTGAGCACTCTTACACTACACAAAAATAGAGTAAAACTAAATATGAACATTAAAAATTAAACAAATTTTATAACAAATTGTAAAATTTCTAAAATTTCACTATGCAAAGTCAAACACGTCGGACACAATTCAGCGAATTTGCGAAATGCGGAATGACTAAGTGCTAGCGCCGCGTGAAAGCTCGTCGCCTCTAGAAATATAATTAAGTTTTACTCGAAGCTCTAAACAACGTCACGTTAGATCCACCATTTGCATGTAAAATTGAAATGTTAAACGTGTCTCCGGTTTTTATTACTCATTCCTGTCGGAGCTTTTTGAAAAGCTCTTCGTGTAGTGTTTTGAGGGATAAGTGTTAAGTTATATATTTAAATTATTATATATTTCAATATATTTCATTTTATTCGTTTTGGTATATGATAAAAAGCTAAGCGTTTAGTTCCTTCTTTTACACTAGGTTCTCTGAGCCTGCCCTGTTATGTAGGACGAAATTTGACTGTTGCACTTGGCAAGTCAATCTGTTAAGTACTTATAAGTGCTTTTGTAATTTTTGAACTCTTTTTATAGATATTTAATCATTTTGGGACACCAGGATTCAAGGAACCCTTTATGTATTTATGTAATGCTAAGAAAATTCTTGTCTTCTAATACGTGTATTTCACATACATAAAATTTCGAGAGTCCGTCGTGGCGTAGTGGGGCAGCGCCTTACTGTAAAAGCGATGGGTTCGATTTCCTCTCGGGGGAAATTATATTTAAATTTTTTTTTATGTAAAAAGGACAAGGCAAACGAGCGTTCGGGTCACCTGGTGTTAGGTGAACACCGTCGCCCACGGCCCCGTGTAACACCAGAGGAGCTACAGGGACGTTGCCGGCCTTTGAGGTGAAGGTAAGCGCGCTTTTTGAAGATACCCATGTCGTATCGACCTGGAAACACTGCCGCTTTAAATTGCTTTAAATTTTTATATCTTCGCTGTAGTACCTAGGAAAAAGCATGGCGCATAGTTCCGACACTCAATACGCATTGTCTTGATTTACAGCACAAATTAGAGGTAAGAGTGTCCTAACACTAGTTTTTTCTTGACTGCCCCCTATACGGGAAAAAACGTGACCCTGAAAAAAAAAATAAAGCGTATAAGAATTTCAACGCAGCGTGTAGTAGAATGCATGGTTCAGTGGTGAGAGCGCTGTATTCGGGTAGGCGCGGGTTCGAATCCCGCTGCGTTCAAAATTTTTATACTTTTTCTAAATGCCTTTTTCAATTTTCCTAAGTGTGGAATAACACTTTAAAAATGTTTAAAAATAAATTTCTGTTAAATAAGCAAAGTTATGGTATACATTGTAGCGTTAAATTTATAATAACATACGAGTATGTGTTTGTTTACTGTGACAATACAAATAATATGTAATTACTGTTTGTTCTACATCCCTTATACATATAATAAATATGGAACACGGAATGCTTAATATATAAGGGTAGTATAAGAAAGGGTTGATTTTTTTTCTTTGTTTTATTGTTGTATTTCTATTTCTTGCCAAAATAACAACTGTTGAGTTTCTCACCGGTTGTTCTTGGCAGAACTGCTTTCCAGACCACTGGTGGTGGCTTCCGATAATAATATATATTATTTTTTTTTTTAAATTTTTATAATGTATCTTATTTTTTGTTTATGTTTTGTTTTACTAACATAGTTTTTATGTAATTTTATTGTACTAACTAACTATGAGCCTATGTTGCTTGACATTAAAAAAATATATATTTTATTTTTATTTTATTTTTTTTATTAGCAATATTGAAAGTTTCACGTTTTAATTAACGATTAGATAGTGTGCGTAATAGATTATTTGAATAAATAATAGTATGATTTGGTTAAAAAATTCATTCTAACATGAGTACAAGGCCCGATGTAGTACTTTGTCATACCAGTTAGGAGGAAATAATTCTTACTTTAATATATGTAACGTAGATAGTTAAGTAAAGTTCTTTTTCACATTTTTTCCCACAACAATATCGATAAACTGTTTTATAATAGACATCTATAAATTTGATTTGAACCCGCTACTAAGAGATCGGTGCAGTCATGTTATTGTGACATTAATTTTATAATAAAAAAATATAATCTTTTCTTTCACATTTTCTAAACATTTCATTTACTGCTTTTGGTCCGAGTTGTAGTTGATGTTAAGTGTTGAATTGTAGTATTTAAGTCGTAGGGAAATAAAAATATATAAAAAAATATTATAAATGAACACTAAATATAAATTTAGTTAATAATATTGGATATGGTCTTATAATAAAAAATGAAAAAGTATATTTCTGATTATTAATATCATTTCTCGAAGCCGAGTTCGAGACCGCACCTTTACAGTAAGTAGACCCCATTACTTCAAAATGACTTCTTATTATTATATTTTTTTTATTTTATTAGCTTCACGCCGTATCCCGCACACAGCAGGGTAGGCAGAGGGAACCTAGTGTTAAGACACTCCGTTTCCCACTTTCCGCCAAATCCGGAGGCATTGCGTGTTAAGTTGCGGAACTTAACGCCGCGCTTTGCCTCGAAACCAGAGCGAAGACAATGGAAATATTAATTTCCATTCCTCGAAAGGGAATCGAACCCACAACCAGTCGTTTTCAGTCACACTCTTGTGCCACTGCGCCACGACTGGCCCCACATACACTGGCATTATAATTATTCTTATATAATTAACTGTGTGGACTGGATGAAGATGTTCATCATTTCTTGGTGGAATGTGTCCGAAATGCCGAGGCTCGTCAGAAGCTAGTCCGTTGTTGTAATTTGAATGTATTGGATGTTGGTGTTTTTCATAGTTTATTGTCTGAGCCTGCTTCTGTAGCGGCTAAAATGCTGTATAGATTTAAGTATAAATAGTATTCTTAGAATTAAGTTAAATGTTATGTTTGTGTGTTTTAATTTTGGTTTAGGGAACGATGGGGCTGACATTTTTGTATATTACTTAAAAAGTCCCTAAATAAAAACAGATTAAAAAATATATATTATTATATTTATGAATAGCCAGATTGGACTGAAAAGACGTTCAGAATAAAGGTATGGTTAATATTTGAAACCTTATTACTTTGTTTTCAACAATATCTCAGACCAGAATGACAAATCATTTTAAATACTTTATTTAAAAATGATTTTAAGTCATCGAGAGTACATAGCAAAAAAAATACAGCCGAATCGATAACCTCCTCCTTCTGGAAGTCTCTTAAAAATATAACAGTAACTAAAACTCAATACATATTGTCGAAACACAAAAAGCAACATATACATTTATATATACTTGTGGCCAGTCGTGGCCCAGTGGCACAAGCGTGTGACTGTAAACGACTGATTGTGGGTTCGATTCCCGCTCGAGGAGTGGGAACCGAATCCGGAAATTGGGGAACGGAGTGTCTTAACACTAGGTTCCCTCTGCCTACCCTGCTGTGTGCGGGATAGAGCGTGAAGCTAAAAACAAAAATATACTTATATAAAGTATAAAGCTTTAATAGAATAGTACGAATAAAACGCACTTTTTCAAAATTATAAATGTTTATTTAAATGGAACGAACTGAAAGAAATATAAAAATAATTAAAAGACGTTTAGTCCCACCACGTAATGTTTCTATTTTGGACAAAAATGAGAGACGGAATGATTTGACACGAGTTTTTTTTTCTATTAAAGCTTTATACTTTATATAAGTATATTTTTGTTTTTAGCTTCACGCTCTATCCCGCACACAGCAGGGTAGGCAGAGGGAACCTAGTGTTAAGACACTCCGTTCCCCAATTTCCGGATTCGGTTCCCACTCCTCGAGCGGGAATCGAACCCACAATCAGTCGTTTACAGTCACACGCTTGTGCCACTGGGCCACGACTGGCCACAAGTATATATAAATGTATATGTTGCTTTTTGTGTTTCGACAATATGTATTGAGTTTTAGTTACTGTTATATTTTTAAGAGACTTCCAGAAGGAGGAGGTTATCGATTCGGCTGTATTTTTTTTGCTATGTACTCTCGATGACTTAAAATCATTTTTAAATAAAGTATTTAAAATGATTTGTCATTCTGGTCTGAGATATTGTTGAAAACAAAGTAATAAGGTTTCAAATATTAACCATACCTTTATTCTGAACGTCTTTTCAGTCCAATCTGGCTATTCATAAATATAATAATATATATTTTTTAATCTGTTTTTATTTAGGGACTTTTTAAGTAATATACAAAAATGTCAGCCCCATCGTTCCCTAAACCAAACTTAAAACACACAAACATAACATTTAACTTAATTCTAAGAATACTATTTATACTTAAATCTATACAGCATTTTAGCCGCTACAGAAGCAGGCTCAGACAATAAACTATGAAAAACAACAACATCCAATACATCCAAATTACAACAACGGACTAGCTTCTGACGAGCCTCGGCATTTCGAACACATTCCACCAAGAAATGATGAACATCATCATCCAGTCCACACAGTTAATTATATAAGAATAATTATAATGCCAGTGTATGTGGGGCCAGTCGTGGCGCAGTGGCACAAGAGTGTGACTGAAAACGACTGGTTGTGGGTTCGATTCCCTTTCGAGGAATGGAAATTAATATTTCCATTGTCTTCGCTCTGGTTTCGAGGCAAAGCGCGGCGTTAAGTTCCGCAACTTAACACGCAATGCCTCCGGATTTGGCGGAAAGTGGGAAACGGAGTGTCTTAACACTAGGTTCCCTCTGCCTACCCTGCTGTGTGCGGGATACGGCGTGAAGCTAATAAAATAAAAAAAATATAATAATAAGAAGTCATTTTGAAGTAATGGGGTCTACTTACTGTAAAGGTGCGGTCTCGAACTCGGCTTCGAGAAATGATATTAATAATCAGAAATATACTTTTTCATTTTTTATTATAAGACCATATCCAATATTATTAACTAAATTTATATTTAGTGTTCATTCGTAATGTTTTTTTTTTAATTTTCATTTCCCTAAGATTTATATACTACCATTCAACACTTAACATCTTGAACTCGGACCAAAAGCAGTAAATGAAATGTTTAGAAAATGTGAAAAAAAAACTCGTGTCAAATCATTCCGTCTCTCATTTTTGTCCAAAATAGAAACATTACGTGGTGGGACTAAACGTCTTTTAATTATTTTTTTAATTTTTCAAGTTTGTTCCATTAATATAAACATTTATAATTCTGAAAAAGGATGTTTTATTCGCACTATGCGTTCATTGCTCGTTTGGGATAAAAAGGAAAGAACGGAGTGACCAATTTCTCTATCATTCCGCAAATTACTGGACATAAATACCTTTTTTCTACACACTTGAAAAGCACTACACTTAGCTTATGAGATTTAGTCCCTATTAACCATTTCACAGCTCTTAGAACATAATAAAAAAATATTTTTCTCATTTTATAAGACACTTTGTTCCCCACTTTCCGCCGAATTCGGAGGTTTGCGTGTTAAGTGGCGGAACTTATCGCCGCGCTTTACCTCTGGTTGTGGGTTCGATTCCCACTCGACTAGTGGAAATTATATTTCCATTTTCTTCGCTCTGGTGTTGAGGTAAAGCGCGGCGTTAAGTTCTGCCTCTTAACACGCAAGCCTTCGAATTCGGCGGAAAGTGGAGAACGAAGTGTCTTAACACTAGGTTCCCTCTGCCTACCCTGCTGTGTGTGGGATACACTTGAAAAGCACTACACTTAGCTTATGAGATTTAGTCCCTAATAACCATTTCGCAGCTCTTAGAGCATAATAGAAAAAATATTTTTCTCATTTTATTATCGGAGTCCAAAACTGTCCTTTCATCGGCAATATCTAAATATAGCCTTTTGTACGTAGGACGTGCTCGTTTTCACGCTTTATTGATTTTTTCGAGTATACTTCAATATTGTGTGGAACTTTAAGAAAAAGAAAACCTAACAAGAAAGGGCTAAGAGGTTTTAAAATATAATTTTTTCTTTGATTTTTGTGATAATTACGTGTGTTTTTGGAGGAAAGACCTGTTTTTATTTGGTTCGAGATTCTGAAAAGTAGTCATGAATTGTACAAAAATCGTATACAAAGCCAGTTATTGCCCGTGACCTTGTTTGCATGAACTGCACACCCCGAAATCCTGTTTGTCCATCATTTTCTCTACGTATTTGAAGAAATCATCTCTTTTCGGAACTTGTATGGCAAATTTGATTGAATTAAGGCATAATTGAGTAACAAAATAGTTTATATACACAGCTTTTTTTAGCTTCACGCTTTATCACACATAACAGGTAGTCGAAGAAGGTGTTCGCATTACGCCCTTAGTCATTGCGTGTTGTGAGGTCGAACTTACCTTGTCTTATCTTGTCTTAATAGAGCAGGAAAATAAAAATATTTATTTCTTCAAGTTGTGATCAAACCCACAACCATCGTGTTTACAGTCAGACGCCTTTCCGCTGTACCATGATGGCCTCATTTAAACATAAGTCAAAGTCAAATAATTTTATTCCAAATAAGAAGTTACATACTTCATTTTTTGAATGTCAAATAGTTTACCACCGGTTCACTAAAGTTAATGCCTCAGACCTGAGAAGAACCGGCGCAAGAAACTCAGCCGGATTTCTTTTTTTTAAGTAATTTTGATATACAGATTTATTGCTGACAGGGATACTTTTGAAATAGGCTGGAGCGAGCATTTCTTTCCTACAGGCCTCAATATACAGGCCTCATGTATTAACAAATTCTAATTTTGTAAGTTCCATCAGTGACATATTACACTTATTACCGGAGTTTAACCCGAAGATATTCAGAAAGCTGTAGTCCAGGGGGAACCAACCTGCGGCACGCAAGCAAAAATCGGCTTATATTACTTACATACATATTTGTATCATTATTAGTGGCTGTCGATATATGTACCTCAGTTTCGTTTTATTTTTTTTAGCTTTACACTTTATCCCTAACAGATAGTTAAAGAAAGAGAGAGAGAGTCTTTTATTTTTAAAGCCCATTTTTCTTTTTTTTTAGCTTCACGCTGTATCCCGCACCCAGTATAAAAGCCTTGGCTGTTATATATATTGCCACAAAATGTAAAATAAAAAAAACATACATTATATATTTTTTTATTTTCACGCTGTATCCCGCTCGCACGGTAGGCATAGGGAACCTAGTGTTAAGACACTCCGTTCCCCACTTTCCGCCGAATCTTGGAGGCATTGCGTGTTAAGTGGCGGAACTTAACGCCGTGCTTTGACTCGACACCAGAGCGAAGAAAATGAAAATATTTAATATTTCCACTCTTCGAGTGGGAATCTAACTGGTTTACAGTCACACGTTTGTGCCACTGCGCCACGACTGGCCCCAAGTCTATTTTTGTGTTAATTTTACATATTTAAAAAAAAAACCTTTTTCGCATACTTCTTAAATACATATTATAACTGGCTTTCAAATATGCTGGAATTGTAAAAAAATAGCTAGGTTTTTCACGGAGCTTGGCCACCCCTGATATAAACCAAAGTAGAATTAGATTTAAAAGCGTTTGGCTCGGATGCGATTGGTAAAAAGTACAAAAACGCTGTGAGTGAAGGCATACACGAAACCGTTTGCTGGGTTTTTAGAAGCCGCAATCGACGAAAGTGAAAATTTCTACGTATTTTTTTGCTAAATTGTACGAGTGTGTGTTCATTGTGTCTATTTTGGATACAAATTTAGAGAGAGAGAACGTAGTGACGTATTTCTATTCTGATTTATAATTTATATAACTTTTTTATATATTACTAGTACTTTTATTTTTTAACATTTTGTGTCAATATAACCGCTTCCAGCTTTTTTATTTGCGTTTCCTTTTCACCATTCCTCCCTCTCTAGCAAAATCGAAACCCATAACCATTGAACTTAAAGTCAGACCTGTTCCCACTATTTATGACGATTACACTAAAAAGAAAACTATGAAAATTGATCTCACCGCTCGCGTTATTCTTGGTATAACTCGATCGGCCCCACCTGCTTTATGTTATATATTTTACCGAGATCAGAGTCACAGCAACAACCGCAGGCACGAGGCTTGTGATTGATCTTGTAAGGAGGCGCGCACCACTTAGCGATTAAGAACAGTCCGCTTGAATACGATTAAGAAACTAATGGGCCAGCCTGGCTCAGTTGGCACGAAAGTGTGAACCCCCTGTAAACGACTGGTTGTGGATTCGATTTCCCACTTGAGGAGTGAAATATTATATTTCATTTCCTCGCTCTGTCTCAGAGGTAAAGCGCGGCCCTTGTAAAGTGGCGTAAGGTAATAAATATATTATTATGTTAAAGCGCTATCTTAATGTAGTTATCATAGACGTTGTAAAACTGATTTTTAGTAGTTAGTATACAAAATGAAAATAAGTACAATGATAAGATTAATTTTTAATTTGTGTTCTTTTATAAGCGGAGAGATTTTCTTTATGAAAAGTCATTCGCTTTATTATTCACTATGTTTTTTAAAAATAAAAACCTATGATTTTGAGGGTTTTGGGGTTAAAGAAAAATTATACGTTTTGAGATTTTGAGAATTTCGTTCAGAAAAAATATTATAATATTTAAAAGATTTTCCCCTCGCCGCTCTAATAAGACAAAACGGGAGATTTCAGTTCCTTAAATATAACGTCTCTCGAGCGATAAGCGGAGAATAAGAGTGTCATGGCACTAGATGCTCTCTGCCTACCTCTGCTATGCGGAATAAAGTAAAAATTACACCTTGTGAGATAGAACCTATAACCATTTCTTGTGACCTTTTTTATTGGGCCACAATGGTCAAAATTAACGATGTTTCTAGTAATATCATTATATATAAAAATATTTACCTAAATTATATAATGATTTCGACTGATGTACTAAAGTGTTCTTAGAATAACCACATTTTAGTGCAGATTAGTAACTTATTTCAACACAGCGATAAAGTGTCAATGTATTACTTACTGATAACCGTTATCAGTTAATGAGTTTTGTGTGACTACTAGCTTTAGCCTTTGACTTTACGATTGTGTTTTTATATGGAATTTAGTTTTTATTTTGTTACGCTTTTTTCCGCTTAGTAAAATAGTCAGAGAGTACTTAGTGTCAAGACACTCTGTTTTTCACTTTCTGATTGAAGAGATATTGGATTTTGAGTGGCGGAACTCTTTATCTTTTTACCAGAGCCGAAAAATAAAAATAATTTAAATACACCTAAAAATTGAATAATTATTCCCTCGATGGCCCCTATTTTTTCATTTTAGTTATATATAATGTTTTTTTCTGTGATATTATTGTTAGAAATGTAAAATATATATTATTATTAGAAATGACGAGGTAAAGCACGGCGTTAAGTTCCGCCACTTAACACTCAATGCCTTCGAATTTGGCGGAAAGTGGGGAACCGAGTGTCTTAACACTAGGTTCCCTCTGCCTACCCTGCTGTGTGCGGGATATAGCGTGAAGCTATAAAAAAAATGTAAAATATAATATTTCTAACAATATATATCACAGGAAAATATTTTAATATGAACTGAGGACATCGTGGCGTAATATGACAGCGCCTTATTGTATATTGCAAACGCGATTAATTTTAAATACCATTCCCATTTGGGTAAATATTTACATTTGAATTACCTTCATTTCCTCCCTTTCGTAAAAAAACCTCTGGCGTTAAGTTCGACCACTCGAAATACAATGTTTAAATTTCCGTTGGCCCCGTTGCTAAAAAGGTTGCTCACCCCTGCTTTAGAAGAATGTTTACATTTCATTTTTTTTGTTTTGCCTGTCTAAATAATTAAAGAGATAATTTTTACGAATATGTTCTATACTGTTCGATGATTTATACACAAATTATTAAGTGGCGTAACCTAGCGCCGTGATTTGTTTAACCACTACAATATTTTACAGTGCCTGAGTTTTTTGTTGTTAGCATGAAAGTAACATAAAATATATAATTAGTATATAAGAATTTTCACGCAGCGCTTGAACAAGTCCCAAGCGTGGGTTCGAGTCTTGCTGCGTTCAAATTTTTATAAATTTTCTAAAATTGAATGTTTTATTTTCTAAGTGTGTATCTATAACATTCGCCGCGTTAACTACATAACAGTTTCGTGATATTGCAACCATTGGGGTGGTTTTTTTAAAAAAATAAAACAAGTAGCCTATGTTTAACCCTGGATTTGTTACTACTTTCATTATAAATTTCATCTAAATCAGACCAGTAGATTACACGTGAAAGCGTGACAGACAAACAGACAGAATTTCGCATTTATAATGAACACTTCAAAAACATTAAAAATATATATACATCGTACCACAATAGTATTTTGGTAATTACTTATAAAAATTTCCTTGATTTTGTGTATTCATCTTAACATATCTGTGTACCACATAACCTTTCGCATATCAATAATACGACTTCAGTACTAGATGTAAATTGTTTACAATAATCGATTCTAGTTACACTTAACCAACGGCACGTGTTATTTGCACGTGGTAATTTTATATCCTATGGTTTATATGGTTTATATAACGCGTGTTTACAGTTTTTATTTAGATTTCTTTTCAGCTTCACGCGTTATCACGCATGACAAGAGTTAGGTTTAGTTAGATTTTCAGCTTTACGTATGACAGGGATTTCACGCTTTATCACGCGTGGCAGGTTAGGTCGAGAGACTCTAGTGTGAAGATATTCTGTTCTCCACTTTCTGTTATTTATTTTTTTTTAGCTTCACACTGTGTCCCGCACACAGCAGGGTAGGCAGAGGGAACCTAGTGTTAAGACAATCCGTTCCCTACTTTCCGCCGAATTCCGAGGCATTGCGCGTTAAGTGGCGGAACTTAACGCCGCGTTTTGCCTCGATACAAGAGCAAAGAAAATGAAAATATAAAATATTTCCACTCCTCGAGTGGGAATCGAACCCACAACCAGTCGTTTTCAGTGACAGGCTTGTGCCACTGCGCCACGACTGGCCCCAATTCTGTTATAATTTTAGATATTAGGAAAGAAACGTAATTTAACGCTGTGCTTTGTTTTACTAGAGCAAAGAAATGTTTTAATGTTATTTCTCTAAGCTTGTAGTCATATGTTTTATCACTCGCCACGTGAGAATGTTTGCCTTTTATATTTAGTTACAGCTACTGATTGTTTGTTAGGAATTAGATATAATTTGCTAGATTATGTTTATATGGTACTTTCAAGATATTCCTTGCGTGGAAGATTGTTCGTAATTTAGTACTTTAGATTACTTTATTTGTTGTACTATATTAACCTTTTCATTTGAAAATATATGGTTAGCTTCACGCTGTATCCCGCACACAGCATAGTAGGCAGAGGGAACCTAGTGTTAAAACACTCCGTTCCCCAATTTCCGCCGAATTCGGAGGCATTGCGTGTTAAGTGGCGGATCTTAACGCCGCGTTTTGCCTCGATACCAGAGTGAACTAAATGGAAATGATAAATATTTCCACTCTTCCAGTGGGAATCGAACCCACAACCAGTCGTTTACAGTTACACGCTTGTGCCACTGGGCCACGACTGGCCACTTTTCTTTATTTGTTGTACTATATTAACCTTTTGCTTTGAAAATATATGGTTGATATTTTTATTTATAAAACATTAATTAAGGGGCATATTTTTCACTAAGTAATGATTCTCTTATTCTAAAATTTTCTTTAAAATTACGTCACGATATCATATGAACGTATATCTTAGTAGGTTTAGGTTTTGAGCGTGTAATATACCAAGAGGCGTGTGTTCAAACTTACTTTACTGCTGAGATCGAATTTTTACATAATTATATACATACATAGCTCCACGCTTTATCCCTAGCGGCGTAGTCATAGGGAACGGAGCGCCAAATGCTACTGTCCCTGCATAATATTTAATTACATAACTCGAGATATAATACCAATATAATCTTTATCTTCACGCTGTATCCCGTACACAGCAGGGTAGGCAGAGGGAACCTAGTGTTAAGTCAATCCGTTCCCGAATTTCCACCAAATTCTGGAGTCACTGCGTGTTAAGTGACGGAACTCAACGCCCCCCAGAGCGCCTTGACACCCAGAGCGAAGAAAAAGGAAATATGTTTTTTTTTTTTTTTAATATAGCTTCACGCTGTAACCCGTATACAGCAGGGTAGGCAGAGGGAACCTAGTGTTAAGACACTCCGTTCCCCACATAAATTAATTTATATTATTATATTAAATGAATAAAAATACACAAGCATACACGAGTAAAGAAGTGATATAATAAAAACTCTTACAAGTGACATAATTAGTTGTAAGTATGATTAGTCAAGTCCGTGCTTAGCCATTGTGTATTACACGTGGCGTGATAGTGACTAAAGTATGGCCATATATCGACTTTTCCTCTTCTACCTATTTATATCTGTGTAATAGGAAATTAAAATATATATATTTTAAATATGTTTTATGTTCGTAAAATAGTTAAAAAATCTTGAATTCATAATACCTAATTAATTTTTTATTGAATTACTCCGATTTATACGTTTTTTTTTAATTTGTTTTTTTTTTTTAGATTTTACGATTTATTAGATTTATCTTTATCGTTACATATGTCGAGGCCTCCAGAATTTGGCGGAAAGTGGGAAACTGAGCGTTTTAGCACTAGGTTCCCTCTGTCTACTCTGTTGTGTGTGGGATACAGCGTGAAGCTAGAAAAGGAATTCATTTCTCCGCTTTGTTACCTAAGACAAAGTGCAGCGCTAAGTTACGACACTTTAAACGCTTGTCTCGATTTCGGGCGGAAAGTGGAGGATGGAGTGTCTTAACACTAGGTCCTGTCTGACTACCTTATTATGCGGGAAAATGCGCAAAATAGCTATTTTACTTACTTGCTCCTAGCTCGTGATTTCCCCAGCGTGGATTATAATGAAAGTTTAAATATAATTTGTCAAGGGAATACACCGTAACAAAGTTTCCCCCTTTTTTCACCCTCTTTAGGATAAAGTTTCAAGAATGTCTTGGATGACTTATTTAGTTAAATCAATATTTGGAACATTTTCTATGTATTTTTATGGATTTGGGGTATATTTTGAATTTATTTTATAATATAGGTAGTTTTAAAAATCATTTTTATATATTAGCTAAAACTAAAAATGGAAAAGTTAGTTGTCTTCTTCCTTGTCTACCAAATGTGAAAAATGCTATGTATAAATGTCCTTTAAGAGCATTAGTGCAGTGTGACAATATACGAGTATCATTGTTATCGTGATTGGATTCCATAACCATACGGTGGAGTGATTATAATTTTGTTATTATTATTTCTTCGTTTTATTATATATTTTAATATCTTGAATTCATGCGGAAAGTGGAGAATAGAGCGACTTGACAGTATGTTCTCTAAAAAAAAATTAAATAAAAAAAATATTGCATATTAACTAATATTGTAATACAAATAGCTATTTATATATCTAATGTAGTTCTACATGACATGTTTAGAGCATTTAAAAGCCTCTTATTGAAATTGTCAAGAAAGTAGACTAAAACTACTCTTAAACAGCCAGCCTAACCCTGTTCTATCGTCCCCTAGAATCTGGCAATGAGCCAAAGATATTCACAATTTTCATTACAATTTTCGACTTTATTTCTATATATTTAGAATTTAAATCCCATTGCAGTGCATTTGTCAGCCTTTTTACCTAAATCACAAAGTAATAGGGTTCGTTTTAAGCTCGAGTTTTGACTTGGCTTTTAGCTTTGTATTTTTTGTACGAAAAGCATCTTCTTTAAGGCAATGCGAAGACGGGTCAAGTTTAATGGGGGAAATGTCTACTTTGCTATGAGTAATTGAATGGGGCTTTTTAAATTTTTACTTTATTTTATGATAAGTTGTTTGCGAAAGAAATATAGAAAGTATAGTTATTAACTATTATTATTATTTTTTTTCGTGTGAAATTTCTCGAAATCTTGCAACTTCGGTAATTATGAACACCACGGGCCTTAAGCCAAGTGTTGTTCATTATCAGCAATAAGTTGGGAATCAAAATCTTCCTGTAAAAATTTCCTGACAATACGACAGGTATTAAGGATTGCGGCCTTTTGCATTAATTATTATGTATATATTTTTTGGTAATTTTATCTGATTTAAGTAGTGTAATAGATTTTTTGGTATAACTCCAGTGCTGGAGAGCACCAACGGTACAATGTATACTTTGTTCATTTTCCATATTCTTGTAACTTCTTCTTTTAACTCTGTATATTTATTGATTTTGTCCGTTATTGATTTTTGTAAATTATGAGTGTTAGGAATTGTTATATCTATTAAATAAGTTTGTTTGTTTATCTTATCTATAAAAGTTATATCCGGTCTATTGTAGTGTATTGTTTTATCTGTTAAAATTGCCCTATCAAAGTACATTTTATAATTGGGGCTCTCCAGCACAGGTTTCGGCACATATTGGTAGTATGGACTGGGTTTATCTTGTATTAACTTAAAGGTTAAAGCCAACTTTTGATGCACAATTTGTACTACTTGATTGTGTCTATGAGTATAATCTGTTTGCGCTAGAGAGGGACAGGCACCCGTTATATGCTGTATTGTCTCTGATTGTCTATGGCATTTTCTGCATTTATCACTATGTATTTTGGAATCTTTTATAATAAATTTTCTATAATTTTTAGTTTGAATGACTTGATCTTGGATAGCGATCATAAAACCTTCAGTTTCTGGAAATAAAGAACCTAATTTTAACCATTTGTTTGAGGCTTCCGAGTCGATGTGTATTTGTTCTAAGTCATGGAGGTGTCGACCATGTAATTCTTTTTTGCGCCAATTACTCATTTTTTTTCTGTATGTTCTTCTACTGATTTAAATTTTAATAACCTATTTTTTAAATTAAGCGGTGTGAAATTATTGTCTAGTTCTAATATTGCTGAGTGTGTAATGCTATCTGATTTATTATAAAAGAAATCTCTTAGGTTTTTAACCTGTCCCTCCCACAATACTTTTAGATCTATTAGTCCTCTACCACCTTTTATCCTATTCACTGTCATTCTCTCTACTGCTGATTTTGGGTGTAAATAGTTGTATTTAGTTAATGTTGTCCGTACTTTTATTTCGAGCCGTTTGATATCCGTTTGTGTCCATTTTATTACTCCAAAAGTGTATGTTAAAACTGGTATAACATAAGTGTTAATTGCCTTAAAAGATTTTTTGAGTGAAGTTGTCTTTTGCATATTGAGTTTAATCGTTTAGTGAATTCTGTAATAAGATTTTTCTTTACTTGGATATGATTTATAGTATTTGATTGAAATATTCCTAAATATTTATAAGTATCACCTGATTCCATCAAATTAAATGAATTAATTTCAGTAGCTGTATTATTACTAACTTTGCCTTTACATATATGGAGTATTTTACACTTATCAAGTCCAAAAGACATTTTTATATCCTGACTGAATTGAGTTGTAATATTAAGAAGACTTTGAAGATCTTTTTTAGATTTTGCAAAAATCTTAATATCGTCCATGTACATCAAATGTGTAATAGAAGCGTGACTACTTAATTTATACCCACTTGATGACTTAATATTAAGAAGATGTGAGAGAGGATTTAAAGCAAGGCAAAACCATATCGGGCTTAAAGAATCTCCCTGAAAAATACCACTTTCAATGTTAATTTCATCTGTCATAATTGTATCACTTCCGACTGATAAATGCAGCGTAGTTCTCCAGTCTGCCATGACATTTTGCAAAAAAATAACAATGGCTGGGTGTATTTTGTAAACTTCAAGTATTTTAACTAGCCATGAATGAGGTACACTATCAAATGCCTTTTTATAATCTATATATGATATATGCAGGTTTCTCTTATGAATATTAGCATGTTTTAGAATTATTGAATCTATTATTAACTGCTCCTTGCACCCTTTATGGTTCTGTCTGCATCCTTTTTGTTCTTCAGCAAGTATATTGTTTTGACTTAAATGTTTGTTAATTTTATGTGCAATACAAGCTGTTATAAGTTTATAAATAGTTGGTAAACAGGTGATAGGTCGATATTCTGAGGGGTTCATTGTATCACTATTTTTAGGAAGCATGTAAGTTATTCCTTTTGTAGCAAATTTTGGTAAAATTTTCTCATTATTAACAATATCCGTAATTACATTAGCTAATACATCATGAAGTATATAAAATTTTTTGTACCAGAAGTTGTGGATTCCATCGATTCCTGCTGCTTTCCAATTTTAACACGATTTACTACTATTTGAATTTCGTCTCTAGTAAAGTTTATAAATTCCATATGCTCAATATCTTTCCATCTATTCTCTACTTCAGCGAGCCATTCGGCCTGCTCATTATGGTTTTCCTTTTTCTTCCATAAATCTGTCCAGTAATTTTTGAGCTCTTCCTTTTCAGGGATTTCGTAGTTAACTTCGTCCGGTTTTTGCTGAAAATTTCTATAAAATCTCTTTTCATTGTTTTGAAATAAAATATTATCCTGTTTTCTCTGTAACGCTTTATTGTATCTAGCCAATCGTTGAGATTTTAAAACTAACTTTTGCTTTAATGTATCGAGAAATTCCTCTGGTCTACTATTATTTTTTTCGTGTATTGAATGTACAGACATTCTTTTAAAAATATCTTGCACTTTTGCAACCAGTTTAGGGGATCTATTATTGTTGATATACTGAGTTATTCTTCCTATATCGGATCGTAATTTTTTAATATCTAATTCAAGTCTAATTTGCCACGCAGGTTTTTGATGTCTACGATTTCTATTTGGTGCACTTGACTGCTGATGACGAATATTGTAACCTAAATTTTCAGCTATAACTAATGCGCTACAGTAAATCAGTGTACGAATGTGGTTTAAATCAGAATCTATAGAGTAAAATTGCTTTAGAATTTGTTTATTAAATATATCTAAGTATTCGTAAAGTTTTTTATTCTCTCTCAATTTCGGTAGTTTTGGACGGGCCGTAGGATCTGTTCCTGTATATTGAATGAGAGCAGTTTCTAAATTACTTATTAGCTTATTAGTCAAAATATTTATTTGCCTCTGATCTGAAATTTGTTCATTTTCTAACTGAGGTATCTCACATTGCGTATTTGTTTGAGTTGATGCATGAGAACATGTTTTAGTAGAGGAGTGAGTGTGTGATGATAATTGCGTATTGAAGGAAGCTGTGGATGGTTCTTGTGAATGATACGTAACTGATTGTGTGATTGATGTATGTGAGACAAGAGAATTTTGTAATGAACAATTATTCTCTTCATTATGAAGGGTGTGAGATACTTCTATTTTTAAATTTTTAATAACATCGTCAGATAAAAATTTATTTCTTATAATTGCACGTCTTTGGTCCGCAATCCTTTGCGCAGAAACATTTATATGAGGATATTTTAAAACAAAATTGTCATGAAGTTTTTTACAGTACATAGTTCGGTCTGTCTCTAGATGGGTAATGTAATAATATGTGCGCATGATAAATAGGTTCATTTCTTCTGTCCATTGCATACGCACTCTTGGCTTACCAGCTTTAGTGGTCGCAGGTTTAATGGCTGGTGCCACCTGCGAAACATCCTCAGCCGGCTTAACTGATCTATAACTATTACTATCTGTTAAGTCTGTCGGTCTGTACGTCGGGTCGGCTGTATCATTTTTATCGGTGGGAACCCGCCTGTTCAGCTCCCTACCGCCGATGGATCGCATGCTGTGGCACCCAGCATCGGCTCCAGGTGCGCCCCGGCGCTCACCCCCGGGAAGCGGCCCTATACGTATTCTCTTATTACGTGTCTCCATATTAATGGGTTACCTTTACCTTGTTGGCCGTGTAAGTTTCGACTGTACACGTGACCGCCCCACCACGTTAGCAAGATGTTCAGCTAGGACGTAAGGTAGGATTTTGGGGGGCCTATTATTATTATTATTATGTTTCTCTTTAAAATTCTCGGGTTCTTAGGAACCCGGTCCTTTGGAAGGCTTGCGTGGGGACACAGGTCCAACACGTAGAGGCCCCTTAGAGAATATAAAATGTTTTACTGTGACGCATCAGCCGGGATCCATCTCTGAGTAACCAAAGTAAATTGCCCAGAGATGGTCACCGGATAATGCGTAGGAACTATAGAAAATGTGGAAATCTAAACTAGAACTATGGAATGGAGTTTGGATGGACTGAGTAATGGGCTATTGAGTGAGACTAACGGACGTCCGCCATTTCAACAGTCTCAAATTGAATGGTTGACGGACGGTGACTCGCCTCCCACTAGATGGGCCCCCACAAAGCGGCGTAATGCCTCGGGCGCAACATCGGCGTGGTCGGCTAAGGGTGTAGAGAGGTGTGCACCGGTTTCACCATCGCGAACGCACGAGGGCGCTCGTGAGCGGGTTTCCCCGTTATTACGCAGATTGAGCACTTCCACCCTTCCGAGCATATAGCTCTTGCGCTCCACTCTGCCAGCCAACGAAGGCAAGCGAGAGGCGGGGGATAAATATCAATTCCCCTCTGGAGGTCTCAGGTCCGTGGGGTCGCCACTCCCCAACAGCTCGCCACAAGCTGCCCTGCGGGTTTATATTAACTATTATTATTATTGTTGTTAGAAAAAATTGTAGAATAATATATATTGTTTTAAAAGAGCTACTGTTGAGTATATGTCACTGGCTTTTCTCAGCAGAACTTTATTTTTTTTTATTTTTTTTTATTGATGAAAGGGGGGCAAACGAGCAGAAGGACCACCTGAGGGTAAGTGGTTACCTGTAAGTGGTTACCTTCGTCCATGGACATCCACAACATTAGAAAAGTTGTGAGGAGGAAAGGAAAGAGGAAGGACTAGGATGGAGGGAATAGGGAGAGAGCTGGCTCATATGCTATCGAACCGGAACACATCATCAGATGTTTGGCGGTTCGTCTTTACATGATAGTGGTCGCGAGCCAGTCGGAGAACGAATCTCCTACCACCAAGCTACTGGGTTACCCGCCTTTTACGGGACGCTGCCTAACGACGGAGGGAAATTGTCCCCCCATGGGTATTTTAAGCCGATGGTAGCTTTATGTTCGACGTTGCGTTATATACGACAATTCAAAAGTCAGTAGAGAGAATAAATTATGAAGACACTCCGTTCTCCACTTTCTCCCCGAAATCGATACATTGTGTATTAAGTGACGGGACTAAATAGAGTTGGAGTGTAATTTTTTTTTAGATATATTGTTTTTACAATCATGCGTAAGATTTTGTTGTTTTGATTTACATTAAACAGCCACTGCTAGAATTTTCCAAACAATAATAATTAACAAAAAGTAAATAAAAAAAATATTAATGGGCTATTTAGGATTTTTTTTCAATTCTGCGTTGATTTTATTAAATAAGTTGTATTAAATAACAATATTTTGAACTTACGTCAGTAATTGTAATTAATAATTAAATTTTATTATGATATTATTACTGAGTTACTTCCCTGTTCCATTTAATTAATAGCCGAATGAAAAACTTACATACTATTCGGGGTCAGTCGTGGCGCAGTGGCACAAGCGTGTGACTGTAAACGACTGGTTGTTGGTTCGATTCCCGGGATCGAGGAGTGGAAATATTTAATATTTTCATTTTATTCGCTCTGGTGTCGAGGCAAAGCGCGGCGTTAAGTCCGCCACTTAACACGCAATGCCTTCGAATTCGGCGGAAAGTGGGGAACGGATTGTCTTAACACTAGGTTCCCTCTGTCAACCCTGGTGTGTGCGGGATACAGCAAAAAAAAAAAAAATAGGTAAAATTTGTAACTTTGTTTTGTAAGGGCTAATCTTCGTAAATACTGAACCGATCATGAAATTCTTTCAAAATTAGAAAGCTACACTATTCAGAAGAGCTATAAGCTATATTTTATTATTATTGAACAGAAAGTTCAGCGAATCCCAAAGGGCCTTAAATAGGGGATAAAAGTTGCAGATCACGCAGCGAAGCCGCGAGCGTGTCGCTAATAGTAATATAAAGTAGATAGCAAGTTGTATACAAAGCATAGTTAAGGACCATCCTGACCCCACAAATCAACAAATTAACTAAACTAGCTGTTGTTGTAACGTAAATGGATAATGGCAATTGAGACAATGCCTCCTGCACGCGTGAAGCGCCGGCGTTAGTCACTCGCTACGTGTGGTCGATGTTAATATATTTTTAAGTAGCTTAAATTTTTTTTATCATTGCAAGATAAACGGAGAGCATAATGTTGAGACACTCCGTTGTCTGGTTTCGACTGATTTATGAACAGCGTGTTGATTTGCGGATCCGAATTGCGCATTTTTTGTTATACAAGTGGGGAAAGTATAGTTTAAATATAATTATATCTCTAAATAGGGGTTGAACTCACTCCATAACGACTACAGTCAAACGCTCACCCACTGCGGTAATATCTTACCGCCTCCTTGCTTTAAAAATTAATCGAAAGATATGATGATGACCTGAACTGATTGTTTGAAAATGGACAACTGTCCATTTTCCCTTCGAAATCGAGACATTGTGCGGGTTGAGAGATGGAGCTCAACGCTGCACTTTGCCTTAACTACTAGAATGCATCCCCTTATTGGAAATTAAACCTACAATCACGTTTACAGACAATTCAACTGATCCACTATGATAACAAAACTGAATATTTCACGTTTAACAATTTTTAAGATTCAAATAATAATCGACCCATTTGATAGATAGGTAGTAATTTAGGTATGGTCCGAGATGACGGATGAATGTGACATACGATGGCGGCAGGATGCTCAATTTGTCGTCAAGATAAAATTAGAACTCTAATAGACTTTACTTGCCTTGTGTACTTGTGTTGTGACTAGAGGCTTGGTTAGGATAAAATAGTAGGAGAAACTAAGTAGTGAAAGAAATTAATTTTTGTACTTTTTTTTTGCTTCACGCTTTATCCTGCTATTTTTTAGAACACTAGAAGCTACACGCTGGCCATGAGTTCTGTCACTTAACACGCAAGGTCGCGATTTTGGGTGAAAAAGGGAGAACGGAGTGTCTCGACTCTCTCTGAAATAGGCGTGAGCTGAAACAAATAAAAAAAGAACATGAATTTATAATATATCGTAGTCCTGAAATAAAGTTAGCTATAATATTGTGAAAATGGCTTTATCGACAACGATAATAAAATCAGCGAAAAAAGGTCAAATTACATTAAAATGTCTCCATAAACTATCGAATAAGATTATGTATTTAAGAATATATGTACCTACATCAAACTAGAGAATTTTAGTTTAAAATAGTAAATTGTATTAAAGATACCATTAAAAAAAACATTGTGGGGCAGTAAGTTTGACTGTACTCTGTACGATTGGTTGTGGGTTCGAATTCCACTAGGGGAAATTATAATAATTTGATTATTATCAATTCTCTGCATTGTCTTGTCCCTTCTAAAACAGAAATACTTTATTAAATAGTACAAAGTAGGGGCCAGTCGTGGCGCAGTGGCACTGACGTGTGACTTCAAACGACTGGTTGTGGGTTCAATTCCTACTCGAGGAGTGGAAATATTTAATATTTCCATTTTCTTCGCTCTGGTACCAAAGCAAAGCGCGGCGTTAAGTTCCGCTTCTAAACACGCAATGCCTCCGAACTTGGCGGAAAGTGGGGGATGGAATGTCTTAACACTAGGTTCCCTCTGCCTACCCTGCTGCGTGCGGGATACAGCGTGAGCTAAAAAAAAAATAGTACAAAAAATGAACTTAATAAAAAGATAAGTTACAATTATATATACCTAGTTACTTTTCTGAGGACATCCGTTTGAAGGACAAACGGGATTAGAACTTATAACCACCGTGTGTAAGTCAGTTCACTACTGGCAACAACCCATTAAGATTTAATACTATTTACTCTGATTTAGCTATATTTTTGGCACCATGCCTTGTCTACAGCAGCAATATTGTACACAAACGTTAAATCATTTGTAAGTGACGTAGATAGGTACTCTCGTCTGCCAGCTTACGTCTTTAATGTCATCCGCATGTGTGTATTTTGTTTTGCTTCCCAAATTCATATGATTCTGTTGAAATTTTTGGCAAAATATGTGATTTCAATTATGTAAATTGCGTATTTTGAACGCCAAAACGGATTTTGTTTGAGATGTATGTATGTTATATTTGGGTATCATGACGTTGGCTAGGTTTAAATATACCTGTGTATGTAACTATAGCTTTCCTTTTTTTTTCTTTATAGCAAGGTTAGGAGGTCATAGTGTCAAGACTTTTCGTTTTTCTTTACGACCGAAATGTACTACTGCATGTTTGTTGGTTAAACCTAAATCCGCGCTTTCCCTAATGTCAGAGTGGAGAATGAAAAAATATAACCGTAATATAAATATAACCGTTTTTGTGCCGGAATCGAACTCACGACCAATCATGTTTGCAATTAGATTCTGCCCCACTGTGTCAAGATGCATATATATTAGATAATAGGTAGAATGCACTAGGTATGTTAAGGCGATCACTTAAAACTTTAAGTCAGTAAATTAAATATGTTTTGTATAGTCAATGATAAAGGATTAAAATCATTTAAAATATCATTTAATTTAACACAATTTAATTAATTACTTCGGTCTCTATCTATTACGAAAAACTTAGTTATATTTTGACCTACTTTGAGTCGTTTGAATTGCTTGAAAGTATGCACTTTTGTCCGGACCCGATAACTACTACCAGTTTTTTTTTTATTAACTTCACATTGTATCCCGCCCACAGTAGGGTAGGCAGAGGGAACCTAGTGTTAAGATACTCCGTTCCCCACTTTCCGCCGAATTTGGAGGCATTGCGTGTTAAGTGGCGGGACTTAATGCCGCGCTTTGCCTTACACCAGAGCGAAAAAAATGGAAATATTAAATATTTCCACTCCTCGAGTGGGAATCGAACCCACAACCAGTTCGTTTTAAAGTGACACTTTGTGCCACTGCGCCACGACTTGCCCCAATTACTACTAATAATATCATTTATCAACACACGATTTAAAAAAAATAGTAAAGGGTCTTTGGATTAGATACATCTACACCTATATGTTTGTAGCCATCTAAAAAAATATTTCTTTGTAATCTGATTACTCTAATACATTCTTGACCTCCATTCCAAGGTGACTGTTAGCGTTGAGGCCGTTGTAAGAACCGAACGAGTGTTTCCGCGACACTGTCGAAATAATAACGATTTTTTTGTAAATTAATGTAATACTCGATTAAATGTATTAATAAAATGTCTTTGAAGCTATAATTATATATCAAGTTGTTGTACGTTCGATTCTCACTTGTGGAATTAAAATTATGCGCAGCTTTATCCCGCACATCAGGCTAGTCAGAGAGAGCGTAGTGTTCAGACACTCCGTTTTCGTCTTTCCGACTGATGTTATGATGTTACAAAAAGGAAACAATGACGTTCTATTATATTAAATATTTAGACGATAGTAAAATATTTCTATATTTTACGTTAGATTGTTACCGTTTTACGATTGATTAAATTTTTTTTATTAAAAAAGCGTTCACATTAACTTACATGTTATATGCTCTATATAGATAACATATAAACATCCATACTTATATTATAAATGCGAATGTCTGTGTGTTTGTCTGTCACGCTTTCACGGCAAATCTACTGGTCCGATTTGAATGAAATTTAGAATGAAAGTACTAAATATGACTGGGTCTAACATAGGCTATTTAGTTTTTCAAAGATCAACCTCTAAAGGGTTGAAATAGGGGATGAAAGTTAATAAAAAAAATCTACACCGCTTGACCGATTGTAATGAATTTTAGCATATATATAGTTGATAATCCAAGGTTAAAGATAGGCTATTTTATTTTTCAAAAATCCACCACCGATGGTTGCAATATACCGAAACAGCCACGTAGATTACGCGACGAAGCCGCCAGCAGGTCGCTAGTATGTATATATGTATGTTTCACATAGCGCACTAAAGATATCGTTTTCAAAGAAATTTGCTTACTTCGTGAGAATCAACAAGACAATTCCGCTCCAGTGAACAATGCACATTCAGTTTACCTTCTGTTTTGTTCAGCATTAGCTTTTGCTGAAACTTAGCAAATATTGAGTTTAAATATCTATTTATTTTAGATATTAATATGCCATTGGTAAAATATATTTAAGTATTTTTAAAAATGAGGTCGTAAGTTTGATTCCCACTTGGGGGTAAAGGTTATGTTTTGTTTATATTTCTTCGCTTTAGGGATAAGACACAGCGCGGCGATCAGTTTCTCCAATTAACACGTAGTATCTGGGATTGGCGAAAAATGGAGAACGGAATGTCTTGACACTACATCTTTCTGATTACCCTGCCAGTAAATGCGTAAAGCGTAAATTTAAAAAAACACATACAACGATATTGCAACATGCTTTTAATATATTACAAACTACTAACTACCGATGCTCGCGACTAACAAAAGAAAGGTAGTCTACGTTACACCCTATTACATCCGTTTCTGCCAATGAAAGTTCCATTAAAATCTGTCCTGCGTTTTAGAAACAAGCCGGAACAAACAGACATATGGACAGACAAAAATTGTAAGAAATGTTATTTTGTATGTATATATAGATGGAAATAAATTGTCCACTGCTACACCTTTTCTATATATACTTTAAATTCTGTTCTACATTTGTTCAAATTTACATGGTTTTTTGAATGAACCTTTCGCACTCTAATTTATTACGCCTACAGTCAGGCTATTAGCGAGATAGCATAGCTTTTATAAAGTTTATTCATGTAGCGAGATAATTTGAAAATGTGTGTGGTACTTTTGTATGGAGCCAGTGCTTTTCATTTGCCAGGGACACGTTGAGTTCTCTTTTTTGTTAAGAGATAGCGTGTCAGTCGTTATTTATATGTTTTTTAACATGCTTTGTGAGGATCTGTATGACATGTCTCTCTATTAGTCTATGGTAGAAAATCTAGTTACGCTTTTTTGAGCTTTTTCTTACTGTACGATTCGAGTTTTACTCCCTAAGAAGTGCTCCCTAAAAAGTGTAGAATAAAATATAGTCTATAGACTATATTTTATTAACAGGAAGTTCAAAGAATCCTAGAGGGGCTCGAATAGGGGATAAAGGACGCAGGTTACGCGGCGAAGACGCGAGCGGGTCGTATCGTGTAGTATTATATATAAGGCGTTTTATAAATCTACTATATTAGTAAAACTCAATTATATTAAGAATTAAATAAAAAGAAATATCCATGAATATGGCATTTTAATTTGAAAAAAAAAAAAAAAATATATGTTTACGAGAAGCTACGGCCAACTGAGAAATGTATAAGAAACTATTTTGGCAGAAATGTGTAAGATTGCATCCAATTTTCAGTTCCAATTTTGGTGCCCTCGCTTACGTGAAATTGATAAATTATTACTTAAAATGTAGTTGGTAGTGGGAAACAGTTGGCGCTATATTTGCTAATAGATTTTTAACGTATTACACTTCACGCTTTTTCCGGCATAGCTAGTGTCAAGATACTCCGTTCTATACTTTACGCTAACACCCAGATCTTGGGATTTGTGAGATAGAACTAATACCGTGTTTGTGCTTGCATTTGATCTTATCAGAGTGAAGAAATGAAAACTTTTTTTTTAGCTTCACACTGTATCCCGCACACAGCAGGGTAGGCAGACCTAGTGCTAAGACACTCCGTTCTCCACTTTCCGCCAAATTCGGAGGCATTGCGTGTTAAGTAGCGGAACTTAACACCGCGCTTTGCCTCGACACCAGAGCGAAGAAAATGGAAATATTAAATATTTCCACTCCTCGAGTGGGAATCGAACCCACAACCAGTCGTTTAAAGTCACACGCTTGTGCCACTGCAGCCAGCCTGAAGAAACGAAAACTTTTCTTAATATAAATTTATTCCCTTCTGAATATCCGACTATCGAGTCTATAGTAACTAACTTTCTAACGATACCGTCATCGCTTTTATGACTTATTTCAATACATAATTTAAAATTTTATTGCTCATATAAATTATTTTCATACCACTTATAGTAGAAACCGGCGCGAGACGTGTCTAGCTTTGTCTGCCAATCGACGGTCGTGGTTATAGTTTAGCACACATCCTTTGACCCCTTTTGTCGCTCAGTGAAGTGGCACTAAAAGGCTTTTAACTAAAATGAACCCTCTTTTAATAAAATATAATAATATTATTATAAAAGATGGGAATTGTGTTTTAGTTTTATTTATTGAGAGTTAATGTTTTAATAATAGTGTATAATAATTATAAAAATCAGATTAGTTAGTGTGATATATTCATATTTTTTAGTGAATATATTTTTTTGTTAGATTTTTAGTAAATATATCAAAAATTAAATAAAATTTTAATAATTAAGAAAAATTTGTGAATAAACTTATTTATAGTACAGACTCTGACTACCCCAGTCAGGGAGGACCTAGTGTCAAGACACTCCGTCCTCCAGCTTCTACATAAAATTGCGTGTTGAGTTGCTCAACTTAACGCAGCTTTGCCTTATCAGGCGAAGAAATGAAAATTTAAATATAATCATCACCCGAGTAGGAATCGAATACAAAACTATCCCCTTACAGTCTGACGCTGTCCCACTGCGCCACGACGGTCTCATAGGTTCCTTTTTATAATCTTTATATATTATAAAATCAATTAACATATATTTTTTCCGTATTTCCAGCATGAGGTCACGACGGCGGTGTGTACGCATGGAAGCCCGGACTGCTGATCCCGCGCTGCACTCGCGCGCTCAACACCGCCGCGTCCAGCCGGCATGGAACCGCGCGTCTCGTCGCCGTCGGATCGCGCGTTCAATCGGCAGGTCCAAGGAGGACCCAGCGGAGCCATCGATACCATACCCCTAAGCGAAGACACGCGTTTGCCAAGAACGCTACCCTCTATCCCAGAAAGTGAGCCTCTACTCCGCGATCCGATCAGTCGCAAGAATATACAGTTACATGTGCAGTTTGACGCACAGTCTCCCCAAGCGGCGGTCTCAGTGTCCAGTTCGAGCAGCAGCTCTGATGATGAAGAGGTGTCGATCGCGGAAGCCCGCCCCCCAGACGGCGGGTGGGGCTGGGTGGTCGTCTTCGCCTCGTTCATGGTCAACCTCATCGCTGACGGTATCACATTCAGCTTCGGCGTTTTCTTCCCGCACTTCTTGGAGTATTTCGGCGAGGGTAAAGGAAAAACTGCCTGGATTGCGGGCATCTTCATGGCGATGCCGCTGCTATCCGGCCCTATCGCAAGTTTCCTGACGGACAGATACGGATGCCGCCGCATGACCATATTTGGCTCAATTTTGGCGGCCCTTGGATTTGTGATTTCCGCCTTCGTTGATAATATGGAGACGTTGTTCTTGACGTTCGGTATTATGGCAGGATTTGGACTGAGTTTATGCTATGTAGCCGCAGTGGTTATAGTCGCGTATTACTTTGAAAAGAAACGTTCGTTAGCAACTGGTATATCAGTATGTGGAAGTGGAATCGGAACATTCATATTTGCGCCGTTGACATATGTTTTATTAGATGAATATGGATGGCGTGGAACCACTTTGATATTGGCCGGTTTTTTTCTGAATATGGCCGTTTGTGGGATGCTGTTTAGAGATCTGCCCTGGACCACTACAATGAATGAAGAGAAAGCAAGAGAGAGGAAAAGAAAAAGAGAAAAGAAACGAAATAAGCGTTTCATCGCAGCGTCTGCAGATAGCTTCTCTGATAGTAAGAGTAGCGCTGCTGGTTCCACTAAAGTAGCGGATACTACCGACATAGAAGCGGTTACATCGAATATTGTACCGCAATTTAGTTCGTTGGTAGACTTGCCGACGTACATGACGGGGGGTGAAGGAGTATCATTAGAAGTGTTCGAAATGATGTCGAATAGAGGTAGAGCGTACGCTCTGTTGGCCCAAAATTACCCGGGGGTAATGTTGCCATCCCGAAGTTTTAGTGATAGCGGTCGTTTACACGAACAGTCGCCGCCGAAGACTATCATGTCACCTGGCGCCGCCACTCCTGGCACGATGTCCCCAGCATCAGGACCAAGTGTTCCAGAAACTTCGAACACACGAGATCAACTCAACGATAAAGCAGTTATGTCTCTCTGGTTGAGACGTCAAGGAGCTGGTTCAACCAAGAAACCTCCAGCCTTTTTAAAAGATCTGAGAATTCACAGGCACTCGCTAACGTACAGAGGTGCCATGCTCAATATAAACCGCTACAGACTTCGTGCGTCTTCCTGCCCCAATATATTTAGGAATTCGATGACGACTATTGCCAAAGAGAAGGTGAGTTTATTACTTTTATTTAGAAAAATATTTCTATATAATTTTATTTAAATTTGATAAAGATAAGCATGGATGGTAATTAATGTCTTGCATTTTCGTATTTTCACAGTTCTCTGAAAATATGGAGGTTTTAAGTGCTTATAAATAATTATACATGTCTTTTCTTAAAGAATCTACGTTACAACTCAATTTTTTTGCTTTGTGGAATTAGTATGTTTGTATTATATGTTATTTAACAAAATAGAATATTCGTTACGAAAAAGTTATAATTTTCAGTTCCTTCTCGTAATATTATACTAAAAACATACTGTACTTAACCTAATGCAAAATTTTGACATAACTTACGACTTACTTTTCGACCTATCTCTTTCATCTACTACATACACGTCTTCTTATATAAAAGTATGACTAAACCATTGCTCATTCTATGATTAATGATGTAATCGTACGATCATTTAATTATATATCTTATAAGGGAAGTTATTAATACTATATAAATCAATTATAAACATATCATACTTCCTGTTTTTTATAAAGACAATGAAACACAGCTTCACGCTTTTTCACGCAGAACAGGGCAGGCAAAGAGGAACCTAGTGTTAAGATACTATGTCTCCCAAATTTGAGACATTGCGTGTTAGTAGCGAAAGTCAAGATCGCATTTTGTTTTACCAGGGCGGAAAAATGAAAATAATTAGAACAAAGTATCGCGCGTTGTGTGCGGGGGCTAGACGAAAAAAAATCTCACGAAAAGTTGTAGCGACACTTTTTGCTATAGTAAGCTATTGTAAACTGTGCGGCGTGCGTATGTTTCTCTGTCTCTCTCTCTCTCTCTCTCTCTTATAGAAAGCAAGCTAGATATTTTCATTTCTAATTAATAATAAATTTGATAAATTATAGTTTAATTAATAATAATAAGAAAAATATTATTATCACTAAAAAAATTAAAATTAAATTAAATTAAATAGCTTCACGCTATATCCCGCACACAGCAGGGTAGACAGAGGGAACCTAGTGTCAAGACACTCCGTTCCCCACTTTCCGCCGAATTCGGAGGCTTGCGTGTTAAGTGGCGGAATTTAACGCCGCGCTTTACCTCGACACCAGAGCGAAGAAAATGGAAATATAATTTCCACTCCTCGAGTGGGAATCGAACCCACAACCAGTCGTTTACAGTCACACTCTTGTGCCACTGGGCCACGACTGGCCACATCACTAAAAAAAAAGATATATATTACAATTCCTTCACTAATTAATCGAAAGGAACGTAGTTTCCGGGTGTCCCTTGACACCTCTATATTAAATATAATTTTGTTACTCCGATTGGTAATCGAACCCATAACCAATCACGTTTACAGTCAGATTCTGTTCCACTGCGCTACAATGGCTTCTATTATTTTGTCTATACAAGTAAATAAATTGGAGCGTTCAGGAGCGTTCAGGGTTGATAATAAAATAAAAGTAACCACTTTTAACTAAAATGTACCACGTATACGACATGGCATTTACATCAAAACATTTTTAAAAACTTTTTTGTCTGTCTGCCTATTTGTCTGTTCCAGCTTAGGACGACGACGGTACTTTTAGATAGCTGTTTTAATAACGACTAACATAGGAATATTTTATTTAAGAATGATAACTTTTAAAAATTTTTAAAGTGTTATTCCACACTTAGGAAAATTGAAAAAGACATTTAGAAAACGTATAAAAATTTGAACACATCGGGATTCGAACCCGCGCCTCCTGAATACCGTTCAGGCGCTCTCACCACTGAGCAATGCGTTTTCTAAATGTCTTTTACAATGATAACTTTTGTTAAATTCTTGATGAAGTTAATACATATTAACTGTCGTTTTAATTCACAACAATCACACAATAGAAAATTGTCTTATATTACAAATATAAGACAATTTTCAATAAAAACACAATTGAGTTTCTCTGTAAAGAAAATATTTATTTTGTTATGTGATTTACACTCTTAATCTTAATGATATAAATAAAACTAAAATTAGTTACATATTTACCTGTAAAGAAAAGAAACGACATATTTTTTTTTTCTCCTCAGCTTCACGCTGTATCCCGTACACAGCAGGGTAGGCAGAGGCAACCTAGTATTAAAATACTCGGTTCCCCACTTTCCGCCGAATTCGGAGGCTTGCGTGTTAAGTGGCGGAACTTAACGCCGCGCTTTACCTCGACACCAGAGCGAAGAAAATGGAAATATAATTTCCACTCCTCGAGTGGGAATCGAACCCACAACCAGCCGTTCACAGTCACAAGCTTGTGCCACTGCGCCACGACTGGCCACAACTGTACATTTAATATTATTATTTTATATTTTGTCGATACCTTAAATCACAACAACGGTTAGATTTTTAAAATGAATACTTTTTATTACGTCTTACTCTGGCGACTCGCAATCACAGATAACATACGACGCCCGCCACAGAATATAAATTGTTTAATATTAATTGCGTGCGTGGCCAGTCGTGGCCCAGTGGCACAAGCGTGTGACTGTAAACGACTGGGTGTGGGTTCGATTCCCACTCGAGGAGTGGAAATATTTAATATTTCCATTTTCTTCGCTCTGGTATCGAGGTAAGGCGCGGCGTTAAGTTCCGCCACTTAACACGCAATGCCTCCGAATTCGGCGGAAAGTGGGGAACGGAGTGTCTTAACACTAGGTTCCCTCTGCCTACCCTGCTGTGTGCGGGATATAGCGTGAAGCTATTTAATTTTTTTTTATTAATTGCGTTTAATGTACAAAAATATTTATATAAAAGAAAATAAATTATCATGTTTTCTTTACATGTAAATTATTTAATTTCATTTTCCAGTTACAATGGTACGCTGGTCTCTGGGACTTCTGGGACTTGGCAGTGGACATGCTGGATTTCTCCCACTTTTTGAACCCAGCGTTCTTAGTTTTCGTAATTTCTAACTTCCTCCTGTACATGTGGTACGATGTGCCGTACGTATACATTGCGGACAGCGGCATGAATATGGGCTTCAATGAGTCGCAGTCGTCGATGTTGATATCTATTATAGGTATCTTGAATATGTTTGGTGAGGTAAGTTGTTATGTTGGTTTTAGTGTAGTCAGAGGGGACTAAGTGTCAAAACACTACACTTTTCGTCCGAATTTTCGAATGTTGAGTGGCGGAAATCAATGCCGCGCTTTTAATTTTAATCATTCCCCGAGGAATCCCCGGGATCAAACTCACAACCATCTCTATATACGATATTAGCGTGCACTTGTGCACGCTAATGTCAGACACCTTTTAGTCCTTGCCGATTTGACTTTTGTATTGTGGTAAATTCTCCTTAACATTTCGCGTTGGTTTTAATTTTTATCGGTTCAGAAATAAATAAGTTAAACAATTTAAATTTTGTTTAAGAAAATTGCTAAAATATAACAGTTTTATTGAATTTGCTGAAACTTTAGTCTGCAAAATTTAATGCAAAAATATTGTCTGTTCCTAAATTATAAGTAGCTTCACTCTGTATCCCGCACACAGCAGGGTAGGCAGAGGGAACGTAGTGTTAAGACACTCCGTTCCCCACTTTCCGCCGAATTCGGAAGCATTGCGTGTTAAGTGGCGGAACTTAACGCCGCACTTTACCTCTGATACCAGGTTGAAGGAAATATAAATATTAAATATTTCCATTCTTCGAGTGAGACTCGAACCCAAAACCAGTCGTTTACAGTCACACGTTCGTGCCACTGCGCCACGACTGTCCCCAAAAATAATTGTAATATATTTAAATCATCAAAGTAACGTGCGTCAATTTTGTCATTTTAATTGACCTTTAAAGACATAAGAGCCCTTACACACTATTGCGTCTTTATTCAATTAAACATACTCGAAACGTAAAAAGTACTTGGATTTTAAGATCTATTTCATATAAATATAGTTTTGATAAGTTATCTATTTAACTTGACCTTATTACATGCGTACGCTTATGCAACACCTCCACGTGTTAGTCTTCCTCGTGATAACAGATCCTGATAGTGATAGTGTGAATGTTTAAACTATTAAATACTTAATTATGATTGAATGTTTAATTTCAAAGCCGTTGTGGCACAGTGGGAGGATGTTTGACTGTATATGTAGGTTGCAGGTTCCCACTCAAGCTTAGTTGACAAATATGATTCTACTATGAATTCTACTAAGAACATTAAGTAATTTAATGTTAAAAATCAATAAAAATATCAAACAAAGCAGGAATTGAACCTATTACCCCTGGAATCCGCCCAATTTTCTCTAGTTAGAGACTAAATGCAAAGTCAGCCGTTTTAATTTAAAAACTTTACATATAACATATGTAACTTTACAGATCAACAGTTTTTAAATTAAAGACCAGGTTTAAGACACTCTGTTCTCTACTTTCTAGCTGAATTCGAAACATTACGTATTGCATAATTATTCTTTCAATTTCAAATGGAAATCGAACCTACTACTAAAATGCCGTCCGATTTAATACAATTTTCCTCAATTCTTTTAGGTTGGGAATGACTGGGAATGTGCGAATCTAAGCTTAGTTTACGCCGGTTGTATGGTCCTTTGTGGTCTTGTGACCTATTTAATACCACTTTTAGTTTAGTATCTCGAATTACCTCATTTTTTAAATTGAAAATCAAACCACTAAAATTCCATTCCAATTTAATTCATTTTTTGTCAATTCGAGATTCCACAACATATCTTGAAATGGCTCATTCTCTTGAGTAGAAATCGAACCTATGACCGAATGCACCAAAATCCCATCCAATTTAACTCAACTTTAATCAATTCCAGATTCTACTAGGATGGGTGGGTGACTGGGAATGCGTAAATCCAAGCTTAGTTTACGCGGGCTGTATGGTATTATGCGGTCTTGTTACCCTTTTAATGCCACTCCTGACTACGTATCTTGGACTGGCCTCGGCTGCGGGAGCTTTTGGAGCTTTCATAGCCGCCAATTATTCACTAACAAGTATTATATTGGTGGAGCAAATTACACTGGAGAAGTTTACGAATGCGTATGGCTTGTTACTGCTGATACAGGGATTGGCCAATTTAATCGGACCTCCTTTGGCTGGTATGTATTTTGTTAAGTTACTTATTAACGTGCAATGTACTCGTATATATTTTAAAATTAAATTATTTTAACTGGATTAAATGTGTATATTTTTGGTATTCGACGATACGTTTTTAGAAAAATCGACATTTCGAATACTTTACGTCGTCACAAACCATGGTTAGCTGTGCGTCACCATTACAAATCTGAAATGGCGGAACACTCAAAATGGAGGACTAGTTATTTTCAATCCATTCCTACTATATGTATCAAATGAAGAGCCTATTGAGTAAAATTCGAACAAAGCTTGTTTTAAAAAGATTTTTACTGTGTGTATATTTATTTAGTTCTTTTAGCGCCTTTGAAACTTTGTCAAAGGCAGAAGTTGTAACATTTCTCTTTTTAAGAAAATTACAGATGACAAGAGGCAATGCAGAAAGCCAATAGGTTTTATGATAAAGTTTTAAAACTATATAAAAGTATAAAACAAATATTACATATAAAATATGCGTAAATTTATTAAAAAGAAACATTTAGAAAACGTATAAAAATTTGAACGCAGCGGGATTCGACCCGCGCCTCCTGAATACCGTTCAGGCGCTCTCACCACTGAGCCATGCGTTCTACTATCCGCTGCGTCGAAATTCTTATGCGCTTTATAACTTATTATTGTTGTTAGTTAAAAAAAAAATATATACTTTTTCTAAATGTCTTTTTCAATTTTCCTAAGTGTGGAATAACACTTTAAATATGTTAAAAGTATTTAATAAATAGCATTCTCTCTTACCAAACGATTATTCGTAATAATCTTTAGGTAGCAGAAATTTGTAAAAATGTCTCTACAGAGATGCTAACAACAAAAATAAGTTGTAATAAAGCGTATAAGAATTTCGACGCAGGAGGCGCAGGTTCGAATCCCGCTGCGTTCAAATTTTTATACGTTTTCTAAATGTCTTTTTCAATTTTCCTAAGTGTGAAATAACACTTTAAAAACGTTAAAAGTAAAAAGAAACTTTTTCTCTAATTCCAGGGTGGTTCTACGACCTAACAAATTCTTACGACCTTTCATTCTACTTAGCGGGCGTCTTCATAGGCGTATCGGGGCTTATATTGATAATTCGACCTCTATACAGTTGTGTAAAACGAAGGAAAACACCGGAAACAGAGAAACAAAGCACCACAAACGGAAACGAACCCCATATCAACGGCGATGTGAAACAAAATGGCGGATTTATATTGTAATTTGGACGTTTCTAGAAGGTAAACTGTAGTTTTTTTTTGTTAATTAATGGTAAAATTCGGATAATTGAAGTGTTTTGTTGTTATGTGTAACTTTTCTTTTGTTAAATTCTTTCAAAAAAAATGGTTATTTTGAAATAGAATGTTCTGGAAATTTTTAATTTCGATATATGTTTAAATTTATTAATGCAAATAATTAATTATATATAAACAAATAATAAAATGACGGAATGGTAATTAGTGATAGTAATATTAAGTAAAAAAATATGTTATATTTAGCAAGAATATAGAAAAGTTTAGATTTTTAATATGAATAAGTATGTATAAGGTATTTAAACATTGCCATAAACCGATTATGTTGAATTTTTAAATTAGATTTATTGTTATTTATACCAAAAATTGAAGAAAATCTGACATATATAAAGACTTGGATATGTTATACTTTGCAGAAAGTACATAACTGAATCTGTGATTTTGAAATAGTTAAAAGATCTATACCTTGAATACTTTTAAATACAGTCCTTAGAACTAAGGTGACTTGACCCAAAAAAAAAACATTTTGCCCTTTATGACAATTGATACTTAGAATCGGCGTTTTATAGTCGTCTTTAACCAAAAATTGAAAAATTGGTTTAAATTGGAAAATTGTAAGTCAGGTCAGTTTAATTCTGGGGGTCATAAAAATACAATTTTGATATAAATAACAGTAAATAATTATAAAAATAAATATATTTACACATTTACCGAACGTAACGAAATAGAGTGCTATAAAAGTAAAATAAGTAATTTGAGTGATAATCGTAGTTTAGAAATGTCTAGAATGTTCCGCTAGCTGTCTGTAGTTGAATAGATTAAAAAAATAATCGCAAACAAACAAACATACATACATATATAAGTATATATACACAATATTTACCATATTTATAATTATTAATATTATAAAAAATAAAACTATTACATTTTTAATAATTCGAGTTTTTATAACGTTTAAATAATATCGATATTTATTATTATCATTATATTTAATAATTCGATAACTTTAAATAGTGTTGGGAGTATTATTGTGTCGTATTTAAGGTTTAAGCGTTTGTTATTATTAATTATAATAATATAACTATTATGTCGACTCGAATAATCGAGTGAAAGTAAATCGATTCTCGATCACCTTATCAATTTATACACTTTAAAGGTTAAAATGCAAAAAAAAAAATAAGTTAACTTGATCCCAAGACTACCTTTAGAATAAAAAGTTTTAAAAGTATTTTTTAAATAATATAGTGGAGTTTAGAAAAAAATTGGTAGAATAGTTAGGATTTAACGTTTGAAAGTTAGAAGTGTTGTGTGGTGTGATTAGAACGTAATTGTACGGTTTAGAGTGTTAAAAAAGTAAAGATATGTGTAATCGATTACGAATGATCGTTTCGTATCGATTTTGTACAAAATTTTGCTTCAAATAGCATATTAAGGTCGATTATGAAAATGATCGACTACAAATCGATTCTGAAAGTCATTCGTAATAGCTTGCTTGTTAAGAATTTGGTTTATAATTATTTTGTCAAACAGAGATTAAAAAATATTATTTGATTTAACATAATTTAATCTATTTTAAAAGTTTTTTTTTCTAAATTAAATTTTTGCTGAATTTTTTAACTCTATTAGAATCTTTTCAGGCTTTTATTAATTATAGGAAATTTGCCTATGTAATAACATAATTTTCGACCCGGAATAGAATTATCGAATTTTTGTTATTTTTTTCTCTTAAATGATATCTTGAAATAAATCAACGAGGCCACGGTTCGTGTTACATAAAGAAAGTATAGGATTTGGTGATATTAAAATAATATATATAGAGCAAATAAGATGATGCAAAAAAATACTAGCCTTTTTCTTTAATACAGACTAATAGAAAATGTATTTAATAATCGCAAAACAAAGGAAAAACTCATTTACTCCTAAATCGGCTACAAATTCCGTATTTTTTTCTTGTTTTATTATTCTTAAAGATTCCTTTCTTTTATATTTTTTCCCAAAAATAGATTTCTTTTATATTTTTACTCTTATTTGGCTCTATATATAGTATTTTATATATGAATATAAAGAGGATCTGATCATTTATTGTGGTATTAAATATAATCATAGATAATATATACATTTTACATACTAAGCACAGATAAGTGAGAGTAACCAATAGATACTAACTGACAGATAAACATAAGGTATAGATAAAATATATTTTTTCCATAATAATAATAATTTCTAATAGCGGTTTGATGTATTCATTTCCAATTGTCATTCATAAGCAATATAATGAAAGTTAGATTTTGATATATAAATTATTAATTAATATTTAAGATTCTAAACTAACCAAAGACTGCTCACATAATGTAACAGTGATCAAAATCTTCCCATGACGTAGTCTTTATTAGCAAATGTTCATAGAAAAAATGTAATTTAATTAGTAATTTCATACTTTGTATCTTAAATATGTATTCTTATATATATTATGATTATTGTTAGTCTTTCTATCTGTAACGTTATTCATATTATTATAAAAGATTTGAAAGTTCTTTCTTAAAGCAGTATAAAGTACGCTTTCGTCTTCTGTTTATAAAATACAAATGTCAAAATAGATTTTTCAATTTTTTTTATCTATGCTCATTAAAAAAATATAAATTTGCGTACTTTTATAATAACTCTTTTATTTGTAAAAGCTAATGTACATTGCCAATTGATTGATATCTATATCATCTTAGGTACTACTTTTCTAATTTCATAAAATTATACTTATATTTTATTATAAAATAGTATAAACTGTAAATCCCTAGGAAATTTTCTTGATTATTAATTAGCAATAGCAATTCAACAGAACATTGGTGTAATATTTAAACTGTATTTCAGAAGAATATTTATAATGTTTGAAGTAAAAATTAATAATGTCTTTCCATTCAGTGTGATTAAATTATTGAATATATACTTGTATATGCTACTTTAATATTAAAAGTTATACAACATCATAAGAAATACATGAGAAATATCTAGAAATTTAAAAAATTAAAAACATCCAAATAAAACATTTTTTTTTATAATTATATCATTGTTCTGTTTGATGTGCAATATGTATGATGGCGGCTTCATAATAACTTGTAGGCAGCTATAATCTAGATTTTTTTTTAATTATTAGTAGGATCTATATAACAATATATTTCACATTGATTTGAATTATATATTAAACACATATTCAATTATATCTCTTAACTATTGCTTTTAAATGCACACTTTAATATAAAAGATAAAAAATTTACAGCTAAAGTATTTTGTTATTTTATCTGAATAATTCGTGAAAAAATGTTTGTAGTATTTCTTTAATATCTTTGTAATTATTGCTTTCCCGTCGTCTTTACTCTACTATATGCCACAATGACAGACATTTTTCCCTTGCTATTGCCAAATCAGACTATTGAATCAAATAGCTCCAAATCTAAATAATATTTAATATTTCTCCAAAAAGCTGCCACTGTTTAAATAATAAACATTTATGGAAATAACAGAAAAAAAAATATTAAAAATATTCAGTAATACACAAACAACTTTACTGAAATTGAATATCATTTGAACTATTTAAGAATGATGTAAGAAACTATGTAAATTTTCTTAATATTACATATGGCGATAATTAACATGTTTAATATATCTTTAATTTGTTCTTTAAAAAAATCTCAATAAATATGTATAATCTATATACAATTAACCACACTTTTAAGAATAATGCTGGTCTATAACAATAAATAATAGTCAAATATAATATATATACACATCCAATATAAAAAGCAACATAGCTGCCCAAAATGTTCATATTATAGTAGTTTTATAATTATTATTCTACACACAAACATACATAAACATACATACATATATAGATTTTTTCTAAGTTAGCAATTGTTTTGTTTCTATTATTTGAATTCATTGTATACAAAGTTAAGTTTTATGTGTTTTTGTCTTTGTTATACACATTATTATTAATAACTTACGTAAAATTAATAATAATTTATTGATTTGTATGTAGAATATTTTCCATAAAGTTGTTTTTACATTTAAGTTTCGACCCTTAAATGCTATGAAATAATCGATTGATCTATTTCATAACAGTTACTGAAACATTTATCTTTTAATAATGTTAAAATATTAATGTATTATTAGGAATTCGACATCTGAATGTTCGTTCTGTTCTGAAAAAATTCAAATGAAAGTTGTTTTGTTTAACAAATTGGTGTCATTTAAGGATTAAATATTATTTTGTTCAATATTGTATTCAACATTAAATATATAATAGAAACTAATGAAAAGGATTACAAGGCAAAAGTAATATTCAGAATTTTGTTTTTTTTTTCTAAAATATACTTGTGACATATTCTTTAATATACCAAATGTCATATAAAAGTTTTAATGTAATATTTAAATGTGTTCTTTACATAACTTTTAAAATTCTGTCAAAATTATTGTATTATCATACATAAAAAAAAGTTTTTATTCAAATGTTACAAAGATTAGAAAAACATTTTTTTATGACTAAAATATTAAGTTTCCCATTTTGTATTTTTTGAATTCACGAATTTTATTTTAAATTTCAATTGCTGTTATTAATTTCTTACACGTAATTATGAAATTAAATGTTTGTTAATAATTTTATAGTGTTTTTTCTTTAGGTTTATATAATTTTAATAATACAAAAATTAAAACTTTATTACGTAAAGATGAAACACTATAAAATTAGCATTTAAAAAACTTTTGTAATAATTTGACATTTAAAACTGTTATGTGTGTACATAAGAATGTAATATTCTTTATTATATCTGTGCATTTTCTTAATTTAATAATTTATTTAAATAAGATTGTTTGGTTTTTAATTTAGCTACATTATGTAAATGTCTTTTTAAGTTTATTTTTGTCTAAATTTAATTTTAAAATGTTAATTTACAGTTACATTTTTTTTCTTTTAAATATTATTGTATACATTTCGTGTTTATTTAAAATGCATGTTGCATGTACATGTTGTGTTACATGTGCTTTCCGACTCTGTTAGATATGAAATCACTTCTAGTACTTCGCAGTACTTGAATTCTTAAAGAATTGAATTAAAATAGTAATTTTAATTCATGTTAATTTAAAACGGGTATAAAATTCAAAGACAATTTAATTTTTTGGGACTATTTGAAGAACGAATTGATGAAAAATCCCCATTTAAATATGTTGGTTTATTTTTAACGGTAATGCCTACCTTTTGCTATGGAGATAGCAAAATGCATTGCTGTATTACTGGATATTTTTAAAACTAAGAATAATAATGGATTTGACCAAAAAAATCACTTTTAAATAAGTCGATTTTTATTAATATTTATTATTTTGAGATTAGATACGTGTTACCCGGAATTTTACAACATAAAGGAGTTTTTACTATGGAAAATAACATTAAAATAAGTTGTTTATTTAAAGTCTTTTTGTGTAGTTATGCTTGTCATATAAAAAGATTAAGTATATGTATACAGAAAGATGAAGATAATCTGTACTTTTGGAAGAGAAAGAAGACGAAATGGAGTTATCAAATAAATATTTTAAAATTTACCGGTTAATAATTTGTTCGCGAGGTTTTTACTATATATTTCCTCAGATGAATAACACGCGTATATCTCGGCTATTTTAAAGAGGACGAACACAAAGTAGGGTTGCTTTATTAAACAGCTATTTTCAAATAAGTCGTTTAATAGTCTTTTGTATTTAAATCCATGCTAATTAATATAAAACGGGTATATAATGTATTATGTATTGTTGCACTTAATATTGTGTGTAGTAAAGTTTGAAAAAAAAAAACATTTTTGTTTTATTTATTTCCTCTTTGCAAGTGAATTGAATTTGCATGTTGGTGTTGGCTGTTGGTGTTTTAGAGATGTTGGCAGCATTGAGATCTTTTTTTAGTTAAATGTTGGTACTGCTTATAATACGAAAAGTTTTTATATAAAGTTAAGTTAATTGTAACAAGGTAAATGTATAATTGTTACTTTTTTATTTAGTATTTTGTCCCAAAAAAAAAATGTTTGATCTACAATATGCGAGAAATGGGAATTTCGGTAATAATATATTATGATGAATGAATTTATGTTTTTTTTTAAAATTTTATATTTGTTTATTTATTTATTTATTTATTTATTTATAGAGCTTTTGATTTAAAAAATAAGATTTCAATTCATGCCAATCTCTCTCTTTTTTACTTGTCCTAAATGATTTCATAAATTAAATTGAATGCAAAATTTCTTGTTCCTTTGTTTTCATAAAATTTTAATGGTTTTATTTATTTAAAGAAAATTATTAATTTAGCTATAATATACTGGAACCAATTAAAAAGCATTTTTGGACAAGTAAAAATACAGGTAAAGCTTCGCTCTCTCTGTTGTGACTGAATAGTCATAGTTCATTTCATTCTTCACAGTATTAAAAAAAAAAAAAACATTAATTAGATAAATTACGTCCCGTGAAAAAGTATAAGGACGCTTTCGAAGGCATGTATAATGACAGTGGACGAGGTGAGAGAATTATGCAGGGACTACAGGGAGGGTTCTCTCTGACCACCCCGCTAAGGGATAAGGTGTTAAACTGTCTACGTGAAGTTTTTAGGAAGTCTTCTTAAATATGTCTCTTGAGCGACTTCAATAAATTAAATATTTAAACCAGGGGTCAGCAACCCTTTTTTTAACAATCGCCTATCTAACTTTTGAATGTGTATGGCGGGCAAAATCACATTTAATACTATTTGAAAAGTAGTTTTGCTAATATCATGTTGTATGGAAAATACACAAAGGACATTGGTAAAAAAAAATAACACTCAAAATATCTATTCATTTTATTAAAAATAGTTAATACTATGTTTGGCCCTGCATTCTTTTCTAGATCTTGAAGAATCTAATAATATTTAAAATATGATGAATGTCGTTTATTTAAAATGAACATAAATCTGTTTAATTGATATTTATTTAAAAAATTCAATTTAAATTTCAGAAGTATTTTGAATTCAATTTTTAAATATTTTAATATTTGTGTCGTATTCATTGAAATTGTATAGTCTTAAAAGACTTCTAGCATGAATTGTCCTATATTCATTTTTTTATTCATCATTTTTGGCTTTGATGCTCTTTGGTTATATTATAAAAAAAATATGCCTGCGAGTATATATTAATTTTTTTTTGTTCAACTGCACTCAAAGTCGTAAATTAGTTTAACTTTAATTAATTAATAAATTTGCCACGTTTTATAGTAATCTAAATGATTAAAATATTTTTTTTATATTTTGCTTCGTGCTTTCTATAACTTTCATTTTTTAATATTGTTGTCATGTTCAACCATAGATTAAAAAACAATTACAGATAATGTAAAATGCTTCAAGTATGCTTAAAAACAATCATAATTAAAAATTGTATATAGCTGCATTTCTGGCTATGACTATTTAAAGTAATCTATTTATTATATATTTTAAAGTTGTAGATTTCAAAGTACCTTTTATTTTTAGTGTTAATATACATTTAGTATAAGACTCAAGCGCTATACAACTTAGTTACAACTATATACAATATCTAGATTTATATGGACACTTAACGTCTATAATGGACATAAATCATTTTGTTCTCCGGTTTTACAACTAGTAAGCAAGTTGAGAGGAGAATCAAGTTTATTTTCATGCTATCCATATAGGTAGTGGCATAACTACTGACTGACTGTAAACGCGATTGGTTGTGTGTGAGATTTCTGCTTAGGAGCAGTAGCGTAGCTAGGTGTAATCAGTCAATCATCTCCTCTTTCCGCGTAGCTTGAACTTATTATTGGACTTTAAAATTGTTGATATTACAAGCCTAGCTCTAAATATTTTGATAATATTATTAATATCCCTGAAATATTTTGGCTTATCAAAAGCAATTTAAGTTGTGGATCCGCACTAGGTTAAAGCTCGAGGGCCTAGCCCTACGCTATCCCACGGCTCGGAAAAATAATTATATTTAATTCATCTTCGATTTTTAGGTTTTAAAAAGCGCAGCTTTGAATTCTACCACTCAATACGTAATTTCCCTATTACGTACGTGAAGTATAAAACGAAGTGTATAAAGATCAAGTTCTCTCTGACAATATTATTTTGCGGAAAAAGCGTGAAGCTGCTTTTTTACTTACCAAACTTAAATAACGGAGAATAGAGTGTTTCTTTGCCCCAATAATGTCACATAGTACCTATATTGATTTTTTTTTAAGCTTCACGCTGTCTCCCCGTGGGGGGACGGGTTAAGAATACAATTCCCCCCCGCCGCTGGGTAGCGTCCCGTAAAAGGCGGGTAACCCAGTAGTTTGGTGGTAGGAGATTCGTTCTCCGACTGGCTCGCGACCACTATCATGTCAAAGACGAACCGCCAAATATCTTATGATGTGTTCCGGTTCGATGGCATGTAAGCCAGCTCTCCCTATTCCCACCATTCCCATCCTTCCTCCCTCCTTCTGTCCTACATTCCCAAGGCTGGCAACGCATCCATAACTTTAATGTTGTGGATGTCTATGGGCGAAGGTAACCACTTAACATCAGGTGGGCCTTCAGCTCGTTTGCCTCCTTCATTCCACAAAAAAAAAAAAAAAAAGAAAGAATCCCGCACACAGGAGGAGGCAGGCAGAGGGAACCTAGTGTTAAGACACTCCGTTCCCCACGCACCGCCGAATTCGGAGGCATTGCGTGTTAAGTGGCGGAACTTAATACCGCGCTTTAACTCGGTACCAGAGCGAAGAAAATGGAAATATTAAATATTTCCACACCTCGAGTGGGAATCGAACCCACAACCAGTCGTTTACAGTCACACGCTTGTGCCACTGCGCCACGACTGGCTACTATTTAGGAACATTGAAATATTGTTGTAACTAAGTTGTAAAGTGTTATATTTATTTAAGTATATAACATTGAATACCTCATATAGTGTAAAACTAGATGTGCTTGAGGCCTTCGGAATTGTTAAACTATTTATAAATTTAAATAATAATTGTAATGAGTTTAGCTTCTAATAAACATAATGTAGTTAATATGTTTGTTTGTTTTTATTTTATATCCTATACTTATTTTGATTTCCTGTCCTGTATAGGAACTCTTTTATTTTTTCTACTTCAGCGAATTAGACAAAGCGCGGCGTTAAGTTCCGCCACTCGATACGCAATATCTCGGAATCGGGTGGAGAGCGGAAAATGAAGTCATTCATTTTTTTTTATTACCTTGCTATGTGGGATAAGGCGTGAAGTTTCAAGATTTTCTCGTAAATAATACAGTCTAACCTCGATTAACCGGACTAAAAAACTGTTCTCGTAAGGCATCTGGATAATCCGAAATCCGAATATTCAAATGTATGAATGTAAAGCAAGTTTTATGCGTATTTAGTAGGTATATATATATATGTTATTAAAAATAACAAATGCGTTTCAACGATATGTATTTGTAGCTAGGTTCAGACCTTTCAAGTTAAAATGTTACTCGCATTATTACTCTTAATTGTTAGTAACGAAGAGTTTATGCTAGCATAAATTCGACTTGTCGGTATTTAATATAATAGGTATTTATTTATTTATTATTTATTTTTTGTAACTTTACGCTGTATTTCGCACACAGCAGGGTTAGCAGATGGAACCTAGTGTTAAGGGCATTGCGTGTTAAGTGGCGGAACTGAACGCCGCGCTTTGCCTCGATACCAGAACGAAGAATCGAACCCATAACCAGTCGTTTACAGTCACACGCTTGTGCCACTACATCACGACTGGCCTAGGTATTTAATATAATTGCTAAAAAAGTGGTCACTATTCCGGATAATCGTGAATCTGTATAAACGAGGGCCGGATAATCGAGTTTCTACTCTATTTGAAACGTTTTCTCTCACTCTAATATACAGGAAATACCTCAAAGTTCGTAAAAAAAAATATTTTACATAAACATATATTTTACATAAACTGGTGAAGTAAAAAGTGTTGGAGCAAATGAGGGGCTCTAATTAGATCACCTCCATCCTATTAAGGGGATAATTGTTGTCGCACTCTTAAATTTCCTTGCTGCTTAATTGTATTTGCTTTGTTTACTCTCCTATAACGGTTCAGTTTCACTGTTTTTTCAGAATAGTAAGTAATTTCTGTCCACAATCATTGTGTGTTGAATGGCGGAACTTAACGCTGCGTTTTGCCTGTCAAAATGAGGTAGTGACAACAATTCAAATATAATCATTCTCTAGTGGAAAACGAACTCACAATCAAGTTCGGTTATAGTGAGATGTTGTCCCACTGCGCCACGACGATCGCAATTTGTTTTTTTTTTGCTTCACGCTGTATCCCGCACACAGCAGGGTAGGCAGAGGGAACCTAGTGTTAAGACACTCCGTTCCCTACTTTCCGCCGAATTCGGAGGCTTGCGTGTTAAGTGGCGGAACTTTACGCCGCGCTTTACCTCGACGCTAGAGCGAAGAAAATGTAAATATAATTTCCACCCTCGGGTGGGAATCGAACCCATAACCAGTCGTTTACAGTCACACCCGTGAGCCACTGGGCCACGACTGGCCACTTGTTCTGTTACATATTAAATTTAAATTGGGGCCATCGTGGTGCTGGTGCAGGAACACTATCTTAATCCAAAAGTTGAGAGTTTGAGTTTCATAGGCTTTCACTCATAATATTTAAATCATCTTCATCTCTATACAGTGGTAAGGTGAAGTACTGTCGAAAAAGTCCGATTGAAAAAGTGGAGAACGGAGGGTCTTGACACTAAATTCTGTCAGATTCCTATACGCGAAGAAGCGAGAAGCTGCTGTTAAAAAAGAGTATTTAATTATTTGTTTACTTAATTATACAATATATCTATCAATGCAAAACAAAGATTTTCTTTGCCCGGAAATGAACCCGTTATCATTTAACTCACAGTCTTTCCCATTAACCAACTCTTTAGGTAAAATAATTTACTAAAATGTCTAAAACTAAAATTAAATGAAGATTTTATCTCCTAATGGAACATCTCGTAAAGAGTCGCATTTCGCCTAAAATATGGAGACAAATATGTTATAATAAACTTTTCGTGGAACAACACTATTACATTAAACTTTTTGGCACAAGTACAGTATTATATTTTTTATAAATTATACAGTTTTTTCTTAATAGTGCAGTTGATAAATTACTTATGAATTGAGGCCAGTTGTTGCACAAAGTGTGACTGTGAATGTGACTGGTTGTGGTTCGATTACCATTCGAGAAATATTTTATACTAGCGGCCCGCCCGCGGCTTCGCCTCGTGAACTACATGACTGCTTCGTTGTATGCTTCGGGGATGGGTTTTTGAAAAATAAAGTAGCTTATCTTTGACCTTCGATTATCAACTATATTTATGTCAAAATTCATTATAATCGGTCAAGCGGCTTAGATTTTTCATATAAACTTTCATCCCCTATTTCAACCCTTTAGCGGTTGATTTTTGAAAAAATAAGTAGCCTATGTTAGACCCAGTAACTTTTACTACTTTCATTCTAAATTTCATCCAAATCGGACCGGTAGATTAGCCGTGAAAGATGACAGACAAACACACAGACTTTCGCATTTATAATATATATTTTATTTATATTTTATATTTCCATTTTCTTCTCTGGTGTCAAGACAAAGCGCAGCGTTGAGTTTCGCTGCTTAACACGCAATGCCTCCAAAATTTGATGGAAAGTGGGGAACGGAGTGTCTTAACACTAGGTTCCCTCTGTCTACTCTGTTGTGCGTGCTGTGCGGCATACAGCGTGACCTTAAAAATACTAAAAGGCTATACTACTATTATTATTTTTTTGTAAATATACTATAATAAACTTTTCGTTGAAACAGTTTAGATTAAAATTTTAGTCACAAGTTTTTTTAAAATTTTAATTATACTGTATTTCTTTTGGGGCACAGTTGTGATGATAATTATTGATCCCGCGATTATAGATTTAGAGAGATAGAGAGAGAGATTAGGTAGGGAGAACCCAGTGTCTAGACATTTCGGTCTCCGCTTCCTGCACGAAATAGAAATGAATAATCCACATAGACATATTTACAACCATCCTGTTCAATCCTACGCATTTTCACTGCGAAATAAAAAGTATTTTTTTAGCTTCATATTATTCTAATTGTAAAAGTAATTTCTTTTTACTCTTTTCTGGTAAGAAGACAACGTATGACATTGAGTTCATATGTCTCATGTTACGCTCAGGTGGTTTGAAGTGTCCTGACACTAGGCTCTCTCTGACTATGGTATGCCGGGAAAACCTTGAAAATTATAATTTTTGTTTTGCTAAAAATTATAGAAGATTCTATCGTTTTTAGTAAAACAAAAATTATAGAATCGTTTTGACAAAAGATACTCACTACATATGGCGGAACTCAATGTTACGCTTTGTCTTCTTACCAGAACAGAGTAAAAAAAAATACTTTTACAATTAGAATAATAATACAAAATATATATGTATATATCTAATAATATACTATCGTGGCGTAACGTGACGGCGTCTGAAGGTAAATGTAGTGTTTATGGGTTCGATTCTCACTTGAGAAAATATTTAAGTTCCTTTCATTTCTACGTTCTTGTTCGCCACTCAACACTCAATGCACACGCAATTTGGGTGGAAAGTGAAGAACAGAGTGTTTTGACACTAGATGCCTATAGTGTGCGGGAAAATCTTGAAGCTGATAATTTTTTTTTCACTAGTATATAAATAATAGTGGGGAACGGAGTGTCTTAACTCTAGGTCACCTCTGCCTACCCTGCTGTGTGCGGGATACAGCGAGAAGCTAAAAGGAAAATAATATGAGAATTCATACATATCCTGCAACAGGGTATTTCATTTAACTTAGTAAAACAGTCACGTTTCTAAGTCAGTATTGCATTCGGTACAAAGATCTAAAGCGGTATCCAGTCACGCTTTAGCCACTATCTGGGAATGGATGGAATACTGAATGCAAACATTGTATTGACGAATGACGGATATGCATTCTTATATACATTGGAATCTATATGAAAGTATATAAGATAGTTATGAATTCGATTATCATTGGGATATGATGGTTGCACATTAGATTCCCACTTGAGGACATATTTTTTTTTCAGCTTCAAGCTTATTTTAACACAGCTCTTACTGTCAGAGAGATTCAGTTCAGTCATAGAGTTTGTATCTTAATCTGTTAACCGGGGAGTTCCCGTTCGAATTATGTTCAAACATGTGTCGGGTGCGTATTGTCCGTTTCAGGGCGCACATTCACTTTTGAGGACGTATTCATATGTACCCGTACCCGATATAGTTTACGCCTGACGTATTTATACGTCTTGTCCGGTTAACAGGTTAAAGACACTTCGTTTTCTACTTTACACGCAAATCCAAATATTAGGTGCTATTTGATGAAACTCAACGCTGCGTTGTTTTCACTCCAGAGCGGAAAAATTAAAAAAATTAAACACATTTACATTCCGTATACAATCAGTGTAAATTGCGTCACAATAACCTAAATTATTGATGAAGATATGATTCATATTTAAAATGTTTACAAACTCCTTTAGGATATTGATATTTCAGTATCCAGACCAGACATTTTCCTTTATTGTAGAAACTAAAACATAGAAAAGAAAGTTCTGTGGGATACACATATCCCTAAATATATCCCGCACACAGCATGATAGACAAAGGGAACCTGGTGTCAAAACACTCCGTTCCCCATTTTCCGCTGAATTCTGGAGACATTGCTTGTTAAGTAAGGAAGTTAATGTGCTTGCCTCGACATCAGAGTGAAGAAAATTAAAAAATAAACACTTCCACTTCTCGTGTGGGAATTGAAGCCTCTTAAATTCCGACGAAGAAAGGATTATTATTATTATTTAGATTAAGATTATTAAAATTTTACTAACCTCTATAGGATGTTTATTATTTGGTCATGTAGACTGGACTTTTTTACTATACTCTAGAAGTTAAAACATTTAAAAGAAAACAATTTCTAATTCAAACCGCGGGAAATAATTCATATCCCCCTTTAAAGTTAACAAATACTTTGAACTGATACATTGATAGTTTATTTGTAAGCGATAGAAGTAGCCAGAAAGGTATGAACGAATCACGTAATAAATTACTAAAAGGCCTTACTGGAACTATTATCAGTTATTGACGTAAGTAGAGACAGCTTAGAGAAAGCGGCGAGCATTAAAGGCGTATTTTTATTACTTTTATTACCTTTCGGGCATTTTATAGTAAGAAAAAGTACGGCGTTGTGTTCCGCTACATAACAATCTTTAAATCAAATGATGAAAATGGATTGAGGCCAGGAGCACAAAGTACGACTGTAATCGCGACTGTTTGTGGGTTCGATTCCCACATGAGGGGTGGAAATATTCATAATTTCCATTTGCTTTTCTCTGGTACTGAGCTGTGGCGTTAAGTCTATCACTTAACATGCAATGCCTCCAGAATTTGGCGGAAAGTGGGGAACGGAGTGTCTTAACACTAGGTTCCCTCTGCCTACCCTGCTGTGAGCGGGGATACAGCGTGAAGCTAAAAAAAATGTAGAAAAGAGTGTCCCAACACTAGGTTAGCAATACAACTTTGCTATTTGCGATAGACGCGAAAAATTAAAACAACTATAACGAAACTAAATTCACATTTCCATATTTTACAATATAAAGTAAATGTATATTTGATATATCTACGTACAAACATACAAAAAATATTATAAAAGTGTCGCGCTGAAAGCTTTGGGTGATATGTTTTGTTGAATATATCGCGACACGTATTCTGTGTATTTTTTACTAGATGATATTTTTTTTCTAGTATTCTATTCTATTCTATTCTTTGTGGAGTACAAATAGATATAATATAACTTTATTTACCACAAGATCCCGCAACTTTGTTGACGTGAACTTAATGATTCTTCCCACCGAAATACCCATCACGCTGATCAACTTTTGCATACGTGAAATTATTTTATTTCTAAAAATTTAGTTAGATGTAGCTTAAGCTTCATGGTGAAGTATCAGTCTTTTACTTTTTTACATTTTAAAGTGTCATTCATTCTCTTAGAAAATTGAAAAGGACATTAAGGAAACGTATAAAAATTTGAACGCAACGAGATTAGAACCCGCGCTTCTTTGAAACCGTCCAAGCGCTCTGACCGCTAAGCCATGCGTTCTACTACCAGCTGCGTCGAAATCATTCTACGCTTATTACAACTTATTAATGATGTTAGCATCTCTAATGAGAGATTTTTACAAATTTCTGCTACACAAAGATTATTCTACGAGCAATTGTTTGGCAAGAGAGAATGCTATTAACAAAATACTTTTTAACATTTTAAACTAGTACTTACACATTAAGAAGATTAAAAAAGACATTTAGGAAACGTATAACAAATTTATAAACGAATAATGCTTACGGTTTACAAGAGGCACGGGTTCGAATGCCGCTGCGTTTAAATTTTTATACGTTACCTAAATGTCATTTTCCTATGATCCTAAGTCTTTAAGTTTTCGTCGTCATTTCCTTCCACACGCCACACAACTGTGGAATGGCTTACCAGCGGCAGTGTTTCCAGGTCGATACGACATGGGTACCTTCAAAAGGCGCGCTTACCTCCACCTCAAAGGCCGGCAACGCCCCTGTAGCTCCTCTAGTGTTGCACGGGGCCATGGGCGGCGTTCACCTAACATCAAGTGACCCGAACGCTCGTTCCCCTTGTCCCTTTTATAAAAAAAAAATCTTAGGCAATGAGTTTAAAACTTACTCGTATACAACAAATAAGATTTCATTCAAATCAGCCAAGTAGTTCCGAAGATACGCATGTACTAATAATACTAATATTTTTCTTTTTCAACTTTACGTTTTTCCCTGCATCGTGGTTAACCAGATGGACCTAGTGTTAAGTCATTCCGTTCTTCATTTGACACCTGAATTCGAGACATTGCGAGCGTATTAAGCGGAGGAACGTAACCGGAAACGTGATGCTTTAAAAAACCAAAATCCATATATTATTAAAGTATTAACAATATGTACATTTTTTTATTAAATAAATAATAAAATAAACAGCAAGAAATAGATTTCTCATATATAAAAGGTCTTAATATATTTTCTGTTAGCCTCAAGTTGTGGTGAAAAAGCTGTCTTTGTGCATAAATTTATGTACTTAATTTAATTTTCTTACTTGGATTTAATAAGCATAAGTGCTAATACAAAGCTCACATCGTGCTTCCATAATTTGTTATTTTCATCATTTCAATAAATTATGAATAATAATGTACTTCAGTTTTATTTGTGTTATTAATCATTCTACGACATTATCTACCGTGTGGCAGGATCTGAACGTATCATACTGGTTACGAAACATAATGGTTGTGGGTTCGATTCCAAATCGGGGAAATGATTATATCTAAATTTTCATTTCTTCGCTAATCTACCCGTAATATCTTGTTCTTTGATGTATAAATAAAACACTTTTTATAATTGCGTGTCAATAATGTATACAGAACACAAAGCACGTCTGCATGCGGTCACGACCTGTGAGCGAGTGCCTAATCCGGTTCCGCATACACTACACTACCTAAAACAAATCTGATGGTCATAGCTCAATTTGAAACGTAAAGAGAAGAACGGAGTATCTTGACACTAGGATTTCCCTGACAAAATAAAGCATCATGCTGCTTTTTCTATATTAAAAATGTAAGACTACTTCAAATATATTTTTAAAGCGCCAATACTAACTATAATCGGGCAAAAAAATAATTCAAAAGATATTTTAAAAATACATATAACAATTTGAACACAGGGGGATTTGAACTCGTGCTTTTATGGAAATCGTCTGAGCGCTCTGGCTGCTGAGCCATACGTTCCACATTTGGCTAACTCAAATTACTTATTAGCAGATACAAATCTCGCAAGGATTAAAAATTTTATACATTTTCTTAAAATGTCTTCCCTATTCTAAATATTACGAGAAAAACAGTTTAAAAAGTTAGATTATGAATTAAATAACATTCTTTCTTGTCAAAGGATAGTTCGTAGAATTTTCGGTTAGCAGAAATATGTAATAATCCTTTTTTCTAACAAGAAAAATTACAGAGATGTCAACAACAAAAATAAGTTATAATAAATAACTATATCACTCGAGGAGTGGAAATATTTAATATTTCCATTTTCTTCGCTCAGGTGTCGAGGTAAAGCGCGGCGTTAAGTTCCACTATTTAACATGCAATACCTCCAGGATTCAGCGGAAAGTGGGGAACGGAGCGTCTTAACACTAGGTTTCCTCTGCCTACCCTCCTGTGTGCAGGATACAGCGTGAAGCTATAACAAAAAATAAGGAATAATATTTAAACATAACCAGAAAAGTAAATTAAGAAAATCAAAACCAAAAAAAAGCTAGAAAATTGTAAATTAGACGTGGAATATTACTTAGAATTATACAATTGGTGAAATTTAATCATTCGTTAACAACACACTTTTGATGTTTCTCTGAAGTGAAAGCTTCACAAAGCTTTTGAGGGAATATGAAAAAATCATAACGAAAATCTTTATAATTAGAGTTTCACCTTTGATCCCGTTTAAAGTATAATTGTTAACACGTTTTCTTTGAAATTAGTTCGTGGCGTTTGGTGTTTCTTTATAATTTTAAAAATAATGTGGTTATAATGTTTTAAAAGCCATGGGCCATTGCGCAGTGGGACAATGTCTGCCCTGTAAACTCGATTGGTTATGAATTCGATTTCCACTCGGTGGAATTATTATATATTATTTTCATTTCTTTATTCCGGTACCTGAAACAAAGAACGGGAAAGGCAGTTTCGGCAATTTCAAGCGGAAAGTGGTGAATGGAGTGTCCATTTACAATTTTTATTACCTTAGTCAAAAGGCAAGTAGTGTCTAGACGAAATCCAAGGCATTGTTTGTTTGAGTAGCGGAACTCAACACCGCGCTTTGTTTCAGGAACTACAGCGAACTACTGAAAATAATTTAAATTTAATCATTCCTGGAGTGAGAATCGAACCCATAACCATTTTGTATTAGCACTCAGATGCTATCCCACTGCACCACAGTCACTTTTCATTAATACGTACAAATGTATTTCTTACGAATAACAAGTGTTATTTTTATTAAAAAGCTTTCCTTTTCCTTTCCTTAAATATTTACATTACTATGAATTTTATATTTTTCTATAGAATTAAAATAATAAAACCAAATGAATAATTCGATTCATCTTTTATTTGGCATTAAATATTAAATGAAGCCACTTCAAACCCTTAATTAGTCTGAGCTTTGGTCGTTGTTATATGGAAGCTGGAAATAGCAGCAAACATTTGTTTTCCTTTCATTTTTAATTTAATTATTTTATTTACAGCTTTATTTTAAGCTTTTTTTCGTAGTAGGGTAGTCAGAGAGAACTTAGTGTTATGACACTCCGTTTCGAAATTTCCACCCACAATCGAAATATTGGTTGTGAAATGGAGAAACTAACTGCATTTTGTTTTACAAGTTTTTTGAGCAGAGAAATAACATTATTTTAGTATAAACCAGGTGTCTTTATTAGCAGGCCGAAAATAGCATTTAATCCGTTTACTTATTATTTACATACTTATATCTTTAAATGTTTTTTTTTCTAGAAAAACCTTTTCAAATCCACAATGTTAAAAAAAATCACAATATAAACAATATAAGTATAAAGAGATCGTCGTGGCGCTAACGCGATGGTAGTGAGTTCGATTCCCACTTGGGGAAATGATTATATAATATTTTCATCTTTGCACTCTACACAACTCAATGTCTTGTGTAAGACAAAGCGAGACATTGAGTTCCGCTATTTAACATACAATGTTTTGATTTCAGATAGAGTCTCTGAGAAAATAAGTAGAGACCAAAGTCTCTACTTATTTTCATTATATTCTCAAAGACATTATATTCTCTCTGACCTTCAATACCTTCACGCTGTATCCCGCACACAGCAGGGTAGGCAGAGGAAACCACACAGTCTTAAGACACACATTCCACACGCACCGCTGAATTTTGGAGGCATTGCGTGTTAAATGGCCAAACTTAACGCCGCTTTTTGCCTAGATCACCAAAGCGAAGAAAATAGAAATATTAAATGCTTCCACTCCTCGAGTGGGAATCGAACCCACAACTAGTCGCTTTACAGTCACACTTTCTACCACTGCGCCACGATTCGCCCCTTATATTTCTGACAATGTTGAAAAAAGCGTGAAGCTGCAAATAAAATAAGTATTAAAATATCTTAAATTTCCCGAAATCGTTAATGATTGAAGACGTTGTTTTCGCTCAGTAATTAAAGGAATAACACGAACCTCTTGAGACCGACTTCATCTTGTCGCAACTGATCTTGGAATTTCGAAGGTGTCGAATTCATTTTAATTAATGTATGATAATGAATCACTTAAAATGGCCTCCTGGTCGCCATTTTGTTTCGGTGTTAAATTTATACTTATATTTTAAAACGATGTATATTTTTTGAAATAAAACAACTGACAAAGACACTGTATAAAATTTGAACGTAGCGGGATTTGAACCCGCATCTCCTGAATACCGTCCATGCACTCTCACCACAGCCATGCGTTCTACTACCATCTACGTCGAAATTCTTACACCCTTTATTACAACTTATTTTTGGTGCTAGCAACTTTGTAGAGAGACAGTGGTGAGAGCGCCTGGACGGTATTCAGCAGTTACGGGTTCGAATCCTACTGCGTTCAAATTTTTATACGTTTTCTAAATATCTTTTTCAACTTCTTCTTCAAATTCTAATATGTTTACTTGTTGGTAGATCAGTTGACGCGTAAAATATGTTATAGCTTGAATTGAATGTGACTTTTATTAATCGGACCATATATAAATACTATCCTATATTTTCAATTTTTATGAATATACGAATAACCGACAGTCTGTCTGTCCCTATGTATGTATTTTTAGATATTTAAAACTACGGATTTTAATGATAAATATATATTTGACGAAAGGTACAACGCAAAGTTATTCAGAAATCCGTTTAGCGTAGTGATCAGAGCACTTCGATAATTTCAAAAAGGCGCGGGTTCGAATCCACGATCAAAATTTCATATAACTTAAAAAGCTTTTCATATCCTTTGTAAATAAATAATACTTAAAAATATTAAAAAAATATATATGTACGTAGTTCGATATATATTTCTTATAAAGACACACCAAAGACTTGGCTTTGTAGAAATACAAACATTTTGTTATTGCAAGTAACAAAATTTTCACTTCAAAATACTTACAGCTCTGGGCTGCTGTATACAAGAAAATTGCTTCCTCCGATACTCAGGAGAAATGAAATTGGACGGAAAATAAGAAACTAGCCAACTATATTGGGATGTAGTTAACTTTGTGTTTTGTGTTCGGTGACACTTTGCTATATGTCAGTTATAAGTTGATAGAGGTCAGTCACAGGATTAAATCTGCACTCAGAGTGTTCAATTACAGTATAATTGACATAAAGAGTGCAGGAAAAGATGAAACCAACACGAAATCTAGTCTAGATTTGGTCGGAAAGTGGTGAACAGAGTGTCTTTACATTAGATTCTATTAAAATACATATTTTTGACAAATTGTGGGAAATAATTAAGAGAAAATAGTGACGCAGTGGGACAGCATCTGACTATCAAATTCAATTCAAAATATGTTTTGAATCATTTTTGAACTTTCGACCGCCACAAAAGGTGGTACTTAAAACTCAATGTCTAAATTTAGGGCTTAAGTACGTAAAGAGATCGTAGTGTATTGACACTAGGTTCTTTTTAGCATTTTTTTTTAGCTTCACGCTGTATCCCGCACACAGCATGGTAGGCAGAGGGAACCTAGTGTTAAGACACTCCGTTCCCCACTTTCCGCCGAATTCGGAGGCATTGCGTGTTAAGTGGCGGAACTTAACGCCGCGCTTTGCCTCGAGTGGGAATCGAACCCACAACCAGTCGTATACAGTCACACGCTTATGCTACTGCGCCATGGCTGGCCCCTTTTTACTCATATGATATTTAAATTTAAATGACTATTTTCATGTCTCCGCACTAGTACCTTAAACAAAGCGCAACGTAAAATTTCACCACTTTCCGCCGAATTCTGGAGGCATTCCGTGTTGAGTAGCGGTGACTCAACGGCGCGCTCGAGACCAGAGCGAAGAAAATGGAAATATTAAATATTTGCACTCCTCGAGTGGGAATCGAACCCACAACCAGTCGTCACACGCTTATGCCACTGGGCCACGACTGGCCACAAACCTTGGCCTTCTAACCTACTATGCGAGAAAGAGCGTCAAGTTGTCTTTAAGAACTTAAATTTGATCGAATATAACAAAGTTACAAGTTTAACAGTTAACTACAAGTAATTCTCATTATACATACATAGACAAGAGGTCTCGTAACCGAACGTTTTATTTAGTTCGGCGGATAGCGGCGCGGGCGGGATGAAGTGTTGCCATCGGTTTTCCATATCGTATTCGCGATGTGTTCACTTTATGTTGCTTGAGCAAGCGTTTTTATAATATAGTTTATATTTTTTACAGGTTTACGTTGTTTTTTACCTGCTACGCGAGCAGGGTAGTCAGAGGGAAATTAGTGTTAGAATGGAGTGTTTCATTCTTCATTTTCTAAAATTAAGACCTTTTGTATTGAATGGCAGACCTTAACATCGCATTATGTCTTGTCATCAGAGAGCGTTTAGCAGTAAAGAAGAGAATACAGTGCCAATAAATTCCGTTATTTTTCACCCAAATTAAAATCTGTATGCCAAGAGATTAAAAAAAAATTATGACATTATACTACCAGTCCTGCAGTATAAAACGTAAAATCTTAATAAAATATTAGATTTTTCGGAAATCTTTCTTTAAATTAAGTACTCCTCTGCCTCCTCCCAAAGCGAAAGAAGATAAAGACAACAGAAAGAAACAATAAGTCTTGCTGTTAGACATCACCTTCCAACCCAATAGAGGAAAAAATGATATAAGCTTTGCAAATCAGTATACATCAGAATTTTTTTTATAGCTTCACGAAGAAACTCGCACACAACAGGGTAGGCAGAGGGAGCCTAGTGTTAAGACACTCAGTTCCCCACTTTCCGCCGAATTCAGTCTTATTACGTGTTAAGTGGCGGAACTTAACGCCGCGCTTTGCCTTAACACTAGAGGGAAAAAAATGGAAATATTAAATATTTCCACTCCTCGACTGGAAATCGAACCCACAACCAGTCGTTTAGTCTCACATTTGTGCCACTGCGCCACGACTGGCCACAACTACTGGCTACTACTATTTAATGTATATTAACAATTAATCGCCTCTCTTAAAACACAGTGACATAACCCCGAAACAGTATTAAAATTTTTATAGCCGCAATATACTGTATTACCAAAGCGACCGCACTCGCTTCAATTTATACGTCGAATGAAACATGTGTCATTTCCTTAATGTTTCCAGACGATGTATGATAGAGGACTATCGCTGTGGCATTTATTATAATAGTTTATGTTTTCAATTGATAGTTGAACCTTTTTGGATGTTCTGTAAACAATGAGGTACAGTAGTACGGTCTGACTGTTATATGATGGTTGCCGGTTCGATTACCGGTCGGAAATTATATTTTAAGCACCTTTAATCAATGGCTATGGGTTCGATTCCTATTAGGAGAATGATTATATATTATATTCATTACTCCTGGTTCCTGAAACAAAACGCAGTAACAGTCTTAAATGACGACTTTCAATATCCGATTAATTAAGTTAATTAACATTAAAACGAGTTTGCGTAACGTAAAGCAACTCTCACTCGCGCCAATAAAACAGATACTCCCTAAATCAGGATTACAACTAATTCATTTCAAACGGTCAAATACTAAACTGTAATTGTATAACCTAACTATTTGGACAGCCTGATCATTTTGTCCTACTTAATATTATAAACGCGAAAGTATGTAAGGATGTTTGTTAGTCATTCACGTAATTAACTACTGAATGGATTTTAATGAAACTTTACAATAATATAGCTTATACATCGGAGTAACATGTAGGGTAAAATTTATAAAGATATTGTGTGAATTGTCCAAGATATCAAGTAAATAGGGAAAAATCTATCATCTAGCGAGGTATGATATATACACATGTAATGTATGATGGAAATGTCTTCAAAAGTCCTTTTTTAAATATTTTAAAGTGTTATTCCACACTTAGGAAAATTGAAAAAGACAATTAAAGAAAACATATAAAAATTTGAACGCAGTAGCAAATTTGAACGCAAAGTAGTAGAACGCATGGCTCAGTGGTGAGAGCACCTGGACGGTATTCAGGAGGCGCGAGTTTGAATCCCGCTGCGTTCAAATTTTTATACGTTTTCTTTAAATGTCCTTTTCAATAGTTCTACAGAAATGCTCACCACAGTATATATCTATATCTCATGTGTAACCCATTATAGCCAAAATAGTGAATCATATATAATTGGGGCCAGTCGTGGTGCAGTGGCACAAGGTGTGACTTTAAAGCGACTGGTTGTGGGTTCGATTCTCACTCTAGGAGCAGAAACATTTAATATTTCTATTTTTTTCGGCCTGGTGTCGAGGCAAAGCGTGGCGTTAAGATCCGCTACATAGCACGCAATGTTTCCGGATTCGAAGTGGTGAACGGAGTGTCTTATTACTAGGTTTCCTCTGCCTACCCTGCTGTCTAGAGTGAAGCTAAAAAAAATAATAATATATAACTATAATTTCCACTGTCAGAGAGCTGACATAATACGGAGTAACTTAGATTACTTTGATTTTACAGCTAGTTGTAGATTACATATTTCTATATCTCTTTGTCGTAAAGTTTTCCTCAGTTAATTAGATGCGTGGTGGGCAGAGGTTAATGGTTTTTTATAAAAAAATGTGGGGGGCCTATATATACACGGTACATAATATATATCATTATTATAACATCTTTTATCTGTCACTTTGTTACGGCTAATCTCTTGAACGACTGGACAGATTTTAATGGGCGTTTAGCCTGGTGATAGCCAATGTAATAAGGAGTAAGTTTATACATCATAATTTTAATGTATATTTACTTTATAATTACGCCTTTTTGTTAAATTTTGTGGGTACCACTAGTATGAGTCGTGGCCCAGTGGCACAAGCGTGTGACTGTAAACGACTGGTTGTGGGTTCGATTCCCACTCGAGGAGTGGAAATTATATTTCCATTTTCTTCGCTCTGGTGTCGAGGTAAAGCGCGGCGTTAAGTTCCGCCACTTAACACGCAAGCCTTCGAATTCGGCGGAAAGTGGGGAAAGAAGTGTCTTAACACTAGCTTCCCTTTGCCTACTCTGCTGTGTGCGGGATACAGCGTGAAGCTAAAAAAAAAAAAAACTAGTATGAATGTAAGTTATGACATAGTTCTGCGTAATCTTAGTTCTGCGTAGTCTAGTACAAGTGTAAAAACACAATATCAAAGGAGAGCGATTTGAAGGTGCCCAAGTTTGCAATTTTGCAAAGTGAATCATTGAAATTTCTGAATGCTGAATAACGTATACTAAAATTTTAATAATTTCCTTTGAATTATAACAAAATTACAACGCAAGGAATTTTCAAATAGCTTCCCTGTTAACTGGTATTTTTGTACTGTTTAGTGATTATATATGACCCCTTGAAATATAGTAGATATATAAATAGACTCTGACTGAGCCTCAATTGTTGGGCAAAATTTTTTTTTTTAGCTTCACGCTATATCCCGCACACAGCAGGGTAGGCAGAGGGAACCTAGTGTTAAGACACTCCGTTCTCTACTTTCCGCCGAATTCGGAGGCTTGCGTGTTAAGTGGCGGAACTTAACGCCGCGCTTTACCTCGACACCAGAGCGAAGAAAATGGAAATATAATTTCCACTCCTCGAGTGAGAATCGAACCCACAACCAGTCGTTCGTTCCAGTCGTTCGCTCTGGTGTCGAGGTAAAGCGCGGCGTTAAGTTCCGCCACTTGACACGCAAGCCTCCGAATTCGGCGGAAAGTGGGGAACGGAGTGTCTTAACACTAGGTTCCCTCTGCCTACCCTGCTGTGTGCGGGATACAGCGTGAAGCTAAAAAAAAAAAACAAAAGTAACTATAGGCATTACTTAAGTAATATTTCTTAAGTGAAGTATGGGATACTTTTGAATTAAAATATCACCATCTCTTAAAAAGGCAATATATTTTTATACGCCATAATTTTTCATAAGTGCCCTTTCAAGCTGCTATATTCTGATAAAAAAGGGAGCTCAGTTAGTTAGAGGTTACTTATAGACTATGCCAAATATTCTAAGATTTATAATAGGATATATTTTTCCACATAGGAGAGTAGGCTGGGTGAAGCTAATGTTTAGACACTCCGTTCTCCATTTTCTGGTCAAATATGAAACATTGAGTGACTGAACTCACCATCGTGCATTGTCGAAAACATGTATAAAAAAATACAGCTTCACGCTTTTTCCCGTATAGCAGAGTCAGTGAGAACCTAGTGTCCAGACACTCCGTTCTCCATTTTCCGCTCGAAATTGACTGATTGTATATTGAGTGGCGGAACTGAACGCCACGCATTGTCTTTATAAGCACATATTAAATATCGAACCCACTACCAAATTATGTACTATTACCAGTATACGTATTGCACCACAATGACTTTATTCATTACTAGCGGCTCTCTTGCGGCTACGCTGCGTGATCTACGTGGCTGATCTGTGGTGGATTTTTGAAAAATAAAGTAGCCTATGTTTAACCTTGGATTGTCAACTATGCATATGCCAAAATTCATTACAATCGGTCAAGCGGTGTAGATTTTTCATACCAATTTTCATCCTCTAAATCAACCCTTTAGAGGTTGATTTAAGAAAAACTAAGTAGCCTATGTTAGACCTAGTCATTATTACTACTTTCATTCTAAATTTCATCCAAATCGGACCCGTAGATTAGTCGTGAAAGTGTGACAGACAAACACACAGACATTCGCATTTATAATATAAGTATGGATATAGAGATCTCAAAATTGCTATTTTAAAAATCAATGCTAGCGATTTATTAGTAGAAATTATTGTGAATAATAATTACTTTGGAAGCGGCCCATAATACAAAATGGAAAGAAATGTAAAATTAAAAATATGTACGTATACAATAATACATAACATAACAGGTTCGCTTGTGTTGCAGTTTTATTAGGGTTCCCTTCGATTAATATAAGCTTTATTCGTGTAAAAATATAATAATTATATATTTTTTTATAGCTTCACGCTATATCCCGCACATAGCAGTATAGGCAGAGGGAACCTAGTGTTAAGACACTCCGTTCCCTACGCACCGCCGAATTCGGAGGCTTGCGAGTTAAGTGGCGAAACTTAACGCCGCGCTTTACCTCAACACTAGAGCGAAGAAAATGGAAATATAATTTCCACTCCTCGAGTGGGAATCGAACCTACAACCAGTCGTTTACAGTCACACGCTTGTGCCACTGGGCCACGACTGGCCACAAAAATAATTATATTATAAATATAGAATTAGAATATATTATTATATTCTGAGGTCAGTCGTGGCTGGGGGGCATAACGTGTGACTGTGAACGGTTGTGGGTTCGATTCCCATTCGAGTAATTGAAATATTTAATATTTCATTTTTTCGCTCTGAGTTCCGTCACTTAACACGTAGTGCCTCCAAAATTCGACGGATATAGGACAGACAATAAGAACAGTTTTACTATTTCTATTTTTTCTATTTTATTTTCTTACTTAATAAGACATTTAGTGTACTATGTATTATGTATGTCATTATTTATTTCATTTTTTGAGCTTCACACGTTTCTACATGCCTAAAAGTTCCAGAGTGAAGATATTCCGTTCTCCACTTTCGAAGTCGAGATATTACGTGTTGAGCGGCGGCACTTAACACCATGCAATGTATTAGTTACCAGAGCCAATAAATAAAAACAATTTAAATATAAATTTATCCCCCAAGTGGAAATCGAATCCACAACCAACATCGCTACAGTCAAACGTCTCACTTCGTCATATTATCGTTATATATTTTTTTAGCTTCACACTATCCCGCACACAGCAGGGTAGGCAGAAGGAACCTAGTGTTAAGACACGCCGTTCCCCACATTCCGCTAAATTTTGGAGGCATTGCGTGTTAAGTGGCGGAACCTAACGTCGCGCTTTGCCTCCGTACCAGAGAAAATATTAAATATTTCCACTCCTCGACTGGGAATCGAACCCACAACCAGTCGTTTGTCACACGTCTGTGCCACGACTGACCCCAATCGCCATATTTCTAACAAATATTTCATTATTTACCCGTCCCACATTATCTTATATGTATTTCTGGCGCCCAATATACTGAACCCCCAAACCGGAAGCGGAAATCAAACTTGGCGTGCCTTTTTCCATACATTCTGCTAGTGACAGATAGAAATTAAATCTCACTCGGCCAGTACTTATTAAAATCTGGCCGAATGCCGAAAAAATGCTCTTTTGGGAACCGCTGTAATAATACAAAAAGCCGCGGCTGGCCCTAATGTGTGAGATAGTGCGGCGAGAATTTATAACGTTGAAATAATTCATTTTTTATATGTTTTGCTAATTAAAATTCTGTTGGTTGTGTTTTCTTTTGGTTTTATGTTTTTGAATATTTAAAGAATAGATTAAAAGCTTGGAGCTATCGTGGTGTAGTTGTGGGTTCGATTCCCATTCGCAGGAATCATTAATTAATTTTTGTTTTGGTTGACAAGACAAAACGTGGCGTTGAGTTCCACTTTGTACTTAAGGTCTCGATGACGGGCGGAAAGTGGAGAACAGAGGATCGTGACACTAGAACCTCTCTGACTACTCCGCTATGTGGAATAAAGTTGGTACTTATTGGAAAAACAATGATAGTAGAAATATATAATTAAAACATAAATTTCACTTAAGGTATGCTGACATTACTATTTGCGCATTCATTATTGTTGTATTTTCTATCTCTTTTTAAGTAAATAATTCAACTTAAAATTTTTATATCAATATAATTTTCAACTTTACTGTATGGCCGAAATAAAGCTACTATACTTTACTTAAGGACTATTGTAATGTACTTTTTTCTACCTTCACGCTATATCCTGCACACAGCAGAGTAGGCAGACGGAACCTAGTGTTAAGAAACTCCGTTCCTCACTTCTGAATTTTGGAGGCATTGAGTCCATTTCTCGTGGGAATCGAACCCACACCAGTCGCGTTTAAAGTCACACTTTGTACGAAAGTGTGACTTTAAACTCGAAAACGCATTCATTATTGTTTTATATCTCTCTTTTAAATAATTAATTTAAATATTATACACAGACCTTTTTCAGCCCTACTATTAAATTTGCAAATCAAAATATGTATTAATATATTCATAGATATACACACTTACAAATAACACTTTAAATTCAAAGTGACCATGCTGCACTTAAGCTGTACAAGAGTTCAAATATCCGGGTAATAAATAAGAAATACCTCAGTAACATCTAAACATCACGACGCAGTAAACATTCGAGATCGTTCCGTTTTATACACTCCTTACTTTATACTTATCCTACTTGTTAAGATTACGATAATGTGGGATTTAATTTAGTATTAATTAATTATAAGTTAATTGGAATTACAAATGTTGGTGGAGTGTTGCGTAAGATATGGGGTTGTCATGGTAACGTATATGTCACTTTATGGCAGTGTCTCTGACAAACATATCGTAGTGTGCTTAAAATTTGTTTTCTTACCGCATAGAGGGTTAGTCAGAGAGGATACTCTCTGCCCCAATTGCAAGGCATTGCGTGTTGATTGGCGGAACTTAACGCCTCGCTTTTTCTTTGGTACCGGAGTCAAGAAATAAAAATTAAAATGTACTTTTACATACATTTATAGTGGGAGTCGACCCCACAATCATCGTTTACAGTCAGATGCTGTCCAACTGCGCCGCGACAGCCTCATTATAAATGAATTGAAATTATAAGTGTTAGTGATGATCATATAGACAGATGCGTAAAGTATGGATCACCTGCGCAATGTATATATCACTTTACATAAAAGTGTATCACAAACATATGGTAGTGTGTGTAGTTCTTTTTTAATTTCATTTTAATTCCTTTACAGTTTTTCTGCCAGTCGTGGCCCAGTGGCACAAGCGTGTGACTGTAAACGACTGGTTGTGGGTTCGCTTCCCACTCGAGGAGTGGAAATATTTAAAATTTCCATTTTCTTCGCTCTGGTGTCGAGGTAAAGCGCGGCGTTAAGTTCCGTCACTTAACAGGCAATGCCTCCGAATTCGGCGGAAAGTGGGGAACGGAGTATCTTAATACTAGGTTCCCTCTGCCTACCCTGCTGTGTGCGGGATACAGCGTGAAGCTAAAAAAAAAAGTTTTTCTGCTTAGCAGGCTAATCAAAGTTACGTAATGTTTATTTCGTATCCGATCTCAAGTACTCGCCATTTCAAAATTCCTATAACGTTATTACAAATCGTATAACCCTTTTAAAGTTGCATAGTCTCATTCAAAACTTATTAATATAATATTGTACATAGAGATAACCTAGAAATCGTTGGTTCGGTTGGCAACCCATGGTTCGGCATGATCATGCGGCATAAAAATTGTTGTAACTTTAAACATCACAGAACAAGGCGCGGCGTTAAGTTCCGCTACCCAATTAACTTTGTGTTTGGCGGAAAATAAATACGGAGTATCTTGACACTAGGTTCTCTCTGCCCCTTCTGTTACTAACGTGGGTGACCTAACAAAACAAAAATAATGTTTTTAAACGTTTTTTTAGTAATTTTTGCTATTTCAGTCTTGATCTAACGATGATCGTAAACGAACGACGCGACGTATTAAAGGGAAAATTGCGAGGAAATCTCTTTATCGGACCGTAAGCTCCGAGTTAGCGCCTTAAGTATTCCTTTTGGACCTACTTTATGGTTCATCGTCGGGATCATTTATTTTTTTAATATAAAAGATATTGGGCGGAGAATATTTACGAAATTTTCGAATATTTTTTTGTGTTTTCTTGAGTTGATGCTTTTGTATTTTTTTAAAAAGGTTAAATATATATTTTTTTCTAGAGGTACTGTTTACACATATAAGATAACTTGTTATATTAACGTGAAGTGTAAGCAGAACAAACAAAAGTCTACTTGTGCCCAAAATTCGTTCATTTAAAAATATGTTTACATCATGAAAACAAAGTACTAACTCATTTTTTATTACTTTTAAAACGCCGAATAATTTACCACCGGTTTATTAAAAATACTGCCTACCACCTGAGCAAGAACTCAGCCGGACTTTTATCAAATCTATAATTTATAATTTATACTGTTAGTGACAATGATATGATAATGATTTTATTTAGTTTCACGCTATATCTCGCCAACTGTAGGGTAGGCAGAGGGTACACTCCGTTCCCTACTTTCTGCCGATTTCTGCAGGCAGTATGTTAAGTGGCGGAACCTAACGCCTCGACACCAGAGCGAAGAAAATGAAATATTTCAATTCCTCGAGTTGAAATCAAATCCTCGAGCAGACGCGGTTATAGTCACACATTCTGCCCTTGCGCCACGACTGGCCTCGAAGAAATTTATTTAAATTATATGAATATATTCTTTTTATACTTCAAGATATAACACAATATCTTGAAGTAAATTACTTCTACACTTCAAGATAGTGTCTTGAAGTAGATAGGTAGCAGTTATTTAACACGCTACCAACATTACTATGCATGATCACGGTCCGTCCTGTAGTACACGTCTGTCAGTCTCACCTACACCTCTCCTCTGGTTTTCAGTTCGGCCATATAATATATGGTGCATATATTTGTAGAACATTGTGCCCAGCGTGGCGTAGTGGGAAAATGTCTTATTGTATATACGATTGGTTGTGGAATCGATTCCCATTCGGTGGAATTATCTTAATTGAATTAAATTTTATTTCTCCGCTCTGGTAAATTAGACAAGACGCGACGTTTATTTGCGTTATTATCTTTCACAATGTCTTGTCTCTATTTCAGGCAGAACACGCAGAACAGAGTGTCTTAACATCAGGTTCTCTTTTATAACCTAACATGCGGGAAGCTAAATAATTGTTGACGTTTGGACATAAATTCCATGGACAAAACTGTTGAATTTAAAATGTTTCTTATTGTATACTTAACACGGAATTTAGTACCTATGGAAAAAGTTAAATATACATATTGTATAGCCAATTACTAACTTACTTTCCAAGTTATTGTATCTACTTCCTGAAATTTAAGATTAGCAATGGAATCTGACTGAAACGCAATAGCTAGAGATATTGATTTCTACTCGGGAGAACACATACATTTAAATTATTTTCTTATACTGTTCTAGTACTTAAGACAAAGCGCGGCGTTAAATTACGTTATTCAAGACACAACGTCTTAAATTCTTGCGGAAAGTAGATTACCGAGTAGTCTTAACAGCAGATTTTCTCTGAGTTAAATATTATACGGGAAACAGTATGACAACATGGCTACTTTCATTCGCTGTATTCGAACCCGTTAACAACGATCTTTCATTTCTTTACATATTAAGTGCCAGTAGTTGGGGCCAGTCGTGGCGTAGTGGCACAAAGTGTGACTGTAAAGCGACTGGTGGTGGGTTCGATTCCCACTCGAAAAGTGGAAATTATTAATATTTCCATTTTCTTCGGTCTAGTGTCGAGGCAAAGCACGGTGTAAAGTTCCGCCACTTAACACGCAATGCCTCCGAATTCAGCGGAAAGTGAGTAACGGAGTGTCTTAACACTAGGTTCCCTATATCAATCCTGTTGTGTGCGGGATGCTAAAAAAAAATAAAAGAAAATATTATACGGGAAATAACATGAGGCTACTTTAATTCGCCGAATTCGAACCCGTAAACAACGATCTTTTATTTCATTACGTATTAAAGGTAAAAAAATAATGTTATAAAAGAATAACGCCTTTATTTGAAGCATACATATAAACATTAGATGTCATCTTGTGATCTGCTTGTCATACAAATGGGATTTCTGACGTGACATGTCAATTATGTTATTCAGGATTTTGTATATATGTAGGTACATATATTGCATGATTCAATAGTAAGTAAGGCTTATTGCTGTTCAGTTTAATAAAATATATATAAAAATGTGGTGCAAAATTATTATATATTCAGCTTCATTGTCTATAGTAATATTTTTCCCGCATGGCACGGTAGGCACAGAGACCATAGTGACAAGACTCTCCGTGGTTCGTTTTCTGTCCTAATCTGAGACATTGGATATTCAGTGACAGAACTTTACGTGGCAGTTTGTCTTGTCACCAGAGCGAAACACTAAAATAATTTTAGTATAATCATTTCCCCGCGTGGGAATCGAATTTACAATAATCGTACATAGTCAAACATACTTCCACTGCGTCACTATGGCTTCAAATATATAACTCATATAAATATAGAACTACTATGATATATATATACATATATTTGTTAACATATATTAATGACGCCGTTGTACTTGACGTTGGACTGTAAACGTGATGGTTTAGGGTTCGATTCCTACTCGGGGGAATAATTATATATTAATTATTTTCATTTCTCCACTATAGTGATAAGTTAAAACGTTGAAGTCTGCTACTCAACATATTAGGTCTCCATTTTGGTTGGAAAGTGTAGAGCGGAGTGTCTTGACACTAGGTTCTCTCTGCCTACCCTGTTATGACAAAAAGCGTCAAATAAAAGAAAATAACTGCTGTTTTCAACAAAAATAGCAACATTCCATAAGTAGTTCTATATTCGTATCAGGATAGTGAGATTTTTCTGAACAACGAAAAGCTTTTACTTCTCCGCAACAAAATTAAGACTAATCTAAATGGTTACTGCTTTTTTAATACTTAAATAATGTAATTACTTTAAGCTTGGCTAAATATATAAAATATTATTATTTGAGGCTATCATGGCGCAGTGCGACAGCGTAAACTGTAAACGCGATTGGTTGTGGGTTCGACTTCCACTGAGGGGAATGAATTATATTATTTTGTTAAATTAAATTAATATTAAATAATATTTCCATTTTCTTCGCTCTGGTGTCGAGGTAAAGCGCGGCGTTAAGTTCCGCCACTTAACACGCAAGACTCCCAATTTGGTGGAAAGTGGGGAACGGAGTGTCTTAACACTAGGTTCCCTCTGCTTACCCTGCTGTGTGCGGGACACAGCGTGAAGCTAAAAAAAAAAAAAAAAAATATTTCTGAATTTTTAACACAATGAGCGTTGAGAGGAGTACAATGACGTGTTTTATTTGACCGTATCGATGAATTATATTTAGTAATGTAAGAAGAGTAGGGACCAAATCAATGACCATAGAGTTACAATTACATTCAGGCACTGTCCTACTGCGCTACGATAGCCTAAACCTTGTTACATTGTTATATACTTATAGGTCCATCTGTTTGGGAGCTATGATGCCTTAAACGGACAGACATACACATACACAGGCGTCCCATTTCTTTTCGCGTCGGGGGTTAATGCCCACCATGCCGATTTGAACCCAATATTATTACACGAGAAATATAATTATTTTTAAACAAAAACTAGCGCTATAAAACTTTTATAAATATGGACTATTATCATAACTTTCCATTTGCATATATTTTTCTAATTAAGAATAGATATATAGAAAAACAAACATAATTTTCTAAAGACCAAGTAAGTTTTTGCCGCAATAGAGCCCTCTTCAATTCATCAAGTTTAATTTACCCATTTCTTTTCTTTATTTTGGTAAATTAGTAATGAAGCCATGTCTGTCTTCATGAGGTAGGGTTACCAGGGTTTTTGTAATTACTTTGAAATATAAAAGTAAAAAAAGAAAAAAATATATTTTTGCTGTGGACTCTCGATTACGGGTGCGGAGAAAGTGGGGAACAGACCGTCCTAACATTAGGTTGTCTTTAAGTCCTGCTATGTGGGAAAAAGGCGAGAAGCTTTATTTGTTAGCTTCACGCTGTATCCCGCATACAGCAGGGTAGGTAGAACGAACCAAGTGTTAAGACACTCCGTTCCTCATTTTATTTAAATTTTACTATGTAAAAAAGAGGCGAAAAACTTAATATGTAAGCTTAATATAAGTATATTAGTAGTCGTATGAAAATTTGAGTAATTCAACTACTTAAAATGGTGAATTGGAGTGTCCAAGTCCATATTTATTGTATCTTTATATTGGAATATTTAATATTATATATAGCTTCACGCTGTATCCCGCACACAGCAGGGTAGGCAGAGGGAGCCTAGTGTTAAGACACTCCGTTCCCCACTTTTAATCCGCTGAGTTCGGAGGCTTGTGTGTTAAGTGGCGGAACTTAACGCCGCGCTTTGCCTCGACACCAGAGACATAATTTCCACTCCTCCAGTGGGAATCGAACCCACAACCAGTCGTTTCCTGTTCGACAGTCACACGCTTGTGCCACTGGGCCACGACTGGCAATATTTAATAACGATTATTTACTTTGTAATATATGTTCATAAGATATTTAAAGATAACTGATTAATATTTTAATATATTTATGAAGACCACTCGAATACAAGGCAGATCTGTCTTACGTAACGGCGCTATATGATTCAAAGGTAAAGATAACTGACTCGTTCCTTTGTTAAATTCAAATCTTTCTGTGTAAAGTACATAAGGATATCCCTATGTACTAGCATATGCTTGGTTAGGCTTTTTTATTATAAAGTAACGTTCTAGCATTTAATAAAAGTTTTTTTTTGTAATAATTAATAGCTTTACGCTTTTTCCCGCATATCACTAACCAGAGAGAACGAACCTATTGTTAAAATACTTCGTTCTCCACTTTCAGCTCAAAATCAAGGCGTTACGTATTGAGTGATGTTCTCGAGGCTGTGTTTTTATATTAATTACTATATTTTATTACTTTATCTATAACAAATTGATTATTCCTCTCACATGGTCACCCTACCCTCCTTTATTTGACATGCAAACTAAAAATGAAACAAACATTAAGATAACTCCCACATTAAAATCTATACTATAATTCAGATTTTTAAATACACATCAAAATAGGTACATCCTTTTATTCGGTGGCTCGTTCCCGACAAGTGTTCCCCAAAACGAACCGTACAATCAAATTAAATGAGATCTCATTAGAGCGTCGGTATTGAGTATACGTGACTAATTAGATGCCGCGAAGCCTTTGAAAGTTTTATTGTGGCTCGCGTAAAGGATCTTTGTATTGGGGATTTTTAGAAGAAATAACTTTTGCTTTTTTTGGAAAAATGTAAAGTTATTTTCTTTTATGCTGTACTATAAGATGGTTGTAGGTTCGATTCTTGAGGGAATGATAAAACGCAAATTATTTTCGTTTCGTTACCTTCAGTTAAAGCGCGGCGTTGAGTTCCGCCACTCAACATGTCGTAGCATATCAATGTCAGGCGGAAAGTGGTATTTAACGCTAGGTCGCTAATGAAGTCACATTTTTTCAGAAGCAATTTTGTTGTAATTCGTAATAATTTAAAATTATTATATTGATAAGATCACATTGTGGCACAATTTTATGTTATTGATATGTACACGCGGTTTTGGGTTCGAAATTTTTATATGGTAACTAGGTAAAGTTTTATTTTTAAATATAGCGTAACTTTTTTCTTTTTTGTTTCAGATTTTAAATAGCCATTATGGTACTTTTAAAATTTCATTCACACTATGAATATTAAAAAAATGTATTCGTATAGTAAATTCAACGTAGAGGGACTCGAACCTGCGCCTCCTGGAAACGGCCTAAGGTACGAAGCGCGGGTTAATAAGCTGCTAGATAGAACGTAAGGCTCAGTGTTCAAAGTGTTTGACAGTTTCCGAGTAGCGCAGGTTCAGATCCTGCTGCTTCCAAATTTAAATACTTATTCAAATGTTTTTTTTTATGCATAGGTATTTTAAAATCAAATCATAATCTCTATGAAATTGATGATTATTTGTCACATAGTCTCTTTTTTTGCAAAACATGTAATTGAAAACATGTTTTTTTACATATTTTGCGGAGAAAAAGAGTTTTTTGTGTCTAATAAAAACCTAAACGTAAAGTAAAAAATCATTTTTGTTAATCACGGGAATCGAATTTGCTACTGTCTAGCCAAGACACAAACATATATTGTGAGAAAGAACCACAAAAATCAATTCAATAACTTCAAAGAATAACCTCCAAAATAAGTAAGGTTTTATTAAAACGTGAACCTAAATATTTTTAGCAAAAACCATTTTAGTTATATGACAGTCAACGTCATGTTGATTGTAACGATTCTAAACTTCTAAATGAACAGACAAACTAACTTATAAAGAAAATTAACTTCTTTTGAACTTAAATTAGAAATACTTGAGATATTCGTAATATATAGTTATTTATTATTATTTATAGCTTCACGCTATATCCCGCACACAGCAGGGTAGGCAGAGGGAACCTAGTGTTAAGACACTCCGTTCCCCACTTTCCGCCGAATTCGGAGGCTTGCGTGTTAAGTGGCGGAACTTAACGCCGCGCTTTACCTCGACACCAGAGCGAAGAAAATGGAAATATAATTTCCACTCCTCGAGTGGGAGTCGAACCCACAACCAGTCGTTTACAGTCACACTCTTGTGCCACTGGGCCACGACTGGCCACAATCGTAATATATAGTATTTCAAATTATGTTTAAAATTGTTAAAGTTTCAAGATATTAGCTGTGATTGACATTGTCATGGGTAATTTTGATAATGCGTTATTTTTTTTTATTTGACTCATAATATCTTGATTTTGGTAGGAAAGTGAAAAACGGAGTGTCTTAACACTAAGTTCTCTTTCTTATATGTAGTAATACAATACAGATAAGTATAATTAAAGTGTCTGTTTGTAAAAATTGAAATAACCGCTTCTTACTAAATCTATACATGGGACATATATAACAAACAATTGTTTTTTACAATTTGTCTCTATATGTCTGTTTGTTTGTTCCGGCTTATCTCTGAAACTGCTGGACCGATTTTAACGTGACTTCTACTGGGAGATAGCTGATGCAATAAGCAGTAACTTTGGCTACTTTTATTTTAGATCACAACTATTTTATTATATTCCACGCGGACGAAGTCGCGGGTACAGCTAGTAATACATGTATATGCTTCATAACGACAAACGTTCTGCTATGCACCATTTTATATTGCGCAGTAAAGTGAATGGAAATTTATAGCGACGCTAGATGACGAAAATTGATACAATTGAATACTATTGAGGAACATCTCTCGTAGCGGAGTAAAAGCCCACGTTGGGTTATTGAATGTCTTTTACAATATTTTTGAGGTAAAAAGTTATTTGACATATTCTGGTTGAAATTGGAAATTTGATGAGTGGAAAAAATGCTTTTTTTTTTTAGCTTCACTCCATATCTCGCACATAGCAGAGAGAAGACACTCCGTTCCCCACTTTCCGCCGAATTCGGAGTCGAGTGACGCAACTCACTCAAGTCCTACTTGGTATCAAAGAGGCCACCGTGGTACAGTGAGACGGCATCTGATTGTGTTTAACAATAGTTATGGATTTAATTCCCACTTGGATGAAAGATGGTACGGAAAATTCAATTTTCTTCGCTTTAACATTTCGATTTACAAACCTGAACTTAGCAAACAAAATAAATAATTCATTTAATACAATTAAAATCTCATATTCCTAAACGCCTCTAAGATATCCGTACGTTCTCTCTAATTACTTAAGGATAATATTATGAACGCAGTAGGTACATACGAGAGTCTTATTAAGCCGGTTCTAATGGACCTCACTTTGTGTTCCCGGAAACGGTACAAAAGCTGAAACGGATATACGTTTTATGATTTAATTTTATTTGTTTATAATCTCACTTTAAGTAGGTAAAGGAACTATAAGCAGCTTTACTTTTTTTAAAAAACAGTGTTTTTTTTTTCATTTTATTTTATCAGACTACGGACATGAGGTCTATATCTTTTTTAGGTATTTTTTTTAGCTTCCCGCTGTATCCCGCACACAGCAGGATAGGCAGAGGGAAGATAGTGTTAAGACACTCCGTTCCCCATTTTCCACCAAATTTGGAGGCATTGCGTGTTAGCTGGCGGAACTTACCGTCGTGCTTAGCCGCGCTTTGCCTCGATACCAGAGCGAAGAAAATGGAAATATTAAATATTTCCACTTCGCGAGTGGGAATCGAACCAGTCGTTTACAGCTTACGTTTTTTTTAATTTTATTTTATCACTCTACGGACACAATGTCAGTTCCTTTAAAAATATATTTTTTTTATATATAAATTCCTTTTTTTCACTAAATCAGTACTTGAAACTAAGGTTTATAAAATATACCCTAAGAGAGTCCAGTATATTTTTATTTAAATTGCCTTTCTAAACAGTATAGCAGTATTCAGGCACTTTTAAGTTTAATGTACATAAATTAAAGTTTTTTATGCAATGGAGCATGGTCAAGTAATTGCTATTATTTTTTGGTAGGTATACATATATCATGTGTGCAACAACGGTGGCTTTTACTTTACAATATATCGGGTGATAAGTAATGCCCCTTTATTTATATTTTATGTCACAGTTACCAAGTCCTCTTTCGTCCTTCAACTAGAGTAGTCAAAGAAAGTGTCGTGTCAAGACACTCCGTTCTCTAGTTTTGTCCAAGAAGGAGTTCATTAAGTGTTGAGAGTTGACTCAAAATCGCTTAATTTTCAATGTCTTAGGTCCCAGAGCGAAGAAATCTAAATGATATATCCGCATAGTAGCGTAGTCAAAGAGAGTCTAGTGTTAAGACACTCCGTTCTCCACTGTTCACTTAACACAGAGATATTTCGTTTTGATTGGTGAAACTTAACAATGCGCTTAAGTAATAGAACGGAGAAATAAAAATAATTGTAATATAATCATTTCCCCGCGTGGGTATCGAACCCACAACCTACCGTGTTAACTTTCAGACGTTCCACTGCACTACAATGACTTCTGCGGGGAAATTCCTTTTATGATTTAATTTTATTAGTTTCTAAATCTTACTTCTCTCATACGAACTAGTAAAGTTATAATTGAATGAGTTGCTTTCTAAGATTGTTTTGAACAACTTCTTGTGGAAGCTTTCATTGTTATTAACATATCGTAAAATTATATTTTAAAAGGCTTTTAATTTTATAGTTAGCGATATTGAGGCGCAGTGGAACAACGTCTGACTGTAAACACGAAGGTTGTAGGTTTGATTGCCTCTAGGGGCAATGACTTTTTTTTTCTTAGCTTCACGCTGTATCCCGCACACAACAAGGTAGGCAGAGGGAACCTGGTGTTAAGACACTGTGTTCCCCACTTTCCGCCGAATTCGGAGGCATTGCGTGTTAAGTGGCGGAACTTAACGCCGCGCTTTGCCTCTGATACCAGAGCGAAGGAAATGGAAATATAAAATGTTTCCACTCCTCGAGTGGGAATCGAACCCACAACCAGTCGTTTACAATCACACGTTCGTGCCGCTGCGCCACGACTGGCAGGGGGAATGATCACATTTAAACTTTCATTTTTTCGTTCTGGTCCAAAGACGCAGCGCGGCGTTGAGTTCAGCCACTCAACACGCAATGTTCGGTTTAAGGCGGAAAGTGGGGGGGAACTTGACACTAGATTCTTTCTGACTCCTCTACTATTTTTTTTTTTTTATTGAATAAAGGTGGCAAACGAGCAGAAGGACTACCTGATGGTAAGTAGTTACCTTCGCCCATGGACATCCACAAGATTAGAAAGGTTGTGGATGCGTTGCCGACGAGAAGGATAAGGATGGTGGGAGTAGAGAGAAGAGCGCTGGCAGACAACTGGCTTACATGCCATCGAACCGGAACACATAACTAGATGTTTGGAGGTTCGTCTTTGACATGATAGTGGTCGCGAGCTAGTCGGAGAACGAATCTCCTACCACCAAGCTTCTGGGTTACCCGACTTTTACGTGACGCTGCCCAGTGAGGGGTTGGGAATTGTATCCTGACCCGTCGCCCCACTGGTAGAAACTATGCGGAAAAACTGTGCAACTGAAAAAATAATAACGACGGGCTGCTAGTTAACTAAAAATAAAAAAAAGCAGGAATATGCTTTTTCGAACATAGCGGGGTAGTCAGAGACGACCTAGTGTCAAAACACTCCGCCCTTTTACTATATACGTATGAATAAAAATAAAAATTTAAAGAAATATAAATAACATAAATAAAACTATTTATATACTGATAATTTATTTATTATATAAACAAACGTTACATTAGTATAAGGTAGTAATAATAATAATTTAAGTATAGTAACTTTTTAGCAAAATATATGTGTGATGGTCACAACTCTTCGAATACAGTAATATTATTATATTATCAATATTGTAATTACTAAGCTAGAAAAAAATTACATTTATGTATTTAATACATACTTTTTCTTAAGTTTATCAACTTACAAATTTGACACTCAGTGTCTAAATATTTAAAATAAAATCACTAATACAGTTAAGTGATATTACTTTACATTCTCTATATTTGAATGTATAAAGAAAACAATAATAATATAATATTATTCTTATTACGGACATTTTGTTAAGTTAAATTTAACTTACAACTTTGACACTCAGTGTCTAAACACTTATTTTAACATCACTAATATAAAACTTGAGTGATGAAACACTACTCTCTAGATATGTATATTCATATAATAATATAATATAATGTAATTACATACTTTTGTTAATTAAAATTCAGTTTATAACTTTGACACTTAGTGTCTAAACACTTAACATCACCAATATTACAATTGAGTGATGGAACACTACTTTCTAAATATAAAAAAACAAGTAAAGAAATATGACATTAAAACAATAAATAATATAATATTATTCTTCATAATCTCATTTCTAATAAACATTAAAAAAAAATAATCTAAGAAAAATGCTTTTAAAACTAAGAAATATGAAATAAGGATATGATATATAAAATAATACTTTTTTAGTGCGTATTTTGAATTGTAACCAGTGACCACCAAGTACGCGAAGGTTAAACGATTCGGCGGAGAGAGTCGTGGGAAGGCGCGTCTTCTCCGACGGAGAGATCTCCATGTGAAGGAGGATCTGGTAGAGAAGAGACTTTAGCTCGCAGAGAGCGAATCTAGAACCTGGGTGAAAGAAGTGTTCTTTTAAGTGTGTTTTTTTTAGTTTCACTTGTATGAACCTGATTAAATCACTTTTAAACATTTTTAAAGTGTTATTCCACACTTTGGGAACCCGCGCCTCTTGACAACTAACAACAAAAATAAGTTGTAATAAAGCGTATAAGAATTTCGATGTAGCTGGTAGCAGAATGCATGGCGGTCAGAGCACCTGAAGGGTTTTCAGGAGTCGCAGGTTTGAATCCCGCTGCGTTCAAATTTTTATACGTTTTTTAAATTTATTTTTCTGATGGAATTAACTTACAAATTCTTGCTATTATATTTCGTGGTTTTTTTTACATAATTAATAAAGGGATGATTAAGGACATTCATTAAAATAACTTGCTGCTGGTTTGGATGAAGCCCTTTAGTTTTAATGAACAAACGTGTAATGACAGACAGAAATCGAAAACAAGTGCATAGATAATAAAATTTTACAACGATTTTGATGCGATGAGTAATTGCTCTTTCAAAACCGATAGGCGTTTAAACAGTTATATTTATATTCGTACAGTACTCGTGTTTATTCAGGTTGTATTCCACATACACTAGAGTAGGCAGTTGGAATCTAATGTTAAAACACTCTATTTTTTCCGCCGAATTCTGGAGGCATTGCGTGTTAAGTGTCATAACTCAACGTCGCGGTTTGCTTCTACAACTGAAGAAAATGGAAATCCATTCTTATATTATAAATGCAAATGTCTGTGTGTTTGTCTGTCACGCTTTCACGGCTAATCTACCCGCCCGATATAAATGAAAGTAGAAGTATTAAAATTTACTGCTATTTATTTTATAAAAATAAACCTCTTAAAAGGTTGAAATAGGGGATGAAAGTATGTATGAAAAACTAAACCGCTTGACCGATTGTAATAAAATTTGGCAAAAATATAGTTGATAAGCCAAGGGTAAACATAGTTTACTTTATTTTTCAAAAATCCACCCCAGGGTTCAGGGTTGCAATTTGACGTAACAGCTACGGAGTAAACGCGGCGAAGCCGCGAGCGGGTCGCTAGTATTAAATATAGCAATTCCTCGAGTGGGTATCGAACCCACAACCAGTCTCGTTTACCGTCACACTTTCTGCTAACAAACCACGACTGGCCGCATTAATATTTATTTAGCAAAATTTTAAAAAAATGTAATAGGAAGTATTATAATACTTACCAATACAATTTCTAGGGCCAATACCGAACGGCATGTACGCCATGGGGTTGATCTTATGTTTATTTTCTTCTGAAAACCTTTCCGGGTCGAATTTGAAGGGATCGGGGAAGAACTCCGGGTCGTGGTGGAAGCTCCATACTGGGATACTAAGTATCTCACCTTCTCTCAACTATTGTATAAGTAAACAAAATGATATTTTTTTTTTAGCTTCATGCTGTATCCCGCACACAGCAGGGTAGGCAGAGGGAACCTAGTGTTAAGACACTCCGTTCCCCACTTTCCGCCGAATTCGGAGACATTGCGTGTTAAGTGGCGGAACTTAACGCCGCGCTTTACCTCGGCACCAGAGCGAAGAAAATGAAAGTATTAAATATTTCCACTCCTCGAGTGGGAATCGAACCCACAACCAGTCGTTTACAGTCACACGTTTGTGCCACTGGACCACGACTGACTGGCCACTGGAAATAATTTATTTTCACTTAATATAAAAAAATATAAAAAAATATCTCTGAACATAAATTAAAAACAAAAAAAAGTAAAAGTTATTTTAATAATATTTTTCCACTCTCCGCCCGAAATCGAGAAGTTGCATGTTAAGTAGCGGAAGTTAACGTCTCGCTTCGTCTTGAGCACCAGAGCGTAAAAGTTATTTTTACTCCGAGCGGAAATCGAACCCATAACCATCGCGTTACAGTCAATAGTATCAGTCAACAGAATCTACGGTCTCAATATTAAAACTAATATAAAAATTTACTTACAATAAAATCTTTAGTTGATTTGCTATTCGGTTTGCCCATGTTGTAGTCTTTGAGACACATTCTGTCCAACGCCAATATCGGAGGCCAAAGTCTAAGGACCTCTGGAAATAAAATAATATATTCATCACATATTTTTTATTCTTAATAAGATCGTCTGTTTTCTCATTCATTACGCTATTTGAAATAAAACTATTTTAATCGAATTAATTAAACGCTTATGTTTTTGGTGACTGACTACTGCATAGTGTTCGAAAATCGAGTTTGCTAAAATGGTATTATCGAACATATGCATGATTAATCCGGTTAAAAATAATTTTATTTCAATAATACCGAGCCTATCTAGTTTAATTTAGACGAAATTATTAGACAAAACATATTACTTTTAACATTTTTAAAGTGTTATTCCACACTTAGGAAAATTGAAAAAGACATTTAGAAAACGTAAATATAAGTAACATAAATATAAGTAATTAAAAGCAGATCTTACATACTTCTACAAATCCATTTACATTTTATAAGAACTTGTTAACCGATTTTAGTCAACAAATATCGATTAAAAAGTAAAACTACAAAAAAATCTAAAAAATGCAGAATTACCAAACAAAAACTAAATTTACAAAAAAAAAAATAAAAAAAAATCGAGTGACAAAAATATCAACTCACCAGACGTCACCATATCCAAATAAGTCATACTTTGTATAGCATTGAAGTTCAATTTGCCATCATTCTTAACATGTTGCTCTTTTATTTCCTTCACCAATCTCTCCTGTATTTCAGGATGTAAAGCCAGTTCGTGTAATGCGAAGGACATCGCGATAGATATGGTTTCGAAACCAGCGATGAAGAATAACACCGCTTGGGCTGTCAAGTCATTGTCGGACCAGACTAAAAAAGAATAATTAATTTCTTATAGTAAGACTATCTGATTGTAAGCCTTTGATTATAAATACGATCTCTACTGAGGTAATTATTTTTTTAGCTTCACGCTCTATCCCGCACACAGCTGGGTAGACAGAGGGAACATAATGTTTTTTTTTTTTTTTATTGAATACTGAAACTCTACAGACACTCGGTCTCGTATCCTTTTTTTCCTTAATTGTTTTTTGGTTACAAATCTTAAATTACATACTACTCAATACTAAAATGATGTTTTAAATTAACCTAAGCGAGTATTACATTTACTACTTATGTCTACATTTAAACGAACTATTAATTAACACAATATACAATTTACAATATTAGCTATATCATAAAATTTTTTGGCGGGAAAAGGGCATGACTGCTATGGACGAGGACGTGACCGTTTCATTTCGGTCTTTTATGGCCATCTTAATGTTGTATTTCACGATTATTCTATTTGTTGCCCCCGTCGCGTTCCGGATTAGCCTTTTGACGGCACATAACATAATGTTAAAACACTTCGTTCTTCCACTTTCCGCCGAATTCTGGAGGCATTGCTTGTTAAACGATGGAACTCAACGCCGCGCTTTGCCTCACGACCAGAGCGAAGAAAATGAAAAATTATATTGAATATTTTTCGTTCTATTGCTTCAAGACAGATCGCGATTTGCACACTCTTTGTGAATCCATTAATATTTATTACGTGTCTTCATACTTTTTCCCACGTATCAGTATAGTCAGAAATAATCTAGCTCTGTGGGACCATTTTATTGTAAGCCTTTGATTACAGGTACTATTTAATTTTTTTTTTTAGCTTCACGCTGTATTCCGCACACAACAGGGTAGACAGAGGGAACGTAATGTTAAGACACTCCGTTCCCCACTTTCCGCAGAATTCTGGAGGCATTGTTTGTTAAACGATAGAACTCAACGCCGTGCTTTGCCTCGCGACCAGAGCGAAGAAAAATAAAAATTATATTGAATTTTTTTCGTTCTATTGCTTCAAGACAGATCGCGATTTGCACACTCTTTGTGAATCCATTAATATTTATTACGTGTCTTCGTACTTTTTCCCGCGTATCAGTAGTATCATAGTCAGAAATAATCTAGCTCTGTGGGACCATCTCTCTGACTGTAGGCCTTTGATTATAGGTAAGATTTTTAAACAGGTAAAAGATTATATATATTTTTTTATTTTCTCGCTGTAGTATGACAAATTGCGATATTGCCTTTCATTGCCAGAGAGAAATATTTAATGTAATAATATATCTATTAAGATGGGATTTGGCTCGATGGCCACTTTAAAACAAAGAACACATTCAAATTTAAACATAGTCGAAATTTAGACATAACGACCGTAATTTAATATTTGTTTTTTTTTTTGTTTTTTTTTAACTTCACCCTGTATCCCGCACGCAGCAGGGTAGGCAGGCAAGGATCAAACAGTTATTAATTATTATTTTTGAAATAAAGCAAAGATTATTTTAATTTTGTTCATACAAACCTCTATTAATGGTCCTCTTGCCAACCGCCGATTCTTCAACAGTAGAGAATCCAGTGTCTTGGACAATGTCGTTTCCGGTTTTCTCTTCGTGAGCGAGACGTCCTGTTAACAAAATATTATTATAGCATCTTTATATTAAAATATTTATTGTATGACAAACAAACAATCAAACTGTAGTTTGACATGTAGGGGCAAAGACGGTGTCTAAGGGGCGCCGGTTCGTATCCCGCTGCGTTGAAATTTTTATACGTTTTCTAAATGTTTTTTCAATATCCTAACTTAGAGAAGACGTAAGAATAACACTTTAAAATGTCAAAAGCAGTAAGAGATTTTTCTGAAGTGTTATTTACACACGTCGGAAATAGAAAAACATTTCAAAAAATCCAAAAATCCCTATAAAATGAAAAAAAAAGAGATTTATTATTTGGCAATCTAAACTATGGAAGATATGTAGTTATGAACAGCATGAGTGTGTAAAAATCCCATACAAACATATTTGATAGTGCCAAACTAAATGTTTCTCATATAAATTATCGGACAGTGTAACGTTACCGTGAAAAGGCACGTTTAGGCAATGGTTACGAATTCGACTCCTACTGAAAAAAATATTGCAATTCTAATATGTACAGAAATTACAGAATAATTTATCAGAAGGTTTATTTATTCTACTCTGTTTATTGTCGGGAAAATACATTTAAGTTAAAAGAAATACCTTTCTTAGCTTCCATAAGGAGATGTATCATGTCAGGTCTGATGATGTTGTTCTTCTCTCTGTTCTTCATTGTTCTAGACACTAGGTCGATGAAGAAATCCTTTGTACGACTTGAGAATAACGAGATTCTTAAATACTGTAACAAAATTGGATTGCGTTTGAAATTTTTTTTAATTAATTTATTCATTTACATAAAACTTACTTCTTGTTTAGTTTGGCTTCACTCATAGGTATAGTTGGAGTGCATATATGGCATAATGCAGAAACGAAGAAAAAATAAAGTGTAATATATATTTTTTTCTGTTTACTTTCCAAAAAAATGCCTAGTAATTTAGATTTGTACAAAAATAATTTAACAACAACAGCTGTGGTATTGACATAATATCATCATGTTTAAACCTCACTCGGGAGCATGACTGTATTAAAGTTATTTTCATTTCCCTCTTTTGGTAAAAGACACGACAGATCACGGCATTAGTTAGATTCCGCCACTAAGCATGCAATGTTTCGATCTTAAACGGAGAGCGGAATTTCTTAACACTAATTTCTCTGACCGTTTTTCGTTTTCGTTTCGTTTTTAATTAGTCTAGCGTGAGAAAAATTAACATGTGAGAAAATGTTGGAAACTGTCATAATAAAGAAACAAACGTTTGTTCAATTATTGAAACAATCAGTCGTGGCGCAGTGGCACAAGCGTGTGACTGTAAACGACTGGTTGTGGATTCAAGTCCCTCTCGAGGAGTAGAAATATTTATTTCCATTTTCTTCGCTCTGGTGTCGAGGCAAACCGCGGCGTTAATTTCCGTCATTTAACACGCAATGCCTCCGAATTTGGCGGAAAGTAGGGAACGGAGTGTCTTAACACTGGGTTCCCTCTGCCTACCCTGCTGTGTGCGGGATACAGCGTGAAGCTATATAAAAAAATACTATTAATATGTCAATATTAAACTTACAAACATCAACAAATATAGCAGGAAAATACTCAAACAAACAAAAATACCAAAAAGACTAACCTTAACAAGACCTGGACATGCGGAAAGAACGAAGAAGAATAACATTTGACGTAATTTGAATTCGGACGCCAACTTGCCCATCTCGTAGAACTGGTTCTCTACGTCAGTGTGCGAGTCTACCTTCAGGCCGAAAGCGCAAGACGCGATCACGTCGTTGGCGAAACGTGAAGTTAGATCTTTACAATCCACGTCTATGTAGCCAGCTAGAAATAATAATGTTTTTAATATACTTTACTTATATTTATTTGTGGCCAGTCGTGGCCCAGTGGCACAAGCGTGTGACTGTAAACGACTGGTTGTGGGTTCGATTCCCACTCGAGGAGTGAAAATATTTAATATTTCCATTTTCTTCGCTCTGGTGTCGAGGTAAAGCGCAGTGTAAAGTTCCGCCACTTAACACGCAAGCCTCCGAATTCGGCGGAAAGTGGGGAACGGAGTGTCTTAACACTAGGTTCCCTCTGCCTACTCTGCTGTGTGCGGGATACAGCGTGAAGCTGAAAAAAAAAACATATTTATTTATTTATCAATTAATCTCGGGGCCAATCGTGGTGCCGTGAAACAGCGTCTAACAGTATGATGGCGATCGAAAGCGTTGGGTTCAATTCCCCTCAGAGGAAAGATTACATATTACTTTAATTTACTCTGCCCTGTTACCTAAAACACAGGGCGGCGTTTATTTCTACCAATTAACACGGAATGTCTCGAATTTGACTCAAAGTGGAAAACGGAACCTCTTGACACTAGGTCTCCTCTCTTACTACTCTACTAAGCGGGAAGAGCAATTCTATATATCCAGATAGTATGTTAGTCTGTTCTGTTGGCTTGGTAGCGGAACCTAAAACAGCATGTCGGAATATTGCCTTATGTACTCGTAGACCGTATATAGTAAGCAGGAGTTTGGAGCAGGTCGTGGCGCAGAGGCAAAATGTGTAAAGTGACTGGTTGTGGGTTCGATTCCCACTCGATTAGTGAAATTTCCAACTTATTCGCTCCCGTGTTAAGGTAAAGCGCGGCGTTAAGTTCCACCACTTGACACGCAATGCCTTCAGAATTCGACGGAAAGTGGGGAGCGGCGTGTCTTAACGCTAGCCTACTCTGCTGTGTAAGGGATACATGAAGTCTGTGTGCGTGAAGCTAAAAATAAAATAGCATAGTATGAGGAGTATTATAACCATGTTGCCTGTGTCTAATATTCTTGATTGGGTTGGAGAGTTTGAAAATATATTTGAATATCGCCATACTACACACTGAAACCATGACCAATGGAACATGTACTAAAATGCTTATTAAATACTAGTTTACGTATAATGTTCCTTTACTGTAGAATTATATATATAAATTACATACATTTTTTCCAAAGATCATTCAAGTTCACACTATTTAATTTATTATTTATACACGCTATATAATTAATATTTCCTAGGGCTTCATAATAATACTCATTGTAGATACATCGCTTAATATAAATGGCTCTAAATAAGAATAGGATTAGCTACTTACTTTAGCTTCATTGGCTATTCACTAAAGAGTAAATTAAAATAATGAATCGGTTTTGGCGAAACTTATTAATTAAAATAAGCAATTTTAGGATTTCTGGGACAATTTAGAAAAGTAAAAAATTGAAATACGTACTCTTTGATTCGCCAATCTTCTTCTTCAGAACTCTGATCATCTGGTCTCCGACTTCCTCCATGAAGGGCACCATCAGCTTTATCTTGGAGCTCGTGAACGCGGGGCTCAGGGTCGACCTCATGTCCTTCCATTCCTCACCTGATTATACGTCCAAAAATATATCATAAATATTATTTTTTTATGTGGCCAGTCGTGGCCCAGTGGCACAAGAGTGTGACTGTAAACGACTGGTTGTGGATTCAATTCCCACTCGAGGAGTGGAAATTATATTTCCATTTTCTTCGTTCTGGTGTCGAGGTAAAGCGCGGCGTTAAGTTCCGCCACTTAACACGCAAGCCTCCGAATTCGGCGGAAAGTGGGGAACGGAGTGTCTTAACACTAGGTTCCCTCTGCCTACCCTGCTGTGTGCGGGATATAGCGTGAAGCTATTATTTTTCAGATATGAAATTGATATTATTTCGTTGAACGCAAAATAACTGACGGGTGATAGACATTGGAGCAAGTTAAAATATTCATATTCGTTGGTTAGTATATTATAGCTTTTAATGTTAAAAAAACTATGCTGATAAAAAATATTATATACATTTTTGGGCCAGCAAAAACTTGGATTTAGGTAGATCCCATAATTACTTTCCTACTTTATATATTTTTAAAAGGTAAAAACATTATATACTCGTATGACACAAAAGTAGAGAATATAAATAAAAGATTGTCTGATTTTGATATCTAGAAGAATTATAATAAATTTATAAACAAATTATTTTTATAGAGAATTGATCAATAAAATTTTAATCCTACCTTTCAAAGCAAACAAATTCCTTGCAAACAGAGGCTCCACTTTGTCATCTGTGAACGATCTGTGATCTACGAAGTATTCGAAGTCTTTAATCGTTATTTTCTTTACTAGGTCTATATCGCGTATCAATAGTGTAGGTTTGACGAACTCGTAGTTGCCAACAAATCTGAAATTAAATAGATTTAGAGTTAATTTAATTTAGTTGATGTTTTTCAGCTTCATTCAATTTTATTATATATATTTGCTTGGTAGTGAAAGGGAAGCTAAGGTCTTGACCTTCTTTATCCCCTTCGAACGGTGAAGCTTAACGCCGCACTTTGTTTTGTCTTCTTCACCAGGCCAGATAAGTAAATTAATTTAAAAATTTTTGTTGTAAATTTAATAAGCTGTAGTGTTTGTATTCTTCCAAAATATATAAAAAATAGCATTTTTTTCAAAATAGAGTGACATGTTGAATACAAGAACGACATTTTTTTTTATTATTTTAAGATGTTATTACTTAAAAGGTAATTTATACAGGTTTGTACCTGTACACTAGATTTTTTTTTACCATAAATATAACCTCCAAAAGAATAAAAAGTCTAATATACATGTACCTAACAATTTCTAATAAATGTTTAACAATTATTAGATTTCTAAAATGATTAAACATACCTTTCATCCTTAAAAGTGTGGTACACTTTATCCAACTGATCACTGAAGTGTCTTTGGCGGAGTAAGAAAGTCATCATGTTACCAAAGAGCGGTACCACGCTGAGATGCTTCACGCCATAGTTACTGAACCTGGAGTACACCTTGTAGAAGTATAGCGTAACTACTGCTATTAGTACTGCCGTCCATATTAGGAATATCATCTGAAAAGGGAGATTTGTTATAAGAATGTTTAAATGTTGTGTTATGGCAACTTTTCGAGTAATTACCTGGGAAAATATGAAAGCTGGCACACTCAAATCAAATTTAATTAAATATTGATTAGAATGGAAGTGGTATTTAAAATATTTTCTAAATTTTGTTTTGATAATTAAACTGCCACAAGAAGTTTCGACTTCTAATAAATATAAAAAAGGTGGGTAGTTGTTTAAGATGCTTTTCATTTTTTCATATACAGATACTTCTTTTCTTTCTTCGCATTATGTAGGTGCGTGAATTTTTATAGCAACAGTACTTAGTAATATTAAACATTCATTTTGACTTTTTGATTTAAATTACTTTGAAACTGTTCAAATATTCAAGATCCATGATAAATAGATATAATAATAATATAGTACAACGCTACTTTCGCTTTAGCACTATATTTAAGTACATCTGCATACATGTTTCATTTGTAACTGGTTACGAAAAACAATATCAAATAATATAAATACTATTCTACACACAGCTTAAAGATACGTTACTAATAGGTAGCATTAGTTTCCCTCTAACTACCCCAGTCTAAACATTGTTTGTTGGGCAATGAAAATAATTTTATTGTAATGACTATATCAAACTAAAAAAAATTGTTGGCCAGTCGTGGCGCTGAGGCACAAAGTGTGATTGTAAAGCGACTGGTTGTAGGTTCGATTCCCACTCGAAGAGTGGAAATATTTCTTATTACCATTTTCTTCGCTCTGGTGTCGAGCAAAAGCGCGGCGTTAAGTTCCGTCACTAAACAGGCAATGCCTCCGAATTCGGCGGAAAGTGGGGAACGGAGTTCTTAACACTAGGTTCCCTGTGCCTGCACTGCTGTGTGCGGGATACAGCGTGCAGCTAAAAAAAATAACTAATCTATTATTGTTATAATTATTATTTATAATAAAAAATAAATATTATCAAAATATTTTAAGATTGCTAACAATCTCGCAACAAGGCACTCTTCCAATTACACAGCTTTCAAAACATGCTCAGTGTCCTTTTTTTATTTGGAACTTAACCAACGATAGGTGGGTTTTCTATCGATTGAAAAATTAATAAATACTTCATAAAACTTAAGACAACATGCTATAAATAGCATGTAAATAGCAATATATGTATAGTAAACAATATATTAGTGATATCAAACAATAACAATATAGATAGTACTCCAATTCAATCACTCTGTTATCAGATAACAGAAGTGTATGAGACACCCGAGCATATCCTGTTCTCCATCCGGGTGTCTCTACGCACTGGGCTGATGGCAATAGTCATTAGTAAAATTTATCTATATTAATTAATAAAATTGGTGTGTACGTTTGTAATGTTAAATAAACATTTTTTACTAGATGCACATGTATTGTACAGTGGACATATATAAACAATATAATTTTTACCTTTTTTGCCTGATTGTCTGTCTGTTTGTTTAAGGTAATCTCTAAAACGGCTGAACTGATTCTGATGAGATTATCGCTAGTAGATAGCTGATATAGTAATGAGTAACTTTGGATACTTTTATGTCATGTTGTACGTGAAGTCACAAGTCATTAATAAAATTATAAAGATTTTTTTAGTCTACGTGTGAAAACATTTCGTTCCCAGCTTTTTACCTGAATTTCGGACATTGCGATTTGTGTAGAGGAACTCAATGCCGCACTTTGTCTTATCAGAGCCAAGAGGAGATAGCTATATGAATAATGCTAAATTTTAATATTTATCTAAGATAACAGATTATTTAGTTTATTTTTATACTTTATCTTTTATTATTTTTTTCTTTATCTTTTATACTTTATATGTTTTTGTTAATACCGTAAAAAATATTTTAAACATATATACATATAGATACGGTTTATTGTTTACGTTAATCTATATTCAGATTTTCCTACAATCTGCAAATTGAACAGTCTCTTTTACTTAACTTCCACCCGGAAAAATAATATAATAACTTAGGTTTGTAGATGTGTTGTTGTTATTTGTAAGAAAAGTCTCTTAATATTCACATACAATTTATTAGTAGAAGGAGAAGCAGAGCACAAGCACAATAATAAGTTCTTACACCACAGAAGAAAGTGGAATATAAGATGGAAAACATAGAAAACACAAAGAATTATTAAATACTGATGGATTAGTTAAAAGCGACAGCGATTCTTACAAAAGCCACGTTAAACTAAAACTGGTATTACGTCGCCGGCGCATCGCTTGTTCCTTCGCGTCCCGCGACCCCGCAAATGAGACATTTACACGATGCGACCTTTTATTATAATTTTATATATGTTCATTTAATTTGTTAATTATAAATTTCGAAATTTTAAATGTTAAATTTTTATGTTTTAAATTTTGATTGTTTATGTTATGTTTTAAATTTTGATTGTTTATGTTATGTTTTAAATGTTTAATTTTATATGTTAAATTTTTACCCGCGACGGAACGGCGACTGTATATGTGTTTGGGGTGAGAGGTTGTTTGTTTGTTTGTTTGTTTGTTTGTTTGTTTGTGTGTTTGTGCAAATTACTATGTCAATTATTTCCAAAACTATAAGTCCGATTTTAATACGGTTTTCTATGATAGGTTAAGGTTCAATTGGCGTATGATCTTAGATATGTCTTATTGCCTTAACTCACCAGGGGGCGCTGCAGTAAGCATTTTACGTGAAAACGAATGTTTTCAATTATCTCAAAAAATAGTGGTCTGATTTCGATACGATTTTCAGTGATAGATTCAAGTTTAATTGGCGGATGTTCTTAGATATGTTTTATCGAGTCAAACCACCAGGGGGCGCTGCAGTACACATTTGTTTGTACTTTTTTTGTATTTATTTGTTTAAAACCGAAACTACTGATCCGATTGAAAAGATTGTTCAGAAAAAGGTTCAGCTTTGCTTGGTGCATATTTTAAGATTTTTCTTTATTTGTTACGGGGAAAACTCACCAGGGGGCGCTGCAGTAAACATTTGTTTATGCAAATCAAAAACTACTAGTCCAATTTAAATGAAACTTTCACGGATGGGTTTAGGCTTAATTGGTGCGTCTTTTCATATATGCGTTATGGTGACCACTCATCAGGGGGCGCTGTAGTAAGCATTTGTTTGAGTTTTTTTGTGTAAACCAAAATTTTTCTTGTATTTATTTGTCTAAAACCGAAATTACTGATCCGATTGGTTAGAGTTTTCAGAACTAGATTCAGTATTACTTGATGCATATTTTAAAATTTTTGTTTTTTCGTTAGGGTAAAAATTCACCAGAGGGCGCTGCAGTAAACATCTGCTTATGCAGAGCAAAAACTGCTAGTCCGATTTAGATGAAATCTTCAAGAATAGGTTTAAGTTTAATTGGTGCATCTTTTCATATATGTGTTACGGTGACCACTCACCAGGGGGCGCTGCAGTGAGTACATTTGTTTGTGCAAAACTAAAACTACGAGTCCGATTTGAATGCAGTTTTCAATGATAGATTCAAGTTACTTAGTGCATATTTTCATATATGTGCCATGTATGTTTACTAAGTGCATATTTTCATGTATGTGTCAACTCTCTAGGGGGCGCTGCAGTAAGTAGCTGCTTCCATTTTTTGTGTAGAACCAAAACGACTAGTACGATTGGAAAGAGTTTTCAGCATTAGATTCCGCTTTGCTTAGTGCATGTTTTTAAATATATATTACTATGACAAGTCACCAGGGGGCGCTGCAGTAAAATATTGTTTGTGCAAAGCTAAATGACGAATTCGATTTGGATGCAATTTCAGTGATAAGCTCAAGTTTAATTAGTGCATGTTCTTGGATATGTTTTATCGTGTTAACTCACCAGGGGGCGCTGCAGTAAACATTTGTTTGTAAATTTATACTGCAGCGCCCGCCTTTAAAACAAAACGACAACTACTAGTCCGATTGGGCAGAGTTATTAGTATTAGATTTACCTTTACTTGGTGTAAGTTTCTAGGTTCTTTTTTACGTTAAGAATTCACCAGGGGGCGCTGCATTAAACATTTAATTATGCAAAGTTCAAACTATAAGTCCAATTTGGATGCAGTTATCCAATATCTAGTCCAAATAGGATCAGGCTTAATTAGCGCGCGCTCTCGTATATTTGTCGTAGTGACACCTCACCAAGGGGCGCTGCAGTAAGCATTTGCTTGTATTTTTTGTGTGAAACCTATTTAGATACGGTTTTCTGTGATTAATATAAAGTATTTCGAAATTATGTAATAATATGTAAAGTGTATCTATTCACTTTAAAAAGTTTAAAATAAAAAACAAAATTAAAAATTTTGAAAAAACCCACGACGGTTTAATTGTAATTGAAAAAGGATAAAATAACTAGAAATCCCCCGCCTAAAAGAATATATGTTACGAGATGATGGGGACAACTTCGTCGGGGGCTGCCAGTTGCAACCTCTATTTTAAATATAGTAGCTAATAGTATAGATTTCGTTCTTAAAGTTTTTAAAAGGAACACCAGTTATCAAAACTGTAAATTCATATTGATATTTTAATTTTTGCCCAAACCTGTTTTAACAGCATGAAAATCTAGGACTTCTCCTAATTTCTTAGCTAACTTCTTAGCGAACTTAAAGTAATGGCAGCTCCGACGAAGTCGTCCACATCATCTCGTTACATATATTCTTTTAGGCGGGGGATTTCTAGTTATTTTATCCTTTTTCAATTACAATTAAACCGTCGTGGGTTTTTTCAAAATTTTTAATTTTGTTTTTTTTAAATGTTTAATTTTAAATATGAAATTTTAAATGTTACATTATGTGGTCCCCACAGGTTATTTCACATTAGAGCAGCCATATTATAATTAAACCAGTTATCTGTTAGTGATAGTCATGTCAAAATCGGTCCAGCTTTACCAGAGATTAGTCAGAACAAATAAACAGACAGATAAACACACAATAATTAAAAGAAATATTATCAACTTAACTTTTTTACTGCCTGTTTGTCTATATATCTTATACGTACCGTGTACATACGCATTTAACATAAAGTGGTTATTTTAGTATTACACACATACTCTCCAATTTCGCCCAGTGGCACAAGCGTGTGACTGTAAACAACTGGTTGTGGGTTGGATTCCCACTCGAGGAGTGGAAATATTTAATATTTCCATTTTCTTCGCTCTGGTGTCGAGGTAAAGCGCGGCGTTAAGTTCCGCCACTTAACACGCAATGCCTCCAAATTCGGCGGAAAGTGGGGAACGGAGTGTCTTAACACTAGGTTCCCTCTGCCTATCCTGCTGTGTGCGGGATACAGCTTGAAGCCAAAAAGAACACTCTAATTTTATTTATTTGCACAGATGACGGCGGAGTTACGACGCAATATCTTTGTTGGTAGACTTATTTGTTATTGGATTTTTATATGTCGTCTGATTATAAACACGATAAGTGGCGATTGGATTAAGGATTACGATTTGACTAAGATTTTTATTATAAATTTATTATTTTCATTTCCCTAATTACTAAGTAGTAAGGCATAGTGCGGCGTTTATTTCCGCAATTCAACACGCTTAGTCTTGGATGCCGAGTGTTAAGACATATATATTTTTAAACATTTTTAAAGTATTATTCCAAATTTAGGAATTACTCTTCACTTATATTTTCTCTGCCTACAGAAATAAAATGTGAATAAAATATGGATGTATCTATTCCTACATTACGAAGGAACCTACAAATCCTCGTATCTAAAAGTTATAGAAATTATGTAAGTTGTATTTGAAATTATGTAATTTAATTTCAATTATAAGAAATCAATATATGGGGCCAGTCATGGCGCAGTGGCACGAACGTGTGACTGTAAACGACTGGTTGTGTAAATGAGTGGTTTTGTTTGGTATTCAATATTTCCATTCGAGGAGTGGAAATATTTAATATTTCCATTTCCTTCGCTCTGGTATCAGAGGCAAAGCGTGGCGTTAACTTCCGCCACCTAACACGCAATGCCTCCGAATCCGGCGGAAAGTGGGGAACGGAGTGTCTTAACACTAGGTTCCATCTGCCTACCCTGCTGTGTGTGGGATACAGCGTGAAGCTAAAAAAAAAATCTAAAAATAAATATTTAGAATCCGCTATATAGCTCTCTCTCTTGTATAAATATAACTAGTATCTACCAACAGCTTCAGTTCCCTGGACTTAATGACTCTGCCCACTAAAATACCCATTACACTGAACACTTTTTGCTAAGGAGGCATTTCCTTATTTCTTTCATTTAACTGGACTATTATGGTTCTTCATAAATGTTAGAATGTCCTGTACGTTCCAGATCTTTAATTTTACATATTCACAAAAAAATTCTAATAACTCTGAGAAACTTTTGTTAGGACGTCATTTCCTTATTTCTTATAGTTCTTCCAGAGCATTCCAAACTTACAAACACTTTATTTTTACCGTTAAATATTACTGAGAATAAAAATACTGTTGTAGATAATTAAAAAAATATAAGTTCATAGATTGAGCTATCATATCATATAAATTATAGCACATCAGAGAAAACCTAGTGTCAAGACACTCCGCTATCGAAATGAAAATTAAATAAAAAAAAATAGCTTCACGCTATATCCCGCACACAGCAGGGTAGGCAGAGGGAACCTAGTGTTAAGACACTCCGTTTCCCACTTTCCGCCGAATTCGGAGGCTTGCGTGTTAAGTGGCGGAACTTAACGCCGCGCTTTACCTCGACACCAGAGCGAAGAAAATTGAAATATAATTTCCACTCCTCGAGTGGGAATCGAACCCACAACCAGTCGTTTACAGTCACACGCTTGTGCCACTGGGCCACGACTGGCCACTCCGCTATCGAAATGAAAATATAGCGTGTTGAGTGACATAGCTCAACGTCGCGTTTTGTCAAGATCGACTCAAGTAGGGATCGAACCCACAACCATCGCGTTTACAGTTAGACACTATTCCGCTGCGCCATAATGCTTTCTAAATATATCAATTGCAAAACATATATTAAAATTTAAGCCTTATTTATATTATAAATGCGAAAGTCTGTGTGTTTGTCTGTCATGCTTTCACGGCTAATCTACCGGTCCGATTTGGATGAAATTTAGAATGAAAGTAGTAAAAGTGACTGGGTCTAATATAGGCTACTTATTTTAAAAATCAACCTCTAATTGGTTGAAATATGGGATGAAAGTTTATTTGAAAAACCTAAACTGCTTGATCAATTGTAATGAATTTTGGCATAAATATAGTTGATAATCTAAGCTTAAACATAGGCTACTTTATTTATTAAAAATGTGCCCCCGAGGGTTGCAATACAACGAAATAATTAACGCGGCGAAGTTACTAGCGGGCCGCTAGTAAATAATATAACTGACTCTTATAAATTTTAAAACAAAATTTATTATACAAATATAACTAACCTTGTTTCAATGTATTCACAATTCGCTCCACGAGACACAAAGAAGAACAAATTTTAATAACTCTTTAAGCACAAATAAATTTTAATAACTCTTTTAAGAATACACAGTGTAAAACGTAAAACGCGTGTTCTGAGCGCAAAGTAGTTTGCAGAACAACATTTATACATCCACTTATCAATAACAACATCCGTGTACATTTTGAAACAACGCAAATGATTATAATATCTTAAGTACACTCATATATAGATAATCTATGTGTTTTTATAATACATGTATATAAAAAAATGGGGCACAAAGTATGATGTGACTGGTTGTGGGTTCGATTACCACTCGAGGAATTGGAATATTTAATATTTTCATTTTTTTCTTTTTAGTGTCGAAGCAACGCACGGTGTTGACTACTTTTATTAAGGAACTTTAACTTTGTTTGACAAGTTCCACTACTAGTCATTCCTGTATTTATATACTAGCAAAAAAATGCCTTTTTTGTTTTTTAGCGTCACGTAGTATCCCGTATAAAGCAGGGAAAGCAGAGGGAAAGACACTACTAGATCAAGACCTAGATACCTAGACCTAACAAGAACTAGTGTTAAGACACTCAGTTCCCCGCTTACCGCCGAATTTTGGCGTGTTAAGTGGCGGACAAAAGAGGAAAGAAAATGGAAATATTAAATATTTCCACTCCTCGAATGGGAATCGAACCCATAACAAGTCAAGTCACAATACAATTTATCGAATGGCATAAAACGGAAAACGGAGTGTCCTAACACTTACTTCTCTCTACCAACCCTACTGTAAAGAAGAAAATCATGAAGCTAAAAACATGCCCCAGATAGGTAAAAGGTGGTAAAGTAAATAGAACGTACTGCGCCTTATTACTCGTTTAGCGATTACACTTTTTAATTAAGCCGCCTGTTCACACGGCAAATGAGGGAAGATACTGTATAGATGAACCTAGGTATTAGTGCTACCTTTTCATTTTAAATTTAATAAAGTAATTAAAAAGTGGGTGAAATGGGTAGGAAAATTGTGTAGGTGTTATTCGTGGATTCGATTCTCAGTGGGAATTTGACTTTGGTATAAATAAATTATGGGTAATTTTAAAATCGAAAATTAGGAAATATCAGTTCATATATATTTTTTTAATTTCTACATAGCATTAAGATTTAATAAAGAAATTGCTATTATATAATTCTTTTAGGATTTCTTCTGGTTGTAAAACTGCTCTGGTATATAAGACTAAGCGCGGTGTTAAGTTCCGCGAGTCAACACATGATGTCTTAATTTCGGCCGGAAAGTTGGGAAAGGGGTATTTGACAATAGGACTTTCTGACTATCCTGCTAGGTGAGAATAGACGTGAAGATGCTATTATGATATTATTTTCAAAAATAAATAATTCAACTAACATTTTAAAACAATATCTTATATTTTTAACGAAGAAATAATGCAATCAGCACATTACGGTTGTAGCTCCTACATAATTTGATATAAAAAACGATTTTTTCGTCTTCTGTTTTAAAACGCAACGTCGAATCCTCTACTTAACACGCAATAGACAAAAAGCGGAGAACAGAGTGATTCTCCTCTCCGTTCTCTTCACCAACCAAAGCAGTACAGAAGAAAACAAGTTTTAAACAATAACAGCAATTTCATAACATAATAGAACAATTTTATTGAAATATCCCCAACACAAGGGAGGGAGTTCAGGGAGTAGACGAGAGACGTCATAAATGAGCACAAACTTAGTCCGCCTTGTATTGTAATGTAAATTATGAATTTGCCTCAAAAACCTTTAATATTTGCTAAATTACTCTCGTTCCCACAGTTTCGAGTTAATTAAAACGTCTGCTCGAATTAAACTTAACGTTGTTAATCCTGTTTTCCATGAAATAGGGTAGCTTTATATGTTTTATATATCTTTGTATATGTAAAGTATGGCGTTGAGTTCTGACACTTAAGATAAAAAATCTCAAAATCGAGATGATGGATAGTATAGAAGGGAGTGTCTTGACACTACATCCTTCCTGATTACCCCGCTATGCGAGAAAATCTGAATAAACGATAAAAAATTATTTTGCGGCGTTAAGTTCCGCCACTTAACACGCAATGCCTCCGAATTCGGCGGAAAGTGGGGAACGGAGTGTCTTAACACTAGGTTCCTTCTGCCTACCCTGCTGTATGCGGGATACAGCGTGAAGCTAAAAAAAAAAAAAAACATATTTTTATATCTTTTACGGAAGGATGAGTAAACGTAATACTTGGTTCTGCGTATAGCCTAACTTTTACTTCTTCTAGGTATAAAAATAATGTAAGTAGCAATTAAAATAATATTAAGTTTAACTAGTTTTGTTTTTCTAAATTCGGAATCAATGGCATTGTATAACTAAACTAGAGCGGAAATCTGGATTGACCGTGTAAACACAGTATTGATGATACTGAAGGAAGGTCTGTTAGACATGAGGACCCCCAGATAGAGGAGAGCGTGTAGGAAGAGGTTGATGACAGTAGGCGAGGCGAAACAAGTATACAGGGACCGTAGCGTTTGGCGCTCCGTTCTCTCTACCCTGCTAGGATTTAAGGGTGGAATTTCTTGTATATTTCAATATTCTAGTATCTATCTATGTTTTAACGCAATATCGATCCATTTCTCGCTATCCTTTGCTTAAAAAAATCACACAGCAGGGTAGGCAGAGGGAACCTAGTGTTAAGACACTCCGTTCGCCACTTTCCGCCGAATTCGGAGGCTTGCGTGTTAAGTGGCGCAACTTAACGCCGCGCTGTACCTCGACACCAGAGCGAAGAAAATGGAAATATAATTTCCACTCCTCGAGTGGGAATCGAACCCACAACGCACACGCTTGTGCCACTGCGCCACGACTGGCCACAATATTGTAATAGGATGAATTGCCAGGATTTGTTAGGATTTATATGTAGCTTAAAAACATATATATGTAGATTATACCTTTTGCATTTCTTTTTAAAATGTTATAATATTTTCCATAATAGTCAAGTTGTACAAAAAAAAAAATCAATAAATTCGAAAAATTTGGGATTAGAAAATTATAATCATGAAATGAATTATAATAGTTGCCTTTTGTAATTTAAAGTTCTGAAAAATATTACAAATGATAGTACCCACAGTCGTTATATTTACTAAACAAATCGTCATCTTGATGGAATAAAATGTTAAATGTAATTAATTATTATTTATTATTGTCAATTAAAAAAAATATTATTAGTCTTAGGAAATCTAATGTCCAGACACTCCGTTTTACGCTTTCCGGTTTAAGTGACGGAACTCACCGTCACGCTTTGTCCTCGATACTAGATTCAAGAAATAAAAAAATGAATACAATGATGCATAAGTAGGAATCGAACCCACAATCTTCCCGTTTACAGTCAGATGATGTGACACTGACACGATGGCCTCGTTACTATGAAGTATATTTAAATTATTTAACATTTATACAAAGCCTATGTTTATATTAATTTAAAATGTAAAGTATAAACGTGTCGAAAGCAACCACTCAAAGCAAATTATATTAAAACTTCAAATGGAAAATTGAGGATGAGTTGCTGGAATGTAGGCTACAGGCAAAGTGTTATAAGTATTTAAATGTAATCCTTTATTTACCAAAAAAAATATAAAGTAAAATATAATAAAAATATGTTTTCTAGTAAAGCTTATATATTCTCGTTTTTTTTATTCATAAAAGAGACTGCAGAGATTTTGAGTGTTAAGTCACTGAGTTTTCTACTTTTCATACGAATTCGAGTGTTTGCATAACGGTTGGGAGGTAGAACTCAATGCCCCATTTTGTTTACCAGAGCGAAGAAATAAAAATAAATAAGATCATTCACATGACTGGGATCGAACCTAAAGCCAATCTTATTTGCAGTCAAACGTTACGCCACTGCGCCACTGCGCCAGAGCAGAGATCAGAATGTCTCCACTTTAGGCTATCTCGCATAACTTTCTCCGGAAAAAAGCACTAAGGGGCTTTCTAAAGAAAAAATATTTTTATAGAGTTGTTGTAATATGAATGTTATGGATGTTGGTGTTTTTCATAGTTTATTGTCTGAGCCTGCTTCTGTAGCGGCTAAAATGCTGCATACATTTAAGTATAAATAATATTCTTGGATTTCGGTTTTGGGAACGATGGGACTAACATTTTTGTATTTTACTTAAAAAAATCACTAAATAAAAACATAAAAAAAATGTCGTTTACGCCACTTTACCCATTAGCTTTCACTACCTAAAATATAGATTAATACATAAGTTAATTATTAAAATATTCTATTTCACATTCAATGTTAATAGTATCAGGTTAGCCAGTCCTCTGTGGTGGATATTACGAGTGCATTTACAGTTATATGCTATTCTGTGTTATGTGAAATATCATACTAATATCATTATTCAAATATTTAAAGACCAATCGGCACATAACGTTACTATACTAAATAAATCAACTGATAGACAGTTAATGTCCGCTTAGTGTTTCGAATTGCAAGTATTACTTACACATATAAGAAATTAAAAATATTACTAGGAATATTCACATTTTCATATATATATCTATGCCCATCCAGTGACCCAAACGCTCTTTTTGTTATTTTATTTTAAAATATAAAAAAAATAACAATTTCTCTCGTTAAACGATTGTTCATATAAATAATCTTTGGTTAGCAGGAATTTACGACAACTCTCAGAGATGGGAACGACAATAAGTTGTAAAAAAGGTATAAGAATTTTGACGAAGAACGTATGGCTTAGTGGTCATCGCGCTAGGACGAACCCGATGCGTTCACAATTTTATAAGTATTCTAAAATTATTTCCCATTACCGATTTTTTAAACAATAACAGATTCTTATATCTCGGTTTGGCTTGTTTATTTCAGCTACTTTCATAGTATTATGTCATATGGCATTATACTCTGGGGTACTCTGGGCTCGCTCCAGGCTATTCCAATGGTATCATTGCCAATATATAATTAATGAACTATATAATATCTGTAAATGCTTGACTTAAAAAAAATCGTCCCACTGAGTTTCTTGCGCCGGTTCCTCTCAGGTCTGAGGCATTAACTTTAGTGAACCGGTGGTAAATTGTTTGACGTTCAAAAATGAAGCATGTAATTTCTTACTTTGAATAAAATTATTTGACTTTGACTTTGACTTTGATTCATTATTTTCAATATACTCAAGCTCTTAGTCACCCAATTAGGATTCGAAGCTACAATTATCGCTCGTATAGTTATGTCTCGACTACGTCGCTAAAGCGTTAACTAACTTATTAAATATCAAATTACTAAACTAAACATGTGACTTCGCGGTTGGATTCCGGTTTTAATATCAAAATATAATACGCTGTCCTCGTGTCAATGTAGGGCAGATACTGGCTGTGAACAGGATTGGTTACGGGTTCGATTCCCACGCGGGAAAATGATTAATTTAAATTATTTTGCATTGGTAAGAAGAAATCGTGGCGATGAGTTTCGTTAATTAACACGTAATGCCTGGAGTTTGATCAAAAAGTGGAAAACGAAGTGTCTTATCACTAGGTTCTGTTTGCCTTGCTATTAAAGCGTGACGTTAAAAATATACCACCAAAAAATGATTCCGTCCCCACGCGGGAAACTTTTTTTTTATAGCTTCACGCTGTATCCCGCACACAGCAGGGTAGGCAGAGGGAACCTAGTGACATTGCGTGTTAAGTGGCGGAACTTAACTCCGCGCTTTGCCTCGATACCAGAGCGAAGAAAATGGAAATATTAAATATTTCCACTCCTCAAGTAGGAATTGAACCCACAACCAGTCGTTTACAGTCACACGCTTGTACCACTGCGCCACGACTGGCCAAAATTTTTAATTGATTTTATTTTCATTTTTCTTATAAAACAGTGCACGGCGTTGAACCTCGCTATCCAAGACACAGAGCCTGAAGTTAGAACAAAAATTCAGATACTGATCGTTATGACGATAGGCTAGGTTTTCCCTCGCTTCCTTGCTATAAGATAAAAGCGTGAAGCTGAACAAAATAAATATAAATTCAATAGAAAATAGATTCGAACTCGGAAAAATTGTCAATTTAATTAATTTTAATTTCTGTGTTCTGGTAAGATAAAAGCAAAAGCTTGGGCACTACCACTTAAAACTTGAAAATCGAATTACGGAGTGTCCTGTCACTAGGCTCTCCTTACCTGTCTTGCTATAAAGAAAATACGTGAAGCTATAAAAAATCTAGAAACCATGACACAGCAAAATTAATAACACACCGTTCTATAAATAGCGGAAAGGTGTCTGATTCAAATTAATTTAAGCTCAAAACAATTTTCAACGTGGAATATTTAAAATAACCTCTCATTGTAGAAAAAAACTTAATTAAATATGAAAAATGTGTTGTGAATTTCTGGTTTAATTACTCGTGAAATGTTAAAAGGTTGGCGTTTTAAAGTTATTCACTTAATTGACAGTAAATAGACTGGAAGGTTGACGTGACGTTTTGATGTTGATATCTTTTTAAAAAAAAGTAATTTTGTATTGTGGCCAGTCGTGGCCCAGTGGCAGAAGAGTGTGACTGTAAACGACTGGTTGTGGGTCCGATTCCCACTCGAGGATTGGAAATTATATTTCCATTTTCTTCGCTCTGGTGTCGAGGTAAAGCGCGGCGTTGAGTTCCGCCACTTAACTCGCAAGCCTCCAAATTCGGCGGAGAGTGGGGAACGGAGTGTCTTAACACTAGGTTTCCTCTGCCTACCCTGCTGTGTGCGGGATATAGCGTGAAGCTATTTATATTTTTAAAAGTAATTTATTTTCCTTTTCTTTCACACCTTTTTCCCGCTTAGTAGTCAAAGAGAATATGATCACTTTCCACATGAAGTCTTGGTATAGCGTGTTGTATGGCTGAACTCAACGCCGTGTTTTTTATTAGATAATACAAAAAAAAAAATAATGGTGGAATAAATATCATTAAAATATACTTCTACTGAGTGGGAATTAAACCCACAACAAATCTTGTTTGACGCTGTCCCACTGCGCCATGATGGCATCCAAAAGTAATATACCTATCAGCTCTGTCAGTCTATATTTTATGTGTGGCTCTTAAAATGACAGGCTCTTTGTTAATATTTTTGATACTATTAAAAGTCAAAATACATGCTGTCATCATAGCAGTTTTTTTTTTATGGAATAAAAGAGGCAAACGAGCTGAAGGCCCACCTGGTGTTAAGTGGTTACCTTCGCCCATAGACATCCACAACATTCAAGTTATGGATGCGTTGCCAGCCTTGAGAATGTAGGACAGAAGGAGAGCGGAAGGATGGGAATGGTGGGAATAGGGAGATCTGGCTTACATCCCATCGAACCGGAAACGAACCGGCGGTTCGTCTTTGACATGATAGTGGTCGCGAGCCAGTCGGATAACGAATCTCCTACCACCAAACGATAGTGGGACGGTGTCTCATTTTTAACAAGATGTTTGGGGGTTCGATTCTAAATTAAGGTTAATGATTAATTATTTTAATTTTTTATTCATTTCTACGTTCTGGGAAGACGAAAGTAATATCCATATTACTCAGAACTAAAGCTGTGAGGTGTTTAAGTTAAGCTGAGCTAAGAAAGTTATTTCTATTCTATTTATATCTATTTGAATACATAATGTTAATTATAGATTTATTGTAAAACCCACACAGTGTCAACTGTTAATTGCCAAAAGAATGTAAGAAATCATGTGTGAACTTTTAGGCTACGTGATTGAGCTACGAGATATGGAAGTACGAATTCAGAATAACAATGAGTATTTTTAACATTTTTAACGGCTTTAAATGATAATAAAATTTTGTTTCTTTTATAGTCCAGGATATTATTGAGTGGGACAGTGTGTGAATGGGAATACGATGGTTGTAGGTTCAATCACCACCGTGGTTGTTATTTATTATTTCTTATCCTAGTCTGGTAAGACAAAATGCGACGTTGAGTTCCGCCACTGGGCTTGTAGTGTTTTGCGTGTCAAACGATAGCAGATTTTCGTTGTCTTTACATTTTATTCTACATAGCGGGCTAAGGAAAAAGCTAAAAAAAGCTTTTTACAACATGGAAACATCTAAATAGCCTATAAAGCCTCTTTGCGATGATGATATATGTACATCCTTTATTCATTACTTGATATTCAAAACCACGGTAGTAAGATGCTGCACGGTATTAAGACGCATGGCTTAGAGGTCAAAGCGCTTGAACGGTTTCCACGAGGTGCAGGTTCATACCTCGCTATGTTTAATTTTTATGCGTTTTTAAAAAATGTCTTTTTTAACTTTTGTCTTGTACCATAACGCGATATTTATTTGATTAAATAAACTATGAAAAAATACTGCGCTTTAGTTGAAAACAAAACTCAATACTACGGCCTCGAATATCAGTTCAGTTCAGTTCTTCATTTATGGCGCTTCGAACGTGTAAGTTGAGCACTTTTCACTTCGCCAATGTCACGTTGTATGGAGAATACAAAAAGGAGGATTGATCGGTAAAAAAGAGATAAAGTTATACTATTACAGATTATAAGTTGAAAAGAGGTAGAATAGCTATACTGCAACCTTCACCTATAACAAAACAAACAAATATTTACATAAATACAGTAAATTAGTAATAAGTAATATTTTACAGATGTGTTAGCTTATAATTTAATATTGTTATATTTAATATATTTATACAAAAATTTACAAAAAGGACTAAACACGAACGTTAACAAACATGGAACATTAAGGGGACGGGGAGCTTTATGAGGAAGGACATCATATAAGGGACGAACTAATTTAGGACAGCAGAAAAGGATGTGAGAAGCGGAACCTTCGTCTAGACCACATTCACACAGTGAGTGGTCCCTGACCCTAATCTTAGCCAAATGTACAGGTGTACATGCATGACCAAGGCGCAAACGACATATAGTTGATATAATTCTCCGTTCAATATGTTTCTGATTATAAAACCAAGGTCGTCTTGGGATATTAGGCTGAACAGACGCATAATACTTACTCTTGCAGGAAACTGACAAATTCCAGTAGTTATTCCACGACTCATTCAGATGAGTAGTTGCAAGAGACAACAGATCCTGGGCCGAAATAGAAAAATGATCTGAAGTGCCACACTGGACGGCTGATTTAGCGCAAGAGTCTGCAGATTCATTCCCACGAATTCCAGAATGACCTGGAATCCACGCCAGAGCAACATCCAAACCCTTTAAATGGCATGAGTACAATTCTTCGCCTATCCTTAAAATAATTGGAGATCTTAATTTACTATGAAATGGACTTTCCTTTAAGGCCATTAAGCAGCTTAATGAGTCAGTACAAATAACGGTCTGTTTAAAGTCATGGGAAAGTGTAAACAGGATTGCTTCTAACAAAGCAACAGCCTCTCCTGTAAACACGGATGATTCGGGAGGGCATTTAAATTGTAATATAATTTTGAATTTTGGGATCCAACAAGCCGTTTCAACACAACTTTCGTTTGAAAGCTTAGATGCGTCAGTAAAGATGAGGAGATAATTATACCAGTTTTGTTGAACTATGTTCTGAAATTTTGTGTTAGTGCCAGGATCTCCTTTGGTCAAGCCAAGATTTGTGATTATGGAAAGGGAATGTACTAAAACTTTGTACGGCGAGCGGAATAATGGGTTAGATGGAAAACTTAACAAAGGATGAGGGAGCTTAGTGAGTTTCAGAAAACTACTAAGCAAATATGGTATAGACTTATCACTAGGAATGAGGTCGGCCAACTCAGGCAGCCTAGAACACAAAGGATGGGAGGATAACTGTAACATTTTGCCAATAAATCGATCAGAAAGGAACTGTTGGCGGATGGGAAGAGGGGGATCAACACATTCCACCTGTAATGCGTTGGTGGGAGTAGATGCCATTGCCCCTAAAATAGTACGTAGGCACTTATATTGTATACGATTCAATTTTTCAGTAGCTATTTTATTAAAAGGGTCCAAAATAAATAAGCCATAATCAATATGGCTACGAATTACAGCATTGTAAAATAGTTTTTGAGTGTAAGGGTGTGCACCCCACCACACTTCAGACACAGCTCTTAAAGCATTTATGCCCTTTTCACATTTTTCACTGACGTACTCAGTATACGCAATTCCGTTCAGTCGTCTATCGAGAAACATGCCTAAAAATTTAACATTTTCTGTAAAACGTATATTATCATTCGGCGTACTCATTCCAGTTGGCTTTTTTTATATTGTATCTTAAGGTGGGATTAGGAGAAAATGTAGGAAAAAATCTGTTATTCAAAGATAACAGGATAGGGAAATGATCACTACCATGTGTGGAAGGAAGAATAGACCATGATAGTTGTGAAGCAAAAGATGGAGATGATAGGGAAAGATCAACAGCAGTCCTAGGATTCTGATTTGGATTAACTCTACGAGTCGGAGAACCATCATTGAGAATGCAGAGATCAGCATCATCAATCATATCCACCAACAAAGGAGAGAATCCATCATAGTAATAACACCCCCACAGAGTGTGATGAGTGTTTAAATCACCTAGGACCAGTACAGGACTAGGAAGCGAAGAGATAATAGACTTAAGCTCAAGGAAGAGAGATGAGGAAGGGTAAGGAATATAAGCAGAAAAGAAGGAAATATTAAAGGCCCTCACAGCAACAGCATTAATCGGTTGGCTGTGAGATGAAAGAGGGATAAGCGAATTAGGAAAGGTGTGCCGAATAAGGATAGCACTAGCTCCATACCCGTCACTTCTGTCCTCCCTTAAGCAAGCAAAGCAACAAGCAAACCTGGCACCCTGAAAAGGGAGTCTGGCAACAGCCATGTTTCCGAGAGGGCAATAATGACGGGATTATACAATAAAATAATATTAAGTAATTCATGCTTTTTAGGCCGAACACTCATACTATTCCACTGAATGAAGTTCAGTGGATCCATTATTTATGATTTTAAAGATTTTTACTAAGTTTTGGGCAACGTTGGACGGTAAGGAAAGGTCATCACAGGATGAAACTATGCTCACAAGTGTTTCTGTTAGGGCTGATAACAGATCTTTTCTAGATTCTGCTGCATTATCCACATTTTGACTTAAAGCATACCCATTTAGGGAAGGGAAGAGGAACAATTACTAATTAGGGCTTGGTGAGCCTGTCTATCAAATCCCTTTGCTAGTGGAGCACGGGGACGGGAAGCTTGGTAAACAGTCTTGTGATATGATTTATTGGGAGCATATGATTTATTGGGGTTGGGGATTTGTGTAGGAAGGTGAGGAAAACATTTCCTTTGCAATATCTGCATAGGAACGTTTAACAGGTGGGAAGCGGGAGGATGCATCCATATAAGAGATACATTCAGATGACATAAGAATTTTAATGGATTGTTGTCTTGCATACTCAGGACATCCTTTATTTGTAGCATAATGTTTACTATGACAGTACATACAAGTCGAAATTTTTTCAGGAATTTTGCATGAGTCACCAGTATGAGACTGGGCACACCTGTAACAGCTTGGCTTAGATCTACACTGTGATTGAATGTGACCAAAACGACAGCAATTTAGGCATTGAACAGTAGGATATTTGTAGGGATCTATTTTGAGAGAGGAACTATAGGAAAAGACCCTCTCAGGCAACACTTGTCCACGGAATGTAACTACCACCTACTGGGTCGGAATCCATGTAGTTACACCCTCACTCACACTCTTCATATTTAGACGTCTCGCTTTCATTACCTGAACACCGCAACCAAAGGGAAATTTCATGGAATTAACTAATTCATCTAAAGAAAAATCTACAGGGACTTCCTTTACTACACCCATTCTTGTTATATTAAAGGTTGGTATAACTGCAACATACTTACAAAGACTAAGAATTGGGTTAGTCAAAAATTTATTTGCTGCCTCAGCAGAGGAAAACTCAACGCTGATCTTATTACGACCAACGTTCTTTACTCCACCATCAATGATATTTGTAACTTTGTTTACATGTAAAAATTGGCCAAATTTAATCGCTCTAATTGAGGTTCCGGCTGCGGGATCAGGAGTTTCTCTCGACACATACACGATGGAAGGGCCTTTATCGGAATCTATGTAGGATTTTGGTCTTTCGGATAGGGACGGGTGAACGTATAAGTTTTGGATCGAAGGCGTTGCGGTAGCAGGGTCAATAATGGTTTTTTTAACCGTATCATTATTAGGTGAAGTTTCACCTTGCCTCTTTCTGGATGTCACCTGTGTACCATTACTCCCACCTCCAGGATCCGGAGGTTCGGGTGGAGGATCAGCATCCATTATAAAAAAATTAACCTACCTAAATAACTAATTTACGCACGTACAAAACAACACAAACACTCACTACAACCAATCACCTGGTTAGTATTAAGATATTTTTTAAACTTTTATCGAAAAAATTAAAGAAACTGATGAAAACAGCATAAAAATTATGCAACTCTCACTAACACGTGTGTAAACCAAGACAAACGGAAGTCGAAATCGAGATATTGCGTGTTAAGTGTTGGAATTTAACTTTATTTTGTTTTTTTTTAGCTTCACGCTGTATCCAGCACTCAGCAGGGTAGGCAGAGGGAACCTAGTGTCGAGACACTGTTCCCCACTTTCGCCAAATTCGGAGGCATTGCGTGTTAAGTGGCGGAACTTAACGCCGCGCTTTACCTCGACACCAGGGCGAAGAAAATGGAAATATTTAAATATTTCCACCCTTCGAGTGGGAATCGAACCCACGACCAGTCGTTTACAATCACACGCTTGTGCCACTGCGCCACGACTGGCCCCAAGGGAATTGAAAATAGATTAATTATATATACTTTTTTTAAGTGTGTCGAGTTTTTTCGCATCCTATTTGTAGAAAAAGAGAGAAAAGCCAGAGAAAACCTAGTGTCGAGATTCTCTGTTCTCCACTTTGCACCTAAATCCGAGACATTACGTGTTAAGTGTATTTTTACCCTGAAATAGATGATGTGTGCTTAGTGCAGAATTCGCAACACAAAAAATATTTTAAAAAATGACAAACTTGGCTAAAACGCTTCCGTGTACCGAAACACAATTAGATTATCAGACGTCTGTGTGTCTGTATCATTCGAGTGGAGTGTATCGTTGATGTTATACGTGTTTTATGTTTACATTTTAATTTTGAGCTTAAATAGAAGGTAAATATGATAATTTGATATTTTAAATTGTTTGCGGCTCCTAAAATGGCATGTTTGACCTTCAATTTGAATTAATTAATATATTATTAAGAAAACGAATAATAGTAATGAAAAAAAATCTATAATATTATTATAAATTTAAAAACAAGTTTTGGCTATCGTCATTCAGCTTTTGACTGTAAATGGCATTAGTATTTAACGTTACTTTCATTGCTTCGCTCTGGTAAGAAGTCAAATCGCAACAGTAAGTTCCTCCCCTCAACACGCAATGTATCAGTAATGTAATGTAAGAACTAAACGCTGGCTTAAAATCAGCTTCCAGGTCTTAACCGAGAGTAAAATAAACCAAGTTTTTTTTAAATAATTTTTTGCTGAAAGACCAAGTTAACAACTTAGTAATTTTGGCTTCACTGTTTGCTTTAACTTCACCCTTTAACAACAGGATAACAGGATTGACATTGAGAGCCTAGTGTCATGATCAAGTTTATACGTTACGTGTAGAGTGGCGGAATACGCTTAGACCTATCAGGACAGGGAAATCAAAATAATTTAAATATAACCTTATAATACTGAGTAAGAATAGAACTCATAACAACTGCCTTTACAGACAGACTGCTCCAAAGTCCTTTACTTATCATTATTATAATTATAATTGAAACTAATTTTATTTTCAGATGTTTATAATTGAAACTAATTTTATTTTCAGATGTTTCTCATAATATGGCTATGTGTTCTTCTCGCCGTCATTTGGCTGTTTTTACGTAGAAAGCTATCCAGGTTTAGTGACTATGGGGTACCACATGCTGGCCCGCTGTATTCATTTGTTGGTATGCTAAAAGTGGTAATGCGTAGAGCCCACTTTATCACTGGTATGGAAGAGAGCTACCGCATGTTTCCTAATGACAGGTAATTTAGTTTCACGCTTTTTCAGTGGGCAAGATATAAGCAAGGCAGAGATAACCTAGTGTCAAGACACTTCGTTCTTCACTATCAGCTTCAATCTAGACGATTTGAGTCTGAGCGACGGATACCATCGCTGTAGATATGACAATTTTTATATTATCATATATTTTGGGATAAGGGAATAGCGCCTAATGTAAACAGGATAGTTGTGGGTTCGATTCGTACCCTGTGAATGATATTAAAATTATTACCATGAAAGTGACAAACGGATTATCTTGACATTAATTCTCTCGTTGGTGCGAGAAGTATGCAGGGAAACGTTACAGGCGGAACGGGAAGGCTTTCCGCACTCACTACCCTCTAAGGTTAATGCGTAGGACAAAAAGGAAGGGTATGAAAATAATGAGACCTACGTATATTGATATAAGTGTATCTTAAGAAGGTTCCTATGTTTGTAATATATATTTTTTTGTTTATTTAGTTTTAATATTTTTAAGAAAATGAATAAAACTTAGATATGTGTTTAGCATTCTTAAATTTTAAACGTGTAATTGCAACCCTAGCTCGCAAGCTTTTTGCTTACTCAAATCCTTGAAAAGCACTATAAATTTATTTCCATATCATATCTCTCTATTCTTTATGGCAAGTCATCATTCCTAAACATAACCCAGAGAGAGTTTGTAGGGAACTATTATTTATAATTATTATTTATTTAGTACTAGCGGCCCGCTCGCGGCTTCGCCGCGTGATCTAGCGCGCGTGAGCTGTTTCGGTATAATGCAACCCTAGGTGGTGGATTTTTGAAAAATATAGTAGCCTATGTTTAACCTTGGATTATCAACTATATATATGCCAAAATTCATTACAATCGGTCAAGCGCTGTAGATTCTTCATATAAACTTTCTTCCCGTATTTCAATCTTTAGAGGTTGATTTTTGAAAAACTAAGTAGCTTATGTTAGACCCAGTCATTTTTACTGCTTTCGTTCTAAATTTCATCCGAATCGGATCAGTAGATTAGCCGTGAAAACGTGACAGACAAACACACAGACATTCGCAATATATAATATAAGTATGGATATTTCATTTGTACGTTTATTTATTACCACAAATTATGATACGTTATTTATTTATCGTTTACATTTTATTATTTACTTATTATATCAACACACTATACATAATATAATTTTAAATGTATATTTGTACTTTTAAAAGTGGTGTTGAAATAAATATTGTCATAAGTAAGTGGACTTCAATTCTACCACATCAACATTGTGAGTACCATCAAGTTAGTTTAGAGCAGATCCAATCTCGATCACCAATAATTCTTTTAGTGAATATTCCTTATTTTGTTAATAAAATAAATTAATTTAATTGGATACTAAATAAAGGTTAGATTTTTTTTTAGATTCACGCTGAATCCCGCACACAGCAGGGTAGGCAGAGGGAACCTAGTGTTAAGACACTCCGTTCCCCACTTTCCGCCAAATTCAGAGGCATTGCGTGTTAAGTGGCCTAAGAGCGAAGAAAATGGAAATATTAAATATTTCCACTCCTCGAGTGCGAATCGAACCCACAACCAGTCCTTTACAGTCACACGCTTGTGCCACTGCGCCATGACTGGCCATAAGATTAGATACCTTAAGTATTCTTCTTTTTACAACGCCCAAGCCCTGGCGCGTCTTAAGAGTATGTAAGATGCTTTGGTAAGGTAAGAAAGAAAGATGAAGAAATATAACTCACTGACTGACTAACTATTTATCTTACAACTATCTCATACAGCCAAACGCTTCCCACCCGCATCAACATTGCGATAAAGATTTTCTATTTGAAAGAAAAATATTATAATGTCCGCAGCGTAGCGCAGTTTTCAATTTACGACGTGTCTAACTCATAAGTTGTGGTTTCAATAAACGCTCTTGATATTGTTCAATTATTCAATAGTGTTGGAGACGCGGTGTTTTTAATATCTTTTTTTTCAGGTTCACACTTTATCCCGCAAAGCAGGTTAGGCAGAGAGAACCTAGTGTGAAGACACTCCGTTTTCCATATTCTGTCCGAATCCGACATCTAGACATTGTGTATCGAGTGGCCAAACGCAACGCTTGTCTTGTCAACAGAGCAGAGAAAAAATAATAATTTAATATAATATTTTTACCGCGTAAGAATCGAACCTATAACCATCTTACATTTTCAAACATCGTCACTATGGCCACGATGTCCTTTTTTTATACTATAATAGCATATGCCCAATTACATATTGAATTATAATGAATCTTGGACATGTGACTGTAAGTGTCATTGATAGTGGGTTCGACCTTCACTGATAACAATGATTACATTCATTATTTTCATTTCTACGCTATGGTAAGACAAAATACATCGATGAGTTTGTCCACTGAATGTGGAAAGTCCCGATGTCAGGGGAAAAGTGAAAAATAAAAGGTTTAGAGGCTGTTTTTTGCCTATCTTTGGTAAAAAAATATTAATACATGCATATCTATTATAGTATATGTATGTACATCTTCAATATTCACAATTTTTTTTCAAACAAGAGCGGCATAATTAGTGAAAATAGTATGAGGTCATAAAGTGCTTACGCACAGAGCTGCGAGCAACTATTTGTATATCTTTTCTAATTTATTCAATCATATATATTTTTTAAGATTCGTAGGAAGATATGAGTTTCTGGAGCCCATTATAATAATTCGAGATCTGGAGTTGATTAAGCTGGTTACCATTAAAGACTTCGAATACTTCCACGACCATCGAGGCTTCGCAGACGAGGCAATTGAACCACTGACTGCAAGGAATTTGTTTTTATTAAAAGGTATTAATTCCTAACAGTCGTTACTTCGCTTTCGAATGCTTACCTTTATTCCTTTGTTTTCTCTGTTCTTATTAATTTATCAGTTTATAATTATAATTTCGTGGTGTGTATAAATATTTCATAAACTTTTGTGCAGTTTTTTAAATGTTATAAGATATTATTTCCATTCTACGCATACTTTACGTAGGCTTCTAACACTAACTTCTTGAATGAAATGAAATATACATATATTTAAAAATATATAGAAATTTTTGGCTTTATAATTAGCGTGTTAAGTGGTATAACTCAACATTTCTAAAGCCGAGAAATGAAAAAATATTTTTTTTTAGCTTCACGCTGTATTCCGCACACAGCAGGGTAGGCAGAGGGAACATAGTATTATGATACTCTGTTCCCCACCTTCCGCCGAATTCGGAGGCATTGCGTGCTAAGTGGCTGAACTTAACGCCGCGCTTTACCTCGACACCAGAGCGAAGAAAATGAATATATTAAATATTTCCAGTCCTCTAGTGGGAATCGAACCCACAACCAGTCGTTTTTACTGTCACACACTTGTGCCACAGGGCCACGACTGGCCCAAAAAATGAAAAAATATTTACATACATATAATTAGTTCCTCCGAGTAGCGATCGAATTAATAATAAAGGTTTACAAAAAGTACACAAAACTAAATACATATAACAAAGAACCATTTAGAAATATTATATATATATTTTTTAATTAGGTTAAAGATTTAATAATCACATTATGCAGGTGATGATTGGAAAGACATGAGGTCGACCCTCAGCCCCGCGTTCACGAGCTCCAAGATAAAGCTAATGGTGCCCTTCATGGAGGAAGTCGGGGACCAGATGATGAAAGCTCTGAAGAAGAAGTTATCAGAATCCGAATGTAAGTACAGTACACGTTTCCATCCATTTAGAGATAACACTTGCCAAAGTATATGGGTGAAAAACATATTTTAGATACATTCTATCCAGTCTATAGTATGACTCATCTATTGTTTTTTTTTAATATAACAAAAATTGATTGTTGTGCCTACTTGTGATATTTAAATTTAAACCTTTGTTAAGAAAGTTGAAGAAGGTGTTGTAAATAATGGGATGATGTGAAAAAAAGATGTGCTAATTCTGGCAGCAATAAATTGCTCTCGTAAACCTCGTAAGTTATTACAAGCAGACTAATTCAATTATATAGTTCTTAAATACTATTATTTTAAAATGGTGTTGCCATCTCAAAATAAACAGATACAATAGTTTAACAAAATAAATATAATAAAGTAATTTAAGATGTATAATTATATTTACTTAATTTTAATAATAAATCAGAAAACATGAGTCAATTATATTTTATTTAATTTATAATACTCGTATACAATTAACACATAGATAAAATTGACTATAATATATTTCAGTGATGGGTCAACTTAGAATTATTGTTACAATATATTCAAATAGACTTTCACAAGTACATATATGCTTACAGCATTTGAATGGTCAAATGAACATTATATTACTATTGTCAATTCTCTTGAGAAGAGCCGATGAAAAACTCAACAATTATTTTTTCAAGTATAGAAGTAATATTATACAATAATTTGTTTTTTAGCTTCACGCTTTATCCCGCAGACAGCAGAGTAGGCAGAGGGGACCTAGTGTTAAGACACTCCGTTCCCCACTTTCCGTCGAATTCGGAAGCGTTGCGTGTTAAGTGGCGGAACTTAACGCCGCGCTTTACCTCTGATGCCAGAGCAAAGAAATGGAAATATTAAATATTTCCACTACTCGACTGGGAATCGAACCCACAACTAGTCATTTACAGTCACACGTTCGTGCCACTGCGCCATGACTGGCCCCCAAACTATTATAGTTTCAATTCATAATTTGCAGCTGGCTACATAGATATTGACTGCAAAGATTTGACAGCGCGTTATGGGAACGACGTCATCGCCTCCTGCGCCTTTGGACTCAAAGTAGATTCTCATGCTGACGAAAACAATGAGTTCCTGAAAATGGGCAGAATTGCTTCGGCTTTTAAAGTGTGGCAAATGCTTTTGTTCTTTATTCTTTCCTCTTGTCCGGCTATTGGTAGGGTAAGTAAAGAAATTTAAGTATATGAACTTTAACATTTTAAAGTATTATTAATACATTTTAAACATTTTTAAAGTGTTATTCCTCACTTAGGAAAATTGAAAAAGATATTAAAAGAAAACGTATAAAAATTTGAACGCAGCGGGATTCGAACCCGCGCCTCCTGAATACCGTCCAGGCGCTCTCACCACTGAGCCATGCGTTCTACTATCCGCTGCGTCGAAATTCTTATACGCTTTATTACAACTTATTTGTGTTGTTAGCATCTCTGTAGAGAGATTTTTACAAATTTCTGCTACCCAAAAATGATTCTACGAACAATCATTTGGCAAGAGAGAATGCTATGTATTAAATACTTTTAAACATTTTTAGAGTGTTATTCCACACTTTGGAAAATTGAAAAAGAAAACGTATAAAAATATTCGTAGAATAATCTTTGGGTAGCAGAAATTTGTAAAAATCTCTCTACAGAAATGCTAACAACATAAATAAGTTGTATTAAAGCGTATAAGAATTTCGACGCAACGGATAGTAGAACGCATGGCTCAGTGGTGAGAGCGCCTGAACGGTATTCAGGAGGCGCGGGTTCGAATCCCGCTGCGTTCAATTTTTTATACGTTTTCTTTGAATGTCTTTTTTTATTATTAATACACTTAGGAAATTGAAACAGATTTTTTGCAAAACGCAAAATAAGTTGGACGCAAGCGGGATTCAAACTCGCGTTTCTTGGAAGCCGTCCAAGTACTCTGTCCGCTAAGGCATACGTCCTCGCCGCATTTCAAGCGTTTTAATTTCGAATCCTGTTGCGTTCAAATTTTTATACTATACATTTTCTATGAAAGTCTTTTACATTTTAAACTTACATATGTTTCAATGCTAAAAACATCCAAAAGAAACGCGTGTAGCCAAAAAAAAGATAATTTAATGTAATAGAACGAACTTTTGTCTTATAAAATTTTTCTTCAGTTTTAATTAGGCTGCCAATTAAAAATAAATTAGGCCTCAAGAATAAAAAAAATACATTTTTATAACAATACTCGATCATATAGGTAAAACAAGCACTGTACTATAGAATTCTGATTCTTGACTAAATTAAATTTCTAATTCCTTTTTTTATTTGAAGGACTAAAAGAGTCTTTCAAAACGTCATATCCGGTGATTGTGATGGTCTTATTTATGTCATGTAGTCTGTTGATAAAATTTCTAAGTGCAAACTTAAAAACAGAATTTGCTGTAAAATTATTATAGTTACTATAACTCTCCTTGGCGTTAAATAATTGTCACATTATATACATTTCTATGTTAAATATATGGTAATAAGTGAAGAATTCATTTCATTAATGTATCTATTGCATTGTTATACAAATTTAGACTTTGTGAACTTCTTCTTCATATAAACTTTAACCATGTATTATTATAAGGTCCATCGTCCGCATAATTTTCGAAAAAATAAGATTTCCCTTCACCTATTAATATAACTCCGCCACTTTACACGCCTAGCATGCGTCCATAATTCAGCGGAAAGTGGGGAACGTAATGTCTTCTTCTGTCTTCTACAATAGGTTCCCTCGGCCTGCCCTGCTGTACGCAGTATACAGCGTGAAGCTAAAAAATGTAATTATTATATATATTTAAGTAGTATATGTCGAAAAAATAAAAAAAATAGTACCTATATCGAGATTCGAACTTATAACACTAAAACAAACTGCGCCATTTTATTTTCTAAAAATGGTTAATTCCAATTTAATTTTTTTAGCGTTTCCAAATGATTCTTAAGGGAAAGGCGATTCGATAATTCGCCGCTGCGTAATGAGGGAACAAATTGCAAATCGCTAAGTAATTTGGAGTTGGGGACTCCCGAAATTTACTTTTTTAAAGTTTTCCGAATAAAAAAAAAACATTTTATTTTTACTATCTTGCGCCCTGCGAGGTGAGCAGGGACAGTCTGTTTCATCAGTTATGTTGCCTTTTTTTACTCTTATTTATATTATGTAATAAAAATTGACGTTCAAAATTTGAAGCATATACCTTCTTATTTTGAATAAAATTATTTGACCTTTGACTTTGGAGTGTTGTCAAACTAGGTTTCATCTTACACTCCTGCTATTCGTAAAAAAACATGAAAACGTGAAGGAAGTTATTTGCACTTGGCATATGTCTTGAATTAGTCGATGATGTCAAGAACATCTTCTCAGCTGTTTGTCTTTTAAAATTGTGTTTGTTAACAATATTTGAAGGTCACACAAGCGACGCAGTTCGCACGCGCCGCCCCGAATAATAATCACACTAAATTGGAGTCAATTTATTTTCAACTCTATTACTGACTTGTGTCATGTTTTATTATCCTGTTGTTTTGAGCTGTGTATCAAGTGTATGGGAAAAACAGTTATTTGCAAGTTTACTTTTTTTAACGTAGAACAGAGTAGGCAGAGAGGACCTAGTGTCGATACACTCCGTTCTCTAACTTCCGGATTCAAGGTTCTAAGTAGTGAAATGTATTGTACACAGCATTCATCTCACCATAGTAAAAAAATGATAACAATTTACATATATTCGTTTGTTTGATTAAGAATCAAACCCGTAACCGTCGGGTATACAGTTCGAAATTGGCTTGTTTTAAAGTCTAGAATTCTATATAAATGTTTAAAGGCTTTTAATATTTTTTAGAGATTAAAATTAACGCTGTTCTCAAAACAAGTAACAAAATTCTTTAAAGATATTGTCTTAAATACGATGAAAGACAGAGAAGAGCGCAATATTGTCAGACCTGATATGATACATTTACTGATGGAAGCCAAAAAAGGTAATAAAGTAGAAAACACTTTACAAACAGTATAATTTAAAAAAATTGTCGGAGCGGGATTCGAACCCGCGCCTCATAACAAAATAAATTTTAATAGACGTATTTCGAAGCAAAAGGATGCGCCGCGGAATTCATATCCAGATGCTTTCAAATTTTTTTACGCGATTAAAATGGTTTTATCTGGTCATTTAAGATGTAACATTTGAAATGTTTAAAAAAAAAACACTTGGCGAAATTATTGTTTAATTTTTTTTTCTCCACTCTGGTTTAGAATGCAGGCGGAAAATGGGGAACATAGGAATTTTGGGAATTACTTGATTCGGTTCTCTCTGACTATAGTCTGAAATTGCGTGCAGCTGTATAAACATTTTTTTAACCTAACAGTATAAATAACCCTTAGAAATATAATTACTTTAGACTTATCTCTAGATTCTCCGTCTCTGTATTCATGTCTTGTACTTTATTTATAACCAGGAAAGCTTTCTCATGACGATAAAAGCGGAAATGCAGACCAAGATGCTGGTTTCGCGACCGTCACAGAATATTCTGTTGGAAAGAAAACGAGCAAGAAAGGTTTGTTGAAACTTTTATAGAAAATCGATGGTTGTAGTTTTAAATTTTTTCCAAAGGAATGCTTGTACTTGTTTAGTTAAATACTATTTTAGTCTCCCTATTCCGGTTAGGTATATAAGTGTATTTTTGACTTCCTCAATCATCGCGCTCGCATTATGATATTTTTTTTCTCTGCTCTGGTATCTAAGACAAATCACGACGTTCTCCCTCGTGACACGCAATTCGAGCGGAAAGCCGAAGACAGAATATCTCGACACTAGGTTCACTCTGCCTTTCCCACTATGTGTTGAAAAAACGTGGAGCTGAAAAATCGAAGCTGTAAATGTACAAAAAATAATTTTCAAAAATTCTCATTACATAAACTTATGCTTACTAACTTATGGTATAGTACATAACTTATACTAATTAGTTTATATTGGTAACAATATAAGAATTGACATACGAAACCATGTACAGTAATTAGTTTACCGAATAATTTTATTTTTATATTATAAAGCTTCTTATCTTTTGATAGTACACAGCTGTACTTTGTATTGAGATATCTGTCCATTGATTTATTTATGACAAATTATAAGTTTAGATACCGGGTTTTTTTATCTTTCAGTTTCACATTTCCTTCTAAAATAGTCTGAAAAACTAGATTAAACTAACCTTATGTAATATTAGCTTATTATCATTCCAATTTCACGCAAAGTGCCGATAAAATACAAGTATAACGTGGAGACAGCCTGAACCTAGTGTTGAGACGTTGACGATTTCGTGCAGTGTCAGAACTCAATACTACGTTTTGTCTACGACACCCGAGCGGAGAAACGAAAATAATTATAATATAATATTACATTTCCTTTCAACTTTTCTTTTTTTATGCTGGGACGTGTATTTATGCACACCATCTGCTCGCAAGAAAGGTAGAACTGCCGAACTTCGAACTTCAGAACTGCGAACGGGTGACACTGTGGAACTGCCGCTAGCCGCCGTTCACGAATTTCTCTCACTGTTATGACCCGCTGCACTTTTCGCAATTAGGTCCTATTGCGAGCAGTGAGAGCATCTGCCAAAACATCGATGAACCGCATCGTTTCCTCTGAATTGTGGTACCTAAAATGTGCTAGGCTTAGATAACCACGACATGTTTAAGATATAATTAATGTTGAGGCCATCGTGGCATTGTGACTTACATAAACAAAATTAGTTGTGGGTTCAATTATCAATTCGGAGAGTGGTTATATTTAAGTGGTGAAATAATTACTTTAATTTCTCACCTGGTACTTGAAATAAACTGTTCTCTCTGATAATCCTACAATGCAATAACAATAATAAATTAAAAATTGAACTTAAAATTTATGCTTAATTTTAATGAACAAAATCTTAGAGGTTCACGAAAAAACATTCTTCCAGCGTGGTCGGACACAGATCTAGTCGCACAAGCAGTTATATTCTTCATGGCTGGCTACGAGTCCATTTCTATGTCCACTTCCTTCGCCCTACACGAACTGGCCTTAAATCCTGATGTACAAGAGCGCTTGTATCAAGAAATAAAACAAGCAGATAGAAGAAACGGCGGAAAAATAGACTTTACTTCAATACAGAATATGACTTATATGGATATGGTTGTTTCAGGTAATCATTTGATAGTTGTTTTTTTTTTAATTTTATCTACACAAATAAAATTGAAGTGTCTTTTGTAATGTTAAAAGTGCCATATTCTATTATACGTATATACTATACGGTACGTACTGCATTTTACTGAGTAACCCCTTAAACGAATGGAGAACCTTGACACCTGGTTCTCTCTGATTCTGTATAACTTATAAAAACGTGAATATAATACCGCATGTTAGTATTCCTGTAGCGGATTTTCAATAACAAACAAGATTAATTTTTGGACCCAGAAACGCTGCTTAAGAAAAATATGTATATTAAAATAGAAAGTTACCTACTATTTACAGAAGTACTAAGAGTATGGCCACCAGCTATGGCGTTGGACAGAATTTGTTCCAATGAATATAATCTTGGAAAGCCACGAGAGAACGCAACACAGGATTATATTGTGAGTAACCAAATCTTGCCATTTCTAGTAATTTCACTACTTAGTTACTTAGTTAATCGTCACAACTGGTTATGGGTTCGATTCTCACTCAGGATAAAAATTTTAATAAAATAATTGTCGTGTCTTCGCTCTGGTAAGGCAAGATGAGCGTTAAGTTCCATCCCTCAAAACACATTGACCTCGATTACGGGCGTACAAAAGGTTTTCTCTGAGACACAGTGAACCCGACTATTTGTAGAAAACGAAAAGCTGCCTTCTTATTTTGCTTAGACAAAGCATAATATTGAGTTGTGTCATTCAGCAATTTCACGAATTAAATCAAAAAGCGGAAAGCCAGCCAGTGGGGTCAGTCGTGGCACAGAGGCACAAAGCGTGACTGTAAAGCTACTGGTTGTGGGTTCGATTTTTACTCGAGGAGTAGAAATATTTAATATTATCATTAAACAAAAAAGAGAGAGAGAAAGTGTCGTGACACTAGATTCCTCCTCCGAAGCACCAAAAAAATTTTACGTAATTATAATTCTTCTGTATGTCTTAATAGTAGTGGGTTCACATCCTCAAAAGTTCAATATTTGTGCTCATTGTTCGAACTATATTTATCCTCTATCGTTATTTCATTTCACAATACATGATGTTCTTATTCAAAGGTCAGAAAAGGTGAAGTAGTGTGTATTCCGGTTCGTTCTATCCACTTCGACCCTCAATATTTTCCGAATCCCAAAAAATTCGATCCGGAACGATTCTCTGAAGAAAATAAGCATAATATTAACCCCATGACCTACATGCCTTTTGGTGCTGGCCCGAGGAATTGTATTGGTGAGTATCTCTAAATTTAGATCGGGAAGTTTTATTTGAGGCCAGTCGTGGCACAAAGTGTGCTTGTAAAGCGACTGGTTGTGGGTTCGATGCCCGCTCGAGGAGTGGAAATATTTAATATTTCCATTTTCTTCGCTCTGGTGTCGAGGCAAAGCGCGGCGTTAAGGTCCGCCACTCAACACGCAATCCCTCCGAATTTGACGAACGGACTGTCCTAAACACTCCGTTCTCCGCTTTCCGCCTGTTCCCTCTACCTACAGCGTGAAGCTGAAAAAAAAAACTTTTTTTGGCTTCACGCTGTATCCCGCACACAGCAGGGTAGGGAGAGGGAACCTAGTGTTAAGACACTTCGTTCCCCACTTCCCGCCAAATTCAGAGGCATTGCGTGTTAAGCACCAGTCGTTTACAGTCACACGCTTGTGCCACTGGGCCACGACTGGCCACATAACAAAAAAAGTTTTAGTTAGTTATTTTAGTTATTTTCGTAAATGTTTAGACAGCGGAGAACTTACGTTAACTTCACTTAATATATTTAAAAACACATAAGAAATTATTTACTATTATAACTCACTGCCAAGTATAAGTTGAGAAATACATACGAATATGTACTACATAAAATGTATAAAGTAGAAAACGGAGTGTCTTGGCACTAGATTCTCTACTGTCGAAAAAGCCTAAAGTTAAAGAGGTGCTAATCTATAGTATTTATTTTATGGTTTTTGCTTTATAATTTAGTATTAATATGTTTCTTTATATAATTTCAGGGTCTAGATTCGCTTTATGCGAATTAAAAGTATTATTATACCAGATACTACTGCATATAGAAGTGTCACCATCCAAGAAAACAAAACTGCCCTCAGCACTGTCAAATGTTTCGTTCAATCCTAAACTTGAAGGCGGACATTGGTTAAGATTCAAAATGAGAGACTAATTATATACTTAAGTCCACGGTGGTGCAGTGGAACAGTGTCCTACACATGCAGTAGTTATGTGTTGGATTCCCACTTAAGGAAATTGTTAAGACTCTTAGAATAAGATGATATATTTTTTAGAAAAACGTATATTGATGGTTATTTTTGTCAATTTAACTTTTGTCACTAATTAATAATTGTAAGTTTGTAAAAGAAATGGAAAAAGCGAAATTGGTTTTCTCGCGCCAGTTCCTAGGCCCTATTGAAGCTGTGTCTAGTGGTCAATTACTTGGTAACTTATAGTATATCTGTTCTATAATGGTTCTACATTAGGTATTCTAAAATAAATCTTCAAAAACAGTAAAATCTTCAAACATAAATTATAGTCTAAATTAAAAAGCCTTAGTTTAAAAGCTATAATGAAATTATTATATAAAAAGAATTTTCATAAAAACCCGATTAAGAAAAGTTCAAGTTCACGTTCAAACAGATCGTTTTTTACTGTATTATTCTTTTAACATATAGATAAAATTATTTGACTTTGACTTATGACTTCACCAGTGTAAATGTGAGATTACATATTTTGTATAATAATAAAAAAATAATTATGAATGTTATTTTTCATTTATCTAATCAAGCTTTATTAGAAGTTTGTTTTTTTTTAAATTAAAGTACTAATTGTCCATTTCTACTTCACGATATTAATTTATATAAGTAATAATATGTAAAAAATGAGGCTATTGTAGCGCAGTGAGTCAGCATCTGACTGAATACGATGCTTGTCTGTTCAATCTGCACTCAAAAATATATTTAAATGATTTCCCATTTAATGTAAATCGAACATCGATTTAAAAAAAAGCTATGAAACAGAATATAGATGTTTCAAATGTATCACACCTAAAGTTTATAGTATAAATAAGAGGTGCAAGTAGGAAATTTTTAAGGCCATCCACTCTTGCCTCCCGTTAAAGTACTCATTACCTAACTAAATTTCTACTAATTCTGCTATCGAAGATGCATGATATAAATGAACTTATGGTTCTACATTTCGAGATATTTATATAGATCTTATAATTTATAATGAACGATTAAAAAATGAATATACAAAAAGGAGCAAATATATAGGCCATACATTTTTAAAACATAACGTGTACTTGTATAATATATCACTACATATTGCTAGCAACCCGCTCGCGGCTTCGACGCGCGAACTACATTACGTTTTCCTTATATTGTACCCTTCGGGGGTGGATTTTTGTAAAATAAAGTAGTTTGTTTAACCTTGGATTATCTACTATATATATTCCAAAATTCATTATAATCGGTCAAGGTTTAGATTATTCATATAAACTTGCATTCCCTATTTCAACCCTTTAGAGGTAGATTTTGAAAAAATAAGTATTTTTAACCCTGGATTATTTGTTAGTTTAATTCTAAATTTCAGCCAAATCGAACCGGTAGATTAGCCGTGAAAGAGCGTAACAGACAAACACACAGACTTTCGGATTTATAATATACTCGTAAGTATAGATTACAAAATAAAATTACATAATTTACTATTATAGAATAGAATAAACAAAATATCACGAGAGAGAGAGAGAATCATATAATTATAAGCCACTAATGACTTGCACTACTATTTCAAATTTAGTCGAAAAGTGGAGAACGGAGTAACATGAGGATATTTTTTGTCTATATACATCTGATGTAGATGTACATACATATATATATTTGAAAATTAACTTTCAGATTTGAACCGGCTACCTTAAACCTTGTCATATCGACTTTACTTTCCCACCAATCAATAGAACCTTAATTTACAGGGCGCACGTCCGCAACTCAACACAAATGCGATACGATGTGTGTGATAACACAAACTTTGGCGTTAACACGTAATAAAGCAGATATTGCTGGCATGTAATCCATCGGATAGCGCGGTTCTGAGAATATTGTATTATATAATAATGTATGGAAGGGATATAGAATTAGATTTTTTTTATGGTAAAAAGAAGGTTAAGTCTCAATGTCGCATGTTTTCATCTTCTAGACTTTTACAGCAGAATGGGAGGAAAGTGAACACATGGGGCCAGTCGTGGCGCAGTGGCACAAGCGTGTAACTGTAAACGACTGGTTGTGGGTTCGATTCCCACTCGAGGAGTGGAAATATTTAATATTTCCATTTTCTTCGCTCTGGTATCGAGGCAAAGCGCGGTGTTAAGTTCCGCCACTTAACACGCAATGCCTCCGAATTCGGCGGAAAGTGGGGAACGGAGTGTCATAACACTAGGTTCCCTTTGCCTTGCTGTGTGCGAGATACAGCGTGAAGCTAAAAAAAAACCATTTACATCACGCTTAAAGTCAGAGACTCTTTTTATGAAACGTAGTCAAATACTCTACTTCGTTCGTGGTTTTACTCGCATGAACTACATAATAACAGCTGCTTTGTATTTTCGACGGCCCGCGTTCTCGCTTAAGCGATTTATATTTGTCACACAAATTTTCTTCCCCGATTTCTATTTCTGTTTGTGTTTTTAAAAAAATGGTGGCCTATTTTTGACCTTCCGTCATCAACAGTATGATTTAGATTTTACATTCAAACTATTATCTCCTATTCCAACCATTTATGGGTAATTTTGGAAAAATAATAAGCAGGCTATTTTTGACTTTGGGTTTTCGTGAATGGAAATGAAAATAATTTTAATATAATAACGTTTATAGTCAGACGTTGTCTCACTGACCCCATCACCTCAAAAACATGTTTAAGCCCAAATATGTTTTTTAAAAAAGAAGCTATATGATAGATATAGAAAATTTAGTTGTACAAATAATTTTGGGTTAAAAGCAACGTCTCTCACCAAATCATTATTCTTTGTAACATCTTTGGTTAGCGGAGTATTGTAAAATTTTTACTACAGAACTACTAAAAAATAGAAGTTACACCACATATACATCAATGACCTGTTCTTTTATTGTCCCAGTTGCATTGGTTACAAAAGGTTTGAAATTTTATTATACTTATGCTGTAACTTCACGCTTTTGGGCACATATAACGATTAATTGCACTTTTAATACTAGAATGACTATATTTTTTTTTATGGAATAAGGAAGCAAAAGAGCAGATGGCCCACCTGGTGTTAAGTGGTTACCTTCGCCCATAGACATCCACAACATTAGAGTTATGGATGCGTTGCCAGCCTCGGGGATGTAGGACAAAAAGGAAGGAAGAAAGATGGGAATGATGGAAATAGGGAGAGCTGGCTTACTTGCCATCGAACCGGAACACATCATCAGATATTTGGCGGTTCGTCTTTGACACGATAGTGGTCGCGAGCCAGTCGGAGAACGAATCTCCTACCACCAAACTACTGGGTTACCTGCCTTTTACGGGACGCTACCCAGCGGCGGGGGGGAATTGTATTCTTAACCCGTCCCCCCACGGGGGATACTAGAATGACTATATTTAAATCAATTCCTTTTCTCTGCTCTATTAAGAATACAAAACGCGGCGTTAATTTCCACCACTCAACACTCAATGTCATCATTTCAATCAAAAAGTGGAAATTGGACAGTTGTATCTAAAAAAAATCTGCCCTTCACCATATAAACTTCACTAGGGCAGATTTCATTTAATACAAAAGACTACAAAATTTGTCTTGCACATATTAATATTGTGAAAATTATTATAATGTTTTTTTTTTAGCTTCACGCTGTATCCTGCACACAGCAGGGTAGGCACAGGGAACCTAGTCTTAAGACACTTCGTTCCCGCATTGCCTGTTAAGTGGCGGAACTTAACGCCGCCCTTTACCTCGACACCAGAGCGAAGAAAATGGAAATATTAAATATTTCCACTCCTCGAGTGGGAATCGAACCTACAACTAGTCGTTTACACACACGCTTATGCCACTAGGCCACGACTGGCCACAATGATAATAATGATATAACAATATTAAAATAAAAACAAAAATTAATACTAATTATATAATGAAGTTACTCTATAATGCCACTTCCATTGCCTACTAACCGCCCCACGCCGCCCCACGCCGCCCCACACCGCTCCAAACCGGTTTCAGCTGGATATTGAATTAACACGAGGCCACACTGTGGAATTTTAATGACAGAGGGATTTTTCTTGCTTCAGTAATACTTTTTTTTGAGGTCGCTGACGATTAATATTTTCATTTTGCACAACGTTAATAAGAACGTTGTGAATTCTTTTTAAAAGCTGGTTATTTTGGTGGGAAATGAGTAGAAAAGAGTATTTATGTAGATGTTTTTGGTTAAGTCGTAGCTTTGTATTTTGTGGCTTCCCGTCTTTTTTACATATAGCCTGCTATAAAGCCTCACTCTCCTGATAGTGAGGCAGAATTGTAGACACTCCGCTCTCCGCTTATCGTCCAAAATCAAGAAATTGCTTGTTAAGCGGCGACGTAGTGCTTTGTCTTCTCACCCTAGCGAGGCATTAAATATATTTTGTAAAACAATCATTCCCCTGAGTAGAAATCGAACTGGCAACTAATGGAGTTTCTAAAAAACCTGTTAAAATTTCCTCTCTCCATTTTCACATATTACAGATTTCACGTGATTTCAAAGTAAGTGAAATAAACACCGCGGTGCGTTTTTTTTAAAAATACCGAGAAAAAAAGATAAATGATAATTTATATTTTTAAAGTGTTATTTACGTGTGTAAGTTAAGTGCTTAAAAAATATAAAATATATTTTTAGAAAACAAAGGGCGGTTACCTAGAGTTATGGGTTCGAATCTCCAGGCGGTCAAATTTATATTCATTATCTAAAAAATATTTTACATATACTATGAGTGCAACTAACACTAAAAATGTTAAAAATATAATAACAAGTTTGACAAAATTTCTCGTACATTTTAACATAGCAAGATGTGAAGCTAGTTGAAGCATATTCCGCTCCAATTGCATATAAGTGCTTCCAGTGATAGATTGTTCTTAAACTTCTATCTGCAGACTCGTTTTAGATTCGTTTCTCTATAGGGTTACTTAGTTATCCACTTTAAAATAAGTATTTATGATAATATCATTACTTTAGTATAACCAAAGTCAAAATCAAATAATTTTATTGAAAATAAGAATTGAACGAATGAACATTGGGTAAGTAAATACACAATATATTTTTAAATATTTTTAAAGTGTTATTCCACACTTCGGAAAATTTAAAAAGACATTTAAAGAAAACGTATAAAAATTTGAACGCAGCGGGATTCGAACCCGCGCCTCCTGAATACCTAAGGCGCGGGTTCGAATCCCGCTGCGTTCAATTTTTTATAAGTTTTCTTTAAGCACAATATATTTATTGTGGCCAGTCGTGGCCCAGTGGCACAAGAGTGTGACTGTAAACGACTGGTTGTGGGTTCGATTCCCACTCGAGGAGTGGAAATTATATTTCCCTTTTCTTCGCTCTGGTGTCGAGGTAAAGCGCGGCGTTAAGTTTCGCCACTTAACACGCAAGCCTCCGAATTCGGCGGAAAGTGGGGAGCGGAGTGTCTTAACACTAGGTTCCCTCTGCCTACCCTGCTGTGTGCGGGATATAGCGTGAAGCTATTTTTACAATATATTTATTAACTATCTCACAAGGATGTGAATTTTGGACATAATTTTCTCAATAACAGCTTTCAAAAAGAATTATAGTTAAAAATAAAGAAAAGACAACAAAGGGGCCTAATTTATTACATTCATTTCTTTTCTTATGCCTCATTACTTTTCCATAGAAAACTTCTAAGTTAGATAAATGTTATGTTATGTTTTGTTATCTTTTTAGTGTCAGGATACTCCATTTTTTTTTTTTTTTTTTTTTTTTTTTTATGGGAAAAAGGAGGCAAACGAGCAGAAGGCCCACCTGATGTTAAGTGGTTACCTTCGCCCATAGACATCCACAACATTAGAGTTATGGATGCGTTGCCAGCCTCGAGGATGTAGGACAGAAGGAGGAAGGAAGGATGGGAATAGTGGGAATAGGGAGAGCTGGCTTACATGCCATCGAACCGGAACACATCATGAGATGTTTGGCGGTTCGTCTTTGACACGATAGTGGTCGCGAGCCAGTCGGAGAACGAATCTCCTACCACCAAGCTACTGGGTTACCCGCCTTTTACGGGACGCTATCCCAGCTGCGGGGGGGAATTGTATTCTTAACCCGTCCCCCCACGGGCAAAAACAACTTTCCGCCCAAAAATATGACATTTCGTGGTGAGTAAAGGAATTCAACGCTGCTTTGTTTTAACCAAATAAATTATATTTAATATTTCATACAAATTGTAAATATGTACGTACATGTAAGTATTTTCAAAAAAGCTCCAACCCTAGCAGCAGTATTTGACGTAACAATCCATCAATCAACTTCGTATGGAAGTTGTTTGGAATATATTCACTTTTTAATGTATATTGTAGTTCACTTGCACAAAGGAGAGCTTTGTGCAGCTTTTGTTTATAATGTAAGCTTCATATAGCTTAAAAAGTTCTTAATTTTCTTATAGGGAACACGGAAAAAGTTTATGTTGTATGCATTTTTGTTTTATATTCCTTCAGCTTTACATTTTTACCGCAGAATAATCAGAGGGAACTTAGTGTCAAGACACTCCGTTTCCTAATTATGTTATCAAGTCGAGATGTTGCGTGCTGAATGGCGGAACTCAACGCATATTGTCTTTGCCGACAAACGAAAATAACTAAAAATATAATCATTTCTTCGAATAAAAATCGAACCTGCAGCCATCAAATATACACACAGATAAAATCATACTACGCTACACCTTACTACATGTAAAATACACAAAAAAAGATTTCTACACAAAAATTCTTTAAAAAAATGCTTACATGATTTATTTAGAATCCAACCATTCATTTGCAGCATGTTTACGTGAATTCCACTATGAATTGCATTCCCGGATGTATGTAGGTTAACACCGAAGCTTGTTACAGAAAGCTACGCAGTTCAAGCTTGTAGGTACCAATGACTATATAAAGGCTAGAGAATTCAATTCGCATTGTCTTGTTCCCTTTTTCCAGTACAGCAGTAGTGGGTAGTCAGAAAAACTTAGTGTCAAAACACTCCTTTTTTTACGTTCTAACCGAATCTGAACTTGAGTTATCGCGTGTTTAGTGGCGAAACTCCACGTGATTTACGTTGTCACCAAAGCAGAGAAACGAAAGTCATTTCAAATATGACCATTCCATGTGGAAATGGAACCCAAAACCATTACATACCTTACTACATGTAAAATATATATGTAAAAAAAATTCTATACAAAAATTCTTTAAAAAAATGCTTACATGATTTATTTAGAATCCAACCATTCATTTGCAGCATGTTTACGTCAATTCCACTATGAATTGCATTCCCGGATGTATGTAGGTTAACACCGGAGCTTGTTACAGAAAGCTACGCAATTCAACCTCGTAGGTACCTACTGCTGTATAAAAGTTCATTTGCCTTGCCGCCGCGCCGTCTTTAAAACAAAAAATACATGTTAAGTGAAACTGCATAGAAACGTTAATGAAGTGTTCCGTGAGGGGTTTTGTGTTCCAATTTTTGTGTTATTTAATTTGTATGTCTATATTATTAAGCTTACTTAGTACTAACCACTTAGAAGTTGGCTGAGGGATGATCAGTTGAAATTACTGATTTTGAAGAAAAAAGAGGCATATAGGTTCCTAGGATACCATAGAAGAAATTACACTGTTTATAGGCACTTTTCTCCAGAAATGTAGCCATTGTCTATTCAGTGGTGGGTTTAAAATAATTCAAATATCATCATTCTACCGAATGGGAATAGAATTCACAATCATTGCGTGTTCAGTTTTGCGCTGTCCCACTGTGCTACGATAACCACTAAAATAGCGCACTTAACTATAAAAAATAAGACAACGCTTATATATACGTTTTCCATCATCAAAAACTGTTTAGTAATATCGATATAAAATATCTAACAAGGGTATGAAATATCTTAGAGAGATAGAACTACTAAAAATAGTTATATTAAGAATAATAAAAACATCAGTATCAAAATTCCATACTTTATACAAATTGCCAAAATCTTGCACCGATCCCAAAAACTATTCTAAAAAGTCTAGGGACCTCTAAACAGACGTTGAAACAACAGAAAAACTTATTACAAATTTATTACGATGTACTCGTCAAATGCTTACCTCTTTTGTTTCCTAAAGCATCTAATTGTCTACATCGTTAGTATAATAGCACTTGCTGTTATTATGAGCTGGCAAGCTTTTATAAGGGGGTTTTTCTTTACTAGTCCAGTCGTTTACAGATTTGTGTAAAAAAAGGTAGGTTCTGTGTGTTTAGTGACAATGTAGTGACAAGTGTAGTGACTAATTGGTACACTTTATGTTTATTTGGAGACACTAAGTACTGGTTGTCAAAAATTAAGTTTTTTGTTAATTCAGGCAAAACAGTTTTATGTTGTTTAAGTTAGTTTTTATCTGATTAAGATTTTTTTGTTGAGACTAGTCGTGGCTTGGGCATAAAGTGTGGGTTCAATTCCCACTCGAGAAGTGGAGATATTTAATATTTCCTTTTTTTCATTCTGGTATCGAGGCAAAGTGCGGTGTTAAATTCCATCACTTAATGCGCAATGTCTCAAAAATTTTTTGAGAACTTAACGCTAAAAAATATATGAAAATATAATTCAATTATATTTTATTTAATATACAACATACAATCAACACATAGGAAAAACACTACAATATATTTCAATATAAAAAACTATAATCGATTTGTTTCTATATTTCAATAATGTGGATATGGAGTGGAGTGGGTAGTAATTGTTATACTAAGTAAATTTGAAGGAAATAAATAAAATTATTATAATAAAATTTCTTACATGTAATTTTTGTGTTATTTAATTTATGTGCTTATATTATTAAGCTTACTTAGTTGCTCTCTGAGTGTCTGGCAGATGATCAGTTGAAATTATTGATTTTAAAAGAAAAAAATGGCATATAGGTTCCTAGGATACCATAGAAGAAATTTCACTTTTTATAGTCACTTTTCTCCAGAAATGTAGCCATTGTCTATTCAGTGGTGGGTTGAAAATAATTCAAATATAATCTTCCTAACGAGTGGGAATAGAATCCACAATCATTGCGTGTTCAGTTTGACGCTGTCCCACTGAGCTACGATAGCCCCTAAAATAGAGCACTTAACTACACTTACATGCAACTTACATGTAAGATGAGGATATACCACGCGCCGTCATATGGATATGACACATTACAACATATTAAGTGAATACATTATGTGTAGGAGTATGAAGCAGCTTGGTTATTTTATTCAATGATTAAAAATGTATTTTGGTACTTTTTCATCATAATTTCATACATGGAGCCAATCGTGGCGCAGAGGCATAATGATGTGACTGTAAAGCTACTGGTTGTGGGTTCAATTCCCACACGAGGAGTGGAAATATTATATATTTTTATTTTCTTCGCTCTGGTGTCGAGGCAAAGATCGGTGTTAAGTTCCGCTTTTTAACGCGTAATGCCTTCGAATTCGTCGGAAAGTGGAGAACGGAGTGTCATAACACTAGGTTCCCTCTGCATACCCGGCTGTGTGCGGGATACAGCGTGAAGCTAAAATAAAAAATATATTTTAGTAGTTTCTCATAATGATTTCTTCCATACTTCTTAGGTTAGTCAGAGCGCTCGGAATTAATATTCCCTAAAATCATCAAATTCAAATATGCGACTTAACTGGAACCGGAAACCGTTTAAGTTCTCTAGCAAATGCGCTAAGGTAGCGTATAGCTTGCGCGATGTTTATAGGTTCGATTCCCATTCGAGGAAACTGTTACATTGTATTTCATTTTTCCTTTTCCGAAAAGCCCTAGGCTCCTTTTATCTCCCGACCATTTTAAAACATTTAACTTTTCAACGCATCATTTATTAATATTCTTTATTATTATTAATATCTATTATTTACACTCGCAATATACAAATAATTTATATTTTTTATAATAAACAGAAAAATGTAAACTACAGTGTACATACACCACTATTCAAAGATGGCGGTGCGGTACGACAAATGTTTTAATAAATTTATGTTGCAAAATTTACTTCTTTATCTAATAATATTCTAAGTATTTATTGCATTTAATATTGATATTTTATTTAGTTAATATTCATTATATTTTTAATTATATCTACAATTTATGTTTCGTTTATATTATTAATGTGATAAAACTCACCAAGAAGTTCTTCATAATTTACGTATATGTATCTTGCCAATCTCCAACATCACATAACTATTTTAAAACTTAATTTTACTTACAAAATGTACACTTTCAAGTAAATATTATTTTTAATTTAATACCAATTGCCTTTTGAGCGTCACTTTTTCTCAAGCCACGTTCCCGCCAAGCTACGTTCTTTTTTTTTTAATTTCATAAATTATATTGGGTCAGTAACTCATACAGCAAACGTAAAATTTAGCAAAAATATTAATTATCTTTATTCTCCTATTATTAATTTTAAATATATTTAAATGATTAAACAAACATATTTTATATTTTAACGTTTATTTATATATAATATGTATGGTAACACTATTACGCTTGTTATAGCAAGTATTAAGATTTTTAATTTTAAATTGTGAAAATTTAGAATTTTTTCCCTCTCAAAGTGTTTTTTTTTTGAAGTGAACACTTCTTTAGGCGCGTTGAGCGTTTTGGTAGAGGGTAAAATTCTCGGTTCGCGTCACCGACATGCGACATGATAATAGTATATCTATAGTTATGAGAGCCAGACTAGCGCACGCGCAGTAGCCTGTGTACACGTATACACTAATTTCAACGACTTTGTATTTATATTTTGTTCATGATTTGTTTAACCCATCATATGTAACAAATAAATAAAACATAAAAAATTTCATATAATTTTTGCATATAGTTTTAATTACACTAGACTTAATAGTTCCGTTTTCACTTCTATCGGCAGTCCCACGTACAGACAGTAACAGTTGTCTTAATAATAATTTGGCACGGGAGAAACGAACCCATAACTATTGTGTATAGTGGAAAATAGCACCTAGAAGGTTTATACAAAAGTTTATACCAAGCGAGTCATTTCAATTAATTAGTTGAAAGTTGTTTAAAGGTTAACTAGCACAAGCTTCAGAACAATGTACCTCAAACTTTAGATTTAATAAAAGAAATTACGTTTTTTTTTAATAATACCATATAAAGTCGAAGCAGAAAGTGAAATAATGGAAGTTGTACTACGAGTATATGTGGATTTTAGTCGAAAAGCGAAGAATGGAGTGTCTTGACACTAGGTCCTTTCTGACTGCGCAGCTATGCAGTGAAAAGCGTGAAGCTGCTTGCTTTACTTTTATGTTGAGTTATAATTTAAACTTCAAATTTGGGAAATATACACATTATCAGTCCAGTTTTTTCTTATATTAGGATAGGCAGAGAGAACGTAGTGCCAACTTACTCCGTTCTTCAGTCTTATTAATAATTATATTATGTCATCCATTCTTATAAATGCGAAAGTCTGTTTGTTTGTCTGTCACGCTTTCACGGCCAATCTCAATTCAATTTGGATGAAATTTAGATAGAAAGTAGTTAAATCCAGGGTCAAATATAGACTACTTATTTTTTCAAAAATCCATCACTAAAGGATTGAAATAGGGGGTGAAAGCTTATATGAAAAATCTAAACCGCTTGACCAATTGTAATGAATCTTGGCATAAATATTGTTGATAGTCCAAGGTCACATATTCTACTTTATTTTTCAAAAATCCACCCCCGAGGGTTGCAATATAACGAAATAGTTATGTAGATCATGCGGCAGAGCCGCGAGCGGGCCGCTAGTTTTAAATATATTACTGACACCATCGTGACGTAAAGAAGCAGTTTCCAATTGTAGTCACCATGGTTATGATTGTTGATCAATTCAATTCAAGGGAATATTTATTAAAAAATTGGTATTATTTTAGTGTTACTATTCATACACTTATTCACACATTCGGATGTGAAAAAAATTTGAACGCAGCCCTAACAACTTACCGTTAAGCCATACTTTCTATATGCCATTGTTTCTTGAAATTTAACGGAAAGTGAAGAACGAAGTGTCTTAACACTATGCTATCTTGGAGACTCGAGATATGTGTTAAGATACAAAAGATTGACATTTTTATAATGCTTTAATCTTAATTTTGATTGCCTGAGTAAATATCAGACGTAGCGGCGTAAAGTTTGCTTTATCAGCAAAGGATTCAGCCAACTATGAATATGTAGAAAATGTAGGATGCGGTATTTAAATTGAATGTTATGTATAACTTCTTGTTGATGCGTAAGCTGTGCGTTGCCATGGTAACGTATATGTCAGTTTATGAAAAGCTGTACGTTAAACATATTTATTATAACAACTTTATATGAACATTTTATGTTATATCCCTATGAAACAAATTAGCCAGGAGGTACAGTGCACTAGGGCCCCATAGCTCACGGGGCCCTCTCACCTCAGCTTCAAAAACACAATAACCAAAATATTTTTTTCAAGACGTCAGCAATCACAAAGAATATTTTTCATAAGCACACTTGTCCATTTAGGTACTCTACTGGCCATAACCATAATCTACTAATCGGAAAACATGCTTTATGTAAAGTTATAAGGTTCTATTATGTTGAATATAATATTTTCATTTCCCTGAACCTCATTGGTCAATATGTAAAGAAGGAATATATAGAAAAAAATAAAAAAAAGAAATAAAAAGCATTCAAATAATAAAACAGGCCTTAAGCAGCATGTAATAAGAATATTAATACAAAATACATATAAAGAAAAAATTATAAAGGCAGAACATATCCCAAAAGCCCTGCTTTACCCCTTTAACGTTCTGAAGATGTCATTCCCCAAGTCCCTAGCGGTGTATTCACAGAGAGCGTAGCACCAATCGCTACGGTCCCTGCATACCACTTTTGCTTCGTCGCCTGTCTTCAATTCCTGCATGTGTACTTGTCCTCTGAGAGTTGCATTGTCTGTATGCACTGACATATCTTTGATAGAGTATTAGCGCTGTGTATTTTAATTTGACTATAAATTTAATCAAAAAGTCGATATTTTTTCTATTAATGCAATAATACATAGTTACTAGAAAATCGTAACTTCATGCCTTTTTCTGTGTAGTAAGTAGGTAGGCAGGGTAGTCAGAGAGAACCCAGTAGAAGACTTTTCCATATACCTTCTATATTTTCTGCCCGAAATGTTAAATGGTAAATTTAACACCACGCTTTGTTTTAGGTAATAGAGCGAAGAAATGAAAATAATATATAATCATGCCCCCGAGTGAGTGAGTGAGTTTGACTTTGACTTTGTGATGTTCTTCCACTGCGCTACGACGATCTAAAAATTAATATAATAAATATAATATACACTGACATGTGTTTCACATAGACTTTTTTATAAAGCAACATACATGTTACAAGGGTAACGGCGTAGTTTACACGTCATCAGACCTACTATTTTACGCTTTTTTTGTATAGTACGTATCCTAGTACATATCCTAGGGTCATACTAAATTCTTCACTTTGCGCCTAATATTGAGTTATTGCGTGTTGAGCAGCGTAACACAGTGCCGTGATTTATTTTAGTATGTATAACAAATCATCTTATTTATTTTGCCATCTTTTCTCTTCCGCATTTTACAGAGTAGATCCAAATAATTAATTACTTTCCATTTTTAATGAAAATGACACGAAATTAAAAAATAATGTCATATCCATTAATTGCTTGTGTTTCTGGCACATTCAGAATAATTAGCAGTTCGCGACTCACGGTCTGCGGGTAGCGGATAAATACGAATGAAATCTCGTTAAGATGCACACGCTACGTACAGGTGACACCCTTTTCTATTGTTTTGGAAGAAAGTGGCGTACTTTAGTGATATGTTAATTTTAAAGTCGTATAAAAATAATTATATTTAAAATAAGAAGTTGATATGGTTAATTTTTTTAATTGTCAACTTTACTTCCAGACTTAATTTACTTCCTTTTACTAAAGGTAATATATATGTCTTGAGAAGAACCGGCCCAAGAAACTCAGTAGGCTTAGTTTAAGTGAATTTACAATTATTAATTTATTGTTTTATATTAATCGGTAGTTAATTATAGAGAAAATTAATAATTATGACTAACTACATAGGTGAAGCTTTTTTTTATTGCTACTAGGTCTTTTTTCAACTTATAATCTAAAATAATGTAATTTTATCTTTTTTTACAAAATCAAACTTCTTTGTGTATTCTCCATACAACATTTTTATAGTTACATTGGCGAAGTGGTAAGTGTCCAACTTGCAAGTTCGAAACGCCAAGAAATGAACTGAGTTGAATAATAATAATTATCTACTTTAAGTAAAGTTATCATGTAAGTGATTGATATTATATTTTTTGAGAAATAAATCCATACTTATCTTATAAATGCGAATGTCTGTTTGTTTGTCTGTCACGCTTTCACGGCTAATCTACTGGTCCGATTTGGATGAAATTTAGAATGAAAGTAGTAAAAATGACTGGGTCTAACATAGGCTACTTAGTTTTTCAAAAATCAACATCTAAAGGGTTTGAATAGGGGATGAAAGTTTATATGAAAAATCTACACCGTTTGACCGACTGTAACGAATTATGGCATATATATAGTTGATAATCCAAGGTTAAATTTAGGGTACTTTATTTTTGAAAAATCCGCCACCGACCGTTGCAATATACCGAAACAGCCGCGTAGATCACGCGGCGAAGCCGCGTGCGGGCCGCTAGTCTGAAAATAAAGCACTTTAGGTGCATTTCAATATAGCATACTAACTTTACACCTATTTATCTTAAACGTAGGTAAATTCCCCGCCTCTTAATTAACGTCTTATAAGCGCTATACAATTCATACTGGCGTCTGGTGAATGCTCTTATAGACTCCCGCTATTATGGTGACAGTATAATAAGTCATTGAATAGAATAGAATAGATGTAAATCTGGCTCTAGTTGTACTAGTTGTAGGGGGAATTAGTTTCTATTTCAAACGCTATTTATGTTTCTTTAATAGGTACTATATAGAGCAATGCTATTATATATTATCTAACGCTGGTTTTAAATAATATAACTTTAATAATTGTTGCCTAGATGCGATCGTGGCACAGTGAGATAGTGTCTTATTGTTTTTGCGATTGGTTGTAGGATCGATTTCCTTAATTAAATTATTTACATTTCTCCGTTCTGGTGAACAAGTCAAAGCGTGGTGTTAAGAAAAAGCGCTTATGAAGTAGAGGATTTTCAAGAGTCTCTTACTGCACCGTTTATATTACATACATGCACACGAACACGCATACTCACGTATACAGATCCGGAAAAATTCATTAGTTAAGTTGTGGGTTCGATTTCATTAAATTAAATTAAATTAAATAGCTTCACGCTATATCCCGCACACAGCAGGGTAGGCAGAGGGAACCTAGTGTTAAGATACTCCGTTCCCCACTTTCCGCCGAATTCGGAGGCTTGCGTGTTAAGTGGCGGAACTTAACGCCGCGCTTTACCTCGACACCAGAGCGAAGAAAATGGAAATATAATTTCCACTCCTCGAGTGGGAATCGAACCCACAACCAGTCGTTTACAGTCACACTCTTGTGCCACTGGGCCACGACTGGCCACGATTTCACTAGAAAATATTTATTTATAATATTTATATTTCTCTGAACCTAAAGCGCATCTTTCTTTACCTATTCGGCTATACGTAACGAAATATAATTACAAAAAGTTATACATTTGTCAGAGTGAGTCAGTCTAATAAATGTATAACTTTTTGTATCTTTTTCTCATTTTTGAAAGTGGAAAACGGATTGATTTTTTCTAAACTCGTTAGAGAATTTACTTGTGGCTTCTAGTGCAATTTAATTCAATTAACTACTATACTAAGAAGTACATTTGAGCACAGCAGGATACGTATCCGCACCTCTTGGAAACCCTACAAGCGTTCTAACCGCTAAGCTATGCGTTCTAGTTCTGGTTCATCTGGCTTCTTAGACGTTATTTTAATTTTACGAATTACACAGCGTTTCGTCAATTTTTTATGCCATTCTAAAAAATATGAATGACAATTTTAAAATATTCAAATAGAATTTTTTTCTTATAGCTTCACGCTGTATCTCGCACACAGCAGGGTAGGCAAAGGGAATCTAGTATCAAGATACTCCGTTCCCTACTTTCCGCCGAATTCGGAGGCTTTGCGTGTTAAGTGGCGGAACTTAACGCCGCACTGTACCTCGACACCAGAGCGAAGAAAATGGAAATATTAAATATTTCCACTCCTCAAGTGGGAACGAACCCACAACCAGTCGTTTACAGTCACACGCTTGTGCCACTGGGCCACGACTGGCCACATATTCAAATATTGCACATACAAAAATTAATGACAAATTCAAATTTAAACTATAACAGCTATAACAGAATATAACAAGTTGAAAACAACTTGTTACAGACAGAATACTACCGCATTAAACTGAGAGAGTCACACCGCGCCTTATGTATTATTCAGCGTTTCAAACTATTCATTGCTTAGATGTTGCTAAGTTTGGGAAGATTGTTTTTAGGGTAGCTCTTAAATGTTTTACGAAGTACATTTGATATTAAATTTTAAAAATTTAAATTATTAACCTGACAATTTTAAAGTGCAACTTCTATTTAGAGAAATGATTATATTTGTTTCTCTTCATTTTTTCGGCGTGGTAAGATTAAGTGAGGTTAAGATCTGCCACTCATTAAAAAATGCCTAATTTGGAGATATTATTATAAGATGGGGAGTGAAAAAGGGAGTGTTTTGATATTACCCTGATAAATGGTATAAATCGTGAGGGCAAAGAATAAAATCAAAAAATAATGTATAAGAGTATTATTTTGGAACATTGTTTTTAAGGGAGCTGTTAAATGTCTTGCTTAGTAGATTTGATATTCAATTTTAAATAGTAAATGAGGTCATCTGTTTTTAAGCGATATTGGGTATGGGTTCGATTTCTATTCGGAGGAATGATTATATTATTGTTTTTTACTTCTTCGTTGTGGTAAGAGAAACCGCACGGTGTTAAGATTTGCCACTCAATAAGAATGGCCTTAAATTTTAGTGGAAAGTGAAGAATGGAATGTTTTGACGTTAAGGTTCTCTCTTCCCTGCTAAGAGGGATAAAGCGCGAAGCTAAAAAATAAAAAAAAAAAAAACTCTAAAAGAAAAGTCACACCATGTTAGCCCAATAGATACGTTTGATGAAAAACGATGGTTACAAGTTTCTAGAAAAATTTAGGAGCCTAACATTAACATTAATATGATTTTTGCGCGTTTCATAAATAATGGATATATTGTTTCAGCTAATTTGGTTGCTAACTACAAAAATAAGTTTTGAAAAACGCACAGCTTTAACGGTCAGAGCGGTTTCCGTGACAGTTTCCAAGATCGTGGGTTCGTATCCCGTTGTGTTAAAATTTCAATACTTGAGGTTTCTTCATATTTCAGTTTTCTTAAAAATGTTTTGTATTATCAATATATTCACACAATATAACGGAATCATCTCGATAATCCAAATACAATGTCACAAATAACTGCTGATTAATGCTACAAGATGTAATAATCATGTGCCAACTATAGTCCAAAATGAATAATTTTTTTTTTTTTTAGCTTCACACTTTATCCCGCACACAGCAGGGTAGGCAGAGGGAACCTAGTGTTAAGACACTCCGTTCCCCACTTTCCGCCGAATTTTCGGAGGCATTGCGTGTTAAGTGGCGGAACTTAACGCCGCACTTTGCCTCAGTGCCAGGCGAAGAAAATGGAAATATTAAATATTTCCACTCCTCGAGTGGGAATCGAACCCACAATCAGTCGTTTGAAGTCACACGTCTGTGCCACTGCGCCACGACTGGCCCGAAATAAATAATATTATTTTTATTAAAATCTGTTCCCCCGAAATGAATTCGAACCTATAGTAGTGGCCTGCTATAGTAGTAAATACTAAAGTAATAATTGCAGTAAAATCATGAACAGTCAACAGAACTAGTTGTTAACAAGCGATTGTTTCATTATATTTCCTCTCATTCCGTTAATTAACTTGGAAAGCCTGAAGTTGGTCAAAGGTCTTTACAAACAGAACGTTTGAGCTGGCTTCTGAGAAAGCATCGTTGTTAATTGGCTGCAACGATTATGTATTTAATTTATTAATATAATATATGTATGTGTCATATTGGAGCAGATACTCGTATATTGTCAAGGTGTGGCAGGTTGTAAGTTCGATTCCCACTTGGGGGAATAGTTATATTTAAATTATCTTCTGGTAGCTTATTTCCGTTACTCAAGACGCAATGTGTTGATTTCGTAAATCACGTTGATGTTTTTCAAAATAAATTATAAATTAATATTTATCTCTAATCGTAACCGAATCTAGTATAAAAAGTTGAGATAGTTTCGGACCTTTTTTTTATGGAAGTAGGAGAGGCAAACGAGCTAAAGAACTACCTGATGGTAAGCAGTTACCTTCGCCCATGGACATCTACAAAAGCAGAAGAGTTCTAGATTCATTGCCGGCCTAGAGGATGGGGAGGTACCTGTACACTCGACGCTTAAATACACCTATGTCATAGCGCTGTAAGAAGCTGAGGTATGGGCAGAGATTTAATTTGGGCTGGAAAGGGGACAACGGAGTGTCTTGACACTATGTTCTCTCTCACTACCTGCTATGTGGGTAAAGCAAAAAATGATATTATGGTAATATAACCGTTACAAAATAATATCGAAATACATTAAAATATGAAATATACACAGCCGAAAATCCCTTTTGTTTATAAAATAAATTAAAAATAAATTAATACATTCTTTATTGCAATAAGATGTAAAGCCTATTAAAGCAACGGCTTTGTAACCTCTTAGTGGGAATATCTTTTTAAATTGAATGTCTTAAATAAATCGATTTCGGATATACTCGTACGTATATACTAAGCTTACCTCCGCTTTACACTATAATGTTGGTTGACACCTTTCTTCAACACATTGGTTGAAGAAAGTTGACCTTAATGTTTTACGAGAGGATTCGATAACGCGTATATTACGTGTTGCCATGGCAACGTAAATGTAACTTAAAGTCTAAATATGTATATTTTTATTTTTATCTGTATCTTTCTTTACCCTATATGTATCTATCTACATTTTTTACATCATAAGAGTATGGGCAGAGAGACCCTGGAGTCAAAAAGATTCGATCCATCCTTGTTACAAAAATCCTTGCAATTTTTTTAAAAAAATAAGATTTTAAGTTTTTTTTATTGCTATAAGATGTAAAGCCTATTAAAGCAACGGCTTCGTAACCTCTTAGTGGGAATATCTTTTTAAATTGAATGTCTTAAGTAAATCGATTTCGAATATACGTATCGTGGCCAGTCGTGGCCCAGTAGCGCAGGCGTGTGACTGTAAACGACTGGTTGTGGGTTCGATTCCCACTCGAGGAGTGGAAATATTTAATATTTCCATTTTCTTCGCTCTGGTATCGCGCAGCGTTAAGTTCCGCCACTTAACACGCAATGCCTCCAAATTCGGCTGGAAGTGGGGAACGGAGTATCTTAATACTAGGTTCCTTCTGCCTACCCTGCTGTGTGCGGGACTCAGCGTGAAGCTAAAAAAAAAAAGAAAGAAAAGAAAAAAAAATATATACGAAGCTTACCTTAGCTTTACACAATAATGTATATTGTTTTAAGAAATTGTCCTTTATATATAAGTATTATGAGAGGATTCGATAAATCGAATCGTCAATTGTATGTAAGTTTATTGTTTTTACAATTTTACGCATTGTCCCCGCATAATAAATAGGATAGGAAACAACGAAGAAAACCTAACTTCTTAAACCACTTCTTTCTCCACTTGCCGTCTTTATCCCAGACATTGCGTGTTGAATGACGGCACTTAACGCCGAGCTCTGTCGTGTCACAAAAGTGTAAAAATAAAATTATTGCGTAATAGCACCAAGGAGACAGAACGACTCCACTTTGGGCTGAGTTCTGGAAGCATTGTGTGTAAAGTGGCGGAACTTAACGCCGCGCTTTGCCTCGGCACCAGTGCGAAGAAAATGAAAATATTAAATAATTTCACTCCTCGAGTAGGAATTAGACTCACAACTAGTCGCTTTACAGTCACATTTTATGCCTCTGCGCTTCGACGCGACGTGCATCAGTCTATATATTACATATATTATACTAGCGGCCCGCTCGCGGCTTCGCCGCATGATCTACGTGGCTGTTTCGGTATATTGCAACCCTCGGTGGTGTATTTTTGCAAAATAAAGTAGCCTATGTTTAACTTTGGATTATAAGCTATATATATATATGCCAAAATTCATTACAATCGGTCAAGCGGTGTAGATTTTTCATACAAACTTTCATCCCCTATTTCAACCCTTTAGAGGTTGATTTTTTATAAACTGAGTAGCCTATGTTAGACCCAGTCATTTTTACTACTTTCATTCTAAATTTCATACAAATCGGACCAGTAGATTAGCCGTGAACGCGTGACAGACAAACACACAGACATTCGCATTTATAATATAAGTATGGATGTATTTCCAAAATGATATATTTAGAACTAAAAAGATACTTTCGTAAGACATACATTTCAATCTAGATAGAAATCAGCTGTCTCAATAGTTCGCCCGAGACCCATACCTCGCGGCTCATTGCACAGGCCTTAGGTCAGGCCCTGACCACTCACTCGTGCCTACGTTATATAAAAAGCACCTACCTTGCTGAATTTAGCACGCACCGTTTGACTGTTTATTTTGTTTTTCTTTATTTTTTTTGTGTTTTTTGAGGCCATTGTGGTGCAGTGGCCTGTAGATATGATTGGTTGTGGGTTTGATTTCCGTACGGGGCAATGGTTATATCTATTGGATTTTGTTAATGTTTTTTTTCACTTTGGTACTAGTGACAAAACGCGGCCTTCATTTCAAGTGGAAAGTAGAGAATGATCTCCAAGAAATTAAACTAAAGCACTGCTTTTGGTAGGTAGTTGTTACTGACACATCACTCGCGTGGAAGCAAAGTATCAAAGGCCTAGTGTCAAGTTTCAGCATACATATAGTGATTTCGATCTTAAAGTGGACAACAGAGTGTCTTATAATACTAGGGTTTGTTTGAGCGGGAAACGCTGATAATAGTGAATAACGGAGCTTAACGCCGTATTTTTCTCATTCTAATAAGAGCTAAATAAACATATCCATACTTATATTATAAATGCGAAAGTATGTGTGTTTGTCTGTCATGCTTTCACGGCTAATCTACCGGTCCGATTTGGATGAAATTTAGAATGAAAATAGTAAAAGTTACTGGGTCTAACATAGGCTACTTATTTTTTTAAAAATCAACCGCTAAAGGGTTGAAATAGGGGATGAAAGTTTATATGAAAAATCTAAACCGCTTGACCGATTATAATGAATTTTGGCATAAATATAGTTGATAATCTAAGCTTAAACATAGGCTACTTTATTTTTCAAAAACCCACCCCCGAGGGTTGCAATATAACGAAGCAGTTATGCAGTTCACGCGGCGAAGCCGCGAGCGGGCCGCTAGTTGTAAATAAAATTCATTGATTTTATTACTAAATACTGTCCTGACTGAGAATCGAATATACAACCATCGCACATTCAGAAACATCTCAACTAAGCCACAGTAGCGTTAATAAGTAAGAATAATTTTTATTATTATTCCTTTTAAGTGTATAACGTTTTATCATTTTTACATTAGCAAGTGAAAGCCTATAAAATTATCGGCTTTGTCTGTGGGCTTTTAGCGAGAGTTTAATCTTAAATTGGGCGAGAAAAGTGAATCAATGTTCACGTTGTAGCTTCAAACCTTATTATATTATATTATGTTTAAAAAAAAATTCTAAGGAATAAATTTGTTTTCATGTTATACAAATTTTTGGGGTGATTGTAAATTTTTTTTATTTTTTGTACAAAAGTTTTCCTTCTAGTTAGTTAGTTACATATTATAAAACAGTTAGAAAAGTGTCTGTTTATTGAATATATTTACCAAATTATAATTTGGGAAAATGAATATATAGTAAATAAATATGAACCTATAATTTTGTAGGTATATTATAAAACATTTGTGGCCAGTCGTGGTCCAGTGGCACGAGCGTGTGACTGTAAACGACTGGTTGTGGGTTCGATTCCCACTCGAGGAGTGGAAATATTTAATATTTCCATTTTCTTCGCTCTGGTGTCGAGGCAAAGCGCGGCGTTAAGTTCCGCCACTTAACACGCAATGCATCCGAATTTGGCGGAAAGTACGGAACCGAGTGTCATAACACTAGGTTCCCTCTGCCTACCCTGCTGTGTGCGGGATACAGCGTGAAGCTATAATAATAAAATAAAAATATTGACATATCATGTTGTTAAGTTTCGTCACTCAACACCCAATGACTTGATTTTAGACGGAAAAAGGACAACGGAGTGACTTGACACTAAGATTTTTTCTTCTACTGTGCGAAACAAATTGCAAAGCTGCAATTTGTATGATTAAATTTTCTCAAGAGTGACCTTCTTTTAATCAACATTACGCTACACTTATAACAAATTATTCATAATATATCTCGAAGATATTTTCTATATAATATATAAAGAAATAACAGTCAAATGAATCGTATTATTTTCTAAGCATATGTCCAATCCGTTTACAACTAACATCTCTCCCAATATTCAACATACATTACCGGTTTTATACCAAATTTCTACTAAAGCTTAAGATAGAAAACGCAATGTATATAATACAAGATGTAGAAGTAGTACCAGGGTTGATCATGTACGACGGTGAGTGCGGGTTCAGTCGAGATAAGGAGAGGTAAATTGTGATAACGCTAGGCTGTTTATTGTGGGCTCTCGATCCCTTAGATCTCGCTCGAGGCGCTCTCTGCGATCATTTATGGTACTGCCTTATTCCGTGCAAATTGCTCAGTTTGTTAATTCAGCTTTTAGTAGGGTTTGGAGATTAGTGATATAGGTGTGTGTATGTGTAGGAAGTTCGTGTATTGGAAAATGAGATGTCTGTCTGTGTGACTTTCAGTAGTTTCACTATTGTATATGTCGGCGCAACGACGAGTTAAATTATTACAATACTTACATAAATCTATTTAAAACAACTTTAAATAATAATTTGTGAAGTGTTCAGATTTTATCATAAAGTAAATTCAGATTTTATCATAATATAAGTAATACAAAAATAATTATAAAAAATAGTAGGTAGTTTTGACTTGCTATTTGCAGTACAAATACGCCGGCATTTTCCTAGCACGGGGGGCTCGTTTCAATCGTCGGACAATGCAGACTTCTCTGTGATATTATTACGGTGCCTAAATAATAAACTAATTAAAAATAAATTAAATAGCTTCACGCTATATCCCGCACACAGCAGGGTAGGCAGAGGGAACCTAGTGTTAAGACACTCCGTTCCCCACTTTCCGCCGAATTCGGAGGCTTGCGTGTTAAGTGGCGGAACTTAACGCCGCGCTATACCTCGACACCAGAGCGAAGAAAATGGAAATACAATTTCCACTCCTCGAGTGGGAATCGAACCCACAACCAGTCGTTTACAGTCACACTCTTGTGCCACTGGGCCACGACTGGCCTAAATAATAAACTAGGTTATCAATAATATTAAGCAGTTTTATTTTTAGACCTTTCATCGTCCACTATCATCAAAACCATATGAGTGGCGTCAGCAGTGGTTATGTCACTCCTTCACAACATAGCTCTGGGCTATTTCTCTTCGACATATAATATTTATTGTATGTAATATTTATTATCTCTAATTAGGACAAAAAATGGAGATCGGAAAGTATTGACACTAGATTTTGTTAGCCTACTTTGCTATGCAGAAGAAAGCGTGATATTGAAATTAAAACTGTATAAATGTGGCTTTAGGTGATGTATATACATATATATTCACTTTCTATTTGTTGCCATTTTTTTATTGTGAGTAAGTACACATGATTTTTGAATTCATTAATTTTTCTCTCCGAATTTGGCAGAAAGTGGGAAACGGAGTGTCTCAACACTAGGACCCCTCTGTCTACCTCGTTGTGTGCGGGATACAGCGTGAAGCTAAAAATACATTATTTTTTCTCTTGCAGCATTTTCTAGGCAATCACAGAGAGCCTGGTGTTAATACACTCTGTTGTCTACTTCCTGCCTGAAATCAAAAATTTGCGTGTTGAAGTTGACGTGCTGAAGGTGGAACTTAATACCGGACTTTGTGATAAGCACCAGAGCGAACTCTTAACCAATCGCTTTAAGAATCGCATGCTGTTCCTGTTAAGACGCATAAACATATTAATTTCACTGTAAAGTAATTTCAATCTCTTTTCAACAACTAAAGTTATTAAAGAATGTAGGTAAAAGAAAGCGCTCGTTAAAAACTAAATAAATACAAAAGCATGACGCAAAGCTTTTTAATTTTTCTAATTTTAAAATGTTCAACTTAATTAAAGCCTAGTCTAGCTCTGGGCGATGTCTAGTTCTTCAGTGCTGTCTTTCAAAAGTATAACAATGTATAAGAACTAAAAGTTAACTGTTATTTTGTTATTAAGACTGTTAGTGGTAACGAGGTCATTGTGGCACAGTGGGATAGTGTTTGACTCTAAACACGATGGTTGTGGATTCGATTTTTACTTGGGGAATGAATATTATTATTATTTAGCTTCACGCTGTATCCCGCACACATCAGAGTAGGCAGAGGGAACCTAGTGTTAACACATTCCGTTCCCCACTTTCCGCGAAATTTGGAAACGTTGCCTGTCAAGTGGCGGAACTGAACGAAATAATAAATACTTCCACTTCTCGAGTGGGACTCGAACCCACAACCAGTCGTATGAAGTCACGCGTCTGTCTCACTGCGCCACGACTGACCCCATGATTATATTGTAATGTCTCGAATTCGTGTAGAAAGCGTAGAACAGAGTGACGCTAGGTTGTCTCTGGTTACCCTGCTATGCAGGATGAAGGATGATGCTAAAAAAGTGAAAGAACAGCAGTAGTTTCTATTAACATATGTATCTAATAAGTTTTTAAATATTATTTGTGGCCAGTCGTGGCCCAGTGGCACAAGCGTGTGACTGTAAACGACTGGTTGTGGGTTCGATTCCCACTCGAGGAGTGGAAATATTTAATATTTCCATTTTCTTCGCTCTGGTCTCGAGGTAAAGCGCGGCGTTAAGTTCCGCCACTTAACACGCAATGCCTCCGAATTCGGCGGAAAGTGGAGAACGGAGTATCTTAATACTAGGTTCCCTCTGCCTACCCTGCTGTGTGCAGGATATAGCGTGAAGCTAAAAAAAAGTAATAATTTCCCAGTTTCACGCCTTTCCCCTCAAAGCTCTCTACTCTATTAACAGTGGTTGGTTTATATTACCAGAGCTGAGAAATTAATCGAACCCACAACCAGTTGCGTTTGCAGTTAGCCTCTGTCCCATTGCATCACGTTAGATGGAAAATACTATTTGTAAGCGCAATTTATTATAATATTTTGCATTGGGTTAAAAATGAAACGTTCTCGACTCTTCGTTCAATACATAATCCATATATAAGTTCGAGAAAGAACAACTTTCGACCCCCTGTTCACGCAAAATTATGCACACGGAGTGTAGTATGAAATTTAGTTAAACTTTGTATGGAGAAGAAATGATGCAAAAGCCGATAATTTTGTTAACATTAATAATACATGAAATAAATAAAATAATGATTACACATATTACTAATTGTTTGATATAGTTTTATAAAAAATCACATATGTACGTTGCTAGGCAACGAAATGCCTTGTGCATAGATAAAATTTAATTCTTTATACTTAATTCAATGCTTACTTTGCGTTATTCCTACGAAGTAAATATATTACAAATATAAATGTTCCCTTCAATGGGATTAGAATCCCCGACCCTTGCACTTATGCAAGTCAAGTCGACTGTGTTCTGTACATAAAACTGAACAACTTCCGAAAATGTATAAAAACGGACAAACAGACAGACAAGCATTTTAAAAATCAGAAATTCATATTTTATTACTGTTTCTTCTTCTCCCTGAATTATATTTTCGTAAAATATTCAATTTACAAACACATTTTTTGATATTTTATAATAGTATAAATAAATCTTATGAAATTAACCAAAATAATTTTCATTACGCGACCCACTCGCAGTGTAATGGGTTCACGTTATTAAATTAAAAAGTCAGTAAGAAATTGGAAAGACCTTTATACGTTTCCAATAAATGTTTTCAACGTTTTCGTTACTTTTATTCGAAAGTTATTAATATCGCAGTATAATATCTTAGTCTGTATAAAATCTTAAATGTATTGAATTTACTTTCCATTTATACATACGAGTATATAAAGAAAATAAGATCATCGTGGTACAGTGGGACAATGTTGGACTGTAGTAGTAGTAGGACGCGGTAGTTGGAGGTTCGATTCTGTTTCGGGGGAACGGTTTTTAAAACGACATAAGGTCCGTACCTTTTTTAACATTATTCTTGTTTTATAATATGCAATACATTTTTTTTTGTTTATGATTTCAATACTTAAAACTAAGACTTAAAAAATATACTCTAAGAGAGTCCAGTTATTACAAATTTAAGTTGCCTGTTTTCATTTTATACAATTTATGATATAAAAATTAAATGTAACCTAAAAGGGAACGATTATATTTAAATAGCAACGACACGCAGATGCAGTTTTGATTTCCGCGACTCAACACACAATGTACCCCTTATTTCATGATGTTTTTTTTTTAACTTCACGCTATATCCCGCACACAGCAGGGTAGGCAGAGGGAACTTAGTGTTAAGATACTCCCCACTTTTCGATGAATTCGGCGGCATTGCACGTTAAGTGGCGGAACTTAACGCCGCGCTTTGCTTCGACACCAGAGCAAAGAAAATGGAAATATTAAATATCGATTGGGGCGAAAAGTTAATAACGTAGTGTCTTGCCACTAAGTTCTCTCTACTACTCTGCCATGCGAGAAAAGCCGTGAAAGCTTAAAAAAAGTTTTAAATTTCAAATTTATTTAACCAAAATATTAATGCAAATAATATTTAGTTTCATTTTTAATTAATACTAAAATTATATTCTTAATTTCATAATGAAATTTTTAACTTTAATGAAGTCTTTCGAGTCTCATAGCTTTATTAAATTATCTTTATAATTATTGTATAGTTTTCATTTTATAAGAGAATTCTTCTTACATTATTTATAGTTTTATAAGTTCAGAGGTCAGTCGTGGCTGGTGGGTACAAAGTGTGAGTATAAACGCGATTCGTCGTGGGTTCTATTCCCACTCGAGGAATTGAAATATGTAATATTGTTTTTCGTTCACTGTGGTCTCGAAACAAAGCGCGGGGAGAACTTAGTGGAAAACGGAGAACGAAGTGTTTTAACATTAACCCTGACAGATGTCTATGCCTAGATTTTTAAGAAAGAGCGGTATTCAAGGCGGGTATTGGATTCGTTTGACCTTTAGTTTTCGTTAGAGACCGTTAGATTTCAACTAGAATAATATTCAAAATATTTTCATTCAATTCCGCTCTGTTTAAGACAAAGCGTGGTGTTGAGATCTGCCACTCTAAATTAAAAAATAAATAATACTTAACATGGAAAATAGAACACTTTCTATCCCGAGCAAAGTTAAAGAAAATATTATTTACATATCATGATAGACATGAACCCATTTCATTATATATAGCTTTCAGATCAAACTAAGTAATCCTCGAAGCCGAAAGAGAGTGTAGTGTTAAAACACTAAGTTTTCCCTGTCTATCTCAAGTACCATGAAATTAACTACAATCTACGTCTCTCTAATCTAGATATGAACTTGGACCTATTTCATTATAAAAGCTTTCCGACCAAATTAAGTGATCCTAGAAGATGAAAGCTCAATCAACTCTCAGTTTAATATTGCGATAGTTGCAGACTAAGTGGACGAGAAAATCGCTCAGAGATTAATTAAAGTGAATTAAGTGTCTCTAAGATTGGTACAGGTCTTCTAATTTAGTTATGGTACTAATAGGCTACTGCTAGAACTATTAAGCCGGTTTTGATAACATTTTTTATAGTTTTATTCACATACTTAAGAAATTTTGAAAGCAATGTCATTTGAAACCGCGGTGCTACAAAATTTTCTGACTGCGGTTTACGTTCTAAGTCCGGCCACGTCACAATTTTTGTATTATTATAATTTATTTTAATTGTTAGATTGTCTTAGCCATCATATGATTTCTAAGATATCCAGGTTCGAACTCAACTGCTTTAAACTGCACACTTCTTAAACTTTTTACAGAATTTCTTTAATAAATTTCTTAAGCAAGCCGTATACACTCAGAGACAAGATAATTATAGAGAGAATTTTTGGCGCCAGTCGTGGTGCAGTCGCACAGCCTGGTATATAGGCAAAGCGCGGCGTTAAGTTCCGCCACTTACCACGCAATGCCTCCGAATTCAGCGGAAAGTGGGGAACGGAGTGTCTTAACACTAGGTTCCCTGTGCCTACGCTGCTGCGTGCGGGATACAGCGTGAAGCTATAAAAAAAATAATTACATTAAAATTGAAAAATACATTTACAGAAAACGTATAAAAAAATGACCTTTTTTGTGTTGTTAGCAGTAATAAAGAGTAAGTTGTAATATAGCGTATAAGAATTTCGACGCAGCGGATAGTAGAACGCATTCAGTGGTGAGAGCGCCTGGACGGTATTCAGGAGGCGCGGGTTCGAATCCCGCTGCGTTTAAATTTTTATACGTTTTCTTTAAATGTCTTTTTTAATTTTCCTAAGTGTGGAATAACACTTTAAAAAAATGTTTAAAATTATTTCTTTTTCGTTGCGTGTACATGCACGGCGTTAAGTTCCTCCACTCAAAACGCCATCTCTCAACTATAGAGTGGAGAGAGGAGTGTTTTGACACCAGGTCCTGTCAGACTACCAAAGGATGCGTATGTAAAGCTGTATGTATAAGCTATAGAAATTGCGGATTAATTCGTTTTTTGTCTGCCTCGGACACCAGAGCGAAGAAAATGAAAATACTAAGTATTTCTACTCCTCGAGCGGGAATCGAACTCGCAACCAGTCGCTTTACAGTCACACTTTGTGCGTCTGCGTATTTAATGTAAAAAAAAAATATATATTTATTTCCCATCCACTATAAATAGATGACCTTTTAAACAAAACAAAAAGGAAAACGAAATTTAATTATACGCCGCCGTAAAGGAGAATAGTTCCCGATAAGTAGCGAAGAAAATGTTAAAGGGAGGGTTGCTAATTGACGGAAGCTTAACCTGCCTCTCGCTAATTATATAATAAAGCTTTTAGTTCTTTCCTTTGGTCCTTTTGCACGCTTCCCGCTTTTTCACGTTTGGTGTAGTCAGAGAGAATTTAGTGTCTGAAGACTCCGTTCTTCATTTTCTGCTTGAATTTGATATATGTGTTAAGTGCCAGATTTAACGGCGTGTTTTCAAGGAAATGGAATCTTTCTTGATTTATATAGTGGGTTATAATCTGACAATGCCAATCTCTTATAGAGATCTGTATCTCTAGCCATCAAATTTAACAAGGAACTATACGCTGGCGCTATCTGCACTGCTTGAGAAGAGGATAGCGACCCACCAACCACCGGCCCTGACTCTTTGAGGGACTGCTACAGTCTCTGTATAACATAAACAAATAAAATAAACTATAAGAAATACAAAACGTGTGACCGTGCGAACGTGTACTCACTCGCTAAAATTAATTTAAAAAAAATATCACAAACAGAAAAAAGAAAAAAGCTGAAAGAACATGGAACTCGAGTCTGTGGCGTTTAAAATATAAAGAGAAAAAAAAAATGCCGTGTTTTGTCTTGTTCACTAGACCGGAGAAATGTAAATAGTTAAATAATCATGATTGCTTTGAGTAAGAATCGAATCTACAAGCAATTGTGATTACAGTAAGACCCAGTTTTACCACTACGCCACCAATGTGCCAAATTTCTTTTTAATATAAAATTATTTGAATTTTTGAAGTTAAATAAGTAATTTGAAGTTTATTTATAGATTGTGCTAATATAAAGACTGTCTGTAGTAGTTAATGTTTCAGCTTTACGGTTTCAAGACCTCTTCTTACGTATAACATGAGAAGCGGCTTCATGCTTTTACCCTGCTGTCACATTAGGCAGGGTGCCAGGGTGCATACACTGCACTTTGTATGGCGGAACTTAACGCCGCGATTTGTCTAGGTACCGTAGCAGATAAATGAAAATCATATACATATAATTATTCACCCGACTAACAACCAAAATTACAACTATCGTTTTTTATAAGCAGGGCTGAAAAGCCCACAGTCTTATTCCACCCACGGTTATAACAGTGCTTTTTAAAATAGGAAAGAAATAATATTATTTGATGAAATATTATTTTTAGACCGTACTTAGAGTTAAGAAGACTAGTACGAGGAAAATATATTTTATAAAAATAAACCGATTTGAATTGTAAACCCAAAAGCTGATCAACTAAATTTTAGAATACCAAAGAAAAGATTATTAAATTTGATGTAAGAAATTAAAAGTGTAGCTCTACGTTTTTTCCCGCTTAGCGGGATAGAGAGACGGAGAGAGTACCTAGTGTCAAAACACTCCGTCCTATCGAGACACTGCGTGTTGAGTGGTGGAACACATTTCGTTTTGACTTTATTATAAGAGCGGAGAAATAAACATTTAAATATGTTAATTTTTTAAGATCTTTTGTTTTCGCATTTACTACACATTTTTAACCAGATTATTCGCGTATATATTTGATATTCAAATATATATTTTTAGAAAACCCGACGTTTCCAACACTTTACATTAGTACCTACATGGTCACAGGTATAGTCATGTCCCCAAGTGAGACTCGAACCTGCAACCATCACGTTTACAAAGACAGTCCCATTGTGCCACGATGACTGCCAAAACTAAAAGTCAAGATCTTCCCAAACAAATTAGGTAGATCAGAAAACAAATTAGATTCCAAATGGTCTTTCAATCACAATTAATATCTATCTATTCGTGGGACTAATGATTCCAGCGTTATTCATTGCACCGGTCTTAAGATAAATCTGCTTAATACATCATTGGCGTTACAGCCTAAGTCTAGACTAATGGTGTAAGTTTGATTTGTGGAAAATAAGGTAGTTTTTGGCATTTTGCGAGAAAAGCACAATTTTCTGATAGAGACGTCATTATTTCGGAGACAACTATTTAATTTTCTGAACTGCCAATGACAGTTATATACCTACGGATAGACAGAGGTTTACTTACAGGTATTTTGGGTAGAAAGTGGAGAACGTAGATGTTTGACATTCGGTCTTCTCTGCCCACATATACTCCTTCTTACGTCTCTGCCTTTTTTTTATTGAATAAGGAGACAAACGAGCTCAAGGACGATATGTTGGTAACTGGTTATATCGAGCACACAATCATCGCGTTTATAACCAGATTCAACAATTTCTTTTTTTATTAAAATTCAATAATTAACCCAACAGAAATCGAACCCACAACAACTTCCACATGCAATATGCACACACAATCACACATGGACAGCACAGAAATATATTTCCAACAAGGCATGTTCCCGTCTTCAGAACAGAGCTAATTGCGTGCTCCGACCGATACGCTCGTGTGGCTTTGTAACTGGGAATTGAGTTTACATTCAGTATCAGTATTGATGGTTGAAATGCATTATTTTACGATATCGCCTTCCGTTTTGTATTACTTGTAAAATTATATTTTGTTATTTTATAAGTGATTATTGTAATACAATTATAAACGTGGTATCGAAAGGTTGTATGTATTAAATAGTTACTTAGGAATTTTTGTTTAATTTCATTTATATAATAAAACAACTTCTGGTTTTTTTATCGCGTAGTAGTAGAGAGCTTAGTGTTAGGACACTCCGATCTCAGCTTTCCACCCGAAATTGAGATATTTCATGTAGAGTGACGCAACTCGATACCGCTCGGAATGATAATAATTTAAATGTAATCATTGCACATGGCGGACATCGAATCCAAGACCAACACCGTTTATAGTCAGATGCTATACCGCTGCGTCACAACGGTCTGTAATTATAATTAACATTGATAATAATGTTGTTAAAATCACTCAACAGAGCCGTAACTAACACTTATTTAGTCTAGGCTTAGCGGTTAGGTTAGCCCTTGGATGGTTTTTAAGAAGCGCGGGATCGAATCTTCAAACTTTTGCATTTTTTTTTTAGCATCACGCTGTATCCCGCATACAGCAGAGGGAACCTAGTGTTAAGACACTCCCCACTTTCCGTCGAATTCGGAGGCATTGTGTGTTAAGTGGCGGAAATTAACGCCGCGCGCTTTACCTCAGCACCAGAGCGAAGAAAATGAAAATATTAACTATTTCCACTTCTCGAGTGGGAATTGAACCCACAACCAGTAGTTTACAGTCGCACGCTTGTGCCACTGGGCTACGACTGGCCACGAAACTTTTGTTTACATTTTCAAAAAAATAATCAGCTAGTGTTAAGTTCAAAGTACAATCACTACGTGTAAATTAAGACACTTCCACAATAACAGTGTCTAATTTTACCACTCACTTTATATACACTAACAAATAATTTACGCACTCGCTAGCGACTATCGATCATATAACGTCTATGAGAGGCACTGGGACCGCTCGAGCGTCAATCAGCCATCAACGTAATTGCGTGTCGATACTATCAGTGACAGGTGTATGATACTTGCTAGGTAATTGCTATTAGCCTGAATAAGCGAATGGGTGGAATTCTTTTATAATTTGCTATATTTTTTGTTTTTAATTTTGTATTTTATATTTTGACTGTAAAGAGATGGTTTTAGTTTTGATTCATGCTTAATTGAATGTTTGTATTTCATTTATTTTCATTTTTCTAATATAGGAAAATAGAATTCAGCGTTGAGTTTTAATAAGTCTCGTTTTTTAGCTTCACGCTGTATCCCGCACACAGCAGGGTAGACAGAGGGAACCTAGTGTTAAGACATTTCGTTCTTCACTTTCTGACGAATTAGGAAGCGTGTTAAGTGGCGGAACTTAACGCCGCGTTTTACCTCTGATACTAGAACGAAGAAAATGGAAATATTAAATATTTCCACTGTGACCATCGAACCCACAACCAGTTGTTCATTGATTTTGGTTCATTATTACTTGAAGTACGTAGGTACACGTAAAGAAACACAAAGGAACCTAAGAAAATTTTACTCCATAGTAAGATAACCATCCATTTTCTCGGAATATCGGCCTGAAATTTATAAGCAGAATTTTTAATAATGACTTTAAAATATTTATTTTGAATACCACTTAAGAAATATTTAATAAAAACTGTTCTCTATTAACGTAATGGAAAAATGTAGGAAATATGTACATATGGGGCCAGTCGTGGCGCAGAAAGCGACTGGTTGTAGGCTCGATTCCCTTGACTCGAGGAGAGGACATATTTAATATTTCCATTTTCTTCCCTCTGGTGTCGAGGGAAAGCGCGGCGTTAAGTTCCGGCACTTAACACGCAATGCCTCCGAATTCAGCGGAAAGTGGGGAACGGAGTGTATTAGCGCTAGGTTTCAGGTTAAATACAAATAAAAGAAAAAAAAGCGAGCTTCTATGAATTTTATCGTAGCTCGCTCCGTCTGAAATTGAAACATTACGTTTTGCGCTTTGCCTTTTTACGAGAGTAGAGATATGAAATAAAATAAATATAAAGATTGCTCCGAATGAAAATCGAATCCACATCCCATCGTGTTTACAGTCAGACGCTGTCCCACTGCGCCACGACTGCTGAAGAACATCATGTGGCATTTAATTATATTATTAAAGTTATTGTACATTATTCAAGTTAGGGGCCAGTCGTGGCGCAGTGGCACAAACGTGTGACTGTAAACGACTGGTCGCGGGCTCGATTCCCACTTGAGGAGTGGAAATATTTAATATTTCCATTTTCTTCGCTCTGGTGTCGAGGCAAAGTGCGGCGTTAAGTTCCGCCACTTTACACGCAATGCCTCCGAATTCGGCGGAAAGTGGGGAACGGAGTGTCTTAACACTAGGTTCCCTCTGCCTACCCTGCCCTATGCGGGATACAGCGTGAAGCTAAAAAACATTAAATTTATTGTAGGATATATCAGTCTAATAGTCTAAGTGCGTAATTATTTGCACGCGATCGTTGTGGGTTCATTTCTATTACAATTATAATTAACTGTAGTTCTGATATCTGCCTTGTTAACAACTGAAGGAAGTACATGAAAGTGTTTATATGTTTACTATACAAAGAATTTCATTTGAGTAGAAGTCATGAGTCATTTAGTTAATTAAGTAAAGCTATAGGCCAGTGGTGTGGCGCTGCGGCACAAAAGTGTGACTGTAACTGCGACTGGTTGTGGGTTCGATTCCTAATTGAGGATAAATATTTAATATTTATATTTCTTTGCTTTGTCAAGGCAAAGCGCGGCGCTTAGTTCGGCCACTTAACACATAATGTTCGGCAGAGAGTGGGGAACGCAGTATTTTAACACCTTTAACCTCTGCATACCTTGTAGTGTGCGGGATGAAAAAAAAAAAAAAAGAAAAACTAAATTTAGCATTATTTTTATAGAGGAGAGGTCGTGTGGCGCAGTGGTGCAGCGTCTGAATGTAAACGTGATGGTTGTCAGTTGGTTTGCCTTTCGGGGGAATGGTTATATATTATTTTCATTTCTCCGCTCTGTACTTGGACAAAGCACAACATTAAGTTCCGCTAAATACGTATTTTATCTGTTCCTGGCGAAAAACGGAGTGTCTTGACACTTGCTTTTTTGACTTCCTTGTTGTGAGGGAAGAAGTGTGAAGCTGATGTAGTACCTATTTAAACTACAATATTTAAGTATTTCAGCTTATTTCAGAAATTTCACAATCTTTTTATCGTGTAATCTTTTACCTTTCGACAAAAAAAATTCGCGACAAGCGAAAACGGATGGGCAACTGGGCGGGTCAAAGCGTCAAAGCCTTTAAAAACGTTTGACTCTGACACTAAAAACCAAGCGAGTTTATATTCAATTCCGAAATGTTTTAAATAAAGAGAATGGACGCTCTGATGAATGATCTTTGGTGTAGAATTTAAAAATGATGGTATAGTTTGGAAAAATATGCATTGACAGGTTTTTTTTATTATGGTAGAATATGTTGTTTTTTTTAGCTTCACGCTGTATCTCGTACACAGCAGGGTAGGCATGCGGAACCTAATGTTAAGACACTCCGTTTTCTATTATTCGTCGAATTCTGGTGGCATTTTGTGTTAAGTGGCGGAACTCAACGCCGCGCTTTAGACATAATAGTGAAGAAAATAAAATATTAAATATTTCCATTCCCCGAGTGGATCGAGCCCAAAACCTGATGCGCTGCACTTTCGTCCCTTGTGCAGCAAGTGGCCTCGAATATTTAGTGATTTTTTTCTCTTTTATGGGTTTCTTATCACTATGGTGCTTTCCGCGTAGTCATAGCGATCTTAGCCAAGACATTCCGTTCTCCATGTCCCATTTGAAGTTAAGACATTGCGTGCTAATTGTCGGAACTCAGCGTTGCGCTTTATTTGATCTCGCCGGGGAAATAAATGTTAATAATATAATTGTTTTTATTTCTCCGCTATAGTGAACCATACAAAGTGTCTAGACACTAGGAACGCGGGAAAAACATACAGCTGAAAAAATGAAATCATTTTCTCAGACTATCATTAATATTACATAACATAGACAAGGATAATTTAAATATTTTAGTATAGTTTGATTTAGAACTTGACTCCGAAGTCTAGCCACGGAATATCGGCCTGAAATTTATAAGCAGACAATGCGCACAGAATTTTTAATAATGACTTTAAAATATTTATTTTGAATATTTTTTCACGCTGTATCCCGCACACAGCAGGGTTGGCAGAGGGAACCTAGTATTAAGATACTCCGTTCCCCACTTTCCGCCGAATTCGGAGGCATTGCGTGTTAAGTGGCGGAACTTAACGCCGCGCTTTACCTCGACACCAGAGCGAAGAAAATGGAAATATTAAATATTTCCACTCCTCAAGTGGGAATCGAACCCACAACCAGTCGTTTACAGTCACACGCTTGTGCCACTGGGCCACGACTGGCCACATATTCAAATATCACTTAAAAATATTTAATAAAAACCATTCTCTCTCAACGTAATGGAAAAATGTAGGAAATATATACATATGGTCAGTACTGGCGTAGAGAGCAACTGGTTGTGGGCTCGAATACCTCGACTCGAGGAGTGGAAATATTTGATATTTCCATTTTCTTCGCTCTGGTGTCGAGGGAAAGCGCGGGGTCAAGTTCCGCCACTTAACACGCAATAGGAAAGTGGGGAACGGAGTGTATTAGCGCTAGGTTTCAGGTTAAATACAAATAAAAGAAAAAAAAGTGTCGAGCTTCTATGAATTTTAACGTAGCTCGCTAACGTATGGCTTAGTGGTTAGTAATCTTGGACGGTTTAAAAGAGGCGCAGGTTATAGTCTCGCATCGTTTAAGTATAATGTTAGTAAAACTATTTTTTTTATATACAAACATGGCAAATAAAAAATTATACTTTTACTTATAAAATACATAACATTTTAAAGTGTTATTAACACACTTCGGCAATTAAATAACATTTTTTTAGAAAATGGATTGTAATTCATATTTATATTATAAATGCGAAAATCTGTCTGTTTGTCTGTCACGCTTTCACGGCTAACCTACCGATCCAATTTGGATGAAATTTAGAATGAAAGTAGTAAATAATCCAAGGTCGAACATAGCCTACACATTTTTCGAAAATCAACCACTAAAAGGTTGAAATAGGGTATGAAAGTTTACTGCATACCCCAGCGATAAAAAAGGGGATGAAAGTTTATATGAAAAATCTAAGCCGCTTGATCGATTTTAATGAATTCTGGCGTAAATATAGTAGATAATTCAAGGTTACCATAGGCTACTTTATTTCTTAAAAATGCAACCTCGAGTATTGCAATATAACACATATTAATTGTAATATGCAAGAATTTCAACAAAGCCGGATATAGAACATATGGCTTAGTAGTAGCGCTTCCCAAAAGGCCCAGGTTCGAATTAATCATTTTTCTGTATACAAATATGGCATAAAATATATTATTTTTATTCACTCACCCGGAATATTAGATTAGTATAACTTAATTTAAATATTCACGTTTCGATGATTCAACCGTTTATATAAAACAGGGTTTCCCAAACTTATTGCTCCATGTACCCATAGTAGACTTCATTTTCTACATCTAGAAAATAAAAATAAAAATTATTAAATCGATATATTTAATATTTTTAGCTTCAAGCTTTTTCTGTATAGGGGGGTAGGCAGCGAAAATATAGTATTAAGACACTTCGTCTTTCACTTGTGGCGTGTGGCGGAACTTAGCGCCGCGCGTTATCTATGGTACCTCAAAAATTTTATAATTATTCCCTCTAGTTTGAAATTAAGTGTATCAGGCCAAGGCTTACTACCTACTGTCATTACATACTAACGTGGCCAGTCGTGGCCCTGTGGCACAAGCGTGTGACTGTAAACGACTGGTTGTGGGTTCGTTTCCCACTCGAGTAGTGGGAAACGAACCCACAACTAAACTAAACTGAATTATATTTCCATTTTCTTCGCTCTGGTGCCAATGTAAAGCGCCGCGTTAAGTTCCGCCACTTAACACGCAAGCCTTCGAATTCAGCGGAATGGAGTGTCTTAACACTAGGTTCCCTCTGCCTACCCTGCTGTGTGCGATACAGCGTGAAGCTAAAAAAAAAAATAAAAAAAGTAACATTTCAACTTCGTTATCCCCTATGGTTCAAAAATATACCCCTAGTGTATATAAACGTACTCCACTTTGAGAAACACTGATGATATAAAGTAACATAAAATGAAAATTTATCGGCAACATAAAAGGGTTTAGTAAATTATTTTGATTTTGCATTCCACGTAATGTTCTTATTGTAATTAACGCTTGGAATTTTGTTCCGATGGATTTTGCGGAATACATACCTGAGTGAGTTTGTAAAGTAATTTATTAGATATTGTTATGTTGGTTGGTTGGTGTGACCCGATGGTTGTAGGTTCGATTTCTTTAGGAGAGATTTTAAATTAAGTTTTGGAAGAGGGAAATTTACAAATTGTTATTAAAAATAATCCTATTGTTAGTAATGTTGTAATGATTACCAATATTTGCTAAAACCTAATATTAAGACACTTCCCCTTTTTCACCAAATTCTAGAGGCGTTGAGTGTTAAGTGGCGGAACTTAATGCCGCTTTTTGCCTCGATACCAGAGCTAAGAAAACGGAAATATTAAATATTTCCACTCCTCGAGTGGGAATCGAACCCACAACCAGTCGTTCACAGTCACTCGTTTGTCCCACTGCGACACGACCCTGACATTATTAAATGAATCTCATATTTCTTTCAAATTAAGGCCTAGATAGGCTTATATAAAATTATACAAATTATTTATAAGGAAACATTTAATATATATTTTACGTGATGTACCTACTCGTAAACTTACGTCATAAAACTTATGACACTCCGTCGTTAAAATATCGTTACATGTAACCATTTATTAAATTTTTTACACGCGCCCACCGTAATTTAAACTTGGCGAGGCCATATCCTAGAAGCAGCACTTTCAATATAAACAAAATGTTTAAATATAAAAAATGATAATTCAATAATATTTACAAAGTGTAAACAAAGTATAGCAATCAACGATAATTATTCTTCAATAACGTAAAAAGTTAATACTATCACTTACATCTATTCTAGTACTTGATATTAAATCTATGAAATCAAACTCTGTCTGTCCTTACTATATCTTTGTAAGTTAATGAATTTTGATATAAATAGTCTGAAGCCTAGAAAAAGACATGATTTTTGGCTACTTTTTGTCAAATCACCATGCAGGTGAAACCAAGACCAAAAGCTGGTATTTTTTAATATTTTACACTAAGTCCCTAACGGGACAGATAGGGGCAAAGGAGTAAATAGCGTGTAGCTATGGTATCTATGTATATATTATACTTATTTTGCATCGTCCAATATCATGTTGTCTACTTGGCATACTATAAGGAGAAACGGTATTTTGACGTTTCCGAACGTCGTACACGCAGATCTGTCAGTTGACAATGACAAGTTGGCGTCACTTTTGATCAAGACAGCGCTTAGAACGGTCGGGTGCGTCACCAGCGCTGTTTCGCGTTATCGTAAATTCAAACCAGTAATTAATGAAAATTTTATAAATTATTTCTAAGAATTTGATTAATTAATTATTTCAAAATTTGTGCTATTGCTTATAATCCAATATTCAATCAATTCAAAACTGGTAATATTATAGTAGTAGTGTAGTATAGCTTCACGCTGTATCCCGCACACAGCAGGGTAGGCAGAGGGAACCTAGTGTTAAGACACTCCGTCCCACTTTCCGAATTCGGAGGCATTGCGTCTTAATTGGTGGAACTTAACGCCGCGCTTTGCCTCGACACCAGAGCGAAGAAAATGGAAATATTAAATATTTCCTCTCCTCGAATAGGAATCGAACTCACAATCAGTCGTTTACAGTCACACGCTCGTACCACTGCGCCACGACTGGCCCCTAGTAATATTATACAGCTATATTTACCAATAAAGCTGCATTTAAGCTGTATACATTTTCTAGGACTAACCTAGATAGGCGTAAATAAGTTATAAATTTAACACGTCATCTGTTTTAATTAGAACGAGAACGAAGTACGTCGGAAATATTACACACTTTGATATGTTTAATTGAACGGTGGAAGACTGAAGTAGTGAAGTAGTCATTCGTGCTGTGAAGTAAAGCTCATCTACGAGTAAAAGTGACATGTAGTGGAAGCTTTCAAAATAAGCTCCATTTTACATGTTTATTGTTTTTGTATTTTAATTTTTTTATGCAGCTTTATGTTTTTGGTTTGAATAGCAGAAGTCAGAAAGAAGTTAGTGTCAAAGCTTTCTGTTTTCCACTTTCCGCCCAAATTGGTGTTGGGTGCCGAGTAGCGAAACTCACTGCCACGCTTTGCCTTGTTCACCAAAGCTAAGAATTGATAATAATTAAATTATGAGCCCTCTACCGAGTGGGACATGACCCCAGTAGCACAAGCGTGTGATTGTAAAAGACTGGTTGAGGGTTCGATTCCCACTCGAGGAGTGGAAATATTTAATATTTCCATTTTCTTCGCTCTGGTGCCGAAGTAAAGCGCGGCGTTAAGTTCCGCCACTTAACACGCAATGCCTCCGAATTCGGCGGAAAGTGGGGAACGGAGTGTCTTAACACTAGGTTCCCTCTGCCTACCCTGCTGTGTGCACAATACAGCGTGAAGCTAAAAAAAAAAAAAAGTCGAGTCGAGGCGCAGAGACACAAAGCGGGACTGTAAAGCGATTAGTTGTGCGTTCGATTTCCACTTGAGGAGTGGAAATATTTAATATTTACATTTTCTATGCTCGCGTGTTGAGGCAAAGCGCGACGTTAAGTTTCGCCACTTAGTACGCAATGCCACCAAATTTCGGTGGAAAGTGGGGAACGGCGTGTGTTAACACCTCTATAAACCCTGCTATGGTGGGATACAGCGTGCCTGCTATCGTGGGATACGTGAAGCTAAAAAAAATATTTTAGACCTTGACCTACTGTAAACTATTCGACGTCGGATCTTACAAAATTATTTCCATATTTAGATTTTAGATTATTCTAGTTTCATTTCAAAACATTTAAAAATTACGAACATAAAAGATCATATTACACGCTCTATTTCGTTATAAAGGATTAACACTTACAATAGAACTTAATCTCGATTCATGTCTCTTTACAAGAAACAGTCAAATTATATTCAATTTTCCTATTTCAGCGAGTTGTTTCAAATATTGTTATTGAATCAGATATTTAGTTACGATTTTCATTTTGAAATTAAATGATTTTCTTCTTTTATCTTCAAAATGTTTGCTATAACAAAGGTTTTCTAATAACGTTACGCATTTTTCCGCAAAGCAGGTTAGTTAGGGAAAATATAATGAAAACACTCCGTTTTTTATTTTTTTTGTTTTTTTTTTAGTGTTCAGACACTCTGATTCCCACTTTTTTTTGTAAATTATATGTTAGAAACTTAGTGTTACGTCACTCTGTACTTTATATATTATAGGTTAGAGATTATTGAAAACAAAATTGAATTAAAAATTAGGATAATAAGAGCTTATCTTAATAAAGTTCTTGCTTTATGCGTGTAGAAGAAGAAAATCTAAGGTAGGATACCTAACGCTTATTTAATATAAAAGATATTTAATTTCAACCTTCTTAAGTGACTATAACACTCTTAAGATATAAATAACATTTTTAGGAAACAAATAAAAGTATGTGGGTTCGATTCCCACTGGAAGTGTGGAAATATTTAATATTTTCACTTTCTTTGCTCTGGTGTCGAGACAAAGCACAACGCTAAGTTCCGCCACTTAACACGCAATGCCCCAAAATCCGGTGAATAAAAGCGCCTTAATACTAGGTTCCCTCTGCCTACCCTGCTGTGTGCGGGATACAGTGAGAAGAAAAATTTGATCCGCATAAATTTTAATAAGCATATAAGAATTTTGATAAAGCCTGCCAAATAACGTATTGCTTAATGGTAAGAGATAATTGGATGATAAGAGGTGCGGGTTCGAGTTCCACTGCTTTTATATTTTATACTATTTCTAAAAGTTGTTCCAATTTTATTTTTTTCAATAAATGGAGAACCTAGTTGCCTAGTTACTCGATTTCTCGTTTTAATTCTAAAATTAAATAGCTTCACGCTATATCCTGCACACAGCAGGGTAGGCAGAGGGAACCTAGTGTTAAGACACTCCGTTCCCCACTTTCCGCCGAATTCGGAGGCTTGCGTGTTAAGTGGCGGAACTTAACGCCGCGCTTTACCTCGACACCAGAGCGAAGAAAATGGAAATATAATTTCCACTCCTCGAGTGGGAATCGAACCCACAACCAGTCGTTTACAGACACATACTTGTGCCACTGGGCCACGACTGGCCACTAATTCTGCAGACTGGCCGTTTTAATTCTACAGAATTGATTCTCGAGAACAATCGAAATCGATTTTACTATCATTATAAGTCACTGAGACTGAGAAATTATATATTCCCCTTAGAGAGAAAATGAAAATAACATAAATTTAACTATTCGTCCTAATGAGAATCGAATCCACATTCATTGCGTTTATACTGACAAGATGTCCCAATGTGCCAAACAGTGTTATTTATTAAATAATCATTTTTAATAAATATTTTTAATTTTCAAGCAAAGTAAGGTGGTATTACAAGCTAGCTTAGATATATACCAAATGCTTTTTCATAATAAAGTGAGGAAGGGGCAAACTACCCGCGTCGTTTTACAAAGAAAAATGTCATCCGGTTATGTCCTTGCCGTTCCATAAAAACATATAAAGGAAATCCTATTGAAATAATACACTTTCATATTTTGTACATTCTTTGAGGGTATCGTAAAGTTGAGATGTTTTTGAGTTAGTGGTTATGGGTTCAATCCCGGTTGAGTTATTTTTTTCGGCTTAACACTTGTTCTTACAACTTAGTATCAAGACATTTCGTTTTTCACTTTTCACTGAAATTTGACATGTCACGTTTTAAATGGCGGAGCTTAACGCTGTGTCTTGTTCACTAGAGCAGCTAAATTAAAATTGAACTATTATTAAATTATTAATACACTATAAGTGAAATTAATAAATAAACTTCTCCTATTTTCTTCTGTTCCGCCCCAAGGCCAAAACATTGCGTGTTGATTGGCGGACCACTACGCTTTTTTTAGGAGAGACAGACAGACCAGAGCAGAGACATGGAAATAATTATAATAAATAAATATAATAATTTCCCCAAGTAGAAATCGAAGCCACAACTATTCACGCTATTCCACGAAGTCTGGAAGTTTTTTTTAAGCTAAATAATATCTTTTTTGCCATTTATTAATATAACAAACAAGAAACAAAAACATTTACTCTCTAAAACTACCATAACAAACAATTTCACTCAAAATCGGCTTAGCTTAGCTAAATTTATTTACCCATTACACGTTCTTAGACTGTTACAGTCTACGGAGCTATTTCAGTAACGGTTTCTGCAGGTTGCAAGTAATTTTCAAGGCGGGCATTATCGGGCGAAACACTCTACATGTAAATTAGTATCACAGTTCTGCCCCATATAGATATGTATGTATGTATTATTGTATGTAATATATATGAATGTTAAATGACATTTCTTATTTATCTTATCGGCGTTAAGTTAACCACTTAACACGCAATGCCTCCAAAATTTCGGCGAAAAGGGGAAACGGAGTTTCTTAACACTAGGTTCCCTCTGCCTCATCTGCTGTGTGCGGGATACAGCGAGAAGGTAAAAAAAAAGATATATTATTTACTGAGGCCACTGGTGCACTAGCAAAGTGTCTCACTGTAAATATGATTGGTTGTGGGTTCGATTTCCATTCCGAGGAATGGTTGTAAATATTCATTTTCATTTTTTCGTTCCATTACGTAGGACAAAGAGCAGCGTTGAGTTCCGCCGTTTAACACGCAACAGTGTTAAATGGCGACAGTGGCCAGTCGTGGCCCAGTGGCACAAGCGTGTGACTGTAAACGACTGGTTGTGGGTTCGATTCCCACTCGAGGAGTGGAAATATTTAATATTTCCATTTTCTTCGCTCTGGTGTCGAGGTAAAGCGCGGCGTTAAGTTCCGCCACTTAACACGCAATGCCTCCGAATTCGGCGGAAAGTGGGGAACGGAGTATCTTGATACTAGGTTCCCTCTGCCTACCCTGCTGTGTGCGGGATACAGCGTGAAGCTGAAAAAAAAAAAAAAAAAAAACACGCAAAATTGACTCTATTTCGGGCAAAGTGAAGAACCTAGTATCTTTATAATTATTAGGTTCTTTATGATGACTTTGTTATGCGAGGAAAGGGTAAAACGTGAATATAATACTGAGGCTGTCTTAGTTAAGTTAAACGGATAACACTTATATAGGGAAGATATGTGTATAGAAAATTTATGTGCTATTATGTTTTTGGTCAAATTTTGCTCCATTTAAAAAGAAAACAGTTAGGACTATGTATTATTTTTTATTCGCCAATCTATCGAAATTAATTATTTTACAATTTTCAATTTTGTTTGTTGGCAGAAAAACTTGCTGAAAAGCTTATAGTAAAACTTATAAAAGTGTTTGAAGAAGTCTATTTGAATGAACAATCTGCACAAATTTGGACCATTTCCAAAAGTCGTAGGTTCGAATCCAACTACCTTTAAAATATTTTTTAATCCTATTTAATTATTCAATTCCGCACACATATAATTTTCTCACCGCAATTTCAAGGTAAATTGCAAGACACACGTATGTATTATTGTTAATGTAATTAAGTTCCAGTGCAGGCTAATCTGAAATCTCATCACTTAGTACTGGGTAATGCAATCCTGAGTAACCATTGTTGTGTGTTTCCATTGTTTCATGACGTATATGGTTTTTATTGCTAGATATAATGGAATATTTAATTAAATCTGTTTACATAATCCTTAAGTTTATAATATTAAAACTTTATATAAACTTTAAATGCTTTTTAATCGACTATGATAGGAGGACATCTAAATATTAAATATGTTTAATGAAGTTCATGTAATGAAAAGACCACCCGCTGTTTTAATTTCTTGACGTTAAAGTCATATATAACATAATGAATTAATACTAAGCTTAAATTCATAATGTTTTTTTTCTTTTCAGATTCAGTACAGTCATTTTCAGTCATAGCAAATAGAAGCAAATTAGAGAGAGCCTAATGTCATAACACTCCCTTTTCCACTTTCTCTTCAAATGAAATATTTTTAATTTAAGTGTTTGTTGAGTGGGGACAGTCGTGACGCAGTGGCACAAGTGTCTGAACGACTGGTTGTGGGTTCGATTCCCACTCGAGAAGTGGAAATATTTAAATATTTCCATTTTCTTCGCTCTGGTGTCGAGATAAAGCGCGGCTTTAAGTTCTGCCACTTAACACGCTATGCTTCCGAATTTGGTGAAAAGTGGGGAACGGAGTGTCTTAACACTAGGTTCCTTCTGCCTACCCTGCTGTGTGCAGGATACAGTGTGAAGCTATAAAATATATATATATATATATATATATATATATATATATATATATATATATATATATATATATATATATATATATATATATATATATATATATAATTAAGTGTTAGAACTTAACGCCACGCGTATTATTTATTTTATTTATTTATTTATTCTTTATTGTACACAAAAAAAAAATTGCACAAAAGGCGGGCTTAACGCTACATACATACATACATACATACATAAATATATACATACATACATACATACTTAAATACATACATAAATAATATATTTGTAGATATATGTGCTATACGGATGAATTTTATTTTATTATCTCATAGTAGTTTAGACATACCGCGGATAGTATTAAAATTATATATGTTTATCATAAAATCTTTATTTTTCGCTCATTTCTTGAATAACTAATATTTTTTTTTATTTAACGCTAAAATAAAAACAAGAAATATTTTAAAAATGCAAGCGAAAAAAGCTTTTAATCTAAATGAACGAATGGCGTCCCCAACGCTGTATGCTGTCTCTTACACCATTTCTTTTGCACATCATTGATAGGTAAGAGTATGTATAGAGGATCTTAATATTTATTGCTAGTAGATATATTCACTGTGAAAGAATTTTGACAGTGTTGAATTCAGGAGGTATAAGATCTATTAAATACGTATAGAAATCTTTTTGCCATAACATAAAAATTAGCAGAGAAAAATCCGGAAAAACAACTAGTATTCATATAAAATAATTCCTAAGTCTAAATTTACAACCATATTTCATAAAAATGATGACATACTTGCAGAGGCAATCGTGGCGCAGTGGCAACAAACAGGCGCTTAATGTAAACACGACAATTATAGATTCGATTTCCACTCATGGGTTCATATTCATTTAAATAATTTAAATTTTTCTATTTTAATACCATAAACCATGGTTTTGAATTTCAACATGTAGTATGTTATGTCTAAACTTGAGGTGGATAGTGAATAATGGAGTGTTGCGACACTTAGGTTCACTCCGTCTAAAATATTACGCGAGGAAAATCGGAAATCTAAAATATATATTCATATATACATATCTATATTTTTATTTACTACTAGGTCTATGTTTGAGCAATGGAAACAATTTGAAATATCTAACTAAGTGCATAAATAAGACAAGATATCATCTTCTGGGCGTGTGCCAGCCGCACCTGAATCTTGGGCGGCGTAAGCAAGTGTCAAAATAAATAATTATACAGCTTCAAGTTTATGCGCATACCGCGGTAATCAGAGAGGACCTAGACCTAGTGTAAAGACACTCCGTTCTCCACTTTCTGCCAGAAATTAAGATATTAAGCGTTCAGTGGCGGAACTTAACACCGCGCTTTGTGTATGGTACTAGAGCAAAGAAATGTAATTTTAAATGTATCCTTTCCCCTAGTGAGAATTGAACCCACAAAAAATATGTTTAGGCATATATATTGTGTTAATATATGTTTTTTCAGCTTCTTGCTTTATAGTAAAGTAGGCAAAGTTAACCAAGTATCAGGACATTCTGTTCTCTGCTGTGCACTTAAATTCGATTAATTGCGCGTTGTACATAAATAATTTACATAATATAATTGTTCCTACGAGAGAAAATCAAATGAATAACCATTGCATTTATTATTTACTAGCAATTAAATAGGCCAAGCAAAATAAAAATTAAATAAAATAGGCAAAATTGTGGCCAGTCGTGGCCCAGTGGCACAAGCGTGTGACTGTAAACGACTGGTTGTGGGTTCGATCCCCACTCGAGGAGTGGTAATATTTAATATTTCCATTTTCTTCGCTCTGGTGCCGAGGCAAAGCGCGGCGTTAAGTTCCGCCACTTAACACGCAAAGCCTCCGAATTCGGCGGAAAGTGGGAAACGGAGTGTCTTAACACTAGGTTCCCTCTGCCTATCCTGCTGTAAGCGGGTTATAGCGTGAGCTAAAAAAAAAAAATTAAATAAATAAATAGGCCATGTTATTTTCATTTGTAGCTTTCTGTAGGCCCTTTTTTTGTAATAAGGTATTTCAATAAAAATAAATCAAATAATGTTTGGCTTAATTTTGGTCCAGTTTAGTATGGTACAGATATCTAGATCTAGGATATTCCATAGTAATATTATAAATGGGAAATTAGACCTGTCTGTCTGTTACGCTTTCACGGATAATCTACTGGCCTGATTTGGATTAAATTGAGAATGAAAATAGTTGAAGACTGAGGGTCAAACATAGACCAGCTACTTTTTTTTAATAAACTAACCCTCAAGAGGTTGAAATAGACAATGAACTCAATACATAACGGAGTGACGTGTCACCATATCCATTGTACAATAAACGTTTTTACATTTTTTAATAGATTTTTATTGGTATATTGGTGGTGGTTATGTACTTAGTATTATAATGAAAACTGAATGAAAAGTGGTTCCGCTAGGTGCAAATTTATATTTTAAAAAAATAATTCAAATATAATTTCTCATATAAATTCTCTCTAAACCGGCTAACTTAGCGAAAACGCCAACATTCCCTAACCAATATTATATAATATTATACATACTCGTACGATATCGAAGTTAATATGAAAAAGAATCGTAAATTCGGAGATCCACAGCATCCAGCTTCAGTGGGAAAATAAAATTTATATCTTTTGTGAACAAATTCTAGTTTTATGACTGGAATTCGTTCAGAGCGTGAAATAAGCTACGTTTGGGGGAAACCCCCTTTATTGAGTGGATAAAATACTTTTATTGTTGTGAAATGCACTGTGTTTCTGTGCGTTCACGTCATTTTAAGCTTCACGCGTTTTCCCGCAACAGGGTAGATAGAGGCAACCTAGTCAGAGGCCTACTGTCAAAGATATTGCAAGTTGAGTGATAAAAAATAGCGTAGGTCTTTGTCTTAATTACCATAGAGGATAAATCTAAATAATTTCATTATAAACATTCTCTGAGTGGGAATCAAATCGTGGATTTGATAGTCGTGGACTTGTGTCAGACAGCGTATTGTGTTCATAGGTCTAAGTCAGATTTACATATAACTAGAGACTTCAATTTTATTTTTTTAAAATTAATAAAAAAATAACTTTAATAAAGAAAATAAGTTATGTTTATAACAAATTTTCAACAAACAAATAAATTTTTGTCTAAGAAAGAAAAAAATGACACTTTTATGCTTGTTTCTCCTTACATACAAAAACGGATTGAAATCGAACCTGTAACTTCCATAGTACGTTTCAAATAAAGCATTCCATATCTATTGTGCTTATAAAACCTAAAATATTCCCCTAACCAAAATCTAAGGTCAAAGTTCATATGAGATATCATCTATTGACGAGATCCCTAAATTTACATAGTGTTGAGATAAGCCACCATTTGTAATGAATCACACGATCTGATATTGTGTAAAATATTTGCTAAGAAAATTTTTGATTTGGTATATGCATATACATATATAAGTATTTTTTTAGTTTCACGTTTATTTCCGTGGCGCAGGGGCATAAAGTGACTGTAAAGCGACTGGTTGTAAGTTCGATTCCCACTCGAGGAGTGGAAATTATATTTCCATTTTCTTCGCTCTGGTGACGAGGCAAAGCGCGGCGTTAAGTTCCGCCACTTAACACGCAAAGCCTCCGAATTCGGCGGAAAGTAGGGAACGGAGTGTCTTAACACTAGGTTCCCTCTGCTTACCCTGCTGTGTGCGGGATACAGCGTGAAGCTAAAAAAAAGAAATATTTTCTTGGTAGCGGTAAGATAAAGCGCGGTATTGAGTTCTACCACTCTAAATGCAAACCCTGGCTGAAAGCAGATAAGTGAAAAAACTGAACTGCTTTACTCAAAAAAGCGTAAAACTGAAGAAAACTAATATAAAATATGATTCACGATAATATAATTTCAGTATAAATTTGACTCCTGAAAGCGTAATGTTATTCCAATATCGCTGGCAATAAATTCAAAGGACAGATTAATTTCTATCTGACACTTAAATTTGTCAAGATTTCTAATCTTTATCTTTTAAATTGATGATATTATGGCGTAGTTGAAATGTGCCTGACTGAATTGGTTGGTAATGGGTTCAAATTCAGGGCGTGAAAAATAAAAACAAAAAACAAATTCACGCTTTATTTTGCATAACAGAGTAATTTGAGAGAACCAAATGTCTCTCCGTTCTATACTTTCTGCCCGAAATCAAGATATTGCGTGATGGGTAGCGTAACTTAACACCGCGCTTTGTCTTCTTATCAGAAAGGGACAATAATAATAAATATTAATAAACACGACAGTTGTGCGTTCGATGTAAAATCAGGGGAATAATAATAAATTATTATAATTTCTTCGTTCTGGTACTTAAGCCAAAGTGCTGCCTTAAGTTATGCTACTTAACTAGTTAAGGCAATGTTTCGATTGCAGGCAGAAAGTGTCTTGTCTGTAGTTTTTTTCTGACTAGCCTGTTACATAGTCAAAGGCGTCAAGCTAATCTTATTCCTTTAAAGTTTAATTAATTCTTCAATTGGGCATCGAACCCAAAACTATCAGTATTTTAAAGTCAAACGTCTATTTCTAATATTTATTCCTATTCGACCTTAATTTGTCCATTCACAAGTACTCTGAGACGCATCTAATAGCACCCAAGAACGTTGTGGCTAGAATAGCAGTATGAATAATACATTCCTAACCACCTAATACAGTGGCTGAGCTAGCTAATGTCAGTCTGACAACCGGAAACAAGTGTCTTCTAAAGTGTAAAGGAACATAGTACACTTAGCGAAAATAAATGTTGCCGAACTCTGTAAGTTTGGTTCAGCTTGTTATAAAAGAAGCAGCTTCATGCTTTTTCTCACTTAGCATGGTTAAGGAGAGCCTAGTGTAAAAACACTCTGTTCTTGACCATACGCCAATAATTTAGATATTACGTGTTAACTGGCGGAATTTAACGCCGCGGTGCCGTAGGTACTAGAGCGCAGAAATAAATGAAATTAATGAAAATATTGTATAAATCATTCCTCCGAGTGGGTTTCGAACCCACAATCCACAATAGTTACAGTCAGATGTTGTCCCATTACGCCACGACGGTCTCAAATGCCCACAAATAATGATATTACTAATAGTTACTAATTTAATAAATGCGAAAATCTGTGTGTTTGTCTGTCATGCTTTCACGGCTAATCTACCGGTCCGATTTGGATGAAATTTAGAATGAAATAACTATGTAGACACATAAGCTACTTATTTTTTTAAAAATTAACCGCTAAAGGGTTGAATTAGGGGATGAAAGTTTATATGAAAAAACTAAACCGCTTGACAGATTGTAAGGAATTTTAGAATAAATATAGTTGATAATCGCAGGTCAAAAATAGGCTACTTTATTTTTCAAAAATCCACCCCCGAGGGTTGCAACATAACGAAACAACTAGGCAGTTTACGCGGCGAAGCCGCGAGCGGGCCGCTAGTATAGTTACTAATTTAATTTTTAACTTAATCATATTAAATATATTGTATCACTCGCACATACCATCGTGACACGGTTGGAAAGCGTGAGACTGCTAACGTGATGATTGAGAGTTGAATTTGCATCTTGGGTAATGGTAAACTTAAAATATACTCGTATGTCGAAAAGAAAGCCCAGAGCTACGTTTTAGAAAAATGACATCAGTACCGCTGACATCTCTCTAGTGATTATGATGATCGTGGACGATGATAGATCTACAAATAAAACTGCTTAATATTGTTGATAACCTAGTTTTTTATTTAGGCACCGTAATATTATCACAGAGAGGTCCGCGCTGTCCGAAGACTAAAACGAGCCCCCTGTGTTTGGTAAATGTCGGCGTGTTTATACTGTAAATAGCAAGTCAAAACTACCCACTATTTTTTATTACTATTTTTGCATTGCTTTATGATAAAATCTGAACACTTTACAAATTATTATTCAAAGTTGTTTTAAATCAATTAATCTGACTGTTATAATAATTTAACTCGTCTTTGCGCCGACATATTTTTTTCATTTCCTTGCTCTGGTATCATAAAGCACCGTGCCACGTGCTTCTAATTTCGCCACATTCTTTCTACGTGCGTATCGTGAAAGTAGAAAACGGAGTGTGACTCTCTCTCTCTATATAGCCATTTAAATTATTGAACAATAGAAAATAAGCTGCTAAACCTAAAAAAGCCGTTTTACCTAAAACGATATTACGTAAAATTAGATAACAAAAAGAATATTAGGCTATATTCGTTTAGCGTGAAATAAAAGATAGAAAAATTCTAACTCTCATATTGTGGGCGTTCAATTTCTAAATATTTAAGTGTGGATTTCTCAAATGCTTAGATTTTGCGGTTTTTATTCGGATTGGGCTATTGAAGTAGGATTTCTATATATTTTTACGGTTTTTTTAAAACTACGGACTTTTTTGTTGGTAATGTTAGAGTTTTAACACTTTTAAACATTTTTAAAGTGTTATTCCACACTTAGGAAAATTAAAGAATTTCGACGCAGCGGATAGAAGAACGCATGTCTCAGTGGTGAGAGCGCCTGGACGGTATTCAGGAGGCGCGAGTTCGAATCCCGCTGAGATCAAATTTTTATACGTTTTCTTTAAATGTCTTTTAGAATTTTAACATTTTAAAAGTGTTATTGACACTAACAATAAGACAAAGCGTGGCGTTGAGTTCCGCTACTCAACACACAATGTCTCGATTTCTGGTGAAAAGTACTAGATGAAGTGTTTTCACACTAGGTCTTTCATGACTACCCCGCCATGAGGGAAAAGGCATCAAGGTGTAAAAAGCATATGGCAAACTTTTAGGTGCTTACGACATACATATATGGCACTTCTTTACTTCTTTACTATAGTAGTGGTAGTATATTTTTACACTATAGAGATAATAGTGTAAATACACTATGGAGCCAGTCGCGGCGCAGTGGCACAAGCGTGTGACAATAAACGACTAGCTGTGGGGTCGTTTCACGCTCGATGATTCGAAATATTTAATTCCATTTTCTTCGCTCTGGTGTTGAGGCTAAGCGCGGTGTTAAGTTCCGCCATTTAACACGCAATGCCTCCGAATTTAGCGGAAAGTGGGGAACGGAGTGTAACACTAGGTTCTGCCTACCCTGCTGTGTGAGGGATACAGCGTGAAGATAAAAAATGTACACTATAGAGTTTTTAATGAGTATGGTTGCATGTGATTTTAATTTTAAAGCTTGTTAATGAGACTTGATAACGCGGCGGTTAAGTGTACATTTACAAGATTTCGGTTTCAGATTTCAGATTCGGTTTCAGATACTGTATCGTGATTTGAATTGCATCTGATTTAATGGTTATGAAATTTTAAATTTTAATATTACGGTCCACTTGAAAACTTAAATAAATTCGTTTTATCAAAACTAAACTGAACTGAACTGAGTGGAGGACGGAGAGTATTATATTTCGACACTAAGGTCTCTCTGCCTGACCTGCCAAACAGAAAAAGCTGAATTATAATAGTTTAATGTTATAGGAGTAAAGGAAATTAAAAAAATGCTTTTCGATTTTTCCCACATAGCGGGGTAGTTAGACTGTCACTAGGTCCTAGGTCCTAGGGTCAAGATACTCCGTTCTCCACTTTCCGCTCGAAATCGAGTCATTGCCGCACCACAGCGCCGCGCTTAGTCTTAGGTACTCGAGCCAAAAAAATGAAAATATAAATACAATCGTTCCCCGATTGAGAATGGCACCCACTACCACCGTCTTACACTATAACCGGGCAGGGCACTGCGCTCGAAGGTAAGAAAATATATTTAAAAAAAAAAAAATAAGCTAGCTGAACGATCAATTTGTAATATTAATATTAAAGTATTTCAGAAAAAAACAGTTTGTGCACTTTTCATCTATTCCTTTGAGTAATATCGTTGTTCATTTGGTATGCAGATGTTTCTTAATAAACGGGAAAATGTAAAGTATTGCTTTGCATTCTACAATTTGGTTCTATTTTTTATTTAAATATATTAATTTTGCATAACTCTCTCATGTTGTAATATAGGCAGAGAGAACCTAGTGTCAAGACACTCCTTTCTCAATTTTTAGATACTGTAAGATGAATAGTGGAATTTAATATCGCGATTTAATTTTATTTAAGTGTTTAATATTTCCATTTCCTTCGCTCTGGTATTAGAGTACTTAACACGCAATGCCTTCGAATTCGGCGGAAAGTGCTGAACAAAGTGTCTTAACACTAAGTTCCCTCTGCCTAACCTGCTATGTGCGGGATACAACGTGAAGCTAAAAAAAAAAAAAAAAAATGTATGTAGCACTTCCCACTTCTTCATTACATATTTATAATCAAGCAATCCAGATTTGAATGTGCCTATATATATTGTATTAAATCGGTGTTAAGTTCCGCCACTTAACACGCAATGCCTTCGAATTCGGCGGAAAGTTCGGAACAGAGTGTCTTAACACTAGGTTCCCTCTGCCTACCTTGCTGTGTGCGGGATACAGAGGGAAGCTATAAAAAAAATAAAAAAAATAATAATTCTGCTTTATTTTTCACTTTTTATTCAGAGTAAATTCCGCCACTTAACACGAAAAATTTCAATTTCATATTGAAAGTGGAGAACGGAGTGTTTTGACACTACTACATTCTCTTTAACTATTCTGCTATGCGGGAAAATGCGTGAAGCTGTTTTTTTATTACACCATAACTATACATAACGATAAAAGTTGAGATTTTATCTCACATACTTGTAACATATTAAAGAGGCTATCAGATGGAAGATTTCACTTGAATTAGTTAAAGCTCAGTCGGGCTTTATGTCAGGGATATGATCTTAAACCGTAATGTGTTACAGCCCTTATAAAACAGTGTTATGTGTGTGGAAAATATAAATATTATATTGTAGGTACCTGAACAGATTTTATTATGAAAAAAACCTATTTTTTCATAATAAGATTTAGCTGTTTTTTTTATATTTTTTCATTTTTTACTGTAAGCGTATTGACATTTGGTTATAACGTTTTTTTCACTTCACGCTTTGCACGTTTCGCATAGCTTGGTAGGCAAAGAGACGTAGTGGCTAGACGCTTCGTTCTCTATTATATGCCATAATTTGATACATTGAATTCTAAGTGGAGAACGGAGTGTCTTAACACTAGATTCCCTTTGCCTACCCTGATGTGTGCGGGATACAGCGTGAAGTTAAAAAAAGAAAAAAGGAATTTTAAGTAGCAGATATCAAATGGAAACGGTTTAAATATAATTGTTCATTTTTGCTAGTGGGTATTGAACCGACAACCAGCGCGTAAACAGTCAGATGTTACACTGCACCACAGTGGTTAAGGGCTGTAGCGTTTTAGAAAGCTGTATTGGACTCCCTTCCTTTGGCTCACCTTTTTGGCAATTTATTAACTTGTGGTGAAAAAATATTGTTCATTTGTTTTCTAAATTAAATTTTGACGCCGTCATGACTTGTTGGGAAGCGTCCTCGAATGTTTGTTAATGTTTTTGTTTAGTCCTCTCTGTACATTTTTTGTAAATATATTAGTTATAATAGAATTAAAATATAAGGTCGATAATTAATGAGTACTTTTATTTACAATACAAATTTTGTGATGTCTTATATATTTATTATTTTTTCAGGTGGTGGTCTAACAATTAAAGAATTTCTATTTTCAAACCGTTAATCTAGTCTCGTACGTTTATTATCTCGTTTATGTTCTCGATATTTAACTGACCAATCTTAATCGTGACTTTTCCATTCTACGTGTCATTGGCAAAGTAAATTGTGCTCTACTGGCACGCCATAATATAAAGAACAGAACAGATTGGCATTGGTTTAAGCAGTACGTTAATAACGAACAGTTTGCTATTTCATTACTTTGAAGTTCCTAGGTATGTATATATTCACCTATCATTATTTACCAATAAAGCCTGCTTTAGCATACTGTGTTTTTTTATGTTTGGTACTTTTTTCTTCCCTTTTGGGTTTACAAGTAACATTTTCACTATCCATACTTATATTACAAATGCGAAAGTCTGTGTGTTTGTCTGTCACGTTTTCACGGCTAATCTACTGGTCCGATTTGGATGAAATTTAGAATGAAAGGAGTAAAAGTTACTGGGTCTAACAAAGGCTACTTATTTTTTCAAAAATAAACCTCTAAAGGGCTGAAATAGGGGATGAAAGTTTATATGAAAAATCGAAACCGCTTGAACGAAAATATAGTTAATAATCCAAGTTTTAACATAGGCTACTTTATTTTTCAAAAATGCACCTCTGAGGGTTGCAATACAACGAAACAGTTATGTAGATTACGCGGCGTAGCCGCGGGCGGGCCGCTGGTCATTAAATATGAAAAAAATAAATATACATAAATAAGAATCGAACCTAGAACCATTATATCCAATTAAATACTTAATACCTTTGCCATATTAGCATACATATAAAGTGGTATTAAATATTAAGTCATAAAGTAAGCTTTGCAGTAAGCACTCGCTCGTTTCTAATACCGTTAATAATATACGAGGCTGAGATCGGTTCACTTTTATGATTCTTAAATTGCATACTTTCATAATATTATGATTTATTTAAGAAACGATGCCATGATTTACAATTTTTAAAATGTTATTCGTAAAATTAGGATAACAAAAATATTTTTTAGGAAACATGAAAATTTGACTTAAAGTACAATAGACTGAAATCCGCACTAATGATAATTCTTTTGATCCTGGGTCTTCAACTATTTTTATTCTGAATTGCATCCAAATCGGACCGGTAGATAAGCCGTAAGTGACAGACAACTTACGTGTGTAGTATTGGATTATTTCCATTTCTTAAATCTGGTTCCAACTTTTTTTTAGCTTCTCGCTGTATTCCGCACATCGCAAGGTAGTGGGAACCTAGTGTTAAGACACTCTGTTCCCTACTTTCTGCCATTCGAAGGCAATGCGTGTTAAGTGGCGGATCTTAACACCACGCTTTACCTCTAGAGCGATACCAGAGCGAAGGAAATAGAAATGTTAAATATTTCCACTCCTAAGGGTTATTACTTCAGACGTTCACATATGTCTCTGTTAATAATGGGCCGAGAAAGGCTTGAAGAAGAACAGAGAGAGAGAATCGAACCCACAACCTCTCATGTCACAATCCAAGTTTCAAGGTCAGTCTATTAACCAAGAAATAACATTACATCACATAGCAACGATGTTTTCTCAAAGTATAAGGCGCCTCTAGGTTCTGGATTTTAAACAACTTTTAAGTTTTAGAAAACTTTTAAAATTGGCTGAAGTAGAGCAGTTAACTTTTCTATTCTACTGAAAACTTTCACCTCCTTTCATAGAAATGTTGCGGATCAATAAAAGCTTCTCGCCTTAGCCTTATTTTCCTAAAATTTGTATAAATAATGTAAAAGTTACTAGAATGTGCAAAGTGTTACTGGTTGTGGGCTCGATTCCCAGTCGAGGAATTGTAATATTTAATATTTCGTTTTCTTCGCTTTGGTGTTAAGATAAAACACGGCATTAAGTTCTGCCACTTACCACGTAATGTCTAAAGAATATACCGGAAAGTGGGAAACGGAGTGTCTCAACACTAAATTTCCTTTGTCGACCCTGCTGCATGCTTGATACAGCGTGAAGCTAACAAAATTTAATTGTATGGATAACAAAAGAGAACCTGCTGTACACCGTAAAACACAATCTCCACTTTCCGCCCGACTATAACACCCACATTCTCTAGTCACCAGAATAGAGAAAGGAAAACAATATTAATATAATCATTTCCCCGAATAGAAATCGAACCTACAACGATCACATATACAGTCAGACGCTGTCACATTTGGACATCAAAACCTGAATTGTACATCACTAGTACATCATACATAACATGTGTAGCTTCCCTTGCATATATTGAAATACACATAAATAACCTAGTGTTAAAACACTACTTTTTCCGCTAACCACCGTACACTGAGACATGTGTCACAAAAACAATATAAATAACATAACATAAAAACTCTTTATTTCACACTAACACTAATTATAAATAGTATAAAGATCTCAAATAAAACTTAAGTATTACGAAAAGGCGGTCTTATCACTATTAGCGATCTCTTCCAGGCAACCGACTTATTGGAATCGAAGCACAAGAGCGGGCAAAGTGCGTTCTGAGCTAGACACATAATATTAATATTAATTTTAAACCTTAATATACATACTATCATATAGAATACATAAAATAACCATAATAATTTCCTCAACCGAGAATCTAATCCACAACCATTTCACTCCACACACTCATCCACTGAGCCGTAGAATTATCACAATATATATAAACTCAAACGATCAATACAATTTACATTAACATAATGAAAATTTGAATACAAAACGTTAAATAAACAGCAAAACAATCGGCCATACAATGCATGATTCAGTGTCGATTACCGACGTATCAAATATGTAGAGGTTGCCAAGCCGCGGACGGGAAAGAACTATATTGTGTTTCAGGGTATTTATACTGTACGATATTTTTATTTGGTTATTTTGATTGGTACGATTTATGTGAAGAAAAATAGAGTAAAAATTGGTTCGCAAGATTCTCATTTCCAACTCGAGGAGTGGAAATATTTAAGTTCCGCCACTTAACACGCAATACCCCGGGATTCGGCGGAAAGTGGGGAATGGAGTGTCTTAGCACTAGGTTCCCTCTGCCTATCCTGCTGTGTGCGAAATGCAACGTGAAGCTAAAAAAATATGATTTGTTAAAAATGAATGAATTTATTGTCTTTTTTAATTAATTTTCGTTGAGAGAAGTTAAAAAAGAAAGAAGTAATGATAGTAAAGTTTCACGGTTTTCCATCAAAGCACCCTGCTTTGCTGCAGCCAGAGTGAATTAAATGATCCACTTCATTCTCCACTTTCTGTCCCAATTGTGTGTTAAGTGACTCTCAGAGTGGGAAAATGGAAATAATTTAATACTAGATTTTTACAATCTTTAAGTAAGAGGTGTCTATAAAATTAAAATAAACATATAATATTATCTATTCATATGTATCTTTTAATTTATGATATACTCGTATGTATTTTATATATTAAAAAAACGTGATAAAAAGTTTCATCTATTTACATTTGTAGGGACACACGCGCATACGTACTATGTAAGTGCACGTACATAGCTGCGTAAGCTTAAAGCGCCACCTATTCAATTCCCACCTTTTTAAATTTCTATAGTTAGTCCAGTATAATACCAAGTAGTAATAACACGTATGTATTGTATGTAAGATAATTGTTAATTTAAAAAATATAGTGTTTTTGCATGTGTTACTGGACTCAATTAGGACGAGGTTCCTAAATTGGTGACCCCGACGTGATTTTAGTCCACAGTGAACTTTATATTTTAGCGACTATTTTAGTGTAGTTAGTGACTTTATCATTTAGTGCAAATTACTTCTGGCGGTTCAGACGTGTTGCGTTGGCGGATATTGTGTCGGTATCGTCATCGTCACGAATTACCGAATTTTGGGTGGACCAACCTCGAGTATGGTTCATCCGAGTCGAAGCCATTCTCGCTCTACAGAAACTGAGCGATGAAGCGAGCGATTGTCTAATTATATAAAAATAATAATTATGTTTAATCCTTCAGGCATAAAAGAACATAGTCACTACACTCTAACAAAAATTATATATATTTTTACTGTAATAAAAGCTCTACGACATATCGTATACCTCTAAGTCGCATCTCCACGCTTGTAGGCGACCAGTGAACGCGCGGCGAGCCAAAAAAACGTGTAATTTATCGTCCACACAATAGTTGCTGTTGCGATTTATCTAACTTTCTGCCGTTTAGCTGACTGCCCGACCGTGATGGTAAAAATAAATCGATTATAACACTATTTAATGCTTTAATAGCTGGTATTATTATTTGGAAAAAAAAGGTTTCTGGCGGAAACTACGATTTCCGAGACTTTATTGTACTGAGTGTATAAACATTTAGGCGCTGCCAAAGAACACATGGTTCAGCGGTTAGAGCTTGGACAGTTTCCAAGGTGCCTCGCTGGTTCAGTTCCTCTGTGCTTCTGAATAAAAAAACTTTTTTAAAAATCTTCTTTGTAGCTTCACGCCCGTTAGTATAACTCGCACACAGCAGGGTAGTGAGAGTGAACCTAGAAACTTAACGCCGTGCTTTGCCTTGACACCAGATCAAAGAAAATGGATATATCAAATATTTCCACTACTCAAGTGGGAATCGAACCCACAACCATTCGCTTTACATTATATACCTCTACACCACGACTGGCCCATACTTTGTATATAATAATCATAAAACATAAAATGAAAACAAGACTTACTCTACAACATTCCAATTTATCACTCGCAAAACTGGAACATCTTCGAATATCATCGAAAACGGCAAAACCAGATATTGCGTTCCGAAAATTCAGACTCAAAGCATTTCATTGTTTATGTGTCGGTGAAATCAAAGGCTCGCTACGACCGCTGTCTGTTAACGAAGTGAACATCTTCCATTACTTATTTGTACGTAGCAGTAGAGACACGAGCATGTACTGTTTCCGAGCAAATGGTCAAATAAAATGTCTTTCTTTATTTTTAGTTTTGGTTAAATTGTGTTTCTACTAGCAAATACATAAGTCCACAAGAGACGTATGTTATATACAGCTTATAGATATAACAGCAATTAGTGTCAAGATATTCCGTTGTTCTGTTTACGCCTGAAATAAAGACATTTTGCGTGTTAAGTGGCGGAACTCAACGCCGCGCTTTATCTCAGGTATCAGAGGAAGCATTTCGTTGTTTATGTGTCGTTGAAATCACAGGATCGCTACGACTGCTGTCCGATAACGTGTTAAGTGTACATCTTCAATTACTTATTTGCACACGAGCATGTACGATTTACGAGCAAATGGTCAAATAAAATGTCTTTCTATATTTTTAGTTTTGGTTAAATTGTGTTTCTAGTAGAAAATTTTCACTAGAGTTTTTTTTCATATAGCGGAGTAGTCAGAGAGAATTTAGTGTTGAGACACTCTGTTATCCACTTTGCGCCTGAAATCGAGACATTGCGCGTTTAATGGCAGAACTTAACCCCGCGATTTGTGTATGGCCAGAGAGAAGAAATGAAAAAGTTAAACGTAATCAATCCCCATAGGAAAATTGAAAGAAATTTTGTGGCGGAACTCAACGCCGGACTTTTATTAAGTGGCGAATTATTAAGTGATTTGATTTTTAAATGTTTTTATTGGCATAAAAGTACAATAAACTATGTTACACAATAACATAATAACAAACATACAAATATTATTTCTTTATAGGCTACAGCGCCTTGCGCCTTTCTAAAAATACGGCTAATAAAAAACATTTTTTTTTGACATTATTAAATATTAATATTATTAATTTACAACTTACCAGTCGACTTTTACTTGTCGGACAGTAACATTTACTTCCTTTATTTAACACAATATATAATATAAATTATTCTTAAACTTAACGAACTTAAATATCTTACTTAAGAAGGAATTATTAAGTGGCGGAACTCAACGCCGCGCTTTGTCTTAGGTGTCAGGGCAAGCATTTCACTATTTATGTATCGGCAAAATCAAAGGCTTGCTACGATCGCTGTCTGTTAACTAAGTTAGCAAATGATCAAATAATATGTATTTCTTTAATTTTAGCTTTATTTAAATTGTGTTACTATCAGAAAATACATATATCCACAAGAGGTTTTTTACAGCTTGACGCTTTTTCGTACCAAGTGGAGTAGACAGAGAGAAGTTAGTGTCAGGACACTCCGTTCTGGCCACCGATGGAGTCTTCCCCGTCGTTTTTTTACCTAAATTTTTTTAGGCGGGGGTTTCCTAATAATGTTTATCAATTTAATCGTCATGGGATTTCAAAATTTTAATTGGGCCTTGTATGTTGTTAGAAGAGAGTGTGAGTGTAATCCTGCTGCATTTGAATTTATAAATGTTTCATTAAAATGTATTTTTTAATTTCCTTAGTGTGCTAATAATACTTTAAAATATTAAGAATACATCCAGTATTTCATTAATAAGCATCTGCAGTTATAAAATAGCATTATAGCGTTATAATTCTATTTTATAATTGCAGATGCTGCGTAGAACTGGCATTTCTCATAAATTATAAGTGGAAGTACGATTTCCCGCACAGTTTTGGATAGGAAGAAAGAATGTAGATTTAAAACAATCAGTTTTATAGTTTTCGCCTCATTTTGTAATAATAAATAGTTAGTATTAGTCAAATTTCACACTTTACTGCACCAGAACAGAAATTTTAAAAAGTATTTAAACAATGTCATTCCCACGAATGGCCATCGAACTGAAAACCACCATACATACATCCAGATACAGTTCCACTTACTGAGCCACAAAGCCCACACATATTGAAATTTAGTCGAAAAATTTGAACACAGCGTGATCCGCACGAAGCCTCTTGGATACCGTCCAAGCGCTCCAGTCAATTAAGCTATAGGTACGTTTCACTACCGGCCATGTTGAATTTTCTGTTTGAAGTTGAAATAAATATAATGATTTACTATTCAATAGAAGTTGCACATTCTTTACTGGTCAGAGAGAACCTAGTGTAAGGACTCTCTGTTTTCCATTTTCCGTCAGAATTAGATTTTGTTAGTAGGTTGGCGGAATTAAACGCAGTGGCGCAAATATGTGACCCACTAAAGGAGTGGAAATATTTAATATTTCCATTTTCTTCGCTTTGGTATCAAAATAAGGACGGCATTAAGTTTCGCCACTTAACATGTAATGCCTCCGAATTGGGCGGAAAGTGGAAAACGGAGTGTCTTAACACTAGGTTCCCTCTGCCTACGCAACCGTGTGCGGGAAACAGCGTGACGTTAAAAAAAAGAGTATAATCGTAACACTAAGTAGGAATTGAAACCACTACCAGTCAGATACTTCCACTGTGCCATTATGGCCTGTTTTTACTAGACATAATTTAGTAAAAATTTTATACAATTCTAAGTTTTTATAATTCTTTTGAATTATCAATATAATTAATTGCATGTAGTTTTCTCTTCAAAAAGAAATGGAATGCAATTATTTGGAATAGAATAACGTAACAGTATGTGGGTCGAGATGGGTCAACATCGACGCAGCTTAACCTTGACATATAATATATCTTGTATGTTATATATCATACTGAGATTTTATAATCACGTACTAGAAATAGTATATCGGGGAATGGAAAGTGTCTACTTATGATGGTTCAGGATTCGATTTCTTTTTAAAAATGGTAATTTTTTAATCAAATTTTGCGATTATATGGACTGTTTAGACAAAATTTGGCTTTGTCAGTCTGAGTTGATAAGTAAAAAGGAAATTAACTTTACAATAAGTCATTTTTAGAGGACATTTCTTTTTCTTTTAGCTTCACGCTGTATCCCGCACACAGTAGGGTAGGCAGAGGGAACCTAATGTTAAGATTGCGTCTTAGCCAATAACCAATTTCCGCAGATTTCTAGAGGCATTGTCTGTTAAGTGGCGGAACTTAACGCCGCGGTTTTGCGACACCAATGCGAAGAAAGTGGAAATAGTAAATATTTCACCTCTTCGAATAGGAATCAAACTTACAACCAGTCGCGTTTACACTTACACTTTAAGCCCCTGAGCTACGATTGGCAGCAATTTTTTAAAAACTATATAAAAATTCGACATTGCGAGTAATTTTACAATATTTTCGATATCACAAATACAAATAGGAATACTAATTAATATCCATCTGTTAAATATACTTTGGAATCGTATATCATCATATGAAAGTGATTTATTATTTCGGGTCAACTGTTAATTATGTTGTTTACTCGTTTGCGATTTCATTGTCAATGATGTTTAATTAATATAAAAAGTTTTCTTTTTTATAATAACCTTTGTGGTGCAGTGTCTGACTGTATACCCGATGGTCATAGGTTTGATTCCTGCTCGTGGGAAAGATTATTTTTATATTATTTGCGTTTCTCCGCTGAAACTTAGACAAAGGGCGTCAAGTTTCACCACTCACAATATCTTGATTTTGGGTGAAAAGTAGAGATTGGAATGTCGACACACCAGGTTTTGACCCAGCTGTGAGGAAAAAGATGTGAAGCTACATATATTAAAAAATCTTGTTTTTAACATTATTGTGACTGTTATGGCGCCGTGGGAAAGCGTCTGACTGTATATTTGGTAGTTGCAGATTCGATTCTCACTTAAAGGAATCATTATGTTTCAATTATCAGGGGTGGAAAAACGATTTTCCACCCTTGTACCTTAGACATTCAGGTAGTTGATTTTTACTACTCAACACGTAATCTCTCGGTTTCAAGCGGAAGATGTAGAACGGAGTGTCTTAATACTAGATTCTCTTTGCCTGCCTTTGCGGAATATATATTATTAAAAAAATGCTTTTAAATGTATTTTAGGCTGTTCTGGCGCAATGAGACAGTGTCTGACTACGAGTATACGTGATGAATTCGATTTTCACTCGAGGGAATGATTATATAAAAAATATTTTTTCAAATTATATACAAATTATTTATACTGAAAAACGAAAAACGTATTGTTTTTTAATGAAATTCATGCTATTGCTACGGACTTCTGTAAAGTGTTCACAACGACGTTCCAGAAATGTACCACTTTGTAGAATGAAATATAAATGTTTAAAATGCTTACGTTTCCTCGGTCTGGTTTCCTAAGACAAAAAGCTGCAGTAGGTCTCGAGTTTCGTAGAAAGCCATCGTGATGCGTCTGATTGTAAACGCGGTTGGTAGTGGGTTTCATTCTGACTTGGGGGAACGATTATATTTATACTGTTCTTATTATTCGCTCTGGTATCATAAGGCCAACCGTGGAGTTTCTAAGTTTCGATTTCAAGTGGAAAGTAGTGACGGAAGTGTCTTCACAATAGAGGACCTTCACCTACCCTATGAGGGGAAAGGTGTTAAGCTGGATAAAAAAAAAAATCTGAATTGTTAAAATAAATTTAACTAATGGAGATTACTTTGAATATAGGCGGTTAGTATATAACAGAGTGTCTTAACACTATAATTAAATAATATATTAAAATTATTTTTATTTTACCGCTTTGTTCCAACAAGGCGCAGCGTTGAGTTACGCTATATAAATAGCATAGCACACAATATTTTGATTTTCAATGGAAAGTGGAGAACGTATTGTGAGATAGGGAGCCTTGACACTAGGTTCTCCCTGGGCACCTAGCAGGAAAAAATAAACTGGTCCAATACTCAAAATTTTAGGTAAAATAGAGATTCTTAATACTACAATTTCTGCCTATAGGAGAGATGTGTCAGAATAAAAAATAGATCTAGATATTAAATAAACCACTGAGCTAATACATCAAGATGTAAGACAGTAAGGACAGGCTTTCACAAGCCGCTTTATACGTTACGTGCCTGCCAGTTTAGGTGTAAGGGTTGCCATGTAACCGGGTTTCCCCGGACTTTTCCTAGTTTAGAAGCCGTCCCAGAAATATTCAAGGGGGGTTGTGTTTATAGTCCGGAGTTGGAGCATATAATTCTGGTTTTTATTAAAAATAGGTAAATAAAAAATAAATGTCGAATAGTAACTGTTTTAATGTGTATTTAAATAAATAAAAGTTCTTTTTTTTAGCTTCACGATGGAACTTAGTGTTAGGATACTCCATTCCCTACTTTCGACCGAATTGTTTAGGCATTACCTACTAAGGAACCTAACTGCGCGATTTGCCTCCACGCCAGAGCGAAGAAAGAAGAAATATTAAATATTTACTTTCCTCGAGCGGTAATCGAATCCACAATCAGTCGCTTTACAGTCATACTTTGCGCCCCTGTGCCATGGCTGACCCCTAAAGTTCATTTAAGAAAATCTTTATTCAAACTTCCTGGTTGTGGGCCCTGAAATTCAGGGCTTTCATATTTTTCTAATTGTGTAAATAATATTTTAAAGTAAAATTAAAAGTATTTCACATTTCATGTCCTAGTTTACAGATTTTGAGATGGTAACCCTAGGAGTAGGTCCTCCGGCCTGCTATATGCGTCTCATGCACGCTTTATGTCTGAATGGAGGGTAAAGCTTGCTCTTCACTGTTTTTGTGGCTGTCTCATTGTATTCTTTAGCCTATTTGTGGACTCGTTGACGCGTAATATGTGCGTTGCCTTGGTTACGTGTTTGTCACTTTGTGTGAAACTGTATGTGAGATAAGTATATATGGTAGTGTATGTGGTGTTTATTTTATTTATTTAGTGTATTTTTATTTTATTATTACAAAAGGTTAAAAAAAATCGACACTTATTCACCACTTTCCATTTTAAGTCAAAATATGGTAAACTGGTTCCGCCACTTAACACGCAATGCCTCCGAATTCGGCGGAAAGTGGGGAACGGAGTGTCTTAACACTAGGTTCCCTCTGCCTACCCTGCCGCGTGCGGGATACAGCGTGAAGCTATAAAAAAAAACATCTTATATTTTATATTAAATCCAATTATTAAGAATCCGTCTGAGAGCTGTTTAAAAAAAGATTATTTAACTAATTTCTTATGTAACTCAATTCAACGAAATTTATATTTCTCACCGCTAAAAATATAAATATTATATTTGCAAAATAATATAAAATTCTATACAATACTTCATACATGGCAACTTAAAACTAAGTTTTCTATAAAATATTTTCTGGCTTCCTCCAAAAGTACTGCGTTCGAAGCTTTTGCAGCTTTCAAATGGGTTTTATCGTATGCGCTGCATGCGGTCCTCTCCACGCCTGGATGGAGATACCTGGCTAAAGTTGACTATTCACTATTTAGTAATAAATTTTAGTAAATAAATATAATATAAATAAAAAATATAAATACATATAAATAAAATTGCTTAAAGAAATATATTTTCCTTTTACTAAGTCAGCTTAGCTTAAATATTATCCATGTTATAATTAAACAGGCCCTATAGCGCAGTGGGATAGCGTCTAATGGGGACATGGATGTGGGTTCAATTTCTTCTGTAAGAATTATTTTTTATTTTAACAATTATTATCATATTCAAAGATTTTATTGATTAGTACAGAAAGCAAAACTCAACGCGATGTTCGAATTTGTATAGAAAGTGAGGAAAAAATGTCTTAATGCAAAAATAATAAAACAATGAAAAAATGTATCTCATAAATTGGAATTAAATATAATAATTTATGAAATAAGTATAGAATAATTTATTAAATAAGTATATTTTTTTTAAATAAGTACATATATTGCTTCCCAGAAAGAAGGACAATGAGTAGGTACATAGAGACATCAATTATTGTAAGTCTTGAAAAAAAATTCAATCAAAGTTTTTTCCTTTAAAAACATGTAACTGTTTCATAGTAAAAATTATATTCTTTATAAATTTTTGCTTTTCGACCAACTTAAGGATAAAAATAGCTTTTGACGTATTTAAAATGAATAATTATGTTATACAATCCGATGACGCATAAAATGTTCGTTGCCATGGTAACGTTAATAATTATATCCCTACTTATATTATAAATGCGAAAATCTGTCTGTCTGTCACGGCTAATGTACCGGCCCAATTTGGATGAAATTAGTACAGAAAATAGTTGAAGAATCAAGGCCAAACACAGGCTAATTTTTTCAAAAATCAACTGTTAACAGCCAGAAATAGAAAATGAAAATTTAGATGAAAAATATAAACCGTTTGACCGTTTTCCATGAATTTTCTTAAGATGATAGTTGATGACGCAAGGTCAAAATAGGCTACTTTTTTTAAAAAAAGAACGTCACTTAAGTGGTTGAAATAGAAGTTGAAAAATTATATAGATAATATTAGCCGCTTAACTTAAGCAACAATACAGGCCGTCCATATACAAAGCATGTACTCGTATGATTGTGTAGTACAGGCGCGCGAAGTCGCGAGCGGGTCGCTGGCAGACCTTCGTGTGGAGACCGTACCCATAACATTTACAGTCAGACGCTGTCTTATTGCGGCATACTGGCTTCTGTATCAAAAAAATGTAAAATGTTTAACTGTAGACACGATGGTTGTTTTTTTTCGATTCCCAGAGAAAGAATTAGGGAAGTAATGAAAATTCATGTCTTTTTTACTTGGGACTGGTGTCTAAGACAAAGCTCGTCGTTGATTTCCGCCACTCAACTTGCTATCGATTTCGGCCGGAAACTGGAAGACGGAGTGTCTTGACACTAGGTTCTCTTTGCCTATCCTGTTATAAGGGAAAAGCGTAAAGCCGCAATTGATTACTAAGCATAGTGTCAGTAGATAGTATGTAAAGTTGAAACAATTTGTCGTTTGCATTAATTGAGTCAATTCCACAGTATTATTCCGATGTTGGCTGACCAAATCCAATTAATTTAAATTATTAACAAATACATATATGTATGCGACTCTATACAAACATATTGAACGAGTGTCAGTGAAACTGTTATATTTTAATATTTATAAACTGTTATAAATTACAAAGTTATTTCCCTGGTCTTTCTATATGTCTTCGATTGATTGTGATTGTGAATGTGGAAAATAGCATTGTCTACTACTGTATGGATACTTTTTTAATAGAATAGGGTAGTCAGAGAGGGTCTAGTGTCTTGATATTCTGTTCTCCGTTTTTTGCCCTAAATTGAGATATTACATGTTAAGTGGCAAAATTAACACTACGCTTTGTCTTCTTACTAAAGCGAAATAATATACATTTTAAACAATCACCTTTACAGTCAGACGATTGCACTTCCCCAATAAAGACAATATGTAAAATCTAGGGGCCAGTCGTGGCTCAGTGGCACGAACGTGTGACTGTAAACGACTGGTTGTGGATTCGATTTCCACTCGAGATGTGGACATATTTAATATTTCCATTTCTTTCGCCCTGGTATCCGAGGCAAAGCGCGGCGTTAAGTTTCGCCACTTAGCACGCAATGCCTCCGAATTCGGCGGAGAATGGGAAACGAGGTGTCTTAACACTAGGGTCTGCCTACCGTGCTGTGTGCGGGGTACAGCGTTAAACTATAAAAAATATGTTAAATATGTTATAACAATGTATTCGAAAAATTCATATTTTTATTAAGTTGTAGGTAGATTCCCCCTGAGTAAGAATCGAACCTACAACCAATCGCGTTTACTCTGCACTATGATGACCTCTAGAATATGTACACAATTGGAAAGTACTTATATTATTTTTAGCTTCACGCTGTATCCCGCGCACAGCAAGGTAGACGGAGAGAATCTATTGTCGAGACACTCCGTTCCCGACTTTCCATTAAGTCAGAGGCATTGCGTGTTAAGCTGCGAGACTTAACGCCGCGCTTTGCCTCTGATACCAAAGCGAAAGGTAATGGAGATAGTAAATATTTGTACTTCTCGAGTGGGAATCGAACCCATTACCAGTTGTTTACAGTCACACTTTCATCCCACGACGCCACGACTGACCGCCAAAATGTTTGTAACAGTCTATTTGAATAAAATAATATTTTAATTTTGACAATAAATCCCCTGTATAACGAATCGATGTATAATTTTGTATAGGAGGTATAAATCAGTATAACAAACATGTCAATGCGGACCGAAATAAATCTTTCAGATTACGATCTGGACATGAGCGGATCCCATTTTAATTCGTGCAGCTTTCAACGATATATGTATATTTGTATGTATGTATGTCTATCTTTAAATAAAGATCTATATGTATGTACGTATGTTTGTAAATGCGTTTTATTGGTATTCCAATATTATAAGATTTTTTTTCTTACCAGTTGTAACGGCTATTTATATTAACATTACGTAAAGTCGTGGGGCCAGTCGTGGCGCAGTAGCACGAACGTGTGCCTGTAAACGACTAGTTGTGGGTTCGATTCCCACTCGAGGAGTAGAAATATTTTATATGTCCATTTCCATCGCTCAGGTATCTGAGGTAAAACGCGGCGGTAAGTTCCGCCACAAAACACGCAATGCCTCCGAATTCGGCGGAAAGTGGGGAACGATGTGTCTTAACACTAGGTTCCCTCTGCCTACCCTGCTGTGTGTGTGTAATACAGCGTGAAGCTAAAAAGAAAAAAAATATAGAAATCATTCCTCCAAATGGCAATCAAACCCATAACCATCACATTTACAACCAGACATTGTCCCATTATGCCTAAATAGCTTCAAATATATAATAATTAAGAAATTATAAAATTTAACGGAAAAAATAAGTTTTCAAATACACGATAAACTAAATCCTCTTAGCTAAGCTACTTAGAAGGGCGGTCACGAGACGATTCAATATCCGTTGAATAATGCAACGGTGGGTTAGAACTGCCGCAAACGCTTGATAACACCACTGGGTTTCTGAACTGGAAAGTTTAAAAGCAAACAAAAATATGTTTTAGATATTTTGATTTTTTATTAAAGCTTTGAAAAGTGATCAATGATTACTGTATGTGGCCAGTCGTGGCCCAGTGGCACAAGCGTGTGACTGTAAACGACTGGTTGTGGGTTCGATTTCCACTCGAGGAGTGGAAATATTTAATATTTCCATTTTCTTCGCTCTGGTGCTGAGGTAAAGCGCGGCGTTAAGTTCCGCTACTTAACACGCAATGCCTCCGAATTCGGCGGAAAGTGGGGAATGGAGTGTCTTAACACTTGGTACCCTGGTACCCTTGGTACTGCCTACCCTGCTGTGCGCGAGATACAGCGTGCAGCTAAGAAAAACCTGTATGTGTATGTGTAATTTATTGTTTAATTTAGGTGCAACATTTAAGTAACTTATTTTACGAACTGGGAAAGTATTTACAAAAACTGGACTCGCCGACTACGCCCAATATCAATAAACATTTCTAATCCAAAAACTATAACCTTGTCTAAAATTTGTATACCTTGTCTAAAATTGCGTATAGCCAATGCTTTACTCAAATGTAGGAAATAAGAAATAATAGGAAAGTAGGAATACAACATTTACTTTGCTGAAAAAATCGATTTACTGATTTTTTTTTTATTTATCCATTTACAATCAGCCAAAAGCTTTAATTAAATTCGATAATGATTATATAAGTTTGGAGATAAAACCCATCCCATGATGTGTCATCTCATTATTCACTATTCAAGCTTCAAATCAAAGCTAGTCTTGTTCTTTTTAAGCGAAATATGCTGTCATTATTAGTGTTCAAAAGCGACCTTGCAAGGTGATTTGTATGATATTTTAATCTTTCTTTATATGCATTACAGGACTTGTCTATCTGTTCCCTGATAGTCGGCATTTCCAAATATTCGGGGACTTCTGCATTTCGCACAAACCACGGGGCATTCACTTTAACTTTCAAGGCTTTATTCTGGAATCGTTGTAGTATTTCAATATTGGAGTGGCTTGCAGAACCCCAAACACACTGAAAAAAAATGATTGCAAGATCAATCTAAGCTTGCAGTTTTTGTATTAGGATCGATTATTGATATTGAATGTATGGCGGTATATAAAGCTAATTTCTCTCTATGAGTCTCGTAAGCCTAGTTATAAATATTGAATATGTTATAAAAACAAATATTAACTAGTGAAAAAGACATTTAAAGAGAACGTATAAAAATTTAAACGCAGCGGGATTTTTATACGTTTTCTTTAAATGTCTTTTTCAATTTTCCTAAGTGTGGAATAACACTTTAAAAGTGTTTAAAAGAAATTAAATATTGTCCTAGTCTAAAGAAACTCCGCCCTTTATTTCCGACTGAATTCAAAATATTGTATGAAGAGTAACAAACGCAACGCTGCCCTTTGTTTAAATAAATATACTCAGAAATGAATAAAATTAAATTATGTTTAACATACTGAGGGGCAATCGAAACGAAAGCCAATAGTGATTACAGTCAAACACTTTCCACTGTGCCACGATGGCGTCAGACTTATAATTGCAAAAAATATTAATAGTATGTAAATAAGTATACAGTATCTTAATAGAAATGCCGGGGGTCTATTATAAAAGTTAACACTTTCAAAGGCTTAAGCGAGTCCGAAAGATTCTTGTTTCCTCCATCGGTTACTCCGGCGAACTAAGTTCTTATTTAAGTAGCAATGTTGATATTGGTAATGAATAAATAGTAGAAGAAGATTTATTTAATTTTTGCGGGCCACTCGTGGCCCAGTGGCACAAGCGTGTGACTGTAAACGACTGGTTATGGGTTCGCATCCCACTCGAGGAGTGGAAATATTTAATATTTCCATTTTCTTCACTCTGGTGCCGAGGTAAAGCGCGGCGTTAAGTTCTGCCACTTAACACGCAAGCCTCCGAATTCGGCGGAAAGTGGGGAATGGAGTGTCTTAACACTAGGTTCCCTCTGCCTCTGCCTGTGCGGGATACAGCGATAAGCTAAAAAAAAGAAGAAAAAAATTAACGATATAGGCACAGAGAAACCTGTATTGAGATGCTTTTTCATCTACCTTTTGTTCATTGTACATACATTACACGTAACTCAACGCTGTTGACGGTAGCGGAACCAGTGTAGGATAAAATTTAATTGCAATTAACAATTAAATATTAGCCAATGATAATTTGTTTGTGTGAAAATCACAATTAACCAATAATTTATTGTTAATTGTCAATTCCCCACTAACAAATAATGTATTGTTAATATTTAAATTTTAATTGCAATTAATGTTTGCCCAATACTGAGCAAAACGTGACGCCGTGCTTAATTCAACCGTATTATTTAAAAAAAAGAAAAAATATTTTAAAACAAACATTCCGGAATCGAACCTACAACCGGCGTGCTCTAATCTAATTTCAAATGATATCACGGTATTTTGGAGCTATCCTTCATCTAAATTCTCAAAACTAAAGTTTAATGCAATCCATTCTAGTGAAAATCTCGGTCAAGTTATTGACTATATTGACCGTAGCAATGTTTGTTCTTGTCTGGTTTAATTGGAGTGCCATACTGAGTGTTTGCTGGCGAAGTCGAAATATCGAACGGGATAAGAAATATCAGGAAATCATTATAAATTAATAATTATTATTTTTATTAAATCAATTTCTTATTCATAATTCAATTATAATTTGATTATATAAGTTTTTGTTAATTCAATAAATAAATCAACTTTTAATGATTTTAATAAATAATCCATACTTATATTATAAATGCGAAAGTCTGTGTGTTTGTCTGTCACGCTATCACGGCTAATCTACCAGTTCGATTTGGGTGAAATTTAGAATGAAAGTAGTAAAAGTGACTGGGTCTAACATAGGCTACTTATTTTTTCAAAATTAACCTTTAAAGGGTTGAAATAGGAGATGAAAGTTTATATGAAAAATCTAAACCGCTTGAACAAATGTAATGAATTTTAGCATAAATATAGTTGATAATGCTAGCGTAAACATAGGCCAAGGGTTGCAATATAACGTAAAACTTCACGCGGCGAAACCGCGAGCGGGCCGCTAGTTATTAATAAATCGTAGCCCAGTTAGAATTTACTTAACTGAATTGGATTTAGGCAGTCAATGTCTCACATAAGAGTTTTCTTGGTGTTGTTAATGGTTTATACGTGTAGTATACTTGTAATTTATACTTATAGTACTTGATATATTTATCTTGGCATATTAGCACAGGATATGGCTGAAAGTACGATAGAAGTATTATAGATCCGATTTTCATTCGAAAAAATAATAATATTTAAATGGTTTTCATTTTTATTCGTTCAGGAGCAAGACATGATGTTGAGTTTAATCACTCAAGATAACTTTTAAACATTTTTAAAGTGTTATTCCACACTTAGGAAAATTGAAAAAGACATTTAAAGAAAACGTATAGAAATTTGAACGCAGCGGGATTCGAACCCGCGCCTCCTGAATTTTTATACGTTTTCTTTAAATGTCTTTTTCAATTTTCCTAAGTGTGGAATAACACTTTAAAAATGTTTAAAAGTATTTAATAAATAGCATTCTCTCTTGCCAAATGATTGTTCGTAGAATAATCTTTGGGTAGCAGAAATTTGTAAAAATCTCTCTACAGAGATGCTGACAACAAAAATAAGTTGTAATAAAGCGTATAAGAATTTCGACGCAGCGGATAGTAGAACGCATGGGTCAGTGGTGAGAGCGCCTGAACGGTATTCAGGAGGCGCGGGTTCGAATCCCGCTGCGTTCAAATTTTTATACGTTTTCTTTAAATGTCTCACATAAGTCTCAAATTTAGGGGGAAGCGGAAAATGGAGAATCATATAACTCGGTTTGATCTGCCTACTGACATACGTGAAAAAGCTTGTATATTAATATGTACACAATATACTGTGTTTTCTTTTAAGTGAGAAGATAAATGAATATATTGATTTTAATGATTTAAAGTAAGTAACATTTTTGCCTGGTATTGATTAAACTCGTTTATGATTGTTATACTGCACAGTAGACATTTGTAAACACAATGGCTGCGGGTTCGATTCCCATTCGGAATAATAACAGGATATTATATTATACATAGTTTAAACTAATTTCTCCGCTCTGGTTAATAAGATAAGCCGCGGCGTTGAGTTCCGCAACTTAATGCACAATATCATGATTTGACGTTACACCAATGACTCAAACCCATCATACTATGAAAAGACGAAAAAGCTTGAACCTTTAAAAAAGGAACTCAAAAAGACATTACATATCTCAAAAAGACCCTAGTTTATTCAGATTTCTATACATTACACAATAATTTTAAAAATTTTCCCTGTCATTTAATTGTTTTGTTAGTATACATACAGTTAGTAAACACAAACAAGACACAAAAGAGTGCGATAGCATTCATCTGCCAGCAAATTGTGAGCGTGGTCGGGCCACAATCGCTTTGCAAAGCGTTACATTGTCAAATATATGAATGAGTGCTTAATGTTTTCGGATGTTTTCATTTAAATTTGAAACTTAAATGCCGTGTAAGTTAGCAACTGGATGGTTTTTTTAATTAGAAATTGTATTTAATTTTATAATTGTATTTATTTTCTATGTATTGTATTTATTGTGTATTGTATGTATTGTGCGTTGAGTTCTGCCTCTCAAATCTTCTCGGACTTAGGTCAAAAACGGAAAACGGAGTGTTGTGTGTGACACTACGTAACACACAAGCACGTACACAAATATATACATATAAATATCGGTATTAACTTCCTGAAACCTTTCTTTCAGCTGGACAACGTCAGATTGTAAATATTATTACAGATTCTTACAAAATCGATCCCCATCAGTGAATAATTTTATTTAAATTATATCAAATATAAAGCGTGGCATTTAGTTCCGCCAATCAACACGAAAACTTTTGTTTTCTCGCGAGAACATAAAAACGGAGTGTCTTAACACTAGGTTCAGTCTATAGTGCCACGAAAGTACTTTTTGTTTTCATTCATACACTATTCAATATTACATGTATCACTGTATAACATTTTGTATTGGCGAAAAACTGAACAATATAGTGACTAATCCCTCTTCTCTCTGCCTTTATTTAACTTTAAACATAACAAATCGTATTAAAATGATACACCACTGTAACTTATACCATACGATACACACTTTACGATTCAGACTGTCATCACACGTCTGTTTACTATTAATCATGGTATAATACGTCAATGTGACGGATGTCGCCTCTGGAGAGGCGTCAGCAGCAAGTGTGTGAATCTAAATGAATTACTTCAACTAAGTGTTATAGGTTCTGACGTAAACGACAGATATTAGCTTTATATTAATGTGTTTAGTGATAATGTTATGTAGTTTGAGTTTTTTTTTGAGATAGGCAGAGAGAATTTACACTAAAATGTTAAGATATTCAGTTGTCTAACTTTTGTCTGTTTTTGAAATATTATGTGGAACTCACCACTGTGAGATGTCTATAACATTGTGCGAGGTTTCTATATAATAATAGCTCAGTTACAGAAAAAATTTGACTATGTGTAAGGTTTATGAAAGTCATGACCTGTCTTGCACAAATAAATATAAAACAACCGCTAACTACATTTGGTCTTACTCCTATTGGATTCTACCGCAATTTTTATCTTAATATAATATATGTCGTCTAAGGAAATAAAATAAATCTACTTTTTAGTAGTTTCAAGAGAATATATTTTTTTAAAATAGAATTCATTTTGAATTTCATTTTGAACGTAGCAGCAGATTCGAACCCGCACCTCCTGAATACCGTTCAGGCGCTCTCACAACTGAGCCATGAGTTCTACTACACGCTGCGTCGAAATTCTTATACGCTTTATTACAACTTATTTGTTGTTAGCGTCTCTGTAGAGAGATTTTTACAAATTTCTGCTCCCTTTAAATGTCTTACTTGATTCCAAAATAGTTTAAAAATTAAAGTTATTATGACATAGCTTGTCAACGTCTAATTTTCCATTCGATTGGCTGTGAGTTCGATTCCCATTAGATAATTCTACCTACATTCATAATAACATTGCCTTCTTGGCAGGATAAAATGCGGCGTAGAGCTCCGACAAACAGCACGCAGTGTTCAGACGAACGACGAAATCAGACGAAGTGAAAAACGTCTGAATGTCACTAATGAGAAAATATGTGAATCTGGTTTTTATTTTATTTAATAAAAGTATAGGGTATACTCTAGTAAATAGACAAATAAATGAAATAAATTACATTTGAAAATGATCAATTACATTACAATTTCATTTAGATCGGAGCGACACGACAGCTACTGCTAGCTGCTATAAAATATTTTATTGCCCCTCAAACATTCGCTTATTATTAGATACTAGAATACATATTTTATAAATGTGAAACTGTATTTTTGATGTCGTATAAACGAAATTATTATAGTAATTTCTTTTATTACGAGGCCATCATGGCGCAGTGGGACAAGGTCTGACTGTAAATGCAATTGGTTGTAGGTTTGATTCCGATTTCGAACTATTATATTTAAGACACAATCCAATTACGTTGATGATGGCTTCACAATAAAAAGATACATATTTTATTTAGCATCACGCTGTATCCCCCACGCAGCAGGGAACCTAGTGCTAAGACACTGCGTTCCCTATTTTTCGCCAATTTTTTTGGGCATTGCATGTTAAGTGGTGGAACTTAACGCTGCGATTTACTCTGATACCAGAGCTAACGCAATGGAAACATTAAATATTTCCACTCCTCGAGTGGGAATTGAACCCACAACCAGTCGTTTACAGGCACACGTTTGTGAAAAAATAATTAGCACTGACATAACATTTTACATATTTTAATAAAAAAATTTGAATATCAGCGCTCTCTTTACGCCACTTCAAGAAATCTCAAGCGTCAAATAAAAGTTTTGAATGTACAATAGTGGAGATTTGGGTCGTGTATGATTTAAGCTAGCAAGCATTGTTGGAGCCACAATACTGTCTTCCACATATTTATATTAAAATACAAGTGGAAACCTGTAATATTTGTGGGGTTGAAAAATTTCTGAAAATATGACCATTTTCCCACTGTGTTTTCTGTTGAAATGGGAATGAATGAGAAATGTTATGTTTATTTCTTGTTTTGTATGATAATTTAGAATCTTTATATATTTTTTATAACATGCTTGATATATTCTTCATAAAATTAGGAAATTAAAAAATATTTTTAAAAATGCTTGTAAAAATTTTAAATGCAGTGGGATTTGAACCTGTGCTTTTTGAAAACCGCAAGAGATTTCATGTTAACAGACGAAACTCAACGCTATTAATTTAAATATTTAATTTCTAAAATATTAATAAAAAAAACAAACAACTAGATTATATTTTAACTTTCTTGTTTCGCTACTATAATACCCCTATCGTATATAATGTTACCTCCAAATTCATATAGAAATTTGACTAAAATAAAATATTTAAATTAATTTTCTTAATAAACATATTATACTAAGTTTTCGTAAATGTCATACCAATAAGGCTGAATGGAGGCGCCCGATCAATCACGTTAGTGGGCATTCAGATACGTAGATCAATCTTACATTGTCTACAAAATTGAAATTTTAAGGATAAATTATTATTAATTTAATATAATTAATAATTATTAATGTAGGCCAGACGTGGCGCTGAGGCACAAAGTGTGACTGTAAAGCGACTGGATGTGGGTTCGATTCCCACTCGACGAGTGGAAATATTTAATATTTCCATTTCCTTCGCAAAAATGGAGAACGGATTGTTTTATCTTAACACTAGGTTTCCTCTGTCTACCCTGGTGTATGCGGGATACAGTGTGAAGTTAAAAATATATGTTATTAAAATTATTTTAATATTATCGTAGCGCAATGGTACAGGATTTATATATTACTAGCGACCCGCTCGCGGCTTCGCCACGTGAACTACCACTTTCATCCTCTATTGCTCTTTGGGATTGCTTTTTTTTTATAAAAGGAGGGTAGTCTATATTTGACTATCGTCACTAATTATGTTCATGAGAAAATCATCGATACATTTAGTGCAATGTCTATATTATTTGATAACATATAGCGATAACTGTTCTAGTAAGAAAACGTACGAAATCTGCTATCATATGATAGTAGATTTCGTACATATATACCATCTGGTATATTGTATTATAAACCGGTCATAATATCTTAAATAAACTTTAAGCTTTTTATTTTACAATTGTGTTACTTATTGATATTAAAAAATAGCTTTACTTGCAAATAATCAATGCAATTTGACTTTGCCAGTTTTTTACTTTTCTGCGGGAACTGTTTTGAATACCAGGGTAATTTTTAAAAAAAGAGAGATGGCCTATGTTTGACCTTGCCTTATTAACTATTTTCCTGAGAAAAATCATTCATTTCAGTCAATTAGTTTAGATCTTTCATTCTCACTATATACTAAACATACATAAGTTTCATCCACTGTTTCAACCTCCTAGGGATTGATTTTTAATAAAGTAGTCTATATGACCCTGCATCTTCAACAATCTTCTTTACGAATTCCCGTCAAAACATAACAAATAGAAGAGATACAGATTTTTGCATTTTTATAATAATAATTTTAATGATTGCGGATATGTCTAATACAATGTCAACTATATAATAACAAATGGCGCTACCGTTGCAGAAAACGTAGTGACATCTGTTGTCATATAGATTATATAAATATATAGATTATATAAAGTTTTATAGACCGGTCAAATGTATATTTAATAAATGTTATGCATATTTTATTTTATTATTATTTTAATTAGTGATATTGAAACAAATTTAGCTTCACTCGTGAACTATCGACATAATTTGAATGTTTTTTTTTTAATTTTATTTTTCTGCGGGAGTTATGTTAAATACCGGAATGAAAACTATCCCATATGTTGCTCTAACCTCTAAGCTAACTCCATACAAAAATTCATTAATTTCTACCCGGTAGATACCGATATACAAATGATTTACTTATATCGGTTTTTTATTTTTTCCAAAAAAACTACATAGGATACCGGGATAAAAACTATCCTATATGTACCTTTGGACTATAAGCTATCACCATACTAAAATTCATTCATTTCTATCCAGTAGTTTTTGCGTGATTGACGAACAAACTAACAGACAGACAGACAGACAGACAGACAGACAGACAGACAGACAGACAAAAATTCTACTGAGTGGATTTTTGGGCTCTGTTATATTAACGCACCCAATTCAAATTTTTCTGAAATTTTTCATGTACAGAATTGACTTTTCTACTCTTTTATTATATATAGAGAAGAGATTACGATCGCTGTGGCTTCGATTCCTAGTCTGTGTAAGAAATATAATTTAAATATTTTCATTAAACAATAATTATTCCACTGAGTAGAAAAATGAATAACAGACTCTTGACTACTTGTTTTCTCTGACGATATTATCTAATATCGTGTAGGCTTGTACCTGTTTTATTTAAAATAAAAAATAAACTTGTTGTTTTAACATTTTAAAAAGGTTATTTATCCGTTAAGAAAATGAAAAACGTGTTAAGAAAATGTATAAAAGTTTTAACGTAGCAGGATTTGAACCCTGCGCTTCTTGACCGATTTATAAAAACTGCTACTTTCAAATTTTTATACATATTGTGGTAAATATATTTTTAATTTTATTATTGCAAGGTTAACCACTTAACTTACTTACTAAACTCAAAGCTGCCCTTTATCTTGCTAGAGTGGAGAAATTAAATCATTACCCGGAATAGAATCCTCAACACGTCACTTTTACGCTTACTGGGTTAACTTTATATATTTAAATAATTTTGGAAAATTTAAAAAAACTGAAATTTCAAAAAAATACAAATACAATTTTTGTTCAACCAATATACTTGTCACAACGAACATATGGATGGTCACCCTGATATAAGGATTGGACATTGAATTACTATACATATTGTTTACAATAGGAATGGATCTGAGGCAGTCAACATAAGTAACACTACCATCCTATAATGAATATTCGTCTTCAAGAATAATTACATTTAAGAAAGGTTTGAAATTAATTGAAAAGTAATTTGAATTTAATAAAAGATAAAAACCTCTTTGCGATAACAAACCTGAGGATTTCTAGATATGATATTATTTAGATTTTTAGCTTAGATTTTTCGTTTTTTTCGTATATACTTTCATCCCCTATTTCAACCCTTTAGAGGTTTATTGTTGAAAAAATTAGTAGCCCATGTTGGGCCCAGTAATTTTTAATACTTTCAATCTAAATTTCATCCAAACCGGAATAGTAGATTATCCGTTAAAGCGACAGACAAACAGACAGACTTTCGCATTTATAATATAACTATGGATAAAGATTACGTATACTGTAATAAAACAGTAAAGACAATGTGTCTGTACAGCGAATATAGCTTTCGATTTAAGGGGGTTGAGGCTCTAAACCGTAAGCTTTATTGGTAATAGACTAGGAATAAATTATAGTTAAAAATGTTTTCTCTGTTTGCTTACTTGTTTGTACGTGCAAAACTCTATAGTTACTGGACAAAATGTGGCTGTCTTAGAAATAAGAAAATTACCTTAATTTATAACCTCTCGTTCAATTTTTAAAGTCAATTGGTAATAAATTCAAGTAGTCCGAATAAAGTTCCCATAAAGAGATGCAGGCATTGACTAGTATAAAATACCTCTGGACCGACTGTGTGTGAGACCGCATTTAACTACGAGTATAAGCGCAATGGTTTTAGGTTTGATTCTCACTTGAAGGAACGATTGTATTAAAATTGTATTCATTTTTCATGTCTGATAAAACCAATTGCAGTATTGAATTCCTTCACTCTGCACATTATGTCTCAAATATGTGCAAAAGATACGGAACGGAGTGTCAAGACACTAGGTCCTGTCCTGTCCTGTCCATCCATATGTTGAAAACGTGAAGCTGCAAGGAAAGAATGCTCCATTTTATCAATAAGACATATACGACTTTTTAATTTTAAAATATACAAAACAATTGTAGCCTGTGCAATCTATATTTTCCATTGATTAACCTCGCTGAGTTACTGCGAACAAAAAAGCTGCATTAAAATCGGTTCATCTAATCGGTTCACTGGTTTGTAAATGAAATGAATATGATACTTGTATGTGTATTATTTTATTCTTCACATATCATGCGTAGTTAGAGAGTAGATTGGTGTTCTTGAGCATGTTCTTCATTTTGCGACGGATTTTTATATACTGGAGATTGGTATAGTTGTAATTATGCCGGATGCCATAAATAGAAATAAATTTATACAGTTAGCTAATTTAAATCCGTTATCCACACCAATAATAATTTTATGATCTATGAGATCGCCCCAGAGCACGTGTAGAAAGACGTAGGCAGAGAAACGAAAGAATTATGCCAGGACCGTAGCGTTTGGCGCTCCGTTCTCTCTTACTACTCAGCGAGGAATAAAGCGTAACGCTTAAAAAATAAAAATGTAGTTGCATCAGGCAGTGACACTGAGTCATTCTACTCTGCAATGGCCATAATAAAATTAATAACTATAAATAATAATATTTGTTAATTAGATACATTTTCTGCCTTAGTCTTTCTTCTTAGTCCTTAGTCTGAACCTAGTGTAAATACACTACGTTCCCTATTTTTCACCAAATTCTGGAGACTGCGTGTTAAGAGGACTGCGTGTTAAGAGGTGCAACTCAACGCCGTGCTTTATCTCGGGCACCAGAGCTAAGAAAAATGGAATATTAAATGTTCCAGTGGGAATTGAACTTACAACCAGTAGCGTTCACAGTCGCACTTTGTGCCCTTTGTGTCACGATTGGTCTCTTATAAATATAAATAATAAGATATTTTAATGATATAAAAGAAAATAAAGTAAGCAAATAAACTAAAGCCTTACACATGCTCCATTACGCCAAATCCCCATCTGATCGTGCTAATTCCCGACTCAATGGATTATGAGAGTGTAAATATAGGGAAAGCTTAATTTGTCCAACTACGTGATGTACTTTTCATTAACACACTTTTATTAACCTCATTGTTGTCTGTCTGTGTCAGGGGTGAGCAAGTCGACCTTACTGGTCCTGCTTAATATTTTTGGGGCCCGCCAAGCGTCTATTAATATTAAATATTTGAGACCTTCGTCTGCGTAAATTGAAGCTTTAGGCAATTTAAATAAACAGTTATTTGATAAGAATTTTATCAAAAAATAAATAAATTGTTGTATTTTTTTTATGGACCGAAATAAACACTAAGAAACAAACACCCACTCAAGGAATTGAAATATTTAATATTTTGTTTTTCTTTGTTCTGGTGTCGAGGCTAAAGACGTTGTTGAATTCCGCAAGAATTCGATGGAAAGTGAGAAACGCATTAGGTTCCCTCTACCTACCTTGCTGTGTGCGTGATACAGCGTGAAGCTAAAAAAGAACACTAAATATATTGGAAAGATTACTATAATACAATAGTAAAAAGTGCATTAAAATCGGTTAAGCTCTATTATCATGTACACATGTTCAAACAAACAGACAAACAGAAAAAAATATCATCTTTTCAGTTCAAGTACAGTGATAAAAGCAAATAATTTTTTTCACATATATCTTCCATGTACAGATAGCGATCAGTTATATTTTTATTATAATTGTATAGATGTTCTCTAGATAATATAATGAGTTCTAAGTAATTAGTGCGACTTACTCCAACATGCAATTTAATTAAGAACTACACATTGGGTGTTTTATTCTTTTCTTAACTGTGATATAATATATTATTTTCCACATTTCGTGTTCTCATCATCTATTGACGATATCGTGGTGCAGTGGAACAGCATCTTACTGTAAATGTAATAGTTGTGAGTTGGAATCCCACTTGGACGAATGATTATATTTAAATTATTTTTATTACTCCACTCTGGTACGTAAGAAAGCGCTGTAATGACTTCCGCCAATTAACACGTAATGTTCCGATTTCAGGCGGAAACGGGAGAATATGTTAAAGTATTTACACACTAGGTTCTCTTTAACTGCCGCCCAGGTCCGCGGACGATTGGGGCAGTGCCCGAGACCTGGGCTAGTGGCGGGTAAGGAGCACCGTCAGGTTTTTAGTGGGTAAACGGAGGAACGAACCGGAGTCCCACATAACCGCGTCCGGGTCCCGACCCCGGGCGGGTATCCGTAACGGATTTTCCTGACGAAAAAAAAAAAAAAAAAAAAAAAAAAAAAGAAAGGTTCTCTTTAACTACTGTGTACTGCAAAAAAAGTGAAACTGATTATTCAGTTTTCATTCAACTACTTTATAGATTTATAACTAAACTAAAGGTAAATGGTTGATTTTAGAAAAAATTGTGTGTTTTACCAAAATTTTTATACCAATCATTGTTATCACACCGCACGTGCGTTATAAAACAGGTGTAAATCATAAGTTGAGTTGCGTCGTAAAACATAACAACGCCTCGGTGTAACAACGATATATTATAGCTTGGACTTATTCAAACGTGAGCTTTTTAAGTGTTGTGCTCTTTCAGATGTGCACCGTTTTTGTCGTTTATATTTTTTTTACTTTTTATACTGTTCTCCTTTTTTTTATCTTCACATAATATAAAGTATAGTCGCTTTCCGCGTCTATCTGTATGCTTGGATCTTTAAAATTTCGAAACGGATTTTAATGCGGTTTCATTTAATAGGTTTATATGTATAATACATGCATAGTAAAATAGAGAAACATTGATAACTTTAGACATTTCTAATGTGATATCTAGGTTGGTTGGTTGTGGATGTGACTTCAAGGAATGATAACATTTAAAATTATTTTTACTTCTTCACTCTGATATATGGGAAAGTTTAATTTCAAGTACCCTGATGCAACATACAATGAACCACTCAAAAATTGAAAAATAGACCCATTAGACAATTCTATATTAAAATATGTTAAAAATTGGGAAGCTCCTTTTTGCAAATATTCATGTAGGTAGCGGGATTATAAAAATTGTATTGAAAAACTAAATATAGAAGACATAAGTCAAAAAAAAATGAGACGGGCGTTAAAAGCCGATAGTGTGGCACCTCTTTGGCTCGTAGAAAAAATTGAAGCTCTAAGCAAGATACACGCTCATGAATTATTTACCATTCGTACTTTGTACGTATCTGACAATTTAAGATGTTTTAACTTTGACGCAATGCTAGTATACGTTGCGTTTTCTAATGTACCTGAGAATTGCCTCAGTTATATACTTGTTCTTGGGTAGCTTTACAGGTAAAAACTTACTTTTTGGTATATAGAAATCTATTATATGTGTAGAAGTATTTTTAGCCATATTTAGAAGCATTTTGTGGCCAGTCGTGGGCCAGTGAAACGACTGGTTGTGGTGTGGGTGGGTTCGATTCCCACTCGAGGAGTGGAAATTATATTTACATTTTCTTGTGGTGTCGAGGTAAAGCGCGGCGTTAAGTTTCGCCACTTAACACGCAGTGCCTCCAAATTCGACGGAAAGTGGGGAACGGAGTGTCTTAACACTAGGTTCCCTCTGCCTACCTTGCTGTGTGCAGGATACAGCGTGAAGCTAAAAAAAAAAATTTTTTTAGCTTGAAATTGATTTTATAGATTTTATGTTCATTTTGATTTATCACTGTATTTTTTTGGTTTTGATTAATACAATTTTTCGTGGAATTGGAGTGAAAACTCAGTCGTAATTATCCACTTTTCTCAAAATGCGTAATAATGCGTTCTGAGCGGCGGAACTGAACACCGTACTACTTTAAGTACAAGTTTTAATAATAATTATAAAACCCTTGTTAACAATTTAAAGTCGTTTCCAGTTTTTAAGTTATTGACACCAGCAAGATTTTTTCTGTTCTTCATTATAAGTAATCAGTGTACAAATTTAAGGGACATATCACTTAATTCTTCAGATCGATTAACTTCAATAATTTGTATTAAAAAAAAAACAAACCATTCCACCCTTCTAGATCATTAAAATATAATGTAGCAGAAATATTATAATGAATTTTATTGTCATAATTAATGATAGCAGTCGTAATGCCGTCGACACATTAGCCCAGATATGACCCGACTGAATCATTCATTGATGATTCATGCGGTTTATTGGTCGGACGAATTTTATGTGAATTAAGTAAATTTGAATATTTTTGTGTGAATTATGTTTCATTTGTTATGCGTGACGATTAATTAAACACTAATTGTCGTTTTGACGCTCTCGTGGTTAGTGTTGACCGCTGTACGTGATGGTTTTTGGGTATACGTGAAGTGGTGTTGGTAGTTCTTATATGTTCCGGATTATTTTATTTGTATGTTTAGTTGTGGGTTCGATTCCCACTCGAGAGAATGATTAAATTTACAATTTTCATTTTTCTGCTCTAGTACCGAAACGTGTTTCGGTACCGTTCTGCTCCGACTTTAGTCAATATCTCACTACATAACTAGACTAATAGGCTCAAGAAGATTTTAGTTTTCTAATCGAAAAAAAAAAGCTTTTAGCGCGGAAAAGAGAGAAACAGACTCAAATTATAAAATAAGAGATAATAAAAGACGATTTATAATATACAGATATTTTTGCCTAATGTTTCTTAACATTGTTTCATTGGAAAGAAGTAAGGTGATACATAAGGCTATGTTAAGACATATTGACTGACTATATTTTAAAAATATAGGTAAATATAATTTTAAAACAGTGTGTCAACAATATAACATATATTAGTATGATAATGATTTACAAACCTTTTCCCTCACGAATCTTACGCAGTGATTTTATTCTCTTTTCCGCTCTCCGTTTTTTATTGTAATATTGCTGGTTTGTGGAATATAAAATCAACTCTCTTTCAGATACTTTACAAAGTGTTATTTTTAGAAATTGAAAAAGTGTTTTTTAGAAAATATATAAAAGTATGAAAGAAAATTTAAAAAGAGACTTATACTTAGCGGTTAGAACGTTTGTTGATTTAAGGAGGCACGAGTTCGAAACTAGTTTCTTTAATTTTTTTAAATGTTTTCTAAAAAACATCTTTTTACTTGAAAAAGACATTTAAAGAAAACGTATAAAAATTGAAACGCAGAGGGATTCGAACCCGCGCCTCCTGAATACCGTTCAGGCGCTCTCACCACTGAGCATGCGTTCTACTAGCCGCTGCGTCGAAATTCTTATACGCTTTATTACAACTTATTTATGTTGTTAGCATCTCTGTAGAGAGATTTTTACAAATTTCTGCTACCCAAAGATTATTCTACGAACAATCATTTGGCAAGAGATAATGATATTTATTAAATACTTTTAAACATTTTTAAAGTGTTATTCCACACTTAGGAAAATTGAAAAAGACATTTAAAGAAAACGTATAAAAATTCGAATCCCGCTGCGTTCAAATTTTTATACGTTTTCTTTAAATGTATTTTTCAATTTTCCTAAGTGTGGAATGACAGTTTAAAAATGTTTAAAAGTATCTTTTTACTTTTTTCTGTCGGTCTGGACCGAAATTAAAGAAATAAAAAAAAAGTTAAGCGATAATCGTCCCAATAATCAATTATATTTAAATTTAAATCTCAATACGAATCTATTGTATCATATTTTAGTCTATAAACGTGATATTCACAGAACTTAAAATACAGTCAAACCGCGGTATAAAAGATTTCTCCTCGAATTACTCTGAAAGCTCGAAGCAAAGAATTCAACCAAAATTTAATTTGGGGCTTCAAAATTTAATTTCTGTTCGAAACTGTCAATCATATAGCTAAAGTAATTATAAACTGTTTATTATTCTAGCTCGGGTAATAAACTCGTTGAGAAGCTTTGAGAGGCGGTCTTGGTTAAAGTTTGCGAGTAAACTTTTTATATTAATGTCTTTGACGGATCCACAACAATGGAGTAACCAGAAATTATTTGTATAAACACTCGTTCTGAATAAGATTTTGTGTTAATAATTTTGTGTGTTGAAATTTAAATACTTTTCTAGGAACATTAGAATTATGCCTTATTGATTTGTTCATTCTTATTGGGATATGAAAAATATTTTTAGAAAAACTATAAAAAATTGTAGAAAGCACGAATCGAATCTACGCCTCTTGGAAACCGTTAAAGCGACCACTCTGATCGTTTACATCCAGCTGCGTTAAAATTCTTACATGTTTAATATAACTTATTGTTGTTGTAAGCTATCTAAATAGGGATACTAGCGGCCCGCTCGTGGCTTCGCCGCGCTAACTTTTTCGTTATATTGCAACCTTCAAGGCGCAGTTTAGTAGTACATTATGTTTAAGCTTAGATTATCAATTATTTTTATTCCAAAATTCATTACAATTGGTCAAGCGGTTTAGATTTTTCATATTCAAACGTTCATCCCCTATTTTAACCCTTTAGAGAATGTTTTTATGAAAAAATAAGTCGCCTATGTTAGACTCAGTCACTTTTACTATTTTCATTCTAAATTTCATCCAAATCGGATCGGTAGATTCACCGTGAAAGCGTGACAGACAAACACACAGACTGTCGCATTTATAATATAAGTATGGATGTTTAAAAAAGCTCTGCTATCTAAAGTTTATTCTACGAATAATCGTTTGGCCAGAGAGAATGGTATTTTTATTATAGGTAGTGGATAGTAGAACGCATGGCTCAGTAGTGAGAGCGCCTGGACGGTATTCAGAAAGCGCGGGTTCAAATCCCGCTGCGTTCAAACTTTTATACGTTTTCTAAATGCTTTTTTTAGATATACAAGTTCTAATTTTTATTTATTTATTTTTTTCAGCTTCACGCTGTATTCCGCACACAGCAGGGTAGGCAGAGGGAACCTAGTATTAAGATACTCCGTTCCCCACTTTCCGCCGAATTCGGAGGCATTGCGTGTTAAGTGGCGGAACTTAACGCCGCGCTTCACCTCGACACCAGAGCGAAGAAAATGCAAACAATAAATATTTCCACTCCTCGAGTGGGAATCGAACCCACAACTAATCGTTTACAGTCACACGCTTGTGCCACTGGGCCATGACTGGCCCCAAATATCCATTCACTGGAATTTTAATAGTTAATAGTTTAAGAATAAAAAAAAACATTTAAAAAATCAGATAAAATAACTAAAAAGATATATCACAGTAAACTCTTAAGCCCAGGTTCAAAACATCAAGGTATTCTAAGCACATTACGAATTTATATATTCAGAATATATTTACTATGAATCTCAGCGTTTTAGTTATTCATAATGTACATATTTTGAAGAAGGTCGGACACTTTCTGAGGCATTTCTCGAAACATTTTACTTTTGAATAAGTTATAAATAAAAAAAGCTTTTGCCTCACGTTTAAGGAGTTGAAGTTTTAAAAGTAACTTTTGTAATGGTCTAATTAGGTCAATTACGTGCCTGACACTGTCTGCAGCATTTTTGTGGGTTTTTTAAGTAATTGCTGGATGAATATAGATATAAATTTCATTTAGTTTTTACATTTTATTTTGCATAGATAGTTACGCAAAGGGAACGTAGTGTCATGACACTACATTACCCACTTTCTGCAAAAAAAAGTTGAGAGGTGTCAAGGGACATCCTGATGGAACGAAGTTCCTTTCGATTCCTTAGTGAAGGAATTGTAATCATTTTTTTTAAGTTATAATAATATTTTTTCTATTATTAACAAATATAATGTAATATAAACTTAATCAGTAGGCTCAATTTTAGTAATAATAAGTGATTTGGTAAGATAATCCCCCAGTATCACTGGAAACACTGTCAGGATTCATTATTATTATATTTTTTTATTATTTATTATGTACAAAAAACCTGTATACACTCAATAAAAATAATCGTCACACTGTTCAATGCGAAATAGAAATTAAAATATCTGGCTTGCTTACTAAAAGAGAGAGAGAGAGAGAGAGAGAGAAAGACAGACAGACAGAGAAACATGCACACGCCGCACAGCTTACAATACACGACGTACAGCAGTCTCAACAACGTATAATGTCTCGAAATTGGGCGCGACTTTAATAATGTAGTGATTAAACACTAAATTTCCTCTGTCTAGTTAATAATATATGTATATTTTCCTTTTTTTCCCGTATAGTTAGGTAGACAGAAAGAAGTTAGTGTGAGTAGATTTTAAATAAGTTTATGGTAAAGTAATGAACCAGTTTTTTTAAATGACTTTTCCAGGTTACTACACTGCACATAGAATTACATATTATATTACTGGAAGGTTAATGTAGCGGCGTTAAGTTCCGCCGCTTAACACGCAAGCCTCCGAATTCGGTGGAAAGTAGGGAACGGAGTGTCTTAACACTAGGTTCCCTCTGCCTACCCTGCTGTGTGCGGGATATAGCGTGAAGCTAAAAAAAAAAAAAAAAGTAATGTAGCGAACTATATACACGAAGTGCAGTGCTAAATTTTCTCCAAATAATTTATTCAGAAAGAAAGTGGAGAGCGCATTAATGTTGGTAAGTTCTGTCTACCTATTCTTATAAAATACCTAGAACATCCATACTAATATTATAAATGAGAAAATTGGGCTGTCTGGCTGTCTGTTACGCTTTCACGACTAAGCTTGAGGGACAATTTGAATGAAATTCGTAAAGAAAATAGTTGAAGAACCAGGATCATATATAAGCTAGATTATTTTTGAGTAATCAACCCCTAAAGGGGAAAATTTGTGTAATTACGCAGAAGGAACCGGGAGCGGTCGCTATTATTATTATAAAAAACACAATATTCAATAAATATTAAATTTAAATAAAAGAAAACGCCTAATTTTTATATACATTATCTTTCTTATACGATGTGTCTAACACAATCATACATACATACATATAATGTACATTAACAAGTTTTAGAGGCATTGTCTTGTGTTAAGTGGCTGAGCTCATCGCTCAACGCTAGGAGAAAATGAAATATTAAATATTTTAATTTCTCGAGCAGGAATAGAACGCACAACCAGCCACATTAACAGTCACACTTCGTGCATATGTCCATACCCAGGTTTGGCCATTGTTACTGGTGTATATTATATTCTTTATTTTATACGATATTTACTCATTTTTTTAGCTTCACGCTGTATCCCGCACACAGCAGGGTAGGCAGAGGGAACCTAGTGTTAAGAAACTCCGTTCTCCACTTTCCGCCAAATTCGGAGGCGTTGCGTGTTAAGTGGTGGAACTTAACGTCTCGCTTTGCCTCGACACCAGAGCGAAGAAAATGGAAACATCAAATATCAACTCCTCGAGTGGGAATCGAACCCACAACCAGTCGTTTACAGTCACACGCTTGTGCCACTGCGCCACGACTGGCCCCTATTACACAATCATCTCAAAAATCACAGTATTTGATACATACTCGTACATACAAAGTACTCGTAGCTACATTAGCTAAGTTCACGTAAAAGCAAATGTAAGGTAAATATAGTCACAGACATGCGTAGTGCGAAATAAGTGTAAATTATTCATGCACACATCTTTGTGAACGCTTCATTTTTTCCCTCCCAGGTATATCAGAATGTTTAATAGACTGTTGCCGAATTGTGAGATTGCTTGTTTTTGTATGAGATCTATGTACGTATGTATATATGGATTGTAAGGTGGAACTTTCTTTGAGTTTCTTTGGATTTTAAAAGGTTATATCAAGTTTTGAGGCCATCGTGGTACTGTAGTAAAGTAGTTTAAGTCCCGCTGAGTTTCTTGCGCCGGTTCTTCTCAGGTCTGAGGCATTAACTTTAGTGAACCGGTGGTAAACTATTTGACGTTCAAAAAAAAAAGCTTGTAACTTCTTATTTTGAATAAAATTATTTGACTTTGACTTTGACTTTGTAGGACAGGGCTTGATTGTAAATTGATCAACCCGTGGGACGGATTAAGAAAAAAATTCCCCACTGTAGCAGAGTAGCTTCATGTAAGAGGCGAGTAAGCCAGTAGTTTAGTGGTAGGAGATTCGTTTCCCGACTGGCTCGCGACCACTATCATGTCAAAGACGAACTGTCAGACATCTGATTAATGTTTCGGTTTGATGGCATATAAGCCAGCTTTCCCTAATCCCACTATCCCCATCCTTCCCCTCTCCTTCATTCCTTCAACCCCAAAACCGGAAACGCATCCACAACTCATCTGACGTTGTGGACGTCCATGGGCGAAGGTAACCACTTACCATCAGGTGATCCTTCTGCTCGTTTGTCTCCTTTATTCAATAAAAAAATGTGACTGGTAGTCACTTTCAATTCAGGAGAATTTTATTAAAGTTATTTTTATTTATCTGCTGTAGTACCTAAGACAAAGCGCGGCGCGATATGATATATTTTATTTTCACTAACCAAAGCTAAGTAATAAGAATATTTTACAAAAGTTACTTAAATATGTATCAAATAAATGATAAAAACACAAGAAATTGAGAATGGTGGACGTGTCGCCAGATCCTCTTCCACCACAAATTGAATTTACCATTTAATTTCTTTATAAATAATAAATAAAAGTAACAATTAACTTAATTTTATTACAAATCCCAAAATAATACTAATACAAGGAATTGTTAAATTCCTTGAGCCTTTATCGGAAAAAAGTTTTCATAAAGCGGAGCACTTTCGCTCAGACTTCAGGCCAAATCTTAATTAAAGTTAGATATCCGATCCGGAGGAGATCGTTCATTCAGCTCTCTAAAGTTGAAATCTTTAAGGAAACTCAATAACTTTTTTAAAGATTCTTTTTTTTGTTCTTTTATATATAAATTTTGTTGTTTAACTCGAGCTATTGTGGGTTATTACGGCAGGCTGTGTTTTTAGACGAGATTGTTACGGGTTTGGTTCCTCATTGTTGTATTTTTTTTAGTTTCACAATGTATTCTGCACACAGTATGGCAGGCAGAGAAAGAATAGTGTTAAGTCACTCCGCCCCCACATTCCACTGAATTCTGAAAGCGTTAAGTGTTAAATAAATAATAAAAAAAAAAGAGCGAAAAAGATGAAATATTAAAATTTCAACGCCTCTAGTGGGAATCGAACCTACAACCATTCACCTTGTATTTATATTCTCTTAATATCTCTTGTTCGTTTCTTTTAATTGTAAACAATGATCGTGGTAACAAATCCCAGTCGGTGAATTGTTTAATATTGAATTTATTATATATTGATTACTGGAATAGTTTTATACATGTTAATTTAATGAAATATTCGGAAGAATGATTATGTTTTAATTATTTAAATTGCATCTCTTTAATATTTGGTTTTATTTATGACAAGGTGTGGAGTTGCGTTGTGCCTGCGTTGTACGCAATGTATCGATCAGATTAAAAATATATAACGTATCTTATCTATTTGCTTTGTAATTAACGGGGTCAGAGAGTGTAAAGTGCCAAACGTTAAGCCTTTCCCTAAGTTTCCCTAAATTCTTTCACCTTATCTACTGTCATCAACACTATTCACACTATATAATACACTCCTCACTCCAGAGGGTCCTCATAATTATTACCTGATCTTTCTACAGTATAAAGAATTGGTAATTCGTAAGTATTTTTTTAGCGTCACGTTTCTACATCTTGCATCCTGCATACAGCAGAGTATACAGAAGGAACTTAATGTTAAGACACTCCTTTCCCCATTTTCCGTTGAATTCTAGAGGCATTATCTATCATGTGGCGGAACTCAACGCCACACTCTGCCTCGGTACTAGAAAGAATCAAATTTCAAATTGTGAAGGTTGGAATGTATTCGCATGTATGTTAAACTAACAAAATCTGATAAAAAACTTTTAAAGCATTGAAAAAAATCTCTGATAGCGGAAATTGACAAATGTAGATGATCATTATTAGGTTCTCTATTTACTTCAAAAATATGACAGACAAGTGAAGATGTATATATATGTATATTGACGTAAAGCTTTGCATTTTGAATTGCCGTAATGATGGATCGTCCAACGCTTAATCCGAATATACCATTTATTATTATGACACATCACCATTGATTTGCGATGGTATTATGAATAGCTTCACGTTCTTTCCACATAGCAAGTGAGGCACTAGTGTCAAGACACTCCGTTCTCCACTCCAACCAAAATCGTGACATTGCGTGTGTAGTGGCGGAACTCAACGCCGTGCTTTATTCAGGGTCAGAGGGGCGAAATAAAAACACATAATTACCCCCTATCCCATAATTATCCCCTAACATCCCCTGACTGGAAATGGAGCCCACGACCATCGTGTTTAAGGTCAGATGTTATCTCAAGTACAAATGCTGATAAATTAGATCTGATGCTTGGAAATTTTAAGTTTTATAAATAATTCCACTTATGAGGAGGTCATCGTGTCGCAGTTCGACAGCGTCTGCTTGTTAATGTGATTGGTTGTGGGTTCTTGATGTCCCAGTTATGTTGTGGGAACAATTTATACTAGTGTAATTAAGAAGTAAAGCTCGTAAGTTTGCTTGTAAGGATTAATCAAACATGAAGATTCTTTCACAATTAAAATACTATATTATGGAGTATATTTTATTATAATTAAACAGAAAGATCAGAGAATCTTAAAAGGCCTCGGATAGGGAATAAAAGCTGCAGATAACTCGCTAGTAAGTAATATTTTTAAGTATTTCACGAGTAAAATTCGAATCTATTAAGTTCATTTACATATATATCAACCATTACAACCTCCTTAACGAAGCACTATGAAAAAAAAGTATTTATTATTATTTTTTTTACCTTCACGCTGTATCCCGCATAAAGCAGGGCAGAGGGAACCTAGTGTTAAGACACTCCGTTCCCCACTTTCCGCCGAATTCGGAGGCATTGCTTGTTAAGTGGCGGAACTTAACGCCGCGCTTTACCTCGACACCAGAGCGAAGGAAATGAAAATATTTCATTCCTCAAGTGGGAGTCGAACCAGTCGTTTACAGTCACACGCTTGTGCCACTCGGCCACGACTGGCCACAGCAATTTTTAATATTTAAAATATGAACTTTCCTTTTAATATCCATAGCATATAAGTATAAATCTCTCAAAAATAAGGCAATGCTGCAACTAGCACTATATACTGTTATTGTAAATCATCGCGCCGTGGGGAGCCGGCTGTAATGCTATTCATTATGTTCATACACGTGCCAACTTGTGTTATACTACTCGTTGTATGTATGTATGTTGAACTGAACATTTTGTAATTCAAAATATTTTGTAGTATGGTGTGGTGGTTTTGTGGGTAGCTTTGAGTTTAGAGGTCCTGGGTTCGAATTTTGGAATGGGGATTGGACAATTTTTTAAAAGGAAAATAATCTATATAATATACTTTTACGTATATAAATACATAAAATTGGTATACCTGTTTGTAACAAAATAACCGCTTTTTAATAAATGCATCTGTGTGTATTCATTGTATAAGTGTCAAAGTAAGATTTCTCATAATTTTTGACTGTCTGTTTGTTACGGCTAATCTCGAACGGCGGTTCTGATTTTGGAGGCATAAGATGTAATAAGAGTAGCTTAGGCTACTTCTATTTATGAACCATACGCACTTAACACGCAATACTTTAGAATTGGACGGAAAGTGGAGAATAGAGCGTCTTAACACTAGGTTCCCTCTGCCTGACAGTAGGGTGCTGTGTGCGAGATACAGCAAAACACTATATGAAAAAATGAACTAGTAAAAATGTAATTCCAGCTGCACTTCATGTTTACAAAACAGATTGCGTGTTCAATTAAACGTGGTCTATCATGACGCAGTGGGACAGTGTCTGACTGTGATCACAATAGGTTGTAGGTTCTATACTTATTTAGAAGAATCTCTCTTATCTTTATTATTACCCTATTCTGGTTAGAAAAATTGTACGGCGTTGAGTTTCATCACTTAACACGTAATGTCTCGAATTCGCCCGGAACTCGGCGAACGAATTGTTATGACACCTCTTTCAGCGCCTTTTTCTAATAGACGCCATATAACAAAATAAGCTCATCTAATAAAGTACAGTTTAAAAATTAAAAAAATACCTATTTTTTTATAATATGCTTAAAAATTGTCATAAAATTTCTGCATGAAAATTTGCTATCAAAATTACATTATAAAGAATTGCTATATAAATTTATTAATATAAAAATCTCTCCTTAAATCTAATCTAAAATCTATACTCTCTTCCATTATCTAGTGATCTAACCGAGCAACAAAACCAAAAAAATGCCTAAATCTAGAAAACACAAACACAAAATAACTCTAAAACCACAAACCTATCACTTAGTCCAGTCCAGTCCAGTTCAGTTGAGTTCAGTTCAGTTCGTAATAGAAAAGACAGTTCAACACGCATTCATTCAAATATTTTCCAAGCCATTAATCAGAAATTGCCCAAGCCCCGAGGGGCGGGGGCTGTAAAGGTAATTTTCACGCTTACAATTTATGCGGAGGTATGGCGAGCTCCCGCGGGCGCGTTGATTGTTATTTAAAACGACAAGTCACATTTCGAATATAATGTAACTTGAATGTTTTCAATGTTATGTAGTTTTATGGTTTTCTAAAAAATTTTGGTAGAATTTGGTTTGGATATAAAGTGAGATATGGTTTCACAGATTAGTGACTCTGTTCTCCTTTTACCGGGGAAAATCGAGGTATTGCTAGCTAGGTGGTGGGGTTTAACGCTGCAAAATGTATTTTGTACCGGAGCAGAGAAATAAAAGTATTTTAAATAAAATATTTTTTCCGAGAGTGAATCAAACCCGTTGTGGTTTTAAAGCCTGTAGTTTGTAGTTTCATGCATTTCTAGTCTGACAGGCCACTTTCCCACTGCGCATCGTTGGCCTCAAACTATACCTGTGATAAATTAATTAAAAAAAAATGGAAACAAATTCAAATTCGGACACGTTTGCAAATGCATTTTCACTGTAACAAGAAGACATTGAACCCACTACCGTCCTATATAGTCATCCACGTTGTTATTGCACCATCATTGATTATGCTTCATTTAATAAAATTATTAAATGAATTAGGGAATAGTCGTGGCGCAGTGGCACAAGAGTGACTGTAAACGACTGGTTGTGGGTTCGATGACCACTCGAGGAGTGGAAATTAATGTTTCCATTTTCTTCGCTCTGGTGTCGGGGCAAAGCGCGGCGTTAAGTTCCACCACTTAACACGCAATGCCTCAGAATTTGGTGGAAAGTGGGGAACGGAGAGTCTTAACACTAGGTTCCCTCTGCCTACCCTGCTGTGTGTGGGATACGATGGGATGTGTGGGAGCGTGAAACAAAAATAAATAAATGAATTAACAACTTCACAGCTGATTTGAATTCAGAAACGTGGTTCGAGTACACATTGCGCAATCATTACATTCCTCTTAACCTTCATATAGAAGATCTTGAATTCGATACGCTCAGTAATTTAACTACTAATATTGTCTATTACGGCGTTGTGGGGTAGTATTTAATTTCACACAAGTTTAAATTAAGTTAGGTTACGCTTAATGTTCATATCATAAGTTGTATTACCATGGAAACAGGCAACTTAAATTTTGTACTAACTGGGTTTTTTTTAGCTTCACGCGGTATCCCGCACACAGCAGGGTAGGCAGAGGGAATCTAGTATTACACCGCCGAAATCGGAGGCATTGCGTGCTAAGTGGCGGACCGCGCTTTACCTCGACACCAGAGCGAAGAAATATAAAAAATTTCCACTCCTCGAGTGGGAATCGAACCCACAACCAGTCGTTTACAGTCACACGCTTGTGCCACTGCGCCTCGACTGGCCACAACTGGACTATCTTAGGGTATATACTTTAACCTCTTATTTTTAAGTACTGAAATTGTAAACAAAAAAATGTATTGCATATGATAAAAGAAGAATCATGTTAAAAAATGTACAGACCTTATGTCCTCCGAGTGATAAAATAGAATAATAAAAAAAATCACACAAGATGGTCTTAAGTTGAAATATACACGCTATTTTCCGTACAGGACGATAGGCAGAGAACTTAGAGTTAAGACACTCCGTTCTCCACTTTTAACAGAAATCAAGATATGCTATGTTTAGTGCGGAAATCAACGCCTTACCTTTCTTTTGCTTTCTAAGCCAAGTAAATACATATACAAGAGCAGAAAGACAAAATAAATTATTTTTATACAATCATTTCTATTTCTCCAAGCGGAAATTGAACCTACAACCAATCAAATTGGCGGTCAGATGGAGTACGGAGACTGTGAAGGATGCAGTGTCTTTACACTAGGTTCTCTCTCACTATCCCGATATACAGTAAAGAATCTGAACCTGAAAAAGAAGAGAAACAAGTTACGCAAGATTTGATCCTCACTTAGGATAAAATCCTTTAATCCTATGTCCTTTAATACGAGACTATTAGATTATATATTTAATATTGAAAGAAAACTGGACTCTCTTATGGTATATTTAATAAATTTAGTTTTAAGCTCTGATATTGTTAATGAAAAAAGGAATTTATATACAAAAAAAAAGATTATTTTAAAAAAAGGTACAGACCTTATGTCCGTAGTGGTATAAATTAAATTGTAAAAAAAAAATACGAGACTATTAGATAAACGGCTATTAACAATATAATACGTTTACGTTTAGATACAGAAGTGCCGTTAAAACCAATAATTGCATCATGTTCGGACTGCACTACAGCTTGCCCGGTTAAATCTAATACATCAAAGCTTTGCAAATGTTAACCTTCGTTCAGACGAAAGTAAATTCGTTTAAAATGCACTAAATATGCTTAAAATGCATATTATATTGGGGATGGTGGGTGAAACTCTATTTTTTACATAACAAGATAGATAGATAGACAAATAAAATTCTATATTGATAAATAAGATTCTTCTTGGGCCAGTCGTGGCGCAGTGGCACAAGCGTGTGACTGTAAACGACTGGTTGTGGGTTCGATTCCCACTCGAGGAGCGGAAATATTTAATATTTCCATTTTCTTCGCTCTGGTGTCGAGGCAAAACGCGGCGTTAAGTTCTGCCACTTAACACGCAATGCCTCCGATTCGGCGGAAAGTGGGGAACGGAGTGTCTTAACACTAGATTCCCTCTGCCTACCCTGCTGTGTGCGGGATACAGCGTGAAGTTAAAAAAAGTCCAATTTATTGATTTTGAGATATTGTGCGTGTGTGAAATTCAATTTGACGCACTAAGCAGAGCGAGTAAATGAAATTTATAATAATTATTTACCTATTTTATTTAGACTTACAAATTATAAATATTAAAGAAACGTACTCGTCGAATGCCTTTAGACGTCTTGTTCACCAGAGCAGAGAAAATAATGAAATTATGATCATTTTACCGAATCGGAATCGAACCTGCTACCATTCGAGATTACAGTCAGACGTTATCTCACTGCCACGAAGGTATTTTGGGCAATCAATAGCATTTTAGTTTAAAGTCCTTTTACTTTATTAAGTTGAAAATTTATATAACTAAGTTTGTTATCTTGACACTTGATATCAACGATTTCAGAGCATTTAAATTTCAGGTATAATTCAAATGCAAATGTTTTTGAAGAAGTACAATTATTGAGACGTTGACCGTCTAACAGTATTTGAAGTAATTTAATTAAAAAAAACAGCTTCACGCTTTCTCCCGCCTTACGGGGTAGTCAGAGAGAGCCGAGTGTGTAAACACTCCGTTCTCCATTTTCCGCCCAAAATCGAGACCTCTTGAGTGGCCTAACTCAAAACTGCGCCTTGCCTTAGGCACCAGAGCAAAGAAATGTAAATTAAAACATAATCTCTCCCCCGAGTGGGAATCGAACACATAACCATCGTTTTTATAGCCAGACGCTCTCCCACTGTGCCTCGACGGTTTCTATTTAGTTATTCAAGTGTTCAACAAAGTTTGAATAGAACTTGAGCTAACCAAATTACGTATTTAATCTATTGTAGTCTGAGATTTTTCTTAGAATAAATTGGAGTAATGGAAATTTGGTTTTCGAAAGCATACGAGTACACTTATACTTGTATAAAAGAATTTTTAAAACTTAATATAATAAGGCTGTAGTAGCTTAATGGGAATGTGTATGGTTATAAACGCAGTGGTTCTAGGTTTGATGTTCACGTGGGGGATAAAGTTATATTAAAATTATGTTTATTTCTTTGTCCTAGTAAAACATAACGTGGCGTTGAGTTGCGTTTCAAATTAACATAATTATAATGTCTCGAAATCTGGCGGATAGCGTAGAAAGCTAATATTAGATTAATCTTACCTTCTAGTCTTCACTTTTATCTTATTTAGAGTAATATATTTTTATTTAACTACACATTTTTATCGCTATTTCTCGGATAGTTAGAAAGAGTATAGAAATAAGACACTCCGTTCTGAACTTTCCGTCAGTAAATCTAAATATAAGCGCTTTGAGTGGTTGGAATCGAAACCGTTCTTTGTCTTTTTACCTGAGCGTAGTGAATGAAAATAATTTAATTACACAGAATGGAAAACGAACCCACAATCAATTGCGGTTACAGTTAGACACTGTCACATTGTACCACGTTGGTTTTAACGGAAGTAATAATGTCAAATATAATTTAAAATAACTATTATTATTATTATTTTAAATAGTTATTAATATAACTTACATTTACTATTTTTATCATCATGTACCTCCCACCTTATACCAGGGTAGTTTATATTAATTAGTAAAGTACGAGTATTAAGTGACAAAACACTTATTTCGCTATCATTAATCTAAATAAATAAGGACACTCTGACGCAGTGGCACAGCGTCTGACTGTAAGCGTGGTTAGTTTTGAGTTCGATTCTCACTCGGAGAAATGATTTGTCTTATTATTATTATTTTTTTTTTATGGAATAAGGAGGCAAACGAGCAGAAGGCCCACCTGGTGTTAAGTGGTTACCTTCGCCCATAGACATCCACAACATTAGAGTTATGGATGCGTTGCCAGCCTCGGGGATGTAGGACAAAAGGAGGGAGGAAGGATGGGAATGATGGGAATAGGGAGAGCTGGCTTAGGTGCCATCGAACCGGAACACATCATAAGATATTTGGCGGTTCGTCTTTGACACGATAGTGGTCGCGAGCCAGTCGGAGAACGAATCTCCTACCACCAAGCTAACTGGGTTACTCGCCTTTTACGGGACGCTACCCAGCGGCGGGGGGGAATTGTATTCTTAACCCCACGGGAAAAAATAAACTGATGATGATTGTTACTTTTTCACGTTAAAACTACTAAATGGATTTTAATGAAACTTTACAATAATATAGCTTTAGATACATCATCAGAGTAAAACAGGCTACAATTTATAATTATATTTTGAGAATTGTCCAAAATATCAAGTAAGTAGGCTCCTTTGATTTAACAGTTATAACTATTCCCGCGGGCACAGCTAGTATTTTATATTTTTAAATGAAGTATACACACAATTAAGAAATAAAAGATATTTGTAGTAAAACGTATTAAAATTTGAACACGCGGTATAAAAGTTAGAAAACTTCAACCTGTGCCTCTTCGGAGCCGTCCAAACGTACAAGCGCTCTAACCGCTGAGCTAAACGTTTAATATAACATACGTTTATACATTTCCTAAGATTATTGTTTTTTTATTTTTTTTTAGCTTCACGCTATATCCTGTACACAACAGGGTAGGCAGAGGGAACCTAGTGTTAAGACACTCCGTTCCCCACTTTCCGCCGAAGTTTTAAGTGTCGGAACTTAACGCCGCGCTTTACCTCGGCACCAGAGCGAAGAAAATGGAAATATTAAATATTTCCACTCCTCGAGTGGGAATCGAACCCACAACCAGTCGTTTACAGTCACACGCTTGTGCCACTGGGCCACGACTGGCCACTAATATGCTTAAAAACAGTATTTAATATATCGAAGAATTCAGTAGAATATTTAAGATTCCCAGCACCGTGTAACACATGCACGCCGCGGAACGTCCGTACGTAGTTATTTATCGCGAGTTCAAGTAAAAAGATGTTTTCCTTTGCAAAACTATAAATTTTAACTGACTACAGTTAGTTACGTTTGAGTATGTAGAGCGTGAGAATGTTACTCTAGGAATTCCTTATTGCGGATTTGTTTATTATTGTCGGCTATTTCTATTTATATTTTGTGTTTTTTGTTAATAAAAATACTTTAAATTTTCTAAAGTTTTAGAGTATTTTTTTATATATTTTAGTTTTCCGGCTTCATATTTTTGTCCGCATGAGCAGATAGTCAGAGAGGATCTAGTGGCGAGACACTCAGTTCCATTTTCCGCCCGAAATCGAAACATTAAATGAAATTGAAATGAAAACTACTGACGGAACTTAAGGTTGCGCTTAGCCTTAGATAACAGCGGAGAAAAGATAATAATTTAAAAATCCTCCAATCATTTATCCGAGTGGGAATCGAATCCACAACCATCATGTTTCCAGTTAGACCCTGCCACTGCGCAATGACGGCAGCCTTTTTTATTATTTTGTGTAAAATAACATAAATCATAAAAGCAAGGTATTATTACACTTGTAGGCAGACACAACATGCACTAATATATACTTATGACATATTTAGACGTTATTTTACACAAAATCATAAAGAAGGCATACATTTAGAATATACATTCTGATGATTAATTATATACACAAGTAAATATTTCTATTTATCTTTGAACACCCTATTCTGGCTGTGTATTGCCGAGTAGACAAAGAGGACGTAGTGTTAAGTCACTTCTTGTCTCTCTGCCACATATCACCACGACTTATTTTATTATTTTCAGTCTCCTGTAGGGTAGTTAGAAAAAACCTAGTGTCAAGACTCTCTATTCTCTACTCTCTGTCTAAATTCAATATATAAGCCTAGATGAATATATACCATTACAGTATTCATAAAATAACTATCAAAGTAATTATCATTTAATTGGATAAGTCATAATGATCGAATTATTATTAATTACTAAATTAAGTTATCAGATTGATTGGTTTCGTTCACTCGTTATAATGAATGAAAGTAATACTCGTATATTTTAACTATTAATATTTTTTCAGCTTCACGTTTTTTGCTTAGCAGCTCTGTACATACAGTCTATCGTGGTAGCATGTATCGCCTAGCTTTATAAGCGATGGTTGTTTCTAGGTTCTATTCCCACTTTAGGTAATGATTATATTCAATGATCATTTTTTTTGTTTTTTGGTCTTTTTTCTGTATAAATCATTCATAATTAATTGTAAATTGTAACTGAGGTATGTGGATTAAAACGAAAAAATGTATACTAGTGCATGCTGTATTCATCTTCAACGATAATGCATTTAGCTTTAAGGTTTGACCTGTGTTACTTTTTCATGTATAATGTAATTATCACTGATAGTTCTAAATAGATAAATTAATTTAACTTTTCCTCCTCTTCTTCCTTTGAGTTCTGCCATTTACCATGGAATGATGAATTATTGAATAAGGAATAATTATTTTTCTGAGTTTGAATCCTACAACTACCTACAGTCCGTTCCAAATCCTTATGCACAAAACCAAAACACAAAGTTCATTCACCTCAAGACTGACAGTTTGGTTTTGTGCAGTTACAGTTCAAATTCGAATCAATCTGAACAGTATCGAATTTACCGATTATTTCTTTTTCTTTTTGTTATTACATTCTTACGATTTATAAAACACCTCTTCATAAACACTATATAAATTAAATAAAATATTTTTAATTATTAAACGTTTATTAATTAAAAGTAACAATCAAACGTGTAATACACCAGTGTAATCAACATTTATTGATCGTGATATATTTTTATATATTTATTGTTGTATTAAATTATATATCTTACAATTTGTGTATGGGATAAACCTGATTAGGAAACAAATGTTTATTTTAATATTTATGTTTTACCGATTATATAAATCGATTACTAAACTTCATAACTCGTCAGCATTCGCACGTCTCTAATTTTAACAATAGAACTGTCAGTTGTCATTTGACAGGTTTCGTCGATTTTGAGTCGAAGATTTTTTAAACAAGATTTTTTAATATTAATCTTCGTAAAAATGGCATATTAAGTGTTAATATACCAAGTTAAGATATGTGAAATATCTGTGAAAGTGTTACTTGCGACGTATAATGAGTGATCATGTGGTAATTTTAGACCGAAAAGTTTGTTATTATTGTGTGCATTAAGATTTGGAACGGACTATAGAACAATTATCATTAAAGTCAGACGTTATTTACAATATAGCGATTCTCAAAGATTTTTTACTATATAACAAGTTTCAAAATCTTAGGTTCCATCTATTTTTACAACTTCAAACGTTATAAAATCTATGACCAATCCTCATACTGTCCTAAACAAGCACGAAACCCCCTACAACCTCCCTAATACATTACACAACCACATAACGTAATCAATACTAAAAGCTCACTAAATACAGTTCCATTTACAAAATAAAGAGCAGGTGTTAAAACGTCGAAGCGAAACCGCAAATAGCTGTTATTATGTGCTTAAATAGACTAAGTTTTGTCTGTATGAAGTTTGTACCTCCGATTCGAAGGAAATCCTTTTCTAATTAACAATTGGGTTAAATTAGGAAATGTGTGTGGGTTCGTATCCTAAATTGGTGTAATAGAGGTAAAAGCGCAGCGTTAAGTTCCGCCACTTAACACGCAATGCCTGTGAATTCGGCAGAAAGTGGGAAACGGAGTGTCTTAACACTAGGTTCGCTCTGCCTACCCTGCTGTGTGCGGAAGCGTGAAGCTAAAAACAAAAAAAAAAAAAAAAAAAATAAAATATATTCATTTCTCGAGTGGAGATCGAATTCACTACCATCCTATCACATACAGCCCAGCGCTGCTGCACTGTACCACGATAGCTTCTACGAGTATATATAAAAGTATAGAAATAAAAATCTACTAATCTAGTCACTCCCTGGTATCCATTTTCCGTCCTAAGTCCTAACATTTTAAGTGACGGAACTTAACGCCGCCATTTATGTTGTCACCAGAACGAGGGTATAAAAAAAAATTAAAAGGAAATCGAATTCACAACCATGGTATATACAATCAGATTATTTTTTAGCTTCACGCTGTTTCCCACACACATTCGGGTAGGCAGAGGGAACCTAGTGTTAAGACACTCCGTTCCCGACTTTCCGCCAAATTCGGAGGCATTGCGTGTTAAGTGGCGGAACTTAACGTCGCGCGTTACCTCTGATACTGGAGCGAAGGAAAATGGAAATATTATATATTTCCACTCCTCGAGTGGGAATCGAACCCACAACCAGTCGTTTATAGTCACACGTTCGTGCCACTACGCCACGACTAGCCCCAATGATTTCCTCTATATATATAAAAATAAAATAAAAGCCTCTAAGAACACAGTACAGCTTTTCCAGTTAACTATTGGAAGTTGATATTAGGGTTATCTCCATTCGCAAAAGAGGGTACATAAAAAGGGATGCGCAGCGGAAATAGACCCTTGTTCAGATAATTTTTGGGATAGCCCTAAAGGATTAAATATCCTGTTCGTTTCATAGTTACTAAAACGTATATATGTATGTGTATGTTAATTTAATTATTTCTTCTTGTAAAGAGGATTAGGTATTTGTGTATGGAATTTTTAGTTAGATGTCTAAATGTAAATGTGATTGGTTGTGGGTTCGACTGTCGCTAGGTGAACAGCATTTTTTTTATTTAAAAAAATATCATTGTTTATATGTCCAACGGGGCCAATCGTGGCGCAGTGGCACAGATGTGTGACTTAAAACGACTGGTTGTAGGTTCGATTTCCACTCGAAGAGTGGAAATATTTAATATTTCCATTTTCTTCGCTCTACCACTGGGTCATGACTGGCCCCAACTTTAGTAAAATTAACATATATTCGTAATATAATTCACCTTCACGCTGTTTCATAGCAAGGTTGTCCGTGAGAACTTAACGTCAACCCTGTTTTCGACTTTCCGCGAAATTGAGACATTATATGTTTAGCGGAGGAGCTTAACGCCGCACTTTGACTTAGCTATTAAAGTGGATGAACAAAAATAACATTTCCACTAGTGGGAATCGAACCCACAACCATTGCTGTTATAGTCAGAGGCTGTCCCACTCCGCCACAATCCCTTCTACCGTATAATAAAAACAATTTATTCATGTTCGTATATGTATCGTGTAATTACCTCGCCTTGCATAAAGTTAATAACTTTAATAGGATTTTTTAATATATGTATTCATGTTATTACTTAACTTTTTACATCAATTTATTATGCTATTACGAGCTAGGGAGATTGTGTTAAACGGTTATTACATGATATAAGTAGCATGTGGGTAGTGTATTCGATTACCGGTTAGGGTAATTTAGTATGAAAGTTATCATTAGAAAGTATGTACTGTAGAAATATTGATTGTGCGGTCGATTTCTATTTGGGGAATGATTATATTTAATCAATTTCATTTTCTCTGGTGACAAGATAATACGTGCCGTCGAAATATTTGTATTTAAAAGTGTAACTTTATACTTTTTTTTGTGGAAACTAGCGCAGCGGAATTTTGACCGCCGCCTGTTGAAAGGCAACCATTCCAACAACAAAACTAACTCATAATAATAAACGTGTAAGAATCTTGATGTAGCACGCATGTAGCACTCACGTAGAACGTATGGCGTAGCGGTCAGAAGAATTAGATAGGTTCCAAGAAACACCGGTTCGAATCCAACCATTAGGGTTCAAATTTTCAAACAGTTTCATAAAGTGGTTTTGAATTTCCTAAGAATTTGAATGACACATTAAAAATATTAAATGTATTTTTTTTATCTTATTAAACCGACTATACTCAACACAGTATTGCTTTTATGATTCTCAAAAATCATTTTGATCAAATCATCAAAGGAAAGAAACATTTTTTTACATTTAAACAAATTTAAAGCAACCTAAATCTTCATAATAATGATTAAACCTAAAAAATGAACCTATAACCTGTTCAATTAGCCTTGATTACCCCAGAGCCTACCAGCAGGTGTGGCTGGCGGCGCACCAGGAGATCCTATCTCGTCATATTTATTCCCAGCACTACGCTAGTTATAGCACAGTATACAGTCCATATTCATTACTGCATATAATATTAAAATAACCGATTTGTACTAAATCTATTATATATACATATATTATGTATATTAGTGGCCAGTCGTGGCCTAGTGACACAAGCGTGTGACTATAAACGACTGGTTGTGGGTTCGATTCCCACTCGAGGAGTGGAAATTATATTTCCATTTTCTTCGCTCTGGTGTCGAGGTAAAGCGCGGCGTTAAGTTCCGCCACTTAACACGCAAGCCTCCGAATTCGGCGGAAAGTGGGGACCGGAGTGTCTTAACACTAGGTTCCCTCTGCCTACCCTGCTGTGTGCGGGATACAGCGTGAAGCTAAAAAAAAAAAAAAAAATATAAATGGTAAAAATGCCAAAATGTCATTTTTTACAATGTTTATCAATCTGTTTGTTCTGGCTAATGTCTGGAACGGTTTTTTTTTTAATTTTCACTCGCATATAGCTGACGTTATAACGAAGAACTAGATTATTTTAGAATCACAGATTACCTTTGTTTAATTTTCGATTTAATTCGCATTTTTAAACAAAATTTGCTTTCTATTTTAAATAGGTGTTAGCAACTTCATTTTCTTCGATCTCAGTCAATCAGTAGAAAGACGCTAGTGTCATGACACTCTGTTCTCCGCTTTCTGCAGGAAATTGAGACATTAGATATAGAACGGCGAATATCAACGCCGCGCTTTGTCTTAACACATTATGTCAGTGAATTTTTTATATTAAATATATTCTTTCCCCCGAACGGGTAGAACTCCCCTGAACCCACAACTATCACTTTTATAGTGAGACGTTGCCCCCACTGCACCACAATATCCTCTATAAAACGTATAAAAACAGAAAAAAAAATATATCAACATTTCATTGGAATACCAAAACGGAAAGTATTAGGCATGAAACTAATAAATCAATTTGTGAACGCCGAACAGTCACGGAACTTTAGATTACACTTTAACTTTTTTGTTCCGAACATTTTTTTTTCCTTTTACTAATCAAACGTCTTTATTTATAACTTGAGTGAAACGTGTATGGATGAGATCGATAGATTCTTGTATGTAAAAGTTTATTGTTTTGGTTGGTATGGGCTTATATAATGGCTCTTGTTGAGGTTCTTGTGGCTCAGTGGAACGGTTTTTGAGTGTATTTGCGATTGGTTGTGGCTTTATTTCCCGTTCGGAAGAATGATAGTGTTTTTACTCTAGTGAACTTAAGTTTACAAATCGCAGTGTTGAGCTTCAACTGTAACCTCGAAATGTTTTAAATTGTAATGGTAAGTGGAAAACGAAGTGTCTTGACACTAGATTCTCCCTTAATACCCTATAAGAGTGAGTCTAAAACAATAATTGTTTAAATTATTTGTTTAAATTTAAATATTTATTAAGTAGTCGCAGATATCCATGTGATTCATAAGACACTTAACATTCAACTAAGGAATGTTGTTATTAGTAAATAAATAAGAAAGGAAAAGACAGGTTTTTATTATTGGTCGGATCAAGCATAATTTTCTAAAAATGTATTTTCGAATACCAAAAATATACGCGATTAATCCGGTTAAAAGTCGTTTTATTTTGAAATGTGTAATAATTGCGTAAACAAAAGATCTTATCAGGTTATTATTTTGTTACAAAACCATATTTAGCTTTCTTAAGGAAATTATTCTAAGTCTCAAATGAAGAAAAGTACACAAATCTTGTATTATTCAAAACGATAGCAATATAGCAAATGAATGAAATACTACCTACCCACCCTATGATACGTTTGACATAATTTTTTTGTATAAAGCGACGCACAGCTTCAAAGGGTAGAAAAATGTTGTAAATTCCACTTTCCAAAATCTTCTACGTGGTTTAATATAAAAATTAAATTCCTATCAATTTAAGATATAGATAACATTGCTTATTTTATATAAATTTACTTAAAAAAGCAACTTCGCACTTACTCAGTAAAGTAAGGTAGTCAGAGATAACCTTATGTTAAAAGTCAAAATAGTTTAGCTCTCTAGTTATGGCAGTGTTTATTGTAGTGTAGTGTAAAGACACTCTTGTCTCTGCTTTTAACTTAAAATATTGGATTTTAAGTGGCAGAAGTCAACGCTGGATTTCGACTTGACACTGTGCCTCTGGCAATGATACGGAATACAGAAACTGGGGTCCTGTCTAAAAAAACGAATGCATAAAAAATGAATACATACGTACGTATGTACGTACGTATATTTGATGACGGAGAAATTATTTACAATTAAAAAAGTACAGTCAAACTGAAAAATTCTCCCTGTTTTTTAAAGTCGGTTAAATATTTAAGAATATAAAATTTGACTAAACTTTTTACATGGAACCTTGATAGAAACTGATAAGATCGCCTCATTATTAACAGTTATTAACTTATTATTAACATGTAAAACATTTATTAGTCAGTCTTTTACCTATATTCTTTTCGTATATATAGCAGACAAAAATCTAGTGACGAGACACTTCACTCTCTGCTTTCAGCCTGAATTCAAGAAATTGCGAGCCGAACCGTGGAGTTCAACGCCGCGCTTTGTATTGCCACCAGAGCGGCGATATCTAAATATTATGAGGTAAATCGAATATTTAATATTTCGAAATTATATTTATACATATATAATCTCAGGTTAAGCTAAAACAAGCTGAAAGACGCTTTGATATCCGCAACTTTAACAAGTTGAGAAGACAAACAGTTAAACAACAAACGTACTGTCCCATTTATATTCTTTAAATTACTATGAAAATGTTTAATTTCATTTAACATTTTAAAACTAACTTTATTATTACGCATTTATTATTATCGTTTCACTGCTACTAAGGGGAACAGAATAAATTAATAATCAAAGTCTAACATCAAAATAAAATTTTTAAAAGAAGTACGTAATTTTTCTATTGGCAATGTGATATTTCAATTTTAAAATAATATTTTCAAGTTAAAGATAAAAAACAATAATATTAATAAATATTTTTTTTATGGGTTAGTCGTGGCGCAGTGGCACATACGTGTGACTGTATTTTACTCAATAATATATTTTAAATTTATTTAATAAAAATATAAAAACAATATTTTATTTAATATTTTTAAATAAATAATAAAAAAAAAATAATAAAATAATTAATATTTTTATAAACGTTATGTAGGCTGAATGCCATACTGGCAGGTTATAGTTTAGTAAATTTAAGAAAAGAAAAAAAAAAGAAATGGGGCTTGGCGGGAGGATGACGCAATAAAAGGACGCTTAGGAAATTATTGAAATTAAATTGCAAATAATATGAATTTAATACAAGGAAGTGGATATTTAACTAATAGATTTAACATATAAAATGCAATGGGATCGGAATATAGTATATTTATTTATTTATTTATTTATTTATTGGATCGCCAACAAAGTATACACAAATACAACCATTTCAATTAATACAATTAAGATGCTATGTGCTACCTCAGTTACAGGCAACCACTTCATGCTAAAACAGTAACAGAGTGCTTGTAATCACAGAACATTAACATTTAGGTTTAAGTACATTATAGTTTAAATACAGTGCATGAAGAAACAAACTAGAAGTAAAATCTAAGCTTAATTAATTAATTAAACATTTTTTAATTGTTTTTTTTGAATTCAAGAGGCCTTCCCGAGAATATATCAATATTAGTATTTTTAAAAAGAGAGTTAAACTTTAAAGTCATTCTATTCAAAGGTGAATAATGAGCGAGATTACTTTTGCATTTTTTGTATTGAATGGAGTATACACGAGCCTTCTTGGGAGTTTATATGGTGCATTAAAGTATAGTTTTGAAAGTAATTGCGGGCTGTCTATATCTTTATTTACAATTTTGAACAGAAATGTATGGTCAAGTATTTCTCTTCTTTTTTGTAGAGAATCAAGGTTAAAGTATTTTAATCGGTCAATATAATGAGGGTGCGTTTTAGTAATATTACAACTGTAAGACAGGTGCCACAAAAACCTCTTTTGAACCCGTTCTATTCTTTTATTATATACTTCATAATGTGGATTCCAGACATTGCTACAATATTCTAGGGTACTGCGTACTAAGGTATTATAAAGATTAATTTTACTTGACACTTTTTTAAGGTCCCTGCCATTACGCAACATGAATCCCAGCGTTTTATAGGCCTTATTTACTATGTGATCCATATGTAGGTGAAAGCGGAGCTTTGAGTCGAATATAACTAATAAGTCCCGAACACTGGTAACTTCCTTTAACTTCTTGTTTTTAAAAGTATAATAGTATACTAAGTCTGATTTGTTTCGTGAAAATCTAATAAAATGACATTTCTCGATGTTCATAGACATGTTGTTATAGTCGCACCAGTCGCTAAGTTTGCCCAAGTCTTCATTCAGCAATTTAGCGTCATTAAGACTGTGAATAGGTTTCATAAGTTTAAGATCATCGGCAAATAAATAGTAACGAGAATGGTTAAAACACAGTGTAAGATCGTTAATAAAAATGTTAAAAAATAATGGCCCAAGGTGGGAACCCTGTGGAACTCCAGATAAAACACTAAATGATTCAGAGAAGTATCCTTTAACGGCTACAATTGACCTTCGTTCACTTAAATATGAAGCACACCATTCTAAAACCCGTCCACATATACCGTGTCCTAAAAGCTTTGAGAGCAGTATCTTATGGTCAACTCGATCAAACGCCTTGCTGAAGTCGGTATATATGACGTGGACTGGCACTTTAGCATCGATCGAGTCACATAAATCCTCGACGTAGGAAATTAAGTTAGTATTTGTGGAACGAGATTTATAAAAACCATGTTGATGCGGTGAAATGAGTTGTTTTACATGCCATGCAATATATGGATATAACAGAGATTCCAGTACTTTACCAAGAATTGATAACAAGGATATCGGTCTATAATTATTTATTTGATTGGGGTCCCCGGATTTAAAAATAGGTATTACTAAGGATGTTTTCCAATATGTAGGAAAAATACCCGTGGAAAGTGATGTATTAAATATATGGTAAAGCGGGGCCGTCAATGCATCAGCACAATTAATAATGAAGTAAGATGGAATACCATCGAAACCTGCTCCTTTAGATGGATTGAGATTTTTTAACGCTTTATGTATTTCCTTATGAGATAGTAGTTTTATGACATTCATGATTGGTAAGATGCATAATTGTAAATTAAGAAGATTTTCTTGGTAAGTTTATTGTATTATTAATAGAAAATTTGCATAAAATGAATATGAAATGATAACTAATTAAATACAAGAATATACATTATAAGGTAAATAATAATATTAAGAGCATTAGATGTTAGTAAGGTTATTTATATGATGAGATTTATCAAATTTACAATATTTATAAGTAAAAGCGTACGTCGTGACGCTCCGCCATCTTTAAATAGTGTTGTATGGGCATTTTAGTTTACATTATTTATATTATAATCGTCTAAAATCGTCTAGTATTTAATAACAATTACTTTCTTATTATTAACGATATATAAAATTTTGTGATAAGTTTGTAATAACTATTTTTCCTATGTTTTGTCGCGTAGCAGGCAAAAACCTAGTGTCAAGAACGTGCGTTCTCTACTTTCAGCCCGAATTCGAGATATTACGAGCCGAGCCGCGGTACTCAACGCCGTGTTACGTATTATCACCAGAGGGGAGACATCAAATTGTTATAAGGTAAATCGAATCCGTACTTATATTATAAATGTGAAAGTCCGTCTGTTTGTCTGTCACGCGTTTACAACTAATCTACCGATCTGATTGAGTCAAATTTAGAATGAAAATAGTAAACAATTCAGAGTCGAACATAAGCCTATATTATATACTTATTTTTTAAAAATCAACCTCCAGAGGGCCGAAATATTAAGAAACAGTTAGATAGTTCACGCCGCGAAGCCACAAGCGGGCCTCTAGTATTTAATATTTCAAAATTATATTTATGCATATAACCTTTGGTTAAGCTAAAACAAACTGAAACACGCTTTGATATCCGCAGCTTTAACAAGTTGAGAAGACAAACAGTAAACAACAAACGTACTGTCGCACTTATCATCTATGAAAATGTTTTATTTCATTTAAATCTTAAATTTGACTTAAAAAAAACATTATTATAATACAGTTTTTTAGTCAGTGAAAGAATATTATTTTTATATTAACAAGAGGGACCAGTCGTGGTGCAGAGGCACTAAGTGTGACTGTTAAGCGACTGGTTGTGGGTTCGATTCCCACTCGGGGAGTGGTAATATTTAATATTTCCATTATAGCTCTGATGTCGAGGCAAAGCGCCGCGTTAATTTCCGCCACTTAAACAAGCAATGCCTCCAAATTTGGTGGAAAGGAACAACGTGTCTTAACACTAGGTTCCCTATTCCTATCCTGCTGAATGCGGGATGTAGCGTGAAGCTAAAAAACTTTTTTTTAGCTTCACGCTGCATTTATATTTTTTTTAATTAATTAATCCACTGAAAATATCCTGTACAAAGATAATAATAGCAGAAACATGCAATATTCTCGTTGGAATCACCGCAAAAGAATTTAGACTTCGCTAGATTAAATAACGTATGGCTTAGTAGGCAGAGCGCTTAGAAAGTTCACTAGAGTCGTGGGTTCGAGGCTCACTATGTTGAAATTTTGATACATTTTTTTATAAATATTTTTAAAAATATGTCAATAGCATGTTTAAACTACCTTAAATAGACAAAAATTCCATAAGTTAGTAAATCGTTCGTTAGATCTATCTTTGTACCCCTATAAATTGTGATTCCTGAATTTCATAGATAACATAATCGCATATATAAGACAAGGCAGATTTATCTTGAAATAAGACTTCTTTGTCTTAATAAAAGGAGAGAATTTCAAATGTATTAACCTATGATAGGTTCATGCGAAGTCTAACATAACGCGTATTTATTCGTCTTCGAGCCACTAGGTTTAATATTTTTTTTTTCAATTTACGCTTTTTCATATATACCAAGTAGAGTGAAGTAATAAAAATAATATAAATTATTCATTACCTCAAATGGGGACCGAACCTTAAACCTCACGTGTAGTGTAAGACGCTGTCACTTTCAATAAACAAGTTTTTGTTTTTTTTTTATTTATATCTCGCACACATAGCAAAGTAGGCAGGAGGATTCTAGTGTTAAGACACTCTTTTCTCTATTTTTCCCCGAATTCGGAGGCATTGCGTGTTAAGTGGCGGAACCTAACGCCGCGCTTTGCTTCGGCACCACAGCGAAGAAATTGGAAATATAAAATATTTCCACCTCTCGAGTGGAAATCGAACAGTCGCTTTACAGTCACACTTTGTGCTACTGTTCGACGACTGGCCCCTAATATATACCAATAAATAAGTAGTTATTCTAATCAGCAGTTAATATGAAGCGTATTGAATCGGTTTTGGGCGGACAGTGGAGGAGATAGTGACTAGACACTATGTTTTCTCTGTCTATCCCGCCATGCAGGATCGCCATATCCTGCTAAAAAAACAATCTGATTTATTATAATTATTCAATCCCCCCGCACAGCAAAATGTAATCGCATCAAGAATTTTAGTATAGGCAAAACAATTTTGTACTCGAATTAGACTTTCTAAGAAGAGTCGGCGAGTAACTCAGCGCTTGCTCCTTAAAATACGATCTTTACAAATGACAACAATCACACGCCCTTTCGTGAATCAACATTATAAATTAGTTTCTACGTGATAATATTATTATTATAAAATTAAAATATGGGGTCAGTCGTGGCGCAGTGGCACAAGCGTGTGACTGTAAACGACTGGTTGAGAGTTCGATTCCCACTCAAATAGTGGAAATATTTAATATTTCCATTTTCTTCGCTCTGGTATCGGGGCAAAACGCGGCGTTAAGTCCCGCCACTTAACACGCAATGCTTCCGAGTTTAGCGAAAAGTGGGAAACGGAGTATCTTAACATTACGTTCCCTCTGCCTACCCTGCTGTATGCGGGATACAGCGTGAAGCTAAAAAAATAATAGAATTTTACACTTTATTTAATCAGTAACAGTAACCTAATAGGAAACCTAGAACTCCTTGTTTATTTATAGTAATATTCAGACGCTTATAATATGAAAAACATATTTAAAAGACATATATAAATTGGAATACATCCAATTTATTGAATGGGAATTGAACCCACGACTATTGTATTCATAGTCATACATTGTCACACTGTGTCACTATGGGCACATATTTTTGTCACCCTCATTTCCACATAGAAGGGTAATGAGAGGGAATCTACTTTCAAGACATTCCGTTTTTCAAATTTAAATAAATACCCTAAACCAAGGATTTGTAATACTTCAATAAAGTTAAACGCCGTACTTTATCTAAGGCACCAGAGCAAAGATTCGAACTCGCATTTATTCCATTTCTACTTCCAGATCAAATGCATTCCACTGTGCCATGACGGTTTTTACATTTATTAACGTTTCTTATCACTTAACACTTAATAAAATGTAGTTTAAGATAAATCAACTTTGTTCTATGCATACGATTACGTTATCTAACACTACCAGGGCACATGAGTTATGGGGGTAGAGCGATGGGTCAAAACAAATGTTTTCCCTCACTCATGGGATTTACACTTTTTACTTGTTTACTGTAATATGATTATTTTTTAGTCCTTACAACTGCACTCTTGGCAGGGTTGTCAGATGGAACTTTCAAGACATTTTCCACACGAAAATGGAATCTTAGGTGACGAATTGCGGATCTAAACGCCGTAATTAGTCTTACCAGGGCGAAGAAATAAGAAAAATGTTATAGTCGGGAGGGCTATCGGAGAAAATCTAATTTCTAGAAACTCTGTCTACTTTTCACCCTATTTCGAGATATTGCTTGTTATGTGGCGGATCTCAACGCCGCGTTTTAGCTTACCACATCAGATGAAATAAAAAAGTATTAATAGTTCTTATACATTTTTATACACATCTTATACGTTGAAGTATAGGCAAATCTAGTAGCTGGTGGTATAACATGCTATTTCAAGATCCAGAGTGTACAAATCAAACGTAAAAAAAATACTCAACTATTCTTAAGTAAGGTAGTTTTTAAGAAATTTAAACCAAAAAGGCTGTTTTTACCACATTTCAGAAACTCAGCCTTCTTTACAAACTTTGTCCTATTTTATTAAAGTACCAATTGATTAACTTTCTAGACAGATAATTAATTTTGTTAACGACGGAAACTAAGACAATTAAAAAGCCTTTTAAATTTAGTTTTTTTAAGGAAAAGTTGGCAAGCGTTAAGCTGAAATAACCAAAATTATTTGAGAATAAAAAAAAACCGCTTCACGGCTTTTCCCTTTAAGCAGGAGAGTCAGAGAGAACTTAACAAATGTCAAGACACTCTATTATACATTTTTTTTTCCTGCATTTCTAATACAGATAGAGGACAAGAAATCGTTATGGATATAATAATTTTGTTGGATTTTATATAGATATTATATATGGATATTATAATAATTTAACATTTTTAAAGTGTTATTCCACACTTAGAAAAACGCATTAAGAACACGAACGCATGCTCAGTGGTCAGAGCACCTGAACGGTATTCAGGAGGCAGCGGGTTCGAATCCCGCTGCGTTCAAATTTTTATACGTTTTCTTTAAATGACCTTTTTTTATAATAAAAATTTTTTACGATTATAATTGTAGTGTTCTAATTATCACCACCAAATTATTGTAATATTTTACACGTTCTATTTTGCGCGTGGACTTTGTGCGATTGTTGTTTAAAATAATTAATAGTAAAATTATTTGTAATAATAAAATCAATAATATTTTAAAGAGGCCAGCCGTGGCGCAGAAGCACAGAGTGTGACTGTTAACCGGTTGTGGGTTCGATTTCCGCTCGAATGATGGAAATATTGAATATTTCCATTTTCTACGGTCTGGTTTGCCTCGACGGTAAAGCGCGGCGTTAAGTTCCGCCACTTAACACGCAATAACTAAAGATTTCAGCGGAAAATTAAGAATGGAGTGTCTTAACACCAGATTCCCTCTGCCTACCCTGCTGTGTGCTACAGCGTGAAGCAAAAAAATATATCTTTATGTAATTGTTTAAAATAACTTATAATATAAAAGTTTGACTACTCAGCCCTCTCCCCTTGCTGGTGGTCCTAGTACAGATATCTTTAACATTCGTTTAATAATCAATTTTAACATTATATTAAGAAATATGAATAAAGCATCACATATAACAAGTATATTAGAAGAAAGTCAAACCAAATAAAATATACATACATATTCTCTAAGACTATGAAATTATCGTAAAATCCTCTTGGCGTTTGGTTCACGGAACTGTCAATAATGTTTTATTCCTATACGTTAGAGTCGTGTCAAAGGAAATTTATGTAAAATACATTTGTACGTACAAATATAACGAAAAATATAGTTTTATATACATCATTATTATATATTTTTTTAGCTTCACGCTGTATCCCGCACACACCAGGGTAGGCAGAGGGAACCTAGTATTAAGATACTCCGTTCCCCTCTTACTATATATCATTATTATATAAGTAATGATATACAAATTAAAAAGGCAATTACAGGCCAGTGGGACTGAGTCTGACTGTAAACGGGAGAGTTGTGAGTTCGATGTCCATTCGAGGGAATGATTATTTAAATTTTCACATTCTTTGCTCTGGTTTTGAAGATAAATGGCGGCGTTGAGTACCGCCTCTCTATACGCAATGTCTCGATTTCGAAAGAAGAATGTAAAACGGAGTGTCTTGACACTAGGCCCTCTCTGACTATTATGCGAGATAAGCGTAGTGCTAAAAAAAAGTAATGACGTAATATATTGTTATTAAAAAAACTTAATGGGCCAGTCGTGGCGCAGAGACACAAAGTGTGACTGTAAAGCAACTGGTTGTGGGTTCGATTCCCACTCGAGGTGTGGAAATATTTGGTATTTTCTTTTTCTTTACTTGGAGTCGAGGTAACGCGGCGTTAAGTTCCGCAACTTAACACGCAATGCTTCCAAAAATCAGCGGAAAATGGGGAACGGAGTTTCATAACACTAGGTTCCCTCCGCCTACCCTTTTGTGAGCGGGTTACAGCGGAAAGCTAAAAAAAACTTTGTGTCGAAAACTACATTCTTCCTCTTTTTTACTACATTAGTTTACATCCAGTCGGCTAAGTGAAAAAAGCTAACAGCTACCTCATTTTAATAATGCTCTGAGTAAATTTGAAACCTGTTTTTACTATATGCACTTATATTATCGTACAATTAATAGAACATATTATAAATTATAGTTAAATAAATCATTTCCTAGCTCTCAATCAAATATAGCTCTGACACGTTTTCCCTAAGCTTCAGTGCGCTGTGAAATTATATTCCATTTTGGAAAATTACCGACCGACAAAGCGGTTTGCTGAATACATATTTTAACGTTTTTTTAAAGTATGTCTGATTTCTTTTTTTACTAAAAAGCGTTAAAAAATTTGAACGAGACAGGACTCAAACCCGCACCCCTTGGTAGCTGTCCACTTAGGTATCTCTGACCGTTAAGTCATATATTTTATTCAGTTACATTGTATTTTTTATGTGTTTATTACAACTCATTTTTCTTGTTAGCAACTTTATAGAGATAAAAATACAAAAAGTAAGTATTTTTTTTAAATGTTTTTTTAGTACTTTATTTAAGGGATATAGGGAACCCGTTATATAATAAAGGATAAGGGGAAGAAAGTAAATATATATAAAATTAAGTAATATATTTTCTTGTAGCCACATCTTAGACTTATGCAGAAAGTATTTAGTGTTGTCTCTCTGGTCTACTGATTTGTTCACGACGTTGTACTCAACAATTTGTGTAATTTAAAACGTTAAGTTGTTAAAATGCAGCGGCATTTTATGTTAATAGAGCGCAAAATAGGTGGTGAGAATCGAACTCGTAACCATTACGTTAGCAATCAAATGTCATCCCACTGTGCCATTATATATTATATATTTTTTTTAGCGTCACACCATAATATCCTTCACACATAGGCTAGGCAGAAGGCTTAATGTTAATACACTCTAACTAATGTTACCCATTTTCCGACGAATTCTAAAGCATTGCGTGTTAAGCGGCGGAACTCAACGCCCCGCTTTGCCTTGACACCAGAGCAAAGAAAATGAAATACTAAGCATATAATTACCTCGAGTGGGAATCGAACCCACAGCTATTCGCCTTTGCTGTCACACTTTCTACATCCCGATTCCGATATAATCATAATAAAGGTGGTAAGAGAAGCAGGTGAAAACCTCAGTTGACCTTCAAAAACACAATATCGACAATGCTGGGGGAAGGTCACGTAAAAAGCATGAGGGAGCAAACCCCCCGGAGGGTGTGTATGAAGAGATTGATGACAGTGGCAAAAGACGAGGCAAAAGAAGTATGCAGGGACCGTAGCGTTTGGCAAGGGATACAGCGAGAAGCTAAAAAAAAAACATAATAAAACAACACAGTAATATGTTTTCAATAATTTTATTATTGACATACAGATTTTTATTTATCCTGTACAATGTATTTATTTATATTTATAATACGTTTACAAAAAAGTATATAATTACTATATAAGATAAGATAAAATTGTAAATTATTTGAACTAAAATAGTATAAATATATATAAAAATAATGTTATAGAGTAAATATGTTTGTTTTTAGAATAATTATTGTAAAATTTAATTTATATCGAAACTCAGAAAATTATGATAAATTTTGCTGTTTTTCAAAGTTGCCAACATAAAAATCAGAATATTTTTTATTTCTTTTCACCTTAATGTTTTTCTCTTATTTTTTGAAGTGTAAACAGAAAAAAAAACTTTATTTTCCGTAAAGTAGAGACACATGATTTTAAAAGAGTAAATAATATATTAAATGGTGAACCATAACGCTGAAATTGCGATAGTAACAAATTTTCTCAAATAGTTGAAGAATACCTCCTATATATATTTATACATCGGCGCGTTCAGACATACACAATAGGAGGAACCGCGATGTCATTAATTTTGTCTACTTTTTTTAGCTTCACGCTGTAACCCGCACACAGCAGTGCCCTGCTGAGCAGAGAGAAACTAGTGTTAAGACACTCCGTTGCTCACTTTTCACCGAATTCGGAGGTATTCCGAGCGAAGGAACTTAACACCACGCTTTGCTCCTAATACCAAAGCGAAGGAAATGGAAATATTAAATATTTCCACTCCTTGAGTGGGAATCGAACCCACAACCTGTCGTTTACAGTCTCACGTTCATGCCACTGCGCCACGATGGGCCCCACTACAACTATGCTATAGTGAAATATAAAACATTGTCCTAAAAATATTATAATATCAAATTAATATAGAACAAATCAACTCTCAAATCACAGTAATTGTATAAATAGACTAAAAATATCCATACAATTTCATTATACAGTGCAAACACAATATAGTTTAGTTTAAGCTAACTAAAGTAACAAAGAAAATCTCTGGCCTAAACCAATGAATGTTAAATGAACGGATCCTTTCAATTTACCTTTGTAAAGCTGAAGGAAAATATATACAGATATTGACGTAAGATAGTCTTCACGATGAAATATTATTTGAGGTTTTATGTATGTATATAAAAAATATTGTTCCATTTTTTTTTGTATTATACAAAATTTAGTGTCTAGAGACTCCACTTTCTATCCTCTCTACGTTGTCTATTTTCTGCATGACATAAAAAAGTGATTGATATGTGGAGTTACTTCAATTTCATAAAATTGTCATCTCTTAACAGAATGAATAAATAAAAATAATATTCCTCACTTTACATAATTTAATATATACATTACTTTTAGGGGCCAATCGTGGCGCAGTGGCACGGACGTGTGACTATAAACGACTGGTTGTGGTAGTACGGTTCCAATTTGAGGTGAGAAAATATTTAATATTTCCATTTCTTCGCTCTGGTATCAGACGCAAAGCGCGGCGTTAAGTTCCGCTACTTAACACGCAGCTCTGCTACTTAACACGCAATGCCTCCGAATTCGGCGGAAAGTGGGGAACGGAGTGTCTTAACACTAGGTTTCCTCGGCCTACCCTGCTGTGTGCGGGACACAGCGTGAAGCTAAAAAAAAGACACGTTACTTTTATTATACAAATATAACTTTTCTGCATTTTTTTACACCTAAACATTGTATTATGTATTTCGTATTATTGTGGCCGTTAATTTGCAGTACTATTTTTTTTATGAATAGTTGTTATTTTTGCGAAGCTTAAGCTTTACGGAGATAGGAACGTCTTGATACTCTGCCTACCCTGCTATAGCGTGATAAATGACATGAAGCTAGTAAATAACTTTGGGATATATTACTTTATTATCCGCCATTCAATACCACACATTAACTCACCTGGTATTGTAACATTAATGATAAACCTACATCAACCATTGTAAACAATTTAAAAAAAAACTTTTTTTCAATAAATTATCATATAACTTATGTATGAAGTCTTCCACAATTTAATCTCTAGAATCGAACCTACTACTTCCAAAAGCATTCTATACAAAATCAATGCAGTTATATCTAGTCTACATATAAACTGAAAACCTCCAGATAAAGACAAGCAACATTGGCAAGCTTACAAATAAATTTTGCACAAGTTGCCTTAAAAGCTCTCACGATGAAAATTATGCTAATATAGTATATATACCTATGTATGTATAGGTAGATGAAATTATACAGTATTTAAGGTAGTGATGTGACTCGAGCCCTGTTTTTACTTAAGTCACTGGAGTAAATTTGTAAAATTTGTAGATTTTTTACCTACGGTTCTTCCCACACAGCAGAGTAGACGGAGAAAGCCTAGTGTTATGACACTCCGTCCTCCATTTTCCACTCAAAATGGAGATAGTGTGTTAAGTGACAAACTGAACGCCACGCTGGTACTTAGACCACAGTGGAGACACTGATGATGAAAATAATATACAATCACTAAAAGCTCACGCTCTTTCTCGCATAGCTAGATAGTCAGAGAGAACCTAAGACACTTCGTTGTCTACTTCCTGAAATCGAGACATTGCTTTTCAAATCAATAATGTATAGACACTCTTATAATGTGTATTTTATTTCATGTCTCCATCCATGATAATAAACTATTTTTAAATAGATACTTGTTTATAATTCATCATATCACCCCGTGGGGTGACGGATTAGAATACAATTCCCCTCCATCGCTGGGCAGCGTCCCGTAGAAGGCGGGTAACCCAGTAGCTTGGTGGTAGGAGATTCGTTCTCCGACTGGCTCGCGACCACTATCATGTCAAAGACGAACCGCCAAACATCTGCTGATGTGTTCAGATTCGATGGCATGTAAGCCAGCTCTCTCTCCCTATTCCCACCATCCCCATCCTTCTTCCCTGCTTTCCTCGACCTTACCATCAGGTAGTCCCTCTACTCGTTTGCCCCCCCCCCTTTCTTCAATAAAAAAAAAATAAATAAAAATAAAACTAATTGCTGAAAAATGTCACTGAATTCTGCAACTTGAGTGATGTTTTTTTATATAACTCGAGTAAAATAGCACAATTACTTGAATGACTCGAGTTACAAAATCCCATTCGAGTCGCATCACTAATTCAGAGAGGCATATTACGTTACCGTTATACGAATGAAATGAATACAATGAATTCAAATTATTCAAACAATGGAAAGTTACATAGTGAAATTGCTTTATTTCTAACATACTTTTATAACGGATTCGAATACCGTTTTGTTTTTTGTGTATTGTTTTTCAACGTTTGTGTCTTTTGTCAAAATTATTACTCTGGCTGACATGTAGTCGAACCGGAACACATCATCAGATATTTGAAGGTTGGTCTTTGACATGATAATGGTCGTCAGGGTGGAGCAAGTCGAGGAACGAATCTCCACCATCTACCACCAAATTACGAGGAAATCCGTGTCTTAAGGGACGCTACCAAGTGGCGGAGGAGAATTGTATTCTTAACCTGTCCCGCCTCGGGGTATGATGACAAAGTGTGACAAGTTCTATCGGTTTAATTTAATATCTGAAAATATACAAAATGAACGAAGTTGGTGAGATGATTTTTATTATTTGAAAACCTAAAGATATATGAATATGCTTAATATTCGGCTTATTTTTTTATTTTATAACTTCACGCTGTATCCGCACACAGCAGGGTAGGCAGAGGGAACCTAGTGTTAACACACTCCGTTCCCCACTTTCCGCTAAATTTAGAGGCGTTGCGTGTTAACGCCGCGCTTTGCCTTTGTGCCTCGAGCGTAGAAAATGGAAAATAATTATTTCCACTCCTCGAGTGAGAATCGAACCCACAACCACTCGTTTTTAATCAAACGCTTGTGCCACTGCGCCACGACTGGCCCCAATTTACAAGTAATTATAATCTCCACATATATTTTACTGTCAGTAACAAAATCATAACAATTTATCAAGACTAATTACCATAAACAAACATATTTACTCTTACAAAATAAGACAGAAAATAAAATTACACATATAATTGGCACATAGATTTTATGTACATAAAATAATATACATACATACAAATATATTAACTAATTACATCGTATCATTTATTTAGTACTAGCTGTCGTCATGTTTGAAAAAAGTACAAATTTGAAATGAAGAACGGAGTAGTTTGACAGATTCAGTCTGCCTTCTTATATTACAAACTAGCGGCCCGCTTGCGACTTCACCGCGTGAACTATATCGCTGTTTCGGCAATCCTCGGGGTGGATTTTTAAAAAATAAAGTGACCTATGTTTAATCTTGGATTATCAACTATATTTATACCAAAATTCATTACAATCGGCCAAGCGGCGTAAATTTCTCATATAAACTTTCATCCTCTATTTCAGTCCTTTAAAGATTGATTTTTTAAAAAAATAAGTAGCCTATGTTTGACCCAGTCATTTTTACTACCTTCATTCTAAATTTCATCCAAATCGGACCAATAGATTAGTCGTGAAAGCATGACAGACAGACAGACAGACGTTCACATTTATAATATAAGTATGGAATAACATTTTTCATATATCTTGCTAGGACTATTAGGTAGTGAAGGGTCTTGTGGTAAATCACTTCCCTCTCTGCAGTTTGTTTAAAAAAAGATTGTATTTAGGATGTAAAATACGATACTACGTTTTATATAACTAAACTGCATAGTAAGGTAAACTTAAGTAAGTGTAATGCTTATATATGATATATATGCCTTACGATTTTTCCCTCACAGAACGGTGGTTACAGAGAACATAATGTCAAGACACTTCCTTCTCCACTTTTTGACTGAAATCGAGATATTTTGTGTTAAGTGGCGGTAGTCAACGCCGCGCTTTGTCTTCTTACTAGAGTGGAACGATGAAAATAATTTCACTATAAATTATTACCCCGAGAATATATCGAAATCACAACCATTGTCATATACTTGTGATTCCCTTATTAAATTCATTCATACTAATTTAAATATTAAGATGAATTAATTAAACGACGTAGTCATTATTCCTCTTACTAACTTCCCTTCAGGTAAATTAGATATTAAGCTGTTAGACAAAGCGCGGCGTTAAGTTACGTCACACAATATCTCTAATTACAAGGGAAAGCGGAGAGCAGAGTACCTTGCCACTAAGTTCAGTGTATCTAGCCTACGTAATGGATATAAGCGTGAAAACAAAAAAATCAATGAATTTTCAAGAAAATCACAAATTTGAACCCCAAACCTGACGACAACTAGAAATATTAAATTATTTACTTTTAAAATACATTTAATCTTATTTAAATATAAATAATCGTATTTGATCGTTGTTACACAAACGATAGACTATGCTGTACAGTTAGTGCATTAGTTTTAGAAGTGTTACATAATATTTTTAAATATGTTTCATAATTTTTTTTAATTTAAAATATCCACCATTTTTACCTTTCCCAAATGAAATTTGCTGTTATATAAATATTTACTTCAAACGGGAATTGAACCCACGGCTATAGGTACAATGAAAAAAATAATGTAAGACTGATTTTTTTCATATATCATTTGTATGTGGTAGTAGAATATTAAACTTATAATATTTTTTTATTATTTTTAATACATGGTGGGTAACGGTCTTCAAATGTAAAAGAAATTTAGGCTGTACATAATATTTGTCATATAAAGTAGGCAGAGACAACTTTTTGATATATAATACTAATTCTCAACTTTCAGCTCTAATAATAAAGTTATACGACAGAATTAATGTTTAGTCTAACTTGGCTAGACAAATAGTTAAGTTCCTTAGTTTCGTTACTCAATATAAAAAAAAAGTATTATTTTATGAAATAAATTTACTACACTTTTATTAAATAAATTTTAAATGAGCTTATTTTAACAGGAATAATTAATTACGTATATATTGGTATTTGAAAATAAATTTTAAAACCCGTTCGTTAGTCTACAGGCACAGTTAGTTAATCTATTAGCAAGACTACTTTGGGTGTTCGAAATATCGTGTTTTTAACATATTTTTGAGTTTCAAAATATACGTGATAAAATAGTTTCATTTAAACGTTGAAATTTTACAATAACCAAGGTTTTGCCACATCAAAACAAAGTTGGTCAAATCCCATTATTTCCCTTTGTCACTCTAACGAGATCAGTTAATGAATACTGCTATATTTAAAAAAATCTAAGAAAGCATTAAGTCAAGAACTGTCAATAATCAAAAAATTCTCTCTGCCTACCTTTAAAAATACAACACAAACATATACATAAAACAAAATAACATCACAAATAATAACATCTATATATAATTGACAAAAAAAGGATATTTTACCATAAATATTATAATAATTTTGTTAGTTCTTCATCTCGTCATTCTTTCTAAAAGCTTTTTACGTACTTGGAACAATATATTCAGTCACTTTATTTCACTAAGCAAGGCACAAGTTTTCTTGATAGTAGAAAAAACGTCCACGTTAACAGTTCGTTTTGTAATTTTGAGCCACCACTCTTACCGACTGCATCTGGAAAATATACTTTATGTTTATATTCAAAATAATTTTGTGTTCTGGAGGTCATGGATGCGAGTTTTCATAGGAGTAACATTTGTATAGTTAAGAAAACACTTTACGTGTTACAGAAAATGTATATATATTTTTTAGCTTCCCGCTGTATCCCGCACACAGCAGGGTAGGCAGAGGGAACCTAGTGTTAAGACACTCCGTTCCCTACTTTCCACCAAATTCGGAGGCATTGCGTGTTTAGTGGCGGAACTTAACGCGGAACCGCGCTTTGCCTCGACACCAGAGCGAAGAAAATCGAAATATTAACTTCCACTCCTCGAGTGGGAATCGAACCCACAACCAGTCGTTTACAGTCACACGCTTGTGCCACTGCGCCACGACTGGCCCTATGTATAAAAAATGAGTAAATTTTAATTATTTTTTGTAGCTTCACGCTTTTTCCTGCATAATCAGAGAGGATCTAGTGTGAAGACACTATCCGCCACTTTCCTCTCGAAATCTCGATAGTATAAATAACGCGTGGACGTTAAATAGACTTCGACTTTAATAGTTCGTTTTGTAGTTTTGAGCCACCACTCTTATCGACTGCATCTGGAAAATATACTGCATGTTTATTATGTTTATTATGTATTAGTTGTCTTTAGGAGGTTATGGATGCGAGTTTTCATAGGGATAACATTTGTTTAGTTAGGGATAGGAAAATTGTTATAGAAAACGTATAAAAAATGAATGATTTTTAATTATTTTTTTCGTTTGCTAACAGTGAAACATGCTGTGATAATATAGCGTATGGATTAGTGGTAAGAGCGCTTGGATGGTTTCCAAAAGGCACAGGTTTGGATACCAATATATTGAACTTTTAGTACTTTTTAAAAAATGTTTTTCATATCCTAGGTATATGAATAACATTATAAACGGGATAAAAATGTATTTGGCTTAACTCTTGCTTCTAGGTTCGTTTATAGCTAATATTTTTTTTTTATTCTGCACGTTAAGTTCCTTCGTCGTCAATCTTTTTACACACGCAATATTTATAAGTAAATTCCTTTCTTTTATTAGACTAACCACATTGAAAACCAACCACATAAACTTTATTTAAACTAAGCCATAATATTCCCACATAAATAGAACAATTTCGCTTCATACGTCTCAAATAACTTTATCGCTAGTATTTCTTACTATTTGCATTTTCAAGTAATATTTCTGCGGCAGTGAATCTGCTGGAGACGGCGCGGCGCCGATATAAATAAACTTACAGTGCAAAGATTATTGCATTTCTTTAAATATATAGCTATTGGCTTATTGCTTGCTTCGGTTTGTGATTGAGAGAGTGGAGGTTCTTCTATTAGATATATTTGAAATGAATTAAAAATGGTTGAGAATAAAGTGGAACGGATTCTTGATTACGTGCGAAATAGTAAATGCCTTTAGACCGCTTACCTCCGGGTAAGCAACCTGCACTCGCTTAGTATTTTTTTGCACATTATTGTATTATTTTTTATTATTACAGTTAGAAGTTAGACTTTGACTCGCCTGCATTTGACAAGGTTGCTCAACCTTGGTTATAGATAATAACCAATTCATACATATATAAGAAAGTTAAGATGGAGATGTTTTTGCAGCTTCACGTTTTTTCACATATAGCAGGGTGGTCAGAGAGGACCTAGTCAAGACTCTCCGTTGTCCGTTTCATTGAGATTAAGTGAAAAAAAATAAAAACAAAAAATGCTATATATTTTTTCGTTATCCTGATAGAAAATACATCTGGTTCATGCTATGAAAATATTGTATTGTAGAGTTATCACATGACACGTGGTGTAAATTATGACACACGAACCATCCTTGCAAGATATTTTATCTTTCTATTTTTTTTTTAGCTTCACGCTGTATCCCGCACATAGCAGGGTAGGCAGAGGGAACCTAGTGTTAAGACACTCCGTTCCCCACTTTCCGCCGAATTCGGAAGCTTACGTGTTAAGTGGCGGAACTTAACGCCGCGCTTTACCTCGACACCAGAGCGAAGAAAATGGAAATATAATTTCCACCCCTCGAGTGGGAATCGAACCCACAACCAGTCGTTTACAGTCACACGCTTGTGCCACTGGGCCACGACTGGCCACTCTCTATTCTGTCTTATATTTTATATCGTCAAATAAATATACTGGCTCTTAAATTAAAGTGTACAAAAAACGTATCGAAAATTTACGCCAAATATTTTTTCTCTTTAATTTTTCTTATACTTTTGTAAATCGTACTTAATCAGCCACTTCCAAATATGTCAAGACATCAAAGATTTTTTATAATCGCTAATGATTTTTTATAATCACTAATTAATTCATTCTAAAATTTTTATCTTTTTTCCCAGTATTTGTGGCCAGTCGTGGCCCAGTGGCACAAGCGTGTGACTGTAAACGACTGGTTGTGGGTTCGATTCCCACTCGAGGAGTGGAAATTATATTTCCATTTTCTTCGCTCTGGTGTCGAGGTAAAGCGCGGCGTTAAGTTCGGCCACTTAACACGCAAGCCTCCGAATTCGGCGGAAAGTGGGGAACGGAGTGTCTTAATACTAGGTTCCCTCTGCCTACCCTGCTGTGTGCTGGATACAGCATGCAAAATAAAAATAAAATAAAAAAAAAAAAATCTTTATTCATACCTACTTTCTGTACATTTTGAACATAACATTAAGAAAAAAGACCTAAATTTAAAACTAGCTATAAAATAGCCTAGATTGAACAGAAACGCCAAATTAGAAGCTGTAGCAAAGTTTTTTACATTACTTTGTGACTTAACGACGCCCATTAAAGGGCAAATAACGTCCAGCAATAAAACTAAGCGGCTCTCTACTCCGACCTCAAACATTGACATTTTATTTGTGTTCAGATATATTTCTTATACTATATACTATTATATATATTAGAAATCTGCTCTAGTCTTGTATGTGTATAGATATAATGTTGTTATCGATCTTCTTAACGTATGACTTCAAGCTTCTTTTTATATGGAAGGGTAGTAAAAGGGAATGTAGTGGTATAGCACTCCGTTTTCAACTTTCTGCGTAAAAGAGATCTTTTTAACCTTTACAAATATAAAAAAGGGGAAAGGTTTATTTACCTTTCTCTGTCCTCCACTTTCCGCATGAATTCGACACTTTGCGTGTTGAGTTGTAGAATTTAAGACTTCGTCTATCGAGAAGGAGCTTCTAATAAACATATTAGATAGAAAAAAAATAAAATAATTTTATATAATCATTTCACCTATTGTGAATCGAACCCATAACCAATCTTAACTTCCCGCTGCGTTACGAATGTGGTATATTAATAACTTTCGAAAAAAAAAACTAAAAATGAATAATACACGAATTAGAATTATCTGAAAATATAACATTCGTACGAACCCAACCGAAGTTCCAACCCTCCTTTTCATTTCACTCAAGAAATTGAACAAAAATATCTACAGAAATTGAAGTATTATAGTCTTTTTTATAAGAAAAAGTAAAAAAATGGCAAGAAACGAAAATATTTCGTAATAAACGTTACAAGGCTTTCATATTATTATATTCATAATTTATGAACACCCGATACAATTTGTTAAATTCTTTACATGTCAGAAAATACCTAATTTAACATTTTCTCTATGAAAAATGGTGTAAAGGCATTCCCTTCATAACAATAATGGAGATAAAATGTATTATTAGCTTCGCTCAAGAAAAAATTGTATAATAAAAATTACTTTTCACGTTCTAGCGTTATGGGGTGTTTGACAAAATAGATGGTCGCGTTGAAATTGGGATCTTCGTGTATGGTGAATATGTATGGGTTCATATCTCGCTGGATGTTTATCTGAGTGTATTAAAATTAAATACAAGCATATTCTTATATTTTAAAGTGTTATTTTCACATTTAAAGAATTGAAAAATATTTTGTGGCCAGTCGTCGCCCAGTGGCACAAGCGTGTGACTGTAAACGACTGGTTGTGGTTTCGATTCCCACTCGAGGTGTGGAAATATTTAATATTTCCATTTTCTTCGCTCTGGTATCGAGGTAAAGCGCGGCATTAAGTTCCGCCACTTAACACGGAATGCCGCCTCCGAATTTGGCGGAAAGTGGGGAACGGAGTATCTTAATACTAGGTTCCCTCTGCCTACCCTGCTGGATACAGCGTGAATATTTAGAAAACGTATAAAAAATTAAACGCAGCGGAGCTCGAAGCCGCGCCTCTTGGATACCATCCCAGCGCTCTGACCACCAAACCATGAACTTGATTTTTTTTTGTTATATTTAATTATGTAACAATATTTAATGTTATAGATACAAATCTAACTAGTATTTGAAATTTCTTTGTTTCCCTTGATGGTGATACAAAGTGCAGCGTTAAGTTTCGTAAATGCCTATTGAACAGGTAGTGGATTTTCATTTATTCTCCAATTTCTGCCATAAATTAAGACATTTGGTGTTATGTGGCAGAACTCAACGCCTTACTTTACCTTGGTTATCAGAACAGAGAAATGTTAATGTGAAATAACTTAATTACATTCGTAAAATGTAAATGAAGCTCTCGATTATCATTGTTTTGCCAACACTTAAAAAATCAGAAATAAATCAAATTTTCTAAGTAACAAGAACAGCACTCACTATTTTTACTTAACATATAGGATGATATGTGTGGTCGGCTGGCCACGTACAGCCGGACAGCCATGCTGCGTATGTGCGCCGGCCTCGTGGGTAAAGTCGCGCGGCACTCCAGCGCCAAGTACCCACGATGCGTGGCGTAGTCGTCTGGGAAGACGTGAAGGGTCCTCCAGGAGGCGCGGAGACCGTCACCGTCGGCCCCTGACACGTGAGTCTCGCCTGTTATCACTGGGTCCTGTTGGTGATAAGTAGTGTTTAGAAGTGTAAATTATATTTTTAGAAAATGTACAAATAATTAAAAGTAGACTCTTATAATCTATGTTGTACTAAAAACGAAAATAAATTCTAGTTGTATAATTGTGTAGAGCGCATAGCTTAGCGTCAAAGCGCTAGAATTGTCAAAGTCAAAGTCAAAGTCAAATAATTTTATTCAAAATAAGAAGTTACAAGCTTCATTTTTTGAACGTCAAATAGTTTACCACCGGTTCACTAAATTTAATGCCTCAGACCTGAGAAGAACCGGCGCAAGAAACTCAGCGGGACTTCTTTTTTTTTTTTTTAAAGTGATATACAGATTTATTGCAGACAATGATACTTTTGAAGTAGCCTGGAGCGAGCATTTCATTCCCAAGGCGTGTTATCGTTTATAAAATCTTGAATTTGGTAATAACCTTTAACACACAAACGTCTCTTCACAACTTTTTTAAAATGTGATATAGAAAAATCTTGGACGTTTTCTGGGATCCTATTGTAAAAGCGTATACACTGTCCCATGAATGAATTATTGACTCGATGCAATCGAGTCACAGGTGTAATCAGTTTATGCTTATTTCTAGTATTAATATTATGTGTGTCGCCAATTTTTATAAAATCCTTAATATTTTTCTTAACATACATAACATTAGCAAATATGAAAAAGACATTTAATATGCCTGAACGGTATTCAGGAGGCGCGGGTTCGAATCCCGCTGCGTTCAAATTTTTATACGTTTTCTTTAAATGTCTTTTTCAATTTTCCTAAGTGTGGAATAACACTTTAAAAATGTTTAAAAGTATTAGCAAATATGTATTGAGAAGCAACAGTCAATATATTAATTTCTTTAAATCTTGTTCTCAATGAATCTTTCGGGCCTAAATTATAGATTGCACGAATAGCTCGCTTTTGCAGAATAAAGATCGAGTTAATTGCGGCTGCATTACCCCAAAGTAAGATGCCATATGACATAATACTATGAAAGTAGCTAAAATAAACAAGGCGAGCCGTGTCTACGTCTGTTAATGATCTAATTTTCTTAACCGTGAATGCTGCTGAGCTAAGTTTATTCGCCAATCCATCAATATGAGGTCCCCACTGTAGTTTGGAGTCAATGGTGATACCGAGAAATACCGTAGAATCGACAGGATCCACCGTTTCACCATTCAAGAGCACATTGGTTTGAACAATTTTTGTGTTAGGTGTTCTAAAAATCACACATTTCGTTTTTTTATTGTTTAATAATAAATTATTAGCACTAAACCAATGTACTATTTTCGAGAGAGCATTGTTTACATCGTCAAATACGTTTTGTCGTCTTCTCAATTTAAAAATTAATGAAGTATCGTCTGCAAACAATACTATCTCATGGCTCTTTCCAACTAGATACGGTAAGTCGTTTATGTATATTAAAAAAAGGAAAGGACCAAGAATAGACCCCTGTGGGACCCCCATACTGACTAACGACCCAGGAGATTTCTTGCCATTTACATCGACCTTCTGAATCCTGTTAGTTAAATAAGAGGTCAGAAGATCGAGTGCACGTCCTCTTATGCCGTAATGGTGTAGCTTCCTGATCAATGTGGAGTGCTGAACGCAATCAAATGCCTTGGACAAGTCACAGAACATGCCCAGAGCATCCTGCGATTCCTCCCAGGCCTCATAAATACTCTTAAGAAGACCGACACCGGCATCGGTGGTAGAGCGGCCTTTAGTGAAGCCATACTGTTTATCATGCATAAGATTGTGTAAATCAAAATGCAGTAATAATTGATTTAAAATTAGTTTTTCAAAAATTTTGCTAAGTGAGGGTAGTACAGATACAGGTCGAAAATTGTTTAGAAAAGATGTACTACCCGATTTAAATATTGGTATGACTTTACTGAATTTCATTAGGTCAGTAAACACACCATGCTGTAAGCAATTATTGAATAAAGTAGCGAGGTGGGGAGCAATAGCTTCTATAATATGACTAATTAGCCTAACAGAAATACCCCACAGATCTGATGTTTTCTTGATGTCTAGAGATTTAAATGTTTTAACAATGTCTCTTGAGGTGACTGACTTAAATTTAAAATCTACATTACATTCTAATACACTATCCTTAAGTAACGATTCAGCGACAGTTGTGGAAGATATAAGTGTCCTAGTTGTGGAGACTGGAATATCAGCGAAGAATTTTTCAAATGTGCAAGCAACCTCTAGATCTGAGCTGGTTATACCATTGTCTACTTTTAATTGAAATCCAAAGTTGCGATTCTTCGCCCTTCCAGTCTCACAATTAATTATGTTCCATGTCATTTTAATTTTATCTGAAGAATTTTTAATTTTATTTTTAATGTGTAAACATTTTGCCATGGAACATACTTTTTTAAACAACTTAGAATAGTTTCTAACATAGTTTTTAAATGACTCTTTATGGTTATATGTTTTTGTTTTGTATAGAAGAGGGGTGGGTTTGAACCCTGCTGCGTTCTAATTTTTATACGTGTTCTAATAAGGCCTATTTCATGTAAATATAAATAACACTTCTAAAATGTTAAAATATATATGGTTTCTGTTTAGCTTAATGTTTTTCCGTAAAATAGAATTCCAATCCACCTTATATCAACACATTGTGTGTAGTGAAGCTCAACGCTGCGCTTTATCTTACCGGAGAGGAGAAATGAAAATATTTGTAATATAAATCCCCAAATCGAAGACATAACCAACTGTGTTCACAATAACCACTGCGCCTATGGCCTCAGCTTCTTGGAAATATTAGATTCTTTTTTGTAAATCAACTGCATCGTTTTGAACCCACGATCGTCATCAAAACAACAGTAGACCTGTAGGTCTGTGGTTGACTGCAGTCAAGACATTTTTTTTATCTTCACATTGTATCCTGCACACAGCAGGGTAGACAGAGGGAACCTAGTGTTAAGACACTCGGTTTCCCTCTTTTCGCTGAATTCGGAGACATTTCGTGTTAAGTGGTGAAACCTAACGCCGCGCTTTGCCTCGACATCAGGGTGAAGAAAATGGAAATAATAAATATTTCCACTCCTCGAGTGGGAATCGAACCCACAACTACTCGCTTTACAGTCACACTTTGTACCTTTGCACCAGTTTGTCCCTCAAACTGGTCAAAACGATATTTCCCACAATTCTCATACAGTAATTCATAGTAACTACGAACACAGAATGATAACAAATTCGATGGACTTATGTCCCATTAGCGCCGGAAACTCATCAGCGCTTGTATTGGGACTACTCTAAATTGATTAGATGATTTATTGATACTGATTATTATATAGAATTTCATTAATTATGTCTTATATGTTTAATTTCATAAATTAAAGTAAACATGTAGGCAACCTCTCGTTAAACCAAAAGGAATAATGATAATAATTAAAAAAAAAAAATCATTTCCCCCTAATGGGGATCAAACCCATAACTATCGAGTTTATTTTATTATTCTAATGTATTTCTAATGCATAACAGGGTAGTCAGATAGTATCTAATGTCAAGTTATTCGGTTCTTCACTTTCTAATACGTTATTTTAAATAAAATATACCTATTTAATTTTGTATTTCTTCCCTATATATAATGGAAGTAAACTAAATTTCATATTCTTGTCTTCATAATTTTAGTTAAAAAAAGGTTCAAAGTTTTTATATAACATATCCTCGTAAAAACATACGAACCATGGCACGGTTGCCACACATTTGAGTAAACGATAATGATCATGCATACGTTAAGAATCTTGGAGATTTTTTAGTTAACTTAAGTGTAGCTTCATTTAATGCCATTTAGCATGCATTCACCCTTAATTGGCGTTTGCTAGAGTTCAAAATAACAAGAAATAAAAAGGACATCGAGGCGCAGTGTGACAACGTTTAACTGTAAACAATATTAACTATGGGTTTGATTCCCACTCGGGAAAATGATTCTAATTAACTTATGTGTTATTTTCTTTGCTCTGGTACTTAAGATTATTTTTAAATATTATTTTTAAACATTTTTAAAGTGTTATTCCACACTTAGGAAAATTGAAAAAGACATTTAGAAAACGTATAAAAAATTGAACGCAGCGGGATTCGAACCCGCGCATGAACTGAACGCATGCTCAGTGGTCAGAGCGCCTGAACAGTATTTAGGAGGCGCGGGTTCGAATCCCGCTGCGTTCAAGTTTTACACGTTTTCTAAATGTCTTTTTTAATCTATATGTATTATAATGTGGTGATAGAACCCACAAATATCTCGTTTATCGCCAAATACCACTGCATTTCCATGACTTTATTCTTGTTCTTTCGAACTTATAGTCTATTTCGGGGTATTGCATGTTCAAAAGCAGTAAATGATTCTGCAGTTGGGTTAACTAAAACAACCTCTAAGTGGTTTCTTAATGTATGATGATTATCCTTTTTCAGACATGTCGCAAATATGCCATGTTTCTACAACATTAAGTGAAAAAAAAACTTTAAAATCATATTTTATAAAAAAAACATACGGATAGAGGAATATGAAATTTAGCGTAGTTACACATTTGTACGAGTATATCAAGAAGTGCAGAAAGCCTATATATTTTTCTCTTTTTTTTTTTGGCTTCACGCTGAACCCCCAAACAATTGGGTAGGCGGAGATAACCTAGTGTTAAGAAACTCCGCCTAATTCTAGAGGCATGGCGTCACACTTTGTGCCTCTACGCCTTTAAAATAAATTTAGTTGATAAAATAACTATTACACATGTATTAATTTCCCTTTCCATTTCACTATTATGTAAATACGTAACTAAGCAACGCATATTTTACGCATCAACAATTCAATGTTTAAAAAAAAAATAAAAAGTAAAAAATTCAAGAGCAGAAGTTAAGGGAAGAACTAAATAGCGTTGGAAATACAATATTGACAATATTGAAGGAAGGTCACGTACAAAGTATGAGGCCTCCCAAAGGACCTGTACAAAGACATTGATGACAGTGGACGACGCGAAAGAGGTATACCGTGAATAACATTTTAGGCTACATTTCTTGTAGAAGCTTATTAGTTAGTTTTCAGGTACGGGTAGTGGGATCAAAGTCTACAGAAAATAGAAAAAAAATCACAAGTGTTATTTTTTTCATCTTTAGGCTTTTTTCGTACTACAGGATATGCAGAGAGAATCTGTGTTCAGATACTTCGTTCTCCACTCTCTGCCCGTTTTTGTGAGATGACGTGTTAAGTGATGCAATTCGACGCTGTGCTATGTCTCGTCACCAGAGTGGATAGATGGAAATAATTTAATACGTAATAAATATTTCTCAGAGTGAAAATCGAACCTCCAGTAATCGCGTAAACAGTTAGACGATCCCGTACTGCGGCACAATGGCCGCCTCAATAGTGACCGTTTTTACATTAAAAAAATTTAATTTTGTTACTATAAAATACATATATGTTACTACTTTGGGGAAAAAGAAAAAATATATAAGTTATAACCAAAAAGTAATGCTCAAATAAAACCATATATTGAAATTCCAAAAATATTATATATTTAGGATAATAATAAATTGAAAACTTATAAGAAAAAATTATAAAAGACTGCTTAAAAATACCAAAATGCCAATATATGAACGCATAGCTCAAATGCCCGAATAAGAATGTTAATATTATATTTAAGATTTTATACATTAGGTACATCTTTCAATTCATTTTGAGGCCAGTCATGGCGCAATGAAACTTACGTGTGACTATAAACGCGACTGGTAGTGGGTTTGATTATCGCTCGAGGAGTGGAAATACTGAATATAATAATATTGAATATTTCCATTTTCTTCGCTCTGATGCCCAGGCAAAGCGCGGCGTTGAGTTTCGCCACTTAACACGCAATACTTCCAGAATTCAGCGGAAAATGTATAACGGAGTGTCTTAACACTAGGTTCCCTCTACCTACCCCGCTGTGCGGGATACAGCGTGAAGCTAAAAAAAAAAATAGCATGAACGTACGTAACACGTAGAATACTAAGAAGTTTTTCTCCGTATTTTTTCTGCTTCTCTTTAATTTGTTTAAAACTTTGTTTTGATTTACACTAACTTGAGCTTCTGCAAGTACAAATTGTATGTTAATCTTTTAAAATGTTAAGTGCCTGATGCATCTGGCTTAACTACTTTCTTAAGTCAAATATTTAGCTTTACTATGTAGGTTACGTGTACTAAATAATGTTTATTTGCACTCAGAAACAAGTACAGTAGGCAATTATTATTTAATTGACATTAAATTGAATGTATTTTTTTTAGTTTAATACGGGGTATTAGACTATAATGAGGTAAGATAGCGTAGTGTTAAGATTTTTTTTTCCGTCGTTTCTTGCCCATTATAGATAAATATATGCATGTTTTTGGTTGTGGCCAGTCGTGGCACAAGCGTGTGACTGTAAACAACTGGCTGCGGGTTCCATTCCCACTCGAAGAGTGGAAATATTTCCATTTCTTCGCTCTGGTGCCGAAGTAAAGCGCGGCGTTAAGTTCCCCCACTTAACACACAATGCTTCCGAATTCGGCGGAAAGTAGGGAACGGAGTGTCTTAACACTAGGTTCCATCTACCTACCCTGCTGTGTGCGGGATACAGTGTGAAGCTAAAAAAAATATATGCATGTTAAGTAGCGTAACTAAACGCTACGATCTGTATGACCAGGACGAATTGATTTTGAATTGACTTTCATTTAGGTAAATGAATTCATTTGTTACAATTGACTCCGAAATTGAATATTTCTTTAGTTTCTCTTCGAATACAAAATTTTAATATATAAAAAAATCTAAATAATGTGACACTATAAAATATGAAAGTTTTGTTCTTATATTCCACATGTCACATTAATTTGGTGAACAATTTTAAAATATGTCAAGTACAATAACATAATGCTCGCCGACGTCTGTCAGTGCCGTTTTCGCTCACACTGCATCGCTAGAGATAACTTAATAACGTTTTAAAATATTATTTTTCTGCCAAAATCTTGTAAATATACTAAAATAAGGTATTTTAGGCTACATACTGGTTGAATTTAATTTTCCTTGCGCGAACACCTAGTATAGTAGTATAGAGTACTCCGTTCTCCACTTTTTGACCGATATCGAGACATTTTGCATGTTGAATGAAAATTGCGAAACTCAACGCTGCGATTTGTCTTTCTGTTTTTCGTACCAGAGCACAGTAAAAAAAAATAAAGATCATTTTTTCCCCGAGGGGGAATCGAACCCACAAACATCGCTGTCAGACGGCGTCTAACTGCGCCACGACGGCTTATAAACTTATATAATTTTCTTTATTTTTTTTTTTTTTTTTTCTTTAACTTCACGCTATATCCCGCATACAGCAGGGTGGGCAGAGGGAACCTAGTGTTAAAACACTCCGTTCCCTACTTTCCGCCGAATTCAGAGGCATTGCGTGTTAAGTAGTGGAATTTAACGCCACGTTTTGCCTCAATACCAGAGTAAAGAAAATGTGAAATCAAAGTCAAAAATCAAAGTCTAATTCATATCTATTTACATATCCTTAAATAATTTACGCGGCTATCGTGGCGCAGCGGCAGCATCTAATTGTAATTGTGATTGGTTCTAGATTCGATTGTCTGTCCTTGTAACCAATATTGAAACATTGCGTGTTGAAGAGCTGAACGTTGAGTTCAGCTCTTTGCAGCCTTTTGGTACCAGAAGAAGAAATTTTTCCCCGGGTCGGAATCAAACCCACAACCATCACTTTACAAACGCCGACGACAGCCGACGCTGACGACGGCCAGTAACATATACCACCCACAAATGGAGAACGAAGTGTCCATAATAAAATTTACTATCCTTTTTTAGCTTCACGCTGTATCCCACACACAGGAGGGTAGGCAGACAGACTGAACCTAGAGAAAGTATACTATTCCTTTCTACAAAATCCAATATAATAGTGTCAACAAGTTTCTCGTCCAGTCAAAAGCTTTTTTCAATCGCACAGTTGAGTCTCGACTTTCAATAAGCAATATGAAATTCTTATATATTGAATAAAACATTTTGTTTTAGCCTTTAGACATCCACAGAATACAGATACAATTTTAAAAGCGAAGAATTCAATAAAATTTCGTAATATTTGAGAATGTTTTTCGCATGCTTAGGTGTGGGAAAATTATAAATATTTAAGGTCATCGTGGCACAGTGTAATAGCGTTTAATTGTATATGTGATTGGTTGTGGGTTGGATTTCGTCTTAGAGAAATAATATGTTTTTTTTAGTTTTGTTCTTAATTCTAGTAAACAAGATAAAGCGCGTAATAGAGTTACGCTATTCAATACAAAATCTCTCAAATTCCGGCAAAAATCGGAGAACGGAATGTCTAGGTACTAGATTCACTGATTGACTGACTATATAGCAGATATAAGAAAAACGCGTGAAGATAACTTTTAAGTATGTACCCTTTAGTTGTGATTTGAAATTCTAACAAAAGGCTTGTAATATTTACAATTATGTACTCGTATATTGATTGATCAATAAGCTTTGAAAAGCTGGACACTGAATTGAAGCAGCAATTCATATATTTTAAAAGATATTCAGCGGAGAACTTAATAATTTAAGTCTCGATTGCAATATAATATTTTAATAGATTCCAAAATATTTTGCTATAGATTAGTATAAAAGTAAAAAAATGAAAGTAATCGTTAGTGACACATATTTTTTTTTTTTTTTTTTTTTTTCTACACTTCTAGAAAACCTACAATATATAAAGTGACTAACACTATTAATTCTCAATAACTGCTAAACACTGCTAATTGTCCATAATGTCCGAATACTCCGGTAATTCCCCGTAATACCATAATCTAGTACAGGCACTCAGTCGACTTTTCCGCTCCATTACGGTCCAGTTTGGTTCGCTGGACACATTCAATTGTACTGATCTACGCCTAATGGAATTTATTAGTGGATGATCGATTTATTGATGTATTTTACATACAATTTTGGTATTACCTACCTTGTTTAGTGGCGAGAATGTGGATTTTGGAGATGGGTAAGGTAATTTGTTTTTTTTTAGCTTCACGCTGTATCCCGCACACGGCAGGGTAGACAGAGGGAACCTAGTGTTAAGACACTTCGTTCCCCACTTTCCGCTGAAATCGGAGGCTTGCGTGATAAGTGGCGGAACTTAACGCCGCGCTTAACCTCGACACCAGGCACTTAACATTTTAAAATGGAAATATAATTTCCACTCCTCACGTGGGAATCGAACCCCCAACCAGTCGTTTACAGGCACTTGCTTGTGCCACTGGGCCACGACTGGCCAAAAAATATAAAATTAAAAAAAAAAGGTAAATTTTTGTATGAGAATATCTTTTGACGTGAGATAGCTGTTATAGTTATTGGTATTCGATTCGATTCTCATTAGTAGAAAGTGTATCTAAGTTTTTTTCAGCTTGATGGATTTCCGCTTAAGATATCCAAAACCGCTGGTAAAAAATAGATTAAAGTTTCTAGAGACTAGGATAGGATCCTTCCGCCTACTCTGCTAGGTGAGATTTTTTGTATTCAAACGGGAACTAACTTCGTAAATAACTTAGTGGATAATCGCTTCTGTTTTTATAGTTTTCATTAAAATACTGACTGATTTTTATATTTAATAAGACAGGATTTATATAATTATTATAGTATAAAAACTAAAAGGAATTTAACTAATATTTGCCGTAAATTGAATTTAAAATATACCATATCTTATAACATAGACTACATAATATGTAGAAAACAAGCTTATACTTACATAAATACAAAAAAAATCAACTAAACAAACAAACAAAAATCGAACTTAGAACTACATACAACTGAAGACCTACCACTATACCACATAGGTATATCCGTATTTCTCCCAACTAAATCTCACTTAAAACTAACTTTACAGAAGTAAATTACTCGACCAAGTGTTCTAACTGCAAGTTAATGCCGACGCGTGTCCGAAGTTCCAATCAAGCTTTCTAATGTTTTTCTTATCTTACCGTTCTTCTTAACGGATATCTTATGAAATGAGACTTATGAAATTAAACATTATATTCATGTTAAATCATATATTTTTAAAAATATTATAAATTGTTATAGCAGTGTGGTGGGGAAGAATGGTATATGCTTTGCTTATAGATTCTATTCCGCTTTGCAGATAAGTTTGTCATTTTTTTGCTGATTTACGCTTTTTTTATGTAGAAGGGTCACAGAAAGCCTAGTTTTTAGACACTCCGTTCCTTACATTTTGTCGTGAAATCGAGATATTTTGTAACTAGTGACTGTACTCAACTTTTTATTTTCTCTTACTAGAGTGAAAAAAATGAATATCACATAAATATATTCATTCCTCCTATTTTACTCCGTTTAGATTTAAGTAGCATTCAGTTCAGAAAAATACTGATATGCCTACATGACGTAAGTAGCGCTTAGCTAATTACAAATATAGTTTAGGTTCAATTTCCGTTTGTGGCAATCTAAACAAAGGGATATAGAATATTGCTTACAACAAAAATAAGTTATAATAAGCCTATGCAGAATTATAACGTTAGGCACAGCGGTTAAAGCCATTAAATTGTTTAGTGCCCGTGGATTCATATCCCACTGCATTCAAAATTTTATACGTTTTCCAAAAATGTATTTGATAATATGATTTGTCGAATTCTAGATTTAGTAGAAAGGCAAAAATACGTGACTGAAATAATAAAACAATTATGATACCAGAAGCAAATGAAATTATCCAATTAATATAATTTACCGGATTCTAGTCGCCTAAATAATTCGAGCAGATCGCGATGATTTATTAAAGATCCACGTGGTCTGATTACTGTTATTGAAATATAATTTCATTGTAGATAGTTTCCGCCTTTTCTCGTATAACAGGATAGTTAGAGAGAACTTAGTGTCAAAACACTTCGTCCGTTTTTCACTTTCTGCCCGAATTCACATCATTGCGTATTAGGTAGCGGAACTTAACTCTTCAACGAATGTCTAAATGATCTTCTTTCTACACCCCGTGGGGGAGAGGGAAAATTATATAAGGGCGAGACTCTCTGATTGATGAGATTAACATCACCCTCTTATATGAGTGAGTCCCTGCTGATGAACTTGCAAAACCATATGGTCCTGAGGAGGAATGGTTGTCGCAGATCAACGCTTCAACCTATCTTAATTACATACACAGTATGACGCTTTTTCAAAATAAGTGGGGAGACTGAATGTTTGGACAGCATCTGCCTGTAATTGTAATTAGTTGTGGGTTTAATTCGTAACGATTTTATTAAAATTGTTTTCAATTTTTCGTTCAGATGAATAAGACAAAGCGAGGGGTTGAGTTTCGCTAATCAACACGTATTGTCTCGAATTGAGCGAAAAGTGGAGATCGGAGAACGGAGTGTATAGCAGACAAAACTTAATCTATCACTTAATCCTAATCACCGAGCGCAGAAATAAAAAAAAAAAATAATATAATCAATTTCCTGACTTAGAATTTCATAAACAATTAGTCGAAATTACATTCAGACGCTGTCCAACTGCGTTACAAAGGTAACTTGAACGCCAGCAGGGTCTCTATTATTAAACATTTTTTTAGCTTCACGCTGTATCCCGCACACAGCAGGGTAGGCAGAGGGAACCTAGTATTAAGATACTCCGTTTCCCACTTTCCGCCGAATTCGGAGGCATTGCGTGTTAAGTGGCGGAACTTAACATCGCGCTTTACCTCGACACCACAGCGAAGAAAATGGAAATATTAAATATGTCCACTCCTCGAGTGGGAATCGAACCCACAACCAGCCGTTTAGTTACACACTTGTGCCACTGGGCCACGACTGGCCACTACTAGTATTATACATGTATTTTAATATATGTTTAATGTATTCATATGTGATAAGCTATTTAGAGTAACAAGCGAGCAACATGTGACGTCACAGGTTACCCTTTTACAGTAACGGCGGATCCTCGGCTATAACCATTCAATTTACATCGCACTTTCACCCATGGATTACTTTGAAAATCTTGTAAGACTTTTCTATGTACGAGTATACATTAGAAACATATCTTAAGTTTGTTTGTATGTATGTAATAATTATTATATTTACCATATCAATATTATATTTGTGAGAATATAATAATAATAATAGTAGAAAAAGTATTTTTGTCTAACACTGTTTTTATAGCTTCACCCACAACACACAACAGGGTAGGCAGAGGGAATACTCAGTCCGAATTCGGAGGCATTGCGTGTTAAGTGGCGGAACTTAACGCCGTACTTTGCTTCTGATACCAGAGCGAAGGAAATGGAAATATGAAATATTTCCACTCCTCGAGTGGGAATCGAACCCACAACCAGTCGTTTACAGTCACACGTTCGTGCTACTGCGCCACGACTGGCCCCTAATTATATGCAAATAATGATGCAATTATTATCATAATTATTTGAGCCTATATTCCAACTCACTTCCACCACATGCAGTTAAACGCAAACAACTGAACCACAATGGTATCATCTGTTTAGATGATCTGTTTAGATACAGCTTCACGCTATTTCCCGCATAGTGAGGTAGTCAGAGAGAACTGAGTGTTCAGACACTCCTCGCTCCACTATCCGTCAAAATTCGCGATATTTCGTATCGAGTGATTAAGCTTAACGTTACGCTTTATCTTTGGTACTAAATCGGATAAGTGAAAATTAATATATTATTGTTTCTCCTAGCGAGAATCGAACCTATAATAATAGCGTTAACATTCAAATACTGTACCACTGCGCCACTCTGGCCTCTAAAATCTTTTTTTTATTTTGTTTTAGCTTCACGCTGTATCCCGCACACAGCAGGGTAGGCAGAGGGAACCTAGTGTTAAGACACTCCGTTCCCCACTTTCCGCCGAATTCGGAGGCATTGCGTGTTAAGTGGCGGAACTTAACGCCGCGCTTTACGGCACCAGAGCGAAGAAAATGGAAATATTAAATATTTCCACTCCTCGAGTGGAAATCGAACCCACAACCAGTCGTTTACAGTCACACGTTCGTGCCACTGCGCCACGACTGGCCCCCTATATCTACAAGCATCTAAGCAATAAAATGAAAAATACATACATATGTACATATAAATATAAGGCAATATGTCTAAAAAGCGTATATTTTGCTGAAAACAAGATCCCGAATACGATAGCGTCGAAAGATGACACGTTAATGCTTTTCTCATTTGATTTTATACTCAATATCTGTTTGGATGTGTCCCTCTTTCATGTTAAAGTATGTAAACACTGAATTTGTGAGGCGATATATCCTTTGTCTAATGGAAGTTTGCGATATTGGTATTTTAGAACAATTTTCGTTTTCTTTCTTCTATAAATTAAATATATGTTAAGCTGGGCTTGAAAGTATTTAAAATATAACAATCCTGTTAATTATAATAGTTTTGACTATTTTTTTTTTTAAATGCAGGCATTACAACCAAATATATATCAGGTATATCAGGTCAGGCTTGAGCTCGAACCTTTTTGTATTTTTTTTACCTTGTGTAAGTAATATTTTAATATATTATATAAATAACCAGGTTAACCATGCAAATAATAACCTCAATTAACCAAACTAATCCATACTTATATTATAAATGCGAATGTCTTTGTGTTGGTTTGTCATGCTTTCACGGCTAATATACCGGTCCGATTTGGATGAAATTTAGAGTGAAAGCAGTAAATAGTAAACTTATTCAACGCTATATAGCACTCAACATACAGTGGTACAAAATCTTATGTCCTTAGTTTCACCCAGCTCACGGTAACGTTATGAGATGAGATTTGCCTCGAAACTGCTTTTTAGATCCGGACAACGTAATGCCGGTCCAAGGTTGTTTGCTAACTATATGTTTTTAATTTTTATTATTATATTTTTTGAAGTCATGGTTTAGTGGGATAGAGAATGATTGTAAATGTGAATCGTTGTGGGTTCGATTGTCGCTTAAGGGGTACATAGATATACTTTATTGTACATAAAGAATACAATAAATACACAATATACGTGGGTATATAAACTAGTGGAGAGAGTGCTAAAGTCTTATTGATGATAGCAATCTCAATCAGTCAACCTTTGAAGAAATGTGTAAGTTAAGAATTATTTCTATTTTGCTGCTCTGGTATTACAAAGAGTGTCCTTGAGTTTTGCTCCTTATTATATAATGTCTCGAAAGAGGGGTGAAAGAAAGTAGGGATAATAATATTTGAACATTCGATTTTCTTCGCTATGCGTGGAAATCATTATAAAGCTAAAAATATATTCTTAGGTATATAAAAGTCAGTTTTTTTGTATTAATATGATATATATCCTTTGTATGATATGTTAAGTTATAAAGGATTGTATATCCTGTATATAATCCTTTTCAACATTTTGAACACAGCAGCTATTTGTAGCTACGTCCTCCATAATGTAGGTGAAGGTGAAAGGTGAGTGGTAAGAAAGGCAGGGGGAGACCTCGGTTGACCTTCGAAAACACAGTGTTGACGATACTGGAGGAAGGTCACGTAAAAAGCATGAGGACCCCACGGAAAGCGTGCATGAAGAGGTTGATGATAGTGGACGAGGCGAAAGAATTATGCAAGGACTACTCTGCAAGGGATACAGCGTGAAGCTAAAAAAAAACACAGCAGGATGTGAACCCGCACGTCTTTGGTAAAATCCAAGTGTTCTAACCCTTTAAGCTATACGTTCACACTCTATATTGCAAATAATCGTATAAAATGGTTATTACAGTGGCAATGTGTATGTTATGTCCTATCTTCTATCTCCATCTTCATTTCGATCGGCATTGAATACGTGTTTTCCATACAAATTTTAAGTTCTTTGACCGAACTTATTCTTTTATATTTGCCATTGGATTTTTATTTTTTAGAGCTAAACGGTTTTTACCACATAATAGGTCAGAGAGAATCTAGTGTCGAGACACTCCGTTCTCCACTTTACATTTGAATTCATTATATTGATGTGAAAAAATGAAGCTTGTAACTTATTATTTTGAATAAAATTATTTGACTTTGATTTTGACTTTGACTTTATTCAGAGCTTAGAGATGGAACTCTATGCTGCGCTTTATTTTACCAAAGGAGAAAAATAAAAATAATGAAAACAAGATCATTGCATTAAAAGGGAATCGAAGCTACAACCTTTGAGTTTACAATCAGACTTATTCCTCTGTGACACGCTGGCTATGGATAAATTAATTCAATTGTCACTTTTTAATATTAAATGCAAATATTTAAATGTACGAATATTTCTGTTTTTACTAGTTTTATTAACAAATGTTGCTTGGACGGGCATATTGACTTTTTTTTTATTTATTTACTACAGTAATAGGCTGTTACAAGTTAAATACAATTCCACCTGCAATCGGAAATTTATTCGAATTTTGCTATGGAACAGCGTCAAACATTAATAAGTAAAAACATATAAAATAAATAAATTTAGCTTATAAAGTTATGAATTGATTAGTATTTAAATCAATTTGTATATTGATCAACTATGCTTATAAGAATTTAAATACTTACCTGTATATTATCATTTTTAATATCAAACATCATTTTTGCATATCAGGATAGTCAAAGACATTAGTGTTAAGACACTCCGTAACCCAAATTCTTACGAGACGGAAAAGAGCGAGTTTTACATTAGACAAGATTACGAAAATGAAGCTGCGAGTCTTTCTTTGTCGAGTAAGAAAGGGACAGACATCTATGAATATAGCAAATGAAACGAATTAAATTTAACATTATCAACTACTATGCTATTATAATTTTTTAAAATTAACTAAAGTATAATTAACATTTTTACCTTTTACCATAATTATATTTTTTTTACAATAAATCATTTAAAATATAAAAAAAAGGATAAAATATAAGGTATTCTATATCTCACCTCCTGCGGCTCCGCATCAACAAACCAGTCTATCGTAGCGGCAGGTAGGGAGTAGTCCGACGTGCAGTTCACGAAGGCTTGCTCCCCAGCGTTCACGAATGTGGGCAGCCCGGTGATTAGGGGTTCATATTCTGGTAGCACTGTATGGGAAAATGGTGGATATAATATTATTTTTATTTTACCACATATAATATTGCTTTTTCTAAAAAAAATATCGATTCTTCCTCTTTTTTCTATAGTTTTAGAGACAAGCTCAGAATAACTTATTTAAGGTGTGACACGTTTTATTTTATGTATTTTTCACTTTACACTTTTCTCTCCTTTAAAAATGACCTGAGAAAATCTAATGAATAAATACTGCGATCTTCACAATCTATTCAATCAAACTCTATTCATGATAACTATACAGACGATGGATATATTTGGTAAGGAGAAGTACAGAAAACTAACTACTAATGTTTTTTTTATAAAAAAGTAGTACCAATGGTAACGCGTATACGTGTCAATGAGTTTAATAGAAATTAAAATATTACCGTAACTCCTTAAGTTTTTAACCAACCACAAATGGGTACACGTGCAAATGAAATAATTATTGTTTACTGTAATTTCAAAATTTTTCAGCTTCACTTCTTTCTTTACTTAACAACGTAATCAAGGATAACAAAGTGTCAAAACACTCCCTATTTCATATTGAGGGTCAAAACTGAACGCCTAACTTCATCCCTCTGACTACTTTTTAAATATTGTTAAAGTGTTATTCCACACTTAGGAAAATGGAAAAATACATTTAAAGAAAACGTATAAAAATTTGAACGCAGCGGAATTCGAACCCGCGCCTCCTGAATACCGTTCAGGCACTCTCACTACTGAGCCATGCGATCTACTATCCGCTGCGTCGAAATTCTTATACTCTTTATATCTTATATTCTTATAAACTTATTTATGTTGTTAGCATAAATAGTAAATATCCCTCTGACTACCCTAGTATACACAAAAAGGCGTGAAGCTATATAAATTTAATTCGAATCGTCATGTTTTTGTTCAGAAATTCAATTAATCTTTGTGCAGTGTCTGACGTTTGTGAGCGTCATCAACATTCACAAAGGCTCCAGAAATAGACAAGTCTGCTCACATGAAAAGATGTGAAATTTTAAAATAAAATAGTATATGGAATTTTCAATGCTGTTTTAAAAATAATATTACTTTTTGGATTGTTTTTTTTTTCAAATATTTGTATGATGAGAGTTTGAATTTAATTTCAAATCTATATTGTATATTGGCCGTCGTGACGCAGTAGGGCAGCGTCTGACAGTAAACGCAATGGTTGTGGGTTCGATACCCGCTCGAAAAAAATATTACATTAAACTTTTATTTGTTAGCTCTGGAAACAAAGGCGAAACGCGGTGAAGAGTTTCGCCACTTAAAACGCATTGATTTAAATTTAGGGCAGAAAATGAAAGACGGAGTGTCTTAACACTAGGTCTTCTCTGACTTCCACTCAATGTGAGAAAAGCGTTTGGCACCATGCAATTTTTATGTATATGTTTATATTATAAATATCTGCGTTTGTATATAAATTTAATTTCATATAAATATTCCTCTACAATGATATAAATTGTTATTATTATATTAGCGACAAAAATTGTGATTCTAGGTTCAAATTGGCTTCTGGGCATATTTTCAGAACTTTTAAGTAGCTTAGATTAATTGTGGCGAAAATAATAAATTATAAGAAATACGTGAAAATTTAACAATTAGAAAAAACTCAAGTGCTTGTTAAAAATAACTCAAATAGTCTTTCTTTATTTTTTCACATATAATTTTACGAATAACATAGTTTTCGAAGCTTTTTTATACAATAACAATAAAAATAGACAAACGTACCAGCCAAAGTCATATTAGCGGATTTCTTGTCGACTGCGAACCTGGGACCTTCGCTTGACACCTCGCAGGTGTACCTCGCGGTGCCCGCTTCCGGTTTGATGCTGATGACGCACGCCATAGAGTCGCAGGAACTATTGGTTATGGATACACCGCTACTGTTGAACGCTCTGGTCTCGTACTGTAAAAAAGGTAAATTATATTAGAAAAAATATAATAAGACCTGTAGAAAGAGGGTTTCTTACTCTTTTAAAATAAATTGTTTAATACATGTTTAATTTAATACTTCAGGATGTTTTGAATAAGACCTGATACTCTTCCACCGATTTTTACTAAATATAGCTAGGAATTACCGCAATTTTCAAATGCAAGCTGCATCGAAATCTGTCTATCCGTTTGAAAAATACAATACTACAGACAAATTTCGATGTGCAAATATATCCTCCTTTTCGACATTAGAGGTTAGGAAAGCATGTTTGAAGCATTAATTAATATAAATTACCATTAGTGGCGTAGTTGGAAAGTATCAGACTTTAAACATACATACTTATATTATAAATGCGAAAGTCTGTGTGTTTGTCTGTCACGCTTTCACGGCTAATCTACCGGGCCGATTTGGATGAAATTTAGAATGAAAGTAGTAAAAGTTACTGGATCTAACATAGGCTATTTATTTTTTCAAAAATCAACCTTTAAAGGGTTGAAATAGGGGATGAAAGTTTATATGAAAAATCTACACCGCTTGACCGATTGTACTGAATTTTGTCATATATATAGTTGATAATCTAAGCTTAAACATAGGCTACTTTATTTTTCAAAAACCCACTCCTCAGGGTTGCAATATAACGAAGCGGTTATGTAGTTCACGCGGCTAAGCCGCGAACGGGCCGCTAGTAATCATATAAGTTAGATATTACTTAAAACAATGGTGTCAGATAAAGCCTAGTGTTAAGAGTAGTACTTCTTTCTCACTCGCCGTCCGTAATCAAGACATTGTATGTTGAAAATATTTTGCCCCCAGTAGGGAATCGAATCCACAACTCGCATTCACAATCAATCGTTATCCCACTGCGCCACTGCAGTCACAAAAAGCTAGAAAAATATACTAAATCCATATAAATACATATATAAATACCAATATATGACCGTAAAGACCATAACTTACATCTCAATAGCCATCTCTCTTGGAAAGCAATAACATGGGACAGTGTAGAATTTAATTTCCGCACATTTCACAATATGAAAGCTTTTGTAATAAATATAATAGATAATGTTGTATTTATAGAATTTTATATATTTTATGTAAATATATAATTAAATTGCTTACAAGTGTCAGTCATGGCGCAGTGGTACAAGCGTGTGACTGTAAACTACAGGTTGTGGGTTCAATTCCCATTCGAGGAGTGGAAATATTTAATATTTCCATTTTCTTCGCTCTGGTATCGGGGCGAAGCTACTTAAGTCTCGCCACTTAACACACAATACCTTCAAATTCGGCGGAAAGGTGGGAGCGGAGGGTCTTAATACTGATTTCAGATAAGATTTTCTCTAACTGCTTTGCTATGAAGAGAGCGAAATAAAAAAGGCGTTAACCTGTATTAGTAAACTATTAAGTTTTAAATATTATCAATTTTTATTTAGTTACTTCACTTTAAGATAGGCGGTATGTTTATTTAATTACCTTCACGCTTAGTCTTTAGCGATGTATGTAATTAGAAGTAATTATTTGGGAATTCTAAAAGTTATTTTGAAGTTATATATGTATAACTTGTGACTTGTGATAGTAATTTTACATATTCATGTCTTAAACTTGTTTTTTTTTAATTAAATATATAGAAAATAGTGAAAATAAGCTATTAAAAGTTATATTTTAAAATATATAAAATTACTTTTCCTCGGGTTTATTATAAACTATAATATTAACATTTTTCATTTAGTAAAAGAAGCAGGGGGAGACCTCAGTTAACCTTCGAAAACACAGTGTTGACGATACTGGAGGAAGGTCAAGTAAAACGCATGAGGACCCCCCGGAGGGCGTGTATGAAGAGGTTGATGACAGTGGACGAGGCGAAAGAAGTATGCAGGGAATACAGCGTTTGGCGCTCCGTTCTCTGACTACCCCCCAGGGAATACAGCGTGAAGCTAAAAAAAACATTTTTCATATTAAAAAAGTCGTTATACTTTTAATTGTTTTTAAAAGTATATACATCTATATAAGTATACATACATACAAAGATATTTTAGAGTTACAGACTTTACGACGCTACTTCCTTAGAAATCTCATCACGTTGCAGTAATATGTTAACTTGGTTGTTTGTATACGGTTGTTTTTGAAGTTTTGCCATTAAATTTATGCTTCTTCTAAAACCATGGGTTTATGAAAATAATATATAGCTGATACGCTGTGGATGAAATTGTATGTATTTTTGGTACGTACATGCTTGTAGTATATACATGAATTAGTGGTTAAATTGCTTAATTATTTGACTAATGTAAAGTATTATTGTTGTGAGTGATTTTAGTCAAAGTGAGAACTATAATTTGAAATGTGATAAAAATGCGCACGAAAGACGTTTTGGTAAAAAGTATCGACAAAAAAACACACACAAACGAAAAATAAAAAAAAAATACAAATTAAAAGTACGTTAAAAGAAGATACATAGACGTAACATCGTGTGAAGTCTAGACATTGATAACTAAAATAACTACTGTTGAAAACGAAATATATTTTTAATATTTTAATATGCCAATCACACTTAGGAAATTATAGAATATATATTTAGAAAACGTATAAAGATTTAAATGTAACGGGATTCGTCGCCGCACCTCTTGGAAACTGTCCAAATAGGTGCTTGATTTCGGATTTGGCTAAATTGAATACTTAATAAGCAGTACAAAGTCACGTGAATAGCAAGAAAAATATTTAAAGATGAATAAATAAGTATGGGTATTTTGATTTTATTGGCGTATTGTAACAGCGTCCCACTGCAAACGTGATTGGGTTCGATTCTCAATGTATGTTTTTTTTTTAGCTTCACGCTGTATCCCTTGCAGGGTAGTCAGAGAGAACGGAGCGCCAAACGCTACGGTCCCTGTATACTTCTTTCGCCTCGTCCACAGTCATCAACCTCTTCGTACACGCCCTCCGGGGGGCCCTCCCAATGTATGTAAAATATGTTATTAAGCACTTAATTGACTTACTTGACTTGACTCGCTAATGTGAGTTAGAACAATCTCTTTGTGATATATATCATTTAGCGCACAGCTTCATTTAAAGCACTTAACTATCAAAATTTCCCTTCCTACCTCCGTTCCCGTTTCAATATCTTTCCACCTCCCTCACGCTCAAGGAGGTCTGGAAGGAATGCGTTATACCAATGCTTGAGATTCCAAAAAGCAACACAAAATTTATCCACACGTCCTTTACCGTACATGCCGCATCCCTTTGGAACAAACTTTCCAGGCGTATCCAGAACAGTCTCACAATCCTATCATTCAAGTCTAATTTTAAAAAAACATCTAATGGAAAAAAAATAAAGTTTCCAAGTATATTCATTCATATTATGTTTATGTATATATATTTATATAATATTATGTATGTATTTATATAGATAGGTATGTATGTGTGGTTATGTGTATGTATATTTATCTATGTACATGTATGTATTCCTAACGTATTTTTGTTTAGTTTTTTTTTCTTGTATTCGTATATTGTACATTTAAGTCTCCCGCTATACGTTCTTTATCCACTATCACAGGTTGGCTAGAAGAGATCTCTTTTTGCGATAAGCCCACCTCTTGTCAACTTTTATTTCTGATTTTATATTTACTATATGTTATTTTTTTAAAGTGCAATAAAGAATATATAATAATAATCATTAAACATTATGTTAAAAAGACGCAAAATGAAATATCAATTGAATAAAACTATTTAGCCTTGTGGAAAAAATATTAAAAATAATTCTTTTGTACAAGAAACGATGTGCCACTGCAAATATAGTTTATCTTAGCTTATCTATCCACCTCACTAGTTGAAACCCCATTAAAAATAACACATGCCTATGCCTATTTCCATAAGATAAACGGCCATTCTTGGTGATTTCACAATTTGAATGCGTATTCTACAGAAAGGTTTCAATAAAAGCATTGATATTAGCTGTCCCTCCGTAGATATTCGGGCGACCATTGAACCTGTACGAATACTTCCATTCACGTGGTATTTGTATGTGAAAAGGGAATCGCTCTTTATGATAACAATCTTTTATCTGTTGGATTACCTTCCTTTTTATTCGCGTTTTTGAGGTGGAATCTTATTGGATTTATTGATTTTTTGGGTATAGAAAGAAAATAAAAGAAAAAAAGCTATATGATTTTTCCCGTGTAGCAATATTACAAAATAAATTATTTAAAATAAATATAGCCTTAATTCTAACATAGCATCATCATAACGTACATATTATTGATTTTTATTTGCTGTCATTTTTTATATATTTACATATTTATTTTATTATGTAATGTACTAATTTCGTCATTAGGTATGTGAAAAAGTTGTATAAATTTATTCAAATAAAATTTGTCAATACTATAGTATATGCAATTAACTATAATCTATACAACAATACGTTACTTAAGTTCCGCCACTTAACACGCAATGCCTCCGAATTCGGCGGAAAGTGGGGAACGGAGTGTCTCAACACTAGGTTCCCTCTGCCTACCCTGCTGTGTGCGGGATACAGCGTGAAACTACAATACGATTATAGTATTGAAGCAAGATAGTCAGAGAGAAAATATCAAGATGTTTTCTCCACTTTCCGCTGAATTCAAATTAAACACCACGCTTTGCCTTATCACCAGAAAAACAAAAATAATACAAATAAAATCATTCCCTCAAACAGGAATAGAATCCACAACCATCACGTATACCTACAGTTAGGCGCTGTCACATTTATTACATAGTAATAAAAAAATGAATGTATCAATATTTGGTTAACCCGCGCCTTTTGCATATAGTCCAAGCACACGACAATCAAGTTATACATTCACAAACTGATGTAAAAGCGAATAGTAGTATGGAAAACTGAAAATTGTACCATAGAGTAGATTTAGTTTGCGTTTTAAATGACATCAGAGTTATGTGGGTTCGAATACAGCGATACTTAATTATCAAAAGGCATAAGAGATCTAGTATTAAGGCATACCGTTTTTTACTTTTCTTCTACGTTACTCGTTTTTACATTGGATATTAGTAATTCAATACGGTATAGATCGTCTACTCTAAAACTGAACGTCCCTTCACTGTCCTACGAGCATATGTATATTAAGTGTTAAGATGATAAACAATGATGCACAATTGTGTCATGCTTGTCATTGGTCACTAACTAAATTATTTAAAAAATATATTATATAGAAAATAATGTATAATAATGACTGTCAAAAATCATATTCGAGATCAAAATCATTTTTAAAATATATGACCTATACTTTTTTACCAAAGCAGCCAAACGCTTTTCTCGCATAGTAGGATAGGCATTTAGTATCCAGTTTGGCTTTCTCCGTTTACCAGATTCACAATCTTCGGAATGGGCATCAAATCCACAAATATCACTTGGACAGTGTTTACTTCCTAATGGCAGTTAAACGGCTTTATTTATTGTAACATCACAATAATAGCCTGAGGCTTTATCTTTAAAGTTTAACGCTTAAGCTAGATCAATTTAGAGATTCACTTCATAATGCCACCCTGGCTTCAAATTGCAAGAACTTTCCATAATCGGGTTTATTGAATCGGTTTCGCTGAACTCATTCTAATGTTAATTAACCTTTTATATTATACTAGTTTTCACCCGCAATTTCATTTGCATGGATTTTAGAACGTCAGCTTTTCTCAGTACTATGAGAATTTCGTCAAATTTTCTCTTAGTGTTTACCCTACCCAAGGACGTACATGATAAATAATACTTTAAACATTACTAAAGTGTTATTCCACACTTTTTTTTACTAGCAGAAATTTGTTCTGTGTGCTGTCTCTCATTCATTCAGTAAAGTAAGGATTTTATATAAGGGGTATATTAGAAGACGTTCCCTAGTATTATGGAATATTCACTGCGCAAGTATCAGAAAGCAGAAAGTGGGGCTAGAAACAGTTTTTAGGACTTGGCAAAATAAAAATAGGCTTCTTGTTATACCTGAATTCATAGAGCTTCTCCTTTAACATTTAAATAGTTTTAACATAACAACATAATGAGTAGGCAATATTACTTATATTAAATTATGTTAAACTTGTTTGTCCAGTGAGCAATGAATATGGCAATTAAAGCGGAGATCGTGGATTAAGTCTTCAAATTGGTAGATATTTGTATGATGTACATTATTTAAATGTAATACATTTAATAGAAAAACAGCTTTACGCTTTTTCTACATGGCAGAGGCGTTCTCATTCCTAACTGAATTTGAGAGGTGTGTTAAGTAGCGAAACTCAACTCAACAATTCAACTCACTTTGCCTTAGCAGGAAAATGAATAGGAATGAAGGGAATGAACATTTAATAAAAATACAATGTTTATTGTATTTTAATCCATACTTATATTATAAATGTGAAAGTCTGTCTGTTAATCTGTCACGCTTTAACGGCTAATCTACCGGTTTAATTTGGATAAAATTTTGTATGAAAATAGCAAAAAACCCAGGGTCAAACATAGGCTACTTAATTTTTCAAAAATCTACCTCTAAAGGGTTGAAATAGAAGTATAAGTTTAAATAAGAAGGATGAAAGTATTCAGGAGGCGCGGGTTCGAATCACGCTGCGTTCAAATTTTTATAAGTTTTCTTTAAATGTCTTTTTCAATATTAGCTAAGATTTATTTGTACCGTCAATTTATATTTGTTTTATTAGTTATATGTCTGAATTTACTAATTACTTTTAAATTAAGGCTTTCGTGGTACAGTGTGACAGAGTCTGGTTGTAAAAGTGATGATTGTAGGTTCGATTTTTATTCTGAAGAATCCTTATGAATTATTTTAATTTTTGCCCTTTGGTACCAAGACAAATTTGACATTGAATTCTGTCACTTAACACGCTTGTTTCAATTTCAGGTAGAAAGTGAAAAACAGAGTGTCTTGACTCTTCGACTACTCTGTTATACGAAAAAAAACGTAAATCTACAAAAAAATAACAAAATTAACATCATTAGCAAACACTTTTCGCTGTATTCGATTTTTTAAAAGTACATAACGCTTATATTAAATTTTGTTTTGGTCTGTTTTGTTTGACAAAACATTTACATTTTCCCTCCATAATCCAGCCAAGCGCCAACTAAGCTTTTGTTATTATAATCGCAATCATAATATTACAAAGTGAGCTCTGACCATATCATTGCTGACCTAGAATAAACATGATCACTAAATTGGTATAATTTTTTTGATTTTTTTGTTATTGAACTATAATTTGATTATTTTTTGTATTATTTTTTTTAGCTTCACGCTGTATCCCGCACACAGCAGGGTAGGCAGAGGGAACCTAGTGTTAAGACACTCCGTTCCCCACGCACCGCCGAATTCGGAGGCATTGCGTGTTAAGTGGCGGAACTTAACGCTGTTTTGTTTTGTATTAAATATGGTAAATATTTAATATATAAATGTATTTTGCAGTTAGTAATGAAACCACTGGTGTATGTCTGTAAACACAATGGTTACAGGTTTGATTTCCGCTTGTGGAAATTATATTTACATTATTTTAATTTCACTCTGAAAGCGTCTGACTATAAATAGTTATGGGTTTGATTCTCACTTGAGGAAATAATTGTATTTAAATTACTCGTATTTCTCCTCTTCAATAGTTAAGACAAAGCTCGACGTCGAGTTTCGCCACTCAACACGCATATGTTCTGATTTGGGACGGAAAGTGGAGAACGGAATGTTTTAACACTAAGTTCTCTCTGAAGTCAGAGAGACCTGACTTTGGCCCTGGTTGACTACCCAGCTATGCAGGAAAAAAGAGTGAAGCTATATTTTTATTTGCAGTAAAACCAAGCGAGACATTGAGTTCCGATAATTAATAGGCAGTTGCAATTTATAACGGGAAGAAAAAATGTATTCTCCAGTATTAGTTAGGAAGGACATTCTATCAGTAATATTACTGGCAGGCAAGACGATAAGAAACGTATAAGTAAAAACATATTTTGAAAATACTTTTCTCTCTCTCATATAATATAACATATGAAGATAATTTTATGAAAGGAATCTTACGAAATAAATTATTTTCGTGAGACCATCGTGGTGCAGTGGAACAACTTTTGGCTGTAAACGCGATGGTTATCGGTTCGACTTCCATTCGGAGTAATGATTAAATAGATGATGCTCTTGTATGAAAAGACAAAGGGCGACGTTAAATTCCGCCACTTAACTAGAAATGTCTCGATTTTGAGCAATTGGGAATTGGGAATATCTTGACACTAGGTTCCCCCTGACATAAGGCAAAAAGCATAAATCTGTAAATAAACAATTATAAACATATTTTATATCTATTTTTCCTTCTTCTATCTAATAAGATATGAAGGTAATTATCAAAGAAATCTTACAAAACAAATTACTTTCGCACAACCGTGAAACTCGCATCAGAATAACCATATAAAGTTCATCAACAACTAAAACTTGTGAATAAGTTCCACTCGCTGATAAAGTTGAGCTTGATAAGGCGTGACCCGAGCAGAGAAGTATTTGTTATTCAATTTATTAGAAATATATGGTAGAATTGTTATGTAGTATTATTATAGAGGAGAAGGCAGAGAGAGAGAAAGACGAAGAAATATTTTTTTTAGCTTCACGCTGTATGCCGCAGCATACAAAGGCAAAGGGAACCTATTGTTAAGACACTCCTTTACTCACATTCCGCTGAATTGGGAGGCATTGTGTGTTGTTAAGTGGCGGAACTTAACGACGTGCTTTGCCTCGATACCAGAAAGTAAAAAATGGGAATCGACACCACACCCAGTCCTTTACAGTCACACGCTTGTGACACTGTGCCAGGACTGGCCCCTGTTACTTTGTGACTGTTATTTTTATACGTACCAAAAAATATTCAAGTGCGTAATAACATATGGGCGCCAGTTGTTTTCATATCTTCACGCTTTATCCCGCAAAACAGGATAGGTAAAGACACTACACTACAGTCAAGACACTCCGTTCTTCCTGTATTTCTTATATGAACTCAGGAAACGCTAATAATCTTATTTATATCCTCTCAAAATTGCCTATTGTGTAAAACTAATTCACCCAGCGAAGCAAACCTGCTGGGATTATATTATGTTCGCGGGGGGTAAAGTATGGGAATCTGACCGTGATATTGCGTTATCTCGTAAATTGGTTCTTTCGTATAAATATATTTATAACTAGCTTTGCCCGCGACTTCGTCTAATTGGAATATAAAAAAACAATGTTATTATAAAATAAAAAAAGCTTAAGTTACTCCTTATTATATTAGGTATCTGCCAGTGAAAGTCCCGTTAAAATCGATCCAGCCGTTCCAGAGGTTAGCCGCAACAAACAAGCAAACAGACAGACAAAGAGACAGACAATAATTCTAAAATATGTTTTCTGATATATACAAATTATGTACATATATACATTAACTAAAAAGCGATTTTTTTAATATTACAAACAGACACACCAATTTTATTTATATAAAGACTTTTATCCTATATTGTACTATCTAGCCGTAATTACCTTGCATTAACCGCGTTTTTGTGATGTAAGCGAAGAAAAGTTAGCGTAACGTTCGTCTGTTCTTCGTTTTACGATCATTTTCAAACTCGTTTTGTGTTAAGAGGGCGAGAATAGCTGACTTTGCTTAAAAATATATAGACATTTCAACTTACAAGTTCTATTTAAGTCATCGAGCGATATGACACTAAGAATATTTCTTTGTAAAAAACAAAAATATAATGCAGTGGGATTCAACCCCCCAGCGTAGTGGTCAAAGCGCTTTGACGGCTCCCAAGAGGAGCGGGTTCGAATCCCGCTATGTTCAATTTTTTTATACGTTTTCTATAAATGTCTTTTTCAGTTTACTAAATGTGTGAAATATACTATAAAGTACGTAATAGCTACCAACATATTTATGCGACAATGGCACTACGAAGGCGTCTAATCGACAACGAAAATTATAAACATTCCCCCGAATGAGAATTGAACCCACAACCAAGCACGTTTATAGTCAGACGTTGTCCCACTGACTATGCCCACGATGGCAATTTATATTTTTTATATGAATGTAACATATAGAAGAATAGATGCTCGTTTGCCTGGTCCTTTTTATAAAAAAAAATACGAGATAAGTAACGTTTTTTTATTACATGCAGAAAGAGAATTTCTCCTTTCTCCCTACAGAAAAAAATGATTAAATCTAAAAGTGTAAAGTATAGAAAAAAAAATAGTAACTATTTTATATTTATACCGGAAACAGGAAACTTATGAAGCATATACATATTAACAGGGCCCCTACGCAGCGTAGTGGCAAGTCAGGGAAAATTTAATATGTCGAAACCTTTGAATGTTATTGCATTACCACAAATCCTTGGAATTTGATCAAAACGCTATTCTTTTTATCAAATAAAATAGTTCAAGTCGGCTTTTGCCTTGAGGACGTGGGGCGTGCATTATGAAATTTTATATATAACTTTATGTTGTGTTTTTTTTTAGCTTCACGCTGTATCCTGCACACAGCAGGGTAGGCAGAGGGAACCTAGTATTAAGATACTCCGTTCCCCACTTTCCGCCGAATTCGGAGGCATTGCGTGTTAAGTGGCGGAACTTAACGCCGCGCTTTACCTCGACACCAGAGCGAAGAAAATGGAAATATTAAATATTTCCACTCCTCGAGTGGGAATCGAACCCACAACCAGTCGTTTGCAGTCACACGCTTGTGCCATTGGGCCACGACTGGCCATTTTGAAAAAAATAAGTATGTTGTATGTGTAACCATAAAATTTAATATGAACTCTTTCATCTGTTATTAAATGAAAGAGCCATTTCAGATTACATTTAAAGAAGTATAAATGTATTTGTTTATAATAAACTAGCGTCCCGCTCGCGGCTTCGCTGCTTGGACGGCATAACTGCCTCGTTATATTGCAACCCTTGGGGGTACCTACATATTTATGAGACAATCGCACTACGAAGGCGATTTTTTGAAAAATAAAGTAGTTAAGTTCCGCCGAAATGGAAAACGGAGTGTCTTAATACTAAGTTCCCTCTGCCTACCTTGCTGAGTGCGCGATTCAGCGTGAAGCTAAAAAAAGTTATCGTATAATAATGTAGGTTACCAAAGTTGGGTAAAAGGCGCTAAGTCTAGACATTCCGTTTAGTGGGAATCGAACTCAGTCACCGCGTACGCTTTGTTCCTCCACTGTGCTACTAAGGTTTCAAATTCCCAATTAATATTTAATTAATTTAGCCAGACCACTTAGTACTATGGATAAAGGCTGTAAAAACTGAAATATTTTTGAAAGGATTACTCTACGGCATCACGAGAGAGGCTTCTATCCCATTCCGTAGGCTCTAATTAATTACTTGTCTGGATAACATTATCAGATGCAAATGTTTCTTATTTTTTAGTAATTATACTAAAAATGTTTGAATTTTCGTCTTTAAAAATACAGCTGGAACAGCACAGAATAACAATGTCTCACTGGAAACGGGATGGTTGGTGGTTCGATTTTCTTTTGAGGGATGGTTATATTTAAGTTATTTTTATTTCTCCGTTTTAGTGACAAGACAAAATGCGGCGTTGAGCTTCTTTACTTAACATTCAATATTTTACTACTATATTGGTATGCAGGAAGAAAGGTGAAGCTGCAAAAGGAAATTGAGCTACGCTTTATTATACTTACAGTAAGTGAAATTGATTATCATCATTACTCCTGTATTATATCATTAGTCGATTACATTGAGTTAATAATTCATTTAGGGACAGTGTATACGCTTTTACAATAGGATCCCAGAAAACGCCCAAGATTTTTCTATATCACAATTTAAAAAAGTTGTGAAAAACGTTTGTGTGTTAAAGGTTATTATATAATTTAAAAAATTATAAATGATAATATGCCTTGGGAGTGAAATGCACGCTCCAGGCTATTTTAAAAGTATCACTGTCAGCAATAAATCTGTATATAACAATTACTTAAAAAAAATATCGTCCCGCTGAGTTTCTTGCGCCGGTTCTTCTCAGATCAGAGGCATTAACTTTAGTGAAACGGTGGTAAATTATTTGACGTTCAGAAAATGAATCTTGTAACTTCTTATTTTGAATAAAATTATTTGAATTTGATACGAACCTATCATATTTTACTTTCTAAGTGACTACCAAAGTACTGAGCATGTAGGGACACTTTATAATTGATATAAAACATAAGAGTCCAAATAGAGGAAAATAACGTAAAAATTAGAGATCAAAAAACCTGAAGCACTTGCTATATTCATATTCGTTGATTTTCAATAGGAAAATATTTCAAAATATATGTATGTATTTGTATCCATATTGTTATTGCTAGTCAAATTGTACATTTAAATTTTATATTCAATTTACAAAAATAGTTATTTTTTAGAACAATTATTCTAGTTGTTTTTGGTTCTATTTCATTTTTTTTATTTATGCAGTTTTACGTGTTTCGCACATACCAAGGAAGTCAGAGAAAATCAAGATCAGAAATATTCCGTTCTCCGCTTTATGAGATGTCAAGAGATCAAGACATTACTTGTTAAATGACGGAACTCAACGCTTCAATTCATGTTAGGCATCAGAACTGATTAGAAAAAATAAATATAATAAAAAAAAACATAATTGTCAAATAAATTTGTCTAGTCTAATATCTAGATGTAACTTATTACTTGTTACTTTTGGTCAATAAACTATTATTATTATAATTCTGTGAGTGTGCATCAAACCCACGACCAACCTTATTAATATCAGATGCTTTTCCACTGCACCAATATAACGTTAACTTTAAATAATCATTTTATATAAATAAAACATGATTTTTCTCTAACAGACAGTCACTTTCATTATATTTAATTATACACGAGTAGTTGAAGTGTTTCAGAATTGTTATAAAAGCTACAATGGTTAGAAATAAAGCCTCAGTTGGGCTTTAAGTAGCACTTATATCTTTTATTGCCCGAGATCTTGACCCCGTTGTCACAGATTCTACAGTGACATTACGTTTCTTAATAAGAAAATATACTTGTCACTTGCTCTCGAAGTGACTTTTATTTGGTAAAGTTATATTTTTCCCAACAGTTTGTGGTCTCGGGCGGCTCTTTGAAGTGTTTTTGTTGTAATGAAATGTGACAGTTTAAATTCTTAAACGTATTTTTTTATTCAACAGCTTTTTCCCGCTTATAAGTTTATTCAAGAAATTTGGGAAGTCTAGTGTCAAGATTGAAGGCATTTTAAAAGCACATATAAAAAGAGAACAGAATTTGAGGCTATCAAAGTCTAAATGTAAAGGAAGTTGGTGGCGGGTTCTATTCCCGCTTGGGGAAAATAATTATATTTAGTTAAATGACTACGGAAGTACTGAGCCTATAGAGACACTTTGTAATTGATATACAACATAGAATTCAAATAGAGGAAAATAACGCAAAAATTAGAGATCAAAAAATCTGCTAATTAGCTATGCCACGACTTCGTCCGCGCGGAATTCACGGAAACAATCATACCTAACTGTAAAATCAAAGTTGCTTACTAACTTGTTATTTTGGACAATTTACAAAATATATTTATAAATAGTATCGTATGTTTTATTCTGATGTATATATATATATATATATATATTCTGATTTATAGCTATACTATTGTAAAGTTTCATTTAAATCCATTCAATAGCTTTTACGTCAAAGAGTCACAAATATCCTAAGAAACTTTCGCATATATGATATTGATAAGATTTATTTTTATTATTCAACCAATAAACTGAAGCACAAAAGCAAGTCAAAAAGTTCTCTTTTTTGAAAGTCTAATAAATTAAATAAAAATAAGAAGTTATATGTTTCATTTTTTGAACGACAAGTAGTTTACTACCGGTTCACTAAAGCTAATGCCTCACACCTGAGAAGAACAGGCGCAAGAAACTCAGCGGGACTTCTGTTTTTTTAAACCATTTGTGGTTGTGTGTGTTGAGAGTTCCGTCACTTAACACACAATGTTCTGAATTCGTGCAGAAAGTGAGAAACGGAGTGACTTGGCACTAGATACTTTTAAGCATAAAATAAAGACAAAAGGAGATAAAAAAATAAAATAAAACTATATGACAATTGTATTCCTAAAATTGTAACATAGGTACATATAATAGTTTAAAATGAGCATTCACTTTCCCAATAAAATGCACATTAAAATTTTGTATGAAAGCTGAAACACATTTCGACGACAACAGCAGTTAGCTCTAGTTAAATCTAACGACGTCATATCATTTTATTATATAGAAAATAGGATATGACGAATAAAATATATGTAGATATGTTTATATGTTTTATTCTTTATATGTTTTTTTAATTTTTTTTTAGCTTCACACTGAATCCCGCACACTGCAGAGTAGGCAGAGGGAACCTAGTGTTATGACACTCCGTTCCCCATTTTCCGCCGATTTTTGGAGGCATTGTGTGTTAAGTGGCGGAACTTAACGCCGCGCTTTGCCTCGATACAAAGGCGAAGGAAATGGAAATATTTTTACTCCTCGAGTGAAACCGAACCCACAATCAGTCGTATACAGTACACGCCGGCCACTACGCCACTACTGGCACTAGGATAAATAATCAAGGCATATTTATCACTTTCCACATGAATATAAGATATCCTGAATATCTCGTGTTGAGTGGCGGAACTGAACACCGTGCCCTTACCAGCAATGACATGAAAACAATTTATCTAATATATCAATTAAAATTACAAGCAATAATACCTCAAATTCATTTCTTAGTTTAAAAAAAGCTTTTTAAATATGATGTAAACTTAAGTATGACATTTAAGTGAAGGAAAAGCTGTTGTCAATTGTGAGTTCCAATTTCATTCATTCGCAGCCTCACACTTATTTCCACATAATAGGGTAACGTCAAAGATAACCTAGTGTTAGGACAATCCACTTTCTAATCGAAATCTAGTTATTGCTTGTTGAGTGTTGGAGTTTAACGCTGCGATATATCTTAGGTATCAGAGCGGATAAAAATAGTATAAAATCTATCCCAGGAGTGAGAATCGAACCTACAATCATTGTATTTAAAGTCAGACTGTCTAACTACCCCACGGACTTTTCTTTTTTTTTTACTGACTCATTTACATTCATTTGCACATTTATATTTGAATATTCTGCTTTTCCTAGCTTGTTCTGACAAAGCTTGGCAATAGACACCTTACCTACCAAACAAGCATTACCTCGAAACGCCTGTAGCTGATAATAGATTGACAACCATAGGATTGCTGAATATGCTGAAAATCCGAAAGTTATCATTCGCACACACTACAAATTTGCCGTCGTGGTGCACTACATTTTCCAGTTAGGAGGAATTATATGAATATAATTTTATACCTTGGTAAAATGCGGTGTTGAGTTCCGCAAGTTGGCACATGATTACTTAAAGAATTAGTAGAAAGGACAGAGCAGAGAGTAAAGATATTTAGTATATTAATAAAGTAGGATATTTGCCTACTCTGCATGCCTGCTTTCCTTTCTAAACACAGGAAATGCATAAATATAGAAAAAAGAGATCAACTAAGGAAACGGCTTGATCGTATTATCAATAACCTCATATCACAAAGTTATTTATACTTCTATATTAGAAGTAACATGGTTATTTTTGCGAACGTGAAATAGTTTACTTCAGGCTTACTAAAGTTAATGCCTTAGATTTGTAGCTACCGACCTGTAGCACATGTAGCTGATATCTAGAAAAGAATGAAATAAATGGAGAATATCACTCGTTGGACCTCGAGTTTTCTTATTTACTCGTAAATATAGTGTTGTGGTACAAATATAAGAAATATGGTCATATATTTATTCTTATTTTCTTTATTTTGGTTCTCTCAACAGTTTAAGATAGGTAGAAAAAATATAACGTGAAAACTTTGAGTTTATTTTATTGATAAATAAATAGAAGAGGAAAAAAACTATTGCAATACTGATACCAATTAGCGACCTTTTCTAGACAACATAACAATTAGGAGACTTATAAAATTACATTGTAGTGGGAGTGGGAGTGTTTGTTTTTGTTTTAGCTTCACGCTGTATCCCGCACACAGCAGGGTAGGCAGAGGGAACCTAGTGTTAAGACACTCCGTTCCCCACTTTCCACCGAATTCGGAGGCTTGCGTGTTAAGTGGCGGAAATTAACGCCGCGCTTTACCTCGACACCAGAGCGAAGAAAATGGAAATATAATTTCCACTCCTCGAGTATACATAGAGTGTATATGGTGTAAATATATAAAAATCAGATTACATTTCGTAAGGTAGGCAAAGAAAGTCTAATATCAAAACACTCCCTGCTATTTCGACCTTATTTGAGGCATTTCGTATTGAGCGGTGTGATTCAATCTGAACTCAACTCGATTTCAGGCGCAGAGAAAAGCTACGTGAAGCTCCACAAAAAAGTCTTTAAAATATTTAAGTGTTTTGTTTACCTAAAATATTTTTTAATAGGCCTTATTTCAAAAAGACATTTAGAAAACGCATAAAAAATCTAAACGCAGCGGGATTCGAACCCGGTTCTCCTGAAAACCGTCCAGGCGCTCTGACCGCTAAGCCATGCGTGCTTCTACCAGCGCGTTGCGCATTATTTCATTAAATATAACAAAAAATAATAAAAAGTTTAAATTCACACCACACTTTATTTACTCCAAGTACAAAAAAACAATCCCTCAAAGGATCAGGAAGCAGATAAGTCGTGACGGAGCAGCGATTTTTAACACGGAATTACGGTTGTTTGTTTTAGCTTAGCAAGAGGTAAGCGTAATGTACCCTGGAAATGGGATTTCCTTATACTGGAAATTTATTGAAATAAATTTTTATTTTTTAATTAGGTATATTTTTAAATTTTATTTTTTAATTATACATATGTTTATAGCTTAATTCTAGTTTTATATTTTTCTAGTAGGTATAAATGTAGAGAGAACGTAGTGTTAAAAGTTTCCGTTCTCCACTTTTTGGCCGAATTCGATTCATTGTGCATTTAGCGGTGGAACTCAACGCCGCGCTTTGTTTCTTACGAGAAATAAAAATCATTTAAATATAATTATTCTTCTGAGTGGGAATCGAATCCAAAACCATCGCGTTTATAGTTTTACAATGTTTTTTATTTTGATGGATTGGTTGTTGGTTCGTTCCCACGTGCAGGTTTAATCATAAAATTATTTAACTTATTAAATTATACAACTAAGTATTGAATGTAACTAACATAAAATTTAAATTATTTTTGTCTCTTCACTATGATCAGATAAAGGACGCCATTGTTTTTCAACACTCAAAACGTAAACGCCTCGATTTCAGTCCAAAAGTGGAGAGCGGAGTAATTCGACACTAGGTTCTCTCTGACGATGAGAGGTAAAATTTTGAAAATACTTTTACAGGATTTATTTAGTAATTTAAAATATCTTTTTCATAACTTTATTAGATTAATATGTTTTTCATAACTTTTTTAGACAGAGTATATAATATTTCCACTGAGGTACGAGAGTCATTAAACATAATTCTAGCAATTATTATTATACTTTTGTTTAGGCAAAAAAAAAATCATCCCAATAAAATCTCATATTTCACGCCGTGAGTAAAAATTTGATTTGCAATGCTAATTTTAGTTAAATGGAAAAAGTTTTAATTGAATAAATTGCTTCCATATTTGTGTAAAAACATCTGTGATTGTATAGAATGGAGAAAGATGGACAAATCAGCGGAGAAACACTGTATGTACAGTGGTAATGCTATGTTGTTAGTAGTAACTGGTTCATTTTGTGCTATATATGAAGATATGGTGGCGCGGTGGGATAGCTTTGGCTGTAAATGCGATTAGTTGTGGGGTCGGTTCCTGAACAGAGAACAGCAACAACCACTTGTACAGATGAAGCTAGTTGTATAGGAACTACTCTGTACTTTCTGCTTTGCTCATTTTCATATATAAAGGCGGAATGGGGATAATTAAGTAATTATTTAAATATATTTTACATACTTCCGCTACTGTAGGGCTATCGTAGTACAGTGAAACAATATCTCAATGTAAACTCGCTTATTTGTGCACAATGCCCACTTGGAGGAATTTCAGTCTAATACGACAAAGCGCAGCGTTAAATTCTGCCACTTAACACGCAATGCCTTAAATACAGATAGAAAGTAGTTAAAGGAGTGTCTTGACACTATGTTCTCTCCGACTGGGGTAATCTGAGCGGAATAACTGTGCCGAAAAAGCGTAAAGTTATAAGGAAAAATAGACATTAGACATCCCAACTGAACTAACCATTTAACTACACACAGTGGCCACAATTTTAAAACCACAATCACAGCTTACGTAAGATCATTTCAAGAGCAATTCCATCAGAAAGCAATCTCTTTTCTTGTCTCAATTCCCATTTTATTGGATTGTTATTTTGTGTGACAGTAAAACATTTATGTCCACTTTGTCTACCATCATGCGATGTACTTAGAACGAAAGTGGTCTAACTAAAGAAATCTATTATGTATTTGTATTTTCTTCACGCTGTATCCCGCACACAGCAGGGTAGGCAGAGGTAACCTAGTGTCAAGACACTCCGTTCCCCACTTTCTGCCGAATTCGGAGGCGAAGCGTGTTAAGTGGCGAAACTTAACGCCGCGCTTTGTCTCGACACCAGAGCGAAGAAAATGAAAACATTCAATATTTCCACCCCTCGAGAGGGAATCGAATCCACAAGTTTTCAAACTTTTCAATCACACATTGTGCCTCTGCCCAATATATTGATGAAAAATTATATAAGTAAAAAACAATTATAAATATATTTTTCACTTATACTTATACTTATACTTAAATATAGCAAATATTTGTATATTTGCACGAGATTTCAGTTTTTTTATTAACCTAAATTAGTTAAAATAAAAATTACTACTAATCTTGAAAAGTTTATCGTAGTGCTCCCTTACAATGTTACGATACCACAAGTTCTACAACTTCGGGTAGCAGGAATTTGCAAATAGCTCTCTATAGAAACGCTAACATATAATCTTGAACATATAGCTTAGTGGTTAGAACATTTAGAGGATGGATTTTTAAGGAACGTAGGTTCGAATCCAGCTGTGTTCTAATTTTAATGTTTTTTTAAAGATTTTTATTATATCCTAAGTGTGTAAATAACACTTTAAAATGTTAAAATACTGCAAGTTTTTCAAGTTAGACTACTTTCAATCTAAAGGTGTAACATTATTATTTTGTCAGATTATGTTTGAATTTCAAATAACGTTTGCATTATTCATATAACTAATATTCGTAACTCAGCCGGGGACTTGTGAAACGGACTCGAATATTACAAAGTGTAGTTGTATATGTTTATGTTTAAGAGTGCCTTAGTATTTCCATAGAGGCAAAAAGAATCAATGGAAATGTGTAAAAGTGAAAGATAGCTAATAATTTCCAATATTCTTCTAAAGATAATACAAGAAAAGGGCAGTATTATTTAAAGTCCTAATTATTATTCTAAAGTTCTTGTTACAAGAATTTTTTAAAGATATTCGCTATACTAATAAACATAAAAATATTTCACTTTACTGTGTAGAATTTAGATGTTATTCCAAAAAATACATAAGAAAAAATTATTTTAATACGAAAAAGGAAAATGTGTAATCATTTGAACGCAACGCGATTTGAACCCGCGCCAATTATTAGCCGTCCACGCACTCTGAGTGCTACTGCTATGCCATGCTATCTACACCCAGCTTGCCCAGCACCCACCTTGAAAGTTAATAGAATTTAATTCAGCTTATATTTGTTGTAAGTATACAGGACACAGCCCAATATAGAACTCATGAATTAGCGGTCAGAACGTTTCAAGAGTTTCCAAGAAGCACGGGTTCGAATCCCACTCTGTTCAATTTATTATATCTTACACTTTCCCAAGTGTTTCTAATAACACTTTTAAAGTATTAAAATTGTACAAATTACATACAAATGTAGGATAACTTACTTACAAACATTTAATAGTCAATGTTGACTGTTGACCTCTTTGTCTCAGTATATTTCGTGTTAAGTGAACTGTAACCTGCATTTTCGTGTCATGAGTCTCTCTTGAACAAACAGTTTGCTTACTTTAATGTCTACCTGGAAATTAGATTGGCTGGACGCGGTGGAGTTAGCTCGAAATAGCTTATTTAGTGTTATATTTTATGCTATGTTGTTCTTTTACAGTATGTAATATTACTAATCTATATCCATTTTATATCATTATAATGTGAATGAATGTTATTAGAATTGTATTCTTAACCCGTCCCCCCACGGGGAAAGATATTTCACTTCCTTCGCCCTGTGTTTTCATGTGGGGGATATAAATGCAAAAATACATAAATAAAAAAATATGCATGTAAGCCTTCGTGAGTTTGTGTTTGCAGTTCTATTACTACTACCAAACCGATTTTAAAGACTATTTGCGATATTAACACTGATTACCATAGGCATATAGTATGAATTTTGAAATTGTTCGTTTCACCAGACCAATTAACACAACACTGTGTAAAATGTAAAATTCGAATAATTTCTCAATTTGAGCAATTTGTTTATTTTCGCTCTATACGCATGCATGTCTTGATTTCAAACGGTACGTTTTGATACTTAGTTCTCCTGCTAATACGGGAATAAACGTGTTGCTGTATTTCTAATTTACTTAGATAGTTTTCCAGACGTTTAAAGCCTTTTTTTTTGGCTAAAACTGAAAATATGCCTCATTTAACTGTCATTTTTTTATCACCCCGTTAAATGTGGTATTATGTCGTTCAAAATAACCGTCACGTAATTTATTTAGTTGGAATTGTTCCAATCGAGTCGATTTACCAAAAAAATGGGGCAAATCGTGCCAAATGATAAAAGCAATATTATTAAGATTAAAGTATACCGACAGTCATTACATTACTTCTTAGGGCATTTCCGAGGAGATTTTCATATTAACGTAGTAAATATGTTCGCCAAGTACTTACTGGTTTTTGTGGAATAATTGTGGATATAAAATTTGCAAATCAAATTTATTGTGTTGTTTGTTATTTTTTTTTATTGATCAAAGGGAGGTAAACGAGCAGGACTACCTGATGGTAAGTAGCTACCTTCGCCCATGGACATCCACAACATTAGAAAGGTCGTGGATGCGTTGCCGACCTTGAGGGGGGAGGAGAAAAGGAGGGAAGGAGGATAGGGATGGTGGGAATAGGGAGAGAGATCTGGCTTACATGTCATCGAACCGGAACACATCATCAGATGTTTGGCGGTTCGTCTTTGACATGATAGTGGTCGCGAGCCAGTCAGAGAAATCTCCTACCACCAAGCTACTGGGTTACCCGCCTTTTACGTGACGCTGCCCAACGGAGGGGAATTGTATTCTAACCCGTTCCCCCACGGTGGTTATATTAATAATTACTTACAAAAATTTATCTAACATTTTTTAGCTTTTGTAAGATAAAGGGCGGCGTTGTGTTACGCCACTCATCTCGCTATATCTCGTTGTTTGCGGATCGTGATTAATGTAAAGCCAAATGTATCTGGTTCAAAACCTTAATAATTTATAAATTTCCTTAGATATATCGCATATGGGTTTTGTAAGATAAGTCATTATTATTTAGTAAAAAAATGAAAAATATAATTGAGGATATTTTCATAATCTTGAAAAGAAAACAGTTCGTTTATTTTGTTTAAATATAACTCTATATTAGGAAGTAAATATTATGCCCATTACGTTGCAGTGGGATAATGTCTGATAGCAAGCGCGATTAGTTGTGGGTTCGATTCCGACTCGAAGTATTTATTACTTCAAACTGGTTAAACAAAGCGGTATCAATTCTACCACTCAATGTTTTAAGTCCGGAGTGACTCGACACTTAATTCTTTCTAGCAATCTTGGTATCCGAAAAGGCATGTAATATATACGAGTAAACTCGTATACTTATCCATATAATATATAAAAATCTGAAAAACTATATAAAATCTACCAAAAATAAACATTACCTCTTGCGGAGTATATCTAAATATCTCGTGTGAGCCTCGGTACCACTTGACGGAGTGTAACGGGGGGTCCAGAGACTGCTGTGCGTAGTGGCATCGCAGCTCGGCCTCTATCCGGGGGTCCGCCCAGCGAGGCACGTCTAGTAAAGTTATCGTGTGGCATACACTGTGTGCTGGAACAAAAATAATTATTGTAAAATTAATATTAATAAAATAATTATTGTACGGTTTTTATTGTTTAAAGTTAATTTTTTTATTAAGTTTATTGTCCTAGATTATTGAAAATTATTCAAAGTTTAGAAATCCCGTTATATAGTCATATATACATATATGTTCATGTCCAGTTAATATAACAGTAGGCAAAAAGTTACATTAAGTTAAATAAAATAATAAACCTTTTATACATAACATTATAAGTAACGTTGTGGCCAGTCGTGGCTCAGTGGCGCCTATTTAAAGACTAATGGGAAGCCTAGTTAAAGACTAATGCGAGGAAAATGACTTTTAAATAAAATCGCATAAAAATCGGTATCATACACCCTTGTCATGGTAGGGGTTGAATATAAAAGAAAATATTTAAATCATATTTTAAATAAAGCTATTTCGGGTTATTTATATATGTTTATTATTATATATGATTCATTTATTCACACGTTGTGATCGTGTACTATAGTAAAGCGTTTGAAACGCTGGATTTGCTTAAATATATTTATAAATAGTAAATACCAATACGTAAAATGGAGAACGGAGTATCTTGCCTCTAGATTCTCTGCTGATACTTTGCTGTTCAGGAAAAGAACTGATGGTTTTAAATAGCTGAACCGATTTTTACCAAACCTAGCTAAATACTAATTACGAGGGAAATGACTTTCTATAAAATCGCATAAAAATCGGCATAATACACCCTTTTCGTGGTAGGGGCTAAAAATAATAAAAATATAAAAGAAAATATTCGAATCATATTTAAAATTAAGCTATTTTGGGTTATTTATATATGTATTTTATTATATATAATTCATTTATTCACAGATTGTGATCGTGTACTACAGTAAAGTGTTTGAAACGCTGGATTTGCTTAAATATACTTATAAATACCAAAACGTAAAGTGGAGAACGGAGTGTCTTGCCTCTAGATTCTACCTACTGTCTACTCTGCTGTCCAGGAAAAATAATTTTCTAGTTGCACACACAACCTAATTACTGTTTTCGATTTTCCTACTTTTGGGTCAAAAAATGTCCTTTTTAATATTTTTATTTTATTTATAAATTAGCTTTTTAAAGAGCTATTTAATTAAACCTTTTAAAGATTGTACGAGTACTTTCGACGTTGACCTCTAAGTCGCACAACATTTTACACTCAGTTAAATTTGAATGGGTTGGGGCTAATCTAGCTGTCAGGAAGACGGGGCTTGTTAAAATATGGGTGTCTCGAAATAATTAATTATGAGAAAAGGCAAAAATTATATATTAATTATAACTTTTTGTTAAGTAGTTGTGCAGAGGGTGTTTAGAGTGTGGGTTCGAATCTCAGTGGAGTGATAGTTTAAAACATGTTTTTTCGCATAGGAGGATTGTAAGAGAGAAAGTAGTTTCAAAACTCTCTGTATTTCAGTTTTCTATATTCGCTGTGTGTAGAGTGACTTTTTTGGATACCCGAGCGAAGAAATAAAAACTATTTAAACAATAATTTCCCGTAGTGGGAGTCGAATCCACTCCTGTATATGCAGTCAAACACTGTTTTACTGTGCCATATTTACTGTGATATTGTTATGTTTATATTTTTTAATAACTATAATATATAAAGTAAAAACTTGGTATATTTCTTATATAAAACTAGATGTGCTTGCGACTTCATCCACGTGTAATTTTACGATATTTAAGTTGTTAGGTTATTAAAATAAAAGTAGCCCAAGTTATTCCTTATGGGTGATTTCCTTTCTATAGAAACAATAGAAGTTCACGAATGTTATTTTTTTAATATTTAAGTGACATAATCTGCTTAAGGAGCACTGATGACATCAATAAATTATAAGATCTACATGTCAATACTGTTTTGTTTCACTGGTAAATCTATTCATTGTTAAGATCAATATTTCTAGAAATCTATTGAGAGGGAAATTCGCAGTACCACTACTGGCAAAACCACTGGGCATTGAGAAAATAATACGGATTAAACTTTAAACTTTTGAAGTACTAAGGTACTTCACGTCTAAGACCCATAACCTTAAACGTATAGCTAACCACAAATAACATGAATCATAAAGCCTCTTATGAATAATTAAGTACAAGAATACACGCGTCCTATCAGACCCCCAGAGAGATGTAAAAAGAGGAGGGTAATTCCGCAAGTTGGCTAACTTCGTGGAAACGTTCAACTTTCTAACTTTAGACTTGGATTTTATTTCCTTGAATCTGAAACTTTTGAATTTTATCTTTTGTAAACATAGATGTGGCCAGTCGTGGCCCAGTGGCACAAGAGTGTGACTGTAAACGACTGGTTGTGGGTTCGATTCCCACTCGAGGAGTGGAAATTATATTTCCATTTTCTTCGCTCTGGTGTCGAGGTAAAGCGCGGCGTTAAGTACCGCCACTTAACACGCAAAGCCTCCGAATTCGGCGAAAAGTGGGGAACGGAGTGTCTTAACACTAGGTTCCCTCTGCCTACCCTGCTGTGTGCGGGATACAGCGTGAAGCTATTTATAGATTGAGGTTTGTAGGTCACTGTGGCGCAGTGGGGCTGTTTCTGGTTGAATACGATGGTAGTGAATTCGATTTCTACTCTGGTGACAATATAAAGTGCTATACAGAAAAAAAAAAAAAAAAAACTTATCACGATGATTTTAATGTCAAAACGTCATCAGTATTGTAAATGCTTAATAAGCTTTAAACTTGAATTTCACAGCTTTTCTTTTATATCCACATAGCTTGTTAGAGAAAGAACCTAGTGTCATGACACTCCGCCTTTCCGTCAGAATTGAAGTCACTCTGCGTTGAGTGAAGGAACTCAACGCCGTTTTTTTATCGTCACCAGAGTAGGAATCGAACGACCGTTTATACAGCCAAGATGTTTAAAATGAAAAGCTGAGAAGTAAATTCCAGTACAACATATATTTTCATAATAATGTTTAATATGCAATTATATACGTCAAGATATTTTTTACTTACATTTGTATAAAGTGATATTTGACTAAGTGTATTTTACGTGTAAGCTGGGCTAAAAGTTTATATTATAATATTCGATTAAAATTGTTTTTTTTGAAGTGAAAACTTCTTTAGGCGCGTTGAGCGTTTTGGTAGAGGGTAAAATCCTCGGTTCGCGTCACCGACATGCTAATGATAATAGTATATCTATAGCTATGGAGAGCCAGACTAGCGCACGCGCAGTAGCCTGTGTACACGTATAATTAATGTTCAAACTTGAATTCATTGAAATTCGTGTAAATATAAATACTATGTATAATTAAGATAATTGTATATTAATTATTTTTTCAACCACTTTGTATTTATATTTTGTTCATGATTTGTTTAACCCATCATATGTAACTAATAAATAAAACATAAAAAATGTCATATAATTTTTGCATATAGTTTTAATTATACTCAACTTAATAGTTCCGTTTTCACTTCTATCGGCAGTCCCACGACTGCTACTGTTTTTTTTTTATATTTTGTAACTTTCATATATAGGTTAATAAAAAGAGAGAATAAAGTCAAAAATCATTGTATTTTACACTACTATGGACAGCAAGTAATCTGTCATTACGAGTTATTGCGTATAGAGTGGTAGTTATTAACCATACAAATATTGATTTGAGTCAGGATTGAACCCATAACCATTGTTTGGGCCTTACTTTCCATATTCCTACTTGTTAATATATTGGTAATCTGAAATGATTACCTCGGTAATACATATTTAAGTCGTAATTTTGCAGGGATTACCTTTTTAATAAAAGTTCAGAGCAACAGCTTTATGCTATAAAAGTATAACGAAGCGATTCATATTACATTATATTATATTAAGAACTATGAAATGAAATATGTGCGTGAAATATTAAATTTGAATACTTAGTAAAAAATATTTATAGTAAACGTATAAGCAATTGAATGGCGGGATTCGAACCCGCGATTGCGACTTCGATTTACCTCAAAATTCTGGAAAATATGTCGAATTAAAAGTTATAATTTATAGGTTTCATTCTTATATTAAATTAAATTTTAAAAAATCATGCTGATATAAAATTAAATTTTAACAATTTTAACGTGGGGCAGTGGCACAAGCGTGTGACTGTAAACGACTGGTTTCGGGTTCGATTCCCTCTCGAGGAGTGGAAATATTTAATATTTCCGTTTCCTTCGCTCTGGTATCAGGGGCAAAGCGCGGCGTGAAGTTCCGCCACTTAACACGCAATGCCTCCGAATACGGCGGAACGTGGGAAACGGAGTGTCTTAATACTAAGTTCCCTCTGCGTACCCTACTGTATGCGGGATACAGCATGAGGATATAAAAAAAGTAGTAGGCAGAATCAAATTTCAACACACTTTTTTTATGCAAAAAATAACATCCGATTTTTTTACAACTTCACGCGTTGTCCCATATATATGAGTAGTCAAGAGAACCTTTAGATTCAAACAGGTAGATTCATTTAGTAATATTTCCCTTTCTATTATTTAAAGTCTATGAGTGGCGGAGTTCAACGCCGCGCTTCATCTTAGATACTAGAATGGAGAAATGAAAATAATTTTAATATAAACGTTCCACTGTATGCGATAATTAATTTACGTTAACGGTCAGACTCTGACAGCGTCTATGTACGGTCAAATAGTTGAAATCGAACAAAACGCTTATAATGAATTGTGGTAGCAAAATTCAACGCGACCCTGTCGCACGAGAGGCGTTGGATATCCCCAGCTTCAATAAATTAGGGAACATGTATTTGTGAAACTATTTCAATAATAGTATAGATAGATAGATGTGTTTTCTGATTTGTGGTATGAATTGCTGTGGGCTGTGGGCAACTAGTTTTTTAATAGATTTTTTTTTTTTTTTATGGAATAAAGGAGCACATCTTCAGATGTTTGGCGGTTCGTCTTTGACATGATAGTGGTCGCGAGCCAGTCGGAGAACGAATCTCCTACCACCAAGCTACTGGGTTACCCGGCTTTTACGGGACGCTACCCAGCGGCGGAGGGGAATTGTATTCTTAACCCGTCCCCCCACGTGTAAAAATTACTCTTGAAACGCTGCATTCACCAAAGAACGTATGGTGTAGTAGTTAATGCTTGGACGGTTTATAAGAGGCGCGGACTCAAACCCAGCTGCGTTTATTTTTATATATGATTTCTAAAAATGTTTTTCAATTTTCAAAATATTATAAATTTTGTTATGTTGAGCACTTTTTAGGAGTCTACTTTTAGTTGCGAATAATGGTTTTAACTTTAATATAGTACACTATACATATACCAAAATAACAATTTTATATTTTTTTTGTGTATCTTTTTGTTCCAGCTAATCTCTGGAAAGGCTGGACCGATTTTCACATGACTTTCACTGCTAGATAACTGATGATATAAGGAGTACATAGCCTAATTATATATTAGTATTACATTTTTTTCGTTAAATTACACGTAAACGAAGTCTTGGACTCAACTATTAAAAATTTTAATGTATAAAAATTGTAATATATAATATTACAAGAATTTTAAACGGGAAGTCGCTCCCGGGAACCCATATGATACGAGGGACGGCAGACCTTTGTAATTATAAAACTCTGACTCGATTAGCATTCCCCTTATTTCCTTTCTCATATCATATCATAACAGAACAGACGTTTAATAATGTATGTAGATTTTACATGTAGATTTTAATTAAACTTTACAGTTTTAGTCGAGTAGTTTGTAGTTTGAGCAAATCGTAGCGTAGTGGGTGACTGCAAACTCGATGGTTGTAGGTTCGATTTTCAGTTAGGGACATTTCTCGGCACGAAGTGTCATGTATTCGGAAATTTCACGCTATAATAGCTTCACGCTATATCCCGCACACAGCAGGGTAGGCAGAGGAAACCTAGTGTTAAGACACTCCGTTCCCCACTTTCCGCCGAATTTGGAGGCTTGCGTGTTAAGTGGCGGAACTTAACGCCGCGCTTTACCTCGACACCAGAGCGAAGAAAATGGAAATATAATTTCCACTCCTCGAGTGGGAATCGAACCCACAACCAGTCGTTTACAGTCACACTCTTGTGCCACTGGGCCACGACTGGCCCACTTCGGAAAGTGTTGAATGAAAGTGAAAAGATTTTACACTAGGTTTTCTCTGCCTACTTTGGTATGCACGGTAAAGAAATGATGATAATGCATAAGTTATAAAAAAATAATAGAAGGAATCATTAGATTTTTCATGAAACTAGGATTCGAACATAAAAGTGACTATATTTTAGGGTAAATTCTAAATAATGAATTTTATTAATATAGTTAGACTATATAAACCATTGGAAGTATAACAATATATACAATTGGTCGATAAGTAAAGAACAGGTTGGCATGTCACTTGTTCTTGCACAGGCTCGAGACGATATAATATAAAGATTTAATATGCTTTTTCTCCAATTGCCGTCCTTAACCTGGACACGATATTCTGAGTGGTGGATCTCAACGCTGTGATTTGTGCCTGTGATTGTGATATTTTAATTATAAATCATATAACACAGTAAAAATCAATTGCGTTTACAGTCAGACTTTATAACTACGCCAGAGCTCTAGATATACATTTATTTGAAGTTAACGCTAGAACAAGCTACTACCTCTCAGTAAGCACTTAACAAGCATCAAAATTATCAAGCCAAGAAGCATAAGTCTATCTCCACACCATATCCCATATAAGCCCCCATACTTGGAGGGTAATAAAAAATAAACGTCAGCATACAAATGCCTATTTTTTATGACGTACTTTCCTCACAGGTGCATAAATAACGTTGTTCTTTTCTCATTCCATGATATTCAAATTCGAGTTATTGCGCCAGATTTTCATAAATTTTTGGTGAATGTACGCAATTTTGGACTGTCTTAAGGTTTAGTGGTTGATTCTAGAGATTAGGGGAGAAGTCGTGGGTTGATATACTTAAAGGGTAGATATCTATTAGCTCATCATAAATATTCACCTTACTTTACGTTATTCTCAGCTTAGTCAGAGAGTATAGTGTCAACTCCACTTATATACCAACATTGTGATTTGTATATATTGAGATTATTTTTTAATTTCCATTTTTTTTTAATTTTCCAAGGCTTTGATTTCAAATTTATTATAATTTTGAAAAAGAGGTTCATTTAAGAAAAATAAGGGAAGGACAGAGCAGCGCCTGAAATTGACCACACGTAGGTAGGCTTAGGGGGTCCTTCACTTTAAAATGTTTATTAATACTCGCATCCACTGTGAGAGGTCTCTCTACCAAACCAATCAAGTATAGAGATTATTATATAAAGTATTATATAATAGATATAAAGTAATATAGAGAGAGAATAAGTTACATGAATTAAGGCTGTACTAGCAGATATTTTAAATATTTTAAAGACTCCCATAGAAGACCTTGTACTTAATTCATGGATCACCATAAAAATAAGAAAATTAAAAGTTCACTTAAAAAAGACGTTGAGTAAAAGCTTCTCGTTCCCGAAGTTTGTTCTACCAAAAGTGTTTGCAATTGATTTATTTTGAAAATATGCAAAGTGGGCATTTTTTGTCGGAGAACGAATGATATTAATTAAAGATTCAAGATACTTTAGGTGATGCGTTAAAATTTATTTTAAAAGACAGTTTAAAAGATTTGGCCTTGCGGTGTTTGAATCCATGTTACTTGGGATATGGTTTGTAATTGTGTGTTGTTGGTTCGATTCCCGTTTGTGTAACGATTATATTTTAATTATTGAATTATATTTATAATTTTATTTATTCCCTTTGGCAACCAGACCGATTTCGTTGAAGATTTCTACAACTCATCACGCAATGTTTTGGATTCGTACAGTCCCGGTGAAGAACAGAGTGTCCTGACACTAGGTTCTTTCTGCTTGCTTTGCGAGAAAAAACGTAAACTTGAGTAAAAATTAAATATTATGTAATATCGTTGTAGCATAATGAGAGTGTTTGATAAATAACGTGATGATTGTCAGTTATATCTCTGTTTGGAGAATTATTAATATATTAGAAATTAAATTCTTAATATTTCTCCGATCTAGGAATTGAGCAGAAAATAGAGAAAAGTATATTCTATCATTAGATTCTCTCTGCCTAACATGATATATAAATATTTTTTTTTAGCTTCACGCTGTATCCCGCACATAGCAGGGTAAGCAGACAGAACCTAGTGTTAAGACAGTCCGTTCCCCACTTTCCGCCAGAAATAAAGATCTGTAAAACAAAAAACATATATAATTATAATTTCACTACTGTAATGACTACTCCAAATATATATATTTTTTAGCTTCACGCTGTATCCCGCACACAGCAGGGTAGGCAGAGGGAACCTAGTGTTAAGACACTCCGTTTCCCACTTTCCGCCGAATTTGGAGGCTGCGTGTTAAGTGGCGGAACTTAACGCCGCGCTTTACCTCTACACCAGAGCGAAGAAAATAGAAATATAATTTCCACTCCTCGAGTGGGAATCGAACCCACAACCAGTCGTTTACAGTCACACGCTTGTGCCACTAGGCCACGACTGACCACTCCAAATATTTTCACCTTATATATTGTTAGACAGATATCAGGATTAAAGTAAAAGGTGACTTTTAGTTAACACAATTTATTGTTTCAGTTTATAAACCCTTACCTCTATACTCACTTGTACAGTTTTGTACTTACGCAACTTTTGCACTCTTAACAAATTTACACTTATTTATTAATACACACACAACTTCTCTATTAAAACACGTAAATTTATACACTTAAACACTTTTTAGTTTAATAACACGATTACCAACTATTACACTTTACACGTTTAACACGATGCCTTCGTCAGGCAGCAAGACGGCGTACTAACTTTTGAGAGCAAAAAGTACCCTTTATATAGTAAATCTGTCACTCTTTTAAAACAGTTATGTGGGTATTATTATTTTATTTATTAGTTAATTACCCTCATATTAACAGTAACCTAACAGTTCGGCCGTCCTGCGCCGAAACACGACCCCGTGTTTCCAAAACAAAAAAAACAAAAAAAAAAAAAAAAAGAAAAAGTAATAGAAAAGATAACGCTTACAATAATATAAACTTTTATAAACAAAACATTCTAGGGGCCATCTGCCCATCTTTTAAACTGGGGCAATCTGCCCATCTTTTAAACTGGGGCAATCTGCCCATCTTTTAAACTGGGGCAATCTGCCCATCTTTTAAACTGGGGCAATCTGCCCATCTTTTAAACTGGGGCAATCTGCCCATCTTTTAAACTGGGGCAATCTGCCCATCTTTTAAACTGGGGCAATCTGCCCATCTTTTAAACTGGGGCAATCTGCCCATCTTTTAGGCTGGGGGAATCTGCCCATCTTTTAAACTGGGGCAATCTGCCCATCTTTTAAACTGGGGCAATCTGCCCATCTTTTAAACTGGGGCAATCTGCCCATACTTAGGCAATCTGCCTATACTTAGGCAATCTGCCCATACTTAGGCAATCTGCCCATACTTAGGCAATCTGCCCATACTTAGGCAATCTGCCCATACTTAGGCAATCTACCCATACTTAGGCAATCTGCCCATACTTAGGCAATCTGCCCATACTTAGGCAATCTGCCCATACTTAGGCAATCTGCCCAACCAAACTGTGGCAATCTGCCCATCCTAAAATAGATTCTACATAAAGTATTACACTATGTATGGATAATTCATTTATTAATACAACAATTTATATATACTATGCATATTATCTATGTGACAAATATCGACTGAATCATTATCAATGTAACAATTTTATGATACTACTAAGCATTTTCCATGCAAAATTAAATTAGTTATTACGTTGTCTGGAAATTCAGAATGTATAGATTCTTGTTCACTGTACCTATAAGATTGACTAGAGGATACACTGCACGCTTTAGTATAGCCAGTATCTGTCATGACCGAAAACGTTACTTATTTTATAAGGGCCTTGAAACTTAGGTAAAACCTTTCGGCTTTGACTCGTTAACTGTTAATAATGAAAAACCCTAACAAGATCTCCTATTTTGTATTCACGCGGAGGTTTTCTACGTTTACCGTATTGCCGTTTTAGTGCCGTGTGATTTTTACTTACGCGACTACAACTTTATCACAAATCGAATCCCTATTTTCAGTTTTGTTCTCTAAACCATTTACCGAGTTATGTATATGACTATTAGATATGCTAACTATTTTGAACCCAGATAGTATCTCAGCCGGCGTAAATCTGATTTCTTAATTTAAAGTATTGTAAAAAAAAAACCATTGAATTTTTGATACCATTGATTTTCGGAACATTTGTTATTTAATTAATATTGGAGCACTCTGGAGTGACAAAGTCAGTATGTTTACTTGAACGGATCGCGCCAGAGGCGAACTCGCCTCAAAATTATAGTAGTAGTATATATCTTAATGAATAAAGTCTAAAGTAGTAAAATACCTAAGTAATTAAGTCTGAGTTGCAAAATATCTTAATAAATAAAGCAATAATAAATAAGTAGAAAAATATTTAAAAACTGATAAACAATCTTATTGATCTTCTAAATAACATGATAAACAATCTAATTGATCTTCACAATATAAATAACAACTAATCATGTATTCGTATATAATGTTTGACTCGCGTACAATTTCCGCATTCATCATTTAATTGAATATTTCTCTTACATCTATTTTTAATTAAACTATAATCGATACGGTCTATGTACAATACATATATATGAAATACTGTCAGGTAATATTATTGCTAATTCTCCAATTTTTGTACAACCTAACTCAATTAAAACCAAAACAACATATATATTTATTTATATACCTAATTGACTTTTTCTTTCATGAATTTCCCCACTAAGTACTACCACTAACAATCAAAACCGCTTAATCATTACTATTCGAATTCGTTGTTTTCGGTTACACTATGTTTTAATTTGGTTCCATGAATTTCAATATTGCATTCGTTAGCTATGTGTCCCATTAATAACGTAAGTTCACATAGCAGCCGTACACTATGTGTACGGCTGCTATGCGTACGGCTGCTATGCGTACGGCTGCTATGCGTACGGCTGCTATGCGTACGGCTGCTATGCGTACGGCTGCTATGCGTACGGCTGCTATGCGTACGGCTGCTATGCGTACGGCTGCTATGCGTACGGTTGCTATGCGTACGGCTGCTATGCGTACGGCTGCTATGCGTACGGCTGCTATGCGTACGGCTGCTATGCGTACGGCTGCTATGTGTACGGCTACTATCTGTAAGGCTACTATCTGTACGGCTACTACGTGTACGGCTACTACGTGTACGGCTACTATGTGTACGGCTACTATGTGTACGGCTACTATCTGTACCGCTACTAAATGCATCACTACCGTCTGTATCACTACCGTCTGTATCACTACCGTCTGTATCACTACCGTCTGTATCACTACCGTCTGTATCACTACCGTCTGTATCACTACCGTCTGTATCACTACCGTCTGTATCACTACCGTCTGTATCACTACCGTCTGTATCACTACCGTCTGTATCACTACTATATGTATCACTACTATATGTATCACTACTATATGTATCACTACTATATGTATCACTACCATATGTATCACTACCATATGTATCACTACCATATGTATCACTACCATATGTATCACTACCATATGTATCACTACCATATGTATCACTACCATATGTATCACTACCATATGTATCACTACTATATGTATCACTACTATATGTTCTGCTACTCTCTTTATCAATACTATATGTATCACTACTATACGTATCAATACTATATGTATCACTATGAATGTACGACTACTATATGTATCACTACTATATGTAAGACTACTGTCTGTATAACTACTGTCTGTATCACTACTATATGTATCACTACTATATGTTCTGCTACTCTCTTTATCAATACTGTCTGTATCGATACTGTCTGCATCACTACTATATGTATCACTATGAATGTACGACTACTATATGTATCACTACTATATGTAAGACTACTGTCTGTATAACTACTGTCTGTATCACTATTCTCTGTATCACTACTCTCATTATCAATACCGTCTGTATCACTACTATATGTAACAATGCTATATGTACGACTACTGTCTGTATGACTACCGTCTGTATCACTATTCTCTGTATCACTACCATATTTATCAATACTGTCTGTATCGATACTGTCTGTATCACTACTATATGTATAACTACTATATGTATCACTACCATATGTATGACTACCGTCTGTATGACTACTGTCTGTAACTACTATATGTATCACTACTATATGTATGACTACTGTTTGTATCAATACCGTCTGTATGACTACTGTCTGTATCACTATTCTCTGTATCACTACCCTCTGTGACTACTGTCTGTATCACTACTATATGTGTCACTACTATATGTATGACTACTGTCTGTATCACTACTATCTGTATGACTACTGTTTGTATCACTACTCTCTTTATCAATACCGTCTGTATCGATACTGTCTGTAGCACTACTATATGTATAACTACTACATGTATAACTACTACATGTGTCACTACTATATGTATCACTACTATATGTATCACTACTGTCTGTATGACTACTGTTTCTATCACAGTTCTCTTTATCAATACTATCTGTATCGATACTGTCTGTATCACTACTATATGTATAACTACTATACGTGTCACTACTATATCTATCACTACTTTTTATATCACTACTTTTTATACCACTACTTTCTATATCACTACTTTCTGTATTACTATTCACTTTGTCAATACTGTCTGTATCACTATTCTCTATATCACTGTTCATTTTATCAATACTGTCTGTATCGATACTGTCTGCATAGATACTGTCTGTATCAATACTGTCTGTATTATTACTATGTTTATTATCGTTACTGTTAAAGTTACCTTATTCATGGCGACGCCTGGATTGCCTCGCCCTGCTGCGACGGCGAAGCCTGGATCACCTCGCCCTGCTGCGACGGCGACACCTGGATCGCCTCGCGCTGCTGCGCAGGCGATGCCTCGATCGCCTCGCCCTGCTGCGACGGCGACGCCTGGATCGCCTCGCCCTGCTGCGACGGCGACGCCTGGATCGCCTCGCCCTGCTGCGACGGCGACGCCTGGATTGCCTCGCCCTGCTGCGACGGCAACGCCTGGATCGTCTCGCCCTGCTGCGACGGCGACGCCTGGATCGCCTCGCCCTGCTGCGACGGCGACGCCTGGATCGCCTCGCGCCGCTGCGCAGGCGACGCCTGGATCGCCTCGCCCTGCTGCGACGGCGACGCCTGGATCGCCTCGCGCCGCTGCGCCGGCGACGCCTCGATCGCCTCGCCCTGCTGCGACGGCGACGCCTGGATCGCCTCGCCCTGCTGCGACGGCGACGCCTGGATCGCCTCGCGCCGCTGCGACGGCGACGCCTGGATCGCCTCGCGCCGCTGCGCAAGCGATGCCTCGATCGCCTCGCGCCGCTGCGCCGGCGACGCCTCGATCGCCTCGCGCCACTGCGCGGCGACGCCTCGATCACCTCGCGCCGCTGCGCCGGGGACGCCCCGATCGTCTCGCGCCGCTCCGCCGGCGACGCTTCGATCGCCTCGCACAGCTGCTACGGCGATGCCTCAATCGCCTCGCGCTGCTGCGCCGGCGACGCCTCAATCGCCTCGCGCTGCTGCGCCGGCGACGCCTCAATCGCCTCGCACAGCTGCGGGCGACACCTTGATCGCCTCGCACCGCTGCGACAGCGACGACTCGATTGCCTGGCACCACTGCAACAGTGAAGACTCGATCGCCTGGCACGACTGCGCCCACTCATTAACCACCTTTTGTGGCAACAGTGAGTACAAACCAGCGACGAGTCTCTCTCGATAAATTGAGTCCTTTCCACTCATTTAAGACATCTCTTGTCTCTTGACGTAATGTGGGCAGACCGGGATTACACCGAAGCGTAAAAAAAAAACTTCGGTGGAATCCCACTTCTGATATTTGTTAGAGAGATATCAGGATTAAAGTAAAAGGTTACTTTTAGTTAACACAATTTATTGTTTCAGTTTATACACCCTTACCTCTATACTCACTTGTACAGTTTTGTACTTACGCAACTTTTGCACTCTTAACAAATTTACACTTATTTATTAATACACACACAACTTCTCTATTTAAACACGTAAATTTATACACTTAAACACTTTTTAGTTTAATAACACGATTATCAACTTTTACACTTTACACGTTTTACACGATGCCTTCGTCAGGCAGCAAGACGGCGTACTAACTTTTGAGAGCAAAAAGTACCCTTTATATAGTAAATCTGTCACTCTTTTAAAACAATTATGTGGGTATTATTATTTTATTTTTTAGTTAATTACCCTCATATTAACAGTAACCTAACAATATGTATATTTGAAATAGTCATTATATAGACCATATATTTTGGAGCAGTCAATCTGAAAAATACTGAGTAACGTTCGCGTGAAAACCTTTTAACTTTTATAACGTAGGTATATCGCGTGACAGGATGTTGTTATAACTACCACGTATTAGTCCGTAATTAACCCTAATAGAAGAAAAACGAACTTTTTATACCGTGAAAATGCCTATAGTAATTTTATATAACAATACTTTAGCTTAGATTCTAATAATTTGTTAAGTATTTGGAAATGACTTCTAAATTTTGTTTATTTATTTTTTTTTAGCTTCACGCTGTATTCCGCACACAGCAGGGTGGCAGAGGGAACCTAGTGTTAAGACACTCCGTTCCCCACTTTCTGCCGAATTTTGGAGGCATTGCGTGTTAGGTGGCGGAACTTAACGCCGCGCTTTGCCTCGGCACCAGGCGAGGAAATTGGAAACATTAAATATTTCCACTCCTCGAGTGGGAATCGAACCCACAACCAGTCGCTTTACAGTCGCACTTAGTGCCTCTGCGCCACGACTGGCCCAATATTTATAAATATGTATTTTTTTATTTATTTTAGCTTCACCCTTGTTCCCGCATACTATGGTAGGCACAGAGAACTCAGTGTCAAGACACTCCATTGTCCTATTTTTGCTTGAATTTGAGACACTGCGTGTTGAGTGCAAAGTGAAAGAGAACCATCCATACTTATATTATAAAAGCGAAAGTCTGTGTGTTTGTCTGTCATGCGTTCACGGCTAATCTACCAGTCCGATTTGGATAAAATTTAGAGTGAAAGTAGTAAAAGTTACTGGGTCTAACATAGGCTACTTATTTTTTCAAAAATCAACCGCTAAAGTGTTAAAATAGGGGATGAAAGTTTATATGAAAAATCTAAACCGCTTGACCGATTATAACGAATTTTGCCATATATAGTTGATAATTCGAGGTTAAACTTATGCTACTTTATTTTTCAAAAATCCACCACCGAGGGTTGCAATATACCGAAACAGCCAGTTAGAAGACGCGGCAAAGCCGCGAGCGGGCCGCTAGTTTAAATATAATTTAACCAATTGAGAACCAAAATCACAGCCATTGCGAATATAATCAGAAGCTATCTCACTACATCACCTCAAAGCTATATTGAATATCAATAATGTTAAAGCGATGATCTTAATATAATTTAAATATCATTCGTTCATTCCGTGGTACTGTGTATATTACGTAGGTGTTTCAGGTTTTAAGCTTGTTAGGTATAGACACTCAATATTTACGAAAATCATATGTTAACTAAAAATGGGGCCAGTCGTGGCGCAGTGGCACAAGCGTGTGACTGTAAATGACTGGTTGTGGGTTCAATTCTCACTCCAGGAGTAGAAATATTTAATGTTTCCATTTTCTTCGTTCTGGTGTCGAGGCAAAGGCGCGGCGTTAAGTTCCGCCACTTAACACGCCATGTCTCCGAATTCGGCGGAAAGTGGGGAACGGAGTGTCTTGATACCAAATTCCCTCTGCCTACCCTACTATGTACAGGATACAGCATGAAGATAAAGAGAAGAGAAAAAAATAATAATAACTAAATATTAAAAGTAAGGCAAAAAATAGTTATAATGAAACTATAAATATTTTTTTTCTTTTAGGTCAGGATTTTACCAATGTAATATTCTTAATTCAACGGAACATTTAGACACTAAATTTTTTTCACCTACCCACCAAACTTTAAAGAGATAGTAAATACTTCTACATATGGGATTCAAACTGCCTTCTGTCGCTTACAAATGAACAACTTAATGTCAACCGCTAAATTATTAATGGAAAAATAAAACTTACATTTATGAATATATAATATAAGCTTAAATAAGTTTTATAAAACCTTCCACAGCATTACGCCGAAATTTTCACGTCACTAATGCCCTTGTTTAAAGTACACATGAGACCTATAAAAAGTTATGAGTGAGGCTAATGACGGGAAAAATAACTGTAAAGCGGACGAAACAAAAACTTATAATTCATAATAAATTTTCTTAATATGTAGGGCCTAGTGTTTTGTGTGAAGGTACTCAGTTCGGTGCTCGTTTGAGGTAAATTTATTGTCTGTGTCAAGATTTTAAAGACCGTCGTCTTGCATTGGGATAGTGTCTGTTTGTAAACGGGATGGTTTGATTTGCAATGAATGATTTCATTTAAATTTTTGATTTTATATTTAAATTCAAGTTTCATTATATTTAATTATGATCAGTCTGTGGCCAGTCGTGGCCCAATGGCACAAGCGTGTGACTGTAAACGACTGGTTGTGGGTTCGATTCCCACTCGAGGAGTGGAAATATTTAATATTTCCATTTTCTTCGCTCTGGTGTCGAGGCAAAGCGCGGCGTTAAGTTCCGCCACTTAACACACAATGCCTCCGAATTCGGCGGAAAGTGGGGAACGGAGTGTCTTAATACTAGGTTCCCTCTGCCTACCCTGCTGTGTGCGAGATACAGCGTGAAGCTAAAAAAAAAGGTTCTCTCTGATCTCCCTACTATGCTATGGGAAAAAAGTGTGAAGCTGAATAAATAATATAACGCATTAATTGATAAAATTAACGTACACAAGCAGTATGGTTGTGGGTACAATTCTCACTAACGTGAATAAGTATACAAAAATTTTCACTTTTTCGCTCTGGTATATATGATAAAGCGCGGCGTTGAGTTCCGTCATATAACAGACAACGTCTTGGTTCCCGGCGAAAATCCAAGTACGGAGTGTCTTAACACTAGGTCCTCTCTGGCTACCCCGCTATGCGGGAAAAAGTATGGAGCTGTAGCTATGATAACGTGTGTTTTACGAAAAAGGAAGTATATTTTCTTTTTTTTTTAGCTTCACGCTGTATCTCGCACACAGCAGGGTAGGCAGAGGGAACCTAGAGTTAAGACACTCCGTTCCCCACTTTTCGCCTACTTTCAGCCGAATTTGGAGGTATTGCGTGTTAAGTGCCGGAACTTAGCCCCGCGCTTAGCCCCATCAGCAGAGTGAAGAAAAAAGAAATAAATATTTCCCCTCCTCGAACAGGATCGAACCCACAACCAGTCGCCTTCACAGTCACACTTTGTGCCACTGCGCCACGACTGGCCCCAAATATAAATACATCAGAAAAAAATATCTAGCTTTCTCATAACTATATTTTAATACAATTTGGAAATTAAAGAAAGTGTTATAGATGTAGACTCTTCATCGCAGTTAGTGTGATGCAAAAAAAAAGTTTCAGCTGTTATATAAAAGCATTTGCATAATCACTTTTAGTCGCTTGACGCTTTTAACGTATTGATGTTTCTATTTTTATATAATACATCGCCTACATATGATGGAGTTTGTAGACAGAACTTAGTGACTTCGTTCTCCTATTTTTTCCCAACTTAGTGACCAGAATTCAATTAGAAATATTATTTTATGCCAATAGACGATGGTTATGTTTTAATTATGTTGATTTCTTTACTTTGTTTAGACAGAACGCGGTGTTGTGTTCCGCATACAGTACCAAATAAGAGATTCGTATGTATGTATTTCTTTATTTATTTCAGTTTTTTTTAATATGTGCTATTAAATAAAGTGCACCCCGTTCTTGTTCATTTATTTATTTTCTTGTCTACCCTAAATTGGGTAGCAAGAGATCGTTCACTTAGTGCTTCACGCTGTATCCCGCACACAGCAGGGTAGGCAGAGGTGAGAGGGCGGCGTTAAGTTCCGACACCTTACACGCAATGCCTTCAAATTCGGCGGAAAGTGGGGAACGGAGTGTCTTAACATTAGGTTTTCTCTGCCTACCCTGCTGTTTGCGGGATACAGCGTGAAGGTAAAAAAAGAGTTATTATAACACAAAACTATATAAGTCCATATGCTTACAATTCTCATAATATACACATTACAACAGTTGTCTACAAGCGCACACATTAGGGATGAAAAATGACTACTAATTCATATTATAATTTCTAAAGAAAACCCTCGTTTTATTAATTTTAGGGGTAGTTTTTGCTTTAATTTGCAAAACATGCGGTTTTTAATGTCGCGAATATGTTTTAAATGTTTAGTAAGTAATTTGTTTGTTAATTAAAAAGCTTTTTTTAGCTTCAGGCTGTTTCCAGGCCAGAGTAGGAAGAGGAAATCTAGTGTTAAGACACTTTGTTCCTCGCTTTCAGCCGTATTCTAGAGGCATTACGTGTTGAGTGTTAGAATCGTACTTTGCCTTGAAACCAGATCGAAGAATATGAAATACGAAATATTTTAATTTCTCAAGTAGGAATCGAATTCATTACAAGCCGCGTTTACAGTCACACTTTGTACTCGATAGATTAAGAATTTAATTAGTTATTTCACATTTTTAAAGATTTTTTTGTAGAAATTTCCTGAAGTCATTTTAGTCCAGTCCAAATCCAAAACTTTTTTTTTTTTTATTTTTAGCTTCACGCTGTATCCCTTGCGGGGTAGTCAGCGAAAACGGAGCGCCAAACGCTACGGTCCCTGCATACTTCTTTCGCCTCGTCCACAGTCATTAACCTCTTCATACACGCCCTCCCCTCATGCTTTTTACGTGACCTTCCTCCAGTATCATCGATACTGTGTTTTCGAAGGTCAACCGAGGTCTCCCCCTGCCTCGCTTACCACTCACATTTGCTTCATAAATCTTTCTTACCATTCTTCCATCACTCATCCTCTCGACGTGCCCAAACCACCTGAGCACGCCCTTCTTCATTCTTACTATGACGTTCTCGCTAATACTTGCCATTCTGTGTATCTCTTCATTGCGGATTCGGTCAGCTAAGCTGACTCCGCACATCTTTCGAAGAGATCTCATCTCCACAGCATTCATCTTTCTTTCATTCTTCTTCTGCAATACCCACGTTTCGCTGCCGTATAGCAGCGTCGGTACCAGCACTGCATTGTGCACAGCTAAACGTGCGGCTATGCTCACGTTCCGCCGTCGCATCAACGCAGCGAGGGCACCGTTAACCCTGTTACCGGCAGCAATACGCCTTTCAACATCCATATCATACCTTCCATCTCTGCTAAACATACTTCCCAGATATACCACCTCATTTACTTGTTCTAATTTCTTTCTGTTAACTATGATCTTACATTCATCCAAAATATATTATATCTAAATGAAAACGATGCTAGTTAAACATTTTTAGAAAATGCATAAAAAATATAAGCTTAGCTGTTCGCCAGCGTTCACGGTTCGGTTCGATACTTAACTCTTATGACAATTCTAAAAATGTTTTTCATATCTTATATGTGTAAATAAAAGTTAAAAAAATATTAAAACATGATGTTAGTTAATTAAAATTGAATATTTTTATTATTTCTTTTTTGTGTTGCAAGGTAAAAACGGGATCATAAGTTCACTAAAAGTTTTATAAATATACGTTCAAGAGTAATATAAAAATCTTCGTGTGCACTTAAAGAAAATTTAGAAAATGACAAATTTCTATGCTCTCTACTACTATAGTGTATTATAAATTCTTTTATATAGAGACCATGGTGGTACAGAAAGATAGCATGGAATTATAAGCGCGATTGGTATGGGATTCGAATCTCACTCGGGAAATATTTAAAATATTTTAATTTCTCCACTCTGCTACCTAAAACAATACGTATTAAACTACACCACTCACACAACGTGTTTACGAAAAAAAAATAAAAAGTGGAGTGTTTTAACACTAACTTCTCTATTCACTAAATAGGGAAAAAGCCTCATTTCCCCACAAATCTTGTCCCAAGTACCAGGCGCGTCCAGATTGCTCCAACACAAGCCCATATATCCCCATAACGGCTATGCTCTAATAAAATTACTTCCAACATTTTTTTCTCTCCCTGACGTCAATTACACGCATATTGTCTTATATTCCGTTTTTATAACGCTTAAACGTTGTTTTATGAATATTGGTCTGAACGAATTTCTTTTAACGTTCACTCGACTGGCTTTTTTGGTGGTTCGTTATGAAATAGTGATATTGTTGTCGTTCTTTTGGTATATTATGCTATACTATTATTATTGAGACTATTATGATCGTGGCCTTTGAATGTAAAAGTGGCTATAGGTTCGATTTTCATTCGAGGAAATGTTTTTATTATTTTTTTATAAGTACCTAAGACTTTCTTGAATAGTTGCTTCTTAGCAATATTTTGATATTGGACAGAAAATGGAGAACGGAGTATCTTGACACTATGTTATTTGCAACTTCACTCTTATGCGTGAAAATGCGTAAAATATTTTTTTTGCTTCACGCTATATCCTGCGCGCAATAGGGTAGGCAGAGGGAACTTAGTGCTAAGACTGCATTACGTGTTAAGCGGCAGAACTTAACGCCGCGCTTTTACCTCTGATACCAGAGCGAAGGAAATGGAAATATTTAATATTTCCACTCCTCGAGTGTGAATCGAACCCACAACCAGTCGTTTACAGTCACACGTATGTGCCACTGCGCCACGAACTGACCCGAATTTCAATATTCTATTATTATTAAGACTATTATGATCGTGGCCTTTGGTAGGTACTGTACTGTACTGTAGGTTGTAGTCGTTGTAGGTTCGATTTTCATTGGAGGAAATGTTTACATTTTTTATTTTTAAAGTACCTAAAACAACCCGCTGCGTTAAATTCCGCCTCTTTCTTGGGTAGTTGCTTCTTAGCAATGTCTTATTTTTAGCAGACAATGCTAAACAGAGTGTCTTGACATTAGGTTCTTTATGACCCTCTTACGCAGGAAAATTTTCGAGGTCTTCTTATAGTTGTAAGTATATATATAATATTTATATAAAGCTTTAAAATGATATAAAGAATATAATTCAATATGAGATTTTTAACCTTGATAGTAAATGTATGCAAAGTGTTTTGAGATGTTTTAAATTAAATTCACTTGAAACTCGACGATACACGAGTGTCACTTATGTAAATTGCTATTATTACTAAACTTAAGTTATTAGTTCTTGTAACTAAAAATAGATATTCTTTAGTGTGATTATTGGGGCTAGTTGTGGCGCAGAGGCACAAACGTGTGACCCACAACCAGTCTTACAGCGACACTTTGTGCCACTGCGCCATGGCTGGCCCCAATGTGGCTGAAATATATTATACGCATCAACTTAACTACTAAAAAGGTAAAATATATAAATAAAACATCTTATTTTAACTTGAAAAAGTAATCTTCCTCCCACAAACATCATCGTAAATCATAATCTTATATATTTTTCTTTACAAAATAAATGTTTGTTGAAATCTAACAATTTCACTTTAACGATTTGTCACCTCGTTCGAGTGTAACTAGGAGCGCTGATTACTGCGGACTGAGTTATGAATCTCTTGGCGATGATTAAATAACGAATAGGTATTGTGGTGTTCTGTAATATTGATTAGTTGTGGGTTCGATTTGTTCGTTTTTTGAGGTATTTTTTTTGAAATTTTACAAGTTTTCGAGTAGGAAAGTGTTAGAATAAACTTATAATTTGTATATTTTATTATCTAATACTGCAATATTTATATATTTTAAGAAATTTTATAAATTTATAGTAAATTTCCATCAAAAAGCTTTCGTACCAGCTATCTTTGCGCAGTATGAAAGCAACTGACCTGTATACGCGATGGTTTTGTGTTCGATTCTCGCTCGAGGGAATTTCAGTTTAATTTTTAATTTCTCCGCTCTGATAAAACAAAATGCGGTGTTGAGTTGCGTCACTTAACATTCACCGTTTCGAATTCGAACAGACAGTGGTGAAGGAAATATCGACATTAAACTAGGTAACTCTCTGATTACCATGCTTTGCGAAAAATAGCGTAAAGTTGAAAATAAGTATGAAAAATATATATATTTTTATTCTATGTAGATATTTCGTCATTTATAAGTTTTAAATAATGAATTAATTTATCATTTAAATGTATATATTTCAGTACAGTTTTAATTCATAACCACTTGTACATTCTAGATCTATATGTTTTTAAAATACATAACCGAAAACTGGAGAACGGAGAAATACGTCACAAAGTTATTCTTTCCTTATTCCCTCAAGGTAAAAGAAATTATTTGAAATTTTAAGAAGAAAGCTCCGAACGACAGTACAATTTTGTTTATTTTCACAAATCTTGACACAAAGACTTGTCGGTCTCCAGAGATCCGCCGTTACAAAGCGAAAAATTAAACGAGCGAAATCAAAAACATCTTTTGTTAATACCATGTTTAAAATTCAAATTCATTATGGGAATAAGGTTTTTATTAACTTACTTTTACGATTTTTCCCATATATATCAGGGTAGTCAGAGGAAACCTAGTGGCAAGACACTCCGTTCTTCATTTTCCCCCCGAAATCCAGATATTACATATTGAGTGGCGGAAATGAACGCTGCACTTTATCTTAGGTACAAGAGCGGAGAAGTGAATATATTGTTTTGTTTTAGTTTCACGCTGTATCCCGCACATAGCACGGTAAGCAGTGGTAACCTAGTGTTAAGACACTCCATTCCCCACTTTCCGCTGAATTCGGAGGCATTGCGTGTTAAGTGGCGGAACTTAACGCCGTGCTTTGCCTCGACACCAGAGCGAAGGAAATGGAAATATTCAATATTTCCACTCCTCGAGTGGGAATCGAACCCACAACCAGTCGTTTACAGTCACACGTTCGTGCCATTGCGTCACGACTGGCCCCTACTGGCGGTTGCCAAGGCAACGCGCATTTTACCCACCAATAGCTCCTTTAGTATACGAAAATACTTCAATTATCACCAAACGCAATTAAATAAACTAATTTACCATAATCACTTAAGCAAGGGGTCGATTGGGAGATAAACGCTTATTCATTCGGATTCAACGAAAACAGATCTATTAATGATTTGTATAAAATTTTAAGTGGAGAGCAAATTTGTTGAAAGGGCATCTACTTATGTTAAATTCAAATTAAATTTATAATGAGTGATGTTTGAAGGAAGGGTGTTGTTGTGGGGCAGTGGGATAGCGTTTAGCTGTAGACGAGAGGTTGCGGGTTCGATTCTCACTCAGAAGAGTGATTGTATAAAGTAAATATATATTTTCTCTATTCTAATATCTAAGATGAAGCTTGTCGTTAATTTCCGCCACTCAAAATTCAGGCGGAAAATGTAGAACAGAGTGTTTTGACACTAGCTACTCTCCGTCTACTCTGCTATGCAGAAAGAAATGGGTCGCTTATCAAAGAAAATAAACCCCGAGTGAGAATCAAACCCACAGCCATTGATTTACAGTAAAACTTTGTCTCACTGCGCCACGATGGTCTCTAAATTTTAAGTGAAAAAAAGCAAAATTAAAAATTTTGAAAAAACCCACGACGGTTTAATTGTAATTGAAAAAGGATAAAATAACTGTAAATCCCCCGCCTAAAAGAAAATATGTAACGAGATGATGAGGACGACTCCGTCGGGGGCTGTCATTACTTTAAGTTTGCACAAACCTTCTCATAGGTTTTCTTGCTGTTAAAACAGGTTCCCAAAAAATTAAAATATTAATATGAATTTACAGTTTTGATAACTGGTAATTTAAAAACTTTAAAACGAAATCTATACTGTTAGCTACTATATTTAAAATTGCAACTGGCAGCCCCCGACGAAGTCGTCCCCATCATCTCGTTACATATTTTCTTTTAGGCGGGGGATTTACAGTTATTTTATCCTTTTTCAATTACAATTAAACCGTCGTGGGTTTTTTCAAAATTTTTAATTTTGCTTTTTATTTTAAACTTTTTAAAGTGAATAGATACACATTATATATTATTACATAATATCGAAATACTTTATATTAATCTTCATGCAAATCCAAAAGAAATTATAAACCCAATGCTTTCTGGTTATCAAATGCTTATTGCAGCGCCTGGCAGATTGTCACCGTAACATTTTCACGAAACTTAAGTCTAACCAAATCAGTGAAAATCACAAAACCCACTAGTAGTTTTGATTTTGAACAAACTAATTTATACTGGAGCGCCCCGTGATATATAGGAGATATGGCATATAAAAACACGCAACAATTAAACCAGAACCTATCACAGAAAACTGCGTCTAAATAGGTTTCACACAAAAAATAAAAGCAAATGCTTACTGCAGCGCCCCCTGGTGAGGTGTCACCATGATACATATACGAGAACACGCACTAATTAAGCCTGATCCTATCTTTGATAACTGCATCTAAATTTGACTTGTAGTTTTAGCTTTGCATAATTAAATGTTTAATGCAGCACCCCCTGGCGTGTTCATAACGTAAAAAAAAACCTAAAAACTTACACCAAGTATAGGTAACTCTAATACTAAAGACTCTGCGCAATCGGACTAGTAGTTGTAGCTTTGCATTAAATATTACAAACAAACGTTTACTGCAGCGCCCCCTGGTGAGTTAACACGATAAAACATATCCAAGAACATGCAGTAATTAAACTTGAACTTATCATTGACACTGCATCCAAATCAAATTCGTCATTTTATCTTTGCACAAACAATATTTTACTGCAGCGCCCTCTGGTGACTTGTCACTGTAATATAAACATGCTATAAGCAAAGCGGAATCTAATACTGAAAACTCTTTCCAATCATACTAGTCGTTTTGGTTTTACACAAAAAAATAAAAGCAGCTACTTACTGCAGCGCCCCCTAGAGAGTTAACACATACATGAAAATATGCACTAAGTAAACATACATGACACATATATGAAAATATGGTGAGTGGTCACCGTAACGCATATATGAAAAGAAACATTAATTAAACCTGAACCTATCGTTGGAAGTTTCATCTAAATCGGACTAGTAGTTTTTGCTCTGCATAAACAAATGTTTACTGCAGCGCCCCCTGGTGAATTTTCGCCATAACCAAAAAACAATTTTTTTTAAATATGCACAAAGCAAAGCTGAATCTAGTTCTGAAAACTCTAGCCAATCGGATAAGTAATTTCGGTTTTAGACAAATAAATACAAGAAAATTTTTGGTTTTACACAAAAAAATACAAACAAATGCTTACTACAGCGCCCCCTGATGAGTGGTCACTATAACATGTATATGAAAAGACGCACCAATTAAGCCTGAACCTACCCTTAAAAGTTACATCGAAATTAGACTAGTAGTTTTTGATTTGCATAAACAAATGTTTACTGCTGCGCCCTCTGGTGAGTTTTCCCCGTAACAAAAAAAGAAAAATCTTAAAATATGCATCAAGCAAAGATGAATCTTTTTATGAAAACTCTTTTCAATCAGAGCAGTAGTTTCGGTTTTAGACAAATAAATACAAAAAAAGTACAAACAAATGCTTACTGCAGCGCCCCCTGGTGGTTTGACACGATAAAACATATCCAAGAACATCCACCAATTAAACCTGAATCTATCACTGAAAATCTATTGAAATCAGACTATTATTTTTTGAGATAATTGAAAACATTCGTTTTCACGTAAAATGCTTACTGCAGCGCCCCCTGGTGAGTTAAGGCAATAAGACATATCTAAGAACATACGCCAATTGAACCTTAACCTATCATAGAAAACCGTATCAAAATCGGACTTATAGTTTTGGAAATAATTGACATAGTAATTTGCACAAACACACAAACAAACAAACAAACAAACAAACAAACAAACAACCTCTCACCCCAAACACATATACAGTCGCCGTTCCGTCGCGGGTAAATACAGTCGCCGTTCCGTCGCGGGTAAAAATACCTATCTACTCTTTTAAATCTAAATTAAATTTATAACAAATGACATTTGAAGGAAGAAGATGTATCAAAGAAGGTAAATACTACTATTTCAATGAAAAGCTTCATTGTACAGATCCAGCGATATTTTTGTATCGAAGCTTCGTGGAGTTCCATTTGGATTGGTTGTCTAGTTACCAATGCTAGGACGTGGTTAGTATTTTTGTTTTATTCCAATATATTTTGTTAAGATAACTTAGGAGTTACGTGACTTGGTAATACTATCGGAATGACTAGAAATCTCAAAATGTAGGTATTTATAGTTCAACATTGCCCATATAGGGGCCAGTCGTGGCGCACTTAAAGAGTGACTGTAAAGCGATTGGTTGTGGGTTCAATTCCCACTCGAAGAGTGGAAATATTTAATATTTCCAATTTCTTCGCTCTGGTGTCGAGGTAAAGCGCGGCGTTAGGTTCCTCCACTTAACATGCAATGCTGCCGAATTCGGCTGAGAGTTGGGAACAGAGTGTTTTACAACTAGGTTCCCTCTGCCTACCCTGCTGTGTGTGGGATACAGCGTGAAGCTAAAAAAAGAAAATATTCCACAGTTTTACAGTGGTGTATACCAATTTTTGTATAAGTTATAATATATTACAAAAGTACATAAAATCTTTCCGTCTTTTTATGCACAGGATTTCAGACGAAAACTCAAGGGAGCCACTATTTATAATATCGTGCATGCTTTAAGGGACTATAAATATCAATTTTGTATTGTTTTTATATGTTTGTTCTTTTTTTGAGATTTGCAGTATGGTTTCCGCGTTTTTTTTTGAATATATATGTGAAAAAGACATTTAGAAAACGTATAAATATTTCAAAATTCAATTTTCATAAGTGTGGAATAACACTTTAAAAATGTTTAAAAATATATATGAATTTATTGCTATGTTCTTAGTGTTATTAATAAAATGATACACAATTATTTATAGTATATGAATTATTAAGTAAAATATTATTTCTTTAACCGATGGTATGTTTTGCATAAACATATTTTTATTTATTTTTATAAAAAAATGAAAGCAACGAGATTCCAACCTGCGTGTATAAACTTGTAAATTGAGAGTGAGACAGATTGTCTTAATAATATAATTAAGTATATAATATATACATTTTTTCAGGTAGTATAGGCAACCATGTTCAACTACACACGAGCTTATTCGGCCATTATAGCACCTTACATTTTTCCCATAATAGAGTAGAAAGAAAAAATCATATTAAAACACTTTGTTATCCACTAACCGGCTAAATCACAGACAGCGATTGATGACAGAGAGATTGAGTGGCGGAAAGACATACTTCATCTTGCCACCAAATCGGAAAACGGTAAAGCGAAAAATCATTAAAATTAAAAATCAAATATTAAAAAAAAATTAAATTCTTTGGAATTTATATGAAAAAATGCATTTTAGTATTCCGACATTCGTTTTATACCAAAACTTCGTAGACAATAGACAGTGGTGAACGTCAGACAATAGGATATTTGAAATGGTGAAAAATTGCAAAATTCGTTAGGTCTATCTGTGGCTTTACAGTGAAATGAAATTTCACTTAAAACTTTATATAGTTGAAGCTAGTTATAGGAAATACTCTCCGCTCTCTGATTTGATTGCCTTTGAAAAATATATTAGGCAGAATGTAGAGAGTTCATGTAACCTCTTTAGTTGTTGTTAACATTCTTCTGCAAAATATCTTTTTTAGAATATACAAAAATTAATTGTCACTGCCATTAATATTTTTTACCTAATATGAAAAAAACACGTATTGACCTATTATAATATAAACATGTATTTTTTTTTAAATAACCTATTAGTATCCTTGACAAAGATAAGCTTATGAACCCTTTGACTAAAAACACAGTAGTTGTGGGTTTGATTTCCACTCGAGGGTTTAATTATATTTAAATTATTTTGGTAAGAAAAAGTGCGGAAGTTAATTTTGCTATTCAATACACAATATCTTCTATTGGAGAACGGAAAGTCTTAACACTAGGCTCTCTTTGTCTACAATATTTAGGACAAAGTATAAACTTACGATAAACAATAACTAAAATGGTAGCACAAAATTTTTATAGTAAAATATTGAGAAAGCTGTAAAATGTATGACCTGGTTAGTTCCGCAGGTTGGTTCCTTAGCTTCAAACTTCGAGCTGCATTTTATTTAACTCTGAAACTTTGAAAATTTTATCTACTGTAAACATGAATTGTGTTTTAGATTTACTTAGGAGACAAGGACTAATTTTTCTTTTTAAAATAAGTAACATTAACAGTGTCTGTCTATATATTTATCTATTAGAACAAGAGGTTCATATTCAGCTATGTTAACAATTTTTAATTTGTTGAAAGTAACCATTACTTTAGAACACAAAAAACAGTAATTATTATTATTTTTTTTTTTTTAGTTTCACGCTGTATCCTGCACACAGCAAGGTTGGCGGAGGGAACCTAGTGTTAAGACACTCCATTCCCCATTTTCCGCCAAATTACAGGAGCCATTACGTGTTAAGTGGCGGAATTTAACGCCGCGCTCGACACCAGAGCGAAGAAAATGGAAATATTAAATATTTCCACTCCTCGAGTGGAAATCGAACCCACAACCAGTCGTTGACAGTCACACGCTTGTGCCACTGCGTCACGACTGGCCACACTGTAATTATTTCAAATTTTATTAAATTAAATCGCGATACTGAGTGTCGAACGGAGATTCTTGACACTATGTTCTCTCTGACTATCCAGCTGTGCGAGAAAACATATAAATATAAACCTGCAATATAAAGCGATCGGGGACACAATAGACAAGCTGTACTATAATTATTTTCATGTGTCACGAACATCTCTAGTTCACTGATAATCGAAACCACGATGGAGTACCCTATCATAATTAAATACAAGGTTATATACGTATAAAAAAAAAACAGAAATAGGCAGAAAATGGGAAACGGAGTGTTTTAACACTAGATTCCCTCTGCATACACTGTTGTGTGTAGGATACGGCGTGAAGATAAAAAAAAAGAAAAAACAGCTTCACACGTGTTCTCACTTTTTAGGCTAGTCAGAGAAGATTTTTTTTTTTTTAATTTTTTTTTTTTTATCGTCAGGAAAATCCGTTACGGATACCCGCCCGGGGTGGGGACCCGGACGCGGTTATGTGGGACTCAGAGTAGACAGAGAAGACCTAGTATTGACTTGACACAATACTTGTTGAATGACGGAACTCAACGCCGCATTTTGTCTTTGATACCAGAAGTAAAAAATTAAAGAAATAACTTAGTCCTATAAATATTCGTTCACATCCCATATTACCTTCTTTTCCAAATGTAAACCAACATATAACCAATAAAGAAGTCCTTCCACAAAGAATTTAATATACAATCTGTACCACATATATATCTACATACACCCCAAAACCGCAACAAAAAACTAACGACAAACGGATAGACAAATTAAAAAAGTAATTACACGGACATTCGAGTCATTCTATTAGAGATGCCGCTTTGATCCCATAAATGAAATACGTCTCGACCTCATATCCACCGAGGTTGTTTATTCTCTAACAAAATGAGGTGAATCTGAAAGGTACTCTTGTATTGTATTCTATTGGGCCCCTAATAAAGTGGAAATGGTTGTAATGTGGCCTGATCTATTTTGAGATGTGTGTAGTGAAAGCTTTTTCAGTAGGTTTGTTTTTGTTAAGTTAAAAATAGCTTCACGCTGTATCCTGGGCCACGACTGGCCACATATACCTTTCCTTATTCCTTAGACTAAGTTAACAAAGTTTTCTTCGCTCTGGTGTCGAGGTAAAGCGCGGCGTTAAGTTCCGCCACTTAACACGCAAGCCTCCGAATTCGGCGGAAAGTGGGGAACGGAGTGTCTTAACACTAGGTTCCCTCTGCCTACCCTGCTGTGTGCGGTATACAGCGTGAAGCTATATAATAATATAATAATAGTCTAAGGAAGATATGATTTTTTAGGTTCTCGCTGTAGACAGAGGTAGCAGGGTAGACGGAGGGAATTTAGTGTTAAGACACTCCGTTCCCGTCTTTCAACCGAATTCAGGAAGTACTGTGTGTTAACTGACGGAACTTAAAACTACGCTTTGTCTCGACACCAGAGTGAGGAATGAAAATATGTTATATTTCCGAATTGGAGTCGAATTCTCGAATGGGAATCGAATCCACATCCAGTCGCGTTTACAATCACACTTTATACTATAGTTGGAGAGTGAATTTTCCTTGATTTTCGGTAAAAGTAGACACGAGAGGTATAACAGCGAAATCTATGTATAATCTTTCAAAAGACCTCGGCATTTCTGCGTATACTATCACGTATTTCGAAAGCGGTATTAGTATGTCTTTTCAAATTTGTTTAGGTAGATAGAGGAACTCGGACAGTACAGAATATTTAAAAGAGGCCCCTTAACTACACCTACGCTTGAATGGCAAGTCCCAGGCACTGCTTCGACGTGCACTTTCTGCAACGCAATAGGCCTGGGAACCACTCGGTCAATCCATGGAATACTAAGGAGGTATATTTTTTTTTCTTAATAGGTAGAAAAAAATAATATAAGTACAATCATTCCCTCGAGTCGGAATCAAACCAATCTTATTTACACTAAGACGTTGCCCCACTGCGCCACAACCTCTTATTTTATGAAAGGAAAAATTATAATATTACCATATTTCATATATAGGTTAGTTAGATAATATTTTATATGCATATTTGTCTGTCCCGTGGGAGTCATTTGTTATCTCGGGGTTTGAAGCTGATCCAAGTTTTAACTTAACTTATAAATAAAAGACCAGTTTCATACTAAACTTTTACGAGATGAAAATAGAAAAATATATTGTGTAGCAGATTTTATAGCTTAGACGTTTATATTTAATTAAAATATTAAGATGTCATCGTAGTGCAGAGTGGTACAGCGTCTGAATGTAAACGCAATTGGTTATGTGTTCGATTTCCTTTAATGAAATTAAATTAAAATTAAATAGCTTCACGCTATATCCCGCACACAGCAGGGTAGGCAGAGGGAACCTAGTGTTAAGACACTCCGTTCCCCACTTTCCGCCGAATTCGAAGGCTTGCGTGTTCAGTGGCGGAACTTAACGCCGCGCTTTACATCGACACCAGAGCGAAGAAAATAGAAATATAATTTCCACTCCTCGAGTGGGAATCGAACCCACAACCAGTCGCTTACAGTCACACTCTTGTGCCACTGGGCCACGACTGGCCACTTATTCCTTTAATTAATGATTTAAATTATATTAATTTCTACACTCCCGTTATATACTGCCATTCAAAACGCATTCCATTCTCAATTGATTAATAAGCTCTGAAAAAATGGAGAACAGAGTATTTTGCCAATAAGTCCTCTTTGATTATCTTGTTTTTTTTTTATTTTTATTTATTTATTGGTTTATCACAATAGTACAGCTTCAGTATTACAGGTAAGATTGAAACATAAAAGATACTTTTGTTGTTAAATACGGCAACTATTCTAATGTATGTTATGATAAACAACGCATGCAAAAAAATTGTGTGACAGAAATTTGTAAAAAGAAAAAAAATGATAATACAATTATACTTTAAAAAAAAGCGGGAAAAGTGTGAAGCTGCACTTTTATTGAGTTTAAAATGAGAACATTATAGTACGAATGAAGTTAGCCGTTGACCGTCGTGATTTGGGAAAAGTGATGACAAAATGATAAGAAACATATACAACATATATATATGACGTAAAAGACAGTCATAAGAAAAGGTAAACCTTTGTTGACCTTCGAGAACACAGAATCATTAATACGGCCAGTATTTTGAGTCTTTTAAAATTATAAATAATGAAATTTCATAAATTGTAAAGGATGGCTACGTAAAATGCATTAGAAAACCTTGCGAGTGAGGAGGGCGTGTATGACGAGGTTGATGACAGTGGACGAGGCAAAAGAAGTATACAGCGACCATACCATTTGGTACTGTATTCTCTTATTCTCTACCCCAAGTAGGATTCGAACCCCTACATAATACACAATCGTTCTTTAAAGATATCATAAATAAATACAATCATAGCGTGACTTTATTTCTTATTTAGTGACTACATAGTTTTTAATTGTGATTTCCAGTGAGCTGTTGTACTGGTACAAGTGCGTGACTCGTCATCTAAAGTATTTATTATTTCAACACGCAATTTTTTATTATTAATGCGTAAATGTCGTAAAATATTTGGGTAAATGAGTAATTTTATATACTGTTTATTTTCACACGCATCGCCGTTACACCTCTATATAAGTAGATCGTTACTTCTGTTCTTTATTTTATGTTCTTGCGTTTTATTTTAAAAACAAACGTCACGTAGAATGGTAAAAGCACGATATAGATTGGTCTGTTGACTGTTGAAAAATTTTGGTTCATAGGCTAAATTAAAGATTTCAAAATGAAATATCTTTAATTGTCAACTTTTTTTATATTACAGTGTATGTAAAACACGTATGTCGAGGAGTGGAAATATTTAATATTTCCATTTTCTTCGCTCTGGTGCCGACGTAAAGCGCGGCGTTAAGTTCCGCCACTTACCACGCAATGCCTCCGAATTCGGCTGAAAGTGAGGTTTACATACACTGTAATATAAAGCGACATACGATACACGCTGCTAAAGCAAGGTACAATAGAAATAAATGGTTTAAAAACGTGTTGTTTTATATCCTCGTATAGTAGTTACTAACAACAAAAATAAGTTGTAATAAAGCGTATAAGAATTTCGACGCAGCGAATAGTAGAACGCATGGCTCAGTGGTGAGAACGCCTGGACGGTATTCAGGAGGAGCGGGTTCGAATCCCGCTGCGTTCAAATTTTTATACGTTTTCTAAATGTCTTTTTCAATTTTCCTAAGTGTGGAATAACACTTTAAAAATGTTAAAAGTAGTAGTTACTAGATATTTTAAATTCTTTATTTACTATAAGTAATAAGCCTTACTGAAATGCGATGGTTGTGGGTTCGATTCTCACTCAGGGATTATATTAAAATTTTCATTTCTTTTTGAAAATTGCTCCTAAGACAAAGCGCGGCGTTGTGTTCCGCCAGTTAACACACAATGTCCCGATAACGGGCGTAAACTCGAGAACTGGAGAACTGGAGGAGTGTCTTAAGACTAGGCTCTCTTCGACTATAGTGCTAAGCTGAATTTCTCTTCATTTTTTAAAATTAAAATATTTAAGACTATTTTAATTAAAAAAAAATGAAGAAAAATCGGCTAGAAAAAAGGGAATTCTTGTAATTCATTTATTTAAATTACAAGGAAGCATTTCGGAAAGTTTTTTTACGCGTTAACCAAGGAAGAGTTCTGCCGTGATTTATGTACTAAATATGCTAAGAGCAGAGGCTAATGTAAACAACACATTATTCTTCTTACTTAAATATTTTTGAAGTACACTCTTTTGCCTTTCGTTTTAACGAAAAAAACGATTAACTTGAGGTTAATTTACAACTTTCGTCTGACAAATGACAAATGTACTAATTTAATATCAATTAAATGTTAATTGACGTCTCTGGGTTTAGATGATATCGAGATTTATTATATATTGGATGAAAGACTACGCTGTTATGCGGAAAAAGAAGTCAATGGGAAGGAGAATAAATTACAAGTAAGGGTTTTAAATTGTATGGATTTCATGATTCCTTCATTTAAGAGACATTAAACTTTTCGTTACGTAATTTAACTCCAAACTTTACAATTTTTTTTTAGCTTCCCGCTGAATCCCGCACACAGCAGGGTAGGCAGAGGGAACCTAGTGTTAAGACACTCCATTCCCCACTTTCCGCCGAATTCGGAGGCTTGCGTGTTAAGTGGCGGAACTTAACGCCGCGCTTTACCTCGACACCAGAGCGAAGAAAATGCAAATACAATTTCCACGCCTCGAGTGGGAATCGAACCCACAACCAGTCGTTTACAGTCACACGCTTGTGCCGCTGGGCCACGTAACTAGACTCCGCATTTCGTCAAGAGACTGAAACTTCGGATTTGAATCTGAACCCAATCTATACAACAATATATAAAATATAGATAACACAGTCATCAAACATCAAACTCGATACAGCTGTATATCTGTGTCATAAAATAAAATACATACATACATACATACATACATACATAAATATAGACAACAATTGATAGGACTCTCGTGATTTATTGTTTCATCACGACACATATGACGGTGACAGTACATTTTTCTGATAATGTCGTACCGCTTCGTTATTGGGGACATTTGTTTATGAGTTTTAGTGGATTTTTCTTACTTTCTTAGTTTCTTTTGTATGATTGGTTAGTTTTTTCTTAAGAAATATGGGTCTGGGGTTCAATTTTGCTTTTTTTATTGATCCTAATTTTATGAATATAATAATTTGTCTGTTTGTCTGTTTCATGGCTAAGCCAACGAATTTGGATGAAATGTAGAATGAAAATGGTTGAAATCTCAGGGTCAATCATAGGCTACTTTTCTTAAAATTAACACCTAAATGGTTAATTATTATTCTTTTTTAACTTCACGCAGTATCCCGCACACAGCAGCTGTATATCTGTGTCATAAAATAAAATACATACATACATACATGCATACATAAATACATACATAAATACAGGCAACAATTGATAGGACTCTCGTGATTTATTGTTTCATCACGACACATATGACGGTGACAGTACATTTTTCTGATAATGTCGTACCGCTTCGTTATTGGGGACATTAGTTTATGAGTTTTGGTTGATTTCTTTTGTATGATTGGTTAGTTTTTTCTTAAGAAATATGGGTCGTGGGTTCAATTCTGTATATATTGATGCTAATATCATAAATATCATAAATATGAAGATTTGTCTGTTTGTCTGTTACATGGCTAAGCTAACGAATTTGGATGAAATGTAGAATGAAAATGGTTGAAATCTCATGGTCAATCATAGGCTACTTTTCTCAAAAATCAACCCCTGAAGGGTTGAAATAAGGAATAAAAAGTCATATGAAAAATAATTTTTTTTAAAGACATTACATGTAGAATAGCGAGTATAAAAGCCGAGATTTATTTTACTAAAGCAGAGAAATTAAATTAAATTTAATTATAACCATTAAGCTATTATTTATTGTAATAAATATAATGCAATGAACATTTTAATAGTAATTATTTATCGTTTTATCCAATAATAACATTGTTTATCGTTATATCGCTATTTCAATTTTTTTCAACTTCACGCTGTATCCCGCACACGGCAGGGTAGGCAGAGGGAACCTAGTGTTAAGACACTCCGTTCCCCACTTTCCGCCGAATTCTGGAGGCATTACGTGTTAAGTGGCGGAACTTAACGCCGTGCTTTGCCTCGGCACCAGGCGAGAAAATTGGAAACATTAAATATTTTCACTCCTCGAGTGGGAATCGAACTCACAACCAGTCACTTTACAGTCGCACTTTGTGCCTCTGCGCCACGACTGGCCCAGATTGGCGCTATTTCATATGGGAAATAAATACATTTAAATTTTTATTGAAAAATGACATTTTAGTATATGTACCAATATTTATTTAGTAAAAAGCGGTTATTTTAATATTACAAACAAACAATCCAGTTTTATTTATTTGTATATATATATTAGATCGTATACCTATGACAATATTAGTAAATACTGTATATGGCTGTATACTGTATATGGCTGTATACTGTATAAGGCTGTTAATGAATGGTTGTGGAATTGATCTCACACAGTAATCGGAAATACATAGTTACATTTCAAAACACTTATATATAAGTTGAGCTAGAAATAGAAACGTTATTTATATATATTTTTTAGGCTTCACACTGTATCAACCACACGGCAGGGTAGGCAGAGGAACCTAGTGTTAGGACACTCCGTTCCCTAATTTCCGCCGAATATGGAGGCATTGCGTATTAAGTGGCGGAACTAAACGCGGCGCTTTGCCTCGATACCAGAGCGAAGGAAATGGAAATATTAAATTATTTCCACTCCGTGAGTGAGGATCGAACCCACAACCTGTCGCTTTACAGTTACACTTTGTGCCACTGCGGCACGACTGACCCCAAAATTATTTATAAAATATTTAGGAAAATGTGATTGGAAATAAAATATTTAAACTAGACTTATGGACTCAAGGTAACTCGATGGTTGTGGGTTCGATTCCTACCGAGGGTTTGGTAATATTGAAATATCCACTCCGGTAGATACCAAAAACAAAACGTGGTGTTCAGTTCACAAAATATGACGTTACAACGTTCAGTCACTAGCGCGTTATGTCTCGATTTTGGGCGGAATGTGGAGAACGGAGTGTCTCAACACTAAACTCTCTCTGACTACTTTGCTATAGAGTAAAAAGCTTGAATCGTTTTTTATTTACACTTTCATAGAGAAAATCTATAACAATTTTTACATATATATATATTTTCGTAAAAAAAAAAATATATAATCCTTTTAAGCATTTTTCATATTTCAGCGTTAATTTAATAGAGCGCTATAAATATTCACTAATGAAGTTCAAGCCAATGTAATAAAAACTGAGTGTAAAAATGAATGAACTTTCACAGTTCATTATGGAGATTAAAAATACTGGCAAAGTTATTTATTATTGAAAGTATGGAATATTTTTAATATGGTGTATTTAATCTATATACATATTAGGGCCAGTCGTGGCGCAGTGGCACAAGCGTGTGACTGTAAACGACTGGTTGTAGGTTCGATTCCCAATCGAGGTGTAGAAATATTTATTATTTCCATTTTCTTCGCTCTGTTGTGCAGAGATAGTGCGGCGTTAAATTCCGCCACTTAACACGCAATGCCTCTAAAATCAGCGGAAAGTAGGGAAAGAAATGTCTTAGCACTAGGTTCCCTCTGCCTACCCTGCTATATGCGGGGTAAAAATATTATTATTATTTGAGTATCACTCTGTATTTATAGAGAGAGAGGGAGAGAAATTGAAAAACAGAACATAGAATTAAGGTCTCTCTATTAATTTCCTTAGATATCTTTCTGAGTGACGGAACTCAATATCAAGGCAAAAGTCTCACTAAAACGAAGATACGAAAATAATTTAAATTTAAGCATTCTTCACGTGAGAATAGACACCAGAACCATTTACCTATACAGTCAGTGTTCCACTGCGCCACACCATTCTTTTCTTTATATTTAATACATAATTTATTTTGTATATGAAATCTTTGCATTTTATATTACAAAATAGCAGGCTTATGCTTTGTACCATAGCACGATAATCAGAGAGAATCTAGTGTAAAGACACTCTGTCCTTCGCTTTTCGCCCGAAAGCCAGACATTGCGTCTTGAGTGGCGGAACTTAACGCTGCGCTATGTCTCACAAACAAAGAATAAGAAAAAATCAATTGAAATTTAAAATTTAAATGAACATTTTATATTACAAGATAGTAAATATCTACATGTTTAAACAAAAATGAAGGCTTCACCGAGATTTAATCCTACTAGAGGCTCCGTTGACACGTAACATGTGCGTTGCCTCAGCAACATGTATGTCACTTTATATAAGTGTGTGTGTGTATGTGTACACGTATAAGTGTAAAATAAATCGTAGTGTGTGTATTATTTGTTTTATTAATTTAATGTATTAAAACATTCTGATTTTCATTTTTTTTATTTATATGTATAAACTATGACTATGCCATATTCTATAGATCCTCCGTCTGCATTATTCTTATTAAAATAAGATCAAAATTTTTTAATCTGTACTTATATTATAAACGTGAATGTCTGTCTATTTGTCTATCATGCTTTCACAACTAATGTAACGGTCCGATTTCAATGAAATTTAGAGTGAAAGTAGTAATACATTACTTATTTTTTCAAAAATCTACTTCTAAAAGGAGGAAATAGGGGAAAACGTTTATATGAAGAATCTACACTGCTCGACCGATAATCCATAGGCTGCTTTATCTTTTAAAAATCCACCTCTGAGGGTTGCAATATAAGAAAACAGCTATGTAGTTCACGTGGCGACTACACAATCTACATAACTCACGCAGGGAACTGGCGTATCTCACAGTCACATATTGTCTTAGCTACTAGAATGCATTTTTTTTATTGAGCAAAGGAGACAAACGAGCAGAAGGACAACCTGATGTTAAGTGGTTACTTTCGCCCATGGACATCCACAACGCCAGAGGAGTTGTGAATGCGTTGCCGACCTTGGGGATGAAGGAGGGAAGGAGGGAGGTAGGATGGGGATGGTGGGATAAGGGAGAGCTGGCTTACATGCCAACGAATCGAAACACATCATCAGATATTAGTTCGGTTCGTCTTTGATATGACAGTGGTCGCGAGCCAGTCGGAGAACGAATCTCCTACCACCAAGCTACTGGGTTACACGCCCTTTTACGGGATGCTTCCCAGCGGCGGAGGGAAATTATATTCTTAACCCGTCCCTCCACGGGTAATGTAGGGTATATAGAAAGAAAAAGAATTAAAACAATCATTACCTCACTTAAGAATCGAACACACAAATAGTCACGTTATTACACTCAGACAGTACCCCACTAAACCACAGCGGTTTTTGAAGTTTTATATAACAGAGATATACTAAACCAAAATACTTACCAATTTATTACATAATAATTTAATTCCCCAGAAATTATTACAGTAAATATTTTAAAAGGAAATGCCGTATAAAAGATGTTTTGATTTCGCTCGATTAATTCTTCTTTCATTCGATATAAACGTCTCTGGAGAGAAACTCGTAGCTGCTGACTCTGAATTCATTTTACTTTATAGATTTTAAAAATAATCTAAAAATATTGACTTTTTTTTAAGTAATCAGTTGAAAATTGCTAATGTTTTTGTCAGTAGTGTCAGTGAACAGTATTTTAATAGTTATCTTTTAACATGTTATTAACACATTCAGGAAATTGTAAAGATTTTTTTAGAAAAGGTATAAAAAGTCTTATTATCTGTTTATTATAACACTTATTGGTTCGTAACACAACTTAACTTAAACTTAGCCGGTAGTAGAACACATGGATTAGCGGCTAGAGTGATTAGACGGTTTCCAAAAGGTGCGGGTTCGAATCCCGCTGCGTTTCAAATTTTATAGGTTTTCTGAAAACGAATTTTGATTTAGTTTTCTAACTGGTTTAATATTTAGTATTTATTATCCACCCGTTTTCAAGACAGTTCACAATGAATGACAAAACTCAACGCTGTGCTTTGTCGTGTCACCATAGCGGGAGAATGAACACAATTTAAATATAATAATATCCTGAGTGGAAATCGAACTAGCAACCATTGCGTAAACAGACAGATATTGTTTGACCCTTAAACGTCTTCAATGTTTATAACAATATGAACTCCTTTCTCTTGTTGTTCATAGAAGCTTTAATTATACCTTAATTAAGGAGCATGCTCCTTGGCTCAAATATTTTTTATTTAAAAGGATCGTAAGTCAAGTTTGTTTGAAGTTTTCGATTAACTCTTTAATATAATGATGATACAGCCATTGGTCTTTAAGTCCCATCATTAGTGATTGAACTGAAATGGAATATTGCAATAAGTAATAGTAGCCAGGCATAAAGTGTGACTGTAAAGTGATTGGTTATGGGTTCGATTCCCACTCGAAGGGTGCAGTGTGTTTGGTGCCGAGGCAAAGAGCGGCGTTAAGTTCCACCACTTAACACGCAATGCCTCCGTATTCGGCGGAAAGTGCAGAACGGAGTGTCTAAACACTAGGTTCCTGCTATATGCCCTGCAATATGTGCGGGATACAGCGTGAAGCTAAAAAAAAGTATTTACATTTTTTTATTCGTCTATATCGTAGCATGTAGGAGATATTGATATGAAAATATATAAATTATAAGACCTTCAAAAGAATATTGAAGAATTTTCTAAATATTTAAGTAATTTCTATTATTATTGCTCTGGTAGGACACAAACCAGCCAATCAACACCAAATGCCTCGATTTCAAGTGAAAAGTGGAGAACGGAGTGTCTTGACACCAAGTTCTCTCTAACCCCATCACTATACGAGAAAAATAAATAATATAACGATAAGTATATTTTATCCAACAATTTCCAGTTTACCATCCAAACTAACTACAAAAGAGCCCTAATATTTCAAAAACATCTTATTGTCATCGCTGAAGCAAGGATAACGTAGAAATTTCTTATATTTATACTTAGTATTCAATCAGCAGCGTCTCCAGAGGTTCATAATTCATTCCTTGTAATGAAAAAAGCGTTGGTCTGAATCGAGGTGACAAACAATTCGTCACGCTGAAAGATTGTGAGTGTTCACGGTTTTACTTAGAACTTTCTATTTATATGTAGTGGTAGTAATGCATTTGTAGTATTTAGTGTAGAAAAAAGTATATTGGTGAGAAACTTCAAGTTTAATATTTAGAGATTGTGTGTCAGATGGCGGTGCTTAACGCCGCATTTTGTCTTAGCAGTATGACATATGAGAACACACAATTTATTATGTACTAGTGGCCCGCTCGCGGCTTCGCCGCGTGATCTGACACTTTCATCCTCTATTGCTCTTTGAGATTGTTTTTTTTATAAAAGGGGGTAGTCTATATTTGACCTTGCGTCACTAATTATGTTCTTGAGAAAATCATCGATACATCTAGTACAATGTCTATACTATTTGATAACATATAGCGATAACTGTTATAGTAAGGAAACGTACGAAATCTGCCATCATAGTATATCTATATGATAGCAGATTTCGTACATATATACCATCTGGTATATATGTACGAAATCTGTAGATTACCCGTGAAAACATAAAAGATATAGATATAGATTGTTGCATTTTTATAATAATGATATTAATGAGTACGGATATATCTAATACAATGTCAACTATATAATAACAGATAGCGCTACCTATTCCAGAAAACGTAGTGACGTCTGCTGTCATATAGATTATATAAAGTTTTATAGACCGGTCAAATGTATCTTTAATAAATGTTATGCTTATTTTATTTTATAATTATTTTAATTAGTGATATTGAAACAAATTTAGCTTCACTCGTGAATTATCGACATAATTTGAATGTTTTTTTTTTTTTAATTTTATATTTTTCTGCGGGAGCTGTATTGAATACCAGGATGAAAACTATCCCATATGTTGCTATAACCTCTTAGCTAACTCCATACAAAAATTCATCAACTTCTACCAGCTAGATATCAGTATACAAATAATTTACTTATATCGGTTTTTTATTTTTTCCAAAGAAACTACATAGTAAACCGGGATATATATATATATATATATATATATATATATATATATATATATATATATATATATATATATATATATATATATATATATATATATATATATATATATATATATATATATATATATATATATATATATATATATATATATATATATATATATATATATATATATATATATATATGTATATAGATGCACGCGGCTTGGCCGCGTGACCTACGTTGTATTAACTCGAACCTACAACGGGATCGATTTCCACGTGAAAAAATGATTTTATTTAAGTCACTTTCACTTACTGCTTCCATATGACTATCTGCTGCGTTAGGTTGCGCAATGTTTTGAATGCGATCTAAAGTCAATAATTCTTTTAAACATTTTTAAAGTGTTATTCCACACTTAGGAAAATTGAAAAAGACATTTAAAGAAAACGTATAAAAATTTGAACGCAGCGGGATTCGAACCCGCGCCTCCTGAATACCGTTCAGGCGCTCTCACCACTGAGCACTCTCAGTTGTGAGGGCGCCAAAATCTAAAAACTATAAATAAATCTAATAAATGAAGTCAAAAACTGGAGAAAGCAGTGTCTTGACTCTAAATTTTCTCTCACCGAAGCTAAAACAAATGTATGGCAAGAGAATAAAACAAAAAAAATCCACCATCTCAAACAAAACAAATAAACGAAATTGAATAAACTTTCTTGTATTACGACTACGTTCCTAATAACCGTATGTATGTTATTGGGTGCCTAATATAGTTGGTGCGAGACCACTTCGGTGCGAAGCGAAAATAACATGATTTTCTTTACTCAAATTAGTCTTGATATTAGAATTCTGGATATGTTTGTGTGGTTTATATGTCATTTGTCTATAGTTTTAGCTAGAATATCGTAGAGTAGGCAGGAGAAATGTGGTGTTTAACCCTCTGTTCTATAGAACAGAGAGTTAAACACTACATTTCCCATAACACTACATCTTGATATGGATAATATGACAAATATATAACAATTTCTTCGTAGAATCAGGCCAATTTAGCAGAGGACTTTACGTTTATATTGTTAGATAAAAAATATAGTGGCAAAACACTATGTCTTCTACTTGATGCATGCAACATTGCAATTGATCTTGTTCAACAGAACGGAGAATTGCAAAGTATTTAAAATATTATGATTCCACTGAATTGGTATTGAACGTACAACCTTTCATGATTAGAATCAGTTGCTGTCCTATTGCGCCATAATGATTTTGATAAGAAAGTATAGCTTTTTTTATAGCTTCACGCTGTATAGCAGGGTACAGCAGGGTAGGTAGAGGGAACCTACTAGTGCTAAAATACTCCATTCCTCATTTTCCGCTGAATTCTGGATGCACTACGTGTTAAGTGGCGCAACTTAACGCCGCGCTTTTCCTTGACACCAAAACGAAACACTTTCGAACTACTCACGGCTTTGCCGCTTGATGTGTGACTTTTTTTATCCTGTTCGAGCCTCTTTAGGATTCACTAAAGTTTCTCTTTAGTCAAAATAAAATATAGCCTATACAATACACTCTCGAATAGTGTAGCTTTTTAATTGTGAAAAAATAATCATAATTGGTTCGGTATTTCCAAAAATTAACCCTTACAAATAAAGTGACAAACTTGACCTCTTTATTATATTAGTATAGATTTCCATTCCTCAAGTAAGAATCGAACCCACAACTAGTCTCGTTTACCGTCACACTTTGTGCCTCTGCGTCACGACTGGTCTTAAATATAGTTTAATTAATTAAAGCGCTAAGACGATTTCGTTCACGATCGATCGTTTACGATTTTTTTAACGCCGCGCTTTTGCCTCGACACTTGAACAAAGGAAATGGAAACATTAAATACTCCTCGAGTAGGAATCGAACCCATAACCAGTCGCATTTACCCATAAACAGTCACACTTACGTGCCCCTGCGCCATGACTGGCCCCAACGATACGATTTTTCACGATTACTTTAAATATATTCGCAAACGAAACATGTATAAATTAATAGCTTCATGCTATTTCCCGTCTGCAAGCTAGAGAGCTTGTAACAAGCTACTCCGGTCTCCAATTTCTACTTAAATTGGAGATATTACGTATTGAGTTGTGGAACTAAATACCATGCTTTGTTTTACCAGAAAGTCTATTATATATATTTTAATTTGTTTTTCTTTATTTTTTTTCGCTTCACGCTGTACCCCGCACACAGTAACCCTACTGAGGCAGAGGGAACCTAGTGCTAAGACATTCCTTTCCCCACGTTCCGCAAAATTCGGAGGCATTGAGTGTTAAGTGGCAGAACTTAACGCCGCGCTTTGCCTTGACACCACAGCGAAGAAAATGGAAATTTTACATATTTCCACTCCTCGAGTGGGAGTCGAACCCATAACCAGTCGTTTATAGTCACAGGCTTGTGCCACTGCCCCTCGACTACTTAAAATAGAGATATTACGTATTGAGTTGCGGAACTAAATACCTTGTGCTTTGTTTTAGCAGAAACTTTATATATATTTTTAGTTATATGTATATAAAGCATTACTATATAACATGAAAGAAGATCTTGAATAAAGTTTAGAACAGTGTCTTTCAGAAGACATATTACAGTCTCCAGAGCTTACTCGAGTCAGATAAAACGTTTCTACGATAGTACCTCTAGCGTTTACACTATGTCTTCAAAAGCTCTCTGAGAAGGCAAATGGCATAATAATTTCCATTGACGATTTGCTATGAGATATACTATAGTGAAATGGCGTCTTGGCGCAGTGAGCCAGCCTCTGGCTGTAAGTGCAATGATTTTGGGTTCAATTTCCACGATGAAATGGTTATATATCTAGTCCATGTCGGGCCAGTTGTGGCGCAGTGGCACGAATGTGTGACTGTAAACGACTGGTTGTGGAATCGATTCCCACTCGAGGAGTTGAAATATTTAATATTTCCATTTCCTTCACTCTGGTATCATATCACCACATAACACGGAATGCCTCTGAATTTGGCGGAAAGTGGGGAAAGGAGGGTCTTGACACTAAATTCCCTTTACCCTGCTGTGTGCAAAAAATTTATGGTATGGTAAATATATGGTCTTAGAATACTTGTATGATGTTAAGTTAACAATTTTATTCAAATACCTCCATGAAATATATTATTTATATTATATTTTTTATACATATTGGAAATTGCTACTCTTATACTAGTGTCAACGAATATGCATACGAATGTATATTTAAAATGAGTTTAGCGTGAGTGGCGTAGTTAGTAGTTAGTTCCCACTCAACACACATTTGAATTCGGGTGAAAAGTGGAGACCGAAGAATCTTAGCACTAGGTTCTGTCTGCTTATATAATGCGGTAAAAATGATTTGGTATGTACATTTATTACTAAAATAAATGAAATTTGGATATAATATCATATAATAACATTTTTTGTGGCACAATTTGAGTTATCTTAAGCCACGGTCAGCTGAGCTATTTATTTATTTAATTTATATACACGTACATTGGACTGCAATAAAATGCTGATATTTTTGTTAAATTGTGTCTTTTAAGAATTCCTTTGAGCTTTGGAAAGTATCAACTGAGCTTCTTTACTATTGGTCATTCTTGAAAATAAACGTTGGAAAATAAATATACTTTATTTTTATTACTCAAGAAAATTATTGTTCACTTCACGTTGAAATATTTTTATAAACCGTTTAAATATTTGAGCGCGACAGAATTCGAACCCGCACCTTTTGATACTGTCTAAGCGCTCTGACCGCTAAGCTATACGATCTACTGTGTCGAAATTGTTATATGCTTATTACAGGTTTTTGCTGTAAACATCTCTGTTAAGAGTTTTTATAAATTTCTTTTACCTAACGATTATTCTAAGAACAATCGTTTGGTTAGAGAAAATGTGAGAGAGTGGAGAATTGGTTATTTCTGACTACTCTGTAATGCAGAGCAAAAAAAAGAAAGAATATTGTATACACTGTTTTTGATATAAAAAAATGTACAAAATGACATATGTACATACATGTTACTAAGACAACATGTGTATATCGACTTACATGTAAACGGGCCTAATGATCTAAGAAAACCAAGCAAATACTGTGCAACTTCGTCCGCGTTGAACTTAAAAAAAAGTTACATTTATAAAAAATGTAGGCAAAAAGTACCCAACTTATTATTTTAGTAGTTTGCCAGTAAAAGTCCCGTCAAAATTGGTTCAGCCACCAGATATTAGCTGGAGCAAACAAACAGACAGACATACAAACATTGAAAAACATATGTTTTAGTATATCTACCGTATATAAATACAAAAGCAGTTATTTAAATATTACAAACAACCACACAAATTTTATTTATTTCTTTAGTTTCATATTTAAAAATTAAATAACATTTTTAACCCTTTATAAATTATTTAATTTCGCGTCTACCCAAGTCGGTGAAACTGTTTCAAATCATTAAATCTCGGCGACATAATACAAACGGTAACAAAGCGGCAGTCGTAGCTCAAAGTGCGATTATGCAAATGTCACGCTACTCCCGGCACATCGAGGTTTTTGTATGACTAACAGGAAGTAGGGGTGTATAGCCTTAAAGGCCGGGTATATGTTTATATGTAGGTATGTATGGAAAATCTGTTGAAATAAAGATTCGCGCATGTAACAAAGATAAGCGGTGTGAGGGAAAATGAGCTTGGTTTATTTTTATGTGAACTTGGTATGGGAAGAAGTAGTTTATGCTTTGCACTGTACTCAGAGAGAACAGTGTCAATACACTACATTTAGCAATAGTTGGCGAAAGAATATTTTTCAGAAACAGAATATTCTGGTAGATATAATATTGAAATATTTTTTACCTTTTAAATAAAGGCCATCGTGGTGCAGTTGCATAATAACTGACTGAAAACGTGATGGCGACTAGTTTGATTCCATTCAGGAGGTTTTTTTTTCTTTGAAGACGCAATGACAAGAGTTCAGGTAGAAAGCGAAGAACAGAGTGTCATGATACTACATTTTTTCTGCCTACTATTCTGTAGGAAATAAAGCATGAAACTTAAAAATATCCAGATTTTGCTTTTCACTTGGACCTTGAGAAATTAAGACCAAAGCGTCTTAATTTCTTTTATAAATTCAATATTCATTACAAATTGTGTAAATATGACTTAGTACGTGCACATTATATACATTAGCATGTGTACATTATATACAAAGAAAGGGAGGGAAAAGACAGAGAATATGAGTGAGATAAATAGTTTATATACAAGCTTAGATACAATATATATAATAGGATGGATCTAACCTCTTTTTAGTTTTCATTTTTTTGTTTCATGCCTATATAAACCGCTGCTCAGATGCATCTGTCATATTCTGTTCGTAGACTTCAGAAGCGATTCTTGTCGTTGAACTTGTTCCTCTAGTTTTACTTCTAATTGAGTAATGTTTAATATTAATTGTTAAATGTGCTGCCATGGTTAATATTGAGTAAGTAAGTCATTATGTTTGTTTAAATGTAGTTGGTGTTTTACTTTGCTAATCACTTTGAAACTGTTTAAAAGTTATAAACAATTGTTACTTTGTTTAATAAATTATGTTTTTGTAATCTTTTCCTAATTGTTTAATATACTGTTTCCTAATTATATTATGTAAATGATAGCATATATAACAACCATGTATGTGTGTGTATGTATGTGATTGCAAACTAACGCTATATACCTAATAACAAATAACACTGTCTCAAATACATGAAAGCTGTAACATTTCGCCCTTGATACAAATAGTTCGATCCGAGCTTTCCTTCCTTTGGCGAACTTACTTAAATTCCTCAAGTAAACCGCTAAGGTCGTGGAAGCGTCCACGAAAATGAATAATTTATAAAAGTATTACGTTATAATGAATAATTTATGCTTACGATTAGTTATCTTTCCGCATAATTTCAAAATGAATACAAAGTTTTGAAATATTTCGTTAATGTTTTGTATTTCAGTGAAGTTTTTTTTTGAATTCATTCATTTAATTCATTTTATCTACAAAGTAGAGAGAGAGAGAGAGAGAGAGAGAGAGAGAGAGAGCGCTTAGTGTCAAGAATCTTTATTCTTCACTTTTATGGTGAAATCAAGGCATTGTTTGTTGAATTACAGAATTGAACTCCACGCATTTTGCACCACAACAGGAAAAATAAATAACTACCCCGAGTGGAGATCGATATAATGATTTTTTATATTAAATTATATTAATCTTAAAAAAGACTTAAAAATCTTCATAGAAGTGCAAAGTGTTATTTCAATATTGTATGTTATTCAATATCTGTAGAAGGTATAACGTCAAGCTTAGTTAGACTTTTTCTAACTGTAAAATATTAAATACACGTTAGTAAAATGTTATAAATATATATGAAGTAAAGGTAAGGTGGTTAGAGAGGCATGGGGAGACTTTCGAAAACACAGTATCGACGTTACTACAGGAAGGTCACGTAAAAAGCATAAGGACTCCCCGGAGGGCGTGTATGAAGAGGCTGATGACAGTGGACGAGGCGAAAGAAGTATTCAGGGTCCGTAGCGTTTGGCGCTCCGTTCTCTGTGACTACCCCGCAAGGGATACAGTGTGAAGCTAAAAAATGTAAGTAAAATGTAAACGCAGACACACGCATACGCACACGTACACACACTCGGGCACGTATAGACAGTACGACAAGAACAGAGTGATTAAACACTGTATATAAACATAAGTATATGCCATACCTTAGTGTTCTTTGAAGTCCTATAGCAATTAATTAATATAGGTAAGTGGCTCTGATAGAAGCGGTCGCTATGCAATTAGCACGTAGATGATCTAATGTGGGAATGCTTGTAATAGCGGTGTAGACCAGAACTGTCATCTATACGTAATCTCCTTATATATAAGATAAAGGATAGAAAATTTAGATGTTGGATGTCAGATTCTTTTTGTTTCTCACAATTTTTTTTTTGCTTCACGCCGTATCCCGCACACAGCAGGGAAGGCAGGGGGAACCTAGTGTTAAGACACTGTGTTCCCCACTTTCCACTAAATTCGGAGGCATTGCGTGTTAAGTGGAAGAACTTAACGCCGCGCTTTGCCTTGACACCAGAGCGAGGAAACTGGAATTATCAAGTATTTGTAATTCCATTCCTCGTGTTGGAATCGAACCCACAACCAGTCGCTTTACAGTCACCACTGACACGAAATTATGGGTATTCAATTATCAAATTAGGTGGTTAAAGCTATCATTTTATAAGTGCAGACTGTAAATACGATTGCTTGTAAGTACTAATCCATATATTAAATTATTTCTACTTTACCGCTCTGGTAAGACAAGACATGGTGTTGATTTCCGCCACTCAACACACAACGAGATAATTTCAGGTGAAAAGTGGAAAATGGAATAAGTTGACACTAGGTTCTCTCTTCTTCTTCTTCTTCTTCTACCTGGCAACTATGCCAGCTTTAGCCAGGGTCTGCCTTCCTGCTCAACCTCCTCCACTTTGCACGGTCTTTGTGCTTACTAGATTCTCTGAGTTTACTATATTCAATTACCAAATTCAGTCCGTATTTTCAAATTTAACCTTTAAAATTTGTGGCCAGTCGTGGCCCAGTGGCACAGGTGTCGAGGTAAAGCGCGGCGTTAAGTTCCGACTCTTAACACGCAAGCCTCCGCATTCGGCGGAAAGTGGGGAACGGAGTGTCTTAACACTAGGTTCCCTCTGCCTACCCTGCTGTGTGCGGGATACAGCGTGAAGCTAAAAAAAGAACATTTTAAAATTATGAATATAACTAAAGAGCCATGAATTAAAATTCATAACTTTTCATTTTAACTAAAATTATTTAAACAACATATTTGTGTGCATGAACAAATATAATTTAAAACTAAATGCGTTACAGAACAAAGGTATATATAATGCACAAACAATATTATTACATTTAAACTGCAAACAAACTGGCTCTTCTGCTTTCCACATACACGTGCCAATTGTACAATGATTTTTCGCCTAATATGTTCTTTAAGGGGTATGTTTTAGTATTAAATTTCGTATATCTATTATATAATATTATTATATATCTATTATATTTTAATTTATTATATAATATTATAATACTAAGAAATGTTTTCCGTTATGCGGTAGTTTTTTTGTCTAAAAGTCTTCTGCATTGTGCGAGAGTAAGAAAAGTGAAGAGAATCGAGATCAGAAATAACATAAACTTTTTCTAACTACTACTCTAACTTTTTCTACGTTTAAAGTATCTTACGTATATAAAATACATTCAATATAAATAGAATCAAAGTCACAACCATTTCAATATACATATGTATATTAGATATTTCAATATTACAATATTCGCGGCGTTAAGTTCCGCCACTTAACACGCAATGCTTTCGAATTCGGCGGAAAGTGGCGAACGGAGTGTCTTAACATTAGGTTGCCTCTGCCTACCCTGCTGTCTGCGGGACGCATGAAGATAGATATATCAATACTTCACGATTACGTTGTTAGCTAAAAAAAAATCAGCTTTCACTATGTTTTCCAAATGACACACCGACACTCTGAGACACTCCGTTCTCCACCTTTCATTTCCACCGAAATATTGCGTGTTTAGTGGCGAAACTTAAAGACATACTTTCTTTTAGCTACTAAAGTGAAAATAATTTTAATTATAAGATTTTTGTTTTTACTATTGCTACGCATTTTCAGATGAAACTATTTTTAACCGGATTAATCGCGTATATTTTTGGTATTCGACGTTTCCAATACTTTACAGCAGTCCATGGTCACAGGTAGATTCAGGTTTCATTTCATAATAATTTAAATTATATTTAAATTTCATACATTTCCTCAATTGTCAATCGAACCCACAACCAATCAGACGCTGTTCCACTGCACCACGAGGGCCTCACAGCTAGCTACTATAGTAATGCATAATAAAATGGACATCAAAGCATCTGTTGTACGTCACGGCTCTGATCTCGCATATTTTATTCAGACACCGGCGGGAGTAGCGTCTAAACAACTAAACTGAGTTGTTGTTATGTAATTTTATTTATAGCTTAATATTATGATAAAAGGAGGTAAATTCATTTTTTATTTAGCCTCGCGCTGTATCTTGCACACAGCAAGGTAGGCAGAGGGAACCTAGTGTTAAGACACTTTGTTCCCCACTTTCCACCGAATTCGGTGGGACAGTGTGTTAAGTGGCAGAACTTAACGCCGCACTATAACATCAGAGTGAAGAAAATAGAAATATCAAAAATTTCCACTCCTTCAGTGGGAATCGAACCTACAATCAGTCGCTTTACACTTGACAGGCACACTTTGTGCCTCTGCGCCACGACTCGCCCCGACCTAAAGGAAAGTATCTTATCGGGATATGTTGACATTAGATTAATAAATATTTATCAATTTAAAACTTTAAAGCAGATTTAAATAGTTTTTGTAATATTAACATGTGTTATTAAAATACTATGTAAGTATATTTTTTGCAGCTTCACGAGAACATAGTGTATACATAGATTATTGTATGTAATAATACAATCTATTATATATTTTTTTTTAGCTTCACGCTGTATCTCGCACACAGCAGGGTAGGCAGAGGGAACCTCGTATTCCGTTCTTCCGTATACTCCGTTCCCCACTTTCCGCCGAATTCGTGTTAAGTAGCGGAATTTAACGCCGCGCTTTATCTCGACACCAGAGTATTATATACATTTATCTAATAGACTATTTTACTTTTATTATCTTCCATGATAAGCTGTAAGAACCTTGTGTTACAATAAGCTTTTTGTTTAACTTTCAGTAAAATACATTGCGTGTTCGATGACGAGAGTCAATGCCATTCTGTTGAATCCATGAAAATATAAGAAACATAGTTTCCCTTGAATTTGATTTAAATTGACTTATTTTCTAGTTATTTTTTCGAGGGTTTTTTTAAAAATAAGCCAAACGAGCAGTTGATGGTGAAAACCGTTCCCTACTAACCTATATATGAGTAAGGAATAGGGATACAAATACGATGTCGGCCTTTAAGGTGGTTAAAAAGACGCACTTTTTGATATGATATACATATATAGGTACAAAACCCAAGTCGTAATAACCAGGCATAGTAAGAGAGTGCTGTGTATGAAGATGAGAATGGTATATAAGCCTGTAACGTACTGTGTGGTTAAAAAAAATAGTTGTAGAAATCAGTTCACATACAGTCCCTATAATATTTTGCACAACGCAGAAACGATTCAACGCAAGTCACATTTCAATTGAGCTGTCTATAATATTTGTATCTTTAATCTTGAACATTTGACTCAAAAGATAAAAAATAACTATAATTAAATGAAAGAATAACTATATATAATAATGAATAAAAATACATATAAAGATATAATTTTTCAAGTGATATCAATTCTTCATGCATCTTCATTTACCTGCCAATTTTATAATGCAATTATTCTACCAATTTTACAACAATCCTTCAAAATTGCTCATAAAACTGCCAAACAGATTACGAAATCTACTCATAAAAAGCTTACCGTTTCACTCTTTCTTATCAAAAAATGCAATGATCAAGACTCTTTGTGGATCAAGATTTGTTGAGCAAAAAATTAAATTTTTTAGCTCAAACTGAACGACTAGCTTTGTTTGAACGCTATCTGAATGCAATGAAAGAAATTTCATTAAATGACACTTTAATATTGTTCAAAATGTCCGGAGCTGGGTGTTTTCCGCTTAGCGTAATAAGCGGGTTCCTGAGCTTGCTTCAAATTATTGTATTTGCTGCCGTTAAAGTTCAACCGTTACTTTTTATGAGTTGTGTGGAATTTCATGTGCATGCGACTTTTTGGATAAACGCTGATAATGTTTAACGGTGTTTTAAATATTTTAAGCTGATTATGCTGTTTTTTTAGCTTCACGCTATATCCCGCGCACCGCAGGGTAGGAAGAGGAAACCTAGTGTTAAGACACTCCGCTTCCCACTCCCCGCCGATTCAATTTCCTAAGTGTATCTAAATATTTTAAAAAAATATCTATTTCTAGATAATTAAAACTGAGCCTACAACTAAAATTTACCTCTAAATTGTTATTTTCAATCGTTAAAGTTAACCCATAACGTTTTATGCGTTACTAGCGACCCGCTCACGGCTTCGCCACGTGAACTACCACTTTCATCCTCTATTGCCTCTTTGGGATTGGTTTTTTTTTTGTAAAAGGAGGGTAGTCTATATTTGACTTTCGTCACTAATTATGTTCATGAGAAAATCATTGATACATTTAGTGCAATGTCTATATTATTTGATAACATGTAGCCATAACTGTTCTAGTAAGAAAACGTACGAAATCTGCTATCATATGATAGTAGATTTCGTACATATATACCATCTGGTATATAGTATTATAAACCGGTCATAATATCTTAAATAAACTTTACGCTCTTTATTTTACAATTGTGTTACTTATTGATATTAAAAAATAGCTTTACTTGCAAATAATCAATGCAATTTGACTTTGCCAGTTTATTACTTTTCTGCGGGAACTATTTGAATACCAGGGTTATTTTAAAAAAAGAGAGATAGCCTATGTTTGACCTTGCCTCATTAAGTATTTTCCTGAGAAAATTTATTCATTTCAGTCAAGGAGTTTAGATCTTTCATTGTCACTAAACTAAACATACATAAGTTTCATCCACTGTTTCAACCTCCTAGGGTTTGATTTTTTATAAAGTAGCCTATATGACCCTGCATCTTCAACAATCTTCTTTACGAATTCCCGTCAAAACATAACAAATAGAAGAGATGCAGATTTTTGCATTTTTATAATAATAATTTTAATGAGTGCGGATATGTCTAATACAATGTCAACTATATAATAACAAATGGCGCTACCCGTTGCAGAAAACGTAGTGACATCTGTTGTCATATAGATTATATAAATATATAGATTATATAAAGTTTTATAGACCGGTAAAATGTATATTTAATAAATGTTATGCTTATTTTATTTTATAATTATTTTAATTAGTGATATTGAAACAAATTTCGCTTCACTCGTGAACTATCGACATAATTTGAATTTTTTTTCTGCGGGTGATGTTGAATACCGGGATGAAAACTATCCCATATGTTGCTCTAGCCTCTAAGCTAACTCCATACAAAAATTAAATAATTTCTACCCGGTAGATACCGATATACAAATGATTTTACTTATATCGGTTTTTTTATTTTTTCCAAAAAAACTACATAAAATACCGGGATAAAAACTATCCTATATGTACCTTTGGACTATAAGCTACCACCATACCAAAATTCATTCATTTCTATCCAGTAATTTTTGCGTGATTGACGAACAAATTAACAGACAGACAGACAGACAGACAGACAGACAGACAAAAATTCTACTGAGTGGATTTTTGGCCTCTGTTATCGATATATTAACGCACCCAATTAAAATTTTTCCGAAATTTTTCATGTACAGAATTGACTTTTCTACTCTTTTATTATATATAGAGATATGGAGTTTACACGTGCATTTAAAATTTTTGTGTAGGCACATGTACATGTACAGAGAGGAAAAGTTGTAAATAGCGAAAATTTACAATTTTCCGAGACTATGACTTTCAAATCTCTCTCTGAAACTGAAACCTACAAATACTTAGGAATGTCGGAATGTCTATGTATACCAGGTGGAGACATTAAACAGATGGTGACAGAGCGTTTCTTTGGCCGACTGACAAAAGTTTTAAAAAGCTTTCTGTCTGGCGGTAACAAAGTGCGCGCGTTCAACAGCTGGGTAATGCCCCTCCTGATGTACACATTTGGCATACTAAGGTGGACTCAGACTGAGCTGGATGCCCTGGACCGAAAGGTCCGTAAAATGCTGACAACGTACCGTATGCATCATCCACGATCTTCTGTGATGAGGCTATATATCCCACGGAAATGTGGGGGCCGTGGTTTCCTCAATGCCAAGGACCTACATAACCGTGAAGTATATAGTCTTAGGGAATACTTCCAGAAGATGAAGTGTGGAATGCATCGTGACGTTGTAAATGCAGACAACGGATTGACTCCCCTCTCTCTAGCCAAAGAAAACTGGCACAAACCGGTGGTACTTAGCACTCAGGACCGCCTGAACATATGGAAGAGTAAGGAGCTTCATGGACGGTTCCATCAAGTCCTCTTTGGGCCTGATGTTGACTTACAGGCGTCCGTGGCTTGGCTACGATTTGGGGACCTTTTTGGCGAAACCGAAGGTTTTGCCTGTGCAATTGCAGATGAAGTTGTCAAGACGAATAACTACCGGAAATACATCATGAAGGATGGTACGATTGACATTTGTCGAGCGTGCCACCGGCCTGGTGAGTCTATACGACATATTATTTCCGGTTGTTTTCATCTTGCCAATGGAGAGTATTTGCACAGGCATAATCAGGTAGCCAGAATTGTCCACCAGCAACTTGCTCTTCGGTATGGTCTGGTATGTCAGGAAGTGCCGTATTACAAGTACACACCGGAGCCAGTTTTAGAAAACGGCCATGCCAAACTTTATTGGGACCGCTCTATTATCACGGACAGGACTATTGTCGCCAATAAGCCTGACATCGTGCTAGTAGACCGGTTAGAGCGCCGGGCATTTATTGTTGATATCACCATCCCTTGTGACGTTAACCTCGTGAAAGCTGAGAAGGACAAACAGTCCAAATACATAGACTTAGTTCACGAGATTACCGACATGTGGGATGTGGATTCAACAATAGTTGTCCCGATAGTCGTCAGCGTGAACGGTCTTGTAGCGAAGAGCCTCAATCAACATCTTATGAGGCTTTCGCTACATGCCTGGATCAAGGGCCGGATTCAAAAGGCAGCTATTTTGGGAACGGCACGTATTGTGCGGAGGTTCCTCAGTCTGTCACCCTGACCACCGGTGGCTTGGCTGTAAAGCCTCCGTCGGGGGGGATCTATTTTTTTATATTTATATTTGTACGAATGTATTTTTTATATAAGTATAAATGTAATTAAATAAGAAAAATATAAAATAAAGGATAATAATAATAATAATAATATTTATTATTAATATAATATTTTCAACACTTTCAGTACAAATATAAAAACGTTAGGAGATTTGATTATGAAACTTTGAAAGGAATGATACGCTACGTTATCTCTGTAAACTCTAATGGTAGCTTATTATATTAAGTTATTAAAATGAAACGGGGTTACTACGAGTGAATAATAAATGTACTATTTTAATATTCAACATTTACTTACTTACTTACTTTCCATTTTGTTAAATGTATTTTTTTTTAAATGTAAAATGCTTTTTATTCTTTATGAATATTTTATTTTTCTCTGTTATTTATTAATATGTTCGTGGAGTAAAAGATAGGAAAAATTTATGCCGAGATAGTATATATATGAATGGTATATACGAGTAACAACAACAATGAAGAATACTGTTGATTCTGTTCTAGGCATTTGGAAAATTTTATGGAAAGTCGTGGCGTAGAGGCACAAAGTGTGACTGTAAAGCAACTGGTTGTGGGTTCGATTCCCGCTCGGGAAGTGGAAGTTCCGCCACTTAACACGCAATGCCTCTAGAATTCGGCGGAAAGTGGGGAACGGAGTGTGCTAACACTAGGTTCTCCCTGCCTACCCTGCTACTTGTGAGATACAGCGTAAAAAAGACACTGTTATAGACGTGGAATCTAATGGCCATTGCTTAACGAGATCAGGGATTTCTTACATGATACACTACGATGTACTAGATTTGTGTTTGCACCCTAACGTATGGGTTATTATTCTCTTAGAAGCGGATATGTCTTCATATAGATAGCAGGAGTACGTAATAACTAGATTACCACAGTCTGCATTTTTTTAAGTAATAATAAGTTTTTAACATTTTTATTTTAACAAGTGTTATTCACTTTGGATATGGAAGGCATTTTTTTAGCAAATATATGAAAATTTGAACGTTGCGGGATATGAATCCACGCCTCAGAAACCGTCAAAGCATTTTAACCACTACACCAGTATGTTAGTTAAGGTATAGATTACACTGAGTTTAACTTGAACCGAAAAACATCACATATGGTTATACTTTTCCATAATCGACTGTGCCTGTGCGATGTCATATAATGTTTCTTTTATTGTAACTTAAAAAATCTTAATTTAAGAAAATTATTTTAAGTATCTTAATTTTCATCAATTTATAAACAGGATATTTTTTTTAATATAGTAAATTTTAGTACAATTGCTCCACTTCCGCTTATGCTTGTTGGTTGCCGAAATTTAATGCACTTGTCCAACCATAGTAAAAAAATAGAAATGAAAATAATTTAAATAGAATTGCCACGATCCATAATCGAATCCATAACCATCGTGATAATAGCCAGACGCTGTACCACTGTGCCATAACGGCTTTAATTATACGCATTATATAATAATTTCATTTGAGTTATTCCACTATAATCCTACATTAATACATTGAAACTAAACACAGTTTAAAGCTATGTACCTAATCCACGTAATGTGTTGATAAATTATTTTATACACCGAATATGTTTATGAAATAAACTTATATAATAATTAAATAGGGGCCAGTCGTGGCGCAGTGGCACGAGCGTGTGGCTGTAAACGACTGGTTGTGGATTCGATTCCCACTCTAGGAGTAGAAATGTTTAATATTTCCATGTTCTTCGCTCTGGTGTCGAGGCGGTGTTAAGTTCCGCCACTTAACACTTAATACCCCCGAATTTTGCGGAAAGTGGGGAACGGAGTATATTAACGCTAGGTTCCTTTTCCTTACGCTGCCGTGTGCGGGATACAGCGGGGGACTAGCGGCCCGCTCGCGGCTTCGTCGCGTGAACTACATGACTGTTTCGTTATATTGCAACCCTCGGGGGTAGATTTTTGAAAAATAAAGTAGCCTACGTTTAACCTTGGTTTATAACTATATTTTTCAAAAAAATCATTAAAATCGGTCAAGCGGTTTAAATTTTTCATATAAACTTTCATCCCCTATTATAACACTTTAGAGGTTGATTTTGAAAAAATAAGTAGCCTCCGTTTGATCCTGAATTTGTTAGTAATTTCATTTTAAATATCTTTCAAATCGGACTGATAGATTAGCCGTGAAAGCGTGACCGACAAACAGACAGACTTTCGCATTTATAATATAAGTATGGATAAAATATGGAGGCATAATGGGACAACGACTAACTGTAATCGCGATTAGTTGTGGATGCGATTCCCACTCGGAGAAATAGTTATGTGCAAATGTTTTTTTATTCTTTGATGTGATAAACAAGACAAAGCGTGGCGTTTAGTTACACAACACAACACATAGTGTCTCGATATCGGGCGAATTATAGAGAACGGAATGTCTTGACACTAGGTTCACTTTAATTAACCTGCTACGGAAGGGAAAAAGCGTGAAGGTGCAAAAAAATATGATTTATATCTTGAGCGATTGTGGGTTTTATTTCTACTAGAAAGAATATTTATTATTACATGTTCATACAAATTATTTTCAGGTCCTTTTCAGGTATAAATTATTTTAATAAACATGACGATTACAGTGTTGTCATGAATTCGAGCAGATAACGGAGAACGGAGAGTCATAACACTAGGTTCACTTCAACTAACATGCTATATGGAAAAAAGTAGAAAGCTGAACAAATTGAACAAAGCACTAACTAATTAACCAATTCTAATTACTCTAAAGAATTTCAAATTTATCTAATAACCGTAATACGTACGTACACCGAATACGGTAACATTTTCACAGGCAAATAAATATAGGCCAATATTTCGCTAAATGAATTATAGTTTTCACTCTAGTAAAGTTAAAGTGCCGGCCCGAATAAGGTCGGTTGAATGAGCTTGCTTTCGTGAAATTTTCAAATGCTATATAAACCTGTTTATAATTCTGTATAACGATGGTTATGTTTTATGTAGATTTGAAATATGGTTCATTTTTTTTGGTTAATTAATCTCTCGGTAGATTCTAGATGTAGACGCGATGGTTGAGGGTTCAAATCCCATTCGCGGGGATATCGTTTTATTAAAATTATATTAATTTTCCTGCTTTGTTAACACAAAGCGTGGCGTTAAGTTTGGTTACTCTTTAAGATAAGCACGCGCAATGTATGAAGCGTGCTGTGGAAAGTGGAAAACGGAGTGTTTTAACACTCGACAAATACAACGACAAATATCGTGTAGCTGGAAAAAAAATGAATCACTAGAATCCCGGTAAACTCATTTCGTTAATACTGTAGGGTAACATAGAAAAAGCTTTCTTAAAAATAACTTAGCTAAGGTTCTGATAATTTATTTATGTTAATTTAGACTAATGATATGATAGTGGCCAGTCGTGGCGCAGTGGTACAAGCGTGTGACTGTAAACGACTGGTTGTGGGTTCGATTCTCGAGACTTCGAGTTCGACATTCGAGGAGTGGAAATATTTGTTATTTCCATTTTCTTCGCTCTGGTGTCGAGGTAAAGCGCGGTGTTAAGTTCCGCCACTTAACACACAATGCCTCCGAATTCGGCGGTTCCCTCTGCCTACCCTGCTGTGAGCGGGATACAGCGTGAAGCTTAAAAAAAAGAAAAAAAAAAGAAATTAAGAGAACAAATGATTAGGGAAAAAGCAGGATACAGACTAAGTTTCTATAGTGTTATTCTATCTACGTATCTATATTTCGTGTATTTAATGAAACATCGATTTTTTACTGACTTTTTACCAAACAATGAATATGTATTTTTACTATGAATATTATGATTAAATATTTCATCGCATGTGACCGTAAACACAGTGGTTGTGCGTACGGTAACCACTCGGGGAAATTATTGTATTTAAACAATTCTTATTTTTCCGTTCTGGTAAGACCCGTGGGGGACGGCTTGGAATACAATTCCTCTCCGTCACTTCGCAGCGTCCCGTAAAATACGGGTAACTCAGTAGCTTGATGGTAGGAGATTCGTTCTCCGACTGGCTCGCGACCACTATCATGTCAAAGACGAACCGCCAAATATCTGATTATGTGTTCCGGTTCGATGGCGTGTAAACCAGCTTTCTCTCCCTACTCCCGCCATCTCCATCCTTCCTCCATCCTTTCCTCCACCCCCTTTAAGGTCGGCAACGCATCCACAACCTTTCTTATGCTGAGGATGTCCATGGGCGAATGTTACTACTTACCATCAGGTAGTCTTTCTGCTCGTTTGCCCCCTTTCATCAATAAAAAAGAACCTCGACACCACAGCAAAGAAAATGGAAATATTAAATATTCCCACCCCTCGAGTGGAAGTCGAGCTGCTCTGCGCTACGACTGGCCCCATCACACAACTGAAATTAATTTAATACGTATCTCGGATTAAAGTAGAAAAAGGAAAACAGTGACTTAACAATAAAGCTAGACAAAAAAAATTAAATAAATATCTCCCTTTTCCGTTCATCACTAAATTTTATTTTCCAAACAGGGCAGGAAATAAAAATAATTTAAATACCCACCAAAATTCGCCAACAGAGCACTGAGTCTACACTCATCGTTCTTACATTACATACAATATTCCACTGTGTCACTGCCCCCTCATATTAACACTACAAACACACATTATCATAATTGGATATCACATGTAGACAGCGTAGAGCCAAATACAGCTACTTATTAAGCCTTTTAGTTTATTAAATTTCTCTATTCAAATTCAGTATTAAATGCGGTAAGACGAAGCTGGCGTGGAATATTTTAGCATGCAATTGGTGCACTTATGTACATTCATTTGTATCTGAATATGTTATAGAAATATTCTATATTTTGCTATGAAATCTGATCTTCACGTGTCTATTGGAGGAAAAGTCAGTGGTTAGTCAGATTTTGATCGTAAATGATGGTTTTGGGTTCGATTTTTAGTTGAGAAAAATATATTTCATAATTTAATATTTCTGAGGCCAGTCGGGGCGCTGGACACAAAGTGTGTATGTAAACGCGACTGATTGTGGTTCGATTCCCACTCGAGGTATTGAATTATTTAACATTTCATTTTCTTCGCTCTGGTATAGAGGCAAATCAGGGCGTTGAGTTCCACCACTACCCAAATAATGCCTTCAGAATTCGCTCTGCCTACCCTGTTGTGTGCGAGATACACCGTGAAGCTGATGATATCTAGGCTCTGATAAGAAACTGGGTAGCGTTTAGTTCTGCCACTCAAAGAACATGTTCATACATACATGAACATGTTATATTAGATTTCCTTTTATGCGAAAAAAACGTGATACTAAAAACTAAATTATCGTTATAAAGTTACTGCGGCATAATGACATTGACAAGAATATAGAGTTATTAATTTAGTGTTGGTTTAATAAAATTAACAGAGAGTTAAGTAACGAATCTCTCGTTATTATGTGGAATTATGATTGGCTTATGATAAGATATGAATAATATTATTTTGTACTTATTGTTTCCTTAATTTGTATCGCCTCTATCAACTAATCTATGTAAGAAAATCTTAAACAGGTTCTTTTAATGTATGTCTGTGTGTATGTCTTGTCTCATTTGCTTGAAAATTTGCCTAGACCCCCGCAGTTAGCAGTCAAAGCACCTAGACCGTTTCGAAGAGACACGGCCTTGAATACAACTGCGTTCAAAATTATGATGCCCTTTCTGTAGCTTCTCGCTGTATACCACACACAGCAGGGTAAGCAGAGGGAACCTAGTATTAAGACACTCTGTTTCGCACCGCCGGATTCTGGAAGCACTGCGTGTTAAGTGGCAGAACTTAACGCCGCGCTTTACTTCGACACCAGAGCGAAGAAAATAGAAATATTAAATATTTCCACTCCTCGAGTGGGCGTCGAACCCACAACCAGTCGCTTTACAGTCACACTTTGTGCCTCTACGCCACGACTGGCCCCAATTCTATTCCTTAAGTGTATTAACAACGTTTTCAGGATATTAAAATGTGACAAATGCACATAATTCTCTATTCAATTCATTTACCAAATGCCAAATGGTAATAACTTGATTACCAATATTACCCTGTGATTGATAATAACAGCGGCTGTTTACTAAAGGCATTTCATTGTTTACCATTGTTCAGTTGTAATTAATGTAATCATTTTCACTCTGTATTAGTATATTCAAAAGATATGGGATTTGATTCCGGTTTAAAGCAAATATTGATGCATTCATACTTATATCGTAAATGCGAATGTCTGTGTGTTTGTCTGTCACGCTTTTACGGCTAATCTACCTGTCCGATTTGGATAACATTTAGAATGAAAGTAGTAAAAATTATTGGGTCAAACATAGGGTACCTATTTTTTCAACCTCTAATTCAACCTCTAAAGGATTAAATTAGGGGATGAAAGTTTATATGAATAATTTACACCGCTTGACCGATTGTAATGAATTTATCGCAACTTAACACGCAATGTGTGGATTTCCGGCGGAAAGAGGGGAACGGAGTGTCTTGACACTTAGTTCCTTCTGATATTTATTTGTATGTTTAATTGTTTTGGTTTTTAGTAACGTAAATATCTCGTAGGAAAAACTCAATAATTTTGTAACGCAAGTATTGATATTTGTATTGTTTATATTTTAATATTCATTTCTTCGCTCTGGTACCTAAAACAAAACATGATGTTAAGTTCCACCACTCGTGTATCCACGGACGGAGTGTCTTGACACTAGGTTCCCTCTGCCTACCCTGCTGTGTGCGGGATACAGCGTGAAGCTAAACAAAAAACATACGCATATATTTTTCTAAAATATAATATATTTGAACGACTTTCTGCACATGTCACACAATACCCACATTTATAGAAATGTTGACATTGGAATGGCAATTCTCAGTCGCTCGCAACTTGAATGCTATAAGAGAAATCCTTTCACGTTTCTGAGTTGCAATATGGTTTAAAAAAGTTTTAAAAGTTGGAAAATGAAATATAATAGGTATATGTGTATAGCAGCATAAGGTACGTTTTATTGTATTAGATAGTTATGGGTTCGATTCATGGACGCGACAAATTTATATATACACTGCATGTGAAAAAACGAAATTTTTTTTTAGCTTCACGCTGCAGGATATAGTCCTGCACAAAGCAGGGTAGGCAAGAGGCAGAGGTTAGTTAAGAAACTCCGTTTCCCATTTTGTATTGAAATAATACATATGATAATCAATAAGGAAAAAATGTTTGAAATTGTTAAAATAAAAGATGAACGAACTATTTATATAAAAATATATATTAAAAAATGAAATTAAAAACTAATAGATATTTTTTCACCTAACTAAGATTCGAATTCAAAACCATCTAACTCATTCAAAATCATTCCAGCAATTTTTATATCAGTATGCCAACTTAATATTTATTTGAGAAAAAAAAACAGCTTTTACACTTTTACTAGCAAAGTGGAAATGTCAGAGTGAACACTGTCAAGGCACTCCATTCTCTTTCTCTTTTTTCCAGTCGAATTCGAGGCATTATATATTTTTTTTTAAATTTGTTTTTTGTTTTTTTAAAATGAGTTTTCCTTCTCCACGGACACAGCTTCGTGCCTTTATTGTTCTTGATCTTGATTGTATCCTTCCCCCCTTATCCCTTTCCATTGTTTTTTTCTTTCACGACTTCTGTATTATATGTTGAGGGGTGGAACTCAACGCAGCATTTTGCGAAAATAAAAACAAAAATAATATAACTGAAAACAATATAATCATTCCCCCAAGTAAGAATCGAACCTATTACAGTCACACTAACTTCTCCACCACAATAACTTCCATTTATATATATAACTTCACAGTTTTCATAATTAAAGGGCACCAAATTAAATTGCCTCTCAGATACTAAAATATACCTCCGCCGAATACGGTCAGGTAATGACTACTTTATACTGTGTGCGACCAAAATTTTAAGTTAAAAGTTATGTCACAGTTAATCCTAAGGGATACTTAATATGGGTATGAACTAACTTTATAGTACGCGCCCTGTATGAGATAGCATGAGTGTAATTCTATGTAAATGGTGCTTTATCTGCCGTTAGAGTGTCGTGACTCGCAAGAGTATTGCTTATTTAAAAATGTAGGTGGTTATTTTGTTTTGATAGTGTTTTTGTTATTTTTTATGTATGGGGTTTATGTTCTGTATTGTAAATATGGTTATTTGTGGGTTTTATTTCTAATCGGGGGAATGATCGAATTAAAATTATTTTCCTTTCACTTTGGTACCTAAAAGAAAATGTGGCCTTTGAGCCTTTGTCTTGAATTTAGCTGGAAAGTGGAAAACGGAATGTCTAGACACTAGATTGGTTCTGACCACCCTGCTATACAGGAAAATGATTAAATATGTTATTTGTATCTTATACTTGTGGTTGAAATTTTTAGAAATATTTGAAGCAATTGAAATTTATTGAAGCGTATACTTATCTAAAAAATTTAAACTTACGATAAAATATGTTAAGTCAGTATGAGTTTTATTGCCATTACATTAGATAAAATGATGAAAAATTCTTTTTCTACATAGCAGGGTAGGCGGAGAAAACCTAGTGTTAAGACATTCGGCTTTCCACTTTCCGCCCAAATCCTAGCTTTTGCGCTATGTGTAACGAAACTCAACGTCACATTTTGTCAGACAACAGCGGCGAAAAGCGGCGAAAATACTTTGAATATAATCATATCGAGCGGAAATCGAACCCACAACATTCGAGTGCACAGTAAAGTGCTCACACTGCACCATGTATATAGTAGCAGCTTCACTCCTTTTCTCACATATCAGAATAGTCAGAAAGAACCTAGTGTCAAGACACTCCATCTTCTACATAAATATACTAAAAGTAATAATCAAATATATATCATATCAAAACAAAAATAAAACCTCAAACAATAAAATTCAATATAACTTTGTATCCCAAACAAGTGGAACATTCTGCTGAAAGGTAAAATAACTCAGATTTTCCTAAGTATCTTACAGTTTTCTGAGGGAACAATTTATTAAGTGCTAGTGTAGACAGAGTTGGTGTCTTACAAAGGACATTACAAGGACGCAAGCACGACTTTCATGTTTGGAAGACTAATGTCTTTCTTCGCGTTACTTGAAAAATATAAATGCCATATGTATTGCACGTGTAGAGTTGAATATGTGGTTTTATAGAGACTTGTAGAGAAAATAAACTATTTTTAACCGGATTAGTCACGTATATTTTAGACTACCTGTGACCACGGACTACTGCAAAGTGAAGCGGGTTTCTAAAAATGTATTTTCGAATACCAAAAATATACGCAATTAATCCGGTTAAAAATAGTTTCATTTTAAAATGTGTAGTAATCATGTAAACAAAAGATCATTACTTGTACAGAATTTTTGTTAAGGAATAGAGGAAAATAGGATACTAAGCAAAATGCCATCATGGTGCAGTAGGGCAGCGTCAGACTGTAAAAGTGAAGATTGTAGGTTTGATTTTCACTAGGGGTAATTATAATATTTAATATATTTCCTTTTCTCCATTTTCATAAGACAAAGCGCGGCGTTAAATTCCACCCCGCTTCATAAGTGTTTGCAATTCAGGCGAAAGGAAGAGAATGATTTGCTATGGATAATCTATTTTGGCGACAATAAGCGTGAAATTGGCATGCAGAAAATATAAACATTTTGACGCTGTTGTGAGTATACGGCCCGGATACAGCCCGGATACAGCGTGAAGCTAAAAAGAACAATTTAAAAAAAGAGGCTATTAATACATTAATACAATGTAATCTGTGCCTATTCAATAAAATAGAGCAAAACTTCGAACTAATTATTAAATACATGTACCGAAGTACTCGTACATTACTTATAAGTTATTGTAGTAAAAAACATTTTTGATATGAATACATTGATTAATACACGACAAATCTTGAATACATTTTAGTAATACGTACTCTTATAAACAAATTTTATTGAGATTTTAGCAATTTTGCTTATATAAAATATCTCCAAAGAGTCTCTTTGAGTTTCTTTCACAATTTCTCGATAAAAGCATTTTATTTTCAAATGTTACATTTACTTGTTTAAATAAAAAATGTCTGTAAATAAATATTTGAATTGATTATACTAGATTGAAACATATGGCCTAATTGATGATTGTGCGTTTAAATTCCCAATTACGTTTTCTCTCAAATCTCAGTTTAAAGTGAAAAATTCGCAAAAATACGAACAATGTGCAAAATAAAAAACATATGAGCCATTTCTAAAGACCTGCAGTAAAACTGAATAGCTGAGCTAGAGGCCATCGTGGCACAGTGTGACAGTGTGCCACTGTAAACGCGATTGGTTATAGATTCGATTCTTACTCGGGGGAATGATAATACATATTGAAATTATTTTCGTTTGCTCTAGTAAGAAGATAAGGCGCGGCGTTAAATTTCACCACTCAACACTCAGTACCTCGATTTTGATCGAAGTATCTGTCATATTCTCTCTGATTATGCTTCTATACGGAAATAATTTGAAGCAAAAGATAGAAAAAATAATAACTAAAAAACCCTTCGTCATCATGATTCTTAAAAGAATCTCAAAATCTCAGGCCACCTCTTAGACGGCGTATAACATTATTTCCAAGTTACAAAGTCACATTTATTACAACAGCAATAAAAAAGTATTCGAACATGTCATAAAACTGAAGGGAGCCGACCCGAGCCTGAGTAATGACGAAGGTATGACATTACCTAAGGGCTTATACAGGGCTAGTCTACTTTCTTGCTAAAGAAAACTATTTGGACCCCAAGGGTCATATTTATTTTAGCAAAATTTTGACCTTAATCATATTCACAAAGTTTATGTTAAACAATATTTTATTTAAGAACTCTATATATTGTAGAGTAGGACACAAATTGCTCCACGTGCCAGGGGTAGAGTTTGCGGGCATATTAAATAAACATTTTAATTTGGTACATATTCCGGTTTGAGTTATGTTGTACTTTGTCTCTAATATTTGATTACGTTTAATTTTAGTTACGACTGGGACCGTGGAATATGTTTTGGACATACAAACATTCATTTGTTATGTTACAACAAATATTAAAAATGTTGATTTTTTTTTAGCTTCACGCTGTATCACGCACACAGCAGGGTAGGCAGAGGGAACCTAGTGAACCTAGTTAAGATACTCCGTTACCCACTTTCCGCCGAATTCGGAGGCTTGCGTGTTAAGTGGCGGAACTTAACGCCTCGACACCAGAGCGAGGAAAATGGAAATATTAAATATTTCTACTCCTCGAGTGGGAATCACACCCACAACCAGCCGTTTACAGTCACGCGCTTGTGCCACTGGGCCACGAATGGCCACTTTATGAATAATTATATGTATATTTTTTTTACATTGTAAATAAAAATTCAACTAACTTCGAGAGGTTTCTATTGTTCTATTATAAATTGTTCGAAGACAAAGTACCGACAAATTACTTTATTATCCCCTTTACCTATAGAAACAAGTTGTGTGAAGGAATTCTATGCTGGTGGAATAATTGAATTCGTTATTTAATCTGTCGAATCAAAACTTGAAAACGTGTTCTTTGGGCAACGTTTTTAGTTTTGTTGTTGTATTTATTTTGCGGTATTATTGCGGAATGTGTAGAGACCGCGTGTGATTGTAATTGCAATTAATTGTGGGTTCGATTTCCACTCAAGGGAATGATGAATAAGTTATTGTGTTTGTTATGGTTATATTTAAATTTATTTTCATTTCTCTTCCCTAGTGAATAAAACAAAGCGCGGCATTCGGGCATTCAAGACGCAATGACTATATTTCAAGCATAAAGTAGAGAAAAGAGTGCTTAGACACTACGACTACAGGTAAAAGTGAAGTGCGTGAAGCGGTTATTTTATAGTTAATTTCGAGTATTATTTAACGGAAACAACAAACATAGCTTTGTCATTGCTCTTATTTGTCGTAAAACAAACTTTTCAGAAGCAAAAGACTCGTATGTTAAACTAGATTTGAATTTTACAAATTTCTTAGTTAGTGCTTAAGTTTCTTTAGGATATTCCAAAAAAAAAACACAGTCTTTTACCACAGTGTTTCAAGAAAAAATATTCATAAAACCATTAACAATAGTACACTCAAATCCAAACTCTACAATTAGATAAGCAAAGTTATCTGACCTGATTACGAACCATAAGATAGAGTTCTTTACTACACGTAATGAAAGTCTGCTACCCCAATAAAAGCTCATAACTTTCTTACTAAATAAACGTCTGGAAAACTTGGTTGGTCTTATTCAGGCTGAAACCAGCAGACCTACATGCCTAATGGCGTGTCCAACGTGACGGTAGAGAAACAAAATAAAATGGCACAACAAAACACTTCTTTCTAGAGTTCCTTCCCAAATGACTGCCTAATGGTTTAGTAGTTGGTGTAAATAAAAACAAGACAAAAAATATCTTTATGCTTTTGCTTATATGACAGGATAGATGTAGAAAAGAGTTAGTTGTAGTGTTAAGGTACTCCGTTCCCCACTTTCCGGCGAATTCGAAGGCATTGCGTGTTAAGCGGAACTTAACGCCGCGCTTTGCCTCTACACCAGAGCGAAGAAAATGGAAATATTAAATATCTCCACTCCTCGAGTGGGAATCGAACCTACAACCACTGGCTTTACAATCACACTTTGTGCCAGAGAATGCATCCTATATAGTAGTATAGTAATATAAGGAACAGTCAATTTGACTCAGTCGACATAATTGGTTAATTCTTGGTGGCGCGGGTCTCGGTAGCACAAATAGATTATAAACATACTTATATAGAAAAAGAAGTTGTAATAAAGCGTATAAGAATTTCGACGGAGCGGATAATAGAACGCATGGCTCAGTGGTGAGAGCGCCTGAACGGTATTCAGGAGGCGCGGGTTCGAATCCCGCTGCGTTCAAATTTTTATACGTTTTCTTTAAATGCCTTTTTCAATTTTCCTAAGTGTGGAGTAACACTTTAAAAACGTTTAAAAAAATACTTATATATGCAAGAAATAAGAACTCTCAAATTCGGGATGTAAATAGAGAATGGAGTGTTCCTTCACCAGCATTTCACTGACTACCCTATTAATGAGTAAAAAGCGTAAAGTTGAAAAAAAGACTGCCCAACAGAGCCTTAATGTAAATGCATAAATTACATAGTTAATTATAATGAAAATATTGATGAACGTTCATCAATAAAATGATCCATTTAAATTATGTATCACCAATAAATTTACGTAGCGCGTTTCAAAGTTACTACATAATTTGCATAAATGAATTATTTTTCACTTCAGAGCTAATTGTATAATGGTAATAATACATATATATTTTATTATTTATATACAGTTAACATATATTAATAATAAATAATAGCTTCACGCTGTATCCCGTACACAGCAGGGTAGGCAGAGGGAACCTAGCGTTAAGACACTCCGTTCCCCACTTTCCGCGGAATTCGGAGGCTTGTGTGTTAAGTGGCGGAACTTAACGCCGCGCTTTACTTCGACACTAGACCGAAGAAATGGAAATATTAAATATTTCCACTCCTCTAGTTTGAATCGAACCTTCAACCAGTCGTTTACAGTGACACGTATGCACCACTGCGCCACGACTGGCCCCATGTACATAGATGTAGACAAAAATCAAAGTATGTTGGTAATAGGTATATGTATTTGTTTATTATAATAATTAAATAAATATGGTGCCTTCACATTTTCATCAACATAATATTTTTGGAAGCTTCACGCTTTTTCTCCCATAGCAGAGTTATCAGAAAGAACCAAATCGAGACTGTGTTAAATGGCGGAACTCAACGTCGTGTAACATAGCGAAGTAACTAATACTAATATTATTCCAACACAAATCATTCCGTTTCCTACTTTTCGCCGAATTTTGGAGGCATTGCGTGTTAAGTGGCGGAACTTAACACCGGGCTTTCCCTCGACAACAGAACGAAGAAAATGGAAATATTAAACATTTCCACTACTCGAGTGGGAATCAAACCCACAACCAGTCGCTTTACAGTCGCACTTTGCGCCTCTGCGCCACGACTGGCCCACTGGGGAACGGTGTTTCTTAACACTAGGTTCCCTCTGCCTACGGGATACATCGTGAAACAAATCATTCCTCAAGTGAGAATCGAACCTACAACCAAGTGCGTTCACAGTCAGACATTATTCCACTGTGCCATGATGACCTCATTAAGAATTACATACTTCATAGTATTTTTACACGACCAACTTATCGCATATTTTTTTATATGAAAGTATATATATATATATTTTTGTATTTTTTTTAAATAATTGTATTTACAAAGTGTAGCATCGAACAAGTTGTGCTTAATGATACATTTACTTTTATACACGTTTGATGGATGAGATGACGCAGCGTCGTTAACATTGCAGTTTCATTTAATTATATAATATGAAATAATCATTATTAAAACACTTATAAATTTGTTGATGGCTTTATCTCTTTATATGTGCAAGTATATAGTGAATATTTTTCATTTATATTTGACTATATTTCATTATATTAAAGGCATGACTCGAATATTTTTTTTTTTTTAGCTCCACGCTTCATCCCGCACACAGCAGGGTAGGCAGAGGGAACCTAGTATTAAGATACTCCATTCCCCACGTTCTGTCGAATTCGGGGGCATTGCGTGTTAAGTGGCGGAACTTAACGCCGCGCTTTACCTCGACACCAGAGCGAAGAAAATGGAAATATTAAATATGACTCGAAATGATGTCATTTTCTTGTTTTATCATAAGCAGAGCACTCTGTTCTGTACTTTCCGGCCTAATTCAGGTACCAATACATTGCGTATTAAGTAGCGGAGCTTAACGCTGCGCTTTATCTTGTTGACTAAAGCAGATAAACAGAATTAATTTAAAAAAAAAACATTTCCCAGAGAGAAAATCGAACCCACAATCGGTCGTTTTCAAATAATAATTTAAATAAATATTTAATTTTATATTTGGGGCCAGTTGTGGCGCAGTGGCACGAACGTGTGACTGTAAACGATTGGTCGTGGTTCGATTCCCAGTCGAGGAGTGGAAATATTTAATATTTCCATTTCCTTCTCTCTGGTATCCGAGGCAAAGCGCGGCGTTAAGTTCCTCCAATTCGGCGGAAAGTGGGAAATGGAATGTCTTAACACTAGGTTCCCTCTGCCTACCCGGCTGTGTGCGGGATATAGCGTGAAGCTATAAAAAAAATATATATATTTTAAACTATTTTTCTCTTCTCTATTTCTATAAAATAGAAATACATAGACACTATAAGCTAAGTAGGTCATTCAATCAATAGGGATTAGCCGTAGACTTTACACCTATTCGTATGTACATATGTATACATACAAACATACGAGTACATGTATTCGAGTTGTCAATCAAAGTTAATTGGAACCGAATATATTTGTGTATGTGTAACTTGTAAATGAAGCCCCATATGTATGGCGTAGCTTTAGTTAGGTATGGTGGAATGGTTGTTGTGTGTGATGGAGTGTGATGATTGCAAGTTCGATGTCTGTTTGGGGACGGTTTTATATATATATTTTTTTATTTTTGTGGTACAGTTGGTAAAGTTAAATAAAAGAAAGGGTTTTGAAACAAAAGGCTTAACGTAAAATTTTGATAGAATATATGTTGATGAAAAATTAAGTGAAAAAGACATTTAAAGTAAACGTATAAAAATTTGAACGCAGCGGGATTCGAACCCGCGCCTCCTGAATACCGTCCAGGCGCTCTCACCACTGAGCGTGGAAAGTGGAAGCGTTCCTAAGTGTGGAATAACACTTTAAAAATGTTTAAAAGTAAAAAAAAAAAAATTAAGTAATTTCTATTCAGCTCCACGTTTTTTTTCCTCATAGAAGGAAACTACTGTCAAGACTCATCGTTCTCTACTTTCTGTCTAACATCAAGATCTTTTATGTTGAGTGGCTGAACTCATAGACGTGCTTTGTCTTAACTAAACGAAGGAATGAAAATAATTTAAATATAATTATAATTCCTCAGAGTGAGAATCAAACCTTTAACCAATCATATGTATACTTAAAAGATGTCACAATATACCATAAAAAGAGTAATATAACAAGTAACTTTCAAAGTAACTTAGTTACATTAACACAAACTAAATAAATGAATGAATACTTAAAAATAAATGCTTACTTCATTTATTAATGAAAATGATTCTTTTATTTCATCAACTCTTCCGTCTTGCGTCGCTACACTAAGAAGTTCCTCGAAAATATAGCATCCCGTCTTAACGCTTACACCAGTGACAAAAGAGCTGTCTTGTTGTTCAACAACTGGGATTTCAAGGAACAGAATTGCAATCTAGTATAGAAATCCAGAGATTATTCGCGGAGTAATTTCAGAGAACTGATTTATTAATCAATATACATAGATTTGTGGCCAGTCGTGGCCCAGTGGCACAAGAGTGTGACTGTAAACGACTGGTTGTGGGTTCGATTCCCACTCGAGGAGTGGAAATTATATTTCCATTTTCTTCGCTCTGGTGTCCGGTGGTGGTGTAAGTTCCGCCACTTAACACGCAAGCCTCCGAATTCGGCGGAAAGTGTGGAACGGAGTGTCTTAACACTAGGTTCCCTCTGCCTACCCTGCTGTGTGCGGGATATAGCGTGAAGCTATTAATTTATTTTTATTTATTTTTAATATATGAATTTTTAAACTAATTATTAAAATTATGGTATTTGAACGATTAATTGCTTATATTTTTGGTATTCGTAAGTAAATCAGATTTTAGTTCGATTAAGGCCATTGGCGCAGTGGGACAGCGGCGCCTGACTGTGAAAGAGATTTTAGTAAGTTCAATTCCCACTTGATGAATTATATTTAAATTTTAGGCGGCGTTGAGTTTCACCACTCGACATGCCATGTATCGATTTAAGGCGGAAAGTGAAAGTTAGAGTGATTTGAAATTCTGTGACTAATTTGCTTTGCGGAAAAATAGTACAGCTGCAAAAAAATAAACGATTTATCGCGTATATATTTAATTATTCGAAAATATAATTTAGAAGACCCGATGTTTGGAAGACTTTGCAATAGTCTGTGGTCATACACGTTGACTGTATTGAGCTCAGGAACTAAGGTACAATATAGTAGTAGTAGTAGTAGTAATAAGCTTTACTCATTAACATTGTTTTATAGTGATTAAAAGTATTGTAGTCAAGTTCTATTTTACAATTACTAATAAATCATAATTATTTCAACTATTATTTCAGCTTTATTAGAAAAAAGTTTTTTGCACAAATTAGAAAAAACTTAGTGTTATGACACTCTTCACCAATTACTGTCCAAATCCAAAACTGTTTATTTCATGCGTGCAAGAAAACGAAAATATTAAAATATCTTTCCCTTAAATGAAGATTGGACCTATATCTCATTATTTATAAAGACAATTACTTACAATTAAAATGATAATGTACTTTCAAGTTGCATTTTTATGGAAATCGTTAAAAAATAAGAAATAATAAAAAGAGAATGCTTTCTACTTTTTTACGTTTAAGAAATAATTTATTTCATAAATGCTTTATGCAAACGTTCTTTTAAGATTTATTAAATTTACAATAGGAAACGTTTCTAGGAGCTCGCTGTAAGCTTCTCTGTTAATCCTTACAAATAAACAGCTTGTACTTTAATTATTAAAATAACTTTTTATTTTTAAATTTAGTTTACAAGTCATATTATATACGTTTAAAATTTAGTAGCGACCGCTTGCGGCTTCTCTTGCGTCACTACATAGCTTTTCAAAATTTTTATCTCTTATTTCAAGTACTTAAGGGTTGAATTTCATAAAAAGTTGCCTATATTTGACATTGGGTCTTCAACCATTATCATTTCACTCTGGTATCGAGGTAAAACGCGGCGTTAAGTTCCGCCACTTAACACGCAATGCCTCCGAATTCGGCGGAAAGTGGGGAACGGAGTATCTTAATACTAGGTTCCCCCTGCCTACCCTGCTGTGTGCGGGATATAGCGTGAAGCTATTTTTTTTTTTTAATCATTTTAAGTTTCACACAAATCGGGCCAGTACATTAATCGTGTAAGTGTAGCAGACAGACAGACAAACTTTTGTATTTATAATATTATTATAGTATGAGTTAAAATTCAGTTTAGTAATAGAGTAGTTCAACATCCACTTGATACGGTGTTATAGTTGTTAGCTTAATTTTTTTCTTTTTTTTTTAGCTTCACGCTGTGTCCCGCAGACAGCAGGTTAGGCAGAGGGAACCTAGTGCTAACACACTCCGTTCTCCCCGCACCGCCGAATCCGGAGGCATTGCGTGTTAAGTGGCGGAACTTAACGCCACGCTTTATTTCGACACCAGAGCGAAGAAAGTGGAATTATTAAATATTTCCACTCCTCGAGTAGAAATCGAACTCACAAACAGTCGCTTTAAAGTCGCCACGACTGGCACAATAATAATATTAGTATGAATAAAAATTCACTTTAGTAATTGAGTAGTTCAAAATCCACTTAGTACGGTGGTTACAAATATAGTTGTTAGCTTAGTTTAAAATATGATTTTGGGGACAACAGACACCGTACAGCGTTGAGTTCCGCAATGTTTAATCAAAAGCACTAAATATTACACGCTCTATTCCTTGTCTAGTTAAAAAAAATACTTAGCTATACAAATAAAACAAATTGGAATGTCTTTTTGTATTATAAAAATAACCGTTTATTATTAAATACATATGTATGTATGAATACCAAAATATACGGTACATATATATACCAAAATAACGTTTTTTCATTTTTTTTCTTTCTGTCTATGTGTTCTGGCTAATCTCTGGAACAGTTAAACCGATTTTGACGAAACTCACAGACAGATAGCGATATCATAAAAACCGGTTTAAGCTACTTTTATTTTTGACTTATATATTACCTTTTGTACGCGGACAACGTTCTTCCTAGTTCAACATAAATAAAAGAAAAACTGTCTCCTTCCCTTAGTTTTTACTTAATTATTAAGTTGTAGAATGTTTTGAAAAATACACGGTACAAAGTTGGGAGTTTACAAAATTTCAGCACACATTTCAAGTTAAGTTAAGTTTCCTTCCTCCCTAACAACTTTGACAACTAAGTTTCAAATTCACCCATACTTGTACCAACATTGTTAAAATTAAGTCATAGAGTTGCGTAGATAGAGTTACAACTTGTTTATTGCTTCGTTTTTTTTATTCACTTTTTTTAGCTTCACGCTGTATCCCGCACACAGCAGGTTAGGCAGAGGGAACCTAGTGTTAAGACACTCCGTTTCCCACTTTCCACTGAATTTTGGAGACATTACGTGTGAAGGAGCGGAACTTAACACCACGCTTTGCCTCGACACCAGAGCGAAGGAAATGAAAATAATAAATATTTTATAAATGGAAATATTAAATATTTCCATTCCTCGTGTGGGAATGGAACCCACAACCAGTCGTTAACACTCACACGCTTGTGCCACTGCGCCACGATTGGCCCCTATATATTTTTATATATTTTAAGTAAATAATATTATTTTTTTGCTTAAAAAGGATAAGAATACCGTACTGTTTATCCTGTTTTATTTCTGTTCTTTAAACTTTATTGTTTTGCGAGGTCGCTCTATGCTCGCAAATTGCTAAACGCACTGTTTTTAGGCTTCCATTTTTTTGACCGATAATTCTGTCAATCGCCGTGCGCTACGGCTAACACGACAAAATAAAAAAATTGACCAGTGCAGTGTCGAAAGACATTAATTATATTTAATAGAAAAATAGACAAGTCGTTTTTAACTATTTACCTATATTAAAAAAAGGACATTCACGCTTTTTATTCAGATATTACGTGCTACATGGCGGAACTGAACGCCGCGTTTTATTTTTGTAACAAGAACGAAGAAAGGAAAATTTAAATGTAATTATTCCCCCGAATGGAAATCGAACCTACAATTATCGCGTTTACAATCGCATGCTAGGCTATGTTAACAATAACATTCATAAATATATATTACTCCATTTAAGACTAAAACTGAAAAAAAAGGTATTTAGAAAACGTATAAATATTTGTTTGTCGCCAGCCGGCCGGTCGTGGTCCAGTGGCACAAGCGTGTGACTGTAAACGACTGGTTGTGGGTTCGACTCCCACTCGAGGAGTGGAAATATTTAATATTTCCATTTTCTCGGCTCTGGTGTCGAGGTAAAGCGCGGCGTTAAGTTCCGCCACTTAACACGCAAGCCTCCGAATTTAGCGGAAAGTGGGGAACGTAGTGTCTTAACACTAGGTTCCCCCTGCCTACCCTGCTGTGTGCGGGATACAGCGTGAAGCTAAAAAAAAAATATTTGAATGCCTTTGTCAATTTTCCTAAGTGCGGAATAACAGTTTAAAAATATTAAAAAAAATTAAAACTGCTCATCTTTGCATAATAGTAAACTTTTTTTATTACCTGGGCGTTGAATATTTTACTTATAACCATAATATAATCCATAGAAAGCCTTCAATTTAAGACTTTTAAATTCATTACCATCTAACTTCATTTTAATAAATATGAATTTCAATAGAACACGTAGTCTTCCAGATTACCCTCATATTTACGTCACCAAATATTTGTTCTCAGCATAAAACTTGTCTTCGTCTGCTAACGACAAAGTGCCTATTTGGGGCAAAAAGAATAAAAGAGCTCGAGAAAGAACAAAGAAATGGAATGAATAATACTAAGTAGTGGTAATTTTTAATTAGCTTGATATAAAATCTGAGTTTCGTTGGCAAGTGTCTAGCAGAAAGCGTTGGTAGTGGGTTCGATTAATTGTACATTTAATATATGTTATTTTAAAATATATTCGTTTTCTTACTTTTACTTGCTGAGCTTTCTTTACCTATCCGATATATTTCACGAGATATAAAACTATTAAAAAAAAAAATTAAATAGCTTCACGCTATATCCCGCACACAGCAGGGTAGGCAGAGGGAACCTAGTGTTAAGACACTCCGTTCCCCTCTTTCCGCCGAATTCGCAGGCTTGCGTATTAAGTGGGGGAACTTAACGCCGCGCTTTATCTCGACACCAGAGCGAAGAAATTGGAAATATAATTTCCACTCCTCGAGTGGGAATCGAACCCACAACCAGTCGTTTACAGTCACACTCTTGTGCCACTGGGCCACGACTGGCCACCCACTGGGCCACGACTGGCCACATATAAAAATATGATATGTTAAAAGATTAGTTATGAAGATGTACTAGCGCAGTAGAACAACGTCTAACTATAATCACGATTGATAGGGAGTTCGATTCAAAAGAACGGTGATTTGAGCGATAAGGTCTGCCATTAAACATATAAATCTTGAATTCGGCTGGAAAGAAGAGGAAGTAGTGTCTTGCCACTACATTTTCTTTGACTTGCCTATTTTGCGGGATAAAATATAAAAATGGTATTATAGAAAATCCTAATTCTTAAGCCTCTTATTTTCAGTTCAAATTTATTAGTTTACATAAAAAAAAAACTTTTACTTCTTGCTTCACGCTTTTCCCCGCATAGAAGGATCCAAGAGAGCCTATGTATTGTTAATTCTTGTTTCACTTTGTGAGCAAAATCAAGATGTTGCGTTTGCAATATAAGTGAGTATACGTATGTATCTGAGCAAAACAATGAAAAAGAAAATTAAATATAATTGTTCCCCCAAGTGGAAATCGAACTCACGGTCAATCGCATTTAGCATATTGTGCCAGGATGGCTTCCTACATACTATTTTGGTACTACTATAATTATAATAAAAAGTTAACACTACTAGTGGCCAGTCGTGGCACAAGCTTGTGACTGTTAACGACTGGTTGTGGGTTCGATTCCCACTCGAGGAGTGGAAGTTATATTTCCATTTTCTTCGCTCTGGTGTCGAGGTAAAGCGCGGCGTTAAGTTCCGCCACTTAACACGCAAGCCTCCGAATTCGGCGGAAAGTGGGGAACGGAGTGTTTTAACACTAGGTTCCCTCTGCCTACCCTGCTGTGTGCGGGATACAGCGTGAAGCTAAAAAAAAAAAAAAAAAAAAATTAACAATACTATAAAAAAAAGTATATCAGCAAATTTTGACAAAAATAGTTATATCGATGACACAGTTTCTTAGCAAGTTCTTATTTTTAAAGGAAAGGCCAATTTATTTCAACGACGCGCCTCGTGACGTTACACGACGGAGTGTGTTTTCCGAAGATACTAAAAGAAAGTATTGGGATTATGTTCTGAGAAAATATTATTTGAAGTTTGTTACATACATATAAGGAATTTATATTGGTCAGTAAATATTGAGTTGTGTATATATTTTTTAGCTTCACGCTTCACACTGATGTGTGCGTGGAGCGGGATAAAGCGTGAAGCTGAAAAACAAATTTTGGTTTATAATCAGCTGTCTTATTTCATCATTATTTCTTTAGTCACATGATAAGAAACATTTTTTTTATTGAATAAAGGAGGCAGAACATCCACAACATCAGAGGAGTGGTGGATGCGTTGCCGGCCTTGGAGATAAAGGAAGGAAGGAGGGAAGAAGGATGGGGATGGTGGGAATAGGGAGAAAGCTTATTAATATTGATTTAATATCTTTTAAATGAGATAACTATCAGATATACTGTTTGTATATATAGTTGAGAACGGAATGACTTGACACTAGCACTGGCTGTGCGCGGGATACAGTGTTAAGCTAAAAAAAAATGTTAATGGGATTAGAACCTATATTTGCTAAATTCTATTAAAAATAAACCCACTGTGCCGAAGGGATAATGAATAACACCTTTGAACGAAAATTAATATAAATATTAGGTTGTTTTCGTTATTTTCAGGTTTATATTAAAGTCTGAATAAACATGAGCTCTTTTTTATATTTTATTTAGATTAAAGTGGCCCTTTATAATTGAACATCCAAATATCTATGTCAATACTTTATTACAAATAAATTAATTAGAACTAAAGAAGTTATGATGTACGAGATGTTAAGTATTCTTTTTAAATATACAATATAATTAATTTCAGGGGCCAGTCGTGGCGCAGTGGCACGAAAACATGAGACTGTAAACGGCTGGATGTGGGTTTGATTTCCACTTGAGAAGAAGAAATATTTCTAATATTTCTGCTCTGGTATCAGAGTTGAAGCGCGGCGTTAAGTTCCGCCATTTAAGACGCAATGCCTCCGAATTCGGCGGAAAATGAGGAACGGAGTGTCTTAAACTTGGTACCCTCTGCCCACTCTGTTGTGTTACTGATACAGCGTGAAGCACTCATTATAATTATTCTCTCCATTAAGAATCGAACTCACAACCAAACTTTTTTATCAAACAAGACAGTATTATCCAACTGTGACACAATGGCTGCAAAATTAAAATTAAAAAATTGATGGTTCGTGGTGTGATCTAACATTAAAGTTGAGAGTTGAAAATTAAGAATGTTTTGTGTTAAGTGGCGGAACTTAACCTCTGATACCAGAGCGAAGGAAATGGAATCATTAAATATTTCCATACCGCGAGTGGGAATCGAACCCATAACCAGTCGTTTACAGTCACACGTTCCCACAATCACACGTTCTCCCTAAGAAGAAAGTAAGTTAAGAAATGTATGTTTTATTTGTGATTTTTATTTTGTTTTATGTAATTGTATTTTATTTTTTTTAAGGTTATCGTCGTTATGACTGTAAACCTGATTGGCTGATTAGATTCTCACTCGGGGAAATAATAAAATTTTAATTATATTAACTTCTCTTCTGGTACCTAAGACAAAGCGCGCTATTGGTTTCATCCACTCAACTTATAATGTCTACATTTTGAACGGAAGGTGGAGAACAGAGTGTCTTGACACTAGCTTATCTTCTAGAGAAGATAGATCTTGTAAGGCGTGGAAAAAGCGGAAAGCTACTTTTTTAAACTTATTTTGCTTTGAATTTTGTATGTAAGAATTACTTTTTTACGAATAGTGAATAAGTAATTACTAAAAAACCTTAACTTAATAAAATTAAATGTCCATTTCAAAAACTACATTCACTTCAGCTATTAGAATACAACCTCCTTTCTTCAAATAAACATCATTCTATACGACGTCTTATTTGAGAATATTTAATATATTCCAGTGACAGAATCTCTGCCGGAACCAAGAAATCTTTTATCCAAAATCTTTTGAATTTCTTTTGAAAGTCCAGTCCTATTTAAGTTTACCTGAGCTTTTAGTGGGATTACACTTTGACGTTACATTTCATTATGGGATGAAAATAGTTAGTGTTATTAGTTATAGATGTTGAAGGGGTGGTATAGTGACTGTAAAGCGACTGGTTGTGGTTTCGATTCCCACTCAGAGGATTTCTTTTCTTCTTTCTCATCCACTGTCATCAACCTCTTCATACACGCCCTCCGGGGGGTCCACATGCGCCTTACGTGACCTTCCTCCAGTATCGTTGATACTGTGTTTTCGAAGGTCAACCGAGTTCTCCCCCTGCCTCTCTTACCTCTTATCTCTCTTATAGGAATTATCATTTATAATTTCTACTCTTGGTAAATAAAAAAAGTGTCGCGTTGAGTTACGCTACTCAATGCAGAATATTCTTAGAAGTCAGTTGGAAGGTAGAGAACGGAGTGTTTTAACACTAGGTTCCCTTTGCCTGCCTTGCTATACGAGAAAAAGCGTGAACTTGATATTAACATTTTAATGTGAGAAATTCTACTATTTGACTGTGATGTATGAATTTATATGAGACGTACATGCAAATTGTATAATTTTATATATAACAATTGTTTTAAACATTTAAGACAATTTCTAAATTTTATACTAAGTTAAGTTTTTAAGTATGTTTTTTATTTTTAAAAATTGAAGAATAACCGTACTCTGAGATGCCAGTTTGATTTAAATTATGTTAAATTTGTACAAATACTTATCTATAACATAATATAATTGTAAAATAAGCAGATGACAGCTTTAAATGTGACTGTAAAGCGTAAACCGCATCTATCTTATAATAAAAGTATATATAAAGGAAAGATATATATTAATATTTTCCATAGAAATTTTCCAGTTTTGAATATGTGGACATTTTTTATATGTTACGTAAATATCTTTTATATTTATTTACTATAATCCAATCACAACATCAATTTTATCCAGCAGTATATGTAACACATAGAGGTATTTGCCAAATTAATGTCATTAAATAATAATAATAACAATACTTTATGCACACGATGCGTTACCGACCATGATGGTGAAGGAGAATGAAGGATGGAAGAAGGATACGTGGAAATAGGGAAAAATATCTTATATATCATTAAACCGGAAGTCATCATCAGATATTTGGCAGTTCGTTTTTAACATGATAGTGGTTGTGAGCCAGTTGAAAAACGAATCTCCTACCACCAAGTTACTGGGTTACCCGCCTTTTACAGGACGCTACCCAGCAGCGAAGGGAAATTCTATTCCTAACTGGAATTCCTGGAATTATCTTAATTTCTGGAATATGTCTTTATTCAGAAATCAAACAAACAGCCACCTCTCATAAAATACTATTTTAAACCTTCTGCCTGTACTATAAGAGAAAAAACGTTTCAAAAGCTTTCCGAATATAAACTTAACCTACAATTTACGTTTTCACACTTGAAATTTCCTATGAAAAATTCATATTACATTTTCTTTGATCATCAAACACTATTAAAATGAAACTCGAACTGAAGCTTAGAAGCGCTGGGCTTTCAAGAATGTCACCTTTTATAATCCTTTAGCACTAAGTCTAGACTAGACTGGGTCATTGAGAAAACTGGATGCATTTAATGAGTGGTAAATGTGGAAGATTTTTAGGATTATACATGAATTGTAGCCATTTGTTTGTTTAGTTACAATTTTTTACCTCAGTTTTTAATATTAATATTTTTGTCCTTCAATTTTAATGTTTTTGTATCAATAACAAAAGTTTAGTGTAGTCTAAGGAAATTATTTAAAGAATTAAAGTGATTGAAATAGGCGTTTTAGAAAACGTATAAAAATTTGAACGCAGCGGGTTTTGAACCCGCGGCTCCTGAATACCGTCCAGGCGCTCTTACAACTGAGCGTCAAAATCTTATATATATATATATATATATATATATATATATATATATATATATATATATATATATATATATATATATATATATATATATATATATATATATATATATATATATATATATATATATATATATATCTATATATATATATATCTATATATATATATATATATATATTATATATATATATATATATATCTCTCTCTCTCTCTCTCTCTCTCTCTCTCTCTCTCTCTCTCTCTCTCTCTCTCATCTCTCTCTCTCTCTCTCTCTCTCTCTCTCTCTCTCTCTCTCTCTCTCTCTCTCGTCGCCCTCCGTCAGTGCCACTTTCCATTCTTCCCACATGGCAGGTTAGTCAGAGAGTATCTAGTGTCAAGACACTCCGTTTTCCACTTTCAGCCTGAAATGAAGACATTGCAAAGGGGTGCACAAAACTTGACGTTCCTCGTTGTTTTAGGAGCCAGAGTGAATAAGGGAAAATTTAAATATCCTAATTATGGTGGGAATCAAACCCACAACTATCGAACCCACAACTATTACAGTCAGATGCTGCCCTACTGTGCCACGATGGCCTCAATAAAGTAACAGTATGGTTACGTAATACATAATACATTAAAACATGATACATGTTTTAATCGTTACGCGTGCAATTCTGCGGAACAGCCGTTTGTAAATACCTCGTATCTATATTTTTAAAATTTCACTGAAGGAAGAAAAACTTAAAAATGTAACATTTAAAAGTGTTATTCACACATTTAACATATAAAAAACATTTTAATATATATGCATATAAAAATTTTGGGGTCAGTCGTGGCGCACTGGCACAAAGTGTGACTGTGAAGCGACTGGTTGTGGGTTCGATTCCCACTCGAGGAGTGGAAATATTTATTTCCATTTTCTTTGCTCTGGTGTCGAGGCAAAGCGCGTTGAGTTGAGTGAGAATCGAACCCACACTGAGTCACGACGGCGTCGAACTATTTTTTTAGCTTCACGCTGTATCCCGCACACAGCAGGGTAGGCAGAGGGAACCTAGTATTAAGACACTCCGTTCCCCACTTTCCGCCGAATTCGGAGGCATTGCGGCGGAACTTAACGCTGCGCTTTGTCTCGGTACCAGAGCGAAGAAAATGGAGATATTAAATATTTCCATTCCTCGGGCGGGAATCGAACCCACAACCACCACGTTTACAGTCAGTTCCACTGAGCCACGATGCCCTGAAACTAAATTAAGAACCATATATTCATATCATTATAATTTACGTGTCGCAACCAAGCTGACTCACTTAAAAGAAATGCCATTTGTAATTCTAATAACTTTCTCAAGGGTCAAGTATCTTATTACAATCTTTTTGTATAACAAAATATGATAATTTGGCCGCTATCCGTCTGTTTACATAAAGGTAAGCTAATGATGCCTCGGAGAAGCTTGTCAAAAATTATATTCATTTTAGGAGTTATTTGAAGTAAAAATGTTTATTTAATTTTATTTATTTCTATTTTAATGTGTAATTGTTAAAATTTTGTGATATTATGTACAATCAATTGTAAATACTAAAAGAAATTTGTATATGTACAATATTAATATTGTTTGGGGCCAGTCGTGGCGCAGTGGCAGGAACGTATGACTGTAAACGACTGGTTGTGTGTTCGAATCCTACTTGAGGAGTGGAAATATTTAATGGAAATATTAAATTAATTATTTCCTTCGCTCTGGTATCTGAGGCAAAGCGCGGCGTTAAGTTCCGCCACTTAACACGCAATGCCTCCGAATTCGGCGGATAGCGGGGAACTGCCCTGCTGTGTGCGGGATATATAAGTTATAAAAAAAAATAAACAACAGCTTCAAGTTTTACCTCGACACCAGAGCGAAGAAAATGGAAATATAATTTCCACTCCTCGAGTGGGAATCGAACCCACAACCAGTCGTTTACAGTCACACGCTTGTGCCACTGGGCCACGACTGGCCACTAATTCAAAATATTTCACATCAAATAATTCCTTTCTACTATTCGAACTATAATGTAAAAATGAAGCCAATTTAACCACAATCGTGTTTATCTGAACAATGGATACCTTGGAAGGCACTATTGACTTTGAGTCTTTTGTATCGACTTGCCTTTGCAAAGACACAATATGGAATAGGCTTGATTATACGCTTAATACAATCTTAGTCAAGCAGTCGATCAATAATCCTCAATGTGGAATGGCATAACCCAAATTAATCTTAGATTGTAAATGACAGTCATTTTGAGGTTGAATGGCGGCGTTAGGTTCCGCTAATCCGTAGAGAACGGAGTGCCTTAGAGTCTTAAAAAAATCGTCCCGCTGAGTCTCTTGCGCCGGTTCTTCTCAGGTCTGAGGCATTAACTTTAGTGAACCGGTGGTATGTTGTTTGACGTTCAAAAAATGAAGCATGTAACTTGTTATTTTGAATAAAATTATTTGACTTTGACTTTAACCTTGGTACTAGGTTTTCTCTGATTACACTGCTTTGAGGGAAGAAGCGTGAGACGGAAAGAAATAGTTTTCTTCTTCTTTGTGCCCATAAAATCAAATGTTCAAATGATAGTACTTGGATATGTTATGTAAACAGGTTTTCAATTTTACATGTAGACATATAGTTGGGACAGGAAAGCTAGAGAAGAAAGAGTAGTATTATATAAGTCAGTTTGTCATTTTCGTTTCATACTCGTAATAGTATAAAGTTATGGTTATAGGAAGCGGCGTTAAGCTCTGCAAATCAATGCCTAATGCCTTTAACATTGGCCCAAATTGGAGTACGGTACGTAAAGTGGCTGAACACTATATTCTCTTTGCCTACACTTACACTTCATACAAAAAGTTAAAAAAATAAATTATAAGACAACAAAGGATCTTGACACTACGTTCTTACATGTTAGTACTTTGGTAAAATAAAAAAAATATTAGTGAAATAAAAAAAATACGCTCACATGACAACGAAGTGTCTTAGCTCTGGGTTTTCTCTGACTACTCTATTATGTTGATAAAAATGTGAAGCTGAAAAACGTACGTAAGGGAACATTATTTTTTTGCCTTGAAATTTGTCAGTATACGAAAATATAACAAATATTGCCTTAAATGTACGTGCTATCAACATTTATAGTTATTTGTATATATCTAGTAGTATATTTGCTTCAAGAATTTAATTAGTCGACGACGTGTATCGCGAGAATGTCTCTAATGAACTGTCAAAAGCGTATTTTGATCTCTGAAATACTTAACCTGTTTGATGCGTTGAGACGTACTTGGGATATCAATTGTTTTTCTTTTATTTTTATCGGTATATTTGTTTACATTTCTTTTTTATAGATTAGCGATTTTTAACGCATAGCTGGATATTCAGATAGAATCTGGTGTCAAAATCTGTTCTCCTTTTTCCGCTTGGTATGGAGACGATGACCAAATTCAACGTTGAGGTTGTCCTCTTTCACGATCGAAGCAATGACAATAATTTGAATATAATCATTCCCCTGAATGGGATTCGAACGCACAACCAATAGTGTCTACAGGTATACGTTGCCACCCTAACATGGTCTAGTTTATTATTTGATACGAACACGCGATGTTTTGATGGCACTGTGTGTTTGATCTTTGGGGCAATGATAAACATTATAAAGTAATTCTTAATTTATTTTTTTTAGCTTCACGCTGCATCCCGCTCACAGCAGGGTAGGCAGAGGGAACCTAGTGTCACGACACTCCGTTCCCTATTTTCTACCGAATTTGGAGGCATTGCGTGTTAAGTGGTGGAACATAACGCCGCATTTTGCCTCGGAGCAACAGAGCGAAAGAAATGAAAATATTAAATATTTTCACTCTTCGAGTGGGAATCGAGCCCACAAACAATTGTTTACAGTCAGTCACACACTTGCGCCACTCCACGACTGGCTGCTGAAGCTGCTTTATCTATATAATTTCAAAGTTTATTATTAGGTCTAACTAAAATATCTCAAAGGTATTTCCTTTTAAGCGGAAAATCTTATATTATACAAACTGGCACTAAGAAAGTGTCCAAAGTTTGATCATAAAAGTGTCGGCACTCCCAGATAAAGGCGGCCTTGGTTCCTGACCGCGAAAGTTTACATTTTAATATTTAGTAACGAGTTGTTTTGTTTTTTTAATCTAAAAATAACTTTCAAAATTTCAAAATTTAGATGCCATCGTGGTGTAGTGCATTAGGTTTTGACTGTAAGTGTGAAGATTGTAAGTTTGATTGTCGTTCAGTATAATGTAATTATTATCATTTCTGAACTTTAGTATTTAAGTTAAAGTATGCGGTTCTGAGGTATTCCATTCAACCCGCGGTGTTTATTTCGGGCTGAAATCGAAGAATGCAGTGTCTTGACACTAGGTTTTCTTTAAAAATCCGACTGTGCAAGAAAAGAGAGTGAATCGGAATAGAAAAATTGAGGCAAATCAGAATTAAAGATATAATTATTCAGGCTATTGTGGTTCAGTAGAAGTTCCATCATTACTTGGGAGAATGATTATATAACAACTAGCGACCGGTTCACGGCTACGCTTGCGTTTTTATTTCACCCGTTATTAAAGCACCTTAAGAGTTGATTTTTAAAAAAATAAGTAACATACGAGTAGGTCATGTTTGACCTAGCATCAACTGTCTCCCTGAGAAAATTTATTGAAATCGATCAAATGGTTTTGGATTTTTAATATAAATTTTTATTTCATATATAAACACTTTAATGGTTGATCCGATGATCCGAAAAAAATAGCCTATGTTCGAGCCCGAATGTTTAACTATTTTCATTCCAAATGTCACCCTAATCGGGCAGATAGATTAGCTCTGAAGACGAACAGAAAGACAGAGATACATACTTTCGTATTTATAATAATAGTATGGATTATATAATATATGATTAAATAATATTTTATTTCCTGCCATAATTATACAAAATACAGCGTTAAGTTCCGCCACTTAACGCACAGTCACTCTGATTACCAGCGTACTGGTACGCGTGAAACAGTTATAAATTACCACTTCGGATTCATCGGATATTGGATATTTAATATTAAATAACTTCACAACTTGCAAATTGATGCCGACCTTTGATTAAAATCAAATTTCACAGAGCTGGCACTGACCCAGTGGTCTGTGACATTTCGTATTTATGTTATTTGGCTCTAATTACAGATTATGAATTTATCTAATAATATAATATAATCTATAATCCCACTCGAGGAGTGGAAATTATATTTCCATTTTCTTCACTCTGGTGTCGAGGTAAAGCGCGGCGTTAAGTTAAACGCATTAAGTTAACACGCAAGCCTCCGAATTCGACGGAAAGTGGGGAACGGAGTGTCATAACACTAGGTTCCCTCTGCCTACCCTGCTGTGTGCGGGATACAGCGTGAAGCTAGAAAAAAAAAGATATTATATATGTAAAACGTTAGATCATCGTGATGTATATGTTATTTTCATATCTCCTGTGCCAAGATAAAAGAAGGTGTTGAGTTACACCGCTAAACACGGAATTTAACTAGACATGAGTTAATGGAAACTAGAAAACAGTGTCTCCACAATAGGTTCTCTCTGCCCATCCTGTTATGAGGAAAGATAGTAAAAAAGCTATTACTTTTTTGCAGTTAGAGGTCAAATATAAAACTTAAATTTTTGCTTTAAGTTTTATACTTATTTAAAACTTTTTTCAAATGCTAATGTTTCCATTGCGGATATATAAATACAGTTACACATAATATGCTTTATAACACATGTTGACACGTAAAATACGCGTTGCCATAGCAACGTGTATGTCACTTTATACAAAAGTGTGTTTTGAATACACATATTTGCATACTTCAAAATAAATTCCATTTTGATTTTGCTGTTCTAACAGGAACAAAACACAAAAGGAAAATGTAACGAAACGCCAAATAATACGGTTCCTTATATACAAAAATTCATATCAAGTTTAAAATATAAAATTTAGTAATAAAATATATCTAATGCATATAAAAAGGAAAGGCCATTCATCATGAAATCAATTGAAAGATGATATTTGGCAGGAATGTAGTTACTAGACGCTTACTAAGAACGAATATTGCAACAGGAATGGATTAAGAAGATGTAGGTAGAAAGGTACTCATAAATACTTCATATATAATAATTATATACTGCATAATTATTATGTGGCCAGTCGTGGCCCAGAGGCACAAGCGTGTGACTGTAAACGATTGGTTGTGGGTTGGCTCTGGTTGGCTCTGGTGTCGAGGTAAAGCGCGGCGTTAAGTTCCGCCACGTAACACGCAATGCCTCCGAATTCGGCAGAGAGTGGGGAACGGAGTATCTTAATACTAGGTTCCCTCTGCCTACCCTGCTGTGTGCGGGATACAGCGTGAAGCTAAAAAATAATATTATTATATATAAAGTATTTATGAGTACCTTCCTACCCACACCTTCTTAATCCATCCCTGTTGCAATATTTGTAATTCGTAATTTTTTACTACTAATTGAAAATTTGGCACAGATCTATAATTAAAACGCAGACAAAGTCACGAGTAGTATCATATCGACTACTATCATAATAAACCTAATAATAAAATAGGAAACGAATCGACACCAACTGCCAAGGCAATCTATTCCACAACTTTATATATCCAGCCTGTATATAATTTACATGGAAGATAAAGGATATTGCGATCCCTTAAAGTACCCTTATAATTCCCCCGTGCTAACTTCCCAACTCGAAAATAAACTCTTAGTTATATCGCTATGAACTTCATAATGTATTTATGACTAATTTAGTTAGGAATTTTGAGCGTGTGTATGAAATTTTAACATATTTTTGGATTTTAAATTTTATACATGGTGTGTTAAATATTTGACATTAAAATATTTAAAATTTTAGGTACATCTAACATTTTTAATTATTTTTTCTTTTATTTACTGCGGATTTATAGTAGATATTTTTACTATTTAATACATTATTCGTTCGTATTTTAACTATCTTTAAGATTAAGACTCGATTTACATAAATGATTACATAAATAGTTACTATAGATTACTTAAAGGCTGTTATATAAATATTTGAATTTCATAAACTGGGGCCAGTCGTGGCGCAGTGGCACGAACGCGTGACTGTAAACGATTGGTTGTGTGTTCGATTCCTACTCGAGGAGTGTAAATATTTAATATTTCCATTTCTTTCGCTCTGGTGTCGAGGCAAAGCGCGGCGTTAAGTGCCGCCACTTAACACGCTTTGCCTCCAAATTTTGCGGAAAGTGGGGAACGGAGTGTCTTAACACATCCCTCTGCATACCCTACCGTGCACGGTATACAGCGTGAAGCTAAAAAAAATCTATACATTATTCTGCCAAAAAACATACATGTCAAAATGGGATTCCAATTGGACTCCCATATTAAACTCAATATTAATAAGATGCTCAACTGTAGGTATCGTCTTCGTCGTTAAATATTTGTCAAGTTTTGTAAATCATCCTTCACGCGTTTTCCCGGACAGCAGAGTCAAAGACAAAATATTGTCAAGATATTCCGTTCCCCACTGTCACCCAAAATTGAGATATTGTAAGTTACTTAGTGCTGAACTCTGTGCTTTATCTTAGGAATAAAAACGAAAAAACGCAAATAGTATATAATCATTCCTTCGAGGAGATCACGAACCCACAACCATCGCGTTTACAGTCAGAAGCTGTCCCACTGCGCTACGATGCCCTCAAGATCTTTCTAAAATATAAAACTTGAAGCTCTAACTTTTAGATACTTAACTTTTGGTCTAACTAGACCACATATAAAATACATTTTTACAAACATTTAGTTTTCTTTACTTTTATTTTTTTACATTCAGTTTAGACCGAATATAGTCGAGGTGAGACTAGCGCAATTAGACGTCTGACTGTAAATGTGGTTTATAGTGGGTTCGATTCCCACTCGGGGCACTGATTATATTTAAATTATCTCAGTAGGTGGTATATCGCTGTGTTAAGACAACATGTAACATTGAATTTCACTAATTAACAGGCAAACTTTTGATTTGGAACTAAAAATGAAAAACGAAATGTCACAAAATTCAGTTTTTTTAACTACTCCGCCATAATAAGATAACGTAAAGACACTTTTTTTACAACGTTTTCCCCAAACTGGATTTTAACTTGCAACCATTGTGATACTTACCTATATACACCAGTGTTAATATTTAAAACGATTTATTTATTAAAACATACTAAAAATGTATAAATGTATCAAAATATAATAGAAAAATATATATACAAAAGAAAAAAATAACTGATTTCTCGTAGAAACCGGAAGCTAGTAATAGTAGCCCATAAACAAACAACAGCTCAATATAATCCACAAAATAATGACTAAGATTTAGTACTTAGACGGTTTCATCCGGACAAAGTGTTAAAGATGCAATTTATCTCGAGTTCAAACCGCAACGTCTCGCATGATGTATGGGGGGCGTGGTACTGTGAATATTGTAAGGAATCTAATGACGATGGTGTATATAGCTAGCAAAGGGTGGAATATGTTTTTATATATATTATTAATAAATAAAAGATAGATTATAAAAATATTATTAACTAGCGGCCCGCTTGCGGCTTCCCCGTGCTAACTTTTTCGTTATATTGCAACCCTCGGGGGCGCATTTTAAAAAAATAAAGTAAATTATGTTTAAGCTTAGATTATCAACTATTTTTATTCCAAAATTCATTACAATTGGTCAAGCGGCTTAGATTTTTCATATAAACTTTCATCCCCTATTTTAACCTTTTAGAGAATGTTTTTTGAAAAAATAAGTAGCCTATGTTAGACCCAGTCACTTTTACTACTTTAATTCTAAATTTCATCCAAATCAGACTGGTAGATTCGCCGTGAAAGCGTGACAGACAAACACACAGACTTTCGCATTTATAATATAAGTATATAAGTATAGATAAATTAGAAGGAGGAGGGAGGGGGCAGGAGAAGTTCTATTTTTTATTAGAAAAAAAGTGTTAGTGAGTCTTTTTTAGGTAGCGTGTAATAATTTTGAATGTAGCGGGAATTGAACTAATGCTTCTTGGATAGTGATAAAGCACTGTAATTACAACTAAGCTATACGTTCTATACAGCGATGTATTTTTTTTTTGTTGTTACTTATCTCTCTCTCCTTTAGAGATATGGAAAATAACTCTATAAAGATGGTTCAAAAGATGCGGATTCGAGTCCCGTTATATTGTTTTTTTTCTATGGTTACTGAAAATATTTATATTTTAAGCGTTTTAATGATATTTTAAAAATCCATTAAAATCTTGATCCACTAAAATCTTGATAATTTATTAATTTTAAATTATCTAACACAACTTAGTATATCGTTATAAAAATACAACTGTTCGTACCTTTAAATCACACAAGTGGGATCAAATATTTACAACAGATGCTTCTATGGTTAATTTATATAAAGCGAAGCATTTATGACCCATCACATATTCCACAATATTTCTGAATTACGTAGAGGATACAAGACGGAGTATGTGGTGACTATGTTCTCGTAAACTATCCCGTAAAGTACGAGTGATGATGAAATCATCACAAGAGATTAATACTTACGTACACTATTTGGTCGAATATTAGTTACTTTTCAATGCTATTTTTGGTTTGCTTTTCTTATTCGTACAATATGTGTAGGTATATTTTTATAACGGAAAAAGCTTCAAAATATGGTTAATACTAAAATTTTTGAATAACTATTAATATTTAGTAACATTCATACTAATATTTGCGATCCTCGATCATTATTCAGTTGAAAATTATATGTTGGTAAATCTTAAATTTTATTTTTCAGAAATACGGCAAAATTAGAAACTGTTTGTTCCATCGTAGATTTGAAATCAGTAAATTTTAAGTTTTAATAACTTTAAACAGACAAATTTTAAGTTTTACTTATCGTAATTTGTAATGAAATGTAAATTCTAATATAATTTACTATACTTCGGACTTTAACAGTTATATTTAACATACATGATTCAATTATTTCCTTTAAAGTTAACGTAATTGATCATGGACGCGATACCCACTCGGGGGAGTGATTAATCTATGCGGCGTTTAGTTCTGCCACTCTCATTTCATAACATCTCGATTTCGGAAAGTGGAAATCGGAGTGTCTTGACTTGATCGGAGGGTTCTCTTCTAATTTCCTTACAATACAAGAAAAAGCGTGAAGCCGTAACATACATTACGTAATTCCTATGTATTTTATAAAATAGCAGATATTTTCCCTATAAAAATGTTATTCACGTCTAAACGAAGCGTAAGCTATATTTTTGTATATGTAACACATTAAACGTTTTTAAGTGAAGGTGGAAAACCAGTTCTAATAGTATTTTTATGTCCGTTTAATAATAGTGTAGAGGCCAGTCGTGGCCCAGTGACACAAGCGTGTGACTGTAAACAACTTGTTGTGGGTTCGATTCCCATTCGAGGAGTGGAAATTATATTTCCATTTTCTTCGCTCTGGTGTCGAGGTAAAGCGCGGCGTTAAGTTCCGCCACTTAACACACAAGCCTCTGAATTCGGCGGAAAGTGGGGAACGGAGTGTCTTAACACTAGGTTCCCTCTGCCTACCCTGCTGTGTGCGGGATACAGCGTGAAACTAAAAAAAAAGAAAAATTAAACGTTTTTAAGTGAAGGTGGAAAAACAGTTCTAATAGTATTTTTATGTCCGTTTAATAATAGTGTAGAGTTGGCAGAACTTCCTATAATGGCTTCCGGTTGGACTGACAATACGGAATCTATACTTAATTTTGTTCAGCTTCACCGTTTTTCTCACATTGCAAGGTAGGCAAAGTAAACTTAGTGTCAAGGCACTCTATTCTTCACTTTCCGCCCGAAAATGAAACAGTGTGTATTAAATGGTGGAAATCAACGGCGTGCTTTATTTAACCGGAACCGGAGCATAATTATGGAAATACAATCGTTCCCCCAAGCGGGAATCGAACCTACGATCAACTGCGTTTACAGTCAGACGTTATAACGACGTTTAGTTCAGTCACACTGCTCTACGATGGCCTCTGTTTTCCTTTAAATTACTTAGGACTAAGACGAAATGATGTTGAAGCGATATATCCATTAGAAAAATCATTTTTTCAAGCTTATTTATCTTTACTATATAAACGAGACTAGGGATGTTATTGAGCTCTAACTGTAACAAAACCATTTGAACATCGGAACTAAAAAAATGTAACCGTAACCGAAACCGAAATAAAAGTTACCGATAAATTTGGATACGGCAAGAGTTTAAATGAGGTGTTCACAACAAATATACTTTAAAAATAAAAGCATCTGGAATGAAATTAACATGTGACAAAAAATAATTAATAAGATAGTGACCAAAACTTATTTGTTTATCTTAAATAATTTTACATCCGTAACCATAACATGTGGCCTGTCGTGGCCCAGTGGCACAAGTGTGTGACTGTAAACGACTGGTTGTGGGTTCGATTCCCACTCGAGGAGTGGAAATATTTAATATTTCCATTTTCTTCGCTCTGGTGTCGAGGTAAAGCGCGGCGTTAAGTTCCGCCACTTAACACGCAATGCCTCCGAATTCGGCGGAAAATGGGGAACGGAGTATCTTAATACTGGGTTCCCTCTGCCTACCCTGCTGTGTGCGGGATACAGCGTGAAGCTAACAACAACAACAACGTAACCATAACAAAGATCAATATAATCTTCTCCGTATAAAATCAATATCCGTATACGAAATATTTAATACGTAACATTCCTTACATGTGTAATTAAAAAATTCCTTTCATTCCTATAAAAACGCAATACGAGTATAAATAACTGAAATTATTGAAACTATAGGATAATCTGTAATAACGTAATCCTATAATATAATATAATATTCACATCTGTATACGGATACGGAACGTTAAATCCGTTGCCTGATACACATACACGTGTACAAATAGCATTTATCAAGACGTAGCGTTGGTGGGGACGTCATTTGTCTTGAGGGACGGAGACCGGTCTGCTTCTAATGAGTTAGGCTAAACCGCAGAACGTAAACGCCTGACGCATTTGAAGACGCTGAGAAATTTGTTTTAGTGTTAAATGGGGGAATTGTTTGTTGTTTTTGCAGAGATTTGTTGTTTTTGCAGTGTTATACTTAACTTAGTGCCAAGACACTCCGTTCTCCACTTTAAGCCCAAATTCGAGCTATTACCTATTAAATAGCAGATCCATATAAGTTTTGTACTTGGTATCAGAGCAGTGAATTGAAAATAAAAATTATTTCCCCTACTCGAGATCGAACCCACAACCAAACGTGTTTAGAGCCGGACGCTATCCCACTACGTCATGATAGCCTCTAATAAATTGTTAATTTAAACTGCAAGATAGATTTAAAGCCGTCATGGAGCAGTGGGACATTATCTGACTGTAAATGCGATGGTTATAGATTCAGTCTCCATTCGAAGAACGGTCAATTTATTTTATTTTCATTTTCCCGTTTTCATATGACTAAGAACGGAGTTAAGTTCCATCACCCAATACAAAATATCTATAATTCGGGCCTAAAACGGAGAAAGAAGTGTCTTAACTTTCTGTTAACCTGATCTGCGATAGTGGAAAATCTAGCTACTTTATATATATAAAGTTATATTTTTTTTTTTAGCTTCACGCTGTATCCAGCACACAGCAGGGTAGGCAGAGGGAACCTAGTGTTAAGACACGCCGTTCCCTACTTTACTTCTCCTTGCGTGTTAAGTGGCGGAACTTAACGCCGCGCTTTACCTCGGCACCAGAGCGAAAAAAATGGAAACATTCAATATTTCCACTCCTCGAGTGGGAACCCACAACCAGTCGTTTACAGTCACACGCTTGTGCCACTGGGCCACGACTGGCCACTAAGTTATATTTAAACTTCTCTATCTATATATCCACACTTGAGTTACTAAATTTATCCCACAAAAGGATTGTTAAAGTACACATTACATGAAATTTTCATAAACGAAAACATAAAGGGCTTTAAAATGTTATACAAATATTGTTTTATAATTTGCCAGTTCATTTCAAACGGTGCGGTAACCGGAAAAGGAAAAATGTACCTAAAAAAAGCAGGTTACGATACTGTAAAATAAAGATTTTAATGTAGAATACGATGCTTTTTATAGAAGTTAAAATGTTAGAGACCATTGTAGTGGAGTAGATTTTAGTATATGAGGGTATTGCAGCTTCAAATCCGTTTAGTAATTGCAATTTGTGGCCAGTCGTGGCCCAGTGGCACAAGCGTGTGGAGGAGTGGAAATTATATTTCCATTTTCTTCGCTCTGGTGTCGAGGTAAAGCGCGGCGTTAAGTTCCGCCACTTAACACGCAAGCTTTCGAATTCGGCGGAAAGTGGGGAACGGAGTGTCTTACCACTAGGTTCCCTCTGCCTACCCTGCTGTGTGCGGGATACAGCGTGAAGCTAAAAAAAAAAAAAAAAATTGCAAAGAGTGATTTAATATGTTCATATGCATCGCGTTATTGGTGACAAAAATAAGGAAAAAATAGATATTGAGTTTATAAATTAATAAGTAATTGTCTTTTTTATTCAGCTTCAATTTTTTCCCGCATAGTAAGGTAGCCAGAGAGAATAGTGTTAGGTCACTCCATTCTCCACTTTGCACCCGAATGCGACACTAAGTACGTGTTAAGTGGTCAGATCTGAACGCCGCTCTTTAACTTACTCACTAAAGCAAAGACGTGATTTATAATTATAATTATAACCACGAGTGGGTATCGTATCTCCAGCCTATTGCAAGTAAAATGATACGCTGTCCCACTGTGTCACGATCGCCTTATGTTATTATTATATTTTCTTTTTTAATATTTATTTTCCTGAAATATCAGAAACGGATGAAATTAGTACTTGAGTTCCGCCACTCAACACGCAATGTCTCGATTTCGGGCAACAGGAGAACGAAGTGTGTTGACATTAGGTTCTCCCTAGTATATGGTACACAGCGTAAATTGTAATAAATATCCTTTTTTTAGCTTCACGCTGTATCCCGCATAGCAGCAGGGTAGGCAGAGGGAACCTAGTATGAAGACACTCCGTTCCCCATTTCCGCCGAATTATGGAGTCATTGCCTGTAAAGTGACGGAACTTAACGCCGCGCTTTGCCTCTAAACCAGAGTGAAGAAAATGAAAATAACAAATATTTCCACTCTTCGAGTGGGTATCGAAAACCACAACCAGTCACCTTATAGTCACACTTTATGCCTCTGGGCCACCACTGGCCCCTATAAATATAGATTCTATTTTATATAACCTTTTTTCAAAATATCTAACTTATATTATTAAAATACAACTTAATTCTCTTAATCATCATTATAATTTCAATATAAAAATTATAAAATTATTCAGACAAAACCAGGCGAATCCACTAGTCTATCAAAGCAACGTATCTCGTTAGCTAAAAGTTACACTATTTGTACGTATTTCCCTGAAGTGTAACTAGAAGTGCATTACGAAGCGATTCATATTCATTATATCTTTGAAACGGCGAATTGTACGCCATTGTGTGCAATTGAAAAGTGTAGTAATGCTTGCGATGGTTGTTGGTTCAGTTCTGTTTGAGGGAATGCTTTTTTTAGCATATTATAAATATTTAGAGAGAATAATATATTTTTTATATGTTTCTTCTACTACATTAAGGCCATTGACAGACTATAATCGCTATAGGCTGTGGGTTTGATTCCCATTTGGCGGAATGATCATAGTTTAATTATTTACTTTTCTCCGAACTCCGATTAGTAATATAAAGCGTGGCCCACCACCTAACTCGTAATGTCTTGAATTCAGGTGGAAAGTGGAGAACGAAGTGTCTTGACACTAGGGACCTAGTGTGTGGGACCTCTCTGAAGGTGTGATGGAAAAGCATGAAGGTTTTATTTGCTTTTATATGTATGTATGTTTCATCTGTAGCTATCTATTAATCTACATAAAAATCATGCCACGTTGTTTTGATGCCTTTCTTGTTATGCAATATATTTTCTATATTCGCATATCTGTCCGGATGCCTACAGTAAAACAATACAATATATAAAAAGTCTTTTTCAATTTTCCTAAGTGCGGAATAACACTTTAAAAATGTTTAAAAGCATTACAATATTTTTATACTCATAACATACTATCCTTATAAAGATGATCAGTATAAAGAATTATCTAATTCTGTAAAACTGTAAAATACTTTTAAAAGTATATGTTTAAAATCAACCTTTATTTCTATCTAAATTAACTAGAAGGACACATCCAAGTCATTAGGCTATGTATGTACTCGCATAGGTTTATGCAAGGAAAGTATTGTAAAGTCATCGAATTCGGTCATATATACGTGCAAATTTTCAATCAAACGGGGAACAAGAAACGGGTTAAAAAGCGTTACAATATTTTCTTACATTACTTAATAGGCATACTGGTATATACATACCGGTGAAACTAACCAAATACAATATTATAAATATCTGTTCATAATATAATAATATTAAGGATAATCCTTAGACCATCGTAAGGATGAGGCCATCGTGGCGCAGTGAGACAGTGTCTGACTATAGTCGCAATTGGTTGTCAGTTCTATTTCCACTTGATGGAATTATCATAATTTAATAATTTACATTTCTTTAGTGGAAAAGCGCGGGGTTAAGTTCCGCCGCCTAACACGCAATGACTCCAAAATTCGGCGGAAAGTGAGGAACGGAGTGTCTTAATAATAGGTTCCCTCTGCCTACCCTGCTGTGTGTGCAGGATACAGCGTGAAGCTAAAAAAAATTCTTCAGTTCAATTAACAAAAGAAGGCACGGCGTTAAGATCCGCCATTAATATTCATTTTCTTGAGGAATTCATGTGGAAAATAGAGAACGGAGTGTCTTAGGTCACTAGGCTCTCTGTGAAATGGTAACGCTAAACAAATAGTAAATAACAAAAAAAGGCAATCGTGTAAAATTTGAAATTTTTGATCTTCATTCAGCAATCATGTTATTGTAAATGAACAATTTTGTGAAAGAATATTTTTTATTTATAGATTTTCCGTCGACTTTAGTGAAAGAATACGCGTGGTATATACACAATTTCGCTCAAATTATTATATTTTTTTCTTTTAATAAACATTAATATAAACTATGCGGTCAACTTTTTAGTGAAGTATATCGTAATCTAAAATAGTTTTTACAAATTATTTTTCATAATATATATTTTAATAATAAATATATATATATATATTATAATTATAACATAAAAAACATTCAACATTGTTTCTCACAACGATATTTTAAAATTATAAATCTTTAATAATTGTCCAGAATTATATAAAAGCGGAAAAATAATATTCAATTTAACTTTTTCTAAAAAATACACACTTCGTAGAAATTCAATAGCATCTTTACAATTTCCATATATTTCTTAACAAAATATAAGCCTTTCTTATACTTAAGTCTTCATTTTTAAAGTTACCCATCTCAATTCATCACAATAACACTAAAATAAAACCGCTCAAAATACCCTCAAACTATATTTACAACGACTTTTACCTAAATCACTTCAAATTAAAGGTAAAAAAAGGGTAAAAAAATCGACTTACCTATAAACATGCATATTAAAATCACAATCATGATTAAAAATCACTATAAATTCATTATTCACATGATCACTCCACCATCACATATATTTCGTTAATATTGTTATACTGAAAAGACGTACACTCCCCACGAGAGCTGAAAAGGTACTGACTTTGATAACAAGCAGTTAGGCTGAGTTTACACTGAAAACTTACATTTTTATCATTTTATGTATTAATTTTTGAATTATTATTTTAGTTTTTATGATAATTGAGTTAATTTATTGTTATTTTTATGGAAATAAAATAATTAAAAAAAATATTGCATGTCAATATTTTTTTAAATTTATATGGAGTTTACTAAATGATTATAGTTATATTCGCTATTTTCGCTATTTATTCAGTTTTAGTATAATTTTAATATAACTTGTTATATTTTTTACAAATTTATAGTTATGAAGCGGAAGCGTAGCTCTTACTGGTTAAAAGTGTGTTTCGAAAAAATGGATCTACTCCTTACCTATTAGAAGTAGGAAGTTGAAATTTTGAAAACAAGTAGAGGACAGTTAATCGGTGGTTGTTATAAAATTGTTTTACATTTATAATTATAGTTTTCGAATTATCACCATCAAATGATGATGACATTCACAACTATCAATTTCGCGCGTTAATTGTAAACATTGTGCGATTTTTTAAAAATAAATTTATAATATGATTATTTATAATAATAAAATATTTTTTTTTTATAGCTGTACGCTGTATCCCGCGCACAGCAGGGTAGGCAGAGGGAACCTAGTGTTAAGACACTCCGTTCCCCAAATAATTATTAATAATTAC